>JAUDYJ010000001.1:130214623-131532123 GCA_030761175.1 Masticophis lateralis | reverse complement strand
CATCTATTTAACCTGGAAAGACAGGAAGCGGTGAGAAAAAAATCAAAATCCTCTGTTTTGATTGTTTTTGGTACAAGAGGAGGTGGAGGAAAACTCTCTCAGGCTTTTAGGATTCTGTCATTATACTCTACAAACACACTAACAGTAAACAGTCCAACCAAAAAACTTCCAAGATCACCCCCACCAACACAGGCAGGACAAGCCACCAGAATAATAGTTCTCAACCTGTGGTCCACAGACCCCTGGGGGCTTGTGTTGTTGTAACAAAAGGTCCATGAAAGCTTAAAGAAATGTCTTCAAGTCTTGGGGATCTGTGGCTATGGTCCAGGGCCACAAAAGTTATTTAAAGGGAGTCAATGCTGAAGAAAAGCTTGAGAATCACTGCACTAGAATATAAATTGAGAGCAACCCCATTCTTTACTAGAATTGATTATGTTGCCTAGTTTGGGTAATGAAACATCTGCAAGAAAACAATCAACCTCAGAGAGCACCTATTACAGGTAGTCTGCAACTTACAAACACAGTAGAGCCTAAAATTTATGTTGCTAAGTGAGAATTTGTTGAGTTTTGCTCCATTTCTTGCCAGAGATGTTAAGTGAATCACTGCAGTTGATATGTTAGAAACCTGATTGTTAAGTGAATCTGGCTTTTCCATTGATTTTGCTTGTCAGAAGGTTGCAAAAAGTAATCATGCTGGAATACTGCAAAAAAATAAGTATGAACCAAAAAAATAAGTATGAACCAATTCAATATCTAAATTTTGATCACATGAACATGAGGATGCTGCAAAGGTCATAACTGTGAAAAATAGTCATTAATTACTTTTTTCCAGTGTCATTGTACCTTTGAACAGTCACTAAATGAACTGTTGTAAGTTGAGGACTACCTGTATATGCTAGCAAATATTTTCATAAAATGATTAAAAAATCCTCTTATTTACCAATGTATTGTACATCTAATTTCTTTGAAGCTTGCAAGAAAGAACTCCCAAGAGTTCTGTAATACCATATGTCATTTTGAGAAATCAAGTGCTCTTATTTTTAAAAGGGTTATAATAAATGTAGTTAAACTCCAGGCAGAAATCAAAGAAGGAAGACGACTAGTATAGCAATTATACTTTCATACTGTTTCTTCACTCCATATTGTTGATGTAATGCATATCTTTAAAAGTCATTTCTTTACTTCAGCACTGCAGTACGTATGACAACCATCCAGACAGAAATTCAACCGATGAAGCATTTTCAAATTACTTCCAGAAGCATGTTATAAATTTTCTCTCGGCTATGATTTACATGAATTTAGAGACTGTTGTGTCTTTTCCAATGATCAAACTATGGAATAAGAATATTGTGTAATGTGGTAGTAGACGGCCAGCCAAAATTCAATAATTCATTCTTAATGTTCTTTTTTTTTAATTGTAAGACTTTTCATCTGATGCAAAAAATACCCACCCTGGTTTAAGCTCATCTTCCCCCTCAATGTGTTTACTTCCATCTTGATATGTCACACATGAACAATAATATGCCATTTTCTCCTAAATGAAAGCAAAATAGAGGGAAAGCTAGTCTCTTTGGATGTTCTCTGTTGCTACAATAATCAGCCATAAGGGATTATGATTTTGTAGTACTAAGCTTTCTGATGGCATGGCTAGCATGTCTCCCACAAAGAGCGGGTAGTTGATTAATAAGCTTGGTCTGAGATAGGATGTTAGCTTAATTTATATCCAAGAGAAGCCCTGCTCAGGGAAAAGAACTCAAGGCCCACATATAAAAGTTCCCAGCTCAATTTATGGCATCTCTAGATAAGATTGGGAAATCCTTTTGCCGGAAACCCTGGTTAATTACTATAATAAGTATAACAGATCAATGGTTTAAACTCATTACATTGCATTTCTCTTACTATTCTCCCTTGTTACAAGATTGCTGCCCACCTGCAGAAGAAGTCACGAAAAAAGTGCAAGAGTATATTGGTTAGCTGTTATTTCATCCCACACCCACTTGTAACTATTTAACATTCAGTCAAGGTTTATCTTCTGGCATGTTGCCATTCACTGCATGATATAATTTGGATGTTCATCATCAGTCATTGTTTCTCTTGTTTCTCTCATGCCATATTATTCTTTTCAGTGCAAAGAGGTGGAATAATTTGAAACAAATAGATGTTTTGGTTTTCATTAAATCATTAACTTGCCTATTATCATTGACGAGTTCAATTTTGGTTTCAAAGTTCGGATTTGCAATTTTAACTGCTGTAAACATTTGAATGCAGGTTTATACAGTATATAGATTTATCATGAGTGACCCTTATGTTTTTAAATCTTATTTTAAATGCTGTATTTGCATACGTTTGTGTGATTGATTTGCCTTGCCAGACAGTAATCTCTGCCATTTAATAGCTACATTATATAAAGAATCTTTCTGATTTGCAGAGAGATTAATGGCTTTTCTGCAAAAGCTTCCTACCATCCTCACTTTCCTGTCATGAAACTGTCAAGCTTCTTGGAATTTGCTCACTTTTGAGGGTGAAAGAGCATCAGTTTTATTCAGATGTGAACTAAAACGAGGAAGAGAAATTTGGGGAATTCTCATCCCAACACAAGCAGAGCAAAATTAGAGAGCATCAGAAGCAGAATGAGCAATCTGAGAGCTCAAGGTTGACAAAAATCTCCTAGATCTGTATTAATTTGCTTGCAAGTGTCCAACCACTAAGAGTTATAATGTAGCTATTAAATGGCAGAGGGTGCTGTCTGGCAAGTCAAATCAATCACACAAATGTCCCTGGGGCAATTAATCCAGCAGCCCCACGGCATCAGTGGTGGAAGGAGTCAAACAGGTCAAGATGGTGGCAAGCTGGCTAAGTTCTGCCCCTTTTTTCAATCATCCAGTTGTGACCACTTACCTTGACATTTTTATACCCCGTGAACACCGTGAACTTATGGCATTACCCTATAAGTTATAACCCATTTGAGTATATGCAATTTTCTGAAACCAGAAACGTTTTAAACAAAATTCTGGCTTTATTAGATCAACTCAAATCTTTGTTACAGGAATAGATCTGCACATATCCTGGTTTTGAGAATTTATATATTCTCAAATTATTATTATTAATTTAATAATAATTTAATAAATATATGTAGGAGAAAAGCAAGCAGAGTTGGGGGCAAAGTTAAACATGTCATCAGCTTAGAGTCCTTATATTGTCACAAATGGCCCAAGGATCATGTGCAAAAGATCAGGATCATATGTTAAGTTGCTGCACAGAAAATTTATTCAAGTTTATACACAAGAATCTAATCAATCAGCACTAAATTGATGCTAGATAAGGGTCAAAGGTATTCAAGGGTGGAACTGGACTTGGATTGTTCGTGGCAAAGTAAGGAGTATAAATTGATGACATGCTTAACTCTGATCCCAGCTCTGCCTGCTCTTCTCATATTATATATTTGCTACTGAAGTTTAAAATGGCTACAACTCAATGTATAAATCAGAGATTCAATTTTGCTGGAAAGCATCACTATCTTAAATACTCTGAGTTTCCTTGCTGCAATTCCTTCCTTCCTTCCTTCCTTCCTTCCTTCCTTCCTTCCTTCCTTCCCTCCCTCCCTCCCTCCCTCCCTCCCTCCCTCCCTCCCTCCCTCCCTCCCTCCCTCCCTCCTTCCTTCCTTCCTTCCTTCCTTCCTTCCTTCCTTCCTTCCTTCCTGTTGCAAAGAACTGTATTCAATGGGGGCTAAGCACCAGAAGAAAGTATTTTCATCTATCCAGGATGGGGTATCTAGTTCTCACCTATTCACTGTGGCTTTCTGCCACACTGAAAAACTGTCTTTTCATACTGAAAATTGTTCAAGAGAAAGTAGGGAAATCTGTATAAATGTACTCTTAAGAATTCACTTCATTTTCTTTTATTTTTTAAAAAATATTTAGCAGTTTTTAGCAAGGGAGAATATAAGTTTAAAAAATAAATTAACTGCATTTGATTAGTATAAGGCGGAAGATATGGCTAATATTACTCACAATTATGCAATAAAGTTTATAGAGGTTAATTTTCAGTTGTGCAGAAAATGTTAACATTTTGATAAACGTAACTGATTCTTGGTTAAAACCTTTGGGGAATTCCCTGCAATATGCATTCTACAGTCCAGGGCAATGAGCTGGCTAATTTTGATCAGTGGAACTGACAAACTGACAGAAATAATGTTATCTCATTGATATTACTGATAAAACCATTACCAGTAACAAGAAAAAAATTAAATGTTTCCTTAACATACCACAGACTTGCATCAGTGCCTATGTAATCACTAGCAATGTGCTTTGTTTGCATTTCTGGATATGAAAGTCCTAAAGTCTCAATTACGCCTGAAATTTTTCAACTGGATTTAAACAGCCTTCACCCTCTTATCTAAAGGTGTGGGACTGTGTCAGCCTCCATAGCTCCTAACGGAAGGAAATAGAAAATTAAAAAGGGGCAATGTCACTTACTATCAAGTGGCATGCAAGATGGAAACAAGTTGTTGAATTAAATTAATTTGCTAACCTTTGTCTTCTTTTCTACCAAGTGTTATAATTAAAACAAACAGAAGGGGCTTGTATTCAATCAGCCATTTAATTAGGGAACACATCACCTACACATTTGAACTACAGCACAACTCTCTTGTGCAAATTTATTCTCCAAGCTCCATACATTACAATTGCAACTTTGACTTTCATTTCATACTTGTGATTTCCTAGAGGAACAGACAGTAACAATCCTCTGCAGTTCTCTGTTGGACTTTTGTTTTCTGAAGCAAACCAGTCCTATATTTGTCTTTTGCCCCATGTGATGTCTCTCTGGCTCGGGTGAATAAAATTCTTATAGCAAAACTACACATGACAATTGCATGTACACAAATGATCTTCTGGACAAAGAATGTGTGCCAATGTATAGCATCTCCAAGAAAGTCCCAATACGAACATTGGTAAACATTTCCAAATGGGTAACTCTTTAGATCAGGGGTGGGTTCTACTTACCTTTACTAACGGTTAGCAACGGGATTGCGTGAATGTGATCGCACCTATGATGACATCTGGGGCGGTGGGCGGAGCCTCCCACCAGTTTTACTACCGGTTCTTACGAACCGGTCCGAACCAGGGGCAACCCACCACTGCTTTAAGTCTGTTACAGCCAAACATAGAAAATCCAATAAGTTTGTGATATTTTATGGGCTAGCAGAACTAATGCATAAGCTTTTGTGGATGCCACATCTCTTTCTTTTTGTTCTTTATTGATACTGATTAGGAGCAACTATTCACGGACACTTGATCAGCTTCAAACACGTATTTATATTACTTGGTAAAATGATTCATAGCTTAATTTGTTTACTTATGAACCATTTCAACTGAAAATATTTCATGTGATGATTTAACATTGATTGATTTAAAAGCTATTTTGGCTGTTTGATTTGTCATTATATTGCATGCTTAAGCCACATTTAAGTTACAGCTTTTCAATTTTAAATATGGAAACAAGGATACCCAGAAATAGATGATTTAGCCAGTAAAAATAAGAAGGAAGAACAGCTAATTACTTATAAAAATATTTGTTTTAAAATGGCTTGTTTTACATTTTATTTGGTTTTTTGTTTTGTTTTGTTTTGCAAGTGGATGATCTGTTTTTAATTCTGTAAACTTCGGGGAGATCTTTCTTGTAGGAAAAGTATCCAGAAAATATAAAATAATCAATCTGAAAAGATTAAGAAAAACTGAAAGAAAGAAAAAAATTCCAATTGCTAAGCTAGCAATATTTTAAGTACCCAAGCATTAGAAATACAAATATTATGTTTATCATCATAATCAAGGTAAGAGACAATAATGCAACAAACAGCAAGCCACATAGTTTATTTTGAAAGGATAGAAAGCAACATTATTCTAAAATCACAGTATTTCAACCTATAGTAGCTGAATTCATATCTAGGAAAGGGTATCAGGAAAGATTTGATCACTGGGAAGGAGGCAGATCCATAAAGCTGTACATCTAACTAGCAACTAACAGTCCCAAAACAGGAATTTTATAAAACTTTATATTGATTTAGGACAGGTAAACAAGATAGCCTTAACAGTAATATCTGATCGTGTTTCTGAGAAAACTTGTTAATATTCATTATAGTTTTTCTTCTAGACATGGAAAACATGGGTACTTGATGCAGAACATTTAAACTATATAAGAATTGGAGCAAAGGAAAAGGCTTAATATGAAAAAGTCAACAGCTGAGTTCAGATGTGTTTAATTAGAGAAAATCAACTTTCAATAAGCTGCTGTCACATTACACATGTTATGTGTATCTGCAACCATCTGGATGTATTTATAATTAAGATGCATCTGCCCTATACTGTATATGTAAAAGTTCTCAAGGACCATTCATCTGCACCACAATCTTCTATGTAAAGTAAAACAAAATATTCAGAATAAAGATGCCATACAACCTTCTGACTGTCTCAACATCAGGATGTTTAGAATACTTGTACCAGGTTAGATAGGTTCTCATCCAAAGGACCCTGATGACTTTTGAGGCAAATCTAAAAACTGGATCTTGTCCTATTTCTTTTTCAAAACAGAACAAAGGATGTGATCGGGCTTGATAAATCGACACTTACAGCTTGAAAATTAATGAGTAGTTACAATTGGCCTCTCCTATCCCCTTCTCCCCCTCAAGCTTGCCCCACAGAAAGCTCCCCTATCCTATGCCCTGTTGCTGCTGTGAAAGTAAAACTGAAAGTGAAACTCCTTTCCTCTGCTTGTGTTTTGCATTTGGGACAGATTTCTTTTCAGGTTGGGAGGGGTAGTAGAATTCCTTAGCATCAGAGCATGGAACAGATTTCTTTTCAGGTTGGGAGAGGTAGTAGAACTCCTTAGCATCAGAGGGATGTTTGGAAAGTGAAACAGTATTTGCTGTGTGAGCAAGAAGGAGACAGGAAGGAGGCTGGCCATGGCTTAGCTCAAGTGTTCTGTATTAAAGCTGCTTCCTGCTGTGAAAGTAAAACTGAAAGTGAAACTCCTCTCCTCTGCTTGTCTTTTGCATTTGGAACAGATTTCTTTTCAGGTGGGGAGGGGGAGTAGAACTCCTTAGCATCAGAGCACGTTAATCATAATATAGGAAATACTAATGTTCTGATGGTCATTTTGAAAAATCCTTTCTTAGTGAGCACCTAGAAGCCAAGAAGAACATATGTGGCAAATTTCAAGTTTGTAGACTTTACGGTTCTGGAGATTTTGTGATTACGCTGTGAGTGGTTTTTACTTGTGTGTATGTGTGAGTATATGTGTGTGTGTGTGTATGTAATTTTGTGCTTTTCTTGCCATATTTAACAGAAGAATAAAAGAAAGGGGAACCATGAAAATTTAGGCTTTGCTATGGATTATTTGGTAACATTAAATCTGGGTTTATAAATGAACTGGTCCACATAGAACCAAATGTATAAATTATTTCTGAATTCTGCAAAAACTGAAATTTTGCATAAATGAGGCTGATGAGACTTTTGTAAATCACCCCACAGAAACCTAGACAAAAATTCTTCCATGATAAGTAATTAAGGAAATTCCTGAACATTCAAAATATGAAATCTGTATCACATATATTCCCAGACAGAGTGATTATTAAGAAAAGCTACATGGATATATAAGAGATGAAGCTTACATTTAATAGGAGTATCAAATGCTCTAAATATGTAATAGAGGAGTTTTCCAACATTGAGCCAAACTGATTGGTGCCTTCCATTTCATTCTACTGCATTTGTAGTTAATAATTATAGTTTTATATTGTTATACTCATTTTCTTCTTCATCATCCTAGCATGTTCCCCTACATGCAGTATTCACTTTTTGGATCAAAGAACACCATTTCACACAACTGAATGCAGCAGACGGGTCCAACTAGGTAATTTTCATGTCTGTGTCAATTGTGTCCTGCCACCTTTGTTTTGATCTTCCACTTGAATGTTTGCCATCAAAGTGGTAGTGACAATGTGGGGTGATATTCACAGGATGCTTCTTCATGAGATGAGAGTCACAAAAATGAGGATTACAGTGACATTGTTAGTAATCAAACCGCACTGATTGATATTTCATTGATGTCATAATTGAGAATCTGACCAAAAACTTTCACTGTGTGCAACAGAAGATGGATTAGTCAGTAGCTGAATCAGTCTGTTAGGTTGGCTTTATTTTTGAAAAGGAGAATTGAGATACTCGTAGCCCAATCAGCAGGCACATGGCCAAACCACAATGACCTTGAAGAAATTTGTCAACCAGTCATCTGCCATGCCACGAAATGCTTTCAGCTTCCAGATGTCTGCTGGTAGATTGTTCAGGTCAATTACTTTCAAATTCTTTATATTGCCGATAGCTTTGGTAACCTCTTCAGGTGCATGACCAGGTCAATGTTATTATTATATTCATTTTATTATTATGTTATATGGGTGTTATACTATATGCTGTTAAGATGAGAACAAGATACAATATAAAAGTGATGATGTTATGAGGTAAATAGAACTTTCATGGATACAAACTTTATTTCCTAGTATAAAAAAGAGGGGAATGATGTAATTATAACCTATTTGTTTGCTATGGTACAAGTCTATATCACAATTAACTTCCTTCAGTTCTGCAAGCACACAAATACCACACAATCTAATAAAGCTACCTTCTTATTCTGTGTGAGTTGCCCTTAGTTGTCATGACCTCCTGCCTCTGAAATATATTGATATTAGTTTATCTTCAGTCTAAATGGACAATGGAAGATTTGTTGTAACAGTAGTATCCATAGATAAAATTAAGATTGATTCTCATTTTATTTTGTGGTTTATTTATGTCAACACACTCGTCTACTATGTCAACTTTGCAGAATCTGGAAATGTTCATGGCTAAAGGGTAGAAGGACAAAGCTGGTTAAAATATTAGGGAAAGAATATATTAGCCATTTCAGCCATGCCTTGCATATCATTTAACCTGTGGTAGGTACAAAACACCACTTACTAGGGACATGGGTTATCACTGATGGGTTGATTCCAGTGGCATCCCCACCAAGTGAGTTGTAAAAATCCTATTCTTTGATTGAGAGACAAATGTTGTCTGCAAAGAGGATATGCCTTGAGTTAAACTCTAGATGACCAGGCAGTGCTAAACTCCTATGAGATGTTTAGCCTGGGACACTCAGTACCACAAAGTGAAACTGAGTACCTATTAAAAGCAGGACTTCAAGTATAAGAAGAAAGATAAGGTCTTTTATAACTTGTTAATGATTACTAAGTATAGCTTGTTACTGATGCATAACAAGCTAGAACATTCTATCTTGTTGAGTTTCCAGTCCAGTGGAGGGTTGCTTTGTATAATGTGAAATGTAGTAAACAAAATAAAAATATTGATACCTGATCTATTAAATCATTTCATTAATAAATGAAAGGATCTGATTAAGATACCAGTCCATATTACAGACAAATTTATAAAACAAAAGTATTAGTATGACTTAACAAGTAAGTCATTACAATATAAAGCAGTACATAGGCATGAGCTCACATCTGTAAACATCTAATCCATAGCCATTGAGTTCAAATAGAATGAAATGCCAGAGCCATTGTAGGAGCTGTAAAGAAGCTCCTGAAAGAGAAGGAGTGGCCGAACCTAGGAGCGAAGTTAAAAGAGAGATCGGCCTAGAATCCCTACATAGCCACAAGCAAAGTCCAACCTCCCTTGAATTCCATTGACCCTCATTTAAGTCCAAGCAGGTGTTAACCATTACTTGAGAAGATTCCTACGCATAGACATAAGTAGCAATGTATCAGTTTTATTGAACCTTCATATGTGGACCTGATCTTTTGTCCCTGACAGCTCCAGCCAAGCCAGACACCTTTCTTTGATGGATTATTATGATATCCTTCTGAAAGGCATAAACAAAAGAAAGTCTTTTTATAGAGATCAAATTTTGTAGAGATATCTACTTCTATAACTTCTAATAATTGTACGAGGAACATATATTTATCACAATTTCTGACATTATCCAGTAAATGCATTTGATTCACTGATTTTTTGTTTTAAAAATGCATTTGTGCATACATATTCAAACAGTAATTGACATTTATGGATTCTTAATCAAAAAGCTACTGGCTTTTTGATTAAGAACTGGCCTCAAAGCAAGGACTCTTGTAGTTAGTTGGACTCATTCAGATTCAAATGAAATTAATTGAAATCACACTTTTGAACCAAGTAATCCTATCAAATCAATACACTGTGCCAAATTAATTTAATGCACCTCATCATGTATTTTTGAATTCATTTGAAAATTTGCAGATGTACACACACATCTTTTTCCAGTTAAATCAGAGATTTGAACTGAAATCAATTCAACTATTGGATTGGTTGAATCAACTCTTTGAACTGAACAGATTTGTCAAATGAATTGTTCAATTCTAGTTTTGGATTATTTAATAATCCAAATATTAACAATATTTGTAATGAAATACACATAATATTAAAGCAATCAAAACAATTACTTTTTTAAAAAAATAAAAAAAATCTGCCTCTCACAAAATATCAAGCCAAGATAGGATTGTAGTTTTTGAGGAAAGAAAGCTGCTTTAGCCCACAGTACAATTTTGCAACTTTTTTCCTTGAAAGCTACTATTCCCAGAAGGGGTTTGCTTGCTTGTTTATCATATTTGTATAGCCACCGATCTCACAAAAAGCAACTCTGTGTGGCATACAATCAAATAAATTATGTTGGCAAATGGTGGAACTAATATCAGTCTGAAAGGCACATTACACCAGACCTGATCATGAAAACCTTAATGCTACTCCCTGTGCATGGTGATTTAAGTTCTATTTGTCCATTTACCTCTTAAAGTGGAAACTTTTTGTTTATCGGAAATAAGTCGTTAAAGTGCTTTTGTGTGATTAATGAAATGTACAATTTAGCCCTTCCTGACAAGCAAAATAATTGTTGCATGGAAAATGCAAATGTTGTTGTTAGCTCATATGTTCAAGTAGAATTAGATAGCATCATATTATACCAGTGATGGCTAACCTTTTCCGGACCGAGTGCCCAAAGTATGTGCATGAACACCCAAAATGCAATGCTTGTGGGCCCCCCTCATGTCCCCTGCACATGCGTGAGCGCTACCCACATGCACCCTCTGCATGCACTACCTGCATGTGCCCTACATGTGCCCTATATGTGCCCCACCCCCACATGCACCCTGCATCCTGCACATGTGCATGTGACCCGCATGCACACTCCCCACACATGTACATACAGCCCCCCTGCATGCACCCCATCCCCATGCATGCACACATGGCCCTTCCAAAATCTTGCAAGATTTGGTAATCTCATTTTAGGTACCCCCAAGGATGGTACATGTCAAGTTCATAAGCTGCATTGAGTGCTGATTTGCTTCCAGTCCAATTCAAGATGTTGGTTATTACCTTTAAAGCCCTATGTGGCATGCAGTCAGGTTACCTGAGGAATCATTTTATTAGGTGTATCGGACTTATATGAATCCCTGTAGCATACATTTTCTACTTCACTATAGCATCAAATAACTGCAAAACATTAATATAAAATTACAACAGGAATGACTGAAATCGGAGGCCATGTTTAGATGAGGGAACTGTCAAAATGAGCATTGAAAATTCCTGACACAAGCTTTGCTCCTTTTATACATGCACAATGACATCACTGTACATGCGTAAGGGATGGAACTTGTACCCTGATGGCACATCCCTTATCCCTTCATTCCGATGAATTTGAAAGACTGAAATGGTTGTTACGGAAGAAGGTTCATGGGCTGCATACACTTTTTTAAAAATAACATATTGCACTTCCATATGTTTCACATAATGTAAAGCTTTAATGTTTTAATGAAAGAAATTTAATTGTAATCAGAACGTTATAATAAAAAAATATTCAATACAAATTCATTGCATCTAATGCTGTTATGGTGAAGAACCTGGGATGAAGTTTTAGGGATACCTTCAATTTTTCTTACAATAATACATTTGTTTCTAATATCCAAAAATTAACATTCATTGAATTTAATTGGCCTCTAGCTAGGCTGTTCCGTTACAGGTATATATATATCTGAAGGTTGCAGAAATAAATCTTGTAGCCACTAATTAAAATTAAATCTGGTTTTCACTGTTTTGTAAACCAAAATCTTAAAATAAACCAAACAATATTTCAGTCTCTTAAAATGAAATATAGTATGTGTGTGTGTGCGTGTGTGTGTGTGCGCGTGTGTATGAAAGCGATGCAGTGGCTCAAGGGCTAAGACGTTGAGCTTGTCGATCGAAAAGTCAGTAGTTTAGTGGTTTGAGTCCTTTTTTAAAAAAAAAAATTAGATTTATATGCCACCCTTCTCCGGAGACTCAGGGCAGCTTACAATGTGTTAAGCAATAGCCTTCATACTTTTGTATATTTTTATTCAAAGTCAGCTTATTGCCCCCACAAACTGGGTCCTCAATTTACCTACCTTAGAAAGGTTGGAAGGCTGAGTCAACTTTGAGCCTGGTGAGATTCGAACTTGCAATAATTGCAGACAGCTGAATGTTAATAACAGGCTTTTAGTCTGTTGAGCTATCCAGGCTCCTTTGTGAGGAGCTTGGGGGGGGGTTATATTTGTTTTGGATAGCTGTCAAGGCTTCTTTGATTGGCACTTGGGTGAAAAGGGATATGACATCAAAGCTCACAAGTAGGTCGCTGGGCTGTAAGTTTTGTTTCTTTATGATCTCTATGAACTGGAATGAGTTTGTTATGGTTTCTAAGGAAGAAACAGTAGCGATCTCACATTGCTCCCGGAAGCACGAAGCCGAGAACACCAGCCTGAAGATGACGAATGAGACTTCGTCGAAACGTCGCCAAGACACATCCAATTCTACATCGGAGAACACTCAAATAACCAAAGACCTACATATAAACACCCACGAAAACCTCAGAAAACACACACACACACACACACACACACACACACACACACACACACATAATTTATATTTGCTAATAAAGAAATATCAGCAAATATAAACTTGATATAAAATGGTTTGTCATGAATGCAATTGCTTGAGGGCTCCTGGATTGGAGTTGAAAGGTGAAAGGGAAACAGTATGCTCTCTCCCATATTGGGGTAGACCAGGTGCTTCAATAGAAAAACACTTTACACACACACACACACTTTTTATATGTTTTTTTCTGCTGGGTTAAAAAGCAATATAAATTCCATTATTTATGTATTACATTTATATGCTGCCCATCTCCCCAATAAGGAGACTCTGGGCAGCTTACAGATCATTGGTCAGTTGCTCCCGGTTCACTCCGGTTTGGGTGAAACGGTAGTGGTGGCGGTGGGAGCAGTGGTGGGATTCAGCCATTTCACACCACTTCAGGAGAACCGGTTGTTAACTTTCTGAGCAGTTTGGCAAACTGGTTGTTGGAAAAAATAATTAGGGCAGAGGACCAGTTGTTAAATTACTTGACTCCCACCACTGGGCGGGAGGCTCCGCCCACTTGCCCAGACGTCATCAAAAACATTTTGCGCATGTGCAGAAGCGTTGCACGCTCACAAAGCAAGTGTGCCCGTGCGCTACCAATAGCAAACTGGTAGCACCTGAATGTTTGCAGGGAGTGAAAATGGCAATTGCAGCAGTACAGTTCAAGCCCTCTTCTTTTTTTGCCCATGTACTGATGTCACACCTTTGTATGAAGAGGCAGATCTTTCAGTATGCAGCCATGACCATCATTTTACTTTTTAAATCCCATTCAGTATGCTTCACCTGAATAAATTTTCTGCTGACTGCTGTTTGTTGTCTCTCCATATGTTTTTGGGAAGGATTCTAATAGCTAGCATTTGTTTATAGGCAATCCTCGCTCACCAACCAGTCATTCAGCGACTGCTCAGGGTTGTGATGGCACTGAATGAACCATGCATACAAATTCCAGTCAGTGTGGCACCTCCAAGGTCACATGGTTGTGATTCAGGTGTTTGGCAAACGGCTCACACTTATGACGTTTGCAGTGTCCTTCTCTGCTGGCTTTCCACAACCAAAATTGATGGGGAAGCTGGCAAGGAAGATTGTAAATCACTCTGATAAGTAACCCAGGAGAGATTAGCAGAAGTCTTTTTTTTTTATTATTATTATTAAAAGTTTTATAAAAATACAAACATATAAACCCCCCCTTCCCCCCTTCCCCCCCACCCCTCCCCTCCTTCAATCCCCCTCCCCCCCCCCGGACTTCCCAGAGTGAAATACAGGGTTTCTCTTTTTCAACAAAAATTTTAACCCAACCATTAACCTATCCAATTTCTAGTTTACAAACACTATCAAAATCTTAACTCCAATCTAATAAAATAGAAAAACAAAAATTACAACTCTTCCTCTTCATTCATACGCAATTTGATGTCTTCTTATATGGTATTTGTTCCGAACATAGTCAATCCATTTCCTCCACTCCAGAATATATCTTTCTTGCGTAAGTCTTGTAGGGAAGATTCATTCCCACTAATTTGCCCCATCATTACATATAAGCAGTAGTAACCGAAACAAAACTGGTTTTTTTCTTATTAATAATTGTTTATAATCCTTTCTGTTCTATCATCCTATCAAGTTTCATAACATGTTTCCCAGAGTAAAAAAATATGTGTAAAATTTTGATCAAGATTCTGACAGCAAATAACAGTTCTTTAAAAAGAAAAGGGGGTTTTCTTCCCCAAAGAAGGTTTAAAATATGAGTAAAATCCCTTCCTCCACAGAACAGTGGCAGTAGCTTTAAGATGGTGGTGAATTCAAAGTATTCTTCAGAGTATTGGATATATGATTCTGTCTGCCAAATTGTTTCTTTCATGATGCAGAATAAAGTAACTGATCACCTGGTGTACTATTTTCCATCTTTATTCTGCTGCTGCTATATATACAGAGGAACTGAACAGCCAAAGACCACTCACTTTGGGACTCTTCATGAATATTATCCACAATTTTGATTCCAGTGGCTCTGGAAACTCCATGTCTTTTGATATAGATAAATAATTAATGATTAAATAATTAAACTCTTGTTTGTTGTGGATCTCCCTCCCTCCCTCCCCACTCTCTCTGCCTTCCATTTATTCCATTGGCCAGCTAAATGTTTTGATGTTTGCTAATGTTTATTAAATAAACATCAAGCTATATTTCTTGCTAGCTGGACTGAGTGGGATATGTACTTGCTCTGACCTCTAATATCGGGAGCGACGGGGAATCTGTTGGTTTAAATGAAATTGGAAATTATCCACTGTGATTTTTCAACCCAGAGCACATAAAGCAGCATCTCCCTGCAAATCCTTAAATCAAATATATCTTTGTCGAGACTCACATAGCCCCTGCAAAAGACGGTCCGGTGATCAAGAAAAAGATGCAACAGTTCTAAAGAGTGGTAGACAGATGAAATATGAACATCCCTGTTTTTTCTTTGATTCTGAAGCCTTGAATATTCCCTATGAGTTTTCAGCTTTGGATGCCTGAATATTAACTGCTCTTGATTCCCTGACAGACCTCTGGACTACAATACAAGATTGTAGTCACTATTTTACTGCCCAGAACTTTGGCTTCTGTAGCAACCTTGCAGTCCTGCACTAGGATGATGAGATTTATAGCTGCCACAAAGACCTTTATCTATGTCTGACCTTTTGCAATTGTAATTGTTGATCCTGGAGAGCCCCCCTCTGCACGGCCACCTTGAGCTGTGAAAAGCAGCAGACTTACAAGTAATTGTAAACAAATAATTATATTGGCTATCATTTCTGTTTCAACAAAAAAGACAAAAACAAGAAAAACCCCTCCTATTCTTGCAGCGGAAGATAAACTTAGAGCACTTTTCACAATCAAATCCCCCTAATTAGTAATGAAGTTGAGACACAGAGGAACTAATGAAGTGTTGGTGGCTACATCCCGTTCTGCCTATAGAATCAAGTGAAATAATTGGAAGTGAATAATTAGCAAACAACATTGAGAAGTAGAATGGGAACTTGTCTCTATAATTCACCACAACTCTTTGAGCTATGGCAGGGAATATAAAGGAATTAAAAATATCTCTGGTACATCTCATTGTTTCTGTTAAAGAAATTTTGGAATCGTAAAAATTAACACAGATCAGATTTCTTTCGCCTTTACTGGTGGGATAGTAGCTGTGCTGGTTTCTTAAATGGGTGTATACCTGAAAGCACATTGGGAGGAAGAATTTTATCTTCTCACCACAACCACTGACAACTCACTTAGAAATCCAGTAGAAAAAATATAGGCAATTCTCTTTCTTGCTCAGATCTTTTCTCCAGGATTTGTAACAGCCATTTCCAAAGTCCTCCAGAACCTTCTGTTTTCCAGAAGAACAAAATAAAAGTGGATGTTACTTATTTATTTTGCTTCCTACATCAAAGCCTATGTTTATAGTTTCCAGTGACTGATCTTTTGGATTCTTTTTCCTAAGCCTATCTTTCTCTTGGCCATTTTATTGGCTGAAATTCAGTAAGAGGAAAAAAAATGCATACTTTTAAATTGTGGGAATTTTGTCAAAAATATTTGAAAAGACAAAATTGCTTGTGCATCCAGTATATGAATCAGAATATTTTACTTTAGTATGTTGCTATCTTTCTGGGTTGTGTTCCTAGTTTTTACTAGGAATGATTAAATGTTATCATTAGTGACAATCAACTTACTGACCTAGGATAAAAACAGCACTTCTTTGAAAATAGATTGATCACTTTTGGTAATGTTTTGTCCTGATGCTTCTAATTGCTACTTTGGTTGGTTCAAGTGCATGAACTGAAGAAAATGTATAAACAGCCTGATCATTACCAATAACTATCTTTTTAAAGTCAAATTCTTCTCAATATAAACATGTCATTGGAGTCAGTCAGTTGGCTGGTCAATGCAACTCCCTATTATCAAATTAAGAGCTTATCTCCATGGTGCACAAAATTCACTTTCAGCATTTCTAGCAAATGCTATTGTATTCTTACTGTGATTTGTTCTACTACTGGCAAATATCTGAATGGTACCTATAAAGATGCCGTATCCAGGAACCGATTCATACTGTCAGTAATAGAAATAAAAATTTCTAGGCACTATTGTTTGTCATACTATACTATGTCACTCAGTACATTTTAAGAAGGCTAAATAGACTAAGATTCCAGTTGTACAGTCTCTTCTTGAATGCTTCTCTGTCAAACTGACCTTTTAGAATAGACCTTTGAACTTCATAGCTCCCCTTGTCCAATGGTAAAATGACTTATACAGAGGGCATGGTGAAAAGTATACTGTGGAGCAAATAAGCGAGACACAGAATTTTGTTTGCAGGCGCCAGTGGCTTTCTTATACAATTCAGAAAAATTAGTCCATCTCCTTTATATCCTCCCTTCCTCTACTATAGAACCATTGCATCAATTCAGATAGAAAAGTAAAAGGAAATTCCCCAGGATTCCTCAGTCTGGGATTGGTCATATCACCCGGTATTCTCCAATTGCTGCTGACACAAGCATCACTCAGACTAAAATTACTGAGTGCAAGAAAACTCACCTATTTTGAATGACTTCGAGCAAGTTCAAGCACACTTTTCAACTATTACATTCCAGGTCCCCAATTTGCAGTTTTCATGACTTTATTATAGCAACCTCAAGAATACCTATTTAGAAACAATTCAAAAAATTCTACAACTAGTAGGAGGCTAATGCCTCCTACTAAAGGCAGCAATTAAGATCCAGCTGCCTGCAATTTCTGCGAGTTCAATCCTAGCCAGGCTCAAGGTCGACTCAGTCTTCCATCCTTTCTAAGGTGGGTAAATTGAGGACCCAGTTTGTGGGAGCAATAATCTGACTTTGTATAAATATACAGAAGTATGAAGGCTATTGCTTAACTCACTGTAAGCCACCCTGAGTCTCCGGAGAAAGGCGGCATATAAATCAAATTAAAAAAAAAAAAAACTTAGGACCCAGGGATCTTGTTTTAATCATGATAGACCTCCCCAAAACATATGTTTGGAGGTACAGGTAGTCCTTGAGGCCAAAATTTCTGTTCCTAAGCAAGACAGTTATTAAGTGAATTTTGCCCCATTTTACGATCTTTCTTACCCTAGTTGTTAAGTGAGTAACATGGTTGTTAAGTGAATCTGGCTTCACCATTGACTGTATTTTTGCTTGTGAAAAGATCACAAAAGGTTATCACATTACCTTGGGACACTGCAATCATTATAAATATAAGCCAGTTGCCAAGCTTCCAAATAGCAATAGCAATAGCGCTTAGATTTACATATAGCTTATATACACAGTGCTTTACAGACCTCTCTAAGCGGTTTACAGAGTCAGAATATTGCCCCCAACAATCTGGCTCCCCATTTTACCCACCTCGGAAGGGTAGAAGGCTCAGCCAACCTTGAGCCTGGTAACATTTGAACTGCCAAATTGCAGGCAGCAGACAGGCAGCAGAAGTAGCCTGCAGTACTGCACTCTAACCACTGTGCCACCGTGGCTCATTTTTGGTCACAAGGCTATCGAGATGCTTGCAATGGTGGTAAGTGTGAAAAACAGTCATAAATCACTTTTACCCCCAGTGCCTTTGTAACTTTGAATGGTCACTAAATGAACAGTTGTAAATTAAGAACTATCTGAATACAAGTTTATGCAGGGTGATAATAATCCAAATCCAGAAGGAGTTATTTCTTTTAGAAGGTTACCTTTTCTATTTTTAACTAGAGCAGACAAGAAGAACAATGGCCATTTTATGACTTGTGGACTTCAACTCCCAGAATTCCTGAGCTAACGGAAGTCCGCAAGTCAAAAAGGGCCCATCAATTCCCACCTCTGAAATAGAGGCTTAGAGCAGCAGATACTAAGGAATAGCATGGGTCTTTTTTTCTTTCCTGGAGCGCAGAACAGTGAATCCAACACAAGTCACACTTTCTGAACTATTTGGGCCTCCGTGGAAAGTTTTATCCCAGTGCCAGTGTTGAAGCAAGATTCACTAGCTCCCAAAGAACACCTTTAAATGGAATAAAAGGAAGACTCCTTTACCTCAACATTATGGATTAAATTCATTGCCCATCAAACTATTCTTAGTGCATTTCTTGAAATGTAATTTCTAGAAGTATAATTTGATTCTCATGAACCATCTCCTTAAAAGGTGCTTCCTTGGAAAATACATTTTATGGTGTCTCCTACATCTGATGCATGCCAAAAATATATTAGAAATCACCTAATTATTTCAGCTAAAGTGAAATGAAATCTGGTTTTTTTTCCACAATGAAACATTTTCCACCTAGGAACATTAAATAATTTTGTAGTGCTTTCATAATAAAAAATTGGCAGCACAAATTCTGCTACTAATTGTATTTTGGTTGCTGTAAAACTTTCATTCCCCTTCATTTTAAAAATCATATAAGGGATGGACTTTTGGTGAGTTCCATAGAGTGTTAACAAAAAAAAAAAAAAAAAAAAAAAAAAACACGTGCCTGGATTCCAGAACTGGGCTGGTAAAATCTCTCTAGAGAGTTTTTGAGATAATTCACATGATTAACTGCAGATTAATAATAAGTTATCAAAGATAACTTCAGAAAAAACAATTGCTACCAACCTTCCTTCCACTGAGGACCTGTATACTGCACGAGTCAAAAAAGAGGGCTGTGAAAATATTTACAGACCCCTCGCATCCTGGACATAAACTGTTTCAACTCCTACTCTCAAAACAACACTGAAGAGCACTGCACACCAGAACAACTAGACACAAGAACAGCTTTCCCCTGAACCCCATCACTCTGCTAAACAAATAATCCTCTCAACACTGTCAAACTATTTACTAAGTCTGCATCACTATCAATCTTCTCATCATTCCCACCACCCATCTCCTTCCACATCGCAACTGGGCAATCAGGCGAACCTGATAAAAAGCTCCCCTGGCCACGGCCGTCATATGATCATCTAAAGACAGCCGTGCATCCAGGAGGACACTCAAGTTGCAAACCCTCTCTGAGGGGGGCAAGATCTCTTCCCCAATAGCCAGTGATGGCACCAACTGGCTATATCGGGGCGCCGGAAGCCAAGCCACTCTGTCTTGGAGGGATTGAGTCTGAGCCTGTTCCTCCCCATCCAGATCCGTACGGCTTCCAGGCAGCGGGACATCATGGCAAGAGCATCGTTGGGGTGATCCGGGGTAGAAATGTACAACTGCGTGTCGTCGGCATACAGTTGACACTTCACCTCGAATCCACAGATGATCTCATCCAGTGACTTCACATAAATGTTGAACAGGAGGGGCGAGAGGACAGACCCCTGTGGCACCCCACAAGTGAGGTGTTTCGAGGCCGACCTCTGCCCCCCCCGCCAACACAGACTGCGTATGGTCAGTGAGAAAGTGGGAGAACCACCGCATAACGGTGCCTCCCACTCCCAAACCCCCTAACCGACACAGCATGATACCATGATCGATGGTATCAAAAGCCACTGAGAGATCAAGAAGGACCAGGGCCGAGGAATATCCTCTGTCCTGAGCCCTCCAGAGATCATCAACCAACACGATCAATGCCTTTTCTGTGCTGTAACCCGCCCTGAAACCAGACTGGCACGGATCCAGATAGACAGCTTCATCCAGGTAACGAGGGAGCTGTTGCGCCACCACACTTTCAACAACCTTCGCCGTGAAGCGAAGGTTGGAGACCGGACGATAATTACCTAATATAGCCGGGTCCAGGGAAGGCTTCTTGAGGAGAGGCCTCACCATCGCCTCTTTCAAGGGGCCGGGAAGACACCTCACTCAAAGAAGCATTAATAATATCCTGGAGCCAGCCTCGTGTAATCTCCCGGGAGGCCAATACCAGCCAAGAGGGACATGGGTCCAATAAACATGTGGTAGCGTTTAGCCTCCCTAGAATCCTGTCCACGTCCTCAGGAGTCACAGACTCAAACTCATCCCAGATAACATTCTCAAGATCCACTCCCGTCATCCCATCTGAATGTACCCAATTGGAGTCCAAGCCGTCCCGAATCTGAGCGACTTTATCATGCAGATATTGCACAAATTCCTCAGCTCTCCCCTGCAAGAGGTCATCCCGCACTCCCATCTGTAGAAGGGAGTGGGTTATCCTAAACAGGGCGGCTGGGCGGTTATCTGCTGATGCAATAAGAGCGGAGAAATAATTCCACTTTTATTGAAGTTTCACCACTTTTATTGCCACTAGGTAAGTCTTAATATGAGCTCTTACCAGTGTCCGGTCAGATTCAGTGCGACTGGCCCTCCAATCGCTTTCTAGGCATCTTTTCCGGCGCTTCATCTCTCTCAGCTCCTCGGAAAACCAAGGAGCTAATCGAGGTTGGCACTGGGTCAGAGGCCGCAAAGGCACGACGCGGTCCAAAGCCCTGGCAGCCGCCCTATCCCAGGTGGCTACCAGTTCTTCAGTCGAGCCGTGAGCCAATGACAATGAAGCTATAGAAGAAAAACAAGCCTATTAATGTTTTGAAAGATTTTAAGGTTTAAAAAAAATGAATTGCAAACAAAATTTGAAACTGTACTGATGGGAACAAAATTAAGGTTACTAAAAGAGAATACTGTACAGAAAGAATGCAATGATGGCTTCTTCAATCAAGATTAACAGAAAATTACTTACAGCTGGTTTCCCTTATAGGACCTTTGCTGATAATGAAAGAATTGCAAGGTTTTTGGCTTTTATATTTTAGTTAGGAGATGGAGGAGTATATTTTGTATTAAGAGATGGTGGTAAGATATTAAAATTGTTTTTCCTTGCTGAGATAAAGGATGAAATTACTTATTTTCTTTTTTCTGTTTTTTTTGTTTTCCTTTGTTGTATTTTTCTTTTTGTATTTCTACATTTGTTGCAGTTTGAACCAGGTTTTTATTCTTTCTATTTTAATAAACATTACTTTAAAAATATGTGCATAAACAACATATTTTGTTGATAATCTCTTATTAGTTATTCTTTATTAGAAATGAATAAATAATACTATTAATATCATTAATAATTAAATTAAGTAATAGTAATAATAACAAATGGGGAACAGGTAGGAAGAAAAATGGAAAGAAAGTAAGAATCCAGAATTTGGATCTCATCACTTTTAATCTCACCAGTTTACTTAAAAATGATATTTTAATTATAGCCAGTAGAGGCAGTACTTTAAATCTTTATTAAGAACTATCATGTTAGTCAAAATAATTGATTTACAGGTGCTGATTAGATATACATTTTAAGGTATATAAACTGAAAGGAAAACACATTGCACAAAGTAGAGTTTTTTGTTTTGTTAGAGATAATATGGAATGTAAACTGTTTGTAGATGGGTGCTCTTAGCATTAATAAATCAATGCTCCAGCACTATAAACTGCAAGTAGAATTATTACTGACTTTCCACATATAATATTCCCTCCCCCTGGCATAGTTTCCTTGCTGTGTCCTGTCTTCCCCAGTGTGGCCATTTAAGAAAAATATTCCAGTCTTTCACAGAAAACAAAACCCAATTCCAGGTGCTTATTAATTTAAGAACATTTGTCATTTGCACTCCAAATCTATATTTATGTACTGTATATATTATTTGATTTACCACTTGTTGTGAATTATAACGTGCAGTGTTTAGGTGGAGGAAAAGTTGCTAAATTGATGATGTTCACCATTTTTAAAAAGAGCAATATAATGATATTGTCTCACAGTACTCATTTATTTAGGCAATAAATATTTTACAGATAAAATTTTTAATGTCCATAAAATGGGCATAATTTTATATATTTTAAAATGGTATATATAATATAATGTACTATATAATGTACTATATAACATAGTAATGTAATAAGCAGGGGTGGATTCTAAATTTTTTTTACTACCGATTCTGTGGGCGTGGCTTATTTTGTGGGCTTGATGGTCATATGACAATTATTTAGGATTTAGCAGAGTACTGATCTACTAGGCTTTTAACTGCTTGCAGAGCTGTACCGATCTACCCACTTATTTTTTGCAGGCACTGGTCTACCCATTTATTTTTGCAGGCACTGATCTACTCATGTATTTTTTCAGGCACCTGTCTACTCATTTGCTTTCTTTTACCACTGATCAGCTGTAGGGCGGTCCTTTAAGCAGGGTTGCAAGAGTTTAAACAGTTTTTTTCCCACTAGCCATCAGCTAGGACTCAGGAGGCAGCAATAGATTGGGGGTGGGGCCAAATAAAAAGTAAGAATAATGCAGGGTGGGGGGGGGCGCGGGGGGTTAGACAGAACCAGTTCAGTGATGTCATATTGTCACCAGTACTGGCTCGAGAGAACCCGACCGAACCGGGTGGAATCCACCACTGGTAATTAACATAATGCAAAGTAATGTAATGTAATGTAATGTAATATAATATAAAAGGGTAAAATGCTTCAACATGTATGCATCAATGGCTGTTGGAGCATTTTATTGGGATTATGCTGTGAGCAAAGCTGAAGTCCAAATCTAAAGAATCAAGGCAATTTGGGATATATTTTTTATTCACTGGAGGCTGGGCAAATGTTTGTAGCTCATCTTTCCCCTAATTCAAAATATCCATGAACTGCTGGTTGTGATTTCATGCTGCGGATCCCTCCTGCACTGCAAATGCTGAGGCTGCTGCAAGTGAATCCAAGAAGGAAAAAGTGTCAAACCAAAACCAAAACCCAGAAGGGTCTGACCTCTCCTTTACAATAGGGAGTGTAGTGCTGATTGCATCCTTTGGTCCCCTCTCCACTGATGACCAACCCACCGGGCCCAAACGCGCTAGCCCACCTTGTGGGTTTTGTGAGGCTTTAATCAGGATAACAGCCCTCTCTACCCAGAAGTGGTAAATCAACAAACTGTCACTGAGCTACTTCTCAGATCCCCCTTGAGTGGGTTTGTCACAGTGGTGAAATCCATTTTTTTTTTACTACCGGTTGTGTGGACGTGGCTTGTGGGTGTGGTGTGGCTTGGTGGGTGTGACTTGGTGGGCATGGTAGGGGAAGAATACTGCAAAATCTCCATTTCCACCCCACTCCAGGGGAAGGATACTGCAAATTCCCCATTCCAACCCCAATCTGGGGCCAGCCAGAGGTGGTATTTGTTGGTTCTTCGAACTACTCAAAATTTCTGCTACTGGTTCTCCAGAATCTGTCAGAGAAATCCTACTGGATTTCACCCCTGGTTTGTCACATCTTCTATGGCAGCAGGAATGCAGTGGGGAGGCCCAGAAATGCCACAGAACTTCTCTCCCTCAGAACAGTCCTGGCTTTCCCTTTCTCCTTTCAGTCCTTTCTTTTCTATTTTTTTCCTGTGAACTGCTGGGGCCTATGGTTCTGTTCCCCTGCACTTTGATTCCACTGTCTCTGCTGGGAGATTACACCTCCCAGAAGCCCACTGCAGTGTCCCCTCCTCCTCCTCCTCCAGTCATGAGGATACAGGAGATAAAATATTGCACTGTCCTCAGCTGAGAGCAGCTCTTCCATGCAAACCATACTTGGTTACCCCAACTGAAGTTTTGGGGTACATCGTGAAATATAACAATGGTATCTTTTGGGGACCAATTGAGGAAACTGAAAGGAGGCAGGGAAAACTGTCTTATTCTAACAGAATATCACCCCTTCTCCTTATGTAAAAGTCCAGATTGTTTCACTTCTTTCTAGATTAGGATTTTCCAATCTGGGCAACTTTAAGATGTGAGGACTTCAACTCCCAGAATACCCAGCCAATCCTTTCTGGCTAGGGAATTCTGAGATTTGAAGTCCTCAAGTTTTAAATGGCTAAAAATCCTTTCATTCCACAGCATTCTGTCAGAACTGAGAATGTTTCTTGGATGAGAAGCGAAATGTCTTTGAGAAAAAAACCAAAATTAATGTCCAGTTGCCTTTTGAAAAAACACCTTTCGGACAACCATGACCTAGATGACTGAGAATCTCCATAGATATCTCATGTCCTAAAGGTACCCAGGTTGGGAAACCCTGGATGGAGTGCTTTTAGAAAAATATGTGGGAATTTTCCAGGTTGCTTGGCAAAGATGAAAAGGATCGTGGCTACATCTTAAAAACAGATTTTTTGGGGTGCATAACCTGCAAGGTTTCCAGCATTTTTCTAAACATTGCTAGGTTTTCAGCAGTAAGGAAGCAAAACAAAACAAGCTTAGGAAAATGTGGAGTAAGACACATAGATGATTACATGACTGGAGTTCCCCCTCCCCCACAAAAAATTATAGTGGGTGAACCCATGTTGAGTGCCTCCAAACGTTGAAGCTCCCCTAAAATTTAAGAGATCGTGAACTTGAAAAGTGAAATGATAATCTCTGCATGTGTGTCTTGAGTTCAAAGAAAGATTTCCTTTTAACAGGAAGAGAAGAAACCTCTTTACAAAAGAACAACAGATTCTAAAATATCCTTTCACGTTCGCAAATTAAATAAAGTAAGGTATTAGTATAAATTATTTATTTATTTATTAAATTTCCATGCAACCCATCTTCTTGATACCATGGCTCTGGCAGCTTACATTATAATAAAAAGTTAAAAATAAAGTAGTAGAAAACAATTGAAATTAGTAAAATTAAATAGGAAACTAATTAAAATTTGAACAGAAAAACTAAATTATAACAAGTGATCTTCCGCAGCCAGTCTCTACGAAGACTATTGTTTTTCTTACTGAAATATGTTACCTTACGACAACTTCATGATTATTATCTTGTGATTAGAAAACTGTCCTTTAAATGCCAGGCATCCTCTTTTAAAATGATGTCAGGTTTACTCCAAAGGTCCCCGGGAGCTTAGCTCTTTGTGACAAGTGTTAAGGATCTGTATATGAGACTAACAGTGTGATCAATCATCGCACCTTTGAAACAAATGTGTGTGTGTGTGTGTGTGTGTGTGTGTGTGTGTGTGTGTGTGTGTGTGTGTAGGCAGCACAGGCTCCTGTAGCAATGAACCAGATGACCACTGAAACTTTCTTTTACAATGTTGTTAGAACACAGCCTTCTCTTTCAATGAAAGGTCCCAAAGTAGTTTAGAAGGTACCAGGGAGAAAGCATAAGGCAAGTCTTCTCTCTAATGCCTTACTACTAAGTCCCTACCTTCCTTGATTGCCGGGGCTGGCAATTGGGCAGTCATATGCAGTTATGTCTGTGTGGGTGAGTTAAAGAAGTGGAAGTTAAAGTACCACAATGAAAGCCTTGCTTATAAATGTGAGTAATGTGAAAATATTTACAGACCCCCTTGCATCCTGGACATAAATTGTTTCAACTCCTACCCTCAAAACAATGCTATAGAGCACTGCACACCAGAACAACTAGACACAAGAACCATTTTTTCCCGAATGCCATCACTCTGCTAAACAAATAATTCCCTCAATACTGTCAAACTAGTTACCAAGGCTGCATTACTATTAATCTTCTCATCATTCCTATCACCCATTTCCTCCCACTTATGAGTACTTATGAGTACAGTACTTATGAGTACTGTAACCTTGTTGCTGGTATCCTTAAGATTTATATTGACTGTTTCCCTATGACTATCATTAAGTGTAGTACCTTATGATTCTTGACAAATGTATCTTTTCTTTTATATACACCAAGAGTGTATGCACCAAGACAAATTCCTTGTGTGGCCAATAAAGAATTCTATTGTCTTATCTATCTAATGTCAACACATGTACAAAACGGGCTGTCCATGGGCTACCAGATTTCTGAATGCAACATCACACCATAACTATTTAGTATGATAGATTTGCAGGGCCAGCACAAAGTGCAACATGGTGTAATATAATGTAATGTTATGCACATATATCTATATAGAATTGTGTGCCTGTTAGTATGTTCTATTGGGTTAGGGTTTTTTTTTTCTTGCTTTCACTTATGAGTTATTGAGATGTATTTGTGTTGGGGGGGGTTCACTAAAGGGAGGCTCATCCAATCTCATTGTACACATGTTGTACATTGACAATAAAGGTTTGGTTTGAATTGAATTGAATTGAATTAAATACCTTCATGCCACCCATTCTCACCCACTAAACCTGGCCATTCCTGACATGTCCTTGAACCTCAAACAACACAACAAAAGGTTGCTTAAGTCTTTCCACCTATTTTGATACCTATCCATCTATTTAGACTGAAATTGACTAAACGTTGGAAATTAGCAAATTACTGGCAACTCAAAATCCCATCTGATATGGAAATCCTTTACTTTACACAATAAATTTCCCCTAACACTGAATCCATCACCCAGACACACAAAGTGGTGTAGATTATTTTACCCTGCAAAGTGATAAAACTGTATTTCCTTCCAAACAGACCCTGCCCATCCCTTGGGCAAACCATATTTGCATGCTACCTAATACAAAGAATGGGCCTTCCTATAAGTATGACCAATCTTGTCTTTTTAATTTGTGGCCACCTTTGGTTGCTAAACTGTGAGTTTTGCTGTCAATTAAACTCTATCTCTGCTTGAAGCAGTTGCCCTGTGTTCTTTGAACCCGGCCCAGAACGAACCAGAATTTTCTTCTAACTGGGCTCTGATCACATTGTTGTAACCAAAATCTTGACTTTTATTACCCAGCCACCCCCTCACAGAGACTCCATTAATCATTTATGTATCACTAGTGTAGTCGCAGACGCCACGGCATTCCAGAAGAGAAGGTTTAAGCTCTCACTCCATGCCACCATTTCAGGAAAACTATGCACAGAAAATAGAATTAGGGGAAGCTGACTCCCATTAGAACCATCACCTGGTATTTTTGAAATAATAATTCATACATACAATGTAAAATGACAGTCCTGCTATAGGGCCAATAGCTATTTCTTTCTTCGTTGCTTGCATTTTAATTAATTTCGAACCAAGAGCCACATGAAATAAATCGGCCATTTCTGTCATTTCTGTAAGGTCTTCTGAACCTTAGGAAATACCTTGCTTGCATCATCACATCTGCTGCTTTCAGTTAGTTGGCAACTTCCTTACTGCCTTTTGCTGATTGTACCTAATAACAAAGACGAGAGATGGAGAAGCTTCTGTGCAGGATTCTATTTCTCTCAGATCTGCACTTCTTATCCTAGGGATTAGGAGAAAGCAGCATCAGATAGGACCTCCTGCTAGATGTTTGACTAAATTACTGTAAAACACCAAGGATTTATTGCCTTCAGGTTGTTTAACAAAAATAAAAGCAATAATTACTCTGCTAAAATGAGAAAATATCAATTGGGGTTTTTTTTGTGAAAGATTATGGAGTTCAGCTCTGCAGTTGCTTTTTCCTTAACTTTATAAGAAGTATACCTACCCCGGAGTTGACTTGAGGTTCAAAGGGGGAAAAAGACAAAAAGTGTGTGTGTGTGTGTGTGTGTGTGTGTTTCTGTGGGGGCGGGACTCCAGGAACCTGAATTCTTCCTGCTTCTTTTAAAACAATTTACCCCCCCCCCCCAAATAACAATGATATTTTAACTCTACCAACCAGGAATATGCATAGTCCAGAGATCAGAAAACTGGTGAGTTGGGCAGGGGTTTGTTCTTTGATCTTGCTGTTTAACTACCGGACATTTGGTTATCAAATTAGGCAAAAACTTCAGGAGAGGTTTTTGAGTGAAGTGTCTTGTTCGTTTATGTAAACAAACTTCATGAAAGTAATAGAAAAGACACTTCACTCAAATACCTCTCCTGAAGTTTTTGCCTAATTTGATAACCAAATGTCCGGTAGTTAAACAGCAAGATCAAAGAACAAACCCTTGCCAAAGCCTCAAACCCGAGCTACAACTATTTTCAATAATTTCTTAATGGTGATTTGTTGGCCAATAGGACATGGTCCAGTAAAAGGCGAAAGATTTATACGATCTGAAGAGATTACATCACCAAATTACATCACGATATAAAAAGAACAAGGAGAAATTCGGTATAGAGACAGGTATTAATGGATTCGATAAGATTTGGATGGGTTCAGATGAGAAAATATTAGCCAAATTATATAATTATTTATTGGAATATGACACTGTAGAGGAGGTGGTTAAGGAGCTGATGTTGGCCTGGGGCTAAAAATATTGGTCAGAATATAAATCTGGACGAATGGGATACAATCTGGAATAAAAACCTCAAAATGACCAGGGCGGTGACTTACAAAGAGAACCACTATAAGATGTTTTATAGGTGGCACATGGCACCTGCAAGGATAGCAAAGATATATCCCAACTCGAGAGCAAACTGTTGGAAATGCGACCATCAACAGGGCACCTTTTATCACTGTTGGTGGACCTGCAATCAGGCACAAAAATATTGGAAGATGATATCGAAGTGGATTTTGGAAATTGTAAGAGAGGATATTGATTTTGACCCCAAAGCACTTCTCCTGGGAATCTTGAAACAGAATATGTAAAAGAGAAAAAGTATCTGATTATACACATAGTGACAGCCGCAAGAATTTCTTTTGCCCAGTATTGGAAGGAAAAACAGCTACCATCAGAAGAATTTGTTATAAAGAAAATATTGGAGTGCGCAGAAATGAATAAATTATCTTTAGAAATCAATGACAGAACAGATTCGGAGTATTATGGCGTGTGAGACATGTGGTATGAGTGGATGGAGAGAAGAAGTAAAAAATGAGATAGTATATAGAGGTTAATTACTAGCCAATTAATGAAGATATATATCACAGAGTATTATTATATGCAATGATTATTAAGATAAAACTTACTTATAAGAAGTAATGGTATATGTATATGTATGGCAAGTTAAAAGTTTGCGTATCTGTATATGCATCACGGAACCGAAAATGTTTTTTATTGTATTGCCGATTTGTATAAATAAAAATTATTAAAAAAAAAAAAAAGACATGGTCCAGTAAAAGATATAAGGCAGACCCAGTAACAAATTTGATGGAAGCGTTACATAAGATCCCAGGTCTTAGCTTTTTGTTGAGACTGAAGATTCATCGAGCACACTTATTGAAACCTCAGAAGAACCTCGGATAGCTCAACAAGCTAAATAGCCTGTTATTAACATTCAGCTGTCTGCAATTATTGCAAGTTCGAGGCTCAAGGTTGACTCAGCCTTCCATCCTTTCTAAGGTGGGTAAATTGAGGACCCAGTTTGTGGGGGAAATAAGCTGACTTTGTATAAAAAATATACAAAAGTATGAAGGCTATTGCTTAACGCATTGTAAGCTGCCCTGAGTGTCCGGAGAAGGGCGGCATATAAATCTAATTAAAAAAAAAACCTTCTCGCTATTATAGCCAGTGGTGAAATCCAATTTTTTATACTACTGGTTCTGTGGGCATGGCTTGGTGGGCGTGGTGTGGCTTGGTGGGCGTGGCTTAGTGGGCATGGCAGGGGAAGGATATGGCAAAATCTCCATTCCCGCCCGACTCCAGGGAAAGGATACTGCTAAATCCCCATTCCCTTCCCAGTCTTGGAGAAGAGATATTGCAAAATCTCCATTCCCACCCCACCCTGGGGCCAGCCAGAGGTGCTATTCGCTGGTTCTCCCAACTGTTCAAAATTTCCACTACCGGTTCTCCAGAACCTGCTGGATTTCACCCCAATTTTGCTAATGCTATTCCCTGTCAGCACCATAATGCTGCCACTTGGCTGTTATGTTTTCAAGAACTCGAGCTCTTTACCAGAATATTTTAAACCACTCTCTATTGAACCTACATGTGGAAAGGGGAAGATTTTATTTATCTTATTTTTTTACAGATGCATTACACTGATGAACCGTAAAGCTAAATTAGGATTAAGCATCCCAACCACAGAAGACAAAATTATTCTTTTCGAGCAAGAGCAAATAAATTGATTCAATGTTCAACTATCGTTGCTATTTCAATACATCTCTCCTCCAGGATAGACTGCCCAGAGATAGCCATTGTTAATCATGTTGCTTTTGCAGTGAAATAAACAAGGAAGAATTTGTGTCCTCTCTGGGACTGCTAAAACTGTGCCCTGTTGCCCTACTGTATGCTCAGGTTAACATAGGAGTATGTTGTAGGAGAGGGGGAGGATAACTCAGTGATAAATTTTCATCCACTTATGCATAGCATGCTTTGCATAGCATTCCTACTCCTGGGATGCTTAGGTGAATATACTGTAAATTGCATTGGAGGGTCAGACCACAATATTCCTTACTTTGAGCAGAGCCTGATCTGCACAGAATTGCAATAAATCCTCTAGCACCAAGCATGCCTCCTCCTGCCTTTCCAATTCAGCACATTATCCACAATATCTGTTTGGATCCTATCATCCAGCATTTGCTCACTTGCTTTTCTTCTCTATCTGTCTATCTAATTTGTATGCAACCACAATCACAAGACTCTCAGTGGCTCATAGGACAAAGAGCACAGCACGAAACTAATACAAATGTGGCTTCAGGCCTCAAAATCTTCCTGTAAAAGCTTTGCCTTTAGCTTTTTAACTTGCCTCCAGTTAATGCTCTAACACTGGAGGTTTTTAAGAAGAGATTGGACAACCATTTGTCTGAAATGGTGTAAGGTTTCCTGCCTGAGCAGGGGGTTGGACTAGAAGATCTTCAAGGTCCCTTGTAACAGTAACAGAGTTGGAAGGGACCTTGGAGATCATCTAGTCCAACTCCCTGCTGACGCAGGAGACCTGGGATTCTAACCGTTTTTCAACTCTATTATTCTGTTCTGTTCTGTTCTATTCCTTTTCTGGAAGTGGATAATGTTTGGACAAAGGAATCTCCAATAATTCCAGAAAGCTGGTCCTATCCTCAACTTTTTCTCTTCTGCCTTTGTATGAGCCTTGGCAAAACAAGGTGAAGAGCTATTCCCTTTTGAAATTAAGCAGAGTTTCTGATCACTAGATTTAATTTCTTATATCATCCCAGCCATTCTGTGATCACAATAGTGATATCCTAGCGATATCCTGGGATGAAACGTCTTTTTGTTCATTCTGAGATTACTTTTTTCATTAGTTAAATTTGAAAACTCCCACCCAACTTGCCTGTGACATTGGAACATTAGTCTGAAAAGACAAAGCATGTACCGTGACCTCACAACAGAATACATGCCCCCCCCCACCATGTTGGCATTCTTATGGATCGATGTAGACATATGGGTGTATATAATATTGGATATAAACCAGTGATCGGTATATTTCTGTCTGCATTCTTGGGAAATTTTAGAAAGTAAACATTTGAGCAGTATTAAATAAAAATGAATTGTTTAAAATAAATAACAAGCTACTTTAGCATCAAGGACATTAGAGGCCTAGGTGTTTAACAGTCCCCATAATGAGCAAGAATCTTAAAAGTTTAAAAACAAAATATAAATGAAAACCCTCAGTAATTAGGAAAAATGTTAATAAAAATGAGAAAATTGGTGATTATAACTACAATAGTTGACCTTGCTATAATTATAGAGGGGGGGGTTTTTGCTTGTGATTGATTTAAGTCCTGTTGAATTTTTAATCAAATCTCTTAAATTCATCAAGACTTTTTGCCCCCGTTCTTGTCATTGACAAAATAGAGCCAGATTCAGAGAGCACAAAGGTAACCAGAATAAGACATAATTGCTATAATGATGCTTATTACATTGTTAGGGTCCTGTAGATAGCCTCTGTTTTATTGCCCTGCCAACTTCCTTTGTGTTCTCTGTTTCCCAATTGCTTTCCTTTTTTGCTGAAATGTCTCTAGCAAATGCATGTTGGAGATAGCTGTCAATAAAACTGATGATGTGTTTGCTAAAAATAATCTATTAAAAGGACATACATGAATGTTTCTGAATAGACCCAAAATTATTCTCTGCAAACAGGTTGTGCATATGGAAGTTTTCCATTTTTATGCCTCTTCCTTTTTGCAGCACACAAAAGCTTATTGAAAATAATGTAAATTGGTTTGTTTGGGGTGGACGGGTTTGCATATAATTTTTCCTTCTCCCAAATTTCTTAGGTAATACTACAGAAACATAAGGAAATCTCATCACACAAAAAAAGCTTTTATTTACGTGTTGAAATGATAGCTCCCTTATTGATCCCTTATGTGTCATCAGGTCAATGTTGACTCTCAATAATCATATAGATTTTGTCTAGGAAGACCTACTCCCAATTTGGCCCTATAAATCTTCTACACCCATTTCTAATGTAATTGATTTCATTCAACCTGCTGGTGATCATCCCTTTCTCTTCTTTCCATTCACCTTTCCCAGCACTGTAAGTTTCTCAAGGCAGCTAAATATTTGCATAGTGTCCAAAAGTTGACAATTTGAATCTGGTAATTTGTACATCTGGCATTATATTGTCCATCACTTTATCTATTCTTGGTAATATACCAGAGTGGGTTTCCATTGCCTTCTCCCATATATTATGCAATGATAGAATTGCTATTATGAGCTGTGGTGGTGCAGTGGTTAGAATGCAGTACTGCAGGCTAATTCTGCTGACTACCGGCTGCCTGCATTTTGGATGCAGAATCTCACCAGGATCAAGGTTGACTCAGCCTTCCATTCTTCCAAGGTTGATAAAATGAGGACCCAAATTGTTGGGGGCAATATGCTGACCCTGTAAACTGCTTAGAGAGGGCTGTGAAGCACTGTGAAGCTGTATATAAATCTAAGTGCTATTGCTATTACTCAAGTGATAATCTACATTCAGCAACTTCCTGTATCACTGCTGCTTTAGCTGGCAGATGGGAGGATGTTCATACCAAGGGATCTTGCTGGAAGTTTAATATTCTTGGCATGTATTCCTGGTGTTCTTTTGTTTACAGTTTACAGTGTGGTAGCATAACAACATATGAGGGAGTTCATATTATTTACCACCAGCTTATCAAGTACTTAGGAAGTGAAGGCTTGGCAGCACAAGTAAACAACAGCCAATGACACCCAAATCAACATCTAAAAAGCCACATACAACAGGCATTGTATAAATAACACACATAGAATAGCCCAAAGCTCATACTCTGCTGGAGAGAATTGGCTCCATCACGAGTCCCAAAGCTCAGAAGACTAAACCTCTAGTTCCAGTGACCGACCCAGATTGGATCCTGCAACATTATCCTGGGATACATATACTGTTATTTGCCTTCATTTCCATATAGCATTTCTAAATAAATATTTGCCTGAAAGGCACATCTGATTATACTGTTTACCATGGTAAGATAAGTTATAATCCAATATACTGTACAAGTAGTCATTTTATTAATCATTTGGAAAACTCATATATTTGGAAGCTTAAGGTACGTTGATAAATTAAGCTTTTTTTTTTGGAATAGTTTATCTATGTTTAGTAGATCTCTAATGAAATATTTTCTAGTGTGAAACAAAAGTCTGTAGAAATTGCAATGTCTTCTTTCTTTCACTTAGATTTTAAACCTAAATTTTATTGGCATAGCCATTTACATGTCCCTGCTAGGAAGGATGAATCTCTCCAGTTTATTTTCTCCCCGTTTCAAGTTTCCTTTTTCTGAAATAACATTTTTTTCCTGTGTGTGTTGGAAGGAAATGCTATTTTTTTTGCTAAGATTTTATGGTTTTTTAAATGAAATCTTCACCCTCTCCTACATAGGGTGAAGTTGATAATCACAGGATATTATCTATGACTTCTTGTACTGCAGACAGATACATGACATCCAAATATTTTTTCATATGGCAGTTAGTGGGTACCGAATATATTTCTGTAGGGAATTGACCATCTCGTTGGAGCAAGGCAGTGCTGTTTTCCTTCTCTTCTAATGAGCTGGAATGATTTCCATGGTACATATAGTGCCTGTGTGAGGAGAAACATGCCAGCCAGAGGAGAAACAGATTCTGATATATGCTGTTACTAGAGAACCAGTCCATTTTCATCAAATAAAATGACAGAGGAAAATGAAGTAGCAGTGCTCTATTAATGAAGAACAACAGACTGTCTTTAACTTCATGGTTAACTTTTCATTCAGTGATGCTTAGCCTGTTGCCTCATTTACACATTCCCTATTTTGCTACCTTGAAAAGCTAGACAGTGAAATTTAAGCAATTCAACAGAGCAAGACAGGGATAGTTTATGGTAGTGATGGCTAACCTTTCTGCCATCGCATGCCAAAAGTGTGGGGAGCATGGGGGGGGTTATGCGTGCACATGCCCACACCCATAATTCAATGCCCTCCCGCACCCCACACCCTTGCCACATGCACACGCGACCCCCCGGCGCTACCTCCACTTTTGGCACGTGATGGCAAAAAGGTTAGCGGTGGGCCCAGTAGGCCTGTTTTTCACCCTCCCCAGTCTCCAGAGGCTTTCTTGGAGCCTGGAGAGGGTAAAAACAGCCTATCCCCCCCGAGGCCCTCTGGAGGCCAGAAATGGCCCATTTCCCGACTTCCAGTGGATCCAGAAGGCCCAAAAATCAGTTGGCTGGTGTGCACATGCGCACTGGAGCTGAGCTAGGGCAACACTCGCGTGCCCACAGATATGGCTCTGTGTGCTAGCTGTGGCACCCGTGCCATAGGTTCACCATTGGGTTTATGGCATTGCACTGTTACTTGATAGTGAAGTAGGAGGCATTTTCATTTAAAAAATAAATCAATACATTAAATATATGAATAAACTGAATGAAATAAAATGAAGGTAACAAATAAATTTAATGAACAAATTAATAAATATAATAAACAAGTGCATTAAACAAACAAACAAACAAAATCTTGACCAGGCAATCAGATTTCCCATATAGCACTGAGATAATTTCATGTTCTTTCTTTCCAGCCCAGGAGCAACTGAAGAGATGTAGGAGATGACAAGGTTGAGCCCGAGGGAGTGGTCAAATGTATCATAAGTCATGAGTCCCTGCGCACCACATGAGAGCTAAGCCCAGCCCACTTTGAATGTCTTATTTCCTGCTCATTTCCCTTGACTATTAGTTGGTCAGATTCTTGTAGAGTACAGGTGCCCAACCCCCAGCCATGGCCCATTACTGGGCTGCAGTCTATTCGAAACCAGGCCATGTGAGCAGTGGGCAAGTACGTGGGCGCATGCGAAGCTCAATTCACACAAGCAGTGATGCTTGAGTGGAGGGCACGGTCTTGTGACTAAAGTTGCACTTGTGTGAATGGAGGGCGCTGGCAGGAGTGGAGCTTCATGTACAAGCACAAGTACCCTCCACTGAAGCGCCCTCCGTTCACACAAGTGCTGCTTTGTTTCAGTAGAGCTGTGTGCTTGTGTGCGCCTACCACTGACATGCTCCCTCTGCGCCAAGCCAGGCCTCCAAGGTGGAAAGGTTGGGGACCGCTGATGTAGAGAGCTTGCCATAAGTCTTTATACTAATTTTGAACTGCCGAATCTCCTGATTTCCCCGGCGCTTGACAAGAATCACTTTCCTTTGAGCCTTACCCCAGATAAAGCACTCTCCTTTGTTCACAGTTATTCCCTGAAGCATCACACACACACACCCCTTTTCACAACTCAAAACTAGGATTTTCAGAATCAGCAGAATTTTCGGTTGAAACCTGTTTAAAATATCTAAAATTACTGTGTGCTGAGGACCCATCTGAGGGTGGCTGGGTTTTGTTTTGTTTTTAAGAACTTGAAGGAAACTAAATGTTTAAACTCTATTGAAAAGTAATTTCATTTCCTGTCTTCCATTTAATTAGAATGGGAAACAATTAAAGATGTGTCCACAGAAACAGATTCTTGTGATCAAGAAGAGGTGCATAATACGGACGTTGGGGAAGAGGAAAAAAAATCAGTTAGGTACTGAAAATGGCCACATAGGCATGACAATGAATATGCTTTCATCATGCGAGAATGTGGCAAACAATGGGATTGAAAGACTTCTATTAAAAACCACAAGTTTTTTTTTTTAATAGGTGCTGTAAAATACAACTTTCTACTTTTTCATATTATACATAGAGTTACGATCCTAATAGAAAAGGCAACAATTCAACCATTGGAAAGTGAATGTGATAACTACTCTTCTCCTGTGATTTCACAGTACTATCACACTACTAACTAGAGCATTCAAAACATTTGCTAGAGCAATTCTCGAATACAGGCCATCTGTCTGGAACCCGCACTGCATATCGGACATTAATACAATCGAACGTGTCCAGAAATATTTCACAAGAAGAGTCCTCCACTCCTCTGCTTACAACAAAATACCTTATGTCACCAGATTTGAAATTCTGGGCCTAGAAAACTTAGAACTACGCCGCCTTCGGTATGACCTAAATGTAACTCATAAAATTATCTGCTACAATGTCCTACCTGTCAATGACTACTTCAGCTTCAACCACAACAATACATGAGCACGCAATAAATACAAACTTAAAGTGAACCACTCCAAACTCGATTGCAGAAAATATGATTTCAGCAACAGAGTGGTCAATGCCTGGAATACACTACCTGGCTCTGCGGTTTCATCCCCAAACCCCCCAAATTTTAACCTAACCTGTCTACTGTTGACTTCACCCCATTCCTAAGAAGTCTGTAAGGGATGTGCATAAAAGCACCAGTGTGCCTACCATCCTTGTCCTAAAGTTTCCTCTATTGTATAGATACAAGTAGATTCAATTCATGCTTATAATTATATAAATTACCTAATATGTTCTTGAAAAATAAATAAATAAATAAATAAATAAATAAATAAATAAATAAATAAATAAATAAATATTTCAGTGTCCCTAGCTGCAACCAAATAAATGAAAAAAAAAGAACTCCCTGTGAATTCCAAACATCCAACAATTCCGTCAGCATTCTCCTGACTAATAAAAAAAATGTATTCAATCTGTAGCATGGAGGAATCACCATCAACACGTCCACTGCCAGTAGAGCAGCTAGTAAGGATTCAATTTGGAAAATGAGAAGCAAAATAATATTTACATTAAGAATTGGTGGTCTTTTCTAGTGGTTATTTCTTCAACTTCTGCATTAGGTTTCGATTATGATTTGCTAAGCCTATTCACGTGCAAATATACATCTTCTGTGCATGTTCAATTGTTATAGACAGACAAAAAAGAAAATTATTTTATTAATAATAGGGGCAGCTAGTGAAAATGTCAGGGTGCAGAGTATCCCAAGAGATATAGCAAGATAGTTTCCTATCTTCCCAGAAGATAGGAAACTATTCTTATGACTATTTATGATAAGCATTTATTAAAGGGCTCTCTATGCAAATTACCCCCATACCTTTAGATCTATAATGTGTGCTTTCTTATAGTTTGAAACGTACAGAAGCAAATGACCAGCTGTCTGCAAGGAGTAGAAATCTGTCCACTCCCCACCATCCAGTCAGAACTGAAGAAGCTTCTTGGATGAGAAGCGAAACGTCTTCAAGGAAAAAACAAGAAAGTCCAGTTGCCTCTTGACAAAAGCACCTTTGGGACATCTGCTGTACGTGTTTGGTTGTTACAGAGACAAAGAAGAAAAGTAATTAATTAATTAATTAATTAATAATAGGGGCTGCTAGTGAAAATGTCAGGGTGCAGGGTATCCCAAGAGATATGGGAAAAGATCTGAGAAGGTCAGAAAGTATTCTTACAACTCTTTTATGATTGGAGCAGTGGTGAAATCTGAATTTTTTTACTACTGGTTCTGTGGGTGTGGCTTGGTGGGTGTGGTGTGCCTTGGTGGGCGTGGCTTGGTGGGTATGGCAGGGGAAGGATACTGCAAAATCTACATTCCCTCCCTGCTCCTGGGGGAAGGATATTGCAAAATCTACATTCCCACCCCACTCTGGGGCCAGCCAGAGATGGTATTTGCTGGTTCTCTGAACTACTCAAAATTTCTACTACCTGAACCTGACAGAACCTGCTGGATTTCACCCCTGGATTGGAGGTTCATGAAAAGGCTCTCTTTGTGCAAATGATTTATGCTTTCTTATATTTTGGAACATACAGAAGCAAAGGCCTACTTATTGACTGCGCAGCATCTTTTTTATAATGTTTCAAATTAGGATACGGTTATGGGTGGGGTTTTTTTTTTTTCAAAATTTAATAGAGCTGTGTTTTGTGGCATCTCATGATACTCCTTTTCTTCCTTTTCCTTTTTTAAATTCATTAGAGAATTTTGTATCAATTGACAAAAAGTTTTTAGTGTTGCAGCTAAGGACTTGGTCTAAGGATCTAGCTCTGATGTAGTGATGATCTGAATTTGGTTTCCCCTCTACTAAAATATTCCAGGGAGCCACCTGGTCTTTGCTACCAGTGAATCAATATGCCATTTGTTCAAGTATTTTTTTTAGGTAAAGTAATTGTTCAGCACAAATATAGTATCCCCTCCCTTCCCCCCACCCGCCCGTACCTTCATACTTTATGACTGTGATTTTCTTACTGGTTTTGTCACCCATCTTTTCACATTTCACTCACAAAAGACTGAGATACTGAACTGCTTTTGGAAAACTGAAATAATTTCAGTCTTTATACTCCGAATTTGCATTCAAAAAAAATTTGCAAAACCAAAGAATTTGGAACAATATCAAATGAAATATATTGCTTTAGGGCTTCTCTGTTCAGATTCACTTCCATTGCAAAAAACATTCAAAAGGAGAAGTCTTTGACACTTGGCATATGGATACAAAGTTGTCAGCTTTAAGTATCAAAGTGGCATAACCTATCCAATCATTTTTTGTATGTCATTATTCTTGACTGTTGTCAGGTTGATCTCTTTTCTGGGAAGTGTTTTATTTCTGAACTTCTACAACCCTGCCACTTCCTCGCTATTTTTCCCTTCCAGGTGCATCTCTCAAAGAACTTATTCTGCCTCTTGCTTTTGCAAGTCAAGTTGGATTATTTTCATGTCATTCAAGGCCTCAGATTCTAGTTTGTAGAGAACAGGTGCCCCTTTCTTAAATAGGAAGATTTGTGGTCCTTCTTTCCCTTATTTGTTTATTTTAAGGAAGAGCAATAAAAAAGCTTTTAAACCTCTTTTTAGTCTATTTTAATAATGATAATAATATTTAGGATTCATCCCAATGTTTTCTTGTAAGAATGCATGGATCAATGGTGTGCACTATGTTGACATCGTACATTAATGATCCCTAGACAAACTACTGATTTGCACTAAAACAACAATGAATTTCTGCTCACCCATCACCCATATAATTCCGATCTGACTTTCCTTTGTGTTTGTGTAATGTCTGTGTCTATACATGTGTGTGCTCCTATTCTCTTCCTCATGCACTCATCTCTTCTGAAGTTCTGTGAAAGACACCAAATCAATGAAAGACACACAAAAAATTGCAACCCAGGTTGCAATTTTTTCTTAAGTCACTTTAATTGGAAAGGTATATAATACATACAGTATAACAGGTTCAATGTTGTGGTGATGACATTTGCATGTCATCCAATTTGTTTTCCAATTTGTTTATAGTTAAGTTCATCTACAAACAAATATATATGGTTGGAACTAAATAGGCACTTTTCCCTGTTTGCAGAAATAATAGCTGCACTTGGCTCTCTCTGCAGGGCAGAAAATACAGGCAGAAAAAAAAAAGTTAAACAAATGGAACTAAGTGGAACTTTCCATGTTTATGTCAAAAAGTACAATTTGGGTCAGGTGAGAGATATGGAGCAAAAAGAAGTTCATAGAGACACTGCCTTAACAAACTGACTATAACCATGAAGTGAAAATTCATATTACAGCTTTCAAGATTCTGTATTAAAGAATTAATACAGAACATATTAAAGAAATACCTTATGTTTTTGCTTCCATTGTATTTCTTCCTATGTTAACTACACACCCAGTGTATGAAATCCAAATCTCAACTAGATAATTATTACCTCTACCCATTCATTTAAATTTAATCTTTTGACAAATTCAGAAATCTATATTTAAATACACCAAAATAATGCACATTTTCTGACAGGATACATGAGCAATGATTACTTTCAAGAAGAGAGGAAAGTGATAAAAGAGGAAAAGTGATAAAAGAGGAAAAGAGGTGTGTGTGTGTGTGTGTGTGTGTGTATGTGTTTGAGAGAAAGAGAGAGAGAGAGATGGATGATGGGAAGAAGTGAGAGATGACATCTTCTTGCAGTCCTCATTTTTCTAAACAAAATCAAACAACTGCTTCACATAAACTGGACCAAATTCGATAGATAATGCCCAACAACAGATAGTTCTTAACGTATACCCACAATTGTGACCAGAATTTCCATTGCTAAGCTAGTTGATTGTTAAATGAGCCATGCCCAGTTTTATTATCTTTTTTGGCATGGTTGTTAGGCAAACCATTGCAGTTGTTCAGTGAATAATTTGATCGTTAAGCAAATCCAACTTTTCCCATTGACATTGCTTGTTAGAAGCCAGCTAGGAAGATGGCAAATGGCGATCATATGACCCTGGGATGCTGCAATCATCATAAATACATTCTGGTTGTGAAGCACCCAAACTTTGATCACATGACCCTAGGGATGTTGCAATAGGCCTAGGACCAGTTGTAAGTCATTTTTTTCAGTGCCATTGTAACTTTTGAATGGTTGCTAAATGAATGATTGTAAGTCAAGAACTACCTGTATTGTTAAATTGGTATTGTTGTACGCCATAAAACAATGATCAAAGTTCCCAATTCATAATATGAAGGTTTAAAATAAAGTTTCTTTATTCTTTCCATAATATAAACCAACAAACAAATAAAATACGATAGGAAGCTAGCAGACCTTCTCTATAACACGGCGCTTCACTCTTACAGTGGTCTTATGATAGTCTTCAGGATCATCGAGTCTTGTTCCCATACTCCACTCAAGGGGAAATGAAAAGTCAGCTGCAGCTCAGACCCAGAAAAATATCTGTGGTATCTGGAAGAGGCCAGATAAACTGGATGAGGAGGATAGATTGAAAGAAAAGAATGGGATACTGGAGACATCATCAACTGTCTCCAACCAGCCCTTTAGGACTTATTGGAGTAAATAGAATCTCCAGTTAGTCTGAAGGGAGGAGTCAAGAGGGGACAAAGTTTACAAAGTAAGCATCAAAGGCCGGGCCTTCCCTAGAATCCTTGAAATCATATCTTGCCCTTCCCAAGGAAATGCAGTCAGTTTGGTGAGATTCTTGTAACATAGTTGACTAGTAATAAAACGTTTTTTTGAGACTCTTCATGAGTGATTCTTGTTGCTTTCACCTGATAGTTGCTATCCAAACATTTGCATAAAACATAAAGTGAGGTAGACTGGCCAAAATGAACGTAACCTCATTATTGAATGACTTTTTTATCTTAGAAGTAAATTTAACTATATTACTTTTATCTTAGAAGCAAGTTTCACTTGTTTTCCAGATATGCGGATTTTTTGCCTTCTAGGGGAAAGTCTTCTAGAGCCCAAATGGGGAACAAATCTGATAAGTTTTAAGTAATTATTGGCTTTTCCACATGATGTCCTTTTTTTTCCCATCCAAGCCTTGGCCTCTTTCTGAATAATTCTACGGACTTTTCAGTTAATTAACTGAGTAATGTTAATTAAATATTTAGCATATTCTGTTAATTTATTTATTTTTCACGTTTCTGAACTTGCAAGAATATTTGTATTAATTATTATTAATAATGCAAGAATATTAATAACTTCTTAAAATAAGCGACACCCATCAACTTAGTGGGTCCTCTGCACTTAAGTGGATGGGTTTGTATACTCAGTAATACAGTAGAAATTGTAGTGCTTTAATTTCACTGGGTTTGGTTCAATAATTACCTAAACAGGTTTCCATGGACAGTTAATGTAGCTCATTACCACCTGTAATGAGAGAGGGAGAAAGGGAGAAAGAGAGAAAGAGAGAGAGAGAAAAAAAGAAAAGCTGCCTCTGTTTCATTTCATCTAAGAAGGGTTTGTTTATTTCACAAAATTGATATGCCACCCTAATCATAGACTCTGGCTTGCATCACACAGCTGGCAATTTAAGTTATATGAACCTACTTTGCTGCAAAATGCTAAATATTTCATAGGTTCGCAGCATTTTATCTGGCAGATTATTTTCATAGTATGCTAGGACAGAAGAAAGATACATGCTGCAGGGAAAAGGAAATGCAAGAGAAATTTATTTATTCATGTAGCTCCTCAGGGAAACCTAAGAGTTTTTTTTTTCTTGCTTTGAATTCACACAGTTCAAATACACCACACTGTGGAGTTTCAGTCTATGATGCGGGAGGTGGGCTCTGCCCGACTATACATAAGATTGCATAACTTGTCATGTACCAAGCTGAATATAGCCCCACAATGAAGTAAGTCAGGGACATTACCTCAAGTTTAATAGTCCTCCCTGGACTATAAAATAGGAGGATTGTCAAATCCTTGGCAGGAGACAGTAAATGGCTGCTGGACACCTTCTGTCTGGATAGGATAAAAATGGTTCAGAGCTGTTGTAGTGACAAGCTTAATGAAGTGGTCTGTAGTTCACAAAAGTTCATCCTGCAAAACAAAAAAGCTTATTCTGTAAAATGCCACAAATATCTGGGTTGGTTTGGGTGCATCTGATTACCGGTAATTGACAACCTTCTTGGAATCTGTTCCATCCATTGTTTATTAAAAGGCTGCATCTTGATGCTAATCAATGCATGTGCTATTTTAGATGACGTAAATTACATTAAAGCAGTACTTCAAATTTCTTGTCAGTCTAAGGAGGCTCGAGAGACACCATCCTACAGAGGAATTAGCTCATATGTTCTGTTGGCCGATATAGTTCAGAATACTTTGAAGTGAATCTACCAGCCTTTGTTGAATTAGCAGTGACAGGGATATAAAAACTTACATTTCAGTTAGTTCTATATACAAGCAATCCTCAAGTACTACTTCACAGCTGGCTTCCAACAAGCAAAGTCAATGGGGAAGCCAGAGGGAGGTCATTTCATGTGACATTGCAATTAATGTTTTGCAGTGAATTGCTTAATGACTATCCTGGAATGGACATCATAAGTCCAGCATGGTCATGTGACAGTTCTCTTGACAATCACATACCTTGCAACTAAGTTGTCAATCCCAACTGTGGTTGGTAAATAAGAAATGCCTATACCCAGCGCTGGATTTTGGAAAGTGGTCCCTGAATTTTAATGACAAATTGATCCAATTATTGAAATAGTGTCCACAAAATGGTCACTTCCTGACCGATCCTTTGAGTTGCATCCTTTGAGCTTCAGGATGATTGAGTTCACAATCATCCTGAAGCTCTCTTCCATAAGTGTGCTGAGGCTTTACAACTGAGCATTAGAAGACATTATAGTGACATTCATGCCTTAAAATTCTCTTTCCGTGGAAATCTATCAGGCCATATCCCTTTCCCAAATAGAAAAGAGGTTGTTGCTCAGAGCATTTGCGCCAATATCTGTGGCAACAATTCTCATGCTCCTTTGGATATCTGTTCCGGTTGTTGACTTCTCTGTTATTTTCATGTCAATAACGGTATCATTGCTTAAGGCTTGTATATCATTATTTGTGGGTTTTACTTTGTCACAAATCTGAGTTCTTTTCTTGTATAGCTTTGCTCCCAGCTAAATTGATCATGCTGACCAGTGGTGGGTTTCAAAAAAAATTTATTACTGGTTCTGTAGCCATGGCTTGGTGGGTATGGTAGGGAAAGGATACTGTAAAATCTGCATTCCCACCTCACTCCAGGGGAAGGTTACTGCAAAATCCCCATTTTCTCCCAATCAACTGGGACTCGGGAGGCAGAGAATAGATGGGTAGGACCAGTCAGAGGTGGTATTTACCGGTTCTCTGAACCACTCAAAATTTCCACTACTGAAACCCACTCCTGATGCTGACTGGTGGGACTCACAGTTCAGTACCTCTGGAAGAGACTGAGTTAGATTTCCATGTCCATTTAATGGAGAATATTTTTGCCAACTGTCACGGTAGATCAGATACCAAGGCAATTGGTTCTTTCGAATCCAAAGACATCAGTCACCAGTAAATAAAGGATTTTTGAGCTCTATCACTAGCTCAAGCAACTAGAATTCAAAGTGTACATGCCAAGCAAGATGATACCCAAAGCTCTTACAAGATTCCAGAAACTCCTTAATAATGACAGCAGAAATATCCCAAGGGTAGCTAGTTTCCACAACATCCAATGTTGGGTTCTGTGCAGAGGCACCCAAAAAACAGTAACAACCCAAAGTTTTTTATCAGAATGACTTCATGGCCCCGCAAAGACCTGACCTTGACTGAGTGGATCAAAAGTCTGAGACTTTCATAGTTTGCAGCTAGATAAATATTGCCCTCCTCCCATGAACTTTATTTAGTAAACAGACAAAAGAGCTCATTCTGAACTGGTTAGCTCAGAATGAGCTCTAAGCATCTTGTTCTTTCTTAATATGAAGAAGAAATCAAATCATGTCACTAAATTCTTCCAAATAATAATGCCCTTCCACATTACCTCTACAGGGTAAACCTATTTAACTAAACAGGATGAACTTCTGAGTAAACCTATAGATATTTGCACTAAATATCTATATTTAGATAGATATACAGTATACAAAAAATGAGTTGTTACTGTTCCAAAGAGGTCTACTTACATGACTGAGTGTGGGTCCATTTCAGTAGGTTTGCTGCATAAAACTCAACTTGATTTTAAAGAATTTGCCTTTCGCTTTTATGTACCCCCTCCTTTTCATCTCCTGAACAATACAACTCTTTATCAAAATATCTGAAACTCTTTTCTTGTGTAGCAGACTCAGATCTAATAGATATTACAGGGACTTCTGGAATGAAGATAATGTTAAGCTTAGTTGTGAATCAGACATTACTATAGAGGGAAGCAATGTGTGCATATCCAAAAGCATGTATAGAGACTGCATGTATCACTGAGATAACAATCATCGCATATTTTTACTGCTGTTAATTTAATGTTGATACCTACTTCTACTTACAATTATCTTCCCATCACCCCATGCATCATCTGAGATATTTTGCCAAATTTGCCTTGCCTTGGCCTATAAATAAAAAGGTGGACAAAAACCAGGACAGTGCAACTGGATAATAGACTTTTTAAGTGAGTTTGCAGATACCATTGGCACTGAATATTCAAGTGTATTTCAGGACATACTTGGGATATAGATCATTATGATGGTTACATATACAGCAGTGATGGCGAATCTTTTAGCCACCGAGTGCCGAAAAGGGAGCACTTCTCATGCACTCATCAGAGCCACAAACAGGAAGAGGAGCTGCCCAGGGGGCATGCACACGCCAGATAAGTACTCCAGTTTCCAGCACGCACATGCACGCTGGCCAGCAAGTCTTCCGGTGACTGCTGTGCATGTGCGCGCGCCAATCAGCTGGGCGGCGCACATGCTCACGAAGGAAAAGGGAAGATTAGCTCTTACGGTTTCCATCAATGCTGCACTCACAAAGGCCAGCTAATCCGTACAGGAGCATGTGTGCCAGAAACCTGGAAGAGGAATGGGCAATGCTATGTGTGCCAGGTGACATGACTCTGTGTGCCACTTAGGGCACGCGTGCCATAGGTTCACCATCACGGATATAAAGTCTGGGCCCATTATGTGGTGGTAGGCCCCACCGTTTATGTGTACATTAGAAACGTGTAATCAGTTGGAATTCCTGTGAATCATGGTTTTCTCCTACGGAAGCCCTTCTATGAAAAGCTATATACATATTCAAAAATGCTACACACAAGAACCTACTTTTAAACTTTGCTAGTAAGGCATTGTGAAATCCAGGCAGAATATACCCTTGAAATCTGATAAAACCAGCAGTTGGAAAAGGGGGCAATCAATTCTGCGTTTCCCAACAAATCTAGCGAAAGCATTTTTAGCCCTAGTGCCTACGCATGAGAAAAATCAATGGTCAGGAAGCAACTCCTAACCTAATGCTTCTCAATTGCCTCTTGTTTATGCGTCACATCTTAAGCTCTGATCCAATACCAAACTGAAATAACCAAAATTAATATAAAATCAACTAGGATTGATCTTTCCTCAAACATTATAACAACACAGGCAGACAAACATCTTTTAAGAAGATGCACTTAATTCAAAGTTCCAAACTACTTTTGTGCTCTCCAAATACTATATATTCAGCCTCCAAGTTCCTCAAATCTGGGGCCATTAAGTTACCATTGACAAAATGGAAAGACTTTCAATTTCTTAATAATAATAATCAGGCTAAGTGCAATTAATTGCGTGTAATTGATATAACCACTGGACTCAAAATTCTGCATGCTTTTTGATCTTAACCCTGCTTTTTTGAAATGCAGCCTTACTGACTCATGTGATTTAAAGGCAACCTACAGTTCGCAGTCCTAAAAATATAGCGTTTGCCTTCCTTTTGATCCATGAATCAAAAAATAATTTTTTAAAAAAAATGGTTTAATATATACCTTACACATTAGCTCTTGTGCCTTTTACAGTGATTTTTGAATATAAGAGAGTCCTCACCTTGGTGAGAGAAATTTTATCATACTGTTTGTGGAACAGCAACAGAAGTTGGAATCATTTCACAGATTATAATTATTTTGAGAAAAAATTGCATTCCACTAAACTGACATTTAGAAGCATAAGTGCCCTGTTCCTGGCATTTGTCATTACAGATAATGCTCTCTTACCAACCATTGGGACTAGCAACTTCATTGCTAAGGTTTGTGGTTGTTAAACTACCACATGGCCATGTCAAACTTATAACTGGTACTTCTGCTTCTGTCCTTAAGTGAATCATATTGGTGATTATCAAGACATCACATGACTGTGGCTTGCAATTTCATTTCTGCATTGTCCATTTCGTTGGAAGCCAGTTGTGAAGAACACAAATGGCAATCGTATGACCGTGGGATGCTGTGATGGTTGGAAATGTGTACCAGTTGTGAAATGCCTAAATGGCAATCATGGGACTGTTAGACATTGCTCCAGTCATAAATTAGCGGATTGGTTGCAAAGCTGAATTTTCAGGAGTCTTTGAGTTCTAGTTCCTCCTTAGGCAGAAAGCCAGATGGGTGACCTCAGCCAGTCACTGTCTCTCAGCCCTAGGAAGGAGACAATGGCAAATCTCTTCTCAAAAACCTTGCCAAAAAACCAGCAGGGACTTCTCCAGGCAGGCTCTGAGAATCAGATATAACTGAATGGAAGATCGGGAAAAAAATTGGTCACAAAATAAGGCAGTCAATGGATGCGGACTACTGGTACATGATTATACTACTGCTATGTTTTATTTCTATTCTACATTTTAAATCATCGTTATCTGTAACAAGATTGTTTCTATCTGGTTTATCTAATGTCCCTGAACAATGTAAGTAAACAAACAGCTAGCTTTGGTAAACTGCTTACAAACTCCACCTGTACCCGTATTATAGTCCATGTAGTGCTCTCCAGCTGTTCTGGACAAGCTGCCTTTGGTCCCAGTTAGCAAAGCAATGATAAAGGAATAGGAGAATGTAATGTAAAGTGCAATGTAAACAATCCACTTCGGTTTCTTCAGTTTTGGAGAGAAGTGACAAGAAAGGAAATACTGTCTAACAGAAAACAAGCCGAGTCAGTTCATACAACATTAGATTTTGCCCAATACGTGCCTGAGACATTCAAATTGAATTTTGCACCAAGACTGTGAAGAGTCAGATTTCTACGAGGCTTCAATTATTCATCTTTAGAAAAGATGTAAAGAGTCAGAATTAAAGACTTCAGGGATCAGTTGCAGAAGAGAGGAGAATCCTTAATAAGCAACCCTCCATCCACGTTCCATACAAAAACCAGCCTTATCAAGAAAATTTTGCTGGCGTAAATCTTTTCAAATTCAAAGCAGAGTACAGGTACGGTCCCCCCACTTTGTTAATGTTGAGCAGGCTTTTTTTCTTTCCCTTTTGAAGCAAAGAGAATGTTTTCTGCAGTATACATAAATTGGGTTATAATATCAGATAGTCGTGCCATACAGCTTTAATGAATCACTTGGCACTGAATTTATGGTCTGTTAGGCTCCTCAGTGAGAAGTTAAATGCTTGGCAAGAGCCATACAAAACTGAGTGAATTGAGCTTAAGAAAGAAAAGAAAAGAAAAGAAAAGAAAAGGTCCTGATGTAGGCAGAGGATTTGTCCGAAGAGGAATTGAACCTGCAGACAGACTTCTCTGCCATCTTCCATGTTCACTTTTCCCAACCCAAAATGAAGGGTTGGGAGAGAAAAATGTAAGGGACGGGTTATGGATTCAGTGCATGAATAACTCCAGTTAAACTGCAGGTCACTAAATCTCAAAGTATACCTATGTTACTTTCTATTTATGGGACAGTGACACTTTGTGATATATAAATAACAAAAATTCATGATCAATGTAAGCAATAAACTTTACTGCAATTTAATTGGTGTAGATAAACATTTAAAAAACACGAAACGTTGTGCTCTTTTTTATGTGATGCATTTCTCATGTTTTTTATGACTTTATAATATGACATACATGGAGAATACAAAGTAAATATTAGGGAAGGAAATAGGGAAGTGGATAGTGGGGGAAAGCAAGAGAAAAAGAACCAAAAAAAGAGAGGCATTGACTTCTGACAAAGCATTAACATCTACCATAAACGTTTTACTTTTTATAGAAACTAGCCATTTCTATTACAACAAATCTATCTAATTGGTAAAACCCCAAATCAAAGTTTCATTTTTCCCCACCTCAAGCACAAAGTCCAGAAGTGGTTTCCAAGTAGAAATACAGGTATTTGTGGGTTTTTTTCTTTAATCAAAACAGTCAATGTAGCAATCTCTGCTAATTCCATCGGTTTTTGCAGCCATAAAACATTGTGCTCTTTAATGGAGTTACAATAATATTTTTCTATAAAGAGTTTTCCATTTATGTTACTGTTTAGTGTTTTCTTTATAACATTACAACTACTACAAATTTCTTCCTTTGCCCGCCTTCCTTCCTTCCTTCCTTCCTTCCTTCCTTCCTTCCTTCCTTCCTTCCTTCCTTCCTTCCTTCCTTCCTTCCTATATCCCTAAATGTCACTTGTCGTTAAGTATGACCAGCATATATCTTCAAAACTAGGAATATTCTAGTTGCTGAAGAAAGCTGTATGAAAGGCAATTTCATTTCAAGGACTTAAAGTTAAGGAATATGTGGCTACCGCTCTATGAAATAAGAACTTCTTATTTATCTCTTATTTATTTTACAAATAATCTCGGTGAACATGCTAAGTATCCCAAACCAATGGAATCCAGAACATGATTATGCTATGGATGATACTCGGCAATCTATCTCAGAATTTTTGATGAAAGCAAAACATCCTCAGTTCATCCAATCCAATGCATTATAGCATCTTTGTTATTCTTTTCAAAAGTATATGGTACCTAAATTATCGCATTAATTAAATTGTAATAAACAACTGAAAAAGGTTAGATCGAAATGGAAGCAAGTGGGGTCCTTGGTGCTCTCTGCACTTAGTTATTTTCTTACAGACATTTTATGACCCAACTAGCTAACATCATCAGTGCTAGTGATCAGCGAGGCATTACCTAGTTTGGGTAAAGAAAGGTCTGCAAAAAACCCCCCTATCAAGCTCAGAGTGCACCAAGGGCCCCACAGTTCAACCCTGAACTACAAATATTCTCTTCTAATGGAAGCAAGTCTCGGAAGAGAAATTTGAAGGAAAAATTGGGGTTGTTTGTGTGAAGAGGGAAGAGGAATTCCAGATCGAAAATGGAGCATATGGGAGTTACAGTTCTAACAGATTTGGAAGCTCTTGGTTGCCAAAATCTGCTACAGCACGATTTGCAGATTTATTATTATTATTTTTTTAAAAAATCATAATGGAAAAGAAAGTGTGCTGCATAGATAGGGTGTTTTGCCCACCCCATTGGGCTAATGTTTTGGCATGAATTGAGCAGTAGCTGAAGCTCCTTCTATGGCCGCTGAGTTTTGATAACATGTCAAGCATTTACATGTATTTTTCTGCTTGAAGCTCTTTTATCTTCTTGGCAGAATCCCACATAACTGTGCACGACTCTATATTTAATTTCAGCAGCTTAAAATCCTCCAGTTAAAAATGGTCCTTCTGCGAGTATGGAGAATGAAAAAAACAAAAAACAAAAACCCAGTGGTTCAAAATAATTGAGAACCTTTCTTTTTTCTTTTTCTTTTTTTCTTAACCGCAGCAGGACAGTTGCATTCTGTTTCATTAGGAAAATGTATTGTTTACCGATAAATGTCTCTGTCTGGTTTTAAAGGGCTGAGAACCAGCCGTGACTGCACAAGAGTCAGCTGATAGGTTTGCCTCCAACATTTGGAAGGCAGCAACAAGATGAATCAGTTCCTGTCAGGAGTTTTCGGGGCACACTGTCAGTTCGGTTACCTTTTGCTTCTGTTGTCCCTGTTTTCCATTTAACGAAAACACCAGGCATTTCCAAATGAGCGCATCTCACAGCATGGAACTACAGGCGGCAGAGAAGGAAAAGGAAAATTAATGTGACAGATGGATTTGGAATCACACCATGTCTGATTTGAGCACGAGTAGTTAGTTGGGCTAAAACTGCTTTAAGTAAGTAATGAAATGGCTGTGGAAGTTGATTAAATTAGCAGGGCTGATCGCTGTCACTCAGCCAGGCATGGCGAATATGGTATTTGTTGCATGCTATTAATCAGGCTACGAAGGGGCTTTGAGAAAACAAAAGAATTGCATAAAGAAAAAAATCATGATGCCCAAATTATTAAATGTAGGTGTATATCAGTGGTGGGTTGCCGCCGGTTCGCACCAGTTCTATAGAACCAGTAGTAAAACCGGCGGGAGGCTCCGCCCACTGACCCTCACACCATCGAAACACTTCTGTGCATGTGTAGAAGCTTCTGTGCTTGCACAGAAGAGCGTGCACATGTGCGAGCAAAGTGAGAGCACATGTGTGGCCCTATTGTGAACCGATAGTAAAGGTAAGTAGAACCCACCCCTGGTGTATATTAATATATGTTTAACGTCAGATGTTGGGAGAAAGATTGTGCCTGCCTGAATAATATAGGAGAAGCTGCTTGGCTGCAACTGTTTATGCCCAGTGTGTTCTAGTAGAATGGGTGCACTCCAGCTCCCCTCCATTTAACATCGCCATATTGTGGGACCGAGGAAGCGTGCCTTCTCTCTTGAAGGCCCCATCTTCTGAAAGAGCATCGCCCCAGAGATAAGGACAGGACCCTCTCTCCTGGGGTTCTGGAAAGCTCTAAATATTTTGAATATCCAGAAAACTAAGATAAAGTAATCACAGTCTTACTAGAATTGGCAGAAAGCCCAGAAGCAATTTTGCAGAGAATCCAGACGCGAAGGAGAGTGAACTAAAGTTGTTCTCTACAGCTTGTTGCAAGTGGCATTCCTTCTTAAATAGGCTAAGGGAGTGGCCAATTAGCCCCAGCCTTATTCTCGAGGAGACCTCCTCCTGAGGAGCCACTCCTGCCTTTTGGCAGCTCTGCGTGCACATGCATTGAGAAGAGGCTCTTCCTCTTCATCCTCTTCATTTAAAGGAGCTTCTGGAGGTTCTGAAGGCCCTGGCTGGATCCCTGCTTCTGGCACCCCATCTTCTCCAGCCTCCTCACTGTCCGACTCGAGCACCAGCTGCACAGGTGCACCACACCAACCTCCTCATTGTCGGAATCAGCTACAATCCTCACAGGCCACTGATGGACCACAACATGACCTCTTTTCACACTTTCCATGCTGCTGCAACATCCCATACTCATGTGGTCAAAATTCAGACACTTGGCAACTGACTCATATTTGTGATGGTTTCAGTGTCCCAGGGTCATGTGATCCCCTCTTGCAACCTTCTGACAAGCAAAGATGATGGGGAACCCAAATTCACTTAACTACCATGTTACTAACTTAAGAACGACAGTGATTCGTTTAATAACCATGGCAAGAAAAATCATACGAGACAAAACTCAGTAGCAATAGCAATAGCACTTAGATTTATAACAGATTTAACAGAGTTGGAAAGGACGTTGCAGGTCATTGAGTCCAACCCCCTACCCAAGCAGGAGACCCTACATCTGCCTCTACCTAGGATTGAACTCACAACCTCCTGATTGTGAGACAAGAGCTCCACCTCTAAGCCATCGGGTCTTGGTATATACCACTTCACAGTGCTTTACAGCTCTCTCTAAGCAGTTTACAAAATCAGCATATTGCCCCCAATAATCTGGGTCCTCATTTTACCAACCTCAGAAGGATGGAAGTCACCCTCAAGCCAGTCAGAATCAAACTCCTGAGGTGAGCAGTGAGTTAGCCTGAAGTACTGCATTCTAACCACTGTGCCACCATAGCTCTGTATTAATATTGGAGAATGGCGTTTCTATTAACCCAATTCTCTTTTTTTGTCTGATAGCATATCAGGAAAAATGAAAATTGCAGTATGAATACAGAATTCCACTGTAATTCTAAACCCCACTAGCCTTATTGAATTAGAAGTTGAATTTTAGGGGATTATTGCTAGGTAACGGTGTATAGCAGGATATGAGCAACCTACTGGGGATAGAGAATTCTGGAAATGTGGCAAGAGCCACAGTTTACCAGATGGGTGAAGCTTTAACAGAAACAAAATCTGATCTTATTGAATTTACAGTTCACTGCAAATTTTGAAGAGGGGCAGCCCTCAAGATTTTGGGAGACAAATTAATTCCTGGAATTTGGTTGGGCAGCCATGCTGTACAGTACAAATCTAGTCTCAGGCTCATTTTTACTCAGTCTTTCTAATTTCTGGATGCTACTGCAAAACCTACTGAATCCGTCCTTTGCATACCAGTGCAATGTGCATAGGCTTTATGCACTCTGACACAAAGGAATGGTGTGTTAGAAATATTTGGCATATTTATCCTTGAGAATGATGGAAAAGCCATGGGAAGGCAATGACAAAATATTGAGATTGTAGCTGCTCTAGTGTGCACTGTGAGATACGTATGCTGGATATAGGCACCGCCTGACTCCAAAATGACTTTAGGCAATTTACAAGATTAAACAAATGTCAATGAAAAGTACAATCTAATATAAAAAATATAGTACCTGGCCAATCAATTGTATAGCTTACCTCATTATATCAAATATTGGACCTATGGTCAAAATTGCAACACAACTCTAAGTTGTCTTCTTTTCTCCTTCATCATTTTAGAATGATGAATCCGATCAATTGTTAAACACCACCTCCCTGCTCTAGTCAACTGGGAGGTAGGCTGTGATGCCCTTAACCACAGCAAACAAAGAACATAGGATAAGGATAAGGTGACAAAAGGACATAGACAACTTGATGTTATGGTGGGGAGAGGAGAAGAAACTCAGCACAGAACCATTTTTCACTTTTTACAACATAATCAAAGAAAATATCTTGCCACCATCAATTTCTACATTTTTACATTCAAAACAAAAGCAGAAAGGTGGAGATGAGATTGTGAGGCATTGCTGTACTAATGATCCAAAATCTTGCCATAATATAATTGGGTTGTTCTTTGATTTAGAGGGGAAAACGATTCTTTTCAAATGGTATTACTTTTTAGTTCTGATTAATGTAGTTTTAAGATGAAAATGCATAACACCAATGAGCCATAAATTACATTTAAAGATAAGAAAACTATTCTTTATCAAAAGTGGCTGAAAGATATTATGGAAGAAAATGAGAATGTCTGTCTACCATTATGACTTATAATAATATATGAGGTGTAAATTATAAGCATGCATAAAAAATTGGAGATCTGCATCAGATCTAGGGAACTGGAAGCAAAATTTCTCCAAAGCAGAACCAATTCCAATTCATTCATTCATGCAATTCAGGATCAATCTTGAACTGTTGAGGTTTTTTGCCAACAAATAACTAGAATAAAAAGGAAAGAGAACTGAGTAAGTTCACCCAAAAGCCAAATATAGTTGGCTTTTCTTTCACTCCCCACCCCCTTGAAAGTTGGCCATTTCTAAAAATACTGCCACCTCTGTATTATATTTATATCATTTCTTCAAATCCTACCTTCTCTCTAATTCACACACAAAGACACAAGCATGAAGAATATGCACATTTTTTAAGAGAAATCCACAATGGACAAACAGCTTTAGGAAGGAAGGAAGGAAGGAAGGAAGGCAGGCAAGCTTATCTTATTCACATGTTTGTAATCTTTAATTGTTATTCTCAACCAATCTGTCAAGTAATAAAATATAATCAAAATATTTTAAATTAACCATTCTAAATCTAAGTGCAGCCGTCATAATTATCTGAAGTCTGATATATGTCTCAAGTGATTATTACATTCTTAGAAGTGCTACTCAGATGTGCCAGATTTATTTTGTTTATTTTTTTTTGTGAATGACCTCAGACCGTATCAGAGAGAGAGAGAAAAAAAAACCTTAATTAAAAAAGTAAAACACTTTAATTCTTTTGATTAAAAAATTAAGAGCATTTAGAATGCAAAAAAGTTAATGAGTAGGTCAAATTCAGCAGAGACTAAAGGGTTATAAAAAAATATCAAGATTCTATACGTGAGTTGTTGGAAGGACCTATAATAAGGAAGTCAACACATGGGTAATAGACATAAAAATAAAACTGGGCTTTGTTAGCTGTAGAGAAACCCACCAGTTTGTAAAGATAACAGCTACAGTTAAGAATCTTGTGTCCTCCTTAGATGTTTCAACTCTTGCACTGGACACTGAAACTCTTGGAACAATTTATCTATCTGAGCTGATTGCAATAGGTTGATAGTTCCTGGTTCATTAAGAATGCAGTGTCTTATTGTGATATAAGGATCAGTCTAACAACATTCCACAGATTCAATCTTGCAGTTGGAGCACATACCAAGAAGATAATGGTAAAAGACATTGTGATGTCTACCTGTAATGATACTTGAGGTCAAATACTGCCATTGTGTCCTTCTATGTGGGACTTGAAAGATCTTATTAAAATATCTGTGTCTAAACAAGGAGAGGCGTTGTGATATTTTTTTTTAATCTATTGTTTTGAATATCCAGTGGTTATCCATGAAGGAAGTAGAGATTCGGAGCATGGAGATAAAATTTACAACTAAGGCATCAGCTGGAATTAGGAACTTCTAAATTGGGCTTAGGTCAGCTAGGCTATTTTCTCCACTGTCAAATCAGATTCCATACTCAATTCTGTAACTTTTGTGCAAGGATAACATGCACATTGAATATAATTTTTAGAATACTTTGCCTTGGGAATCTTGTCATACTCCACCATTTTCTGAATTATTTAGTAGAAACAGCAAAACAAACTACAGGAAGTCCCCAAGTTAAGAATTTCCAGCTTAAGGACAACCCCTAAATATGAACAGGCTATTACCAAAAATGACCTGGAGGTGACAAACCACCAAAGCAGCACAATGCCCTCCAAAATTACTGAAGCCACATGTTTTAAATATGCAGCCTGTTTTCAGTGGTTTTCAGAAGTTTCTGAAAGTCTCTTAAGTAGTTTTTAGGAGCCTGAGGAAGAAGAATGCCACCTGCGACATCCAGCAATAGGCAGCCAATTTGTAAATTCAAGTTGCATACAATTTTGGGTTAAATAAGGAGTTAGGACTAGAATTTGTTCTGGAGACTTCCTATACTTTTTAAGGATTTTCTAACTTTTCTTTTGCTCTTTTTTTAAAAAAACCCTGTATAAATTTTGTTTTATATTTGTTGTCTTATTTTCATCTTGGCCAACTGCAGGGGGGAAATCCAGCTGGTTCTAACAGATTTTGGAGAATCGGTAGCAGAAATTTTGAGTAGTTCAGAGAACTAGCAAATGCCACCTCTGGTTGATCCCAGAGTGGGGTGGGAATGGAGATTTTGCAATATCCTTCCCTGGCCATGCCTACCAAGCCACGCCCACAGAACTGGTAGGGGAAAAAAATGGATTTCATCCCTGGCCAACTTCTATGAATGAAGAAATGAAAGAATACAGAATGTTCTTTATTGACCAAGTGTGCTTGGACACACACAAGGAATTTGTCGCTGGTGCACAAGTCGTATAATAGTTCAACACAAATACATGTATGTGCCACACCAATGACAACTCTAACAATCTGTCTCTCAAATAAAGGCTCCTATGGTATTTATTCCCAAGGCAAATAAAGCTATCTATCTATCTATCTATCTATCTATCTATCTATCTATCTATCTATCTATCTATCTATCTATCTATCTATCTATCTATTTTAAAAAACAAACACATAATACATCAATCCTGCTGTGTGTCTTCTTGGTGTTTCTTCTGTGACTTCTTCTTTTTATTACTTCTCCTATCTTCATGTCTCCTTGATAGTTTCCATTTCTCTGTTGCCATATTTCCCCCAAATTACAGTACATTTAATATAACATTCTCCTTATTTAACTATCATAATCTTTATCTGTATCTTTTTTTTAACCAATCATAAAATTTCCTCCATATCTTATAATAGTCCATATCCTCTCTCTCTTTAATCATCAAAGTTAATCTGTTCATTTCTGCACAATCTAAGATCTTTTTAATTACTTTCCCTTCCAAAGGAATTTTCTCTGCTTTCCATCTTTGTGCCAATATTATCCTGGCTGCGAGTGATCATGATTCAAAAGAAAAAGTTGATTTGGAGTGTGCAGGGGGCACTCATACACCATTTCTAGGTGGATGTTTAAAGACGTTGCATGTTTTCCTAGGTACGTAAAGTTTATTCAATTAATTAAATGGTTAACTAATTTCTTGGGTAAAGCCATCCATTTGAAACGATGCGAACTGGGTGGACTGCAACAAAATAAACTGTATCAACAAAGTCAACAAATGTGCAGAATTAGGAGAGAACAACCCAGTAGATAAATATAAAAATGCAAAATGGTAACTAAACTGGATAATTTAAGCAACCAAGAGGGATCCTATTCAACTGAATACAAACATCGTGGGTGGGTGGGGTGGGGGGAGCCAGTCCTAACAGCTTTCAAGCCAGTTGACCTCCATAAATGTAGTGTGATTGCAAGAAACAAAAAATTGCCTTAAGGAATTGGTAATAGGTGCTACATGCACATTCGTGAATGTTTTGAATTTCATTTTCCTGTTAGAATTGCTTCTAGCTCAGCTTCTCCACTCAGAAAGCTTTAAGTCTTACTATCCCTGGCTAACAGTGTCTAGACCAGACTTGCTGAACGACTGGACCTGTGGGACAACATATGTGATAAGCATCAGACTAAAAATGATTGCTTCGGCTTAATATGACTTACTCTATTTCTCAGCAAGTCCTCAAGCTGCCCTCAGGGCTATCATGGATTGGAGCTGTATCTTCTTTTAAAGGCCTAGGTTGCAACGATTACTGGAATTAAGCAGATCTTGATTCTGGCCGTGCTTTGTTGATAGATATCATGGATGTTGTCTTCAATTAGCAAAGAAAACAACGGGAGAAAAGCTGTCAGAACAGCAAGAGAAATATTGAACAGGAAAAAATAACAGAAATGAAATAAAGATAAGTGCTAAGGAAGGAGGAGATTTGTAGGAAGATTATCATGAAGATTTTATTTACTTGGAGCTACGTTGAGAGTTCTTTTCTGATTACAGAGATTCCGAATAGAATAGGAGAAGGCAAATGCAGCAACCTCTAAGGAAAGCATAGATCAGTTTCATGCTGGTTTTGCTTACATTTGGACCTAGAAGAAAAAAAAGGGGGGGGGGGTTTGAGACTGGAGCAAAACTATAATTTTACTGAAGATGCCTACTCAGATATAGGAACCAAATTTAGCTGAAGTCAATAAGGAAGGAAAATGTCAAAAAGATTAATTTACTTTGAGTCAAAGGTCATTTCCTTGAATGCAAGGTGGGAAATAGACAATGTTCAGAGAAGAAAGACTAAAAAGTTGTGATTCAAAAGGAAATGCTCTTTCACAAGTCACTGGAGCTCACACCTCTTCTGCTTGATTTCTGAGGCGCTTCATTACTACCAACTTTGAATTTTAAACTGACACTGGACAAGTGTTTGAAATGATATGTCCTACAATGAACCTTTGGGCCACTATGGATTAAAAACCCCACCTCTTCTGTCAATCGTTGCCAAAGGCTATTAAATACTGTGGTTGCGTTGTTTTATATGTTGACATTTGTCAAATGTCAAATGCTAAAACAAGTTTGTTACAACCAGAAATCCAAGAATTCTAAATCAGCTTAATAAAAAACACTTGGTAAACCTGGTTTCATCAAAATGCAACATTTTAAATGGCTATAAATACTATCATTGCAAATAACTGAGTTCACACATACATGCCTATATGAATAGTTTTATATATTGTGCGAATTCTAAATGTAAATAAAACCTGAGGGAGCTGAGCAGTTTTTCCTTTACATTAAAATAAGTTTCAACATTGATTTTATACATACCCATATATATAGACATCACATTAGCACCTTTTGAGATAGTAACTTTATGCAAAGTTCAGAAAAGATTAAATAAAAGAAGTTAAAATCTGGAGATATGACAAAAAAAAGCTAAACATATCCTGTGCACAACAACACTATTGATTGTGCCTTTTCAACCTCTCTCTTTTTGCAAGCCATCCTTGCTTCCATTATATTTTTACATCGATTCATATGTTGTCTCTTATTCTTTAAATTTCTCCCATCTTTCTTTCAAAGGATTTCATCAGCTCCATTCAACCATGACTCTTTCAGTGTTTTTCTTCCATCCAACTTGCTTATTCTTCCTTTATCAACTGATTTTGGCATTGCATCCTATTTCATTTTCTACATCCAGTCAACCTCATTGGCGTTTCTCACAATGATCAATCATTTCTGTATTCAAACCACTAGCACTATTCTGAAGGTATTCGATATAAACCATTCTTGCACCTGCTTTTTAACAAGTCTCAAATCTTAAAAAGTTTGGTGTGATCAATAAGGCATAGGCATTCAAAGAACAGGTTAACATGATTAAGGATAAAATTGTCATTATGCATTGGATCCATAAGAGGCAATAGTATAATAGTATTGCAATAATAGTATGTTGTGGTGGAATGGAGTCTGGATTCCCAGGAGGGAGGAGCTGCATTCCAGAGGGCCAAGAGGCAATGAAGTTTAGGTTGGAGGGAAGAAGGCCAAGGTAGCTCTTCCTTAGAGATTCTCAGAGTATATCTTTCATAATGCAAGTAGTTGCTTTAGTTTAGCAAGATTTCTGTCTGTAGATGAGGAATAATTAAGGAAACTGGTCAGAAGTAGTTCTATGTATCAGCCTTGGTTCTTGGGTCATATGCTGTATACAGTTATTTACACTGTATACATGGTTGTATGGTGGTCCAATTTTCATATGCTTCCTCTAAGTAGGCAAAGTAGTATTAGGAGGATGCGTTTTGGCTTTATTTTGAAAGTGTCATATATTATGCTATGTATCAATGGCTGTCCATCAATTTGTTCACCTGTGAAAAAGCAAAAGGATGGAGGTACAGATTAATATCCTTAGAAATCTGACTTCTTCCTGATGCACGTTTATCCATACATTCATGCAAACAAGCTAAATAACTCCATGTGAAGTTTGTTTGTTTTTTCTTGGTCACTTTACGTGTGACCGAAAATTGGGTAGCAACGTGGGCTAATGAAGAACATGAATGCCTTTGAAAGAAAAATTACTGATTGTTCTTCATTTTAATGATACAATGGTTCATCTCGTCAAAAGGATAGATTTCTGACCAGCTGATGTGGCCCGTCAGCGGCCTGTGCAGCTAGTAGCTGATTCCAACAGCGAGGAGGCTGGTGTGCAGCTGCTCCAGCAGCCTGGGCAGCTGGTACTCGAGTCAGACAATGAGGAGGCTGGAGCAGATGTAGTGCCAGAGGCCAGGGCCTTCAGAACCTCCAGAAGCTCCCATAAGTGAAGAGGAAGAAGAGGAGGAGCCTCTTCTCGATGCACAGGTGTGCGGAGCTGCCAAAAGGCAGGAGTGGTTCCTCAGGAGAAGGTCTCCTTGTGAGTAAGGCTTGGGGCTAATTGGCCACTCCCTTAGCCTATTTAAGGAAGGACGACGACTGAGGCAATTTGCAGGGAACAACTTCATTCACTCTCCTCCGCGTCCTGATCTTAGTTCTCTTATCAGTTTCCTGCAAATTGCTTCTGGGCTTTCTGCCAACCATAGTAAGATTACGATTATTTATTCTTTGGATTCTTGTAGGCTGTTAAGAAAGTTAATTAACAGCCTTTATTTGAAAAAGACTGATTTAATTTAGTAAACTAAGGTTTCTACAGACTTTGTGTGTGCTGCGTTCTTTGAGGTCCGTAGCTGGGGCAGAACACCAGCCGCCATTACACATCAGCTCCATGCCTACATAGCAGAGACCCTTAAAAAACATCCTCCCGAGATTTCTGGAAATACAACACATACCATAAGGCAAAGCATTAAGCTAGTGAATTATGGAAGAGGAGCACCAGCAACCAAGAATGGATAAAGCATTCCTTCACAATATTCAAATCAGACATAGTTGCAAACACAATGCAAGAAAATATTTTCAAGGAAAGACTTGGGAGAAGGAAGGATTGGTTTGATTTTTACCTAGAAAAAGGGGTAATTTAGTTTCTTTTGATCCATCCTATCCTTATTGGAATCTTGCTTTCCCTTGGACTATCCGCAAAGTGAGGACAAGAGAGACAGTTTGATGTACTGGTTAAAAGCACCAAGCTAGAGACCATGAGTTCTAATCTTCCCTTAGGCATGAAGCCAGCTTGATGACTCTGGGCCAATCATTCGTTCTCAATCTTAGGAAGAATGTAATAGTAAGCACTTACTATTGCCACTAGTAAACTTTGCCACTAACACTGCCTGGACCTATCAATACAGAATCAGTCTACTCTGTTTCCACTCACAGTTGCTCCAACTGGGATGTTCCCATAGCTCAGGGGTGTCAAAATCGCGGCGTCACATTGTCGTCACATAACGTATCATGGCTTTATTTCCCTTCGCTAAACTGGGGGTGGGCGTGGCCAACACGTGATGCATCCAGCCCACGAGCTGTGAGTTTGACACCCCTGCCATAGCTGAATACATCTGCATCCATTTCCCTTTAGTGCCAATATCCTCAAAACTTCTGGAAAACAAAACAAATAAATAAACTGTAGTAATTCTACCTCATGTGTTTTACTTTGCTTTTCACAACAATCCATTATATAACAACAATGGCCACGACAAGCTGTGCTATTTTCCAGCTTGGCTTGCTGCTGTTTATCGTGCCCATATATTGAAAGGCAGGCACACTTTTAAAAGCTGCTGAGAAGGTGTTAAATGGAAGTGGCAACAAGAAACTCTGGAAGAGAAAATTACCTTTCTGCAGCTGAATCTTTAGTAGCATTTGTACCTTGGTTATGCTCCAGAAAATATATTTCTGTTTCCTATGTGACAAATTGTGGGGCTGGACATGATCACCACATTACTAAAAATATAATCCATCTTTCTGCAGTTCCATGCTTCCCCCCCTCCCCAGTTAAGAAGAATGAAAATACTTCTTAAGTAAGGGGGAAACTAATAATATGTAGGTACCTTCTACTTTCCCAGTCTTGCTGCTTTTGTCATTGTTGCTTATGATAATATCTTGTTTTTAATCATCCCTTCCCTCTTGCCCATTTTGTTCACATTCTGAGCAACTAAGCTATCCTTTGAACTGACACAATTCACACATAACGGATCTTTCCCCCCGCCCCCCACCAAAGGGATTTTTTTAATACATAGCACACATGGTTTCCTCAGGAAATGAGCTTGTACTTTTAATTATTTTGCAAAAAAAAAAGATTTCCTACAAAGGTGAGCAGAGAGCTGTTCTAATTTACTGTAGCCAATGAAGACTTGCTCTGAAGAAGCACAATAGAATCCAGTTTCATATGCATTCTATGTGTTTCACAAAAGGTCTAGTTTGAATTTATTCAACCTTGCTGTTTCCAGCCATAGTAAAAATAAAATAGATGCTCACACCTTTTGTTCCTACAATCAACTCTCCTTTTGATGTGTTTCCTTCTACCAATTCCAGATCGCACCTTCCTTAGAGATGAGCAATTTCTGGTTTTGGAACGGTTAAAGGGAGTTAATCAAGGGAGCCTTACTAGGATTTTTTAGCAGACGGAGCAGAGAAGCCTGTGGCATCATGAAGGCTGACAAACATGTTGTGGTTCTCTTCTCTTTCTTTTTTGCTGTTATATTTTAATAATTTCCATCTTGTTTTCCTATATACCGGGAATTCCCAAAATTGGCAACTTTAAGATGTGTGGACTTCAACTTCCAGAATTCCCTGGCCAGTATTGTTATAAAGAAAAACAATATAGACAGAAATATTTAAATGGTTAAAATGTTTATGATTATGTAGATTTTAAGTGGTATGCCTCACAAAGCATTTTTATTTCAGTGAAGAGTGATCTTCTGTTTTTACTGTATTCATGCTATAGATAGATTTAAAAATGAACAACTTACATCCATCTAATGCAGAGGTGGGGAACTGTGGCTGGCTCAGGAATTCTGAGATTTGAAGTCCACAAGTCATAAAAGGAGCATAGTTCTCCACCCCAGATCTAATTGACCCATTGTTACTTTAAAATTCTTAATAAATGTTATATTATTCATGCAGGGTGGGGGTGGGGGGAGCATGTCTATTTCTTTAAAATCCAGTGGAGCTAGATTCCCAAATACCCAGAGATCTCCAGATATATACATTATCACTGCTTAAAGAATCATGAAATTAAAGCAAAACCCACATTTCTATCATCATCTGGATAGGTTCTGGATCAAATGAGCTTTATATTTTCAGAGGAAAATATGTTCACCAATGTGAACTGTCATAAAGAAGCTCTTATTTATAAGGTTTTCCTTGGCTACTGCTATGAATGGGTTGAGAAAAACTTGTAAGTGTAGCTCCTGAGCAAAGCAACTGCACTAAATGATCTTCATCAAGTAAAGTTGCCAAGGCATAAAGAAGATGAAAGCCCAGGCGACAGCAGGAGGTTGGTTGCAGATATTTTGAAAGAGTAGAACTGAAGAGAAAGATGAAGGACAAGAAATTGGAGGATCAGAGCAGAACCCTATAAAGAGGCAAAGGAAAGAACCAAAAGTGGTATTAAGTTCTGGGCATCTGTGCTGTGTTAAACTATATCCTTCTAAGCATTGTCCAGACAGATGCTGAAACTGAAGCTCAAATACTTTGGCCATCCAATGAGAAGAGAGGACTCATTGAAAAAGAAATGTTGGGAAAGATGGAAGGCAAAAGGAGAAGGGGATGACAGAGAATGAGATGGTTAGAGAGTGTCATCAATACAATGAATATGGATTTAGGTAAATTCTAGGAGACAGTGGAGGGCAGGAGACTCTATAGGGTCGTGAAGAGTTGGACACACTTAACAACTGAACAACAACAGTAAGTGTTGCCCAAATATGTTCTTTAAATTGCTGAGTGGGAGAGTGCCCTAAGACATTTTTAGGGTATCAGTGACTGGCTGTTTTAGATGAGAATAAGAATATGTCAGCAATGAAAGCCAGCCATAGTAAGAGATATCACTTGTGAAGAATAAAGAATGCAATATAGAAATGGTACCCTGTTTTCCCCAAAATAAGACATCCCCTGACAATAAGCCCAATCGGGCTTTTGAGTGCATGGCAATAAGGCCAAGCACTTATTTCAGGATTCAAAAAAATATAAGACAGGGTCTTATTTTCGGGAAACATGGTAGGTTTGCTCTGAGTAACATCAAGGGTAAAGGCAATCCAGGGATTTTACAGACCTAAGTCAAATACAGCCTTTATTCAGAGAATTCTCTCCCTATTTGCTTGACAGTGACTTGAAAGAACAAAAATGTTTTTTTGTGGTTATTGTGTCACCTGTGTTTTAGTGATTATGCTATACTAATAAAGATGAAATGTGTTAAAATAGCAGAAGGCATGGTAATTGCCATCAGCCAAATCCTTGGGTTTTCCATAATCTTTTCTTTTTCCTCCATTCAATTTGTGAATAGGTCACACATAACTCATCCTGTCTGGAAAAGCAGGATTCAGGAGCTTTATTCTGGAAAACTGTACAGACATTAAAACAACTACCTTTATTTTGACATTCATTATAACAGTTTTGATGTCATTCATTTATAGATTGGATGCAACTGGGCAAATCCTTGTCATTGACACATCATGTACAATAAGATGTAGAGTAGAAGCCGTAAAAGTAGAGTAGAAACCACAAAACTCATTTTTATCATCAACAATCAAAAAGGGTTGAAATGATCTTTTGTTAATTGGGAAATTTGGTATGCAGGTGAAGTGGTCTGGAGATCTAGTTTTAACCTCAACTTTAAATGAAGGTTGTTTTAAAAAATGCCCATTATCTACATCAGCTGAAATCAAGCTGTCTTGCTGTTATTTAGCAATCAAATTAAGGTCACAACATGTTCTTTCAAGCATATATTCATAGAAAAAAAATCATACCCCAAATAAGTTATCAATCTCTGGTTGTGATAATTTACTCCCTGAGTTTGCAACAGAAGTCTGGGCCAAATAGGTATACTAAAAACTTTTGCTTAATAGGTGAACTGTATGTCTTCCTGCTGTAAGCACAGTGGACTCCAGAATTTAATATCAAGATAGCATCAAGCATTTAACACAGCAGGCAAAATTAGGAAAATGAACTATTAGCATGAAGCATGTTACTGCTAACAATGTTAATAGGATAGGTTTCAAATATTATGCACTTCTCGAACATTTAAGCCAAACTCAACTCCTCCTATATCCAGGTCTCTCACATAATCACAACATCAACTGTAAAATGGCTTCTGAAGGGGGTACTTTTATCTTTCAATTTCATTCTGCACTATTCCAAGTGATAATTGTAAATAAGCAAGGATTATGTTTTAGGAGCCCTGGTGGTGCAGTGGTTAAAGTGCAGCATTGCAGGCAAACTCTGCCCACAGCCTAGAGTTTAATCCTGACCAGCTCAAGGTTAACTCAGCCTTCTATCCTTCCATGGTTGATAAAATGAGGACCTAGGTTGTTGGAGGCATATGCAAATAATCCTTCTACATTGTAAACTGAGTGCTATAAAATGCTAAGGGATGATATAATGCTATAGCAATACTGTTGTTATTGATATTGCTACTGCTACTGCTATGCTAAAAGAAGGAACTAAAGATTATTTCTCCAACAATACCAGTAGCAGCAGGAGGAGGAAAGAAAATGGCTGGAGGAGAAAAAAAATCACCTCCAAAACTGACACTATTCTTGTGCATTAACAGTACATATTGAGGAAATGGTTCCTGACTTGCTCTTTTTTTGTTGATATTCTAATTAAAATAGTGAACGTGATTTGGCAAAAGTACTGCATTGATCTGTTGCAAATAACCATGTAAAGAAACAATTCCTTCACTCACATGGTTATAAATCTCTTCTTTTCCCTGTTCATTTGTGTCTGATTCTCAGAGACTGGACAAGTTTTCTTGGCAAGATTTTTTAGAAGTGGTTTGTCCTTGCTTCCTTCCTAAGCCCAAGTTTCTCCACCCACCCACCCACCCCCAAAAAGAAGATTAGAACTCAGGGCCTCCTGTTCTGTAGTCCAACACATTGACAACTACACTAAATTGCTCCATTAGAAATAAAGAGAGGAAATTGACAACTCCTATCTTATTCTTGCAGATAACATGTAAAGTCCAATTTAAATTCAATGTAATTTTAGCTAAACATCCAACTAAACTTGGGCTGAAAGACTTTATTGCAATGTTTTCAAATGGAGTTGAACTGTTGTTGATCTTTCCCCCATAAAATACAATGACCTGCTGTCATGAAATATCACTCTTGCATATTTGGGAATTATTGTGACCCTCCCAGAGCTATTCTCATACCCTTTGAAAGAACAGGCCTTTAATGAATACCAGTAGTAATTGTTACAGGTATAAAACTGAATTTGTTAACATTAGTCCATTTTTCATTCTGATTCTCTTTTTATTAACCTAAAGAGATCACACCTATTAAAAGCATGCTGAATTTCAGGCAGCTCTTATTTCTTATGACAGTAGAACATGACCATTGCCCACTTCCTCTTAGAACAGCAGGTAAAAGCTAGGCATGAAAAACAGAGAAATGTTTTTGACATATCACCATACATGAGTTACAGAATTTCAGGTCAAAATCCATAGAAGTCAAAGCATACAGAGATACAGTTGCCTATAAAATCCATTCTTTCTATGAAACATGTTGTAATCATTATAGGACAATATATGTAGCTCATGGTTGAAATGAGTGATATGCATCACAAAGCATTTTTATTTCTGTGAACAGTGATCTATCCCAACTTGTGCCCAGATAACAGGAATGAATGAGAAAACCAAATAAAGGGTTGTATTTTAAGAAATGGTGATAAGTGGTTTAAGTTCTATATACCTGCTGGGGCGAAGGGTGAAGTTAGTTCTTTCTCTTTCTCTTTTTCATTTTTTTTTTTTTTGCATTTTATTTTTACCTTTTTGTTGTTTAGACATTGTTTTAGTTTTATGTGTATCGTGTAATCCAGTGGTGGGTTTCACTTACCTTTGCTACCGGTTCGCATGCACAGAGTTTCTTTGATGACATCTGGGTGGGTGGGTGGGGCCTCCCGCTGCCGCTGCTACCGGCTCGCCCAAAACAGGGAGAACCAGTAGCAACCCACCACTGGTGTAATATTTAATACAATTGTTATGAATTATACCAACTGTCATTCTTATTCAGTGGCACACAGGTCTAATTAATTAATGTTTAGGGACGGCAAAGGCAAATGTGCCTAGTGATGCTATGGTGGGCTTTTTAAACACATTTCTGCCCTCAGCTTACCAAATGCAAGGTGAACTGAACAAGTACATGATATTGTTTTTCATACTTTTGTATCTCTATATGAGCCCAGCTTCAAAATAGCTTTGAACTGGATTTTCTTCTACCATGTTCCAAAAGTCTCATTTGTAACTCAAGACCTGAATTTGTGCAGCTTGAGGAGAAGGACGTGTCCCTTGTCTGTTTAAGTGATCTTTAGACACAATCATGTCACTCTATGGATATACAAAGCCAGTGACATGAAAACTGCCATCAACTGGCAAATGCCTCTGGAGCATCCTAAAAACAGTTTGCTCTATTTGTTTGGAAGGATAATGTAGTAGGAGATGACCAGGCTGAGTGTGAGGGAGGGATCAAATGCATCATTAGTCATGAGTCCCTTCATCCCCACAAGAGATATAAATTCAGCCCATGATGAATTCCTTATTTACTACCAAATTGCTTTAACCGTTAGTAGTTCAGATTCTTGTAGAGAGCTTAAGCTTGTAATAAATCCTTATACCTATTTGAACTGCCTGGATCTTCTGATTTCCCTGGTGCTTGACAGACTCTTAACTCTCCTGTACTATTGCAAAGTCCCATATAATAAGGAGAAAGAAGCAGGAGGACGAATGGAACAAAAACTTGATTTCCCTAAATTTATTTATTTATATTTATTTATTTATGAAATGTATGTACCACCCATCTCACTGTCCAAAGAGAATTTCTTTATCACCTTAATGTTTTGTAAGATACAAGCCATGGGTTTTTTTTACTTCTTTTCCTTTCAAAGCCAACAACAAATGTACATTAAGGTTTGAGTATTCGGGCAAGATTCTGGAATTAAAATGGATGAGCTTGTAGCCATTGTAGTATTTTACTGCTTACAGCTGATTGCAGAACTCGTAATGATTTTACATTCAAGGCTATTATTCACCAGGGAGATAATAGAGTAAATGCTTTCCCCCTTCAATGAGAACATGATGAAGGAAAACTGGCTGTAATATTGCAAGACTTAGTATACTATTCTAATTAAAATGAGCAAATCCATAATCAACTGATCAATGGATCCCCATTAGGAATACCAGAAAGTATATTCTAATCTCCTGTGTAATTTCTCTCTGTTCTATCTATTTTAGCTCTTTTAGGATTATATGCACATAAAGTTGCATTAAAGGATGGGTTTGTTCTATAAATCAGTTTAGTATAGTGGATAAGACACAGATTAGAAACCAGGAGACTGTGAGCTCTAGCTTGGTTTAGACACAAAGCAGCTGGGTGACCTTGGGCCAGTCACTCTCTTTCAGCCCTAGGATGGAGGCAATGGCAAACTACTTCTGAAAAACCTTGCCCCCCAAATTACTAGTCCAGGCATGTCCAGGAGTCAAGGATGACTTAAAGGCACCAAATATACATAATATTACTGTAAGAGAGAAAAAATGAAACCTGCACTCATGCAAAGAACAGCATCAGTACCTGTTTTGGATTGCCAGTCTTCTCTACAGCTCCCTACATGACGTGGATTTTGTTCCTAAATTTTGAACCACTGAGAATCATTCTGGTAGCACAAGACACCCACATGAAAAGCAAACATGATATGGCCCAGAATATTACAATCGGTAACTGAAGATATGTGAAAACTGAATCCACTCTGAACCTCTGTACATAGCAGTGGTTTTTGTTCTCAAGAGCCATATCAAGCCCTGGAGAAATCAAGAGATTCAGGCAGTTCAAATGAGTATAAAGATTTATTGCCAGCTTAAGCTTTCTATAAGAATCTGACCTACTAATGGTCAAGGGAAATGAGCATGAAATAAGAAAGGCATTCTTAGATCTCTTGCGGGCATGCAGGGACTCGTGACTTATGACGAGTTTGACCCCTCCCTCAGGCTCAGCCTGGTCATCTCCTACAGGCCACTCTTAAAGAATTCTGGGAAGCTTCAACTGGCCCAGAATGTAGTAGCACAGGCTTCATGAGCATCCCTTAGTATATATTTATTACACTTATATGCTGCCCATTTCACCTAGAGGTTATTCTAGGCAGTTTGCAATCAATAAAAAAAAGATGAAACATTAGAAACAGTAAAGCAATTAATATCACTAAAATTGAGTTTAAATTAACAAAGATGGGAAGGAAGGGAGCAAGATGAATGAGGAGGTGGGGTCTTATCTTAGTCCAGGGGTCTGCAACCTTAAACACTCAAAGTGCCATTTGGACCTGTTTCCCACAGAAAAGAAAAATCCAGGAGCCACTAAACCCTTCCTGTACCTGACTATTTCTTGAGCGGTCACAAAACTAACATATGTAGTTGAATTAAACTTTCTGTTTTCTTCTGAAACTTTTCTTTTCTTGGATTTATCCATGGTTGGCCTACCGATGGTTGAAAAGCTCAATAAATCATGTTGGTGTTGCACATTGCCAGTTGTGACACATATTTTGAGTGACAGGAAGCCACAGCAGAAAGAGGTGAAAGAGCCACATGCGGCTCCAGGGCCGCAGGTTGCTGACCCGTGTCTTAGCCCATTAACCATCTCAAAAATAATATCCCTTTTTTGGGGTCCCAGGTCCATTGGCAGAACCTTTTGGGAGAGCCCAAAGGATGGATGAGAATCTCATGCCCATGTTGCACCTCTGCTTCAGGAGCTGCCCTGTTTGCCAGTTTGCTTCCAATTCAGGGGACTGGTTGTTACTTATACACTCCTACATAACATAGGTCCTGGTTACTTGAGGGTCTGCCTATTTACAATGGTATCCAGCCAGCCAGTTAGATCTGTGCAAACACTCTGTACGTAATTTTTGTTAATCAAGACATCCAAGATACCTGTTCTTTGCAAACACAGGAGAATTAATTTTACAAGTTCATTCTGCTGATATTCTTGAGACTCTACTAAGGCTTCAAATACTTTTTAAAAATCTTCCTGAAATGTCAGTAAGATCTGCATGTAATACTTTCTTGAAACAATCCAAGTTGAGTATTTTCCACCAATCTATCTCTAGCTGCCTATTATCATAACCACTATGCTCTGACATGTGAGTCAATCATAGCACACGGGGAGCAATAGATTAAAATATTACATTCACTTGGTAAGTTGATGTCCCTGGAGAGCTGCTATTTTTTTGTAAAGCTAATAGATTTCAGAAGTATCTTTAGCAGAATATTCTAGACAATGCAAAAGGTATAATAGGATTTCATCATACATACAGTAGCAGCAAATAATGTTATCTAGAATATGCCAAAAACATCATGTGCATATTCATTTTCAAACAATTTATGAGCCTAATATCCTTACAAAGATTTCTCAAGAATATATCTTTTGAAAGATGAGCAAATATACTTATTAATGTATTTGTTAAATTAATATCAATTATGTATGCATCTTGGCTTAATGATATATCTTTGCTAATTTAAGGAACTTGCTAAAAGCAAAACAGAAAATAGAATTAAATATTTATAGCAACAAAATAATAAAATTGAAAACAATTCTTCATGCCCCACAGGGAGAAAAAAGAAAAATCTCAATTTAAGTCAGCCAATTAAGAGATAATGATGTAGAAGATCACGTTTTAATGCTGATGAAGAAACTAAAAGAGAAAAAGGTGCTTCAGTCAAATGGATTGGCTGAGATTTTTGAATTACAATCACTTACAAAATACAGCTATGCAATACAGAAATCATATGATTTCAAGGAAAAGTATAGCATGGTATATCTAAAGAGCATGTAGAAATTTATAGATAGAAAACAAAATGTAATGGAAGATGTAATAGACCATATGGTGAGGAAAATAACTAAGAAATCCATGGTCTCAGTTCTATAAATTATGACCAGATCTCATAATTCCCTACAGAAATTACTGTAGCTAGACCCAGTCAAGTCACACTAGTCTATAATGGCACATTTCTAGTGTCCTGAATGCTAAAACAATGACTGAAGGGTTTGGAGTCCCCAGTATGTGCTCCACCTTGCAAATAAAAGTAAAAGGAAATGAACCAATAAAGGAGAATATTTGTAGCTTAGAGTCAAAATGAGGAGTTGTTGGTGCTCTCTAAGCTTGGTTGTTTTCTTGCAGACATTTCATTACCCAAACTGGGTAAATACTGATGATGTAACTTGGGTTGGGTCAATGGTGGGTTCCTCCCGGTTCCACCCGGTTCTGCCGAGCTGGTAGTGGTGACAATATGACATCACCGAACCGGTTCTCTTTGTTCGGGAGCTGGGCCCTCCTGCCCCCCCATGTTATTCTTACCTTTTATTTGGCCCCACCCCCAATCTATTGCTGCCTCCCAAGTCCCAGCTGATTGGCTAGAAGGAAAAAAACTTTTTAAACTCTTGCCACAGGACTTCAAAGGGCCGCCCTACAGCCGATCAGTGTAAAAGACAGTGTGGTGGTAGACCGGTGCCTCCAAAAACAAATGAGTAGACCAGTGCCTGCAAAAATAAATGGGTAGACCAGTGCCTCCAAAACAAATGAGTAGACCAGTGCCTCCAAAAACAAATGAGTAGATCGGTGCCTCCAAAAACAAATGAGTAGATGCTTGCAAAAATAAATGGGTAGACCAGTGCCTCCAAAACAAATGAGTAGATCGGTGCCTCCAAAAACAAATGAGTAGACCGGTACAGCTCTTCAAGCAGTTAAAAGCCTGATAGACCAGTACCTCTGCTAAATCCTAAAGAATTGTCACATGACCATCAAGCAACACTCACAAAATAAGCCACGCCCACAGTACCGATAGTAAAAACATTTAGAACCCATCCCTGGGTTGGGTAATGAAACATCTGCAAAAAAAAACAACCAAACTCAGAAAGCTCCAAGGAGCCATTGAAAGGAAATATACCTTTTTGACTAAACTAATGGTCTACGGCTCAGAACACAAATAAATCTAATTGTAACTAATCGTCATTGGTGAGAAGATGAGTGCATATTCCACGGAAGCATCTTCTGATGGAGAGAAAGCAAAATTATTCTGCAGTCTTACTAAAGTATACCTTGTTTTTTAAAAAAAATGAAGAAAAGTATTCATAGGAAAGTTAAATGAACCTGGGATAAGGAAAACCTTTTTATGAATGCTTAATGAATCGTGAGAAATTTGCTATTGTTCTTAACAATGCAAAAGTATAAGAAATGCACTTTCATGGAATTGTGTTCTGCATTTTGCATGTTAAGAAGAAATCATAGACTTTTTTCCCCTCTACCAAGACTGTATATCAAGACTTGGGGTGTTCAGTGACTATTGCATTCTGTTCGAGCCAGTTTAGCAAAAAGCAAGATTTAAGAAATTTAAGCTTTGTGTCAGACTCTGCTAGCACTGGAAATCCAACAACACATGTAATATTTTTACTTTCCAACAGAATGGGATGAACTTTGAAGGCACAGTAAATCCTTCTAAAAGGATGAAATCTTCAAAGATCTTATTATTCCCCAATGTTATGTAGGATGACTACTATCTATGTATCATCTATAACAATAGATAATGAACACTTCAAATATAGTTGAGGTTTCTTGACTGGAAAGCTGCCCTACTTCGGTACAGAGATAGGTACAAATAGGTACAGAGATTTTGAAATTCCCCACTTTAAATTCCGACACTTTTAAGAAAAGGAAGTTATTTTCAAAGAATTATATTTACATCTGCAGGGAGAGAATAAGAAATTCGACCACATTCTCATAAAGCAGTGCCATTGGTGGCCTGTCTTCCTGAAACCCTTCTTAAGTTAACTCTTCTCATTTCCCTTTCTTTTTTCTTTTCCATTTTATGAGAAAATGAAAACAGAAAGTAGTAAGGGATTTATAGTCACAGTTTGCTTCTCTGCAGGGTTCCAAAACAGTGCATCACACCAAAAGTGTCATGATCTCCTAGTTCAATTCTGACCATTTTGGTGAGATTTCCTCTTTCCACAAAGCTCTAGAATCTGTTCCAAGTGAACCAGTTATTCTTGGCATTCATGATCTGGTCAAGTCCAAAGCAATTATAAATGTGTTGTATATACATTCTGAACTGTCAGGCTCTAATAGCTCAGTGAATTATCTATTGATTTTAAAAATATGGTCCATGGTAAATCTGAATACATTTTATAAAGATCAGGCAAGATATCAAGGTTTGGGGAACATTTCATTGTATGACACATAGCTCCATTATTATATCCAGCAGATGCCCCAAAACTTTTCATCATCATTAGACTTTGGTTGTTCTCACAGGACAAACATCTTTTCTATATAAGAAAACTGGACCTGATTTTTACATTTGAAATAGTAATCCGGAGGTGTAAAAATGACAATAATAGTTCATTTCATTGACTTTGGCCCAGGTTATCTCTTCTAAATTTTAGCTAACTTCAATTTGTACCATAGATATTTTTTTCCACTGTGCTTCTCCGTGTCTTACCAGATTCATTTGATAATCCTATCATTTATTCTTGTGCTGAAACCTGGTTTCTCATTTTCCTGACTTATTATTTTTTAATTCTGAAGGAATTGAAAAAATGCATTTGGATCTAATTGGATGTCTAATTAAGACATGGTCTATGCTTTTTACACTTCCTCTGCCATTCAGTTATTCTGAATTTCTAAGTAGTAGATATCGGAACCAGAAAATCTGTAAATGAGTTCTGACACCAACAGATAGCTGCACATTAATGAGGAATAATTGCCTGCATTATAGGCTTAATGTTAATACAGATTACAGAAATACATTTTACATGTAGAAGGTACAGAAAGCAAAATAAAAAAAGTCCATGAAGTTATATTCATAGTTTTAGGACATTTTTTTTGTAGCATGACAGATAGTTATCAAAAGGGAAATCATAAACTTTATAGAAGCTATCTCTTGAAAGCAGCCTTCAAAGAGTCTACAACTGAGCAGGAGAAGAAAACTTGTTAATTTAAAAAAAGATTTTTTTTATAAAAAAAATCCAGACATTCTCTTCAAATACAAGACAATCCATAAATAATGTATGGTTTGGGCTTTACAGAAGTATGACAATAGCTCCATGTATCTTCTAGAAGAAAATTTCATTTCTGCAGTATATAGATGCCAATTTATCAGCTATGTCAAGCTATGGAATGTCTTTAGGAAAATGTGAGTCTCAGAATATCTCATTATTGTCATGTCTGGAAGCCATATTACCTGTGTGCCTTGAGGATCCAGGCCTGCCACAATCATAACGAAAGAAGTTGGGAGTGGGGATTGCATGAGTGAAGTAGAGATAGCCATAACAAACTTCTCTAAGAGAAGTTCAAGGCCATGGTGTCTGGCAGCTGTGCAAAGAAGAAATTGGAGGATGTCTTCTGATTGGAACTGTGGAGGATGTGGGCAAGGTCTTGAACTTTCTTTTGGGTGAGGAAAACCCGGAAGCTTTCAGATTCGGGTTTTGCCAGATGTGCCAATATGACATTTCTAATAAAAGTTAGCTTTGAGGAACTTCCAGCCTCGGAGTTTGATTTCATTAGGGGTGTTACTTGGAACCCTGACATTAACCCGAATCTCCCTTAGATTTAAAGCAGCTTCCTCAAAACTGGGGGAGATGTTCGGCGTCCTGAATCCCAAGCACTGACCCAACCCTGGGGAATGCAAAGACTTTGGGAAGGTGGAGGAGGAAAAGAAGCCTATGGAGGGAGAAGCAGGCACTGGCTCAGCAGCAGCTCCTGAGGCACTCTACTTTCCTTCCCTGGGGATGATAGAAGCAATAAAGGCAGTGGAGACTACCCACTAACTGGGCGCCTGGCCTAAGGAGCAACTGCTGAAGTGGGATTGGCAGCAGAATCTGGCAGCGTAAGGTGAAGCCAGCGGAGTCATTCCGATTTGGGGAGCAATATGGGAATTGCAATGGGAATCCTCGCAGACGCGGCGGCGCCAAAACTCCAAGGAATGGGGACTGGTCTGCCGGAGCAATTCAGCCAACTCAGAGTAAGTGGGACGCCCCAGCAGGCTGGCATCTGACTGCAGGAGTGGACTCTGGTGCAACCAATGTATGCCTTCCCAAGCCAGGGGCCAGCACCTCACTGGACCAAAGCAGCAACGACTTTCCACTTGGCCCCAAGTCACTCTATTCTCAGTGCAGTACCCCAGGTAAACCCTGTCGCAGATCCCCAAGCCCTTTCCCAGGGACAATTGCCTTGACTGAAAACTTATATATACAATAGGAAACTATGGACTGGACAGAACATGGTGAGTTAGACTGGCTTCTGTTTGGCAAAGGAGTGAGAGAAGATTTTATAATCTGTCCTTATTTATTCAATCTATATGAGAAATATTTATTAAGAGAGATTGGATTAGCATGATTTTAAAATTTGGGGAAGAAACATCATTAACATGCGCTATGCTGATAGTACAATTCTGATAACTGAAAATGCAAAAGATCTCAAAGTGCCTGAAAATCAAGGAGACCAGTGGAAAAAAATGGGGGCAAAATTAAACAAAAGAAGATCAAACTAAGGACAACAGGTAGAGCAACCAGCCTTAGAATTCACATTGGAGATATTAAAGTGATGGATAGCTTCGGTCCCAAGGTGCTTTTTCAGGAGGCAAGTGGACTTTCTTGGGTTTTCTTTTTTCTGAAGATGCTTCTGAGTAGCTTCTGGTTTTAAAGATCAATTATCAACAGCAAAGGGTGCAACAATTAAGAAATAGGCTGCACATTAGCACTTGGTAGGGCAGAAATGAAAGCCTTTAGTAACATCCTGTACACATGTACACTTACAAAAATCAGAACAATTGAGTTCTTTACTAAGCAAAAGTAGGACTTTGAAGAAGCAAGATAGAAACAATATTTAGGCTTTTGAATTTTGGTGTTGGAAAAGATTCTTCAGAATGCCATACATAATCCAAAAAACAAAGAAGTGGATTATATAGAACATAGTTTATGTTTTTGGCACAAATGACAGGCTCATAATTTGGACACACTACTTGAGAATTTGGAAACAGCTTCCTTGAGAAGTCAAAAATGCTGGGAAGGGCGGAAGGAAAGAGAAAAGAAAGACAACCAGAAGTAAAATGAATGGACTCAATTACAGCATCTACGGAAGACTAGAAGTAGCAGGTTGGAGACAGATCCTTCTGAAGAAATTCTATGTGATTGCTAAGATTAACAACAACAGGATGACACACAAATTATCAATGAATCTGCCAGCATGAATTTACATATTACATATGTTTCCATCTGATGGTCTTTTATTATTGATCTGGCAATAACAACAGCCACAAAATATTCAGTAATAAAAAGTATTTTCCTTCTCAGTACAATAGTATTCCATGACAGCAAGAAAGAACAAAAATGGAAGCTTAAAGTGAATGCAACACAACACATTTTCTCTTCAGTTCATATCTGCTTTGCCACCATTCCCCAACTGCCATGATCAATCTATCTCAAAGTCAATTTAATTCTCCTTCTGCAGCTTTATAAAGACAAGTCTTACTAACTTCTCTCTTTATTCTCAGCAAAAACTCCAGTCTGCTTTCTGATCATCTCTCATCCCGATTCCTGCAATCTAGTTCTCGTTGATCTCATTGTCTTGTTTCCTTTGATTCCACCCAGTATGTCAGTGCCTAAATTATATACCTTCTCATTGTTTGCATATGATCTCTTCATAGCTCATTAATTAAAAGGCAGATAAAGATCTTCCAAGTAAGTAAGCAATCCCTGATCTGCTTTCCTAATTTTTCAGGAAACCCCTTAGTTCTACCTTCAGTATCCTATGAACCCCCATTTCCCTTTTTATAGTTCTTCAGATTAATCCTTTCCTTAGTTCATCCAGTTCTACTACCTTTGATCTTCTGTGTCTTCAACAGTTTTCTCTTCAAAAGTACTACAATATTTTTTCAAGAAAAATATTTTAGCCAAAATGCATGTAAAATCACATTTCTTTATTTAGCTCTTCCTCTCCCCCCCCCCCCCATTTGAACTGTGCTTACAATCTGTTTTCAAATTGTAAGGCTCGCCAGGTATGGGGCATTTCAAGCTTGTTCTTTACAAACTATCACACTCATGGATGTTGCTCTAATTTTTTTTCTACCTTAAAAATGAACTTTTCAATAGAGAATCCAAATTTACATGCAAAATACTTCTCCGCAATTTTCATTTCAGCTACTGAGATTTATCTGTGTGGCAGTAAATACAAGTTCATTCATCAAATGTCAAAGGAGATGATGACAATGACATGTAAACCCATATTCCCAGAAAAAAATATGTTTATCTAACTTAAAGCTATTTCCCAGTCACCAGCTATATTTCAGCTTAGCATTGATAGGACTGATATTTGCTCCTTCCCACAGAGAATTTAACATGAGTTCCAGCATCAAATTAATGTTTTTCTCTTTGCTTGTATTGCATTTTAAAAAAATAAATAGTTCTACTTTAAAACAGCCTTTAGAACAGCCATAGATATGCTTGCAGAAGTTGTTGCTGAATTATGACTTATGAATTGTTTCATTTAATGATACATATTTAATAGAGGAATGATGATTTAAATCTTATTTATTTATTAATAAGGAGAACACATTAAATACAGGAGAAATAATCATGTTGACTTTGTTAATCTAGTTCAATTTAACTGAATGTAAGCCAAATCAAAATGATTTTTTTTTTTGTCTTCACGTCACTCATATCTTTTTCCTGGACTGAATACTATCAAAAAACTTATCACAACCTTTGATTTATATTCAGGAAAGACACAAATCAGCCAAGGCTGAATTTAACTTTATTGTAATTTGTTTCTTTGTTTGTGTGTTTCCGTCTCTCTCTCTCTCTCTCTCTCTCTCTCTCTCTCTCTCTCTCTCTCTCTCTCTCTCTCTCTCTCTCCCTCTCTCTCTCTCTCATCAATCAATCTATCTAGATGTCTGTCTATCACCTACCAATCTATCTGGTTTCTTTAGGACTTGTAAAAAAAATAAAAATATGGCCTAAAGAATGACTGAATACTTTGCCAGGTTTATTTATTATATCAAAATATACAATTAATAATCTATTAACTGCCTACTACTATTATAAAATACTCAGAATAAAATAAAGAATACTGTTAAAAAAATATTAATAGCAGTAATACTTTGAAAATCATAGCAGCATTATTATTAAAAGACATGGAACAATAAAGTTATCTCTATATGGTAACAAAGTATGATGTCTTGCATACCTTACATGGGACAGCCACTGAAAAGACCAGCATCTGTGTAGCCATCCACCAAACCTCAGGATGTGTAGACATCTGAAGCTGGTCCTCTCAAGATGATCTAAGATTCAGGTAGGAAAACAAAGAAGAAACACTTGGAACTGAGACAAGAAACAACTTGGGAATTAAGAAGAGCTGCTGTGATGTGTCTATATAGCTCAGTAGAAGGAGTGGGGGGGGGGGAGGAAAAAAATGGGCAAAGATGTCTCACAAATCTCCTTACCTGCTATGCTTCTTCCCCAAGATCATATTTTCTTCCACCCAAGATTACTCTAATTCAGGGGTCTCTAACTCAACATATGCTGGCTGAGGAATTCTGGGAGTTAATGTCCACAAGTCGTAAAGTTGTCAAAGTTGGAGACCCCTACTCTAACTGGAGCACCATCATCTCCCTCCATGGTATTCTTACAGAATTCTCCTAAGTACAGACAAGAGAGAGTGGTACAAAAAAGTACAAAAACTTCCAAGGTGGCACCTGTATGGAGAGCTTTTTGGTAAGTACCCCTTTGGGTTTTGTCCATTGCTTATTCCAGGTCTGGCTAAATGTGCAATCTATTCCTTTCAAGATTGGATTAAACATGGAAGATGGAACCATTTTACCAAAGTCAACAAACTGGCAATTTTGTATCATTTTTTATTTTCCTTGGTTCACTTATTTTCTCAGTTCTATATTTTCTATATGTTCTATCGCCAGTTTTCCAAGTCCTGCATTTCTACTCCCATATTTTTCTAATGCAAACACTAGACATTCAGCTACATTCATGTCTTTTGTCCATTGTTCCCAAGCTTCTAAATATAGCAATTGTTGTCTTTTCTTTAATGGAATATGCATATGTAGTTAAGCAAATATGTACTGTATGTCTGAGGTGACAGCAAGATTTGCAGTAATGGCTGTTGTTGACCTCCAAAATGCATCAGCATCTGCTCAAAGAAAGGACAAGAGTTGTTATTTCCAAAGTCAGCAGCCTGCCTTTGTGCCTAAATCCCAGTTTCTAGACCAATATTTGCAGTAGCCAGTTTGGTGAAGTAGTAAGGGAACCAAGCTAGAAACTGAGAGAGCATGAATTCTAGTTCCAAGCATATAACCAACTGGATGACCTTGGGCTAGTCATTTTTTCTCAATCTTAGGAGAAAAAGGCAATAACAAACTATCAGGGAATAACAAACTATCAGGGAATTGAGGCAATAACAAACTATCAGGGAATTGAGCAGTTGGTATCCAAATTAAGTCAGAGACCTGAAATGAATTTGTGGGTTTTTAATAAATAAATATATATTTACATCTATATATACACCAAACAAGATAGTCAGGAGCATCATGAAGTAAATTATAGGGCACACATGGCACACACAAGAAAAAGGTGGGGAAAAAAGGGAAATTCCCCCTCCATACCTATAGTAACCAATCACAGTGCAGATTACCTCATGCAGGAGTCAGCACTCAGGTACGAATCAACCACAACTGTGTGTTCTGGCTCACTGCACAACCCCAGTGCTCCAGCTACTAACTTTAAATATCTTAACACAGGAGTGTCAAGCTGATGACCCATGGGCCAGATGCATCATGGACAGGCCATGCCCACCCCAGCTCCACAAACAGGAAAAATGTCATGAAACATCACATGATGGCAACATGACATGGCGAGTTTGACACCTGTGTCTTAACACAAACTTTGAAAAACCTTGCCAAGAAAACTGGGGACTTGTCCAGATAGTCTCCAGGAATCAAGACTGAGTCAAATCACCGAACTTGGAATAAATAATTCTAGAATATTTCTAAGTCAATATTACCTGAAACACTAAAGACATAACACAGCACCAACCCATCAATTTAGGTGGAAAATGCTTGAACCTGTGAAATTATTAGCTGGGTTACATAATGAGTTCTGGGTATCTCCCTACCACCACCTCCTCCCTTTGCTTCACATTACTCCCTTGGCTTCTAAAACATGCTATTTGGTTTCCCTTTTATATTTGATTAAGTCATCAAAACCATCCGAGGGGACATATCAAATTAAATAAGGATGGTTAAATAGATACAGAATTGTACTTGTGATTAGCTGGTAGGGATGATTCTGCAGGGACAAAAGTGCTTGTCACATCTAAAGTGTTTTGCATGCTGTTTTCTAGCATTTCCCTGCTGTTCCCCAAGCATCAGGCAAGTGTGGCATGCAGAATGGGATGTTGTCTCCTTTGGATAAACTTAAATAGCCAATTCATTAGCAAATTTCTGTTCCTGTCAGTTCTCTTCACAATTTGATACAATTGTGTTCTGAAGTTATTAAATACTTGGTGTCTCTTGCAACAATGCAGGAAAACTGAAGCTATTTTGTAGCTGTAGTTTTATTGGTGAAAATAATTTGTTTATCTTATTAATGAAAGCTATTATATTAATAACTATTGAACTATTTAGAAGTTATGTAAAAAAGATTAATCTGAATACTTTAACAGAGATTTTAAAAAACCTCAAGATTGCGTTTATCCAGGGAAATGTAACAACACAGGATATTTAAAAATGCAAGGTATACTGAATATCCTGGAATGTTTCAGAAATGATAAGCATGGTAGATATTGACTATCAGCAAAACAATTTTTTTAAAAAGAAAAAATGGACCTTGCTTGGGGACTTCTGATGAAGGCATGGTGAGCTAAACATCTTTCTTTAGAAACTGAAAATGATGGTCACAGAGAAGACTAAAGAACTGGTAAATATAACAGCTCTTCCTAATCTCTCCAGATAAGGAAAGGAAAGAGATTGCCCACATGTGCTCTGGATTACTGCTCCTCATGAGGAGACTACAAGACATTGATTTCCCACAGGTTTAAGTGCCACAACCATAGTGGAACTTTTCAAAGGACACCAGATTTGCTAACCTCACTAATCACTAACTTGGTGGATGTTGTATTTCCCACAAATCTTTGTTTCATCTGCCAGGTTTCTACAAGAAGCTTATCTTAAGCGAACTCATAAAGAGGTTAACAGATTTTCAGATCCGTTTGGAGAATCTGGAACCTTTTGGTGAATGAAATCAAAATTAGGAATTCATTTTTTTTCTATTATTGTTTTTTGTTGAATGTTAACCCACCTTAACACCTAGTGAGAATCAGTATACAATGTCACTTAGTGAGGTCATGTGGCTGGTTAGTCTTTTTTTGACCAACTTGAATGTCCAAAAATGTGCCACCCTGACTAGAAAGTTATTTCTTTTTAAAATGTTTTTGTTTGTTTGTTTGTTTCTAATTAGTGGAATACATTCCTAACAGGGAGATTGTATGAATTTAAGAAAAGGAAAAGTTGTGAACCAGTTCCTCTAAGCACTACCCAGAATGCTTTGCTATGTATGTAGTTTAGATGACCCTGGGTACTCAGCAGATGTGATAACATCTAAAATTCTCTAAAAGCAAAAGATTTGACAACCTCTACCCTATCACACATCTTTTAATCACTTCCCAATTAAATTGCTAACATTTTTAACACTTTGTGACATCTGGATCTATTTTTAGCACTTCATTAATCACATCAAAATCTATTTCAGGTTAAGTTTAAAAATATGACTACACTTTCATTGTCTACATTTTATAGAGTAAAGGGATAGGTGTCAGAACATTGGTTTTTAATGAGCAGTACATTTATTGATCACTGAAAAAAATGAGTAATGAGTATCAAAAGTTAATGTTCATTCTTTTCATAATTTTGAGTAGAATATTATTTTTATTTATTAAATATTTTTATTCTACCTTTATTTATACCCTATGCACAGTCACTCAGGCACTCGTCACCTCTCGCCTGGACTACTGCAATGCTCTCTACATGGGGCTCCCCTTGGGGTGCACCCGGAGGCTCCAACTGGTGCAGAATGCGGCCGCGCGGGGGATTATGGGAGCGACGGGACGCTCCCACGTGACACCTCTCCTGCACGAGCTGCATTGGTTGCCGGTGGACTTCCGGGTGCGTTTCAAGGTGTTGGTGATCACCTTTAAAGCGCTCCATGGCTTAGGACCAGGGTACTTACGGGACCGCCTTCTGCCACCAATAACCTCCCACCGGCCGGTGCGCTCCCACAGAGAGGGCCTCCTCAGGGTGCCGTCAGCCAGACAATGCCGGCTGGTGACCCCCAGGGGGAGGGCCTTCTCTGTGGCAGCCCCTACCTTCTGGAACGATCTTCCTCCAGAACTGAGAACAATTGCCGACCTCCGGACTTTTCGTCGGGCCCTAAAAACTTATCTCTTCCAGCTCGCCAGTCTAGCCTGACTCCTGTTGAATTTTTAAGATCTTTTGTATTGTAGGGTTGTGGTATTTTAAATATTTAATTGTTTTAATCTCAGCCAAAGTTTATATGGGTTTTAAAATTTTTTAACTTTTATGTACTGTTTTTATCTGGCTGTTCACCGCCCTGAGTCCGCAAGGAGAAGGGCGGTATATAAATCTAATAAATCAAATCAAATCAATTACTTTATAAATAAACAGCTCAATAACATACATAAATAATACTCTTTGCTCTTCCTATTTTCCCCACAACAATCCTGTGAAGTGAATTGGGCTGAGGGAGAGTGACTGGCCCAGATTCACTGAAATGGCCATTATGCCGATGGCACTAGATGGCATTATGCCATGAGCACTAGAACTCATGGTTCCTGGTTTCCAGGCTGGCAGCTTAATCACTACACCAAACGGATTTTCTGGAATAAAAAATGGAATAGAACTTTCTATTTTCTTTCATCATAATCAAATTTGCCTGGGCTTATGGCGCCTCTTTCCCTTACTCATAGCTCTGTACAGCTTATCAGTGTTGTTCTCCAGAAAATGTTGTGGTTCTTCTGAGTGCTTTAGCGAGGCTTCAAGTACAGATCTTGCCCAATTCTTTTGAGCTCTGCAGTTTTGACAAAACCAAAGATCCTTAGAACTGTGATGAAGTACCTTGGTTTCACCACATGCCCCCCCACCCCCCAGGAAATGGGCAACATTTACTCCTATATTTAACCTTCCATTGGGATGATGTCTTAAATATAAGCATTGACAGGGCCACCTTCTTAATTCTTTCACTCAACCCTAGACACCCATATATCAACATTAACTCTCACATAGCTCTTTCTTTGCTCACCTGTCTCTTGAGCAGCAGAAATTTAAAATCTCCACTTATTGCAATATCTTCTGCTCACCGATGCTATGAGTCAGGCAGCAAGCAACATTGAGTGATTACATGTAATGTCACAGATGTCAACAAATAAATAAATAGCATTTCTTTTAAAAAATATTTTTTAAAAACTCTCATGTTATTGAGGGCCTTATGGCATAAGTAGATGTCATGTTTTCAACCCCCACTTCAAAGAACCTGCATCTGCAAAGGGATCCCATTAAATATAAAGGTTTCCTTAGCAACCAGAGTGAAGGACTTTTTAATGCCTTGATATCATAAAAATGTTCAGGTAATTGTAGAATAATAATTATAGAATTATATGTGTATGTGTGTGTATCTCAGTATACACACACACACACACGGTTTGTTTGCATCTGGAAAACTGTACAATTTTAGATTCCATACAGCAATGTTAGGAAATGTACAGAAGCAGGCAGTTGAAATAATTGGGGCTATATATCTTTTTTACAAGAAAAAGGCTAGAACATGACTAAGGTGTATAAAATAATGCATGGCATGTAGCCACTGGACAGAAAGATTTCCTACTTCTCTCAGAATTTTAGGACCCAACTGGTTCAAATTAAATTCAGAACAAAAAGAAAATCTCTCCTCTCCTCTCCTCTCCTCTCCTCTCCTCTCCTCTCCTCTCCTCTCCCCTCTCCTCTCCTCTCCTCTCCTCTCCTCTCCTCCCCTCCCCTCCCCTCCCCGCTCCTGTCCCCTTTCCCTTCCCTTCCCTTCTCTTCCTTTCCCTTTCCTATCATATCTGAAGACCTCATCCCTACATCCTGCAATTTAGCTATTTAGTTCAGCGGTTCACACCAATTTCACAATAATCACTGGGTTGATAAATAGTGATAAATAGAAGCCTAGAGCTTTTTGTATAAGTAGATGAAAAGTTCATATTTTCAAAATTGCATGATCTTTGAAATTCTTAATTTACCTGTAACTCTAATGAGGTCTGTTTGGGTGAAGCTTATATTTCTCAAGACCTATCCCAGATGATTGCCATAAGTAATAAACAGGAACTTTTGACTGGATTTGTACTTTATACACCACTTGATCGATTCCTATTGTCATAGTTTATTTTGCATCAATTTGGCTTTCTGATTTATTCAACTTTCAAAGAATGGGAGTAAAAGAAAAAGTGGAGTTTTCTGTTCGCTGCAGGAGAACAACCTAAGAATTTACATTTTGTTGATGAAAAATACACAGTTTCCTCTTTTCTTCTAGCTTGTGTCTTCCTCTTTTTGTATATTTTCCACATATTTTCTTCTTTTTAAACAGCTAGCAAATTTACATTTTAAAAGGACATTTTCTTTGATTTTTTTCCCCTTGAGCTTTATTTTACAAACATCCCCAAAATATTGTGAAGGGCTGAAAGATGAGGCAAAAGCAGCTTTGATGTACTTTGTTGTATTTATATCTGAAGTCAATATTTTGATTCCAACCCCTCTCCCTTTTAAGACAAGAATGAGCTGTTTTTAACAAGTATACATTTTACAAGGAATAAACGTACATATATTCACTGTACTTTGTTGGGAATGTATGAAGAAACAGTTATAATTTTAAGATATTCAAGTAGTTTGGAGAAATCTTAAACTGTTTTTCTTTTATTTATGTGTATCAATCTATATTTATTAAAATTATTTAGAACCAAGTTTCAGTTAGATTCAATCCTAATCTTAGTCCTTGTATTATGAATTTGACTTGTAATGGATAACCACTAATGCTGCAGAAAAAGAAAAGAAATTGAAAAACATATATAAAGAATGCATTATATATATATTTCTCAGCAAATTGGAAACTGTGATTCATTAGCCCACGGGTGAGATTTCAAGTCAGACTAAGAGATCAAAGGAGTATTTAAACCATGTTAGAAATCTGTACTGCAAAGGAAGATGCATATTCAGGTAAATGCAATTTAAATAGTAGTGGAGAAAATGATTGGGCTTTCTTTGGCATCTGCTTAAAATTGAAGGCAATGCCTCTTCCGAGCAGAATTTTGAGAGTTTTTTATAGCAATTTACAACTAACTAAATAAGATTCTTACAGATTGAGATTAAGCAAATTTATGGCAATGAGAAATAGATTTAGGCTATTGAAAATGGATACCTGTATGTTGGCCCTTATCAGTGAATATGCATTAAAGTGTAGCTTTTTCTCTTTTTACTAAATCATTTTTTGAGAAGGTGCTAATTATTTATTTGATACCACAAAAATGTCCATCTGTTCCTCTTCTACAGTACTTGGGGAACATCCATTTTCATTCTCAGGATCAAAGAGTTTCATCATAATTAAGAAGAAGACATCTGGCAAATGAATTAGATCTGATCTACAGCCAGGGCAAACTCCTCAGAGAATAAAATAGTTGGAAGGTGTTATACAGGTCATCTAGTCCAAATTCCTACTAACTGCTTTTTCTTATTTTCTCTTTTACTGCCATTCTGTAAAATACCAAACTAGTAGGTTTCTATAATGATGGAAACTGATGCAAATGTCTACAGAAATTGAATCTACTCTGATTCTTCTGTAATTCAGTTAGTCACTGGTTCAGGGCCAAGTGAATTGTTTATAAGTTGAGTGGATCAATTTGATTTAGCGGGGGGGAGGGAGGGAAGAAGGAAGGAAGGAAGGAAGGAAGGAAGGAAGGAAGGAAGGAAGGAAGGAAGGAAGGAAGGAAGGAAGGAAAGTAGGTTGGTTTTGGAAAGTTTTTTATTGTCAATTAAATGATGTCACTTAGATCAGCAACCCCCAACCTTTCCATCTCTGTGGACTGGTGGCGGCAGCAGCAGGGGAGAGAGGAGGATGATAGCAATAGCAGTAGCACTTAGATTTATATACTGCTTCATAGTGCTTTTACAGCCCTCTCTAACCACTTTATAGAGTCAGCATATTGCCCCTAACAATCTGGGTCCTCATTTTACCCACCTTGGAAGGATGGAAAGACTGAGTCAACCTTGAGCCTCATGAGATTCAATCTGCCAAATTGCAGTCAGCCGGCCGTCAGCAGAAATAGCTAAGGTATTGCACTCTAACCACTGCGCCACCACAGCTCATCATTTTGTGAATGTGTGCACCACATGAACAAATACCACTTATGCGTTCACATGCTCGCCCACTGCTTGCACTGGTCGGATCCCGACAGGCTGCGGCGGAGCCACAGACTAGGCATTAGGCACCTCTGACTTAGATGTTAATCACTCATGCTTTTCCTTAAATAGTTTTAATTTGATTCATGCATGAAAAAGTCCATTCACAGCCTGTATTTGGTAGCGGTATGGTGATGGCAACAGATACACATCATACAGTTCACTCAATATATTTTCAGTTCATCCAGTACCTAAAGCATCCACTGTGGCATTTTTACTTCCCTCTCATTTCCTACTTGTCAGACTCGTGTTCATATAGTAAAGAAGCAAGCTTCAACCACATGAGAACCTGATTTTTTAAAAAAATAATCCAATATCACTTTGTGTTCAAAAAGCACTTTATTAAGTGAGGACCCGGATTGTGGGGGCAATAAACTGACTTTGTATAAAAAAGAACACCGCTTAGAGCGGGGCAAAAGCCCTACTAAGCAGGTATATACAAAAGTATGAAGGCTATTGCTTAATGCATTGTAAGCCGCCCTGAGTCTCCAGAGAAGGGCGGCATATAAATTGAAACAATAAATAAATAAATTGAACCAATAAATAAATAAATAAATAAATTACAGACAAAATACAAGGTCTGTCTGATTTAGAATGCCAAGTGAATCTACAAATCTTGCTGATTATATAAGAAGCAATCAATTTACTAAAAATGTGGATTTATCAACTAATGCTGACGTATCCAGAAAGTATCTGACAATTATCTCAATTCAAGAATTTTTCTCCCATTTTTTTTTTTTTTTTTTTTTTGGCAATTCAGTGAAATGTGAACATCTAGAAGAATGGGATACAAACATGTACAGTACAGTCAATGAAGAATGGTAAAGGAATTTGTATAAGTTCATGTCCTTTTACAGTCATCAGTAATTGTGAACTTCAACTCTTTTTCAGAAACTGTTCTTATACCCATCTAGTATTCTACCCATTATATTAGCACCACTGTACGTTTGTGCCACACCTTTATATCTTATTCCATAACAAAACAAAAGTGTTCTCTGTGTAACCATTCATTTATTCAATCTATGCATAGGCCACCCCAATCTGTCTAAACTCTGGGTGGCTTACAAAGTAAGTATGCCTGAAGCTGATCATTGATGATTTGAAATGAAATAGATGGAGAGGGCAGGAAACTTATCCAAAAGATTTGCATGTATTTATATGTATTTAAAGTCAGCAATTTGTTTTTGGTTTTTAAAATATGTACACATTTCTCCACAGCACTACGCATCTATGAAAGCTGGATTCTTTTTGTACGAGAAGAGCAACAAAGATGATTAGGGGACTGGAGGCTAAAACACATGAAGAACAGATGCAGGAATTGGGTATGTCTAGTTTAATGAAAAGTAGGACTAGGGGAGACATGATAGCAGTGTTACAATATCTCAGGAGCTGCCACAAATAAGAGGGAGTCAAGCTATTCTCCACAGCACCTTAAGGCAGGACAAAAAGCAATGGATGGAAATTAATCAAGAAGACAAGCAATCTAGAACTAAGGAGAATCTTCCTGACAGTTAGAACAATTAATCAGTGGAACAACTTGCCGCCAGGAGTTGTGAGTGCTCCAACCCTGGAAGTTTTTAAGAAGAGATTGGACAACCATTTGTCTGAAATCTTATAGAGGCGTTGGACTAGAAGACCTCCAAGGTCCCTTTCTACTCTATTATTCTATTAATTATATGATTAAATTATGTTATATAATTTTATTTAATTGTCAATCAAAAAGCACAGCACAATTGATGTGCCTGTTATTTCCTTTAGGTATCATCTCATTCACAGAATTTACAATTTCATGTCATATAATAAAAAATTTCTCAAGGAACATCACAGCAGCACTGTCTTCTCCTCCAGACGAAGCCTCCCATGTTTTTACTGGAGCCCCAGCAATACAATTTAACATTTAATTTTAACTCTTCTTACATAAAACTATGCATAAACTGTAACTGATGTGAGCATCTGGAAAAAAAGTTTGAATAATATAATTAGGAATTAGAATTTAATATTTAATTTAATGTTAGTACAAGCATGAGCATGTCCCTTTGGGTTTTAGAAAAAAAAAAAAAAACCTCCCAGACTCTAAACAGCTTGTTTACTATTTTACATAAGGATAGCTCCATTTTGTATAATTACACTTGTTCCTCAACTGGCCACCATTTGTTTAATGGCTGTTCAAAATTTACAAAAACACTGAAAACAGTGATTTACAATTGGTCCTTGCAATTATGACTGTTACAGTGTCCCCATGACCAGCCTCAGCCATTCAGTCATACCTGACCCTTGGCCACTCTAGGGAGCAGCACTCTCCATGCCCCTCTGTCTCCATGCATTGTGCACTCCATGCACTGCTGGATCCTTCTGATCCCCCATGATCATCTCAATGTCATCTTTTATAGTGTCCAGCCAGCGGGTACTATGGCAGCCCCCTTCTCCTTTACCACTGATCACTCCCAGCATGACTGAATCAGTTCTCATGACATGACCAAAGTATGATAGCCTCTGTTTGGTGATTTTGGCTTCAAGTGATATTTTTTTGTGAGTGTCAGTCTAGGACTTCTTTGTTTGTTATTTTTGCAGTCCATGGGATGCATAATAGTCACCTCCAGCACCACATTCAAAAGCATCCATCCTCCTCCTATCTGCGTTTTTCAGACTACACGTTTCGCAGCCATAAGTATCAATTGGAAAAATTATTACATCAACTAATCTGCGTTTGGTGGTGAGGTTCATGTCTTTACTCTTCCAGATGTTATTCAAGACAGACATTGCAGTTCTTCCAAGTGCTATATGCCTTCTGATCTCAGGGCTGCAGTCACCACTTTGGTCAATTTTAGAGCCCAGAAAGATGAATTCCTTTACTGTTTCAACGGTCTCATTGTCAATCTGCACTCTGACCAGTGCATTCTCTGTAGTTGTTATTATCTTTGTTTTCTTGATGTTAAGGTGCTGCCCAATTTTTTCACTTTCTTCTTTGACTCTCATTGATTAACCACTCCAGTTGCTGCTTGCTTTCTGTTAGCTCGGCGCCGGAAAGAAACGCGACTCAGCTGTCCGTTCAGAACCTTTATTCGAAGTGCAAACTGAACTGCCGGCTGGGCTGCTGAGCCTCCTTATATCCTGCTCAGGCATGCCCGCTGGCCAATGACAACAGTTTAAATCTCCCGCCGGTGGAATCTACCAATCCCCCGGCGGATGTCCTTATAAGGACATAACACTTTCTGTTAGCAATGTTGTATCATCTGCATATCAGAGATTGTTGATATTCCTATCATTTTAACCCCAATGATAGAGTTTTTCTAAATGTGCATTTCTTATAACTGTTTCTATGTACATGTTGAATAGTATAGTCACAGGGTCAACTCTGAAGCGAATCTGGCTGGGGCCATTTTGGAGGCTTCAGGATTGCCACAAGGCAAAGAAGGGATAGGGAGGGGGAACATACTTAGATGGGGTTTTGTAATCAAAACAAAATAGTTTCCTGTGGGAATCAACGACATTCCAAAGAGAATGGAGAAAGGAGGGGTGATGTAAGCAGGCAACCGGCCAGCACCTTGATTGGACAATGTGACTGATTGTTTGGGGGAAGGGAGAACTTTCACTTTTTTAATCAGATGAAAACTGCGGGAACTTTCAGAGTCGGTTTTCACCAGTTAATGCCCATATGATATCTCCAATAAAACAGTTCTTTTACCATGGGGTTCTGCTTTCTATGGGGTTATTACTTGGAACCCTGACAACATGATCAAAATTTGAATGCTTGGCAATATCCCAGAGTCACATTATTGACACTTGTGACTTTTCCAGTCAGATTTTGATAAGCAAAGTCAATGGGAGAAATCAGTTTCACTTAATGACTGTGATTTGCTTTATGATCATGGCAAAAAAGGTCATAAAATTGGACAAGACTCGTTTAATTACAACCTCAATTACTATAGAAGTTCCATCCCAATTGTGGTCATTAATCAAGGACTACCTATATCATTGCTGTAAAATGAGTTACAAAGCCCCATTTACACAGGGCAGCATTTTAAAACGAAAGCACAATAGCTTATTAATAGGAGATGCTTAATCACCTTATACAAGTGAAGTGCTTCATCACACAATTGGTACTAAAATACAATCATTTAAAAACACAGAAGTCTGTCTGATTGGCTAGAGCAATGTTTCTCAATCACAGCAACTTTACGATATGTGGATTTCAACTCCCAGAATTCTCCAGCAGGGAAGTTGTCAACTTTGAGAAAAACTGGGCTAGAGGTTTAATTATCTTCCTTTGTGCATGTATGATACGTGCTTCAGAAGAAAAGAAAATGATTTATTGTCATGGTGGGGTGCTTTTGTTTGTGTCTAATCTTTGGAATTTTTTTTTCTTTAAATGTCAACTATATGTGAGCTTTACCAGGTAGACCAGTGGTGGGTTGCTACTGGTTTGCCCAGGATTGGGTGAACCGGTAGCGGCGGCGGTAGGCTCCGCCAGGGGTGGGTTTTACTTACCTTTACTACCGATTCGCAATGGGGCCGTGTACACGCACTCGCTTCGCTCACGCATGCGTGTGGTCTTCTGTGCATGTGCAGAAGCATTTTGGTGATGTCAGGGTTGGTGGGCGGGGCCTCCCACTGGTTTTACTACCAGTTCTATAGAACCGGTGCAAACTGGGGGCAACCCATCACTGGCCTCCGCCCACCTGCCCTGACGCTTCTGCACATGCACAAGCATGCAAACACCCATGAGCGAATGAGCGATGAGTTTTGAAACCCACCCCTGAGGTAAATCAGACAGGAAACACGAACAGATAAGCTGATTCTACTTTATCATAAATCTACATTAACAAAATCTCACAATTCTGAAGATACAATTCTCCTGCTATCTCTTTACAGCCCATGAAGCTAGAGAAGGAAACTTCTGAGCCTCTTGCCTTGCCCATGATCCAGTCCTGAGTTCTGCTGTCTCTTAATTGACTGTTCCTTTGGCATGTCGTCATTCCATCTTCCAAGATCTTGAAGTCTTTCTGCGGCTGTTTTGAGGAAAGCTTCCTCACTTCATCTGAGGCTAAGGCCTTTTGGCACCACTTTTATGTTGCGGTGTCTTGAACGGCAGCACATTACTTCATGAAGCCCCTTCAAACTGGGACCCTTTTTCGTGCAAATGATTTGCCCTCTGAAACACTGGCTTCAAATCATCATGCAGACAAATGGATCAAAAAATATATTTAATGTAGAATAGAGGCAAAAGGAAGGGATGGATCCCACTGTGACAATGTATTTTCCTCAGCTAGATTTGAAATTGGTCAGTTGCTTTTAACATCATTACAAAATTCTATAATGTCTCTTGGACAAAATACATGAAGCAAATCAGAGTTCTAGTCACTAGTTACCTTCATTATCTCTGCATTTTTCTCCCACTCAACTGTCAGCCCTTAGCATTCATGGACATGCAGTGTATTCAGTCCTTAAGAGCTGTATTGGACAAGGGAGAAGCTCATAATTTGTGTACCCTCACAAACTTCAAGCTGTTCCAAGACAGCTGGTGCTTCATTCTCATGTATATATACATGTTGGTGTTTTGGCTACATAAATATATGTCTTCATACTTGAAGATCAGAAATATAAGGAATGCTACTAAATATATTTTATTACACAGCCCAAACATGGAACTGATTTTTGGTGTTGCTCTGACAACACACTTTGCAATACAGCAAAACTTGAAAAGTACATATGAGAGACAAAGTTTTGTGGAGAACTTAAATCACTGTTAGGTTAATGTTAGATTTACTGCCAGACTGGGATGTGGTGAAGCTGTTTGTAGCATGTGATTCACACCAGGTCAAGTTCTTTAGCTAAAACTACTATTCATTCTACAAGGAACAGAAGAGAGTCACTTTAGTCTAGAGCAGGGCTGTCAAACTCCCAGCCCATGGGCCCAATGCGTCACACACTGGCCATGCTCACACCCAGTTTAGCAAAGGGGGGAAAAGTTCCAATACATCATGTGATGCTGCCGTGATGTTGTGAGTTTGATACCCCTGGTCTAGGGGTTAAGACCCCAGATTAGAAACCAGGAGACTGTGGGTTATAATCCCACTTTAGGCATGTCTCACCTGACAGTGTTGTTGTTGTTGGGGAAAATAAGAGAAGGAAGAAGTTTTAGATATGTTGACTGCCTTATGTTGTTTATAAAAATAATAAAGATTAAAAATACATTTTTAAAAAAGAAACAGCAACCGTGTGGAGAGAATTGGGAATGTAGCCACTACCCTGCCAGTTGTAGGACCAGGATGCTGATGTTCTAACCAACTGAAGCCACTCCATGGAGAGTCCATCATTCTTCTGTCAGGATATAAAAGAAACCTGTCCTGAGTGGCTATTGATGAGGTTCACTCCAAACCAAATTTGCCATTTAGGAATTCCCTGGAGTAAGTCACCTTCTCTGTCTTTATAAATGGGCATTGGGAGAGAATTGCTCTAGTTTGTTGGGTTTCTTATGTGAGCTAATATCATGGTTAAGGAATCAGGCTGGAAACTGGGAGTTCTAGTCCTTCTTCTTCTTCTTCTTCCTAGCATATTCCTGCAAGTGTAGGGTCTGCTTTTTGGATCACTGAATGTCACTTTGCACAGTCAGCTGCGTCTCCAGGGCACAGGCCTGCAGCTTGCATATCTTTGTTGATAATGTCTTGCCAAGGCAGTCTTGGCAACGGTGGAAGGTGCTGCTCTCAGGACATGTCCATACCAATGGACCTGGCTTTCTCTCACCTTCTCTATAATTGGTGCCACACAATGACAGTTAAGTGTCATTTGTTTTGGGGTTTTCTTTTTTGTATTTTTTTTTAAAATTTTTTCCAACATAAATATAAAAAAGAATTTTTTTTCAAGAACGAAGTCTTGGTCCGGTCACAAATGGTTACAGTAATTTAACAAATGAGAACAAACAATTTTAACATAAATTCCAACATCTTAATACATCTTTCTATTATCTCATCATACTTCCTAATCTCCTACTAAGGCAGAGCTCATTTTTATATTCAATTATAAGTCAAAATTCAATACCACTTTATCTAAATTTTTTATCCCTTGCTCCTTTTAGTATCAACATTAAACACAAAGACAATCTATTCTATTAATCTATATATTTACCTTATAATTTTATCACCACAAATCTCAATTTCCAAATGTATACAACTCAATTTTTATTTCAATTTGTTAATCAAAATTTCTTCCTATTTTTCTCATTTTCTAAACCCAATTCATCCTATCATGTTCTTGAGATCTCTTTTACACAGAGATCTCAAAATTTACCATTTCATTTTAATTATCACCCAACATTTTCTTTTTCACCCTTTATTAATAATTATTCTTCAGTATATTCTCCTCATTCTCCTCTATTACTCTACCTATTATTTGGCTGATTTCCAGCATAGCATATTTTGGCTGAGTTTTCAGCATATTCTCCTCCATAACTCCCCCTTTTATTTGGCTGATTACCAGCATTTGCCATTGTTTTGGCTGATTAACAGCATTTAACTCCACCCATTATTTGGCTGATTTCCAGCATTTCATTATTTGGCTGATTTCTCAGCATATTCTCCTTCTATTCTACTGACTTAATAAAAATTTCTTTTTCCATATGTTGTCTATTAATCCACTGATTCTAACTGCACTCTTCCAGGGTATATCCCCATTTATTTCTTAATATTAATCATTTCCAACATGTGTTAATTGCAATCCCGATTATAACTTCTATCTGTGTACCTTAGTACATCATCTAAAATCATTAACAATTGATCATAATTACCATCCACCACTTTGTTATCAAATTAAAACTAAAACATGTTACAACAAGTTATGCTTTTATGAACATATCACTTTTAGTCACCTTAGCTTCCCATTTCTATTTTTATTATATTTCTATCTTTGTTTACCATAAACACTTCTTGTTTTTATTTAAAGCTTATTTAAGTTTTGAACCATTTAAACAATTAAACATTCAAACATTGCTATCTAATTTATCTATTTTGCTTCTACTTTTCCTTATCTGTCCATATGCATTTCAATTCAAAGTCAATACTTCCATGTTTAAAACTCTACATATCCTCTTTAATTCTATTGTAAAGTCTGTTTCCAGTAAAACATCAGCTTCTCCACTTCTGGTCCTGCACCAAGCCTTTTGTTGCTGCGCTAGTTAGTTAAAAGTTTATTAGTCATTGTATTTCTTCTTTCTTTGTAAAATCATCAAATGACAGAATAGGAATCTCCAAAGTTCAAAAGCCATAGCTTTTATTTTCAAAGTAATCCACAATAGGTAATAAGAGAAATAGGTTATTTTCAGGAAAAAAAAACAAGTTTTTGCAATCAACACTTTCACTTAGTCACAGCTTTAATCACCATTTTGAAATATTTATGTAACAATCCATTTGATCTCTTTGTCTAGCTTTTAAAGGTGGCAAATCCTTAATTATCACTTTTCTCTTTTCAAGTTCATTTTGGTTTTAACAAGAAAGTTCAAATATTCAGCTTTGTTTAGTTAATAAGAAGTTCCCTCCAGTCAATCAGTGGTGAAATAAAGTTTTTAAAGGGTTTAAAACTTCTTTTTTTCTCCCCCCCCCCCAAAAATCTTCAAGCCCCTCAGATCTTCAGCCACCAAGTAAGGCTGGGAGTCTTATTTATAAATATCCTCATTAACACATTGTTTCTCGCCTGGGCTGGTGTCACTCACCCGGCTCCGAAGCACATCGTCCTTTCTTCCTTCCTCCTACATGTTGCTTGTCCAAATCTGTCGCAGTCTCGAGGCAGCCACCATGGCTGCTGTCCCCCACTGCTGACTTAGAGGGTTGCCTCTGGCCTTGTCTGTTCCTCTCGACTGCCCAAGGGGTCCCTCTCTTTTCCCCTGTCCCTTCAGGACAGGGTAGGTCTGCAGACCTGTCAGTGGCGGTTAGCCAGTTGGGGTTTTGGTGGGGCTCATCAGAGCCCCGCCATTTCCCTGACTGCATCACCGCGACACCAAACTGGAAGAGACAGTTAAGTGTCATTTGTGATGTGGTCAAGAAGGGAGATGCCTGATATCCAATGGAGTATTCACATTTCCATGGCATGGAGATAGCTTTCAGTCCCTGTTGTTGCTGCCCAGCATTCGGTGCCATACAGTGCAACAGTGCAGATGCTATCTTTTAAATCTTAGATTTAAGATGGGTTAGCATCTACAATTACAATCTATCCTCCAATTTTTAAAAATAATCTATAAATGTTAATAGTATTCAAATTTATATGTCATGATTTAACTTTTTTTCTGATTTTGTGCAAAAAATCCAAAATGGACTTCTAATTGATATTAAATTTAGCCAATTTTCTCTAATCAGAGCCATTGGTTTGACCGTTCCAGCCAGCTCCATCAGCTTTACCAACCATTCTTCCATTTAATGTACCTTCAAATCCTTCTAGCGTTGGGCATATAGAAGTTTTAACTGTCATTGTCATATATAAGAACAAAATGCGTTTTTCCCCAAACTGTGTTCATCATTCCTAATAAAAAGGTTTCTGGGCTAAATCATATACTGGTATTGACTTTCAAAATTTTTAAAATTAATATATGTATTTCAGTCCATTAATTTTTAGCTTTTTTACAAGTCCACCAAAGGTGGTAAAAACTCCCTTCTTTTGTGTTTACATTTCCAAAATAACTTGGAAATCCCATTCCTTTTTTTTAACAATCTCTCTATATGTCATTTTATAGAAATTTTATTTCAGATGGTAACATATTGTTCATTTCAACCCCTTTGTCCACATTCTAAATAGGGAACAATCTTCTTCTGTTTCCTGAATCCTTTTCTGATAGCTATTCCTAATTATTAACATTTCTTCTTTTGCACAGATTGGAAAGAGAAGGTCAAGGGAGTCCCTGTATGTTATTCATATTTTATTAGAATGGTTTATTATATTGATGCTATAATCACATCCAACATCCTCTTACTGTTTGGGTTTTAGTGACCTTCCAGTTGGAATCTTTTCACTTCTCCATAATCAGTTCTGGAAATGTGTGTTCCCATGCTGTCAACTCTGTTTTGCAGCTGTTTTTATTCATTTCTAAATGAACTTACACAGTATATAAAAATGGAAAAGAAAAGAACCATCTTTCTAGTTGCACCGATAAAGCTTTGCAGAACCAATGCACTACAGAATTTGTATTCCCAAAACCTCACCCCATATCCTACCAATGACCGCATTATATTCACAAGCCCTTAAGGAAGAGGGAGTTTAATGGTGTTCACAAATCCCTCTTGATAGTCACATCTCAGATTCTCTTTTCCATATAACCAACCAAATGCATGCCATGCTTTGATTCTACCTTAAAGTTAATCTGGGATTGATTTGTATTTAAAAAGCCAATACTTAATATCCACTGTGATGAAAAACATGCTAAAAATACCCCCACAAAGCACCCAAACCCCAAAGATCTTTAACACTCAAAACATTACAATCATCTATTTTGAATATTTTTCAAATTAACTTTAGAGCCAGTCTGGTGTTATGGTGAAGGCGCTGGCATAGAACCAGGAGACAGTGAATTCTAGTCCCACCTTATGCACGAAAGTCAGTTGTATAACCATGGGCCAGTCACTCTATCTCAACCCAACACACCTCACAAGCATGTTTATTGCCTTGGGTTACTTATAAAATAATAGAAGTGGGATAAAAATCAAATAAATAAACAATGAGCACAACATTGCTATCTTTTAAATAGTTTAGGATAACCTGTGTTGTAGGTATGCCAGAAGAAAATTTGTAAATACTGAGAAGAAATATTTTCTTCTGACCCCTCGACTTCCCTCCTCACACTCATTTGGGCTTCATAACTAGCACATCACAGGTGTATCAACCACACCCTGAACATTTTAATGTCAGCAATACCTTACAGTAGATCTTTCTTTCATTCCTTCTTGCCAGATCTAGAAAAATATTTGGGCATGTTTACAATGCTGAGAGATATATTATTTTGTGACATTCTGTTAAAATGCCTGCTATATAAAAACATGTGCCTTCATAAAATGGCTGTCCTGCTGGGCATAGCCAATCCCAAACTATCCAATTAGCACAGGATTCTCCAAAGTGGCCACTATTGACCCTCAAGTGGTTAAGGTTATTATCATAGAATAACAGAATAACAGACTTGGGAGGGACCTTGGAGGTCTTCTAGTCTAACCCCCCTGCTCAGACCTATACCATTCTGGACAAATGGCTGTCCAATCTCTTCTTGAAAACCTCCAGTGAAAGAGCACCCACAACTTTTGGAGGCAAGTTTTTCCACTGATTAATTGTTCTCACTGTCAAGAAATTTCTCCTTAGTTCTAGGTTGGTTCTCTCCTTAATTAGTTTTCATTCACTGCTTCTTGTCCTGCCTTCAGATAGTTAGAAGGATAAGATGAGCACCCTTTCCCCTCTGTAGTATCACTTAGTACTTTATTTGTAGTACCATTAATTATAGTGACTTTTATTAAATTATTTTTATATAATAAATGTTGGGTGCAGTGATGAAATCCAATTTTTTTTACTACTGGTTCTGTGAACATAGCTTGGTGGGCATGGCAGGGGAAGGATACTGCAAAATCCCCATTCCCTTCCCATTCCTAGGGAAGGATATTGTAAAATCTCCATTTCTACCCCACTTTGGGGCCAGCCAGAGGTGGCATTTTCAAGTTCTCCAAACTACTCAAAATTTCCACTACCAGTTCTCCAGAACCTGTCAGAACCTTCTGGATTTCACTCCTGGTTGGGTGGTCAATGAGCAATCCAAAACTTCTTGAAGGCATTGATGAGCTGAAGAATTTGGGGATCCCTGATTTAGCAGATGTAGATAAAATGCTCCCTGTTTTTCTTATATCTGACAGGTTCTTCTCTAGCACCTGTTTACTTTTCTCTTTTGGGGAGGGGGGCAGATGGACGTGCTTCCAAACAAAGTGCTGGACTGCAACCCTGGCACCCCTCATTTTTAGATATATTGTGTACCTCCCTGGGGCACAGCAATATTCTTGCAAATAAGGATGAAGCCAGAGGAAATTCTTCTTCTTTAAATTAAAGTTATCGATGAAAACTTCAACTAAAGCAGGAGCTCTGAGGGAATTAACAGCTCAGGCCCTGTGACATCATGCTACCGATCACTGCTGTTGTCAGCCCCATTAAAACCTGCTGGCCCAAGGGGCCAGGAACCATCCTAATCCCTTTCCCAACTGGCCCTTGTCCTTCAGCTTCCTGAAGTAACAAGGCTGGAAATACTGTGGTTTCGGAAAGCAGCAACAGGGTATTTATATAATGCAATCTTTTAGGCCTCAAGGTCCCCGAGGGCCAGCTTAGGAAGCTCAGCTGTTCATTTTAAGAAGCTTTACTCATGTCAGTAAAGGTTGTCACTTCAATTTATTGGACAAAGGGTATAAGCCCTGGACTCACATGCGAACATTTTTCCTCATTTCCCTAATATCTTATTAGGAATGGATGGCCTTTTCCCCCCTATCATCCTAAGCCTGAAATGAACATTGACTAATTAAACAGTGCTTATATCCAAGCAAAGGAGGAATAATGACAGATAGCAGTGACCGAGGGCTGGAGTAATGAAGGGCACACAAACAGAGTAAAGCTGACGATAAGGCATGAAAAAAAAAAGTGAGAGAGAAAATGTAATGTCAAAATGAAAGACTGCTTGGCGTCAGAATAAACCCCGTGGAAAAGGATAGTTCACCCCTGTCAATCTCCTTAAAATTAGAGAGAGAGGGGGGAAAAAAAGATAGAACAGGGATAAGCAGCGAATTCTCTGGTTAAAAAAAAATCAGCAACAGTAATTAGGCTTGATTAGAAAGAGGAATATTTGATGGTGACATTTTGGAGTATTAAAAAATAATGAGAAAGCTGATGGGTGAGATAGAAAGTTATTCCTTCCAGCATGCTGTGCATTCCACTATCTGCCACAGATAGAATTGTTAGAGGCATCTAGCCTCTGATGTATTTCCCACATTTCCTTGAGAAATATTTCTCTGTGAATTATTTACAAATTCATCCCTCCTCAGGACTTATCTAGTAATATCCAGAGGGCCATTTCCTTAATAAGTCCACAATATGATTTTAGGAGGCTTCAGTAGGGAATGGGTTTGCAAAGATGAAATTTTCATACACAGGAGCCTGTAACTATATGTCCATTCCTTCTTTGCAGGCTATTTCTTGTTGGTCAGAAAAGATTAACTGCAACACAGTTACTCTTTTTTTCTTTCTTAAAGAAAGAGATCCAGTGGGCCATTCTCTTGATAAGTCCACTATACCATTTTAAAGGGTGTTAGACTCCTCAAGGCATTCATTTACAAACATGTGAAGGGGCTGAGGCACTGGATGGACTAGCTCCACTAACCTAATGATATTTCCTGTGTCAGCAACCCTCTTGAGCTGACCTATCACATGGAGTATTAGTACCATTTTATAAAGCCTCAGAAAGACCATACTTGGAATACTGCCCCAGTTTTGGTCACCAAAAAGAGACTCTGTTGATACTCTGAAAAGAGTGCAGAGGAGAGCAACAAATATGATTAGGCTAAAGCATATGAAGAATGGTTGCAGGAATTGGATAAGTCTAGTCTAATGAAAAGGAGGACTAGGGATAACATAGTAGCAGTGTTCCAATATTTGAGAGGCTGCCACAAAGAAGAGGGGGGTCAACCTATTTTCCAAAACACCAGAAGGCAAGACAAGAAACAATGGATGGAAACTAATCAAGGAGAGAAACAACCTAGAACTAAGAAGAAATTTCCCAAAAGTGAGAACAATTAATCAGTGAAATAGCTTGCCTTCAGAAGTTGTGAGTGCTCCATCACTGGAGGCTTTTAAGAAGCGACTGGACAACCATTTGTCTGAAATCTTATAGGGCCTCCTGCTTGATCAGAGCGTTGGACTAGAAGACCTCCAAGGTCCCTTCCAACTCTGTTATTCTGCTTTGATGGGCCTGAAGAGATCCAACTTTGGTGTTTGTGGTTTCCCAACAGAGGCTGAAATCCATGTCGAGACTGTGTCCATTGAGTCAATCCATATTGGACTCAAGCCAGGGGAAGATAGTAAAACCATGGAACTTCTTTGTAGGAATTGAGGTAGCCCCTCTATTCGTGCATTAATTCTAGTCTGAAAATGTTATTTATGTTCCGTTTTAGAGAGCACCAATATGGCCTTTTTAAAAACAAGTCCATTCAGGCATTTCATTTTCATTTTCTATGGTTCTACCCAGAAGATAAATGTTTGCTATCAGATCAACGTTCAGTTTTGAGATCCTACTCTATGTCATCAATCAGGGGCCTGGTCTCTGACAACAAACCATTCATTGTGCCGCCTGCCTGGAGCTGTAAAACTAAACGAATGTCAAGCATCTGTGATGTCACAGTACCTGCTGGGTGTTCTGCATTTGCTCTGGTGGGGCAGAAATTACCCAGGATGACATGACAAATCAAGTTGCTGTCTGGATGGTTATTTTCCAGGAAGGAAAACATGTGTAGCCTAGAGGCCAAGATGTACCTTGAGATGCTAGACTTTGATTGTTGCTATTTGGACAATTGTTTGGCCCAAATCTTTAGGAAACAAGGATCATGTGTCTTAGTTGATCTCATTTGTTTTTACAAGAAATGTGGATGTTAAAACCTAAGAACATAGATTTTAGTTATAATAAATGTATCTTTATGTATGTGTTCACTTATCAAAAGATCATTGTGGATCAGTTATTTAGTCATGGCAGGTAGTTCTCTCTCTCTCTCTCTCTCTCTCTCTCTCTCTCTCTCTCACACACACACACACACACACACACACACCCCTCATCTTTCTATGTGTGTTTGTCTGCCTGTCTGCCTGCCTGCCTGCCTGCTTGTCTGTCTGTCTGTCTGTCTGTCTGTCTGTCTGTCTATCTATCTATCTATCTATCTATCTATCTATCTATCTATCTATCTATCTATCTATCTATCTATCTATCTATCTATCTATCTATCTGATCTATCATCCATCCATCCATCCATCTGTCTGTTTCTTTCTATCTCTATCATCTATCATCTATTTTTGATTCTTAGTGACTGCCTGGAGAAGTCTGTGCATTTCTCTTGGCAAGGTTTTTCAGAAGTGGCTTGTAATTGCCTCCTTCCTAAGGGGCCATTGAAACTACAGCTCACATTCTGCTATACTGCATCTTCTATAAGGACTCATGGACTCAATTTATAACACCTTACCTAATAAAATATCTGGGAAATTCTTTTATATGCAACTACTGCTATAAAATCAGTACAAAGTAGTTTCTCTGAATGTGGTCAAATTCTTTTATGCTCTGTGTAACATTAGGCAGACTCTAACTGCCCACCACCAATTGCACTATATTATTTTGTCCATCTTTTATTTATTTATTTTTTACTATTATTATGGTTTTAATGCTTTTATTTATAATGCTGGTCTGGTTCCTAGGTTTGAGAGTTAGTGACTGGTCTGAAGTCACCTACCTGGTGTGATGTTTAAGGTGCAACTAGAATTCACAGTCTCCTCATTTCTAGCCTTAATCACTATACCAAACTTGTTCTCCATGGTAAGTGAGACTGCATCCAAATATAATTCTCTTTAAAAGAAGATATGAATGTGAAGCAGCTCAGGTGTTACTATAGCTGTTGACTACAGTTTTATCCTGGTTGTTTCTTGTAAACTGTCCACACGGACTTTATTTAAGATAGGCAGCCATATAAATTCTATAAGGAAATAATGTTCAATTTGTTATCAAATGACCATGAGATGGGAGGGGGTAACACAAATAAAAAAAACCCCAGAATTTCCATAATATACTACTAATATACTTTTATTGTAGGCAGAGCCTAAAAGAAGCCTGTTCCATCAAACTGTACTTGTGAATGCAATGAGTTAAAGAAGCTTCTTAGATGAGAAGCAAAACATCTTCAAAGAAAAACCAGAAAGTCTAGTTGCCTCTTGAAAAAGCATCTTTGGGACAACTATAACCTGGATGACTGAGAATCTCCATAGACAATGAGATATCTATGCAGGAGCTTTCTGACATAATTTCTTACTAACTACGATCCTTCCTGACCTTTTTGAGGGGGACAGGTTGACTAGATGCTGCCACCAGTTGTGACCACACGATGGAACATTTTAATACAAATATAACTACATCAGATTGAATAAATAGAAATGCTATTGTGCACTCAGATGCTATTCCTATTCATGATTACTTTCTTCGGTTCTGTGATTTTCTGCTGTTTTTCATTTTAGGAAAAAAAGATGAAAGAACAATCGTATCATACAGTATTATTCAGCTACAGTAGTGAGGATGACAATAACTTTGTATGTTATTGTCATCCTCATTACTGTACCTAAGTAATGGGTATGCAGCATAAGCTCCTTTGTCTTCCAAGGGCGTGATTTGCTGAACTGCTTTATCTAGCTGAAAGAAAACATATATTGTTAGATCATTCAAGCTAGCAAGTATCTACTTTGGTGTTGTATTTCTCCTGAAACTGATTCTAGTTTGCTATTGACTTTTTTTTTTTTTTTTTGCATAATATATAAGCTGTCTGAAACAGCAGTTCTATTGATATATGGAGTAGGGGTTAAATCAATTTGTTCTTCACAGTAAGATTTCTGGGTCTGGTAAACCACCCCCTGGAAAAGACATTTTGTTAGTGTTACTGAAAGCATTTGAATTCCTCCTCAAGAATTTCAATTCGGGAAAGACCTTGACATTCATTTTGAATATCCTTTTAAGTGAAATTGAAGATTACTACCTAAAGTTTCATGGTGTTTTTAATTTCCCTGATATGCCTATCACATTAGATCTAGCTGAGCATTTCCCAGGTCATCGGCTCTTCGTACAGTGACTCTAATTGAATTCCAGTGGATAGTCCTATCTTGGAGCAATCATGTTCAAATAAATAATGTGATTGGGAAATGGATTCAGTTCTATAGTTTGGGTCAAGGTCTAATATAAAACTGTACATTGGAAATAATGAATGTGCTTTAGATTAAACTATGGATGCCTTATCTTACAATTATACTTTCGTTCAACTAGGTTGATAGCAGAAGCAAGTTCTGCTTACTAAGTGGCAATGTACAACAATGTAGAAAAATAATGTGGTTATAAATGAAATACATATTAATTATTAAAGATTTATAATCCACTCTTCAGCTCAAAAGCTGTCAGAATTACTTATCTGTGCCCATGTTTAGAGGGCTGGCATCATGCTTAGAACAACCAACGTGACACTGAACGAAAAAAGAATGGAGAAGGAGAAAATATTAATATTTTCAGAGTGTTGTTTTTAACTGACTATGAGAGGAAGGGTGCCCATCATTAGTGAACGGCTGTTAACTTAGAGTGTATTCCCCTGTGGCAATTTGTATCATTTGCATAACACAAGCAATGTCATTTGCAACAGATGTTGCATAGCTGCACTTTAATTCTGTTGCAAATGATGTACAATCACTGATTTATGGACGTGGCTCACAAACACACATTTATAAAAACTGGATGTGCCGCCTGAACAACTGAGAAAGCTTTAGAGCAGTATAGTAAATAGTAATGGTGGTAACAGGTTGGTACAGGTAAATCGATACGGTAGACTAGAATATAAACCAATGTCACCCATAAAACGATTATAAATCAGTACAATATATTATTAATTGGCTAATAATTAAATTTATTATTACAGATTGAATCGCAGCAACTGTTCTTCCAGGATGTGAACATGAATTATAGTTATTCATATAGCTGGGTATTTTGGAACACATGGCTTATAAAGTCAAGACTCAGCAAACTGAAACTTATTAATGTTCAGAAAGACCTGATCAGTATAGGGATTAGTGGAAAAAAGGACATGGGGTGAACTGGGAAAGATCTAGAATGACAGAAACTGTCAGCCATAAAAAAAAAAAGCAGGTCCACATGTGAAGGTCCTTTATTGCTTCTTGTGTCTATGCACAGGAATATACTAAACTAATGGTTAACATCTGCTTGGAGTTAGATAAGAGTCAATGGAATTCAAGGAAGGTCGGACTTAGTTTGATTGTGGCTAATAGGGATTCTAGGCTAACCCCCCCCTTTTAACTCCACCCCAGGTTCTGCCCCTCTTTCTGCTACAGATCCTAATTGTAGAGAGCAATGCAAACTGTTGTAGCAAGTCAGACGAGATACCACCAAATGCTTAGGCATTTTCAAATTAAGTTATGACTAAATTCTCTGTAGGTTCAGTACGTAAAAATTATAAATTTTGTAGTTTCCTCTATGAATTCCTCTCATCAGTAAGAATTGCCAACTCATGTATCAGTGAAGCTGCTGCAACTGATCATTCTGAAAAAAAGGAAAGGACCAAGAAAACGCGAGGAAGAAGAAATGATAGGATAAAAACACCAAGCTTGGTCTTTTCCAAATGCAACTGGTAGTGGGAACTCAGTGGATTGCGGGTGTCATTGGGACCATTTGAGAGGGAAGATCATACCACACAGTCAATAAATAGAGAAACAGATCTGAACATCATCAGAATAGACATGACAGTAATAGACAGCGGAAATCAGATACTCTAATGACAAAGTACGCAATCTAGAACTGAGCCTTGAGAAACACCTCCGGGTAGATGGAAGAGCTGAGAGCAAAGACTCCTGTCTATAATTGAAAATATAAGATGGGAAATCAGAGATTGAAACCAACCAGAAGCTGTTCCAACATTTTAAGAAACCAGGCATGTGATTGAACAAATGGGAAATATATATATAAATAGCAATCTAGTTGCACTGTATTAAAGAATACATCCCAGTAGGTTAAGGAAGAAATGGAAAATGTGTTTTTCATTCTGGTCAAAAGAATTAAGGAGGCATTTCTTACAATAGTGAATCCGAAAAATCATTATACTTCACAGACAGAGAAACAAACTTTTGTGAACTGCAGCTCACCATCAGATGAATAGAAGGAAAGTACCTACTGTTCATCTGATGAACTGCTGCTCACAAAATAAATGATGTTTTTTCACAAACATTGTTAGTCAAAGAAGGGCTCATGGCTACCATAGACTAACATAGCTTTCTCCATATAATACCAATTTACAAAGTAAATTTACAATCTTCATATGGAAGCCATTCTCTTTCTCACACATAAGACCCTGTCTTCCCCAAATCATACCAATGTACTACATATCCTCCTTTCCTCCAGCTTTAAGGAACATCCTCTTCCTTCTTTCCACACAAATACACAGCCTCCTTCTTTCCAGCTGTAAGAGTAAAGAAAGTGGGGGGGGGGAATAGATGGAGCGAATGCATCAAGATGGGATAGGATAGAAAAGTAAGGAAAGGAAGTGGATAGAGATGAGATACAGAGATAAATGAGGCAGGGAAGGACATAGGAAAGAGATATAAGTTCTGTTGTTATTTCTTTTCTTTCTGTTCAGTTGTGTCTCGAAGGTGGTTTCTAGGCAAAGTTTTTCCGAAATGTTTTGTCATTGCTTCCTTCTTAGGGTTGAGAGAAAGTGACTGGTCCAAGGTCACCCAGATGACTTTGTGCCTAAAGTGGGACTAGAACTCACAGACTCCCAGTTTCTATCTGGGTGCCTTAACCACTACACCAAATTGGCTCTCAAGGTCCATTTATGGACTTGGTAAAGAAGTTAAATTCACCAGGTCCTTAGCCTCTCCCTCTCCTTGTAGCCTCCCTGATCCCTAATGATCAGGCTAATCTTCAGTAGCCTCCACCAGAATCAGGAGTCACTGCCCTACAATCATTTACCCCTACAGTAATGCTATTTCCCTTGTTTTCAACAGCTTCCTCTGTTTCCAGGCATTTTAGATCTCCAGTCCCACCTTGCTTGATCATGCTTGGACGCTGGGGAGGGAAAAATCTGTCTTCCCATCAAGTCCTTCTTTCAAGTAAATAAAACACTATTTCAGAAAGAGAAGCTCAGTCCCTGTAGAAAAGGAAAGGCAAATTACACTAATCATAAGAAACGAAGGATCTTATCACAAGTTCAGAGCTTCAGATTTTGAAATGAGCAATAAAAATACTGAAATGAAGGAAATTGACGTGAACTAGTACTCTGAAGTGGAGACAATTAATTAAGGAGAATACTATTTTCCTCCAGCAATATTTTAGTTCTGATATGAAATAGAAATTAAGTTGACTACTGTCTTAGGGAAACAATCAAAAGTATTTTTAAAATATATATATAAAAAAGACATCAGAAAATGCAAATGTAAAAATTCTCCCAGACACTAGGAAGAAGATGTGTCAAACCCAAATGTATTGGTAATTTGGTACAGTTGTGCGTTTTATTTCCTGTAATTCAGGAGGAAGCTTCAAAGAGATATAATGCATCTCTCTGATAATGAGATGTGTTAGCTTTACCCAAGTCTTGTGCTGACACATTTGCTGTGGGGAAATTTAGAAAGCTGTAGCATTAATTACTTGCACATCCTTTTCTGTGTAACAACCCTTATTATAGCCATCATTATCAGTCAGATCAGTACTGATATCTAGACTGACAATGACAGGGAATATGAAAGTTATTTTTGCTGCACGCTTAGCATGACTCATTATGAATTCCTGTTAATTTACTTTTTGCTTAAGGTGTTACTGTGAGTCTGAATTCCAAGTAAATGTCATAATCCAGAAAATATGGAATAATCGAACAGAAGCACACTACTCCTGTCTGATTTCTTAATTAAATCAGCTCCTTAAAAAGGTCCCTATTGTCTTTTCAATGATTTTATAGAGAGGGAATGTTTTGGTCTGAATTACATAATTAAATACATTATGGATTACAGAGATGATATTAAAAAACAGAAACTGAAAAAAGCCAAAAAGGCTTTCTGTGGGAAAATGCTGAATAATGTTAGTGCTGCTAATAATGATTTATTATTATTATTAATTGTTATTATGATTTTATTTTATTTTATAATATATTATAATGATATATTATATTATATATATATTACAGAGGAATTATTGAGTCTGTCATCTGCACCTCTATAACTGTCTGGTTTGGTTCTGCAACCCAACAAGACAGACAGAGACTTCAGAGGATAATTAGAACTGCAGAAAAAACAATTACTACCAACCTGCCTTCCATTGAGGACCTGTATACTGCACGAGTCAAAAAGAGGGCTGTGAAAATATTTACAGACACCTCGCATCCTGGACATAAATTGTTTCAACTCCTACCCTCAAAACGACGCTATAGAGCAATGTACACCAAAACAACTAGACACAAGAACAGTTTTTTCCCCGAATGCCATCACTCTGCTAAACAAATAATTCCCTCAACACTGTCAAACTAGTCACTAAGGCTGCATTAGTATTACTATTAGTCTTCTCATCATTCCTATGACCCATCTCCTCCCACTTATAACTGTATGATTGTAACTTTGTTTCTTGTATCCTTACAATTTATATTGATATCGTTTCCTAGTATGATTTGATTGCTTATTTGTACTCTATGACTATCACTAAGTGTTGTATCTTATGATTCTTGACGAATGTATCTTGTCTTTTTATGTACACTGAGAGCATATACACCAAAGAAACATTCCTTGTGTGTCCAATCACACTTGGCCAATAAAAGAATTCTATAAAAGAATTCTATATATATGAAATGAATGATGCTTGTCACTGTAGTTAGTCTTTCCTCTGGAAGCCATTGAGCTAGTGTTGTCCGAAGATGACCAGCATGACGTCATGGAATACTGTTTTCTTCCCACTGTAGTGGTACCTATTCATTTACTCACATTTGAATGCTTTTGAACTGCTAGGTTGCCAGGAGCCAGGGTGAGAACAGGAACTCACTCTGTCACGTGGTACTTGGATCTCAAACCTGGGCTGCCAGTTTTCCAGCCAACAAGTCCAGCATCTTAATTGATGAGCCACTGGGCCACTTTGCACATCACCCTAGCCTATGTATTAAAGTCAACAAACATATAAGCAAAATTTGCTAAGTCCATTCAATATAAATATCTCCAGCCTGTATCATAAATAATGACATCTGCTGACTACCTTGGGATGATTATTGCATAGCAATGAGGATGTTTGAAAATTAGGCTGAATGTAAAACATTACGAGAACTTGTAAAAGAAAATCTTACATTTAATTCCCACCATATATATAACTAGAAGTGCAATGTATGCTAAGAAAACCAGAACTCTTTTCCAGACCTGTAACTTTTCTTTAAATAACTGCAAGTGTGTACAATCCACAGGATGATTTGAAAAAAAATATACAGAGTATAAGATATTTTGTTTTTGTTCCTTTTGAAGTTTTTCTGATTTAAATATTACTTCTCTACCTCTTGCTTAGTGCAGAGCTGGGGAAAACAAATACAGCTAGTCCACAACTTATAACAATTCATTTAGTGACCATTCAAAGTTACAACGGCACTGAAAAATGTGACTTATGACTGTTTTACCACCTTTCCAGCATCCCCATGATCATGTGATCAAAATTCAGATGTTTGGCAACTGGTTCATACTGATGACCGTTGCTGTCTCCCAAGATCATGTGATTTAACTTTTGTGACCTTCTGACAAGCAAAGTTAATGGGGAACCCAGATTCACTTAACATTACTAACTTATCAGTGATTCCCTTAACTACTGTGGAAAGAAAGGTCATAAAATGGGGCAAAATGGGACCCAGTTTGTGGGGACAATAAGCTGACTTTGTATAAATATACAAAAGTATGAAGGCTATTGCTTAACGCAGTGTAAGCCGCCTTGAGTCTCCGGAGAAGGGTGGCATATAAATCAAATTTTAAAAAAATTCTCTTAATAAATGTCTCACTTAACAATAGAAATTTTGGGCTCAATTGTGATTGTACGTTGAGGACTACCTGTATACAGTAAATACCTATATCATACCTCTATTTATTTTTGACTTATTACAACATACAGCAGTTGAAGAGAGAGAAAGGATTCAGAGCAGGAAGAATATTTACTTACCTTATGCCAATAAGTGGATCAACGAAGCATATTTGCTCATGATTTATTCCTATTCCAAAGGAAGGGTTGGAATGGAATTTTTTAGGAAAAGAAGCAACAAATTATATTTCTCTCTTAATGCTAAACATCAAGAGTCACCGATTAAAACAAATGTCATCAAAGGACTTCTTGTTGTGAACACTGTCCCGGAGGCTGATTTATTTTCGCATGCTGATTTGGAGGATGATATGGAAGAGGAGGAAGCCGTCACGAGCTATGTGCCTGAGGGGCCATCTTCACTGGTGAGTCAGCAAGAACTGACAGTTGCTGACGTGCCTATCGACCCCAGCCAAATTGAGGAGGAAACAGAGGCCGGTAACGACGAGGGGGATGCAAGAGAGAGACATAGGAGATGTTGAGAACAGCTGTTGCCACGTCCTAAGAGGTGTGGTCAAGAGACATAGGGCCACACCCTACAAAGTATAAAAGGGGTGTGACTGGACTGGAAAGGCGTGGTGAACAATTTGTTGGCGTTTTGGATGCAGTGGAGTTACAACTGTTAGTTTGGAGTTTTTTGACAAGAGTCTGCATTCCTGCATTAGCCTGCTGGCTGCCTGCCAAGACCTTTGGAACATTGCCCGGTAACTATTGCACTGATATATGCTTTGGAAGAGAACTATTTATTAAAGGGCCAGCTTCAGTATCTCTAACCTGTGTTTGTTACTGCCAGGCTATTTGAGCCTCTGTGGGAGGGGACAGAATACTCCTTGAGTTGGATGGATTATGACCAGTGGTGGGCTGCTACCAGTTCTCCCCGGTTCTTGCAAACCAGTAGTGGAAATTTTGAGTAGTTCGGAGAACCGGCAAATACCACCTCTGCCTGGCCCCGCCCCCAATCTATTCTCTGCCTCCCGAGTCCCAGCTGTTTGGCTAGAAGGAAATAATCAGGGTTCACTTGACAAAGAAGAGAGAAAAAAACATGATAGCTTAATTTTAAATTAAGAAGCCTCCCAACTGATTGGCTAGAACCGATCTGCTCCTTGTAAATTGCTTGATGGTGGTAGATTGGCAATTGAGGCCAAGCTGCCTGAAAGCAGTTTCCGATGCTCTTGGTGGTGGCAAAGTGGCAAAAAACTGTTTAAACTCTTGCCGCGGCACTTCAAAGGGCCGCCCTACAGCTGATCAACAGTAAAAGGCAGTATTGTGGTAGACTAGTGCACTCAAAAAACAAATTGTAGATGGGAATGCTCCAAAAACAAATGGGTAGACCAGTACAACTCTGCAAGCAGTTAAAAGCCTGGTAGACCAGTACCTCTGCTAAATCCTAAGGAATTATTTGTCACATGACCATGAAACCACACCCACAAAATAAGCCACGCCCACATAACTGGTAGTAAAAAATTTTAGACCCCACCCCTGATTATGACCACATTTATAGTACATTTATATGGTACATTTTTGAAAAGAAAATACAGATCCCAGCCCTTTTATGAAACATTATTGCAAAACGGTAGCTGAACAAGGAAAATATTCAATCTGAATTTTATTTCTAATAAAACAAAAACTGGAACTATGATTCCACTAATATATTGGATGCAGGAGTCTAATAAAAATGTGAATGGACATATTGCCAAACCTCGTTAACAACATATACTAAACCACATTAAGCTAGATGGCAGTTGTAGATGAGAAAGGGGTCCATGTTTAAAAATTTATTTAGCAGCTCTGAGAGAGCAGTGGAAGCAAATCCTAAATCCTTAGGAAAAAACCCCCAGCATGTCAACTTTAAGTTATGATAAACAAAACATGACAGCCGGTTTGGTGTAGTGCTTAAGGCAAGAAGTAGGAAATGGGAAATCACTTGTGAAATCTTGCCAAGAAATCTGTAGGGACTTGTCCAGGCAATGACCAGGAGTCAACAACAATTTGAAGGCACACACAAACACACACACACCACCACCACCTCCAACAACAACAATAGTGACAACCACCCAACCTGCCGAAACTGATGAGGGAGAAAAAAAGCATCCATACTTTCTTGATCCTGATTTCCACTGATTGTCAAGGCTGAAAATATTTCTGGAATCAATTCATGAAGCTCATCCAGAATGTGCATTGATGTGAAATGAATATAAACCAGGAGTATTATCATAACCATGGGCTAGAGACAATTTAGTAGCAGAAGAGACATATCCTTAGGATAAAGTCTGCTCTCCAAAAGATTTGTTCTATTTTGAAGTTATCTAAACTTTCTTGATAGCTGCCTCTTCTCCGGATGACACAATTTTTAAAATGTACACTGCATTTATCTGTATTCCATTTACACCACAATATACATATCTACTCACATATTGGGAAAGTGGGATGGAAGCAAAAATGCTTAACATCCCCCTTCCTGTCAGGATCACTGTTTCCTGTTATTAATAACACAGAAACATTTCCCCTCTCCCATTGCCCTGTAACTACATTATTAAAATGAGGCTGCTAGAGGGTCTCCAGGCATAAGTATGTTAGTAGTTGCTCAGGAAGTTCCTGTGAGAGGACTCCAGAAACAACCACAGAGCCTTTTCAGAGCTCCTGTTTCCATGTTTTATCCCCTAAAATGGCTATCACTATTTGCTTAAACACTTAAGTGATAGTTGTGTCACCCAATGGTATGAAGATAAAGGCAACAGCACAGTTGCTGAGAGACTTTTGAGAACCTCTGACAAGCCTCAGACTAAAATAACCATGATGGCTTTCAGATTGATCGCTTTTTGTTTTGTTTTGTTTTGTTTAAAAAAAAAACAGGTTTGAAAAGCCTAATGACTTCAAGACTAGCATCTTAAGAGTGACATTTATACGAAGGGCTGCTGTGCACAAACTAAACGGTATATGGAATTGCTTTTCTGACTGCCATGACTGCTACAATATTGCTCCTGAAGGAACACCTAGAGTTCTTAGTTGCCTGGCCTCATGGCGAGCTGACAAAAAACATTTACTCGCTTGCTTTTCTTTAATCTTCTTCTACCGTTAATTTTTTTAAAAATCCTTCAGCATCTCTGACAAAAAGTTTAAACAACTGGCTTTATAGTGAGAGTTATGAAGGTTCATGATGATAGCAAAAGAGGCAATTGATTTAATAAATGCTATTAATTTGGATGTGTGCGTGTCATCCAGAATGGGTAGGTATAGGATAAATTCATTTGGTTGTTAACTAGATCATATTCTCTTTCTCTCTGTACACCCCCCCACACACACACACACACTCACACACCCCTTTATTATTTTTATTTCAGTTTTCTTTGTTGTCTTGATTATTGTATAGAATCATTATATATTATTACATCACTGCTTTGTCATCCACCAATATGTTCACTGGAGAACAGGGTACTTTGCCATGTAATTTTATGAAAGGGTTAAATGTATGAGTCATTTCTATTTCTATTTCACTGAAGATGTTAGGAGAAATAGCTTTTCTTGTTTTTGTTCTTCATCATCTAGGTATTTCACAGAACAAGTATCCATTCTTGTTTTTTCCCCTAAAGGGGAAAAATGTTTTGCTGTATATTTGTTGTTGATTTTACTCCCCTTGATCATCTCAACAGGATGAAAGTCTTGAGATGACACCTCATTCAGATTTGTCAGTAAAGGATTCCAAAGGTTTATTCCTCTATCCTTAGCACTGGTCCAGAACTTGCAAATTTGGGGACAAAACTGGATTTCATCCAGCAGTTCCTGAGTTTAAAAGATGTGTCTGAGTATTCTAGAAGCATTTGACACAGTGACGCTTCTTTGCATGGATAAATGTTCTGGAATGATCTTCAGTTTAGATGTAGAAAGCATTTCATGCTTCAGAAAAACCTGTGGATTTTGAAGCTAATTGTGTTTACTGTTGATAAACTCTATAAAAAGAAGATTTAAAAAAAACATTTTAATTTTTTTAGAAAGTCAGAACATATATAGTATGTGTAAATTATAACACTGTTATCTTCAAAGAAAGGTTTCGATTTATTTTATCAAAAACTGAGTATGAAAAAAGCATAATTATCTCTTTTACAGAAGAGAATCCTTGTTAAACACAGAGAGAAAACATTTTCTTGTAGAGCAGCTATCTCTGATTAAAATAATGCCTTAGCAGAATAAAGCTTAGCTTATTACATTTTTATCTAAACCAGCAATCAGCACGAACCCTTTCTTCCTCTGTGTAGGATTGTCCAAACAAAACCGATACAGTTTCTTGAGTGGAAATCCAGTCATTAATGTCACTATTATTGTTAACGTTGCACCAGACTGCTGGTATAAACAGAATTAATTCATGAGGAAATCTCCCATCTCCCGTGTCTGATTGTGACTGACTCATCTATATCCTTGCAAGCAACAAATAATACATATTGACTTTTGGAGCAGAACGGCTAAGTCCACAAGGTGCACAAGTAGAATGTCTTAAGACCCCTCAGTCATTAATTTAGAGGAATTCTAAACTAAAGAGGTCCAAACTGCATAAAAACACACAATTTACTAGGTATTTGCAGAGAATACACAGTAGCTATCAAAAGCAATAAATGCACACTGAATTAAAATAAAAAGAAATCTTATACAATATTTCTAATTCAATCAATTTGTTGTGACCTAGGCCCAAGTAGTTATTATCAAACACAATCAGTCCTAAACAAACATATTTTATTAGAACAGCTGAGAATTACTTCATTCTCAGCTTAGTCCAAATTAATTCCAAAACAAGACCTTCAGAAAAAGTCCTTCGGTCTTATCACAAACCTTTGTCTTCTTTGGCACCCTGCCAAAGGCTTTTCTTGGCAAAGCCCCACAAAGTTCAGAAACAAGAGACACTGACAAGAAATAAATGTAGCAACGTTGCTTTCCTACAAAGAGCCCAAGAGCAGTTGCTGCTCTTTTAAGTGTTATGGGAGGGGCCAATCATCTCCTGGCCTTACTCCCAAGTCATCCTTTTTGCTTTAGCTGTTCTTGCCTTCTGGCAGCTCTTTGCATGTGTGCACTAGGAACAGGCTCCTCTCATTCCTCTGCCTCTCTGCTGTCTGCCTATGGAGGCTCCGGAGTCCGCACATCGCTCCCAGATAGCCCTGGTCCCATCTCTATCTCCAATGCAGAGCCCTCATCCAGACCTTCCCCTGACTCCAGGACTGGCCCATTGTCTTCCCCAGCCTCACTGTCTGACTCTGCTGCCAGCTCCACAGGCTGCTAATGGACCACAACACAATTATCTGTTCCTTGGGAAGAACTGATGTCGGTAAATCAAGTTTACTTGCTTACTCCCATGGACTTTCACCCCTGCTTTTTGGATTTGCCTTTTATCAGGGGCTGAGATTCCGCCCCTCTTTCCAACCTTCTCATCCTACTTTTTGTACCCTGTTCTCCTGGGCTTTCCATTCCCCACTTCCTCAAAGAACCCAGGTCTTCCTGGGTTCTTTGAGGAAGAACCCAGGTCTTCCATTTGAAAAGCGACATGCTGAAACATTTCTCCATCCAGAAAGTGCTGATTCATAAACACGATCTGGCAGATTGTCATCTGGTTTGAGGAGCTGGCAGGCAGGTTGCAAGAGTGAGGTTTTGCACCCTGCCTATTTATTAACATTCCATTTATACTGAAATAAACGTACGGTGAGTAGAAATTGAACCAGGGAACACAATCTTCTTTGTGTTCTGTGCATTGATTCCAGATACACTTGCTCTGTGAGGGAAAGAAAAGTAAGGAACTCTTCTCTTTTTGCAGATGCTGTGGGACAAGATAATCAGAGTTGGAGGGGAAGCTACATACCCTGTCCAGGAGAGGGAATAAAACTGAGGTGCTAATCTACTTGTGTGTGAATGTGGGACTTCTGTGGAGGTGTGTGTGTGTGGGGGGGGTGTCATCATTTCTGAGCTTCAGGTGCCAAAGTATCTTTGATTCATCTTGTTGAAATAGAGCAGGTTTATTTATGGGGATATTCAGCTTTGATTCTACAGCTTTTTGGATGATGTAACATTCCTTTTGTTTCTCTCAAAAGGGGATAAAGATGTCAGGGCAGCTGAAAGAATACGAAATGCTGAAAGGTAGCATCTATGTGATTAGAAAGGCATTAATATAGAATATTGTTTGAGCCATTAATCCTAAGAAACCCTGTGGAGTGCATTGTTCCTTCCTTTTAAAAGAAGACAGAATCTATTCATTTGATAGAAAGCTCAAACCATCACTTGCTTACTGCTGAACAGGCTAACAGAACCAAATGAGAAAATGGAAGTAATTTAGAAAAAGAATGTAGATTATACTGCTTTTACAGAGCAGTAGTTTTCCTTTTTTTCTGCTTCCTTTCCTTTCCTTTAGCTTAAATGTTGCATTTTTTCTTGTACTTTTCTTGTCTCTTTAATAAGAGATAATGTGGTAATGCTAATAGTTTTATTATTTTTGCGTTTTGCCTTTTATAATTATTTCTCCAAAGACAAGATTTTTATAATATAAAGTGATTAGAAAACAGATCTCAGAAGCAATATGAAGCTTACCACGTAATTTGGGGTCTCTTAACCCAATCTACTTCACAGGATATAGATAGGAAAATAAAAATAAGGATCAGTGTTATGTATGCTGCCTTCATTTCTTCATAGGAAGTATAGGGCATGTATGTATGATATAGATACATACGTCCCATTTGAAATTTACCTCTGTCCTTGTTTAAATATGTCACTATTCCCAGATCTTCAAACAGGAGGTGGGATGGATCTTCTGAAGATGTTTAGGTTATTTAATTGAGGGGTGATTTTCTCCAGACTTTTCTTGAATTGATCTATTTTGTATTCTTCTTCTGTTAAATTGTTGCATTTGATAAGCCTCTCGGAACTGTACAAATTGGATAATCTAAGAATCAAATAAATAAATAAAAGAGATGACAAGTATATCCGAAACATGTTGATAATAAAAGCAAAGATGATGGGAAAAAAACAGAAGAAACTGTTTCATCCATTTATTAAGTGTCCCCAACTAGAAAATGTTATGTTTTTCTTAAAATGCTGTCATGACTTGAACCACTTTGTTATGTTAATAACACCACTACACAATTATGGCAGTTAAAAAAGTTGTGGCCTGATTCCAAAGCAACTGGTTAAAAAAACAACACTCTTTCTTTTATGAAGAAATTTATTTGGGGCACCATAGAGAGTTAATCTAATGCAATCTTGAAATGGAGTTATTATTTACATCTGAAAAGTATGGAGCCAAAGGTTGGACAGGATACATCAATGTGTATTTCCATCTCCCATTCATTCCACACCTTCCCTTTTTTCTCTTTTCCAATGTTTCTCTTTGCTGTATTTATGATGCCTTTGTGTGCTACTACCTATATATTCCTTGTGGGGAATATTGAATTAACATCAGGCTGTGTTTGTCAAATTTGACAACTTTTAAGATAAATGGATTTCGACTCCCAGAATTCCCCAACTAACATGCTGGCTGGGGAATTCTGGGAGTTGAAATCCACATATCTTAAAGTTGTCATGGTTGAGAAAAATGACATAATGGAGGCAAGTCTCACCTTTCTTTTCTCCAAGTAAAAAGCTTCATTCATCATTTTTAGACTATGTTTTCCTTTCAGTCCATTTTCACAGTATTTTACAAGCAGCCAGAAACAGGCATTTTCATTTCCACATCTCTGAACTACCCCTTTATGTTTGTCTTTTTCCTAATAGGCTCATCTTTGCCACCTATTTTCCATAGTTTTTGGTCTTTCTTTCTTTCTTGCTTGCTTGCTTGCTTGCTTGCTTGCTTGCTTGCTTGCTTGCTTGCTTTCTTCTTTCTCCCAATAGGTGCATTCATTTTACCTGAATGTATGCATCTATGAGTATATTTCTTTAAATTGTGAATTGGATCAGAGTCAGATCATTCTGAAAAGGGCCGTTTCTGACATGTTGAGTTTTGCATCAAAGTTCAGGTATTCCATCCATTTTCAAATGCAGCCTTCTTTCATCCTTGAGCCCAACCTCAATTGCCGATGGTCACAGGAAGATTTCGGATTACTTTCCTCTGGTCTAACCTAAGTCACAGACTTATTTTGGCATCACAGTGGGAAGGAAAAAGAATATATCAATAAAGGAGAATATTTATAGCTCAGGGTTGAAATGAGGGGTCGTTGGTGCACTCTGAGCTTGGTTGTTTTCATTGTCCAACTAAGTAACATTATCAGTGCTAGGAATATGTTAGTCAGCTAGCACTGATGACGTTACCTGGTTTTGATAATGAAGCATTTGCAAGAAAATAATCAAGCTCAGAGAGCACCAAGGAGCCCTCAAAAGCATGCATAGTTAAAGGAAAAAATGAAAGCAACCCAGTGGTTTTTCCCCACCCCATCCCCTTTGTCTCAAACTTATTTCTTCCTCTGTTCTTTAATCACTGTACTGTAGATACCAGTTAGGATGCTGTGAGGATTTGCAATAGCAGTTTTGACCTGAACATGCATATCTGAATTAACAATGAATTAGCTTCAGCTCACCACACTGCTAGTTCAAAACAAAATACTTCTATATATTCTGAAGGGGGGAAAATCACTTACTAGAGAATGAAGCTATTGGTTATTTCCAGATTATTATTTTATACCACACTTGGATATTAGCCCAAAGCCTAGCAGCAGTTCTGGCCTGTTTTCCGTAATGAAAAGCAGCAATGCCCAAAGATACTCTAGGATTGTACTTTAATAGCTTTATACATTGAATCTAAAACTTCCTATAATCACAACTTTAACATGCCAGACTTAAAATTTACTTAACCTATATTGGAAAAATTATAAACGGATAGACTGAAATAACCACTGTGTGTGTATGTATATGTATGTCACATATATCCATAGCGGTGGTGGGTTTCACATTTTTTTTACTACTGGTTCTGTGGGTGTGGCTTGGCTTGGTGGGCGTGGCATGGCTTGATGGGTGTGACATGGCTTAGTGGGTGTGGCTTGGTGGGCATGGCAGGGGAAGGATACTGTAAAATTTCCATTCCCACCCCACTCCAGGGGAAGGATATAGTAAAATTTCCATTCCCACCCCACTCCAGAGGAAGAATACTGTAAAATCTCCATTTCCACCCCACTCCAGGGAAAGGATACTGTAAAATCGCCATTTCCTCCCAATTAGCTGGGACTTGGGAGGCAGAGAATAAATGGGGATGGGGCCATCAGAATTTTTACTACCAGTTCTCCAAACTACTCAAAATTTCCGCTACCGGTTCTCCAGAACTGGTTAGAACCTGCTGAAACCCACCTCTGATCCATAGCCATATATACTTTTTAAAAAATTGCTACACATTTACAACTTTAAAGCACTCTGACTCTGCAGGGTATGGTTGTTGATTGTAATGGCCATTCAGGAAACATGGACATGTAAGATGTCTTTTGCTGGGAATATAAGACATGGCAGCTCACAATCCCAAAGCTGTACGTGGTCCTTCAGCTCTTTTCCCCATTTTTTTTGCATGCTCCTACGCTGACTACCAAAAGTTAGTGATGCAGCATTCTTCTATTTTCATAAACATTCTGAATAAGTTAAAGGTAATTTTTGAAATATAGTCTTTACCTAAAACAATGGAACATCCCCATGGAATAGCCACCTTATCCCTACATGTGATACAGCCTCACCCGCTTTGCATCCCCTTCTTCCCTCTACCATCTGCCTAATCTTAACCCCTCAAAATGTCTCAGAGTGGCTCCTAATTCCCAAGATATTGCGATTCTGCCTCTATAGCCTATAGTATGGGCCACAGTTAGCTCTTCTGTAGAGCATATAAGAGGCTGAATTATCAACAACGATCAGGAGTTGGGGATAAGAAGGGAAAAACAGGCAGGATTCAAACACATATTATTATATACAAATAAAAGTAAAGTAAAATCTCTCTCATAGGGGATTTGGCTCCTGCTGACTCATGAACACCTCCGTGTAGCTTTCTTGGAACAAAACAAAAATGGCTTGCTGTTGCTTTCTTGCAGGCACATTTTCTAATTTACATGTCTTGCCCAGAGCTGTAGAATTTCCTGATAAGTTCACATCCAAGTATAAACGGGAGGTCTAACTCTACTTATTTTTTTGAAATCAGTTAGGTATTGTAACCTGCTGTTGTAAAGATAAATATAAAATGCCCTTGGTTTCAGTTTTGCTTCAGGGGACCACATAAGCAAATCTTCATACTTTTCTTGATAACAATATGAAGTGATTTGCTATTACCATTTTTAAGTTTACAACTCTAGCCCACGTCAATGATTTTTTTTTTTACCATTTGCTATCCAATCTATGGTTCAACTTTAACCATTTTTTTGAGACAAATCAAAATCTGTTAGCATGAAATTAAATCTGAAAACCAACATCAGGCAAATTAGAAATATATGCTTATTTAAAAAATAGAGGTTTTTAGGTTTTCTATATTCCTTATTGCTTGGACAGATCCAGCTGTTTCCAGGTGCAGAGGTGGAAGTCTGTTGTCAACACAATGATTGGCCAATGAAGAATATTCATTCCTATTCAATAATATTTGTTCGTTCGTCGTTCGTTCGTTCGTTCATTCATTCATAACAGTCACCATATTGGTTAAGACAGGAAGAACTTGGCCATCATCCTTTTTGATGTTAGTCTTTTTATACAGCTGCTGAACGAGGATTTTCTTCGGAAATAGAATTGCTCAACCAGTTATCTCTTAAATAGATGTGGGCATGGCTCCAACTTTATTAGAATATTTAAACTCTGTGGTGGTGAAAGGAGGGCTGAGAAATGTCACTTTTTGAAAATAGCGCTGTTACTATAAAATTAACTCCCAACTGAAGAAAAAAATGTCCTGGGAATAACAAGTATCTGGTTAAGAGTGAATCCTTTTACTTAGTTGGCAGCCAAAAAGCCAAGCCTATGAAAAAGGATGATACTATCTGGTACACTTAACTTGAAGTAAATAGAAATGAATGTTTCCCTCTGAAGACTAACTTTAGAGATGTTCAGGGTGGTTTACATTATACTGTGGTTGAACTGTGGAATCTAGTGCCATTGGAGGTGAGGATGGTCTACTGATTTAGGGCAACGTAGAAGGAAACTGGATAGGCTGAAGGAGAAGGAACTAGTTTTAATTGCTGGCTAACAGGGGTGTCTGTAGAGGAGGTAGGGAAAAAAGTAAAGACGGCAGTTACAGCAGTGTGATCAAAGCTCATCACTTTGCACGTCTATGTATTGTCAACATGCATACAAAAGGACATTGCCACAGCTGCCTTTTGATTTTTCTTTTTGATGCCCTGCCCATGGACACAGTTGCATAAGCTATTAATCTTGATGGAGATTTACTGCTCCTAGATTTTAGGCTGCATACCAGAAATACCAGCTATGGAGGAATACATGGGGTCTGATATTTTTATTTTAGATCAACTGAGTGTTGATCCATTGTTCCAAAGGTGCTTTTTCAGGAGGCAACTGGACTTCCTTGTTTTTTCTTTTGAAGTCGTTTCACTTCTCATCCAAGAAGCTTCTTCAGCTCTTCCCCACTATCCTGTCAGAGCTGAAGAAGCTTCTTGGCTGAGAAGTGAAACGTCTTCAGAAGAAAAAACAAGAAAGTCCAGTTGCCTCTTGAAAAAGCACCTTTGGGACAACCATGACCTGAATGATTGAGAATCTCTACAGACTGTTGATCCATTGGTAGCAACAAGAATTGACCAAAAAGAGTTTTGTCTCAGGTTGATTTCATGGGTTTAGGGAGAGAAAATGATCCAGAGTCACCCAGTTAACTTTCGTGCCTAAGGCAAGATTAGAACTCACAGTCTCCTGGTTTCTCACCTAGTGTCTTAACCACTAGACCAAACAGGCTCTCATTCAGGAGTGAAATGCTCCTGGTTCGGGCCAGATCGGCCAATCCGTTAGCGATGGAGGCGGGTAGTTTGGAGAACCAATAGCAAAAATCCCTGCCCACCCCCCATTCTCCTCCCAATTGTCTGGTCACCCTCTTGCCCACTTGCTGCTTCTTTCTGGCTCGCTCGCTTGCGATCCATTGCATCAGCTAGCAGCTGAATCTGCCTGCCTGTAATCAATCCAATTGGTTAGCAACTCAATCTGCCTGCCTTGTGCCTTCAAATTGGTAACTGGGGTTTTTTTGGGGGGGAGGGAGCTTAAAAAAAGTAGTTAATTGGGGTTTTTTTAAAGAGGGGTCTTTTTTTAGACATAGCAATTTAAAGTTAAGGAAGTTTTCTATTTAGCTGCTTTTATCTAAAACTATAAATAAAATAAAATAAATAATAAAATATTTGTACAGCTTTCTGAGATTTGGTGTGTTTCTATAGTGTTTCACTCTAACTACACAAAATCTCACAAAACTGTATGTGACATTGTTTGTGGAAAAAGTGTGAAACTTGGTTTTTGAGCTTTTTGTGGCTGGGTGAGGTGCCTTCTTGTTGCAGGGGCCATTTTGGGTGAAGTGCAGCTGCTTTTACATTGTGTGTGAGTCAGTTGTGTTGTGTGTATGTAAAGTGTGAAAGTTGGTTTTTGAGCTTTCTGTGGCTGTGTGAGGTTTCTGGTTGTTGCAGGGGCCATTTTGGGTCAAGTGCAGCTGCTTTTACATTGTGTGTGTTGTCAATTGTGTTGTGGTGTGTGTGTGTAAAGTGCAAAAGTTGGTTTTTTGTGCCTCTTATTGTTTTGTGTACTTTGTTTATTATTTTTATTATTTATTGTTATTGGCCACGCCCACCTGGTTACATGACTACCAAGCCACGCCCACCAATTAAGCCACGCCCACAGAACCGGTAGGGAAATTTTTTAGATTTCACCCTTGCTCTACAGCACATGTTTTTACATGTGCTGTAGAATATAAAAAGCAATATTTAGTATTCAATCTGCCCTCCTTTTTGTTCCAGAGTCAAAAAGACTTATTATACATAAACTCCAAACCAGTATCCACCTAAAATGTTTTGCTGCCTAAGGCAAAGCTACAAAGCATCTCTTTCTTTCCCACATCTAGCCAAGTCAAGGTGTCAGTAGCAAAAGCCAAGTTAGCTTTGGCACACAATACAGAAAATCCCACAAGCATCCCTTTTCTTTTTTGGCAAGAATAATACAATTATAACAAATTAAATAACCGCACATTAATGTCCTCTAAAATCTGCCTGGGGCACTGGCCTCACACTGCTTAATGGCGGGACTGGCCCCATTCCAAACAGCATTGAGCCCCAACACAAATCAGATCTTTCCATTTTCTAAGAAGAAAAGATTTGCAAGGAGCACTTGCTATAAATCATGCAGATTGATACAAGGTGTAGAAGAACCTCTTCTTGCCTGCACCTTGACATTATTTGCAAGTACATTTGCTTCTTTTATCTTGGGAACTCCGTGTACCTGAAAGCATAGGAACAGTAGCATTTTAATAAAATACTTCATGTTTTTCAATGCACTAGATGACAATTTCCCCAATTCTGCAAAATAGGTGGCCGGATCTATCTAATGAAATAGAAAAATGTTTCTAGAAGTGAGAATATAGGTGGTCGAGATGTGAATATTCGCATATCTGTATATTTCTTCCTGATCCTCCCAACAAATTACCATAGATGAAAGACCTTCCCATTAATATTTGCAGGAGGGATAGGTTCAGTGGTGGGATTCAAGTAATTTAACAACCGGTTCTCTGCCCTAATGATTTCTTCCAACAACCAGTTTGCCAAACTGCTCAAAAAGTTAACAACCGGTTCTCCCAAAGTGGTGCGAGCTGGCTGAATCCCACCACTGGATAGGTTGTACCTGAAGGGGCTTTATAAGAAATCCCTTCAGACAACTCTCCTCTGAAATTATTCCATGCTTTACCATCGCTGGAAAAAAATCGGATCTTTCATTTCCAAATACATATATTCTTAAAGTTAAATAGTTTGGGTTTACTTAAAGCTGCTCTTCATGTTCCTCTGAAATACATGAGCATCCTTGTGTTTGAAGATATGTGGAAATGTAATGGAAACATAATGGTTCAGTCACCCAGGAAAATGGTGCTGGAAAGATCACTGATCTTATCGCTAAAATTGATGGGCTTCATGTGGTTTCCATACCTCAGTAAAAGCAACTGTTCTTCTGTAATGCCTGTGCTGGCATTGGTCCAGATTCTGTAGGCAACACATGAGAAATGGCACCACCTCAATCCTCAAGTTCTGGAGATGAGTTCTCAGATTCTAGAAACATATAAGGAAGGAAGGTATATGTTTTGAAAAATCAATGGAAGGAAAAGTCAAATAACTTTTGCCTCCCTTAAGTTGTGTAGGAGATTAGGGGACTGGAGACTAAAATATATGAAGAACTGGGAATTAGACACATCTAGTTTAATGAAAGGAAGGACTAGAGGATGATATAATAGCAGTATTCTAATATCTAAGGTGCTGCAATAAAGAAGGGGATAGAAGGTATTTCCAAAATACCTGAAGGCAGGATAAGAAGCATTGGATGGAAACTAATCAAGGAGAGAACCAACCTAGAACTAAGGAGAAATTTCCTGACAGAACAATTGATCAGTGGAACAGCTTGCCTCCAGAAGTTGTGTTTGTGTGTGTGTGCTCCAACACTGGAGGTTTTTAAGAAGAGATTGGGCAACTATTTGTCTGAAATGGTATAGGTTTTCCTGCTTGAGCAGGTGGTTGGACTAGAAGACCTCCAAGACCCCTTCCAACTCTGTTATTCTGTGTAGTTTGTGGCAATGGTATATAAGACATTTGCAAGGACTATTACTATGATATAGCAGGAGAATATCTGCCCTACATTGATGCATTTTGTACAAATTACTGAAGGGTTCAGAAGCATTAATCCTCTTTTATTTTCTATCGGGTCATATTCATTTTCTAAACATTTTCTAATAACACAGGACAATGTAGTGATGCCTCATAGTATATATTTTATATTTCACTACTTCTGCTCAACTAGGAAGTATAAATTTCAGACAATATGAGCAGGCACCCGAGCCTATATATGAAAGTATTATGTGACATTTTTCGAGGTTTTATGAAAAATTTAAATTTATCTTGAAATTGTATATATGATGACATCTAGATGATGTGTATAATTTTCCTGTCCTTCAACGTCATCCAGCTCTGAATTGGCATCTAAAATTTCTAAAAGAGCATAGAATTATACCTATGGGGGTCAAGTATTTCTCCATGATAGCAAATTTCCAAAGAACATTATTGTGGCAGGGTACTGTATGCCAGGCAAGCCACTCAGCACATCTACCCTACAGAAATGATACTGTGACTGTACTAATATTGTAGATCTCTGCTTTTTATTTCAGCAAATTCAAACTCAGCCTGAGAAAACCTGACAGATTTCCTCCCATTTATATGATTGTAGAAATTTCACACTAAAATTGGCATGCTATTTATTTATTTATTTATTTATTTATTTATTTATTTATTTATTTATTTATTTATGTATGTTCCATATTTCTAAACTGCTCATGGGGCTCTGGGTGTTGTACAATATAAGGGATAACCAATATAATGTCTAAAATTTTCAATTAAGATTGAAAATTAAATCAGGGCTAAAAATGTTAAATTATAGAATAATGACAATTACACATATTTTAAGATTGCCTTTTAACATTGGATTATTAAAGATGGGAGGGATTCTCAAAGGACTAGTCAAGGACCTTTGCGTCTTCCACCCAAGGCCACATAACCAAGTTTTCTCTCCTGAGCGGAAGGCCAAGAGATTGGGGGCTTTTTTCACCTCTGGGGGCAATTCAGTTCCACAAAAGGGGGACAGTCCCTGGACTTCCAGTTGGCATTCTCTCCGTCGCAGAGCGGCTTGTTTGATCGGTCGCCGCCCCCGCCGCCTGTAGAGCCGCTTTCTCGATCGAAAAGCGGCTCGGAAAGCTCCCCTTTGGAATTAAGGGGGGGCTAGAGTGGGCAGCTTTAGGTTGAGCCCCAGAAGCGCTACCAGGGTGGTTTTTTGTGCCCTGGCAAGCGGTCTGTGTCTGGGCTCCCTCTTCAAGCTGCTGAATCTCCGAGCGGCGTGGGACCTCTGCAAGACAGAGCGAGACGGAGAGGGCAACTTCAACTGTTACAACATACTTCTAAACAAACTACAACGAATTTGGTGAGACCTGGAATTTTTTATGAGAATTATAACTATCTTAAATGGACTTTTTCTTAACTTTGGAAAGCAAGCTGTCTCTGTGTGAAAGTGCTTGAAAATGGCGGCTGATCAAAGTTGAGCTAGTGAAAGGAGAAAGCGCAGCAAGAAAGTGAAAGTGTGCCTGCCTGTAATTGTACTGAGTCTATTTACAAGTTTTATAAGTTCCTTCTAACTGCAAAATACAACGGATTTGACTCCTTTTCTGTAAAACTGGGGAGGACAGGAAAAGGAGGAAGATTTCTTTCTGTTTTTCAAAGATTTAAATCCTGCTCAGGCATGGCTTCAAAGAAAACGGGGGGGGGGATTCCCCCACACATCAGACAAAGGAAAAGTTAGTGTCAGCTTCAAAATAGACACAGGACAGCGAGACAGAGGATTTGAAAGCATTTATATTAAACATACACAAATCCTTGGGAGAGCTTTCTGGAAAAATGAGTAAAATGGATGAAAGGATGGGGAAAAATCAAAAGGAAATGAAGGAGATGGTGGAGGAAGTGAAGGAGTTGGTGGAGGGAAAAACTGATGGATTACATCAGAGTGTAACTAAAGTAGCTACAGTTCTTACTGATGCCCTACTGGCTGTTGAGAAAAAAGTGGAAGACTTAAATTCTGAAGTGGAAGCTAATAAGAAGGAAGCAAAGGAACAGATGTTTAAGGTGGTGATGCAGAGCCAGAGGCTTGAAGAGGAGATCACGATGTTGCAATTTCGGAATATGGAGTATGCCATAAGACTGAGAGGTTTAAGGGAGAATAATAGAGAGAACTTGAGGGCAACTTGTGTGGAAGTTTTGGCCAAGATTTTAAAAGCTGAACCAGATGTGATTGCTAACAGAATTGATAAGCTGTACAGAGTTAACTCACGTATAGCGAGACAGAGGAATTTGCCAAGAGACGTGCTGATTTATTTCACTGAGAGAAAATTGAGAAATGACATTTTGCAAAGTTCTTTCCATACCACTGTTCAACATGAAGGTAACCAAATTGGTATTTACAAAGAGCTGCCACCAAAAATGTTAAGAGATCGGAAAGATTTTGGCTTTCTTGTAAATGAGTTGAAAAAGCGTCAGATCCCATTTAGATGGGATGCTCCTGTTGGTATCATTTTGCGACATGAGGATGTAAGATATCGTATTAATTCTGTGGAAAAGGCGGAACAGTTTTACAACAATGTTCTTAAAAAAATTTCAATATCACCTTGTTCATCTACACTTTTACCTATTGAAGATATCTCAGTTGAGAAGGTTCTTGAAGAGGGGATTCAAGAAGTAATTTTGCTAAAAGAAGGACAGGCAACTCAAGAAGCAGCAAGGGAGGAAACTCTAGGTGCTGTAGGAGGTCTCTCAGAGGATTCGCTAATAGAACTTCTTGAGATTAAACCAAAGCAATCTAGAGCTACAAGAGAGGTGGAGCCTGATCTTGATTTATTGATGCAAGAACCAAAAGATCAACGTATAACCCGAGCCGCAGAAAAGCAAAGATTAGAGAAACATCAGGGGTTAAGGATACCACAGGAAGAGAATGGCACAAAAGGGAAAAAATTATACTCTGAAGCTGTGGGAGGGGCGAGACCGAAGACATCAGCTGTTGGAGAGAGTCTTCGTCAAATGCTCAAAGGGCTTCACTCATTTTCAGAATGACACTCAGATTCTTATCATGGAATGTGAACGGTTTGAACTCACCACAGAAAAGAAGAAAAATATTTCATTATTTGAAGCAATATAAAAATGATGTTGTTTGTTTGCAAGAAACTCATATTAGAACCCAGGACCAAAAATTTTTAACTTCAAAACTTGGATCACATTTTATATCTTCTAGTTCTGTGAAAAGGAATGGACTTGTTTTTTATATCTCCAAAAGAATACCAGCTAAACTGATAGAAGCGGATGATGAGGGGAGATACATTGCAGTTGAAATAAATATACAGAATGTTTTGATACTTCTAATTGGCATTTATGCCCCGAACCAGCAGCAGGAAATTTTCTACAAAGTGCTGAACAATAAAATATTGCAGTGGAATTATAAGTCCTTTTTGATTATGGGTGATTGGAACGGGGTGATTGATGCAACGCTTGATAAAAAGACGTCAGCCAAGAAAGGGAATAAGCTACCACTGACTTTTTTTTCATTGAAAGAAGAATTGGATTTGAAGGATGTATGGAGAATTCATCATCCCAAGGAATTGGATTTTACCTTTTTCTCTGATAGACATAAATCCTTTTTGAGAATTGACTTTATGCTGGCTACTACTGATTTACTTACTATAGTGACTAAGACAAAAATATTTCCCAGAACTTTAACGGATTATAGTCCGGTGTGGATGGAGATAAACTTGGGTAAAAGAGAAAGGAGATCTTGGCGTATGAATGAAAATTTATTTAGATATGAAAAGAATATTATGGACCTTAAGAAATATGTTAAAGAATTTTTTGATATCAACTTGAACAAAGGTACACCTATTGAGATTGTATGGGATGCATGCAAGGCTTATATGAGGGGTGTACTGATTTACATGAACTCTAAATACAGATTAATACGTCAGAAGTCAAGAATAGAATTGGAGACAGAGATAAAGGAGAAAGAGCAATTGCTTATTAAGAATCCGACTGATGAAAAGGTACAATTAACGATAAAACTCCTGAAAGATCAATTTCAAATATTGATGGCGGATCAAACAGCAACTAATCTGCAATACGCTAAACACAATACTTTTTGCAACGCTAATAAACCTGGCAGATGGTTGGCTTATACTTTGAGGAAACAACAAAGTTCTCGTATAATAAACACTATTGAGTATAAAGGGAAACAAGTGCATCAACAGAACTTAATACATCAAGCCTTTCTAGCTTATTATTCTAAATTGTACCAAGCTGATAAAATTAAAGAGGACTTTATCGATGATTATCTGCAGAAGATGAGAGTTACAAAAATCTCAAGTACACAAAGTGATAGATTGAATCGACCTATAACATCTGAAGAGATTTTATTTGCAATAAAACAACTGAAATTATCTAAAGCTCCTGGGACAGATGGTTTGACAGCAGTATATTATAAGACTTTACAAGTGGAATTGGTTGAGCATCTTAAGGATTTGTTTTGTAATATTCAGCAGGGGGGTAAAATACCCCCCTCGTGGAAGACGGCTTTTATTTCACTGATACCTAAAGAAGAAGAATCTGTAAAACCTGAAAATTTTAGACCAATATCTCTCCTGAATACAGATTATAAAATTTATGCCAATAAATTTTAGCCAACAGATTGATGCCAGTTATTCAAGATGTGATTCATGAAGACCAAGCAGGTTTTATAGAAGGTAGACATATGAAGGACAATGTCAGGCAACTCATAGATTTGTTGGAATATCTTGAGAAAAATAAACAGACCTCTGCGGTGCTGGTGTTTTTGGATGCGGAGAAGGTCTTTGATCGAGTCAACTGGGATTTTCTAAAAAAGACCTTGCACAAAATGGATTTTGGGGAACAGTTTATACAAGCGATTTCGGCAATTTATCAAGAACAGACGGCACAAATTATTATTAACGGCAGTTTAACTACCAATTTTAACATACAGAAAGGAACAAGACAAGGCTGTCCATTATCCCCATTACTGTTTATTTTGACTTTGGAAGTGCTGTTGAATGCTCTACGGGACTCGGACAATCTGAATGGAATAGTTGTAAGGCAAAGAGATTACAGAACAAAGGCATTCGCAGATGATCTGGTTGTTACCCTAACACGACCTTTGGAATCAATCATCCAGATGGAAAACATCATAGAGGAATATGGTCTGGTTTCAGGTTTTAGCCTGAACCAGAAAAAGACTAAGATGATAGTTAAAAACATGTTGGAACCACAAAGGAATGAACTTGAAAGGTTGGCAGGCTTTGAAATAGCTACAAAGGTGAAATATCTAGGGGTCCAAGTTGCAGCATCCAATATAAAACTCTTTCAAAATAATTATGAGGAACTCTGGCATAAGATTCAAAAGGATCTTGAAATATGGAAGAAGCTGCAACTATCTTTGCTTGGTAGAATAGCAGCTGTTAAGATGAACGTTCTACCTAGATTTCTGTTTTTGTTTCAAATGATTCCGGTGCTTAAAAATGATAAGTTTTTGATGGAATGGCAAGCAGGTTTAAACAAATTTATTTGGAATGGGAAAAAACCAAGAGTTAAACTTAAAATTATGCAAGATGCTCGTGAAACAGGGGGCCTCAAAGTTCCAAATCTACGTCTATATTATGAGGCTGCAGTGCTGACACAAGTTGGAGATTGGATTGGAACAACAAAAATAGAAATTTTGAATATAGAAGGCCATGACTTGCAATTTGGATGGCATGCATATCTATTTTATGAAGATAAGAGAGACAGTGTATTTAATAGTCATATTTTAAGACATGCTTTGATGAGAGTTTGGAAGAAGCACCAGCTTCAATTGGATTACAAAATACCTTTGTGGTTGGATCTTGGGCAGATTATGCCAAATATAAAGTCACTCGGGGGGTTGTTGTATAAAGAGATACTTCTTAATGATGGGGGCAGATGGAGCTTGAAATCTTTGAATACTCTGTTGGAAGAAGGAGTGAACTTAACCTGGTTGCAGTATTTTCAGCTTCAAGCAAGATGGAGAGAAGATCAGAAAACTGGACTAATGTTACATGAAGAAGATTTGGTGACTCAGATAAAATGTAAAGGGCCGATGCATATTAAACGAGTGTATAATTTACTGTTAGAAAGAGATTCAGAGGGGGAATTAGTTAAAGATTGTATGATTAAATGGGCGCAAAATTTTGAAGAACCTGTAATGTTGGAAACATGGGAAAAGATTTGGGTCCAGAATGTTAAATTTACACAGGCACAGAACTTGAGGGAAAATTTTTATAAGATGTTTTACAGATGGCATTTAGATCCTAAGAAGTTATCATGTATGTATCCAAATGTTCAACCTAAATGTTGGAGGTGTGACTGTTTGGATGCAACATATTTCCATATTTGGTGGACGTGCAGAAAATTGAAAGCATTTTGGATTAAACTTTGGTGGGTAATGCAGAACATTTTGAAGAAGAAGCTTGAGTTTTCTCCTCAGTTTTTTTTGTTGGGAATAGTTAAGGGTTGTTCAGCAACTGACACTAGATTAATTTTACACATGATTACTGCAGCTAGATTACTGATTGGTCAATATTGGAAGAAGGATAACGTACCTACTATAGAGGAATGGATACTGAAGATGTCTAATTTTGTAGAGATGGCTAAAATTTCTGCATACCTAAAAGAAAGGACCCATGAAGTTTTTGCTAAGGAGTGGAAGAAATCGGTAGAATACATGAAGAATAAATATCAAAGTAAGAAGTTTCAATTAGCATTTAACTGAATTTATATTTTTCATATTTAGAATTAATCTAAAAGAGAAATGTATTGAATTTGATAATTTTTAATTTTTATTATATTTTATGTAATTGAATTTATATTTTTAATATTTAGACTTAATTTTAAAGAGAAATGTACTATGTACTGTTTGACTTTGACTTTGATATATGGAATATTGGGAATTATAGTTAATGTTATATATTTACATTATTTATATGATACTTCAATTTAAATCTTATGATGCTCAAAATTATTTTACTAGATTTTTTTAAATAGATTGTTAAGAGTTAAGAGCTTTTTATATTTGATTTATGTTGTCATATATTGGTTTAAAAGAAAAAAAATTTTATTACTTAAGGTTAAAATTGGTTATAAAATAAGGTTATAGCTTTTTCTTAGTTGGATCTCACCTTAAAAAATTGTTAAATATTGAATGTTAATGTTTGTTTAATAGCGGAAGTCAAGGGGGGGATTGGGGAGGGATAGGGTGGGGGTGGTAGGGGGTGGGATGGGGAAGGGGTTTTAAAAATAAACTGTAATGTAAAACTTTTTCAATAAAAAAAAGGGGGGGCAGTCCCAGAGAAAGCTCTCTTCCTAGATACCACCAGTCAAAATTCTTTGACAGGGACTGAAGTATGTTTTCCATGCCTGATCGTGTGAGAAGGGATGATGAGACCATGGGTAACCTGGCCCATGCCATGAAGGGCTTTATAAGGTAATGACCAACACCTTGAATTGGACCCAGAAGAAAACTGATACCTAGTGTAGTTTGAAGATCAAGGGTGTTATATGTGTCCTTCTTTGGGCACCCAGTATGGTGTGTACAGCTGCACTCTGCCCCTGGTGAAGCTTCCAGATACTTTTCAAGAATAACCCCATAATTATTGCACATTGCAATAATTCAATCAGGAAATGACCAGGGCATGAGTGATCGAGCATAGAGACTCCGTATCTAGGAAAGGGCATAATTGTTTCCCACTTTTTATTCTTTAGACCACCATTTCCATATGTAATTTTCCTGGTTGACATCATGGGTTTTAGAAATGCAGAAATATTTGAGAAATCAGTCAGGAGTAACACATTTGTGGATGAAATATAGCCCATGAAAATGCAGAGAAGAATACCAGGTTGACATCATTTCAAGTAATAAAGAAATCAATGAGCAGTAATGCTACAATAGGTCCATTGTATCTGATGAAATCTTAACAATGGTGTCGTTAACCGATGTTGGGTGCATCTCAGTCGTTCTCCATTTACTAGATCTACAAGCTGCAATTTGCATAAATTAATAGTTTCTATATGTCTGCCTTTTGAATAGCTATTGGCCAGTGATAGCAATTACACAGTAGGCTCCATCATTCCTCAATTATTACCTATTATAACATTCCTGGTATTGCATTCAACAGCAGTATTTCCAAATACATCACAAGCCAATAATCATAATCCTAATAATATTTTTAGGCTTTTAGGCTACTGATAGTTTCACTAGGGGTCTGGGGAACAAATTCAGTTGAGAAAAGATTTTGTTTAGCAAATAGCACACAAACAAAGGGGCACCTACATTCTATTTTATCTCTTCTACCACCATGACTTTTTAAAATATTATTTTAAGGTTTCCCAATGAAATGTAGGGAAACTTTTAAAAATACTTTTGAGTTATATTTCATCACAATGGCATTGTCGAGCCACATCCGTCACATCCGCTGCTCAACACACGAACTGCAACTAATGGGGATTCGGGCAGCGGCAAAACAAACTTAATACGTCAGGGATCAGGGTGGGAACCAAACACACCAGATACGTAGCATGGCAAGAGTACACATTTGGTAGGAATCAGGATATGGACGGTGATGGTGGCACTGGGTGACAAGCAGCTGAAGTTGTTGGCGGTGTTTGGAGAGAGACAACACAGGAAGATGATGTGGAAGGGGATAATGAGCGGCCCCAACAGCTGTGATAGTCAGCAGAACAAGACCATGAGTGATTGGGGGCATGGACTTGCCTTGAAAATGGGCGCTGAGAGGCGGAAACTCTCAGCGCCAACTTTAAACTTGCAGAACTCCGTTTGTCTTGTAGCCAGCTTGTGGCTGTAATCAACCTGCCTTTGACCAGCATTCCAGCACATTCGAGTCCTTTGTGGCACCTCAGCACAAATGTGGCCAAGCAAGCCTAGAGGTATTCCTTTGTTTCAGAATTTCCTATAGATTTGCCATTTATCTTTCTTTGGTCATTATCATTGTGAAGTGGGCCTTATGAAAATTTTCATAGGCTTGGTCCTGGTGATTGGTCAGATAAAAAAAAAAATCATATAATAACCTGAATTGTAGTATCAATGATAATGAGAATAACTATAGCTTATTATTCATAGCTGTAAAATTCATAGCTTTCTTCTTAGTTTATCACAAATTGCAGATAAAAGAAAATCAAACTCTGGTCATAAGTCACAGGAAAATTTACTTTTGCCCTGTAGATATAAAATAATAATGCCACATCTGCAGGTTTCCACATGTACAAACACATTCATTTCTTTCTTTCTTTCTTTCTTTCTTTCTTTCTTTCTTTCTTTCTTTCTTTCTTTCTTTCTTTCTTTCTTTCTTTTCTTTCCTTTCCTTTCCTTTTCTTTTCTTTTCTTTTCTTTCTTTCTGTTCAGTTAAGCAACGATCTAGATCTGAAGGGGAAAAGGTGATGGGGTGTGCATGAGTGCACATCTGACATCTGTCAATAACTCTATAAACCACAGGGAAATATATGTTTGATCTGAGGAAGTGCCAGTAGGTGCAACTTGCATACCTATGCATGCCCTAAATCAAGTTTTCCCCTTTGGAATCCAGATCTCTGCACAGCCCTGATAAATATGTATGGATACAAAGAGATAACACAGAGAGATTGCATTTCTCCAAAAGCAACGACATTGTTATGCAAAGGGCTTTACAATTTTTATCGCACACACCCATCTTCAAGATCATCCTGCGCTGTTCATCATTATCATTTTCATTTTTACAACGCAAAAGCAAATAGATTTTGGAGTTATCGCAACATGCCATGCCAAAAACAGCAGGGTGGAATTCAATTTACACTCAAGCCAATGCTTCTGTGCAGGGTTTTCATTTCATTAGCTTGGCAATCTTCAGACTTACGATTCTAAAACGATTTCAGGTCAGAATCCTGCATAGACTTTAACCAGACTAGATTTAAAGGACAAAGAGGTCTGAACAGAAGCACCAGATAAAACTGTCACTAAAAGTAACTGTTCTTTTTGGTGTATTCATTTACAGTGAAATGTTACTTTTCTCAATATTTGTCAGAGTCTGATTGCGATTAAGACACTAGGCCAGAAACCAAGAGACTGTGAGCTCTAGTTGTAGTTTATTCATGAAAGCCAGCTGGATGTTCTTGGGCCAGTCAGAAACCCTTAGGCCAGAGTTGTTGTTGTGGGGAAAAAATAGGAGGAGAAGAAATATTAGATATGTTAACCGCCTTGAGTTATTGTAAAAATAATAAAGGTGGGATAAGCTATATCAAGGGACGCACTGGCTCAGTGGCTAAGACGCTGAGCTTGTCAATCAGAAGGTCGGCAGTTCAGCAGTTTGAATCCCTAGTGCCACGTAAGGGAGTGAGCTCCCGTTATTTGTTCCAGCTTCTGCCAACCTAGCAGTTTGAAAGCACATAAAAAATGCAAGTAGAAACAGGGACCAACTTTGGTGGGAAGATAACAGCGCCCAGTGCACCTTTGGCACTTAGTCATGCCAACCACATGACCACGGAGACAGCGCTGGCTCTTAGGCTTAGAAACGGAGATGAGCACTGTTTCCTAGAGCTGGAAATGATTAGCATGTATGTGCAGGGGAAGCTTTACCTTTACTTTTAAGCTGTATCAAGATATTAGACATGGATAGGAGTTTTTATGCCTTTATTTTTCTATCTCTATATGCCAAACCTGAACCTATCCCACGTTAGGGGGAGTAATGATATATTCCTTATAATATATTAAGTTTCTCTTTTTTGCAATCACAGCTGAATTCAAACTGAATGAGTTTTCCATTTGTGTCATGTTTTCCCCAAATAAAAAGCAATTGAAGAGTTTGGGAATGCATAGCCTTGATGAGAGAAACTAGACAGGGAAATATACTCACAATGATAATGCTTAAATGAAGGCCAAATTCACTGTCATCTTTATCAAATATAAATAACATTTTATGATATTGTATAGCTATAGTGTAGCTATAGTATAGCTACATAGTACAGTAGTGATTATACATTTTTTTAAAATAACATACTTATAGCATTTAAAATAAAACTAAATGCAATAGAACAGAAGATAAGTACTACAGTACTAAAATGCTATTACTAAATATATCCATTGGTATCAATATGGAATCCATAAACTTGTAAATAAACCTAAACTATAAAGAAACATATTACTCCTTTGTTCTGTTTTAAAACATAAAGACTTTTAAAAAGAAGTAAAAGGCTCATGTCCTGAATCTATTCCTTAATATCAGGAGAATAAAGTTCTTTCCATTTGTCATTTTTGCCAAACACCAGGCTTAGTAGAACAAAACCTCTTAATAAAATGACAATTTCTATCATTTAGGAATATAATTTAACATCATATTTTCCAACTTTTCTTTCAAAAATTGTTTTAATTGTTTTAATCCTATAATTTGAAAGAAAAACAGCAATGGCTGGACAAGACTGAATCATATGAATTACACAGCTTCAGATTTCTTACCATGACAGCACACACACACAAAAGAGTTGAATCTTTTTCAAAAGTCCTTTGAGGTGGTCCAATAGATATGAATTAATATTTTCTGAAGAAATATTTTCATTGTTAATTATAGGAAGTAAATTTTACATAAAAAGGAGCTATTCATAGACTGAATAGTCTAATTCACAGGAATCTAAACAAAAAGAAATTAAAGCTGCCATCTTTCTAACCAGCCTCTGTAACTGCACCTTTCCCTTAATAGCTATGTCACATGGAGCAATTAGCATGTAAAAATACTTTTGTCGAAGCAATGAAATAATTAATAAATCCTTCATTCCTATATATATATTTATCTATTTTTAAGGAAAGCTGCAGAAGCTGGCTTTTTTCTTCCTTCTAAACTCCCTGGTTCCTAGTTAGTCTGAAATACCCACAGTATATTTCAGGCAGTTACAACAGACTTATTTTTTCTGAACTACTCGGTTATGATAAAAGACACTGTACCTGCAACATATGAACTATTGAAACAATATTTAAGTTTTGGTGTATTCAGGTCTTTTCCCGTGTAAGATTACACGGGAAAAGACCCGAATACAAAACTTAATACAATACAATACCCGAATACAATACCTCTACCCGTGAAAATCTACGAAAACAAATAATATATAGTGTATATTTTTGAAGTTCTGGCCAGGTCATATTTTGATTTCCTGTTTGCTAAATTAAAAGTGCTTGTAACAATCGTAAAGATAACTGGAAGCTTCTATTGTGCCCATCCTCTGAGTGAGGATCTAATCCAGCGGTGAGATTCAGACGGTTCACAATGGTTTAGCCAAACCAGTTGTTAATTTTTTGCATAGTTCTGTGAATCAGTTGATCCCATCACTGGCTGGCCTGCTCCACCCACCAGGGTTGCCATTCAGAGTGGGGAGGCTGCAGGGGTGTGACTGGAAGCTGTGCTGATAAACTGGGAAGTGGAGAATGGACCTGCTGCGCCGATTAGCTGGGAGGCTGACACCACCATGGCCTGTTTTTGCCTGGACAGCCTCCTGCAAAATCCTGCAGCAACTATCATTCCCTCACTAACCTGCTTTCCAGCTCCATTCTCTGGCATGCAGGGCAACAAAAGACGACCATGTGAAGACCAGTTTTAAAAAAGTTCAGTCAGACCTTCCAACTTCATGAGATCTTTTTTTTCTCCTGAGAAGTTGGAAGGTCTGACTGAATTTTTTTAAAACTGGTAGTCACGTGGTCTTCTTTTGTTGCCCTCCACGCAGGAGAATGGAGCTGGAAGACAGGTTAGTGAGGGAATTGTGGTTGCTCTGGAACAGGGTGGAAGTGAGGATTTTGCATTATGATGGCTCTGGTATGGGGTGGAAATGAGGATTTTGTATTATCATTGCTCTGGAATGGGGTGGAAGGGAGGATTTTGCATTATGATTGCTCATAAGTAAGGAAGAACCAGTAAAAGAGGAATGTAAAAATCCCTATCTGTAGATCAGAATTTTTCAGTCTTGGTAAGTTTAAGATGGGCGAACTTCATGCTGCCTTGGGAATTCTGGAAATTGAAGTCCATGCACCTTAAACTTGCCAAAGTTGAAAAGCATGGGTCTATACTGGAGTTTAGGATTTTCTATTCCTGTTTTATTTAGAGTTTGGTGCAATTAAATAAATCAGTTGTGTTTTCCTTAACAAATAGTGATTAAAGTGATATGAACCATTACTGGACTTTTTGTGAGAAGCTGAAGTTGATCTGGGCTTTGATGATTAGATATGGGATTATGGAAATAATGTAGACAAATGTTAATCTTAGAGTAAGAGTTTGATATATTTTTTTACTTATATCTGTACCAAAGGAAGTTGGAAGTCATTCTTTTTCAGTTTTCCTTCTTTTCCTCTTTCTTACACTTTCACTCTTTTTCTTTCCTGAGCCTTTTCCTTTTTCAAATCTGTTTTTTATTTGTTTATCCCTTACCTTTGTTTTGTTTTTGTTTTTTTTGTTTTTTTGATGTATGATGCTGATTCGATGAACAAAGACGCGAAGGCAGGAACGATGGTTCATGGGGCCCCTTGGTAGGAGGGCGCCTTGGTGGGAAGACACACTGACTCCATCCAGAAGGCTCCCTTTTATTGTCATTTTACAACTCTCATGGCAAAACATTAATCAACATTTACTTTGTACTGATTGGCTTAACAGAGCTCATGGACAGCTCATGATTTCCAGGTGGACAGCCCATGGATTTATCACTGCAGATAATGAAATCTGGTACGTGACAAATCTCATGTCCTGAGATAGGATTACTGTGTGGATTGCCTGCATTCCTCAGATTGGTTTTACCAACACTGAAAAAGCAACAATCCTCACAGTATGAGACATCAAATACTCAGCCATTATAATTCTACATTCCTTATTTACAGAAATCATATTAAAATTTAGAATAAAATCTCATATAAGGCAGGCTCTGAGTCCCTCTAACCAAAAAGTGTTTATTGATAGAAGAGAATATTTGTAGCTCAGAGTTGAACTGGGGGTCCTTGGTGCTCTCTGAGCTTGATAGTTTCCTTACAGATGTTTCATTACCAAACTAGGTAACATCATCAGTATTAGAAGGGAGTGAAGTTTGCTCTTATTTTCATATACTATTGGCTTACTCTGTCAGTGTTGATCAGTTGCTTCACAGTATTTTGATTGGTGCCAGGTCTCTACAACCTCAGGCAGAGAAGGCTATTCTGCACCCCTCCCTCAAATGTTGTTTAAAATATAGAGTTACCCAGCATTCCTTTAGGATCCTCCAACATGCAAACTGTGGTTACTCATTCTAAAACGAATCCTCTTTACCTGGAGCTTCAAAATTTGCTGTTTGCTGGGAAGATGTGTAGCTAAAAATCAGTCTACATTTAGTGTACATCTGACTTTGGGGATATTTCTCCATAACCAAATAAAAGTGTATTTTCTGTGGATCTAGATGTCACAAAGCAAAGCCCATATTTTGTAATTAACCCCCGTGCCCTGTTTTGACTGATAGAGTGCTGCAGGAGGCTGAGTGCTGTCACGCCCCCCTGGCCATGCCCACAGCCATGCCCACCTAGCTGGTCATTAGGGCAGAGAACCAGTTGTTAAATTATATGAATCCCATCACTGATGTAATCTGATTTAAAGTATCATGATGCATTTTAGGAACAGATTGTTGTGAAGGAGCACTTTTCTGTCAAATAAGAAATAATATACAACCGTGTCCCACTATATTCCAAGGCAGAGGGTCAGCCCATAATTCCTACTTGTGTTTGCTTTACAGAGCTAAGATGTCTTCATTAGGAGTAAAGAGAAAAAAAGAGCAAGACGTCTATCTGTGATACCTTCTCCATTTGCTAGCAATTCTTCTAAACAAAGAACCTGGCCAGATACCTATATGGCCTGAAAAATTGCATCAAAAATCGATATTCTTGTAATTCAACCTCATGATAACCGCAGGCTTCACCTGATAGAAAAGTCATTCAATACAGGGATCAGTTAGTTTAAATATCCCTCCTTAGAAGCTATTCCTTTCTGAAGAAAACCCTCCGCTGAATGAAAGTACCTCTTCTCCAAGAAGCTGAAAGTCTTCTAGGGCAGGGGTGGGAAACCATGGCCCTTTATGATATGTGGACATCAACTCCCAGAATTCCTAAACCAGTTTTTACATAAATGCCTCTTTGACCCCTCTTTCAATGCAGTGGTCCCCTCTGTCCAAAATGTGGACTTTGCTGTCTTTAAAAGAGTGGCCTGTGTCTTTTCAATGGAGAAGGAATGCTGAATCTTGTTCTGATGAGTTATTTCTCCTATGCTGTGCCATGCATTTATGAAGTGGTTGTTTTGTTTCTCCAATGTACAGATCTGCACGTGGTCACTGTATTGCACATACTTTTGAGCAGTCATATGTACGATTACAGAATGGGTATTTTCTGTATTGGGTAAATGTGTGATGGTATCCATATGACAATCATGTAATATAAACTATCCACTGAATTACTTTTGGTGGTGCGGTAGATTTTACTATAAGATACAGACTTCATTCCTATTTGAAAACTGAAACATCTTCCACTGTATACTTTGAAGACAGATGTCTACAGCTGCTATCCCGGTTACTATATTTCTCCATTTCACAAAACAAATCAAGTTCTGCATTTGTGTTTGAAATAATTATCTACAGAGAAATTATTATTCTTTCTCTGCAAATCCCTAAACAATTCCCCGTATCACTGATTTTTCCCATATATTCCTTTTTTTCTGTCATGCAGAGGAATTCCGTTGACAGATGTAATGAGAATTTATGTAAAGTATAATTAAAGAATCCATTTAGGTAAAATTTTATTTATGAAATGTAATTTTCTCATTAAGGAATGTGCTTGTTTTCCAGACTGTTTTGTTAAGAGTATGTAAATACAGGAAATCTCTGGTGACAAAGAAATGACCTTATACCTGTGCAATCTAAACTAATGTCTTATTTTTACAGTTTTGACAACTTTCTTTTAAATAACAGATTTACTGAACCTGCAATAACCATTCTTCCCCGCCGATAATGTGTTTCTCTGCTTTGTGATTTTTTCCTTTTGTGCATTTAAACAATCACCCTCTGAAAATAGATGCCAAACTGATCCCGGGGTCACTGAACCTTATCCTTCTTCTCACCTCCTATCAGGCAGAAATAATAAGTTTAAAAAATGCAGATGCTTTAACGCTGTACATAAACACTGCAAAGAAAGATGACTTGACTTAGGTGGGTATATGGACTCATTGCCCACACAACTTATTAGACCAGTTCCCCCTGTTTGGCTTGACTCCATGCAAAGTATTGGTGATGAGTTACAAATCTCTTTAGGGTCAATAATGATCTCTCCCTTTCATTGTCAGCACCACATTTCAGGTGGAACTGTTATTAAGAATTGCCAGTTACATGGCTCATCAATGCAACAAATCAGACTACAAGGATGTGGACATCTTAGCATTGTCTGTCTGTCTGTCTATCATCTGTCTGTCTGTCTGTCCATCCATCAGTCAGTCCATCCATCCATCCATCCATCCATCCATCCATCCATCCATCCATCCATCCATCATCCATCATCCATCCAGTTGTCATCTATCTCTCCATCTCTCCATCATACATACATCTGTCCATAATCTATCAATCTCTTATCTCTCATCTATCCATCATCTATCAGTCTGTCATCTATCCATCATCTATCAGTCTATCAGCTAATCTTACCTCGGGGGTGGGGGTTGATGTTCCAAAGGGCAGGTGTTATGGCCGAAAGGGCTTATCTCATGTGTCCTGAAAGATGGAACTCCTTAGCAAATGGGATCCACAACAAGGTCCTCCTGCCAGAATTTATGGGATGGGTAGATGTAATTGGGGAGAAGCATCCCTCAAACAACCTGGCTCCATGCCATGTAAGACTTTTTGAAGCAGAGATGAGATGCCCTTCCCTGTGCATTTCTGACTCTGGGCCATCCATTGATCTTCACTTATTATTGGCTAAAATTGAGGCTAATGGGAGTTGGAGTCCACTAACATCTAGAGAGCCAGTGCTTCCACATGTTTAACCTAAATAGACTTGCCACAACCAACCTAAAATTGACTGATATCTGAAACCTTTTTATTCTATTATTTAATAGCTATAGATAAGAAAGAATAGGCTAAATTTTAAAAAAATTAAGAAGTATTTTGTTAATATATTCTGGGAAAGTATATAAATATGTGCTCATCGCTAAATAAAAGAGATTGGATTGGATTTTGCTACATTAGCATTGCTAATTTGTAAAAAAAGAGAAAAAGTAAGGTATTTTCTCTTTTTGTTTCTTCACAAAACCCTAAATTGAAAGACTAAAAAGGTTAATGAGTAGCATTTTCCCATTAATATAAAACTAAATGAGACTCAGACAAAGAAATGACAACCTTTTCACTTCTATAGAGAGAATAAATCAATGTATATACTTTGAACATAGTAAGTCTATTTTTAGAAACCTTCCAGAGAAGATTAGAGATGGTTACATAGTTTGAGGCAAAATTTGTATGAAATTTGTATGTTCTCTGAATGCACATACAGGTAGTCCTCAATTTAGGACCACAACTGAGCCCAAAACTGCTGTTGCTGAGTGAAACATTTGTTAAGTTAATTTTTGTCTTATTTTCCATAGTTGTTAAGTGAAACACTGCAGTTATTAAGTCAGTAAGATGGTTGTTAAGTGAATCTGGCTTTCTCATTGACTTCGCTTGTCAGAAGGTCACAAAAGATGATCACATGACCACAGGACACTGCAACTGTCATAAATATGAGTCAGTTGGCAAGCATCCAAATTTTGATCTCGTGACCTTAAGGATACTGCAATGGCTGTAAGTATGAAAAACAGTCATAAGTCACTTCTTCAGTGCCGTTGTAACTTTGAACAGTCACTAAATGAACTTTTGTAAGTCGAGGGCTACCTGTATAAGAAAGAGAAAATGTTTTGTGCAGTTTCCTCACCCAAAAGAAATCTTGACATTACTCCAAAGTACATATTTTTTTAAAAAACAAATAAAGCACTCTAAGGTTTTTGCACATGACTCCCATGCAAACACATCCTGACAGTATCATTTTTTTCTGCTGAGTTCCCATAATATTTCTTCTTTTTGTCCCCAATCCACGAGCAAAAGACTTAAGTCATCTTTACCTCCATTAATGCTAAAGTGATGTTTCCCTCCTTAAGCTGACAGCATCCAGTGACACCCATCAGATGTACAAGATCTGTTGTGCTTCACCACCCATCACATTAGAGGCCAAGTCAGGTGTCTAGTAATGGATGAGGTCAGAGTGGCATTTATTGGCCATTTCAGGTTGATGTGAATGTGCTTCTTTCCTCTGGTCCCTGCTCATCCTCATCTATTGCCATTTTGCTGCCGTCTCCCTAAATTGCTCTGCTGGTGGTCTATGAGTTTTGTGCATTAGTTCTGTGCTCTCAGCTGGCAGGTCGTTAAGTACTTTAACAGTGTGGGTCTTAGCAATTTAGCACTACACTGAAATAACAGAGCGCAGGAACAGCATGACAGGCTGAAATAGTATAACATGGCACTAACAACACCTATTTGGCTCCGTCCATTAGTTCCCAAGCAGAACAAATGCAAAGAAGCTGAAGAGTCAACACCTGTTGTTTAGAGTAAAGAAGGAAAACAAGGAGAGGGAAAACCTAAATTAAAGTGCAACTTATGGTTCAGTTCTATTCATGACTCTGATGGGGGGATTGTTTTTGGTTTTTTTAAAAAAATATTGAACTAAGTTACAACAAAATGGAGTATAAGAGGAAGGATGGAAAAAGAAGCTTAGAGGCAATGGACAGAATACGGCAGGAAGTCTCCTCCTTCCTTCTGTACTGCTATAAAGAGCACCACAACCAATCACTTTGCCCATTATGCACTGCACATAGATAATCAAGGCAATACCATGTTGTTGTGTTGTGGAATAAATGCAGAAGATATTTTAATAAATCCAGAGATATTTTACAAGAAGAGTCCTCCATTCCTCTAACTGCAATGCCACCAGAGTCCAAATTTTGGGCTTAGACAATTTAAAACTATGCCGACTTCAGTCTGACCTAAGCATAGGACATAAAATTATCTGCCACAATTTCCTTCCTGTCAACGACTACTTCAGCTTCAACCACAACAATACATGAGCAAATAATAGATACAAACTCAAGGTAAACCTCTCCAAACTCAATTCCAGAAAATATGACTTCAGTAACAGAGTGGTCAAGGCCTGAAATGCACTACTTGACTCTGTGGCTTCTTCCCCAAACCCCCAAAACTTTAACCTTAGACTGTCTTAGACTGTCTAATTCCTAAGAGGTCTGTAAGGGGCATGCATAACTGTACCAGCATGCCCACCGTCCCTGTCCTAATAAGAGGTAGGTTAGGGATCAGAAAGGGGTGGGGGGGGGGAGCATGAGTAAAATTTGATGCTTGTATACTTTTCTGCCCACTCAAGGATAGGTTGATAGCACTTAGCAATGGGGAAAGACCTCTGGATGTAAACAGACACAAAATTTAATATGTTTGAAGTGGTGTGATTTCAAGGGATTTAAAAGTTATTTCATTGTATTCAATCACGTTTACCTCCATTTACTGAAAGCACCACTAATTGAATAATTTATTCTCAAATATCTATCCCAAGCCCCATAAACTACAAGAGATTGAAATCAAATTTAAGGGACAATTATTGAATTCAATGAGACTTCCATTAGGCATGAATGTAAGTATGCATGTATGTAAGTATGAATACACCCAGGACCTGTTTAAAAGCATATGACAATCAGCTTATAACTTGAAAAACTAGTTTCAGCAATATTACAAAGGAAAATATTCTAGTTTGGGGACTTTGGGCAGGACATTGTAGGACAAGAGGAAGACTCACAGGTTGATGCAGGTTCCTTTCTCTGAGCCAGTAACCCATGTCTTGTGGCCAGGTAGCTGAACTGTTGGATGCCTTGGTCTCCAGCTGCTATTGTAAAATATAAGTTCTATATGCCACGAATCTATATCAGACATGGTGATAGGCAAGTGCGTGTAGACTGATTGGGCTGTGATAGAAATTGCCCATCTAGGATTCAAGGCCTACAGCAGTCCTGGCACAGAAAGAAAAGGGAGAGGGAGAGCAGGAGATGTAGTCCTGCTTACGAAATTCTCACAGTGACAGAGCATTGCCTCAGAGTGGAAGGGGAATTGGGTCACCATGACAAGCTAGGGCTGCTGCCCCACAACACATCTTTATGAGTTCCTGCAACCTATCTCTGAGCTAGGGTTGAGTTCTCAAACTTTTTGGAAATGGGTAACTTCAATCTCAATGTCCTAAGGTGAGCTCTGGTGTAGCTCAAGAGGCATGGCCTCCATAGAACCAGTGGACTTGCTACAAGGGGCCACAAGGGTAGAAGGTCCTTTAGGACAGTCTGCCCCAGATGCCTAATGAATCCTGAGAGTTTTCAGAGAATGCTTGGGGAATTCCTTGAGATGGTGGCAGGCAGTCCTGTGTTCTGTGGAGCAAACCAAATGTGCTTAGAAGGATGGTGGCAGAAAACCAGAAGTGGAATGCAACTGAGCGCTATTAAGAGCTCACATCTGAGCATATACAGAAGCAATAAGATCAGCAAAACTGCAGATTCCCATTTTGATTCAAACTAGTCTAGAGATTTTAGGGAAAGATTGGTAGGCTTGCTGGATATATCTGTGATTTTTAGCAGACGGGAAGAACCCATGATAGTAAGCAAGGTAGCATGCTAACTGAGATACCTTTATAACTGTGGAAACCCAAGGAAATTTATAGGGATCTCTACAGTGATGAAATCCTCCATGGTTTGCCACTGGTTTGCTGCCCGTGCATATGCAGTGCGCATCAAATGCACGTGCTGAATGTGTGTGCATGCACAGTGCACACCAAACGCATGCTTCGCACGGAAGAAGGAGGCTTAAGAAGGTAAGTAGAACAGCAAGGGGGAATAGCTGTGCAGCACTATTTAGATTCGCTAGAAAGTAGGATTTCCTGCTTTCTAGCGAATATAAATTGCACGGCACAGCTGATAGTCGGAAATACCAGTTCGAATGAACTGGTAGCATTTTTTTTAGTACTGGTTCACTCAAACCAGTAACTTTTAATACTACCGGTTCACCTTAACCGGTGCGAACCAGTAGCATTTCACCCCTGGCTCTCTAATTAGAACTAAGTCACAGCTTCGCTCCTTTGCATGACTAGTTGAGGCAGAGGACTCAGAATATAGCTGATGCTTCTCTGAGGATACGTAGTATTGTTTTATTTGAAGGACATGGTAGTGTCCTTGATGAGGACTTCATCTCTTGATGAAGTCTTCCCTTGAAAGGTAGGAAGTTAGAGACTGGGAAAAGGTTATCTCTTTTTAGGGAAAATTGTAAAGAAGGCCTAGAAAACCAAGCACAGCTGAGATTATTTCCTGGAGGATTCAGGCCTGCCCTAGGGCAGATGTAGCATTGGTTACTGCAATTAATGGGTCTGTCTTTTGAGACAGCCAGGAAACTTCAGCTGGTGCAGAATACAGTATCCAGATTACTAGGAGAGCATCTTTGCTACTGCAGGATAACTCAACTTTTAAAGTCAATGCCTTATACATGGTTATGGCACTGTAGTACATCAGGAATGTCCTTGCCAGAACGAAACCTGTCTATTGAGTGCAGACATCGATGGAGAGCTTAATGATGTTACACAGAGCTCAGGAGGAGTGTGAGGGGAAGGAGGGGCAGGTAGGCTAGAGAGCACGTTTTCTCAGTAGTAGAGTCTGGACTTTAAAATTCACTTCTTCCAGAAGCATGTCCATTCTTGTATTTTGCAATCAAGTGTGTGTGTGTGGGGGGGGGGGGGGGAGAGTATTATTCCACTGTGCTTTTGGACGATTCTGACTGCTTATTGCAGGCAGTTTTTATTAGGTGTCATTTCTATGATTTATGTACTTGTGATTGTTATGTCTATTTACCACCTAGCATCTGACTAGATTTGGGCTGTCTACAAATACTGTAATCAGCCACACAAAGAGAACAGGGCTCTGTTTGGTGGGGTGAATTGTTTATAAATTGGGGAAAACTGCCTAAAAGAGATCTTCTTCCTTCTTCTTTCCTTTCTCCTCCTCCTCTTCCTTACTTCAACAATATTCACCTGGTAAACTTTTGGTTTTTTTTCCTCTCCGAGATCATGTCCTCAAGGTCCGTGTGCCAGCATAAACACCAGGAGCATGAAAATCACATGGAGCATTGGAACATATCATTTTGTTTTTAATCTTTGAAACAAGAACATTTAAAATGGGAGGGCTTTAGAAATCCCTTTTCCTTTAGAAAGCCTCATGAAGTTTGCTTCAGCAAAAGCTTCTTTTTGTTCTTGGTGCGCTCTTGGTGGGGCACGTGCCAACTTGGCAACCGTAAAGATCTGCATTTCTTACTTCTATTAGAAAACAGGGCAGTCTGAACCCATTTATCATCCTGAGAAGACTTAAATTATGTTGTATAATTGCCAAATGCCCTCAGGGCTGTTTCTTTCTTTTTTTAAACTTGTGGCCAGCCAATACTAAGACTCGGCTCATCTTTTCTAGGAAAGCAAGAAATACTTCACACAATAAGCATTGTGAACATTTGTCGTTCCCTCAGCAAAAGAATGGCACTTGTGTAAAAAGAAGCTGGTAGTTGTGTTCAGGCACATATCTTTTGGACCGTTGACAAAAGACGAACTTGTTCTTCAGGATAAATGGAAGCATTTAGCCTGCAGCCTCTTTTTTGACAAATGAAGATTTTTTTAAAAAAAAAAATATACTGGGCATTGTTTTGAAGCTAATTTTGTTTCTTTTCTGAATGCCATATATTGCTATGCATCTAGCAAGACTCTGGAAGACCTGAGTGCCAATGTTTAATGACGGTAATGTATAATTGTCAAAGAGATTCTGTTATCTTCAGATGAAAGTACAGCAAGAAAAAGCTTCAAAAGAATATGTATAGTGATCACAGTTCTTTCTTCCTCTGACTGATGCAACAACAAAGAAGGAACCTCTTCCTAACTTCCAAATCATACTTTATTACAGGGCTTCAGAAAGTATATATTTTGGGATGCAAATACAATAGAAATTAAAAGTATGAGCGGCTGGCGTATCAGCAGCACATCTGTATTTCTCAGAGGATAAAAAGAAGGCGAAAACCTTCATCATTGGGAAATCCCTCTCCACCCCACCTCATATTTCTGCATACCTCTGCTGATTATAATTTCTTTTATGTAGTGGAAAGGAGTGAATCAAAGTTTTGGTTTTCCAGAGCTGCGTAAGCGTTTAAACCTGATCATACAGGGAAAAAAAAAATTAAAGTCCTCTTTCCAAATGCTGCTGAGCGCATAAAACGTGGCACCGTCTTCTCTGTCGCAGTGGTGCTCAAGGAGCCTGATGGAAATTAAAAACCGATAGAAATAAACATGTAATCAAGTTGCAGCAATAAAATGTCTCGAAGCAAAATTAAAACAGATGAAAAGCTTCACTAATTAAAACTGCTTCCCTTGATATCTGAAAGATTGCCGTGACATGTTAGGCAGCTATATTAGGGAGAGATGTTTTGCAATCAAATGGCAAAATATCCATTCTCCTAATTTCCTAAATGGGGGTCGCTCAAGCAGAGATCTGACTGAGGATATTCTCAGTCAATATCTGAGGTTATGCTGGAGCAGGTCAGATCCAGATCTTCAAAATATATATATATTTAAATTATTCCTACAAACACTGCTTGGGTTGATGCACCTGAAGAGACGCAAGCTGGATCAGTCTGGTGCCTGCTCTATTTTGAACCAGCCAGATCTCTAGTTTCTCACCCAAACCAGTAACTTTCATCAGGAGTCACATACAGAAGGCCCAATTAAGCATTTCCGAGGCTCACAATCTGGTTTTACTTCATACACTGTTTCAACATGCTGCTAGTAGCACTGCTGAACTTCTATGGAATAAAAATAGATTTTGGCAGTCTCCTACCCACTCCTTCCCTTTTCCTTTGTGGTGAGGAATAAGGATATCAGATAGAAAGCTACTCCTGTGATAGGTGAGGTTGAAAGGATCCCCCACCTTAACGCTGAAGCTTTTCTTCCCCTGGGAACAAATTCTACTCTGCTTGGTGCGCAGAAGTCAATCAAACACTTTCTGTCAAGCTGGAAGAGAGAGGCTTGTTATGTTTGATGTTGCCAAGGCTGGAACAAATTTTAAAAATATCTTCCCCATTTTCTATTCCTTTGCTTTTCGTTTTCTACTTCTTTGCTTTCGGGATTCTTTATGTCTTTTTTTTTTTTTACCCAGTGATCTTTGCATTTGATTCCTGAGTTCTAGATTTATTTTTAACTCACGAGCTGTAGCAGCAAAAGCTCATAAGCATGCCTTACGTGTATGTTTAATCAATGATCTGTTATTCTAAAGCAGATTTTTTGCTATCATTTGTGAAATACTTGTATGTTGTGTCAAAACATGATGTTTAATGCCCCGATTTGCTGCAAATGGATCTTTTTATGAAAAAAAAGAGGAAAGTTCAACCTTTATTTTAGAAATCTCTATGCTTTAATGCTTTACAAAGAACATAATATATAAGATGAAATCAATGCAGCGTAAACATGCTGGGGATTTACTTCTCAATATTGGCAATGTACCAGCAGAGCTAATACTCTAACCTCTGCATTGTACCTTCTCATTTTCTCATCGGTCATGTCACTGCCCTGGAGAACAACAGCACATTAACCCAACTACTTTGCATCAAAAGGTCCCCAGTTCAAATCATGGAATCCCCAAGCAGGACCAGTAAGTGCAGTTATAGGACATATTGGAACATCCTATCAGTCCTTGTTAGTGGGACACAATGCTGTTTCCTTTATCATTACTCTTTCCCCTATTTTGCTTCTCACTGGGAAGAGCAATAGCACTTAGACTTATATACTGCTTCATAGTGCTTTACAGCCCTCTCTAAGTGGTTTACAGAGTCAGCATATTGCTCCCAACAGTCTGAGTCCTCATTTTACTGACCTTGGAAGGATGGAAAGCTGAGTCATCTTTGAGCCAGTCAGGATCAAACAGTTGGCAGTCGGCAGAATTAGCCTGCAATATTGCATTCTAACCCCTGCGCCAGCATGGCTCCTTAAAAGGAGGAGACAATTCAAACATCTGGCAACAGAGTCCTTCATTTTGCAAGTATCTGTCATCCTTGACAAAAATAACAGAGGAGAAAACCAAAGGAAATTATATTCCAGATGCGACAGCCTTCTTCACATGTTTCCAAGTGAATAATATGAATTAAAGGGTGAGGCTCTGCTGTATCCAATTTAAACTATACTATTGCTACTTAACCCAATCATCAGAATGTTGACTAGGAGAATGGCAGGAGTTGTACTTTAACACACCTGGTTAATGCCAGGTGGGGAGAGCCACTTATGCTTCCAGGGGAGGGATATTTTGCAACAAGCATGCTTAATCTTTCTGCATGCCAAAGATAAACAAAGCAACAGGATTTCCATTATGGTTTAGCCCTAAACACTTTACATAGATTTGATGTTTTATTTCAGCAGAAATCTGTTTCTTCTCAATGTGCCTAGCTTTTAGAGCACTGATGGCTAACCTCTTTGCCATCAGGTGCCAGGAAAGGGGGGGCGGGCAAGGTTCGCACATGCATGTGCCCACACCCATAATTCTATGTGCCCCGCCCTCCCTCCCCCCCACTCCTGGCACGTGATGGCCCGATAGGCCAGTTTTTCTTTCTCACTTGGCTCCAGATCCTCTCTAGGCATCTGGAGAGGGTGAAAACAGCCTTCCCCACCATCTCGGAGGCCCTCCGGAGGCCTGAAACGGTCTATTTCCCAACTCCCGGTTGGACAGAAAATGATGTTTTTTGCTGTCCCCAGCCTCCAGAATCTCTCTAGGAGCCTCTGAAAATTCTGGAAATTCTAATCACCATCAACTGAGCCTCTTTGAAGGAGATGGGCAATTTAGAAACATGAAATATAAATAAATCTTACCTCTAATATATCTTTATGAGCAGATATTCATGTCCCTTGGGACTGGCGTAACTATTATTTTATATTTTGTCAAGATTGGTTCCTCCTCCCCCAGGACGTTGATCTAGGTTGCTGTCGTGCACAATGAGAAGTGAAAGAAATGTGCAAATAGACAAGAGATTTATTTATTTATACAGACCATGCAAATTGAGGCATGGAGGTGCATGGCTGTATATGCTGAGTATCTTATATTCCTTTAGTAACTCATGGTCAGCAAGCTACCTACACATTCTAGAGTTGCTTCCCAGAGCATTTCTGGTTCATAGTGCTGGAATTCAGCCGCAACATCACTCATATTGATGGGTGCCCTCACAAAAGAGACTTAATGCACTAACGCAGGGGTTGGCAACCTTAAACACTCAAAGAGGCATAAAGGTCCTAACCGGAAGCCCTCTGTTCAATTCTGGAGCCAACAGGAAGTCTGGTTTCCCCACCATAGAGTCTCCTCCTAGCACGACATCCTTTTTCCTCTATCTGTCCTAACCGAAAGCCCTATCAATTGTGGAGCCGGCCAGCGACAGGGAGCTGCAGCAGAGGGATGAAAGAGCCACATGTGGCTCCAGAGCCATGGGTTACTGACCCCTGCACTAACAGATGCTTCTGGATCTTGCTGCTGATGGCCCACCTAAGGCCCTTCCATTTAAAAGACTGAAATTTTACCACTGGTAATGCAGTTCTATCACAGGCTGGGGCCTTGAGTGAGAAAAATAAAAATATCCAGCCCAAAAGTCAGCTTCATCCAGAAGAAAGGTTTACAGCCTCTAGTAGTAACAGTCATTAAGAAGGATGCCAAGGTTACTTCTCTAGGGTGCCATTTCCTGTCCTCAGTAAATATTTGAGTGAGGACTGGGATCCTCACATCTTGCTGTAGGATAGACTTTATATTTGCAGTGAATCAGTCACTGCTCTCAGATGTCTGCAGGACAGTTTTTCCCTGAATGCCATCACTCTGCTAAACAACTAATTCCCACAACACTGTCAAATTAACTACTAAGACTGTATTACTATTCTTCTTCTCATCCTTACTAGTATCTATCTCTTCCCACTTATGGCTATATCCATGTTGCTTGTATCTTTATAACTTATATTGTTTTTATTGTTTCCTAGTATGATTTGATTGCTTATTAGTATCCTATGACTATCACTAAGTGTTGTATCTTATGAATATGTATATTCTATTCTATTCTATTCTATTCTATTCTATTCTATTCTATTCTATTCTATTCTATTCTATTCTATTCTATTCTATTCTATTCTATTCTGTTAGGAAATGGCCATTGCCTAACTAGTTGGCCAGGTAATATATAAGCCAACATTATATGTTTACAGTATGAATATGTAGAATATAACCTTAAGAGTATTGCTGAGTCATTCTGCATCCTGATTGGATGAGCTCTGTAGCAACTGTATTTAAGAAGAGTTTAATTGTGGTCAGTGTGGACATTTCACCATATTGTTACCTGCTGCTATGTTGTAGATATAGTTGGTCTCTTTACATGGTCAGTTTGATCATGGTTTGTTTATTACTGCTTTTATGAACTGTTTTATATTGTTCCTGAATGATTCATGTCTTGTTCTATGAACCCGTAAGAAGTTTTGCATCTCTGGATTGATTATCCATGGCTAAGGCTTGGATTGGTAAAAGGACTATGATTTTGCCTTACTCTATAAGTAAACTACTTTAAAAACCAGTTTGTATGCAGTTTATTCACAACTACTCTCAGAACTGTTTCTGCGCGCAAACATTCTATGCGCTGCTTCATAAATATTCCTGGTTATCTCACAACTATATCCTTAACATATTCTATTCTATTCTGTTCTGTTCTGTTCTATTTCTTCCACTGCTGCAAATACTTGTTGTAGAAACCCATTCAAGTTCATAATATCCAGATGCTGATTACCATCTCCTAAGGAATCTGACATCTCGTCAGGATTCTAAAAAGGACTTGACAAGTACTGGTGCTGCTTAATAATTGCAATACTGAATCATGACACATCAATTCCAAATCTCTAATATTTGGACATCTCACAAGATACAGAAATTAACCAGAGCAAGATCAAGGAAACATTCTGCTTTCTCTCTCTCTTTCTCCATCTTGCCTCTAAACCCACCCAAATCAGAATAGGACTGAAGTTTTGAAAACATATATAAAAAATGAGTGGGTTGGAAGAACAAATGATCTCTTGACAGCTGGTAAAGCATTTTGGAAAATGTATTCAACATTGGAAAGAATGGGGTAGTCACTGATGATGACTCTTTAATACATAAAAATATTAAAATAGTTATAGAATTTTACATGAACATAATAGTTCTAAGCATTTTATGCCACAGTGGCTATATTGCTTGGCCCTCATGCTCAAATCATTTGAGCTAGATAAGCATTGTTTTGGTTTTATAATTTGTTAAAATATAAATACATAAAAATAATCATAAATGATATTGTGTTGTGTTGTTTAGTCTGTTTTCTTTTATACCACAGACGAAGATTCCTGATCTGAAAAAATGACTTGTATTTTAGTACTCTCTGGAACCAGATGTAGTTGTATGAAAAGTTTACGCATTATAAAATGTGACTCAAATTTAAAATACTGTAACACAAGTTGGCATTTGAATGAACATTGAATAACTGAGCAACAAAACTCTATAGAACTACAGGAGAACTCTATGGAAAGAATGAGTTGGTTGACTATTAATGGTTAGTATTTTATTATTTATATGAAGACTGAAGGCAGCAGGAAGAGAGAGGGGAAAAAAAAGAGAAATATAGGGGCCAAATCTCCATACATAACATTTGCAGAAGTATGGCTCTTTCCTCAGTCTTTGTAATGTAGATATTCAGGTTATTTATATATTTATTTAAATTGAGCAATGATGATAGTTCTTAGTGTTTTAATGGAAAAGCCAAAATCAGACCTATTGAAGTGGACTGCAAAATCCAGATAAATGTCCTCCAGATAGCTGTAGATAGCTACAACTGATGGTTGTCCAAATATCTACAGTCTAGACCTAACAACTCTATCTACATGTCGGGTTACTAACTTAAACTTGTCTTGTTCTCATTTGACAGCTACATTTTACAAGCTGGTGACTAATTAGCATTGCCACAAATTGATGGCAGAGATTGAGAGAATGTAATTATCCAGATGTTGCTGAACTGCAATGTCTGACAACCCCTGTTGGAATATCCAACAAGATGCTGGGAGTGTAGTTCAACAACCATCTGGAATACAACATCTGTTTATTTGCTATGCAAGTTAGGCTGCACTCTGAGCTATTTTTTTTTAATTAATGTAATGGTTCTTAGGAAGTCTGCCCTTTGTCAGTGGAGTGAATATCAAGTTAGCATCTAATTCTGCGGACATCTAATGTCCGCAGAATTTAGCATCTAATTCTGTGGAGCTGGTTTGCCTATCAATCATAATAGAGCTGGAAGGGACTTTGGAGATCTTCTATCCAATCATATGATCAAACAGGAGACCCTATACCATTTCAGATAGGTGACTGTCCAGTCTTTTCTCAAAATCCTCCAACACCTACAACTTCTGAAGGCCAGCTGTTCCATTGGTTAATTGTCCTCACTGTTAGGAAGTTTCTCCTTAATTCAAGGTTGTTTCTCTCCTTGATTAATTTCCATCCATTGTTTCTTGTCTTGTCTTCTGGTGCTTTGGAAAATAACTTGACCCCCTCTTCTTTGTGGCAGCCCCTCAAATAGTGGAATACTGCTATCATGTCCCCCCTAGTCCTTCTTTTCTCTAGACTGGCCATAAGCAATTCCTGCAACCATTATTCATATGTTTTAGTCTCCAGGCCCTTAATCATCTTAGTTGCTTTTCTTTGTACTTTTTCCAAAGTCTCAATCTTTTTTGTAATGTGGTGACCAAAACGGGATGCAGTATTCCAAGTGTGGTCTTACTAAGGATTTATAAAGCGGTACTAATACTTCACGTGATTTGGATTCTAGGCCTCTATTTATACAACTATGCTTTGTATTAGCTTTTTTGGTTGCTGATGCACATTGCTGGCTCATGTTTAAATGCTCGTCCACTTGGACTCCAAGATTCCTCTCACAGTTACTGTTTTTGAGCCAGGATTCTCTCTAATCTGTACTCATACCTTTGGTTTTTCTTCCTGTATGTCTAAGAGACTGCTGATAGTAGATCAGTTTCTCTTTTTTCCCAAGTATGCATTCACTCAAGGAATGAGAGAGGGAGAGAGGGAGAGAGAGAGAGTCCACTTAGTAAACACAGGTAGTCCTCAACTTACAACAGTTTGTTTAGTGACCATTCAAAGTTACAACAGCATTGAAAAATGTGAGTTAAGATCATTTTTCACAATTACGGCCTCTGCAGCATCCTCATGGCCATCTGGTCAAAGATCAGATGCTTGGCAACTGGTTCATATTTATGACTCTTGCTGTGTCCCGGGGTCACGTAATAACCATTTGCAACCTTTTGTTGTGGCTCCGTTGCCTGAGACTGTGTCATTGTCAGGAGAGGACTCCGAGAGTGAAAGGGAAGAGTTGGCGAGATCTCCCTCTCCAGGACCCTCCTCTCTGGCAATGCCCCTGGAAGACACCGAAGGGCAAGAGATAGGCCCAGGGCTAAGCATGTCCCCGCAGCCACAGGTGGACAGCGACGAGGGAGATAAGTGCTGGCTGGATCCTCGACAGCGACGCAGGGAGAAACGTGCACAGCAGAAGGGAAGGCGTGCCAGAGATTAGCTGAGTCACTGGACCACACCCCACAGGATATAAAAGGGAGAGTGATGGCCAGTCAAACCTTGTGACAAAAAAAGCTGAAAGCTTCCACGCCATTCTGCATTGTCGGACTCTTATTTTAAAGACTGGAATTATCTCTGGACTGAATTGTAAATATTGAGCTGCTTACCTTTGATGTGCCAGAAGCGGAGAGAAGTTATCTCTCCTCTTTGTAACTAATAAATTCTTGGCAGGCAGCCACTAGGTTTTTGCTGGCTGGTTTGCTCATTTACTTCGGAACGCTTGTTGGTGTGTGTGTGTGGGGTCGGGGACAGAACACCTTTCCACAAGCAAAATCAATGGGGAAGCCAGGTTCATTTAAAAAACAGGTTACTAATTTATCAACTGCAATGATTCACTTAGTGTGGCAAGGAAGTCGTAAAATGGGGCAAAACTCACTTAACAAATTTTGGGCTCAATTGTGGTCGTAAGTTGAGAACTACCTGTAATAGTTAAGTGGGGGAAACTTTGCTTACCCCATAATATATTTCCTGTAAACAAATATCTTTTCTTTATAATTATAAAATGTGCTTCACTGGTCATTGTTTTGCTTAGATTCCATTCACAGGAATGCTCACATGCCAACACTTCAACCTCTAACGTTCACCCCGTCATCCACTGAGCTAATTTGGGAGGAGAAAAGTGATTATCTTATTATCAAGAGGAATACATAAATACAAAAAAAACCCCACTGGATTTAAATTGTGATGGGCGCTGGTCTTTTTTCTTTAGCTGCCTTTTACAGCAATAGACAGAAACAGAAATAGCCTTCACCTCTCTCTCTCTATAATATTGGTTGGGAAGTGATTATATGGATAGTCCTTGATTTATGGCCACAGTTGGGAGCAGAATTTCCATTGCTAAACAAGGTGGTTGTTAACTGAGTTGTGCATGATTTTACAACCTTTATTGCCATGTTTTAGCTGCTAAGTGAATCATGATTGTTAAAACAAATCTGGCTTCCCGCATTGACTTTGCTTATCAGAAACTGGCCAGGAAAGTCAGAAATAGAGATCACATGACCTTGTGATGTCTTCCTTGGATGATTCCTCAGAGGTTGGCTCGAGGGAAGATGAGCTTATTCCTGACCCATCAGGAACTAATGACTCTGAACAGCTGGCTGAAAGAGATTTACAGGGGGTTTTGGCTGGGGACAGCTTGCAGATGGCGATGGCGGATAGTCAGTGGAGAGGACGAGCTGCCTTCTGTGGTGGATCCGAGAGCACCTAGGGCAAAGAAAAGGAAAGAGCAATGGAGATCTACCAGTTTACTCTTGATGTGCTGTACCCTGGCCACCTGTCTTGATGGGCTGTACTGGAAAGCTATTTATCATGGCAGGCAAAGGGAGGCATTGCTGGGAACAACGTGTTTAGTTTCTGGCTGTGTGCATTTGTTCCTCATGCTTCCTGCTGGACTTTGGAGACTCTGAATTTCTCTTGCCAAGTGAGCTCTTGTGGGTGTATTTCAGTTTGGCCTGGTGGATTAGGTTGTTTGGTGATCTTATTTGTTGGAGTGACTTTCCATTGTTTTATGGACTATTGACCATTGCTTTGTGGACTAACCTTGACCTGCTTGTGGATGGATTTATTTGGGACAGTTCTGAGGCTGGGTGAAGAGAATTGCTGGGGAACATTAATAAAAAGGGCCTAGTGGCTCAGCAGACTAAAGCATTGTGATTAACATCAGCTGTCTGCAATTACTGTAAGTTCGAATCTCACCAGGCCCAAGGTTGACTCAGCCTTCCATCCTTTCTAAGGTAGGTAAAATGAGGACCCAGTTTGTGGGGGCAATAAGCTGACTTTGTATAAATATACAAAAGTATGAAGGCTATTGCTTAATACATTGTAAGCCGCCCTGAGTCTTCAGAGTCTCCAGAGAAGGGCGTCATATAAATCAAATAATTTAAAAAAAAACCTCTCTAAACCACTCTTGTGTGTGTGTGTGTGAGTGAATGGGGTAGCACAGACCCCAGGATGCTGCAATCACCATAAATACATGCTAGTTGCCAGGCACTAAATTTTCATCATTTGATGATGGAGGGGTGGCAGTGGTGGGATTCAGCCAATTCGTACCACTTCAGGAGAACCAGTTGTTAACTTTCTGCACAGTTTGGTGAACTGGTTGTTGGAAGAAATCATTAGGGCACAGAACCAGTTGTTAAATTATTTGAATCCCACTACTGGGGGAGTGGGTTGTTGCAGCCATTAAATGCAAGAACCAGTTGTAAGTCAGGCACTGTTTTTCAGTGCCATCCTAACTTCAAACATTTGCTAAGCGAATTGTTGTAAGTCAAGCACTAACTGTAATGAAAGCAGTTAGTGAGGATTCCTAGAATTGACAAAAGCTGTAGCAAAAGCAAGCATCCTTGTGAAAAGTGCCACGTGGAAGATGGAAGGGCTGCAAATATGCTTGCTTATTTGTCTACTCTAAAGCAGGGCTGTAAAACTCGCAGCTTGTGGGCTGGATGTGTCACACACTGGCCACGCCCACCCCGTTTTAGTGAAGGGAAAAAAATGTCACAATACATCACATGTGTCAACTTGCACAGCATTTCTAGTCTGCTCTCAAGTTGCCATGGGTAGAAAGGGGGGAGAACTGACCGAGCAATTCAGCAGCCACATTCCATGCATACCTTCCTCAAAAGTTGGATCTCAGATTACTAGAGCCAGTTTGTGGGGCATGATTTCTACAGCCTGCGAAAGTGCCTTGTTAGAGAATGTGATTTATGACACAGCCTGGGGGGGGGGGGGAGAACAGGGTCATAGTTGATATAATTACAATTAATAAATAGCTGATGTGAAATTCTGAATTCTGAGTATATAAATTAAAACATTGCCTTTTTATGTTGTACAGATTTTGTGGGCATATATGTTTTTAGTTCATAATACTTATCATTTGTCTTTCATACAGAAGAAAAAGCATTGATGCCAGATCCAAATATTCAGCTTAAACTATTTTTTATTTTTAAGAGTGTGCAGATTGCATAGGATGTGCATATTGCCTATATAGTAGCTCTTGAACTGAACTATTGAATTTAATGGTGAAATTTTAATGCTCCTTTTTTATGTTCCTCATTCTATGGCTTACAATATTCCAAAATGTGCTTCTATTTATAGAAATGACCTCTCAGCACTAATGATGGTGATATGCACCCAATTTGTCACATCATGTTAGTATTATTTAGATAACTTAGGTAAACCAAGAAAGAAAACTAAAGGTAATAGGCATTTTTATTCCCTTTTTCATACCAAGATCTTAGTAATCATGACTGCTCCCGACAAACCAATTTCTTTGCAAAGCCATTAGGCATGGATTCATAAATGTGGACCATTAGCAAGGCAAACAGCAACTGGGAAGTCATACTTTTCCAAACTTTTCTTTCAGAGGCATGAAGAGCAAAATACCTGTTTAAATATATTTATGTCCATTAAAGATATCTATTTTGGTGTCTATGGTTCTCTTCTGCCTGACTTTCTTTCTGTTTTTTAAAATCAAGGAAGGGGCCTCTTTAGAACCGGTTCCATATACAGAAAAAACAGTTATTAGTTATTCTTCCTTCCAACTATCTCATGAGATAGTTGTCAGTTTGGGTCCTAAGTTCTCTCTCTCTCCACCCAATCTATTTCAGAGATAGTTCTGCTGGGGAAAATTAGTAGAAGGAAAGCTACATAGGCAGCTTTTAAGTTCCTGGAGAAAAGACAGGAGATAAATCTAATAAATAAATAAACCTCTTCTTTCTAAGAATCAATATGTGTTTGGTGTTCTTTCTGTACTAGCAGCATACATCTTTATCGTGTTTACATTTCAAAAGTACAAATGAGACCCACAAGAAAATACGTGAAGTTCTTTACTGCATGCTTTAAACGGCCTGGTTTTTCAGGTACCAGGAAATTTTAAGAGTTTCTTCATAAGATTCTGGCAGAATGGCTTTGTTTGCCTTCCTCCACCTCTATTTCTGCACATGCATCTAATTGCTTGCTAATAGCGCCATTATCCTTCTTGAACATAAAATTCACAACGTCCTTCTTTTATATAAAAAGCAGATTCAACATTTCAATTGTTCCATGAATCAAGAAACTAATATAGCCTAACATTCCTTAATTTTTTTTTAAAAAAAGTTTCCTTTTTGTTGTTTGCTAACCTGGAAACTCTTTTTAGAGGTCGGAAGAGGATGGGGGGAAAAAAGGCCAAAAGCAAAAATGTTTGAGTGGAGTCTCAAGCAAGATCTTCAGTACAATCTTGATACAAGCTGCTTCAAAGATCTAAAATAAAAACAATAGATCAATTATATGTATTTGTTTTTAGCTGTCATCTGGTCATATTGGCAAGAGATTTGTAATTTAGCAATCAGTAATAGTAACAGTAACAGATATCCATAGGGACCTTGGAGGTCATCTAGTCCAACTGTACTAGGGAATTGAACCGCCAAACTGCCAACCTTCCTGATCAACAAGCTCAATGGCTTAGCCACTGAGCCCCTGTTTTTGACAAGAAAGTGACAGATAGAAGTGGCTGGAAGCAGGATGAGCTGCTTTCTAAAAAGATAGCAACGTAGTATTGCTCCCATATTTTTTATAAAGCTCATGCTTCACAGCCTGGGATACTAATATAATGATGCAGTTAACATATTGAAAAGAATTTCATCATCAGGGAGAAATAAAGATATTTTTCATTATTTTTGTAATTCTAAAAGAATTAGTGAATTATCTTCTTAATGTCATACCAGTTCAGGGTACTTCTAGGATGCTTCCTGATTGTACCAACCAAAAGATATTGTGGAGATATTTTATCATTGCCATCCTGTAGCAATGGGGAAATTGACACCAATTTTCAACAAGAATGATCCGAGGAGCTATGGGGACAATCAAAACCTCATTCATCCTTAGAGAAGATGATGATGTTGCAATATCTGTCAGAAGACTCTATGGAGAAGATCAAAGGATCAGATCAATGAATGAGATACAGTGAGAAACCAGATTGTCCATCTGTCCCTTGAACAACAAACCAAATTGCTGGACAACATTTCAAACTAGAAAAAAACTGACAATAGATTTTTCCAGATTGTTGCTGTTCCGTGGGTAAGCTTTCAAGACATTTACTGCTCACACCATTTTTTAAAAAAATTAGCACATACTTATTATCCCCATCCTTTCTTCCCTTTGCAGCCAGTAACAGAAAAGTGATATTAACCATGATCGACTTTCTGAGGAAATTACCTTTTATTGACCATCTCTCAAAAATCAGCCCTAGTTTTTGAGATTCTGTATTAGGGTAAAGGTAAAGGTTCCCCTCGCACATATATGCTAGTCTTCCCCAACTCTAGGGGGTGGTGCTCATCTCCATTTCAAAGCTGAAGCACCAGCGCTGTCTGAAGACCTCTCCGTGGTCATGTGGCTGGCATGACTAAATGCCAAAGGTGCACGGAACACTGTTACCTTCCCACCAAAGGTGGTACCTATTTTTCTACTTGCATTTTTATATGCTTTCAAACTGCTAGGTTGGCAGAAGCTGGGACAAGTAATGGGAGCTCACCCGTTATGCAGCACTAGGGATTCAAACTGCTGAACTGCCAACCTTTCAATCGACAAGCTCAGCATTTTAGCCACTGAGCCACCATATCCCTTTTGTATTATGATACAGAGAGTTCATTGTCAGAGGTCATAAATCCCAAATATCCCACAAAAGTTTGGGGGAAAAGGGCACCTTGGCAAATTTTGTTCACCTGCTTGTGAGAGAATATCACAACTGCAAAATGAAGGTCGAGGAGATCTTCATGCATGATATGGAGTGCACACGCTTCCTTCATGCTGGGTGTCCCTTCTCCATTGTCACAGTTTGGCAAAAGACTGCTATGAAGAAGACTGACTTCAGCATTTCATTTCCCAATTATATCCTGTTTACCCTTTCCTACCTGATCTCAGCATGGGAAGAATTTTAATAATCAGTAATAATCATAGAAGATTCTTTTCCCCACCATCTCAAATAATTGACCAAGGCTAGAAAATATGTTGCAAAGATCCAGTGCTAAGAATTACTCAGTCTATGGATAAATAGAAAAACTAATTATGTTGGGCAAGAGTAACTAATCAGACAAAGAACCTATTCATTCACACTTCCCGAAAACCATAAATAGGTTGCCCAGACACCATCCAAATGACAAAGGCAAGCCAACAGACACAAGGAAGGACAATTAAGATTGACCATTAGACAGAGTCACACAATAGAACCAGCACATCCACACATCCACACCTCACAAGCTCACACCAAGGACCAATCCTTCCCTATAAAACAACCTCTCCGCACCTCATTTTCTTTGTAGCTACCCCATGAGAAGTCCCCCCACCCACCTGAAGAATGAAATATTTTGTGGAATAGTATATTTCCCCAAAGACAGAAATGGAGAAACATACTCTTAAAAACAGAACGCAGTGTTTCTTAATCGCCCCAGCAGATATTTTGTGCCCATTAAGAAAGATTGGGCCAGCCTATTCACAAAAGAAAAGACCTTCACCTCCAGGGACGGGATGAAAATTTGCATTCTCCTCCACCCAAATTCTAAGAGCAGAACATGACCTTTTAGGACATAATAGGATTAACCCACCACCATTTATTAAAAGACATAGGCCCCTTCAATCCACAACTCCCAAAACAGTTCAAACTTCAAAACCACAGAAACCTATAAAAATCCATCCACTCATTCAACCATTTTGTCAGCTGCCCCAGAGCTGCATGCTGTGGTTCTATTCATCAATAAACAGAGTCTTTCTTTCCAATCAGCCTCCATGTTATTTCCAGTATCTTTCTCCCAGCTTGGAACTGAACCAGATGGATTTTCCTTCCGACAAACAAACCTCTTTTCTTTTGAAAATAAATAAATCTCCTTTCCTCACAGTGTCTGGATTTCATACTGATTTCTTCTTGCACAATCCCGGCTCGAACTGGGACCCTAAATTATTATTCTGACACCAGGGATCCTGGTAATAATGCTTCCTGTACCTGAGAAAGATAAGTGTGATCCATAAAGGTTGTATTGTGAAAACTGTGCAGTCTCAACGGTGCCATAAAATTTTGTTTCTGATGGAAAAGCTGACTGTGCTGTATACAGAGTTGAAACAACAAGCCGCTTCTGCACCGTTGCACTGACCTATTTTATTCTCAATAGATGGTGAATATTTTGGAGCCCAGTTATGAAGTTTTCTTTTTTTTTCCCTGGGGCTTCGGTTGCTATTCAAGTAGGTGTGTGAGTCTAGTCTGAAGCTGCCATACCTAAAAATGAAGCAGGCCCATAAGCAGGGTGGATAAAGCCAGGAATCTTGGCTAAAAGATCCCTTTGGAGGTTAGATAAGAAGGATAGATAAGAAGTTGTTATGGAAACAAATGAAAAATGTCACCTAAACCAAGCAAAATAAGTTGGGCCTGACACATGCGAAATCCCTCCCCAAATCCCATCAACAGCTATCAGAATTGTAAATCAATAAAGAAAGAATAGCTGCCAGTCTTCTCAATCAACAAAGCAAGGACTTGGGGGTGGGGGGATACAAGAGGTCCCAAAGCTCGCCCACTCTTGGACTTATCCCTGTGTCTAGAATTGGCAGCCTCCATCTCAGCTAATGCCTGCCAACCCACTTGAGAAGGACATGGGAAAGTGTGGATGTATGTGTGTGGGCGTGTGAGAAAGCAAATACATATATTGTAACCAGTAACGTTTAGCTGTTATTTTAAATTTACTGGGTCTCTGTATATTTTAAAGAACCAGTCGTGCCTTGGTGTTCAATTGAAAGTGATTTGAATGTGGCTATTTTCCAGGGTTGTGAGTGTGTGAGTGAGTGACCATAAGCCAAATTTGGGGACATGTGTAACAGATGTTCACAGCGCCATTCTTGCAAGGCAGGTGGGGTGATAGGATAAGGAAGTGGTAACCCAGGACTCGGGCTATATTTGATTCCATTTAAAACTGGGATTGCCTTTGTTTCTGCTAAAGAAGGTTAACCAGCCCACTCCCCACCAATTCAATTCTTTTGTCACCATAAATCTGACAGCAACTGGAGAAACTCAAACTCAATCTTTATTACAGCCACAGATCAGGAAAAGAAAATAGATAGACAGATAGACAGAAAAGAAAAAGAAAAAAAACCAAATACAAACAGGCAGACAAGGTCTGGGAATGGCAGGAAGGCATTCCTCCAATCCTTCTTTCAAGAAGTACAAAATGCCCCTATTTGTCAATGATCCAAGCAGAAAGTGTGCTAAATTCAGGAAGTATTGTATAACAGATCTTTGACCTGGTCATAAATCAACTGGGAGTAGGGTCCAATGTGTCATTTTCTACATAAGTGTCTTCTTCCCACTGGATTGAAAATTACCATTCAATGCAGTGTCAGGAGATTGATGGGATTTAATCAATACCCAAAACAGAATTGTCTGGATAAAGTTCTTGTCTGAATATTCTTCTTATTGTTTCTGGAGAATAAAATTAAAACAAGTGTGGGGGGGGGGGGGGCGTGTCAAAATTAAACTTTAAAGAAGTGAGGTGGGGCACCCCAGATGGAGTCAAGTTTATACCTGGAATTAATTGTTGCTATCCAAGCATTGGTTTCTAGACGGGCCCTATTGTCTAAGGCCCCTGTTTTGCAGCAGGCATGCCAATTCCAAAGCAGTTTTTATAATTCCTAGAGATCAGTGGTGGGTTGCCCCTGGTTCTATAGAACCAGTAGTAAAATCAGTGGGAGGCTCCGCCCACTGACTCTGACATCATTGAAATGCTTCTGCGCTTGCGCGCATGAGCAAAGCATGTGCGCGTGACTGCATTGCAAACAGGTAGTAAAGGTAAGTAGAACCCACCCCTGCTAGAGATAATACTTTTGAGTGCAGATTCCATAATATAGTGTCATATCACTATTTGGATGTGCTACGTAATCATTCACTGTTTCTATTTTTCCGTAATGGGTGCTTGACCATACGGCATTTTGTAGGATAAAATGGTACCCAACCTACAGGATTTTCCTGCTCCTGATCTCAGAGAAATGAAGTGGTAGGAATCCTACAGATGTCTTTTCTTTCCTAGGGTGTTATGAAGACCTTGCTTCTGGTATCTGAATTTCTCCAGTCCTGGAGCATTTCCTATTAGTAAATGATCAAACAGGAATGACAGTGACAAGGAATACCTGAAGAATATATGCAGCCAATTAATTCCAATTGTTGTAAGACAAATGGAAACCCCCCCCCCCAAAAAAAAGTGGGGGGGAGGAAAGTTGCCTTCAGAATACTGTACATGTAGTTGTTTATTGCCTCTGAGTTTATTTTATTCTACATTACATGCTAGGAAGCTTGAAAAGAATTTAAAATATCACTAAGATCTTTTCTTTCTGGGTCTGCATCTATCAAAGCCTGTTGCAATCTTTTTCATTACTTGATTTTATTCACAGTAGAATGAAAGGTAATCATTGAGGCTAGGCTTAAGCTCCCAAAGGCTGAATAGATAACGCAAATGAGAATTATTAGCTGTGGTGGATTTGACAGTAGCTGGAGCAAGTGATCTTCTCAAGTCTGCGGTTCCACACTTGAATGGGGAGACACAATAGATCATTGAGATGGTTTCTCCTGAATGCTGTTCCAAGCCTGTGGTTCACAGGCTGGTCTCTCAATGTCCAGATTGTCCAGATTGCTCCGAGCAAGGAAGCAGATCAGATGATAGTTGTAGTGAAAGTGACAGGCAAAGTCTTCTTGTCTTTTCGGACAAGGTAATTGAGATGCTATTTGCAATCCAATTGAATGTGTTCTTGGAGGATACTTGGTCTATTCCAGTTTGGGTTTGAAATGGAAATGGTCTTGGTGATGGATGATCTTGACAAAGAAGCTGACAGAGGAAGGCCATCTGTGTAACTCTTACTCAATGTCTCAGTGTCTTTAGACTGGAGTATACTCTGAGATTAGCTTGATGGCCTGGGGCTTAATGGCATGCAATGGTTCCGTTTCTAAGTTAGACAGATGGGAAATTGAAGGTTGGGTGCTCTACTGCTGCTACACAGGTGCCCCAAGGTACAATTGTGACCTCCATGCTAATATAATGTCTCTATGAGGCCACTGAATGTGGTTACTTGCCATGAGGTGTGAGTGGCACATTGATAACAGCCGGTGCTATCAGGCTCTGAAGAAGGTGTGCACAATTTAACCTTGTGTTGGCTTGTACTTAATCAGGGCCTCTAAACTGACACTGAATCTTGATAAAATGGGCACATAGGAAGGATGCTGCTCAGATACAGGAAACTGGGGAATTACCTGCTCCGGATAGAACTGCATTTCTCTAAATGATGAGGCTTGCAATTTGCCACAGGTGGCACATGGAGTCATATCAGTGGGCACACGAGCATTGCTGTAGCTCAGCTCCAGCGCGCATGCGTGTGCCAGCCAGCTGATTTTTGGCCTTCCGGTCCCACCGGAAGTTGGGAAATGAGCTGAGTCCGGCCTCCAGAAGGCCTCCGGGGGAGTGGGGAAGGCTGTTTTTGCCCTCCCTAGGCTCCTAGAAAGCCTCTGGAGCCTGGGGAGGGTGAAAAACAGGCCTACTGGGCCCACCGGGCCATCACGTGTTAAAAGTGGAGGGAGTGGCATGCACGCATGCATGGGGTGCATTGGGTGTGGGTGTGGGCACACACATGGGCGACCTCCCCATGTTCCCCCCGCTTTTGGCACGTGACAACAAAAAGCTTAGCCATCAGTGATCTAGTGCATCAACTGTAGCCCACTTCTGGACATAAATTATTCCAAATTTTTAAAAGGTGATATTTCTTCTGTAAGTACACTGAGTGCAAATGTTGTTATACAGGTAGTCCTCAAATTACAACCGTTTGTTTAGTGACAGCTCGAAGTTACAACGGCACTGAAAAAAATGACTTATAACCATTTTTCTCTCTTATGACCATTACAACATCCTCATGGGCACATGATTTACATTCAGATGTTTGACAACTGACTCACATTTATGATGGTTGCAGAGTCCCAGGATCATATGATCCCCTTTTGCAACCTTTTGATAAGCCATGCTAATGAGGAAACCAGGTTCATTTAACAACCGTGCTACTAATTTAAGAACTGCAATGATTCACTTAAGAAATGTGGCTGGAAAAGTTGTAAAATGAGGCAAAACTGACTTAACAAATTTCTCGCTCAGCAGCATATATTTTGAGCTCAATTTTGGTCATAAATTGAGGACTACTTGTACATAGAAAGCACTATTATAATGTTCATGTTGCAGCTCTATAGCTCTGTTTCTTGGTTTGCATTCATTCGAAATTACAATAGTGCCGAAAAAAAGTGGGCTTAAAGTCAATGAGGGAAGATGGATTCACTTAACGACTGTGGCAAAAATGGTTGTAAAATTGGGTGCGACACACATAACAACTACATCACTTAGCTATAGAAGTTTCAGTCCCAATCGTCTTTGTAAGTTGAGGACTACCTGTATTGTTAGTATTCTTTTTAATCAAACAATGCAACTGCTGTTTCTTTGGAGTCACACATTTTAGTTTTTTAATTCACTATTAACTTATTCAAGCACATGTACATCCATCTTCTACAAGAGTTCACTGCCTAAATTTGGAATTGTTCTTTGACATCTAGCAACAAGACTAAGGAGCACAGCTAGTTGAATTTATTTATTTTACTTTATTTTATAATCAAATTTATATAAATAAACATAAGCATATTTAAATGGAACTAAAGGAACTTAACGAAGAGAATTCCTGTTATACATTTCAAACCAAGGCTAAAATGGGATAGAAAGAAAGCTTTCATTTAAGAAAGTAAATGAGAGTAAATTTTAACATCCGTGGAAAGAAATTTGAATATTTAGTTGGCTTGTATAAACTAGATGAGGGTATATGCTCAATCTTGTTTTTAAGTTAAGTCATACTGGAAATGTATTTAATGATAGCACCTGGCTATCATTAAAGAGAGAGATTTGCATTTAATTAAGATGAAAATGTTTTGGAAATCTATAGCAAGTGTCTTCTGCATAACTGAGCCTTGATTCCTAACAAACTCTTAGAATACACTTTTTTTTAAAAAAAATATATCATTCAGTACACCTACAACAGTTAGGAGACCACGGTGAAAAATGCATTAAAATCAAACTTTTAAGATCAAACTAAAGACAACAGGTACAGAGTCATAGAGATGATAGTAAGATACTGAAGTGATGGATTTAGGATTAACCATCAGTTGTAAAGTAACAAGCAGTCAAGAAATACTCTGCATACTTGATAGAGCAGTCATAAAGGCCTTGGAAAATATCTTGACATACTGTGATGTGCAGGGGTGGGTTCTACTTACCTTTACTACCGGTTCTCAATGGGATTGTGCTTCTGTGCATATGCAGATCATCTGTGATGACATCCGGGTGGGTGGGCGGAGCCTCTCCCTGGTTTTACTACTGGTTCACAAGAACCGGACCGAACCGGGGGTAACCCACCACTGGTGATGTGTGTATACTTACAAAGGAATGAACTTTGTAAACTTTGACACTCTTTGCAAGTTGGACTTTGAAGAAGCAGGATAGGAATTTGAAATGTGGTGTTGGAGAAAGCTCTTGAGAATACCACGGACAGTCAAGAGAATTAACAAACGCATTTGTTAGAACAAACTATTCAAATCTGTAGAGTTTCTCACTCATCCAAGAGGTCATGGTTGTCCCAAAGGTGCTTTTTCAGGAGGCAATGGGACTTTCTTGTTTTTTTTCTTTTGAAGGAGTTTCGCTTCCATTCCCCACTATCCTGCCAGAGCTTAAGAATCTTCCTGGATGAGACATGGGTGACTGAGAATCTCTACGGACTTTTAGCTATTCAATTTGGGATGAACACCCTTTGAATGGTTTGGGAGTAGGAATGGATTTCCAGAGGAAAAATTGCAGATTACAAGAACCAGGAGCACTACTCCGGTGACCCTGAGGACACAGATAAACCTCCAAGTGCTTCAACAACTTCTAAAAGGATGCAAATGTCTCATTTGTCTGCCAAGAATATAAATCCTTCCATTCCTCACCATCCTGTTAGAGCTGAAGAAGCTTCTCAGATGAGAAGCGAAATGTCTTCAAAAGAAAAAACAAGAAAGTCCAGTAGCCTCCTGAAAAAGCACCTTTAGGACAAACTATGCAAGTATTCTACAGCTAGAGACTTGCTGGCTAATCAGACCCAGAAAGAGTGAGAAACTGTGACAATCTGGATGGAAATAAAAGAACAAACGGGTACAGCAAAACATCTGAACTCATAATGGAGCCCAACCATGTTGCAAACAATTCAACAAGCCATTCCCGGTGCATCGCGAGCCCTCTCGCGTGTCCTCCATATCACCTAGAGATTAAATAGGTTGTTGTGAAAGAAATAAACATGTTTCTCTAACTGCCTCTGGGATTTTCTATGCTTTGTGATCATCACAAAAGTCTGCCCTTCCAGGAGTGAGATTTTAGACTGGAAGTTTTTAAAATACAACACTACGTAATGATCCATGGAAAACCACATTGATTTCCTGATAACCCAAGCATTTAGAAATGGCTTCCTACAGAAGTGATTCTCCCTGAGCTACTGACTGTCACCAAGATAGCCATCTCAAGTCTGAAAAGTTCCAGAAGGGAAATGTTTGACTTATTGGGATGTGCAAATGCATGTCTTCTATATCTATATTGCTTGACAGCTTTTACATAAGGTAATTTCAAACATTATTGCATTTATGGCCTTTGGGCTAAATGAAGGTTGAATAGTTTAATGCCTCTGAAGTAATCTGGCACAATAGGTAGATGCACTTGTTTGAGTAATGGTCCTACTCTTTGTTAATAGCTTGAATGTTCTCCTTTTTATGACGCCCAGCTTTTTTAAAAAAGTAATAAGCTGCTAAACAGAAATGACAACTACTCAATACAAATGTTCCATAGGACCATGATCAAACTAGGCATGGCAAGAAATTCTGTAAAATGGACCACAGTTAAGATTGAAAAATTGATGGTCTTTTTTTTTTTACTTAGTTTTCTACTGAAAATATCAGGTATGAGAATTTTGATAATAGCATGAAGGGGAATGCAGACAAGTACCCTTCGCAAAGATCCATGACCAAGACCATCCACAGTCATAACACAAAAATTCCCATACCAAAAATTCTATCTTTCAGGCATTTTAAAGGTATACAGAATTCTATATGATGCATATCAAAAGAGCAAATTGCAAACTTTGAAAATAGACAAGATATCTGCAAAGCTCCAGAGAAAGTTTAAACCTTCCTCATTCATCTGCTTTCTAAAATTCATCCCCTTTTAATGAGGATTAGAAAGAATAAAAACATATTTAAACCTCCTTGGCAAATGTGTTAGGAATTGTGGCCAGAATAACTAAGAATAAAACAAAAACTTCAAACTTACAGTTGTATCTTAATATTAAAATGAAGTCTAATTCACTTAATTGTTTTTTTGAAAGAGAAAGAAATTATGCTGCCTCAAATGCTGCTAGCTAACCTGTGTGGCAAATCATATTTCTTAATACGATTTTAAATGTTTTTAAATTTTATGGATTAGTTGGACACACTAAGTAAGTACAGTAGGTTATGCAGTCAAATCACATAATTCCTAACTTGCAAGTTTCTTTTGATGTGAGCCATGTTTTGTTGACAAGCATTAGGTTATATTTTTACACTGAACATTTCCTTTCCCCTTGAGCTTTTCCCAAATAAACAAATCCTCTATTTGACTATAATCAACATGCCATCTAAGTTCAGGAAGATTCCCCTCCCTCCCTCTCTCCCACCCTCCCTCCCTCCTTCCTTCCTTCCTTCCTTCCTTCCTTCCTTCCTTCCTTCCTTCCTTCCTTCCTTCCTTCCTTCCTTCCTTCCTTCCTTCCATGTGTATGTAGCTATAACATCTGGTTAATCAATTAATACATACTTTGTGTAAACAGCATCATCTCTTTTATCCTGTACTGGATAGAATTAATATCTTAGCTAGTTATATTCCTATGTGACCATTTCACTGAGCTTTAATAAATAAAATCACAGAGAGCAACAAAGTATGTGCTAATCTGACACATACATTCATGAATGCTTCCCCCACACCTGACATAGATTACATGATGACATTCCTCTTCCTCTATTTTTTACTTTACCGTTCCTATCACCCACAATTGAGAATCACCAGGAAGGCTCCGAAGTTATGCCTAGTATGAGAGAGGGCTAGAGGGAGCATGGGTTGCTCTGAATTCACTTCTCATTCTGGGAAATTCTTTGTCAGAACTTCCTGAGATTTTCACCCACTTTGTCTCTATACTGGAGCTTCCAAAACTCAGGGAAAGCTAGCAGCTGAGGCTGGCAGGAAAAAGGAGGATTTTAAACACTGAATTTTCTTTCCAAGGTCAGTTTCCCACTCTAATCCCAAAGGAGAAACCTGGACAATCATAGGACTTCTGGAATTGCTATCCCAGATGCCAGAGAAGATCAACCTTATTTTCCTTTCTAAGAATTCTTTCCTCTTGAATCCTTTTAACTAGAACAGTGTTCAGAAAAATAAGTGAAGCTGAATTCGTGAAATGTCTTGAGAACTTTGGTATGAAAAGTTCTTCGGTCACCTTTTAGCTTTTAATTCAATAGATAAACAAAGTTCACTGGGAATTTGTTCAATTTATCCTATGAACCTGAAATATATTCTGATTAAAGAGAAAGAGGAAAATGTCTAGTTTATGCTTCATTGGTTTTCTCAACCCTTAGATTATTTTAATCCGTGTTATATCCGATTCTTTATTCTTTGCATTTTTATCTTTGTAAGGCAAGTCTTATTTTCACTTCAGTTACTTCCAGATGCTATAAAAGCTGCCAACGGGGAGACCAAAAGTTCCACTCATCATTTCTCCAGAACGTGTTGTGGGCTTTTCCAATTTCTGTGCCTAATCCTTCCTGCAAGAGCTTTATAACCAGCACTTTTGCAATATAAACTCACCAGGATTTTAAGATTAGCTATCAGAACAGGGATTTGAAGGAGGGTCAATGTATCTGGCAGATGTCAGCCCAGAAGGACAACAGCTGGAAAAAAAACCCATGGCGTGACTCTTACTGTGCAATCATAAATTTAGCAAAGAAAACCAAAATGATGTATTCAGTTTCTAGATCAGCCTTCCCCAGTCTGTGCACCTTCAAAAGTGAGGACTTCAATTAAAATCTATACACTCGAGGGGTAACTGGATGGGGAAGTCTGCTGTAGAAAGCAGAGAAAGCATTAGATCAAGGAGAATCAGTAAGTTTTCAAAGAGGAGAGAACAGATGAGAGCTAGAATATGTTGGGAACTTAGTCTAGTTGAAAACGTGAGTTGGTCAATTCAGGCAGGATTCAACTTGGTTCCCTTTTTGTACTTCTGTCCATCCTTTCACAAGATGGCACAATTAAATTAAAAAATACATTCAAGAAAAAAAAACCCCAGCACTGGAATGTCACATAGCAAAGACCCTGCTATGGATGTCCTCTACACATAGAGAGACATTGACATGCAAATGACATGTTGAATATCAGAGGCTTGCACCTACTTTGCCCAGTTTCAAAGGGTAATTTGCCAATTCCAGGTTCAATTCCTAGAAGTTCCAAAGGAAGTTGGAAAAATGCCTCCTCTACATTAAAGCTTCCTTTCTCCAACTCTCCTGGTTGACTCCTTAGAGAGAGATCAGGAACCCTCGTTTGGATTAAAGGCCCCAGATTACCTTATCACTAGAAAGCAGTGGTTTTGTGGCTCTCTGGTTTTGTGTCTGGTCAAGCAGAATTTCAGAGCTGCTTCACAAGGAGTATAAGGCTACTTTGTTCCTGTTGACATGACAAATAATTGATTCTGGCTGTAGGATCTCTCCCGCCATGAGAGGACTGTAAACAAGGCAACTGTTGTTTTCAAAGACTGAGAGCTCAATAAGCCAACACACTTTATTAATAATCTCCATAGATATGAATACATTGTTTTTCAAACTACTAGTTAGTTCAATGGTTTCAATGCATGTGGTTATGTCTTGTTGGGAAATTCTATTGGCTACATATCTACAACTTTTTTGATGAGTTCACTTGCACAGTAATCCATAAGAATGGTCTCTGAAGCTGTTGTTATAGAAATGGTTTGAAATAATGAGAAATCTAAAGCAAAATGTTGAAGTTGTAACTTTTCTTGTACTCCATTGCACTGAAAAGGTTGGGAGTCATTACCTTTATTTTCTCTTTCCTTATATTTTCACCCTTATTTTTGCTCTCAATCTTTCTTGTCTTGCATTTCTATTTATATTTTATCTCATAATAAACTTTAAAAAACCATAAACAAAACAAATCATTTCTGAGATCACATGCTATGTAGATTGAGAGCATTGTGCCTCTCCTTAAGCTGTTTTTCTGAACTAGCAATAGGGAAAAAGCAAATGAGAACCATAAAAAGAAAAAGAGAGAGAAAAACAAGAGAGGGAGGGGATTTTTTTGTGGTGATTCAAAAGTTTGGTCCCATGTTTGAACCATTTGTGATCTGAGCAACTCAAGGAACAAGTGTTCTTCTCCAAGCATTCATTAGATATTTCATGACTCCATTGCTCTCAAATGCCTTTTACCCTTTCCTCTCTTCTCACATTACAAACTATTTTTGAAAGTTATCTCGCTTTTGGAAGGATTTTCCCATGTAGTGTGAAAGGCTGCCCTGGAGTGCATCAAAGTAGATTTTCATTTGTGTCATGCTTCAAGACTGGTTTAGCAAATGTCCTGCATCAAAGTGTTATTTTATCTGCTAAGACAGTGATTGTCCCCCCCTTATTTTCCAACACATAAAGTGGATGGGAAAAAACACTCTCCCTAATGGCAAATGGGAGCGGTGTGCAAAAGACCACCAGCATGCCTACCGTCCCTGTCCTAATGTTTCTTCTATTTGTACCTATTTTATGTATCCAATCCATGCTTATAGTTATTACCAAATACATTCTTGACAAATAAATAAATAAATAAATAAATAAATAAATAAATAAATAAATAAATAAATAAATAAATAAATAAATAAAATGGACAAAACCCTTTTGAAAAGACAAGCCAGGAAGATGGAGACAAGTTATTCATACAGAAAATAAAAAAGAAGGAAGGGGAAAGGGCTGTAGGATAAGGAAAAGACATATAATGACCTAATGTTCTAGAGCAGGTCTATTGTTTATTTAAGTTATTACTATATCCGAATAAGGTCCCAGGTTCTACTACAGGTAATTGGATTTTTTCCCCTATAATTTAAGAAACTATTTCTCGAAAACAAACTTTTACTATTTGCAGGAGGTCGGGCTCTTGAAGTTATTATGTGATAGTCTCTTATTTTCAATGTTTGTACTGACTTTATGACTCATCAATAAAATAAAATAAAGTAAAATAAAATAAAATAAAAAATAAAAAAACCACTAAAGGCAGGTGAGGCAAGATTGGTATGATATATGGCTAAGGATCTGGTTTTAGGATCTTTCTCTGTGGCTCAGGAGGCAGCAATATAAAAATATAGAAATACACAGGCCTGATTTACAGCATACTGTGAATACACCCCTTACATTTTATGGATTACTTTTCTTGTTGCACCAAAAGTTGGTTTGTTTGCTTCCCTACACTACCTCTTCTAACCTGGCCTAATGTTTTATCTGTGGGGAGACTTAGCGGCAGGAATGTGCAAAGAATATTGAGACAATCTTGGGGCTATCAGCAGTCTTTTTATTAGAATTCACAAAACGCATTGCAATAGAAAGACTCCTTTGCTTAACTGGGCACATCTGTTTTTGCAGCTCAAAACCTGGATTACATTTCAGAGCAAAATGTGTAGAATTACAGTGTATTTTTTTTTTATAATTGTCATTGCACCGTATATATTGGAGACCACTGAAATTTAAGGTGCATTATTCCATAATGGACTGAGATCTGATCCAAGGCTTCTACAAATATGGTTTTTTCCCCGTGACTGGATCTTTCCTTTCAGTTATGGTTGCTGCAGGTCATCATAGAATTACAAAGTCTGCAGTAGATTTTAATGGCTTTAGCCACACCACCTCAATGCTCTACACTAGAAATCTCCAAACTTGTCAACTTTAAGACTTGTGGACTTCAGCTCTCAGAATTCCCTGCATGGGAGTTAAGGTACAACAGTCTTAAAATTGACAAGTTTGGACAGGTTTGCTTTACACTTTGAAAGAGGATCACAAAGCAAGATAGAAACAAACTTGTGATTTCAAGTTTCATGATAGAAGTAGTCCAATATTTGAGGGGCTACCACAAGAAGAAGTCAACCTATTTTCCAAAGCACCAGAGGGCAGGACAAGAAACAATGGATGGAAACTATTCAAGGAGAGAAGCAACCTGGAATTAAGGAGAAACTTCCTAACAGTGAGGACAATTGACAAGTGGAATAGCTTGCCTTCAGAAGTTGTAGGTGCTCATGCACCGGAGGTTTTTAAGAAGAGACCGGACAGCCACTTGTCTGGAATGGTATAGGACAGTGATGGCTAACCTTTTTGCCATTGCATGCCATGAAGGGGCGGGCGGGGGACATTCGTGTGCGTATGTGCCCAAACCCATAATTCTATGTGCCCCGCCCCACGCATGTTACTGTTTAATGTCATCTGTGCACAATCCCCGCTCCCCCCCCACTCCTGGCATGTGATGGCCCAATAGGCTCGTTTTTGTTTCTCACCTAGCTCCAGATCCTCTCTATGCATCTGGGGAGGGTGAAAACAGCCTTCCCCACCCCCTCAGAGGCCCTCCAGAGGCCCGAAATGGCCCATTTCCCAACTTTTGGTTGGACAGGAAGTGACGTTTTTTGCTGTCCCCAACCTCCAGAGACTCCTAGAGAGCTGAGCTGGTGTGCCAGATGAAATGGCTCCGCATGCCTCCTGTGGCACGCATTCCATAGGTTTGCCATGACCGGTATAGGATCTCCTGCTTGAGCAGCAGGGTTGGACTAGAAGACCTCCAAGGTACCTTCCAATGCTGTTATTTTGTTATTCATAAAACATTGTCAAGAAAGTTTTAGGTCACAATTTACTAAATTTGGGAAGCAGCATTGTCTGCTTCTCCATTTGCTTCCATCGAGCTCTGCCTGCATAGCCATAAATGTTGCACAGGTTAAAAACCAGCCATCATTTCCCAATGTTGTCTCATTTAAAGTCTTAGAATATTTATAGACCTTTCATGTCTTTCTTCTTAATTGATTTTTTCCTCAACTGAAAAGTAAACATGCTCTTGAATCAAACTCAGTTCTCATTGTGCAAAGAACCAGCTGGAAATCAAGCATTCTAAAACTAAAATAATGGCATTCGCAAATCAGCCCCAAAGCATTCCTGAACTATTAACAACCATTAATAGTTGCTGAATAAGTGCAATGTTTTCAGTACCTGGAGGTAACTTCCGGGCTAATCGAAGTAAAAGGACCTATGCTATGCTAATTATGCAAAATGCACACAGGAGTTCCCCCAACCTTGTACTATTGGAATTTGTTCAATCTAAATTTTTGGGATGTCAGTCTCTGAAAACCAAGAAAGATATGTTGACCTTCTTCTAAGCAGTTTCCTTTATTACTCCTCACTCATAGACAGAAATCTTGCCAAACTAAAGCAGACTTCTTGTAGCATTAAGCATACTTTGAGAACTCTTAGGAAGGGGCTGTTCTGATTCACTTCCTTCCACTCAAACTACTTAAATTTCGTTGTCTTTGCTCCTCCCTCCTAGAAATCTGGACTACATTACACCCACAAAGAGCAATTTTCCAAGTTCTTTGCTATGTCCCCAATGCTTCACTACGCTTGGAGGCTGGATTGGTGGAAATGAAGACTAGAATAATGCAAGCTGTGTTACATTACCGATTGAAACTGTCAGTTTTCCCTATAGGCTTAGTTCCATTGACAGTAGAAGGCAGATTTTAAAGTAGGTGAAAATGAACAATTTACAACAAGGTCACGCTCCTAGGAATTTCCCCCACTTTCTATCTCTGTGCTATGAGCAATCAAAAGCCAGACTTAAGCAACGTTGTTTGACATAGGATCAAATGGAAGCTGGTAATAGCATTCAGATGGCCAGAGATATTCTCTGGCACCCAACTATGTACTTTACACAGTTTAACATCCCAAATCAAAGAAGGGATTTTAGCTTTAGCCCACTGTGATGCTCTCTCTTCTGCATTTCTTGTTAGAAGATACAAAAGGACTCCATATTCATTATGAGTAATGTCCTTGCAATTAGGACAGGTAAAAATTATCAAACATGTTCTTCCATATTTCTTATAGACAGGAATCTTGCCAGACTAAAGTATTCTCTGCATAAAAGGTAAAGGTAAAGATTCCCCTCGCACATATATGCTGTCATTCCCGACTCTAGGGGGCAGTGCTCATCTCTATTTCAAAGCTGAAGAGCCAGCGCTGTCTGAAGACGTCTCCGTGGTCATGTGGCCGGCATGACTAAATGCCAAAGGTGCACAAAACGCTGTTACTTTCCCACCAAAGGTGGTCCCTATTTTTCTACTTGCATTTTTTATGTGCTTTCGAACTGTTAGGTTGGCAGAAGCTGGGGCAAGTAACGGGAGCTCACCCCATTACACGGCACTAGGGATTTGAACCACTGAACTGCTGACCTATTGATCAACAAGCTCAGCATCTTAGCCACTGAGCCACTGCATCCCCCACTCTCTGCATACCTATCCAATAAATGCCATGAAGATTTAGGGAGGATCTTTTCTGAATCTCTTCTTCTGACTGAATGCTGATTCTCTTCTCATGTCTCCCACTGAAACTCAGCACCAGATTCCACCACAGCTAAACTCCACATGCAGCAGTGTCCCTCGCTTATATAAAAGCTTCCGGGAATGTGATATTTTTTTCAAGAAACCAGGCTCTAATTCCTTGTTTCAGATGGGATATTCTGTTGAGATTTTCATATCAAGTTCAATAACTTTTTTCCTGTTGGCAAAAGTTCACTAGTTGCATTTGTTATATACTAACACTAATTCTTATGAACCACTTTTGTCATAAGTATATGCAACTAATTTAGAGAAATAACTTTTGGAAATCTTTGAAATATCTTTTTATTTTCCCTTCTCTGAATAATTGGTTGTTGCTAAGCAAATTTAATTTGCTTGGTTCTCACATTAATTCCACATCATCTACGAATAAATTAAAAATAATTTTTCCCTACTGCAGATTCTTAAGATGCCCCACTCCTTCTACCCCTCTATGCAACGTTTGCATATTTATACTCTCTATTTCTTATTCTTTAACTCATCAACAATCCATAGATGGATGTCCTTTAACCCATTGTTACTAAATTTATTCAGAAGCCTTTGATAAGAAATGTATCATAAATTCATAATTTTAATATACACAACACAATATGTAATTATAATGAAGCACTCTTGCCATCTTAATTTTTTCTCAGGAAGAGATTCTTATGAAAAAGAATGTAGATGTCTTACATTTAATTAGATTGCTTGCACTTAATGACTACAAACGTTGAGGGTTAGAATCAAATGCTTGTTTACTACATTAAATGTAATGATTAGCTACTATGTTTAGAAAAAAATAATGTTCAAATCTTATTTTCAGTTTTATAGCTAGTGTTCAAATGGAATGTTGTTTATTTAACAAACTTACCTATGACTAATGTAATCGCAGCTTATTGTATTAGTCAAATTATCTGACTTTGCACAGCATATTCAACTATAAAAGTACCAGCCAGACTAGCTTTGTTTGTTTGTTTGTTTCATTTAAAGCAATTGAGAGGTCACCTGACCACAGAGCAGCTTACATTAAAAAAAAAACTATTTAGCAACATGTAATATAAATAAAATATAGATATTTCTTCAGAAATGGGAGTTATTAAATTTCATGTTTTGGAGAAGGAAAATGCTGTCAAAAAGAATATTATTTGCAGATTAACTCATATTCTGCATTAATGTATCTGGAGCTCTTTTTTAAAGAATAAATTCTTTGCTTGGAAAATTTCTATGGGATTCTTCAATTCCAATATTATTTATGCAGAAAATACAATTATCAATTAATGAGGAAGGATTTTCCGAATCTAGAACTATATCATCATGCTTACATATTGTTAAGTATTAAATACTGTAAGCCAACAATTGATGTTAATTTTCTGATTTGAACAAAATGTCAATGGAGGTTCTCCAGCTCATAGTTGCCTCAAAGGTGCTTTTTCAAAAGGCAACTGGACTGTTTTTCCTTGAGGAAGAGGAGTAAGAAGAAGACATTTCACTTCTCATCCAAGAGACTTCATCAGTTGGGAAGTTTGACAGAAGCTTCTTGGATGAGAAAGCGAAATGTCATCTTTTTCTTTCTTTTTCCTCCTTAAGGAAAAACAGTTCAGTTGCCTTTGAACAAGCACCTTTGTAATTAATTTGAACAAGTTTACAATATACATACCCATGTTTTCCCCAAAATAAGACCCTGTCTTATATTTTTTTGAACCCTGAAATAAGCCCTTGGCCTTATTGCCATGCGCTTAAAAGCCTGATTGGGTTTATTATCAGGGGATGTCTTATTTTGAGGGAAACAGGGTAGATAACATCTTTGGTTGGATGGAGAGTGCCTTAATAATTTTTAGGTCCTCGGTTAGGATTTGAATTCCCACCAGTCTTAGACTGTGAATTTAACTGAAGGTCACCCACTCATCTTCATCAGCAGCAGCATCTGATTTTGTCTCTAAGAAGTCTAGAGGAGGATCCAGTGGCTACAACAGCATCTTTTTCCTCAGCATTTCCTCTTTGTGTTTCTTTTCCTCTGTTACAAAGTTTTCAGGCTCAGTCTCTGCCTGTCTTCTTCTGAATTCAAGAATATCAATGCGGCCTTAGAAGAAGCTCTGAAGATGCACCGAATGCTTTTTACAAAGCCCACCTTCCTTAATTATCCATGAAGAAGAAGCCACAGCTGCCAGTGCTGCTGAGGGCTCTGAGAGCACAAGTTCTCCTTTGACGGGAGAGTTGCCAACACCTGTATCCCAAAACATGAATAATAAAATCGATCTAAAGAAAATGCAAACAGGTGCAGCATTTTGTCATAAATATGGAAGAATAGCTCTGGGTTTAAAGAGATACCTGAGCTTGCTATTATCTCCTTTGATCCCTACTTTCCTCTTAAACCTCTTTTGAACAAGACTAGAGACTGATCTCACAGATTTGCATCAAATGAAGAATGCTAACTTTTGCAACAGGCAATTTGCAGAGGTATATCAATCCTCTTTAAATGTTGGACAGTTTTCTTTAAAGCTTAACGTATCTTGCAATGAATTGTGCCTCATTTGGACACCTGATAACAGTATAATAATATTATCCTCCACAATCTTTTTCCCATTCTTTTTTTTTCCCTTTGGAAGAAAACACACGTTATAAATCTACATTAGTAATCTCCAAACAAAGCAGTTGCTCTGAAACGGGAAGCCATAGTACATTTACACAACACCACTTTCTCCAGCCCTCAATTTATGTCATTCTCTTTCTCACTCAATGCTAAAAAGTAGGAAAAACCCAAGGAATTGGCATGTTTACATAGCTGTAGATACGAATAACGTCCCAGCAGGAGGGGAACCACTAGCCAGCCTTGGCTGATCTGGAAAGCTTAGCAGTTGGCCCTGGTTACCTTTTGGATGGGATAAGGCTCATTGGCAAGTCCTTAACCAAAACTGCAAGACACTTGACATGACATAGCTGGACAAAGCTCTAGTTTCCAACTCAGCTTAAGGCTGTCAGACATATGGCATGGCTGGGGAAGTAATTTTATTGTACATTGGAAAGAAGCCACCAGAAGAGTTAATTGCCGTCTGTCAACCTGTTTCCTTCTGTAACTACTGTTAGTCTAATTCTGGTGCTTCTTTCTCTTTCCTCTTCCCCTGGCTTAATGGATATTTTGCCCTGTGCTTCTTGTCCTTGAAGCTGGGTGTCTGTCTGAGAAAATGTTGCCCTCAGTTAATTCCCACATAGAGGGGAAACAAGCTGGGTTAGAAAATGGGGAAAACATCCCAGAAAGAAAACCATGATTATATCATGTTGAGAAGCAGCGTGGAGTTTCTCACAAAACTCACAGGGAATCACATTCATCTTTGAGAAAAGTTCACCTACCTAGGTATGGATGATTTTTTTTTTTTAATTTTTAATTTGATTTATATGCCGCCCTTCTCCGGAGACTCAGGGCGGCTTACAATGCGTTAAGCAATAGCCTTCATACTTTTGTATATATTTATACAAAGTCAGCTTATTGCCCCCACAAATCGGGTCCTCAATTTACCCACCTTAGAAAGGATGGAAGGCTGAGTCGACCTTGAGCCTGGCTAGGATTGAACTCAGAGAAATTACAGGCAGCTGGTGTTAATTGCTGCCTTTAGTAGGAGGCATTAGCCCTCTACGTTACACAGGCTCCTAGAGTATACTGTGTTTATTTATTTATGGTCCTTGTCAGCTGAAATTCTTTAGCCAATGCGATCTGCAGCATTCCTCTTTTGCTGTTGTGAGTCGGGTGGCTCAATCTTATTGGAGTAAGGTTCTTCAGGTAGACTGGACCCATGTCATAAGCAGCTCTATAGGTAGTAATTGACATCTTGAATTGGACCCCGAAGCCACTTGGCAGCCACTGCAGCACACATAGCAGAGATGTTACATGGACTACCCTAGGGGACCCAAGAACTCTCCATTCAGCTGAGTTCTGTGCCAGCTGTAACTTCTGAAGACTCTTCAAGGATAGACCCGTATAGAGGCATTGCAGTAGTCCAAACAAGAGATGAAAGATTTCTATTTGGCAGGGGGAAGTAACATGGCAAAATGAAAAACATGGAGAATCTACAGAAGTAGATAAAATCCCTTTTCAAATCCCTTGGGGGACATAAGAAAAAAATAATGGGGCACAATGAGGAAGCAGGAACTGCAGGACAAGATGGGACAATGAAGTATTACAATGCAAACCTTGTTCTTCAGACAGTGTAGTATCAACATACATACAAAAGGTACAGGATTTCTGTCCCTATGCTCCAAGTACCATCTTGGTTATCTGCAGACACCACTGTGATGAGATGACAAACTTACACCACTCTCATCCCACTTTCATCCCTAATATATAATGTATGTAGATATATAGACATATTTAACTTCACCATTGATACAAAAAGTATGAGTGGCACAAAGAGCCATGGAAAGATCCATGCTCAGCATTATAAGACACGATAGAAAGACCGGCACATGGATTAGAGAACAAACAAAATTATATGATATCATCAAGAGAATAAAAAAATGGAAATGGAAATGGGCTGGTCACATAGCAAGATGGATCAAGGCAGTCATAGAATGGATCCCACTTGATAAAAAGCATCCAAGAAAGAGATCTAAAACAAGATGGATTGACGACATCAAGAAGTATTGTGGGCCCAATTGGCAAAGGAAAGCTCAGAACCTTGGAAACATGCAGAAGAGGCCTTCATCCTGCAGTGGACAGATAAGGACTAGAATGATGATGGTGATGATGAAGATGATGACGATGACATACTCCCTAATGCCTGAGACATCTGGATTATTTTCCAGAATTGGAATTTTAAAGAATTGTTATATTATGGAAAATATTTATTGTCTTCTTTTTTTTAGAGTGACAAAAATATTTCAGTAGTTCTAAATTCTTGGATTTTGTGCATGTGGATAATATGTTGATTACATTACAGGTAGTCCTTGACTTACAACAGTTCATTTAGTAACTGTTCGAAGTTACAATGGCACTGAAAATAGTGACTTATTTTTCATATTTATGACCATTGAAGCATCCCCATTTGATCACATGATCAAAAGTTAGACACTTGTCAATTGACTCGTATTTATGATGGTTGCAGTGTCCCAGGGTCATGGGATCACCTTCTGTAACTTTCTGACAAGCAAAATCAATGGGGAAGCCAGATTCACTTAACAACTGTGTCACTAACTTAACAACCAAAGTGATTCACTTAACAACTGTGGCAAGAAAAGTTGTAAAATGGGGCAAAACTCAGTTAACAAATGTCTCACTTAGCAACATAAATGTTGGGCTCAATTGTGGTCATAAATTGAGGATTACCTGAATTACTGAACTGACCTTCTGAACAGGGCATGCATTTGGAATGAATTTTAAAGTAGAAAACAAACACACGAACAGATATCTCTCTCATTAATATCTCTCTCATTTGTATTTGTTTGTTTGTGTGTGTGTGTGACCATGTGTGTCCATTTGTACTTGTGTGAGTATTTGTGTTAAGTAGTCATAAACGTAAATATAGAGTAGGTCAGTGCAAAACTAGGTGCAGTAACTTTGGAAAATTATGGAAAGATATTTGAAAACATTCTTGGCTGAAAGGTTTATTCCAAAGTTCCCATTATTCTTGCTGTTCTTCATATGAATATTAATAATTAATATTAATTTTAATGGATCTTGCATTCATGCAAAAGCTTTTGTTCTTTATTTAGATTATTTCAAACCTATTTTACTTTCCTAACTGAATTTTCAATCAAGGTCAGAGTAATAAATTGCATTTATTGTTAAACGATTTTAACAATAAATACAATTACAAATAGAGAAACTAGATGAAAACATGAATGAACTTGGAAATTCTAGTAATGCAATCAGGATTACAAACATTGTTCCAACATTATTTATATTTAGCCAATGGCAACTGGAGTCCCACATACACAGAATAATACAATAATAGTCAATATTTCTCAACTAAAATTTTTAAAACCTATTTAAAAACAATTAAAACGTTTTATTGCAGGTTAGATAAACAAAACAATATTGTAGATCAATTCCAGATAAATGACTTTACAATTAACATCAAGACCTTGGAGGTCCTAGTCCAGCCCCCTGCTCAAGCAGTAGAACCTATACCACTTCAGATAAGTGAGTGTCTAGACCAGGGATATCAAACTTGCAGCATCACATTGTGTCACATGATGTGTTGTGATTTTTTCCCCTTTGCTAAACCGGGGGTGGGCGTGGCCAACATATAACGCATCTGACCCATGGCCCGTGGATTTGTTACCCCTGGTTTAGACTCTTCTTAAAAACATCCAGAGATGGAACGCCCATGATTTCTGGAGGCAAACTGTTCTGCTGGTTAATTGTCCTCATTGTTAGGAAGTTTCTCCTTCTTTCAAGGTTGCTTCTCTCTTTGATTAGTTTCCAACCATTGTTTCTTGTCCTGTCCTCTGGTGCTTTGGAAAATAATTTGACCCTCCCCCCTTTATGGAAGCCTCTCAAGTACTAGAATACTGCTATCATGTCACTCCTAATTATTCTTCTCTTTAGACTAGCCTAACCCAAATCCTGCAACCATTCTTATGTTTTAGTCTCCAGGCCTTTGATCATCTTAGTTGCTCTCCTCTGAACTTTTTCCAAAGTCTCAACAACTTTTTTGTAGTATGGTGACCAAAATTGGTTGCAGTATTCCATGTGTGGTCTTACTAGGGTTTTTTAAAGTGATACTAATACTTCACATGATCTTGCCTCTGTTTATACAACCCAGGATTGTATTAGACTTTTTGGCAGCTGCTGCCAAAGGACTCCAAGGTCCCTCTCACAGTTTCTATTTCTGAGTCAAGTCTCACCTAATCTGTACTTATACCTTTGATTTTTCCTGCCTAAATGTAAAACTTGCTTTTCTCCACATTGAAATTCATTTTGTTGGATAGGACCTATTGTTCAAGTTTGTCAAGATCGTTTTGGATCCTGAGCTTGTCTTTTGAGGTGTTGGCTATTCCTGATAGTTTAGTGTCATCTGCAAATTTGATGAGTTCCCCTTCTATTCCTTCATCTAAGGTATTTATGAAGATATTGAAGAGTACTGGGCCTAAGATGATTTATGAAGAAAACCACATAAATATCTCTAGAATTCCCTTGGAGTCAGGCTGAATTCAAATGAGCCTTACTTTACTTATTTGATCGATGTAGTTTATATTGACCAGAAAACATCCTTAGACCTATTCTACAGGGACATCAAATGATTCCCTTAGTGTTCTGCTTAACAGGACAATAATAGTAAGTTTCACCAGAAATCCGATGATGATGATGACAATAGACCATGTTAGATATATTTAATATTATTGATATGCTTTATTTTTACTGTACTGTTTTCAACTTGACTTCTGGAGGTTGAGATGTACATCATTCATCATTATCATTTTAGTCACTGACTATCCACTGCAGGATGACGGCCTCTTCTGCATGTTTCCAATCAATATGGTTCTGAGCTTTCTTTTGCCAATTGGGCCCACAATACTTTCTGATGTCGTCAATCCATCTTGTCTTAGATCTCTTTCATGGGCGCTTTTCATCAAGTAGGATCCATTGTATGACTCCTTGGTCCACCTGGGATCAGTTCTTCTTGCTATGTGACCAGCCCATTTCCATTTCTTTTACTATCTTGATGATATCCTACACTTTCATTTGTTCTCTAATCCATGTGCAGGACTTTCTATCATATCTTGCAATGCAGAGCTTGGATCTTTCCAGGGCTTTTTGTGCTACTCGTAGCTTTTGTATCAAATGTGAGGTTAATGTCCATGTTTCCCTGGCATATGCTAGAGCAGTAGCACAGCCTGATCGAAAACGTTTCTCTTCAGGCATAGGGGAAGGATGTTCTTGAAAATTGGGTTTAGCTTGCCAAATGCCTGCCAACCACATTTAACATGCCATTCAATTTCCTTTGTTGTACCACCTTCCATTGAGATCTGTTGGCCATGGTATATGTAGTGGTCTACTATGTCTGGTTCTTCTCCAGATATAAAAAAAGTTGTTTCTTTGGTGAATTTATTTATTGGTTCTTTTTCAGATTTATTTTTAAGCCAAATGCTTCCCCTACTTTGTGCAGCTCTTACACGTATCTTTGTAACTCTTCCGGCTCTTGTGAGAAGAGAAGAACATCATCTGCAAATCTTAAGTGATTTAAATAGGCACCATTGATTTCTATTCTGACTTTTGACAGTTAGTAATAGTTCTCTATTACTAACTGTCAACTGCAAAGATTTTGGAGGATTTTAAATTGGGATTTTAGCCAGGATTTTAAGCATTTTAACTAACAGACTTTTAATGATGTGAGAAAACACCTGAGATTTTAACTTTTTACATACACACACCTGCAAAAACTTGAGAAGACACATATATATGTATGTATATGTATATATACATTGCAAATTAGTGGATGCAGTTTTCTGCAAGAGCAATGCTAACATTAGGGAGACATAAATTGGTGTCCCAATCTGATTGCAGTACCATCAGACATTCCTATTCATTTAATTTACTTTCTATGGGATGCTAAGATTTGTGACTATTATTTAATTCAACAGTAACTCACTCTTCAAGCTTCCCTTAAGAGTAACTTTACCTTTTAGAGCTAAACAGCAATATTTATAAAACTTTATTGAAAGCTTACCTCTTTCATATAGGGAGTGGAGCTTCTGCATGATGGTGCTTTCATTAGGTCCAGCCCCAGAATTACTGCTGCAAACATTTCCAGAAGACTAACTCCTCTGCTATTCTTTTGGCCATCACATTCCTTAATAAAACTGCAGCAGAATACCAAGTTGCATAATCACAAATAACTAGGATATATTCATTTCCTTTTACTGGATCATGGCAGAGGGTCCATGGCATGATGATCATGGCTATTTTAGAAAAAGAAACAGGGATTAAAGGCACTTTAAAAACTTTATTGTGTTCTCCTTTTGGTTTCACCAATCCAGTGCTAACCTACAGCACTGGGCCATATCTTTACTGATCCCTGGTCAATAAAATCTATCCAATATTCTGAGCCTGGTCCTATCTCTACCCGTATGTCCAAACAATGGATTTTCATGGACTGGTTCCAATGTTCTCCTGCCCTCTGACCTGTTTCTGGGTGGTGCTCTTGCACCCCAAATCTGACTTTGGTAAGGAGTGTGTGAAGAAATGTTCCATTTGGGCAATCTGCTCTCTTGCACGCAAGGCATGAAGCTTCTTCATGACATTGCTTTAATCAAGCCAATGTTTACCACCACTCCTATGGAATTACTGCTGCAAACAATTTCCTGCAGTTACTTTAGGAAGCAGACACTAAGCCTAAGAAGCACAGAAAATTTTGTTTGTTGGCAAGTGAGAGCCCCCTCTTAGCAGGAGTCCAACCCTTGAAAAAATACAGCCTTTTCTAGTCTTTGTGAATGCGTGAGAATTTGAAGAACAAGCATTGTATTTTGGCTTCCTCTTCGTGTCCTCCAGCACTTGACAAAACAGCAAATGCAAGAGGAGGCAGGAGATAAAACCGTGAAGTAGAGAAACAACCTGTTTGTTTCTTTTTGCTCTTAGAAATGAAGTGTAGGGATGGGGGGGGGGAGGCATTTCTCTTCAAAGCAGCTTTGAGGGGGGATGCTTCGCTCAAACTTTTGTCAAAGCGAAACAGTGGCCTGAAGATTTGTTTGTTTGGCTCCGGTGGGGATGTCTTAAGCAAAGTCAAAACAGTTATGAAAAATATATGTATTATTGAATTGGATTACTCCTTACTTTCCCACCTCCACCCGTCCCCATTTCTCTTCCTTTCAGGGCAGGGGAGGGAGAAAAACAGTCCGTAATCTGGAAAAACCAGCAGATTTATATTTGAAGAGGCAGCCTGTGTCAGATGAAATATTGTTTTCCCGCCACAAAAGGAAAACGTTCTTACCACTCCTGTCGGATGTCAAATGGTTATAGCCTTCTCATAGAGCAGTAACAGTAACAATAACAGTAACAGAGTTGGAAGGGACCTTGGAGGTCATCTAGTCCAACCCCCTGCTCACGCAGGAGACCTATACTAGGGATTCAAACCACCGACCTTTTTGATCGACAAGCTCAGGTCTTAGCCACTGAGCCATCTAGGGAGCCAGCAGAGACTATTTTGACCACTTTGCTCAGTTAAAGCATCTCTGATTTTTTTCTCTCTCCCTCTCTTTTCACTTGTTCAAAACTATCATATAAAATGATAAGCCTCTGCAACATTCCTAGTGGGGGAGTAGAGAGAATGGAAACATATGTGATGCTTGCTTCATCCAGGTATTGAATAGAATGCTAGTTATGCTGAGGTTTCACTCATTAGATGCATGATTAAAATTGCGGGATCCAATCTGGGTCAATCACTGGGACCAAGATTTAGTCTTGTGAGCTTTCAGACTCATGTTGGAGCCCATGCTCAAGGAACTTCTCTCTGCACACAATTATTGAGAGTAAATAGGTGGCCATATATATTTTCTTAACTAACTAACTAACTATGCTAAACCATATTTTGTATGGCTATGGTTTATTAAACAAATTACATCCCTTTGACGTGTTACAAATATGAAGAACCCAAACCCAAACTAACCAATCACATTTGGATTCACACAACACATGGAACCAAAACCACCAACAATCCATATTATTGCTTAACGAGATAGATTAACCTAATCATTAGTAGCTTGCTAATACCTGGGGAAAAGAAATCAATTTCATTTCCATATTATTCCATGGGAATCCAATCAACAGGAAATAGGCTACGTGCAAAGAACCCAAAAATTCTTGGGATACCTTAAAAACAAATGCATTCGTGTGGTTGTTTTCTGATTGGACAACCACAACCAATACATAAAGACATTTATAGTGCGAATGTTGCAGCAAGGAAAAAAAACCCTAAACTTAAAAAAAGTTGAGCCTTGGTAACATGCATATGGAGGGGTTTTTTTTTCTTTTTTCTTTACAAGATAGATTCAGTATTTTTTTAGACTATTACCCATTACATTTCTTTATTAAGACAGATTTTTAAATGCAATGAAAGCTCGTCGTGATTAAATATAAATATACACATAATGTTTAGATTCAGCTCTTAATGAACCCCATAAGAATAACTAAATAAATGAACGAAAGCTTTCTTTAACCCCGTAAGAATAACTGAATAAATGAATGAAATTTCATCTCCTTTGGAAAATAATATTTTTATCACAGTTTTTAATTTGCTTAATGTTTTTGCTTTTTTATAAACCAGGCCACCAAATTGCTTCCATTTAGCATGGATCAAACAAATTTCTAATGCATAAAGACTAATTCTATTTAATTATGCAATTATGGTAAAATACGGTGCTAATATTCATGAGATTCAGCATTATTAGTTGTGAAATTTTAGGTTTTTTTATAACCATGACAAAAACACAAGTGCCACTATATGGAATAGTAATATTAGAGAAGGAGGCTAATTATTCCATTCCATTTAAAACAAAACAAACAAACAACCCCCTCCAGCCAACGTACACAAGCAACAACAACATTCCAGGGAAAGTTTGCTTTAAATAGCTTATTTTAAATTAAATATTAATATATACATTTGCATATTGGGAAAGGGGGAAAAGTAATCAGTTTTAACTTCAAATAACAAAGGGAATTCCCTTCTTAAACTAACATTAACTCTTCTGCTCCATGACAGTAATAGCCACTGTTCATCTCTCTCTGTGTGTTTTCTATCTATCTATCATCTATCTATCTCTATCATCCATCCATCTATCTATCTTTATCATTCATCCATCTATCATCAACCAATCATCCATCTATCTATCTATCTATCTATCTATCTATCTATCTATCTATCTATCTATCTATCTATCTCTGCCATGTAGCTCTCTAATATATAAGTAGTGATTTTTCTGTTAATATGAGCAACAGCTCAGGGGGAAAAAATGGCTCACCTATTCATAAATTTTCCAAAAAGCCCATGCTTTGTGATTAAGAATCCTATTAGGATAAGCAGATCAAAAACAATAGAAAATAAAGAAAACCCATTTGATTTTATTGTTATTTTTTTAATGAATAACTTTCTCTAACATACAACATTCATATGCCTATCATTCCATAATTTACCTTTCTAACTTAAATTGACTAGGAACCTTTTAAATGCAAATGCTAACAAATATGTTCCCATTGTGACTCTTTTTCAAAAGGTAATTACCAGTGTTTTCATACAAAATTCCTTTTCAATCTCACTTTTCTGCAAATCTGTTCTCAGAGAGGATCGTAGCTTTTGCTTATGATTTCAAAAGTGGCATCCCATGTGTAAATATAATAGCTTCTGTGCAGTCAAGTTCTCTCATGTCCTGTTGATTTCACTAGATAGGACAATGAAGAAACAGGTATTCTTCCCCCTTCCTTCTCATTTAAATTGATGAGAAACAAAATGCTTAAGACTGCAATGAAGACAGCCTATTGAATCCAAGGGTTCTAACACTTGTATAGGCAATGGACAGGACTGCACTATATATCTACAGGATGGGATATATAGCCTATTTTCTAAAGCGCCTGAAAGCAGGACAAAAAACAATGTGTGGAAACTAATCAAAGAGAATAATAGCAATAGCACTTAGGCATATACCACTTCACAGTGCTTTATAGCCCTCTCTAAGTGGTTTACAGAGTCAGTATATTGCCCCCAACAAATTGGATCCTCATTTTACCAACTTCAGAAGGATGGAAGGCTGAGTCAACCTTGAACCAGTGAGAACTGAAAGACTGGCAGTGGGCAGAATTAGTCTGCAATACTGCATTCTAACCACTGCACCACCATAACTTTTTTATAATAGAACTAAGGAGAAATTTCCTGACAATTAGAACAAGTAATCAATGGAATGACTTGCCTCCTGAAGTTATGGGTGTTCCCAAACTGGAAGTTTTTAAGAAGACAGCCATTTGTCTGAAATGGTATAGGGCAGTGATTGGTGATCCTTTTAGAGACCAAGTGCCCAAACTGCAACCTGAAACCCACTTATATATCGCAAAGTGCCAACATGGTAATTTAACCTGGATACTGAGGTTTTATTCCCTAAAATAATAATAAACAAGATGAAATTCAGCTAATTGTTCTAAGAAAAACATGATAAATGCACTTTAAAGAGATAGAAAGAGAGAGGGAGAAGGGGGGAAGAGAGACAGGGAGGGAAAGAGAGAAAGAGGGGGAAGAGAGACAGAGAGACAGAAAGAAGGGAGGGAGGGAAAGAGAGAGAAACAGAGAGGGGGAAAGAAAGACAACAAGGAGAGAAAGAGAGGGGGAAGGAAAGAGAGAGGGAGGAAGAGAAAGAGAGAGGGAGGGAAAGAGAAAGAGGGGGAAGAGAGACAGGGAGGGAGGGAAGGAAAGAGAGAGAAATAGAGAGGGAGGGAGGGAAAGAGAGAGGGATGGAAAGAGAGAGAAAGAGACAAGGAAAGAGAGAGACAGAGAGAGAGAAGAGGGGGGAGAGAAAGAGAGAGGGAGGAAGAGAGGGCAAGGGAAAAAGAGAAGGAGGAAGGGAAAGAGAGAGGGAGGAAGAGAGACAGAAGGGGAGGAAAAGACAGAGAGAGAAAGAGAGAGGGAGGGAAAGAGAGAGAAAGAGAGAAAAGATATTACAAAAGTTTTTCTTTTTTATTGTTGCTAAACGTAATATTTTAAAAGCAGAGAAAAAAAAGAAGGGGCATAAAAGTGCATTTATCACATTTTTCTTAGAACAATTAGCTGAACTCTGCCTTGTTTATCATTATATTAAGTAGTATTCAGGTTAAATTGCCGTGTTGGTACTTTGTGATAAATAAGTGGGTTTTGGGTTGCAGTTTGGGCACTCAGTCTCTAGAAGGTTCGCCATCACTGGTATAGGGTTTCCTACCTGAGCAGTTGTTTTTTTTTTGCATGCTCGTAAGAAAGTTTTCAGGCAGAAAAATCAAGAATCAAGTGAGTTAAAGAAATATTAGAAATATGGTAGAGCAATACTTTGGATAAAAATCTATCATCTTTGTAATGGAATGATGAATAATCATGAGGGAAAAAAGTTCAAAAAAGGAGTTCAAGCCAGCCAACCTTTTGAGCTATTCTTTGAAGTCGGTTTTCAAAGCGACTGTTATCTATAATTGACACCAGATAATCTTGAAGTCTATGTGTTTACCATCTTATGAATGTATTATTATGGGTAAAGATATTGCTCAGAGCTCACAATGAAGAATACTCTATTTCGTACACTAGATTCTTATAGGCAGCCAAGGAGATGTCTGGTGTCTTTGCATAACCGCCAACACACACAAATTCTTTGAATTACAGAAAATATTGTCTTCTTCATGACAATGTGTTCATAACCAGAAATATACTGGTGGCAATATATATATATATATATTGAATATCAGTCCAGTGAAATAGAAAAAGTATAATAAAGATGCAGTGGTACCAGTTTGAAACAACCTTTAGATCCAATTTGTAATATGAAGATTAAAGACAAGGCTGTGAATATGTTCATTATGCTTTCTTGAGAGCTGAGTAATCTTTCTAGAATGAACTACAGATAGACCTTGACTTCTGTCTATTCCTTAAAAACTGTTCTGAAAAATGGGATTCATAACTGGTCCTTGCACTTACAATTGTTGTTTGTCATAGTCACGTGATCAAAATTTGGGGCAATCGGAATGTATTTATGATAGTTGCAGCATCCTTGGGTCATGTGATTGCCATTTGTGACCTTTCCAGAAGGCTTTCAACAAGCAAAGTCAATGGAGAAGGTGGATTCATCTCATGATTTGCTTAAAGAGTGTTGCAAAAAATCATAAAATTGGGAGCAATTCGCTGAACAACCATATTGCTTAGTGATGGAAGTTCCAATCCCAATTATGGTCATAAATTGAGAACTACTTGTAGTCTAAATGAATTCTCATTTACATTTACATTTATATTTGACAAAATCCTAGCATTTAAATTCTGTATGCTAAATTTCTTTCTTTTTCAATATGGTCATACATTTATACTGTCAAGAATGAGCAATGCAATGTCTGTTTATGTTATGACCTCACCACAATTGGCTTTCCAAAATAAATAGCAACTTTCTATTTTTTCTGTCTCCTGGTACTCTCATTACAAGCATTTTGCTGGGCCCAGACAAAATATTAAATATATGCTTTAACTCCAGATAGCATGTTTATAATCCATTATACTCACATCTAAGCAGTGTTATGCAAATGAGCTCCTCAACAATATTTCGGTGAATTTTTATCTCTCTAATATAATTTAAAAATTTAAGAAGAGGCAGTAAAGGATGTCTAATGGCAAAGCTTGATGCTTTGATTGGGGGTATAATTTTTCAGACATTATGGGATGTAGTTTGTGGATGCTGTCACTAGATCTTGTCTAATAATAATGAGGCAATCTGTGCATAAAATATATTTTTCTTGTTGTGTCCTTGGTTTGGTTGTTAACTTAACACAGAGGAAACACCAAAAGGTGTAGAGGCTGGGCAAGTGCCCTTGACGCACCCACACTTGCACATATTCTCACACACATGCACACATACCCCAAACTTGCTGTAGCCTTCTTTCCTTATCATAGGAAGATCTGAGCATCTCTCCCTCTCTCTCCCTCTCTCTCATTTAGAAACTTCCCTTGTCCAGTGGTGAAATCTAGCAGGTTCTGACAGGTTCTGGAGAACTGGTAGAGGAAATTTTGAGTAGTTTGGAGAACCGGCAAATACCACCTCTGGCTGGCCCCAGAGTGGGGTGGGAATGGAGATTTTGCAGTATCCTTCCTCTGCCACACCCACCAAGCCACAGCACACCCACCAAGCCACGCCCACAGAACTGATAGTAAAAAAATTTGGATTTCACCACTGCCCTTGTCCCTCCCAGAGGGATTCTGGGGTGGTGTACAAATATACAAGATGTATATACATCTTGTATATACAAGATGTAAACATACTATGGAAGAGAATATCCTATGTGATGCCAAGACTTCTGATGTAGAAATAGAGGATTATTCCTCTATTTTATAATAAGTTCAGGATTATTTCTAGAAAAGGACAAACAAGATTCAGTATATGGACCTTGAAAGCACACTAAGTCTTGTTCTATACTTAGCAAAGGCATTTACTGTTCTGCAAGATCACCACACAGAATGCGGATTTTTCCACCCTATGAAATAATCGTGGTTTGTGAGGTGTAACAAAACGGAACATAGGTTGATATGAGTAAAATGTCTAGGTTTTATTTTTTAATTTTGTTAAAAAAAATAGGGATGTCTTTTGGGTGTGTGTTAAAAAGACAAAAAAAAATCACTGCAGGCTCAGTTTGGAGCTTTGCAACATCTAACCATAAACCAATCTAGGAAAATAGGATTGTCCATGATGGATTTATTTGAACACTGATAATGAGATAGTGTTCTCCACATATGTCAACTAATTGACTAGTTTTTTGGGGCAGGCATATTCAACTTTCCAAACCAAGAAGAGGAAACAGCCAGGAAATCTAGGAACAAAATTCAAGATGGCCTCTGCTCACCATTAAACCTAATTGTAGAAGCCGAACCATTAACAATGAAATTTATTGGCCTGTAGCTAAATAGCAATGAAAGGCTACCAAAGGCCCATGACCTATCCAGTAATGGGATGATATTAATATAAATGTATTTTGGTAAGTTTTCTGAAAATTCTATCTATTAACTGACTGCTTAGACCTAAACATGACCAGTGTCCCTAAGCTATTAAATCAATTACCATCCCAGATGAAAATTTTATCCAGAATAATGAAAATAAGAAATCAGTCATTTTTTTAAATCAGTCATCTTTTATGTCAGTATGATAAAAGAGCAATTTATGTAACTCTACGTAAACCTGACCGTATTTAGGATGTACAGTAGTTACTTCATTGTGGCGAAAACCTGTTTTTGTTTGACTTCATTTCAATAGTTATCCTACTTCATGGATCTGAGTGCCTTAAAATAGATGGCATATCCATGAATCACAAATAATAGAGTTGGCATGCTTGGGGGTGTATTGTTTTAGTTTGTCAAGAGAAGATATGATACTAATTCATCTTGATGACCTGAATTGCTTTTTTCAATAACATGGGCAATCTTTCCATTATTCTTGCCTTGCTCTTTCATAGGTTCTGAAATATTTCCCTTCACCTTATCTCTTTCAGTGTAAACAAGTATCTATGAGCAGCAGGTGTTTTTGGCAATACAATGATAGTCTGCAAAAGCAGATCTTACAAAGCTGTCATGTCTATAATAAAGGTGCCGTCTAAATTCTGACAGATCATTGTACTTCCTGCACGAGTCTTTTCTGCACGGGGTGGTGGGGAATGTTCTCCTGGCCACTACAATGTCACAAATAACAAAATCTCGAACAGAAAATGAATAACGGACAAAAGATATATCTTTTATGAAAACCAGCAGTCTATTACTGGACAAGACTAATGGTGGGCGTATTGAATAGGGAACCTGATTCCCTATATTTCGGTTTCAAGTTTTCATACATATAGAATCGTAGGATTGGAAGGGACCGTGGAGGACTTCTAGTCCAACCCCTGCCCAAGGCAGGAGTCTTTGTACAGTGCCAGAGAAATGGTTGTCTAATCTTTTCTTGAAAACCTTCCAATGAAGGAGCACCCACAACTCCAAAAGAGAAGCTGTTCCCCCGATTAATCATTCTTACTTTCAGGAAATTCTTTTTTATTTCCAGGAATTCCTGAATCTCCCTCTGTCCATCTTCCACCCATTGTTTCTTGTCTTGCCCTCAGGTGTTATGGAGGTGCTATTTATGCAAATATAATCTAATCTATATCAAGTTTAGTTCTGATTTGATGGTGATTATTTATAGACAACACCCAAACAAGTGACAATTTATTGATCATATGATGCAAGCTGAAAGAGAACATTCAGAACTGATGGCTGAAAGAATGGAACAAAATGTCTGGAAAAGAGGGTCATGTATATTAATATATAGAGATGGATAATTTTCACCTTGATGTTTTGTGGATGTTACCATAGGAAGAAATAAATGCCACCATGGTGTCCAATAGAGAAATCCAAAATGCATATAAGTGTGTCCATCCAACCCCATATAAATCAGGAAGCAAGGAAAAAACAGAAAAAGAAAATAATATTAATAGTGGGCATGCAATCCTTCCTGAGAGTTAAAGAGGTTTTTAAAAAGGAAGAAGGAAAAGGAGGAACAGAATGAGATGCAACAATGGACACTCTGGGCAGAAACTCTGTCCAGAGCGCAATATGCCGTATTTAATTGATTGCTCAGTATTGAGATAGTCGATTTTATGCTTTCTATCTTTTCTCGGCTGTTCATTAGTGAACTGCCTTATTGTTAATTAATCTTATTTGTCTTACTGATTTTCTTTTTTTTTTTTTTTTGCTGTTTTCTTTCTTTTTTTTTTAATGTCTGTGTCTTACTTAAGGTTGTAATCCATTCGGAGAACTTTCATTGTTGGGGGAACAATAGCAGTAATAATACAAGTAAGTAAGTAAGTAAGTAAGAAAGAAAGAAAGAAAGAAAGAAAGAAAGAAAGAAAGAAAGAAAGAAAGAAATGTTGCGTCCCACCAGGGTAATTGATAACTGCTCTGCCATGCGAGGTAACCAAAGTCTCAAGAGTAAGACTGTCTCTAATTCATCAAGAATGGAATCAAATGCAAATATGTGTGACTGAATCCACCACTATTCAGCAGAGGGAAACGTGTGCAAAATTGTATCTTAAGAGGATTTGCATTCTCTGCAGCCAGCATAATAAGGTAGGAGCAGAGTAGACCACATTTTGGCTTTTTAGATTTGTGTATTATTTTTTTAATATTCTGCTAATAGGCTCGAATAATCTCTATTCAGATAAAAGTAATACAGCAGTAAGAAAAAGTCTAACCTCTTTTATTTGTGGCTTGATGGAACCATCTATTTCAGAAAACTCTTTGTGCATGAGTTCCTGGGTAAATCTTCCACGTAAGACTAAAAATATATAATTCCATTTAAACTGTGAAAAAAAAATTCATATTAATGGCATGTTTTTCATTTATTTGCAGTTCATGTACAGACCAGGAGTTCATTCTGATACTTGTGTTACAATCAGCAACAATTCTTGATAAAATCATAAGCAAATGTCCAACTCATGAAACATTCATTCCTCCTGATTTATAACCCATCTTATCCCAAGGACATAAGGTGATTAACTGCAATTATCGAGAAGATAAATGATTAAATAGCAGGCAATGATATTTCTTAGAGTGTCGCAGGCACAATATGTTCCTCCTTAAAGAGACATGTCTGTTCCCTATTAGCACCTGTGAATTTCCAAACAGATGTGCATGAAACACTTTCCTATCTGCTGGGAAAATATTTGCCTCTGGTATAAGACACAATGTCCCCCCCGGTAAGTCTCTTAGAGGCCTTTTAGATCTACTAGCTGGGAAGAGTTCCATTTCCTCTTCATCATTTATTATTTATAAAACTGACTAAAATACAAGTGCTGAACATGAATAGCCCAGAGTTCTACTATCAAATTAAAATCTTATATAGGAGAAAAAAAGATGTGGGGAGAAGGTTAATTTGCATTCTTTCTCTCTCTCTTTTTTTTTTCTTTTCCACCCTCCCTCCTTCCTCATGCCAGCAAAGAAACTTTACAATGGCTGAAGGTAATCTATGAAAGAGTGAAAACTATATTTCAAATCTCCTCTGAGGTTCGAAGTCTGGACTCTTTGGGACTCTCCTCCTAGGTTCCAAGAGGATTAACATTTTGCTCTTCAACAACAACTTTTATCTGTAATTTTATTTGTAAATATAGGAATGGAAAAGAAAGTATGTTATCACATGACAAGGGCCTTGACATCTTTAAGCATCAATTATGAAGGGTTTGTTTTTTCCTTTTGAATTTCTTTTTTTTTTTAGTTACAACAGACAACCAATAAAGCTTTGTTTCTCCATCAAAGAGACGGTAAACTCCCCTGAATAAAGAGTAATTTTAAAAATAAAACTCTTCAGGAAGGCAAATAAATTGCTCATCTATTTTATTGATAAAATAATTTTCAAAGCTGCAATGTCATATTGCACATAAGTCAAACAACAGTAAAGAAAAACACTGAATTAAATGTGGAACAGGGAAAGTTACTGCAAAGGTCAAAATACTTTCTAGTATACACGCACACAATGTTGTAGCTCATTTAAAAATAATAAAATTAGTCCTTCCAAACAGTGTGTTAATTATTTCCAAAAATAGAAATGAGGCTTGGTAAGTAAAAATATAATTATTTCCTCTTCCCTGTTTGTTTCATTTTTTAATTGTTCTAGTGTTGTCCTATTATTAACCATAAAAATGTTAATAATAAAATTAATTCCAAAATACGACCACAACTGCTTTGCCAGTTATTATGCACTGTGAGTTTCTAATACACATCTACGCATTATGTAGCCTTTTAAAAAAATCAAAATCAACAAAGCATATATGTTAATATAGGTAGAAGATGAATATATTAAAGATGAACTGCTGCATTTTGTAAAACCGGATAAATATTATTCTCGAATAACTGCAAATATACGTTTGCTTTCCTGCAGTTATGCACATAGAAAATTAGCATTTTCAGGGGGAAAATGTTAGATTGCGAGAAGTGAAAGTAGAAAAAGTACTGACAACGGCTATGCATAAAAGATGCTTCTAAGCACTTAGTTACACGGATATAGTCAGATATATCAGAAGAAACATAAAAGTAAGTTAAATGCCATGGGAATGAATTATTTAAGAAATTTATGATGAAGTTGGTAAAACAAGAAGAGATGGGTCAAGTATGAATGAGCATTCAATGAATATAGATTAAATATGAAAGTGAATGATCAGCACCAAAGAAATATGTGGAGATAGTTTGGTTACATAGAGATCACCCGATCTGGTAGTGATGGCAGCGGGTGGTTCGGAGAACCGATATCAAAAATCCCTGCCCCCCTCCCCCATCCAGCTGAACCACGCAATCATCAGAGGCTGTTTTTTTTTAAACTTTTAAAAGTATTTTTTCTACAACATCTTCGGCTGAAAAAATGCTTTTAAAAGAAAAAAAATGGCCACGCCCACCCAGTCAGATTACACACACACACCAAGCCACGGCCACAGAATTGGTAGTAACAAATTTTAGATTTCACCCCTGAGATGAATGTATGTTAAAAGGGTGAATGGATTGAGGGGGAAGGCAACTCCACGAGAGTCGTTGGTGTTGGAGCTGATGACAGCCTCAAAAAGAAAAATATAAGAAATTCAGAGGCAAAAGTGCAGCATCAGTGAATCACTGCAGTTTCTAAGTGAATTATTTGGTCATTAAGCAAAACTTGCTTGCCAGAAGCCAGTCTGGGAAGGTTACAAATGGTGATCATGTAACTCTGGCACAGTGAAACTGTCATAAAAACATGCCAATTGCCGAGAGGTCCAAATTTTGATCACATGACCATGGAGATGCTGTTTCATAAGCATGAAAACTGGTCATAAGTCACTTTTTTTAGTGCCACTGTAATTTCGAAGGATCATTAAATGAAAGCTTATAAGTCAAGGACTACCTGTAAACAGTTTTATGGGGAAAAGACAATTATTTTCATGAGGGTTTTCAAAGAAATGTGGAGGGCAATGTCTTTCAACATAATAACCGTCATGGTCAACGATTATACATTTCTGCAAATGTTTTTATAACTTTCAGTCTTCTTTATTTCCCATGAAGGACATAAGCAGGGCAATGCTAGCTTTATTGCTGTTTTTCTGTCTTTATTTTTGGGCGTGTGTTTATTAGAGCAATTCACATACACTTCCGCTGACATTTTCTCTGCAGATCTCTCACCACTGGGGAAAAAGAAAATCTATATTTATATAAAACACCCAATGGAAGAAATTCATTTCTACATATGAGTTGATGGATTCTTTATCACATTAGGCATTACTCGGCCTGGGCTTAATAGCATTCTCAGGTAAGTATGTTAACTCGTTTAGGAGAACATTAGCTTTCACTCAAGGAACTCTTTAAGAATTCCCTATTAAGGCATCCATCAGAGGCATCAGGGAACTAATTCATTCTTCACGTCAGTCATTTATTAGGTTAATTAATGGTGTCTTTATGAATACCTTCTGAAAGCCATCCAATTGGTTCTCATGCTGCTATTAAGTGGCCAGTACACACCTTTGTTGCTTATTTTATAAGGGGGGGGGAGGGAAATCCCGGTTGCAATGCAATGGTTAAAGAACATACTGAAAATGTGAGCCATAGGTTCTGTTACTTTCTTAGTGCTCTCAGTTTCTGAAACTCCCTTCCTCTGAAAGGAGTCATTCAGACTCCTTTCTCAGTGATCCCAGTATAATGGAAGATTGTTCCACCAGTTGCTGCATCTCTCAGTCCTTCCTCATCGGGAGAACCATTATCCTTACAAATACAGGTAGTCCTGGACTTACAACCTTTCATTTAGTGACTGTCCAAAGCTACAACGGCACTGGAAAAAAAATGCCTTAGGACCGTTTTTCACTCTTATGACCTTTGCAGCATTCATGATCATGTGATCAAAATTCAAATGCTTGGCAACTGACTCATATTTATGACGGTTGCTGTGTCCCAGTGTCACCTTTTGCGATCCTCTGACAAGCAAAGTCAACAGGGAAGCCAGATTCACATCACAACTACGTTATTAACTTAACAGCTGCAAGGATTCACTTAGCAGCAGTGGCAAGAAAGGTCGTAAAATAGGGCAAAATTTACTTAACAAATGTCTCACTTAGCAACTGAAATTTTGGCCTCAATTGTGGTCGTCCGTTGAGGACTACCTGTGCAGCAGGTAATGATAGGCTGCAGAACTGCAATTTTGATTCTCCTTTACATGGGGAAATCTGTAAAATTGCAGCAGACCACAATGTGGGCATCACTATGACACATACACACATTCTTAGGTTCAGCCCACATTTTTGGCTCATAGGAGCACTTCTGGTATATTATAAAGTAATAATAACTGAAAGATATTGGATTTATAAAAATATTATATGGTGTGTATATATAATATATCTTACAGACAAAGATCCAGAGTCAAGTTTGGTTGCTGGTGATTTCATGAACCCAGCTCTGTATTTTTCTTGGCAACAATATGGAAATGATTAATCACTGATTTCCAGAATGTTTTTTGTTCAACTATCTGGTTAAAACTAGTGTAGAATTACGAGTATTCTGGTGTCCTTTCAAAGTATTAACAAGGGCCCAACACTCCCTAGATATTTTGAGATCAACCTAGGTCAGTTGATGGCTTTTTTGAAGTATTCCAAGTATATACAGGTACTCCTCGACTTACAACAGTTCATTTAGGGACCGTTTAAAGTTACAGTGGCACTGAAAAAAGTGCCTTATGACCATTTTTCATCTTTATGATCATTGCGGCATCCCAACAGTCATGTATCAAAGTTGGATGCTTGGTAACTGACTCATATTTATGATTGTTGCAGTGTCCTAGGCTCATGTGCTCCCTGCTTTGTGACCTTCTTACAAGCAAAATCAATGGGGAAGTCAGCTTCACTTAACAACCGTGTAACTAACTTAACAATTGCAGTGATTCACTTGACAACTGGTGGCACAAAAAGTCCTAAAATGGGGCAAAATTCACATAATAAATGTTTCACTGTCTTAGCAACACTGTTTTGGGTTCACTTAGAGTCGTAAGTCAAGGACTTAGATATATATATATATATATCGATGTATGTAAGTTTCTTTTCTCTGATTGAGGAATTCAACTTGGGAATTCATGCTTACATAAATTTCCTCAAACTCAACAGTGCTGACTTTTGTGTAGTCATAAAGTAGAATTCTAGTACCAGTTTTAAGATATCCCACAGTGATCTTGGAACTCTGCTACTGATTTTGCTGATCAGCAGCAACAAAAGTTTATTCCTGCTCTTTTTTAAAATCTTTTTTTCTTTTTGAAGAATATTGGCCTTTATGATGTCGTTTAGATTTAATTGCCTAAGGTTTTCATATCTTTGCATTTACTTTAGTTTTATTCCCCTGTTCTGCAAGAATTTAATGGATGAGTGCTTCTTGGTTCTTTGGTAGGGATGGTGAATCTGTGGCCAATGGACCATATATTATCTCACTTTTGTGGCTCTTTTAAAAAATAAAACAAAGTCCAAAATAGGTGCATTGTGAATATATTGAGAGGTCTGGTGTATTTCTTTTGGGTTTAAAACAGATATGCCCCACATAGGAAAAGAAACATTTCAGGCCTATTCCCTCTGATGAAATTGCTGTATCACCCTATGCCCCCAGACTTGTCATTTGTAGGACACATACACACACACAAACTGAGTTGATATGATGAAGCGAGTTTAAACTCAGTTGGTCATAAAGGCTTTGATCCAAGCTAGCCTTTTCATTTGTAGAACTGTCAGGAAACTAATGGAATCTCTTCCTCATCCAAGAAGTAGAGCAGGTAATTTTAAATTACTTCCTTTGAAATCCGCTTCTCCATCTCTATTTTATCCTCCAACCTTTGAAAGAACAAAAAGCATAATACCACACATGTCCATTCCTAATCATGATGCCCACAATGCACAGAAAAGTATGGATTGACCTCACAATGCAGGATTGTGATTTCAGACCAGTTTCATGATACCACATGTAAACATTAAAGGGTGGGATATTCATACATATACATACATACATACATACATATGTGTGTGTGTGTGTGTGTGTGTGTATGTATATGTATATGTATATGTATATGTATATGTATATGTATATGTATATGTATATGTATATGTATATGTATATGTATATGTATATATATGTAAAAATCTTGGTTACGTAGGTAGAACCTGGCAAAAGAGAAATACACACAAAGCCTATGAAAAGGAAAGAAAACAAATACTGTACCTTTACAGGGAGGATACATGAGGTGGGTGTGGCTAACTGAGGAAGCCTAATAAGGCAGAAATAGATCTATATTAGTCTCCCAATGGGCAGCAAAGGTCTGCTGGCTGCCGGAAGAAAAAAAGCCTAGAAACTAGTGGATTGTGATTTCACTGAACTAGGGCTGCATAAAATCTTGGTTACGTAGGTAGAACCTGGCTAAAGAGAAATATCTCTATCTATCTATCTATCTATCTATCTATCTATCTATCTATCTATCTATCTATTCATTACCAATTGATTATTACAGACAAGAAAAAAGTAAGGAATCATCTCTTGAATTGTAGTTCATTTTGGGTGGACTGCTGAATTGCTGAATTCAATTGGTTGGCATAAAGCAGCCGCATTCCCATATCTTATTTGACAATGATGAACCTTGGGCCCATACCAGAGATCCAAAACTCTCTTGTTTTATAATTAAGGTATAAATCGAAGCTCCTATGTTCCAATGAGTCTGACAGAAGGACTTCCTGTGAACTAACATAGCCTTTGGCTCTAGGTCATATGTACCACTGAACTCCTTCCCCATTTCTGCATAACCTTCCTGCCACATTACCCAAGTTTCCCATCATTTTGAGCTGGGAAACACATGAGAACTGTAGTGGAAGTCCTAATTTAGTTAAAACAAAGGCCCAATTGCCCAGAAAAAGAATTATGTCTGCTCCTGCCTTCCTGAAAAATCATTAACTACTTCCCAGGAGTTTTGTCCAGCATCCCCTTTCTCAAAAGTGCTCCTTTGATTAATATTCCCAAATTTTTAAACTACCAAAATGTATTCCTAAGAATTGAGGACGAAGGAATATCTATTTCTGTGATAAATAAAACAGATGGCAATTTGGTGCTTGCTTAGTGTTGGTATCCCCAGATTGTCAGCAACAACCTGGGTTTCACTGAACAGCTGTTTCCTCTTTTTTAAAAAGAATGTTTTCTCATCTTCAGGAAATACAAGTACTTATCTAGTTGCACTACAATTATCTTAAATAATGGTATTCAAATCTGGCTCAATTTTAACATGTATGAAATTCTTTGTATCACCTTCTATTTTATTGTCTCTGCTCCCAAGTTACACGTAAATGGAGACTTATGACTCTTTAGGATCTCTTAAGACATAGATGGACAGAGGGAGCAAGACAGAGACATCTCATTACCATGAGATGATCTGTACAGGTAGTCCTTGACTTACAACTGTTCATTTAGTGACCGTTCAAATTTACAACGGCTCTGAAAAAAGTGACTTACAACTGTTGCAGCATCCCCAGGTCATGTGATCAAAATTCAGAGGCTTGGCAACTGGTTCATATTTATGACTGTTGCAGTATTGCAGTGTCCCGGGGGTCACATGATCACCTTTTGCAACCTTCTGACAAGCAAACTTAATGGTGAAACAAGATTCACTTGACAACCATGTTACTGACTGAACAGTAATTCACTGAACCACTGTGGCAAGAAAGGTTGTAAAATGGAGCAAAACTCATTGAACAAATATTTCACTTAGAAACAGGAATTTTGGGCTCAGTTGTGGTTGCAAGTTGAGGAATACCTGTATATTTCTACCCTTGGCAAACTAAGCAATGCCTTTGATGCCTTATCTTACCAAGAGCCGTGGTGATGTAGTGGTTAGAATCCAGTATTGCAGACTAACTCACTGTTCACTCCAGGAGTTTGATCCTGACTGGCTCAAGGTTGATGCAGCCTTCCATCTTTCCTCATTCCGTAAAATGAGGACCCAGATTGTTGGGGGCAGTATGCTGACACTGTAAACCACTTAGAGGGGTTGTAAAGCACTGTGAAGCGGTATATAAGTCTAAGTGCTATTGCCATCTTGGTATCTGCAGGCTGTGGGGGTCTTGATGAGGAACAACAGGTTTGGGCTGTGGGTTTGGGGCCTTCTGAATCTGGGATTGTACCAACTATAGCACTAGATGTGGAAACCGGAAGTAAATGGCAATTTCTGGCAAAAAGTATACTAAACTGCAGTCACATGACTGCAGGAGGCTGAAAACAGCCATATATGTAGACTGGTCACTGGGTGCTTTATATGTGATCACATGACTGTGGAGGGGAAGGCCAGATGTTGTAAAATTTAATCAGAGTTGTAAGAAGCCCTAGGGAGGTCCATTGTAACTTTAAACAGTCACTAAGCAACTGGTCATAAATTAAACACTACCTATATGAAATTGTTATGGCCTATAAGTCTGAACTCATTCCTAGTGACCACATAGGCACATCCCTACAGCTTTCTTGGCAAAATTTTCCAAAGTGACTTCTTGCTGCCTTTTTCCTAGGGCAGAGGAAGAGTAAGTCACATCCCTTGCTCAGCAAGGACTCGTGGTTTTCCAGCTTCTAATCCGGTACCTTAACCACTAGTCCGGGATGTCAAAGCTTGGTGACTTTAATACCTGTGGACTTCAACTCCCAGAATTTCCCAGCTAGCCATGGAAAATCATGAGGTTGGACACTCCTGTACTAAGACCAAACTGGCTGTATGGATAAAATACAGCCAATTCAAAGTCATGGTAACAAAAATGCACTAAGACTCCCCAGAAGAGCTTACTGAAAATTTATTTATTTGAAAAAAAAAAAAACAACGTACGGCTGCCTATCTTTAAAGAATTCTGTGCGGCTCACAGAAACAATAAAACCATAACACCCAAAACTATAAGATCAAAAACCAAAACCCAGCACCTGAATCTCCCCACCCCTCCATCCTCAGCTCCCACCACCCTTCCTCAGAGCTTGGTAAAGAGCTTGGCCTTCTAGAAGCTACGGTTCTCCCCAAATCACCTCAGCTTACTCCCCCACCCCAGTAGAAAAACTGTAGAAAAAGCTAAAAAGATTGCTGCTCTTTTAATTCAGATAATTACACAATACTAAACTTCTCAGCAGCAGCTGGGTCATAAAACTTTTTCACATTACTAACCAGGGATAAAGCAGAAAATCCCTTTTTGTTTAGCTGCCAAATGAGCTTTATAGAACAGCTTTCATTTCTGAACCATCTGTGGAGAAAAACCTGGAAAAATCATTACCTTCTTTGCTTTTTATTTTAGGGGTCCCACTTGCTGTGAAAATGTAGACTGGGGTCCCGTATTGTAGATTTCAGAAATCCCACCACAAACAAGACTTGGCTTTTGAGATGAATGGAAAAAGGAAACAAAGACAGTAAGTAGTTTCAATTTCTAAACCAACCTGTAAAATCTTTTCTTCTTTCTTCTCCCCCCCCTCCCCCCACCATCTCTATCTCTCCCTCCCTCCCTTCCATTATCTGTTGGCCTTGTTTTGTGAGGATAATTTAAAAATGGAAACCATTTGGGGGATAATTGGAATAATGCATTTAATTCTGAGGATCTTTTACTATTATTTTCAGAACCTTTGCTGCCCTTTGCAAGCTATAAGTATACATTCATAAGTTATATCCCACTGTTTCGTACAGAAGCTTAAGGCAGTGCATGTTTGCTCCTTATTTTCCCCAACAACAACCCTGTGTTGTTGGCTGAGCTGAGAGAAAAGGACTGATCCAAAGTCACCCAGGTGGCTTCTGTGGCTAAGGATAGACTAGGTTTCTTTGCTCCTAGTCCAAGTCCTTAATGCTGATCAGGGGGCTTGAGTTGAATTATTTTTGCTTTGTATATATCAGTTAGTAGACTTTTCAGCTCCGTCAGTTTATGAATGAAAATATCTACTCTCTAAAATCCTCACATTTCTCATTCAAGCAATCTGCTATCCCTTTCATGTGAACGAGCTTTCAGCCAAGCCAAGCTGCCTAGGTACCAGGAGAGGAAAGGAGGATATTTGAGCATCCAGTGATAACGAATGCAGTTGGACCATCCCCAAGTTCAGTCTGGACCAAATACGTTGCAATCTGTTACCAAAATGACTCAGTTCAGATAGGATTTTCTTAAACAGCCTTAGTCATCAAGGTAGAAGCAACTTAAATATAAATGCAGCTATATCTTTTCTTTGTGCTGACTCTTAAGAAAACAATAGCTGATTCGGTCCCCAAACCCAGCCTAAATCCATACTCTGTCTGGCTCTCTAAGCCTCTACAGTCTACACCTTCTCTAGGGCTACTCTAGTCAGGGGAAATGTGTAAAAACATATTCACATTTTAATGATCTACCCAAAATGCAATTATTTTTCAACGTTCATTCTTCTATTTTGTGATAGAATTCTTCAGTCCAAAATGCGTGTGTAGACATACACACACACAAATATACATACACACACACACACACACACTTTTTAAAAATCATAAGAGTCCTTTCTAGTGGTCATTAAAATAGCATTAAATCCCTTAATTACTTTCAGTCTGATATGCAACACGAGATTATTTAATTTAGGTAATAATAAGAAAATTGCTTTATAAAAACCAGAAAAGAGAGAGAAGAATAATTTCTGATCCACGGGCTATTTTTTCATATGAATAATGGCTAAATCTCACCTTGGAATGCAGGGAATTTGCAAAAGGATTTAGGCAGGCTCAAAGATACATTTGTAAAACTAATATTTTCAACATGACAGAAAATATGGCCACAACAAAGCAAAATGAACCGCATTTCATTTTCAGTCATGAGGTTCAGATCATTTCCCAGGGCTGGCCCATTTAATGCTTTGCTATTTTCACATTTTAAATACACTTCAAGTCATTAGCCCCTTTATATGTCCAGCTGGAACTGGACATGTGTCCTGGAGTCCATTCTCCAGAGATTTCTTTCCATGAACCTCCAAACAATCAAAGACTCTCCTTTTTTTTTCGTTCTTAAATGGTCAGAATTCTGAACAGGCAAACTGTCCATTTCCAATTACTTGTTTATAGAATTTTGTTTTATTTCTATTTCTGGTCAGAACATGGCATCTTGGTTGGGCTATTCACTACCTTACGCTATACAGAGAGAGCTCTGTATGAGGTGCCAGTTGTTATACTGAGTTAGTCTCCAATTCAAAAATATTTCCCAATCAGACCAGCAGCTCTGACCTGGATGCCTGAGAGAGCCTTGCACTTTTCTCTATATACAGTTTCAAATCCCGTCACTACTGGTTTGCTCGTGGGCGCCTGTGCTTGCATGCACAGAAGCTTCTGTGGATGCACAGAAGTTTCCGGAAGGGTGGGTGAAGCCTCCCACTGCCACTGCCACCGCTACCGGTTCGCCTGATCCGGAGCAAACCGGTAGTAACCCACCACTGATACAGATGTGGAATTATGCACTGATTTGGGAGCGCATGTTTTTAGTGGGAGTTCACAATAGGAATATCACACATTATCATTAAGAAACGGTCTTTGCTGAGATTGATCAGATCTTGAGGTAGCTCCCCTCCATCTCATTGTTTCTCTCTTTCATATTTTATTCCTTTGTCTGAGACCAAAGTAAGACATTTTAATTTCTCCACTTCAATATTTTTTTTAACTCTATATAACATTCAAATCTCAACCTGCTTTGTGTTTCCCATCATAATCTAATCTCAGGAGCAAAAAATCAGAACTATTCATGTAGGTTGCAACAATAACAATTTATTGAAGCCTATACACAAGAATCTAGTCAACTGACAATCGGCACCAACTTGATATTAGATGAGGATCAACAGAATTCAAGGGGATTTGGTCTCTTGTGTCAATACAAAGATTCTAAACTGATGACGCATTTTACTTCATCCTGTAGTTCTGCCTTCTCTTCGACATCTATTTTTTTCCAGATTATAAATCTATTTTTCTTTGGTTTTTGTGGATATCCAGGCGATACATGTTTTTAGCTTGATATGATTTTTTTCCTGTTAGACATGATAACTTCTAACCAGAAATGAGAATAGAACTTGATCATTAATGAATTTTCATAGGATTGCATCCCCCTCTCCCTTTTTTTTCAAATAGGTAAATATACTTGTTCTAACTTGATTTCTCTTTGGCCTCAATGTCTCTTTTCTAGCCCTTTGCAGCTAAAGTCTCCCTGTACTTACGCCTCCAAATACTGCCTCGCCATTTCCCATGGTGTTCGCTAGGTCCGTATTTTGGCAAATCACAACACCCTTTTCTGTCCGCTCTTGTTCTTTTGCTATTAGGAGTGTTAAAAGAAATTTTTTCCTGTGCTAAGAGGTTATATGGAACCTATGTTTATCTATGGGGCTGTTTGGGTTTGGACTAGCAAGCTCCTCACCCAGATGCTGCCCCTCCTCAGATCAAATGAGGATTGGCAAAAGGAGGCCAAGACTCCAAAGAACACAAAGGTGCTTTTTCAGGAGGCAACTGGACTTCCTTGTTTTTGAAGATGTTTCGCTTCTCATCCAAGAAGTTCCTTTAGCTTTTGGGACACCCATGACCTGGATGACTGAGAATGTCTACAGACTTCTGACTCCAAAGAATTGTAACTAGGTTTGACCTTTGGAGTAAAGTCAGGGAGGTCACACTTGAAGAACATCACTGGACATTTGGACATCATTGCATATCTCCAACATCCTCTACTCTTACTTACACTTTGTGAATGACTACTTGAACCATTGCTTCTTCTTAACTGAAGAGCTAGAAGTGAGGTGGATCACTTTTAAGGCATCATGCCACGGAAATGTTAGAACTGTTTTGCATATCCCCTGATCTTGGACTCTTTTTTAAATATTTCTATTGTCAGACACAAATCAGTAATATCTAGTTTGTATGAGAGAAAATTGGCTTAAGTAATATATGCTTAATTCATTTGCGAACAAGCCTGCCAAGGTAGAACAAAAGACCAGAAAGCAAAGCAAAGCAAAATCATTATTGGAGAAAAGGCACTGCAGCACAAACCCAGACAAAGCCAACCAGCCTATTAAGCCTCCCCTTCCCCTCCCACCCACTCCTCTCAAACAAATGCCAGGGACGTTAAAATATGCCAAAATGACAGAATGTGAACGGGCTTCGCTAAAATTCCTCTAAGTAGTACAACGTGAAGAAACGCCTACCCGCTTATTCAAAAAATAAAAAGGGAGCTTTTTAAAAAGAGGTTGTTTAAACACATCACAGCAGAGCATGCTGGAAAAGATGAAAGGAAACAGAAAGAAAGACTTTAAAAATAATCCCCCTACCCCAGCTTCTAGTTGCGGAAAAAATATTTCTGAAATATGAATTTGGAACCTATGCGGAATGTGCCCTTAAAAACTTTGGCAATAGAATCCAAATGGAACCAGTGGGAAAATAGTGAACCTACTGCAGGAAAACTCATGCCCCAAATTCTTGGTAGCCCACAAAGCTCACTGTATGGCTGGTGAATGTACAAAGCTAGGTACACATTTTTGTATATGTTTCTCCTAACATGTACATATTTTTCTTGATAATTTTATTTTTGCAAGCAATTCCCCCCAAAATAATTATTTACCGGTATTTTATTTATTAAATTTTTTGACTGCCCACCTTACCATAGGATAACTCTCTTGGTGCCCTATACATGATTTTATATACACTAGGGGTGAAATGCTACTGGTTCGGCTGAATCAGTAGTGATGGTGGTGGATGGTTTGGAGAACCGGTAGCGATGGCAGTGTGTGGCTCCACCCACCTGTTGTTACTTCCTGATTTTAACCAAGAAGTAACCTGTTTTTGACCCTAACCGCATGCACAGAAGGGTTTGCGCATGCGCAGAAGGTCTGTGTGTGCATGTGGTGTGAGCACATGGAGCGTGCACTTGCAAACTGGTAGGGAAGGTAAGTAGATTTCACCCCTGATATACACTATGTATGTACTGTATATGTATATGTATATGTATATGTATATGTATATGTATATGTATATGTATATGTGTGTGTGTGTGTGTGTGTGTGTGTGTGTGTGTGTATTTTACCAATGTATAGGCATTTTGATAAATCTTTTTAAAAACTTAAAAACTGGATTATACCGTTCTGGAAACTGTGAATTTCCACAACCTGGTTTCTGTACACAAACTGAAATTTCTTTCTCTACTGAAATTTACAGCTCCTAGAATTCTCCAATGCAATTTTCTAATAAATAGAAAGGCTAATGTAAAATATTAAGTGGTTCATGTAGATAGTGAACACAAGGCTCATTTACAAGGCTAGTCAATATGAAGGATTACAGTGAATAATTTGGTAAAAACTAGATGTAACTTTATTTCCATTTCTTTCTTCTGCTGTACCAATAATTTCTTTGGTTTACTACTACTTGTTACTTTTCTATGCTTTGCATAATATTTCTTACTGAAAAAAGGAATAAAACAATGGTTGTGTATGCATACAAAATTAGGAATATTTGAATTAGAACATCAAAACTCTTTTCTATTTCAGCCACAAAGGAAAGAAGCAAAAAAAAAGGGAAGGAAGAGAAGGAAAGGGAAGAACTGCACAATAATAAAATGAAAGAAATGTAAACAATTTAAATACTTTTTCTGAGAAAGAGGGAAGATCCGATCTTTTCAAGTTTCTGGCTTCTGACCTGACTAAGAATGAGGAAATTATTATATATATCACAGAACAATATGATATGGCAGAAAGAAATTTCCTTTGGAAATGACTAAAAACATACTACCAGAGGCTGGACTGCTAAAACAATATTGGGATGAGGCAATCATGACTACCATTACTTTCAAAAGAGGCTACAGTGTCTATAAAAGAGAAAGAGGCAATACTAACAGACTGGAACCAAACAAAATGTGAAGCAAAAGCATATTCTTCTATATCCAAAAGCAAAGAAAAGCAAGCTGATCACAGAATTGAAAGAACCATCTTCATTAGATATAAAATCGGTTGCAAAGGACAGATAATTCTTGATCCTGTCACAAAGAAAGTTAAAATATCTCTCATACTTTAATGAGAGATGAAGGGAAAAGATTAATGAAATATCAGAAATCCATTTAGAAAACTCAAAGGAAAGCAGCATTCACAATAAATATAGGTAGTCCTCTACTTACAACAGTTCATTTAGTGACTGTTCAAAATTACAATAGCACTGAAAAAAGTGATTTATAACCATTTTTCACACTTTAGACCAGGGGTGTCAAACTCGCGGCCTGCAGGCCAGGTGAGCCATATGCTGGCAACACCCACCCCCAGTTTAACAAAGGGGGGAAAAGTCACGTGATGACAACTTGACACCGCAAGATTGACACTCTTGTTTTAGACCATTGCAGAATTCCCATGGTCACATGAACAAAATTTGGATGCTTGGCAACTGATTCATATTTATGTTGATTTCAGTGTCCTGGGGTCAGTGATCCCATTTTGCAACCTTCTGACAAGCAAAGTCAATGGAGAAGCTAGATTCACTTAACAACCATGTTCCTAACTCAACAACTGCCATGATTCACTCAACAAATGGGTCAATAAAGGCCATAAAATGGGGCAAAGTTCACTTGACAAGTGTCTCACTTAGCAATAGAAATTTTGTGCTCCGCTGTGGTCGTAGGATTACCTGTATAAACTGTGTCCCTCAGTACAGACTCAGACATAGAAATGGAGCTACAGCAAGGTAAGTGAAGATCCTGAGACAGACTTAAGATTCTCATGTAAAGTTAAGAGAAGAGGTATTGTCCAAAAGATTTCCTCTTTTACCAGACAGGAGATGATGCCAATCTTTCCATGAAAACACTCCGTAGAAATGACAGACCCTGAAAAGAAAGAAGTTGCTGCAATCTTTGAGAGAAGATACTGAATCTCTTCACAAGAATACATCGACCCTCCCAGAGCTACCAAGAAAGTGACAAATGGGTTTTCACAATTAATTGGGATATAAAAAGGAACAATGGATACTCTCATTGGTAAAGTTTACTCCAATGGCAAGAAGCTAAAGATGTATATGACTTGAATGAAAACCTTTACACCTACTGTATGGTGAAACACACATCAATAAAATGCTTCTTAGAGTTGCTGTTTGAAAAGAAAGATATGTTCTGTTAGATCGGCGCAGGAATGAAGACGGGACCAGCGGAGTTCATGTAACACTTTTATTAACAGGAACAGAACTGGAGTGGCGCTGCCGGAGCTCTCCTTATATTCGCTCCGGCAGCCGCACCGCCCCCTTGACAGGGATTCAAAACTCCCGCCGGAGGATGCTTCAGCCAATCCCCGGCGGATGTCCTTATAAGGACATAACACTCCTCCCCCCTAGGTCTTAAGCTGTCCATCAACAATAAAGTCACGTAAGTAGGCGGGCCGATTGCGTAGTCTACTAGACCTGCGCAGTCCATTCGTTGGCTGACAGCCCTCCTGGTCGGAGGGTGCTTCTGCGGCTCCTGTCGCCATCTCGGGAGCTGGGCTGGATCTGGCCGTCGAAGGTGCGGGCGGTGCTCCCGTACCTCCGGCCAGGTCGCTGACCTCCGCCTGCGGGCGACGCTGGTCTTCTCCATCGCTGCTCCGATCGTTGGATCTCCGCTGTTCGACCGGTCCGGAACTCCTGAGCCACGGTAAGCCCTGGGGGCTCCCTTCGGTCCTCACCGGGTCGGGGTTGGATGGGTCCGGTCGTGGGCGCCGGTTCGGCGGCGGCGTCTGGGTCGGCCCCTCGGGTTCCTCGGTTGGGTTCGGTTCCCTCCCGGGGCTGCTGGTGGGTTGGTTTGGCGTTGGTTCCTCCTCGCCGATGGGTTGCAGGCCTCCTCCGCAGGGGTGGTGTAGTCCCTCTCTGCTGGGCTGGCGCTGCTGGGTTGGTCGCGGGGTCTCACCCTCGGCGGGGTGGCGCTGTCCTACCTCGCGGGGGTGGCGTTGCGGGGTCGGCTGGGGACTCTCGCGGCCTTCTCTGCAGGGGTGGCATAGGCCTTCTCTGCGGGGTTGGTGTGTTTCTTCCGGTCGCCGCCTCTCGCCGTCTGGGTGTCGGTCGTCTCGGTCGTCTCGGCTCGGTTGGCGCTGGCCTCCTCTGCTGGGGTGGCGGAGGCCCTCCTCGCAGGGTTGGTTTTCGTTGTGGTTAGGGTGTTGTTGGGGAGACCCCTGTAGTGATGCCTGGAGGTCTCCCTCGCCGGTGAGTCGGTGGCCGCCCTTGCGGGGGTGCTGTTGGTCTCCCCCGCTCGGTCGGCCCCGGTCTACTTGCCCTTTGTTTGGGTACTGTCTGTTGTCGGACTGGTGCGGTCCGACCTTGCAGGGGTGTTGTTGGGTGTCGTGGGCGTCTGGGCTTCGGTCCCCATGGCTGCCTTTGTTAGTGGCTGGGTCTCGGACCTCGGGGTGTTGATCCCGGTCCACCCCTGGGTGCTTCGGGTTTCCCTTCGGACATTGTCCCCGGTCTACTGGCTGAGCTCCGTCTCTGGCTGCTGCGGAACCCGGGGCGTCCACTCTCCCGGGGTGTTGTAGGCCTTCCTCGTAGGGTTGTGGTAGGCCTACCTCGTCGGGGCCGGGCAGGCCTACCTCTTCGGGGTGTGGTAGGCCTACCTCGCCAGACTGTTGTTCGTCCACTCCCCTCCACCTTTTGCGGAGCTGGTCGATGTGACGTCTCACGACCTGTCCATCTTCCAGCTCTACCCGATAGGACTTCGGGCCGGTTGCGCTGTGAATCCTTCCTTTCAGCCATTTTGGAGAGCCGTGGAAGTTCAGCGCATAGACGGGGTCTTCCATGGCGAAGCTGCGGAGCTGGCGGCTGGCGGTTGCGGGCACTTCCGAGTGGTACTGGGGGTGCAGCCTGTCGAGGGGTGAGCGGAGTCTTCTGCCCATCAACAGCTCCGATGGGCACTTCTTGGTGGTTGCGTGTGGCGTTATGTGTTGGGTGAGGAGGAAGGTGTCTATGCGCTCCTGCCAGTCACCCGGTGCCATCTTGGTGAGCGCCTCCTTGGTTAGTCTCACCATCCTCTCGGCTTGGCCGTTTCCGGCCGGTCTGTACGGCGCCGAGAGGGCATGGCGGATGCCCAGTCCTGCTAGGAACGCCTCCATGGGCACGGACGTAAGTTGGGGACTGTTGTCGGAAACCAACACGTCTGGGAGTCCATGCGTAGCGAAGAGGCGGCGGAGGGCGCGAATGGTGGCTTCCGATGTGGTTGATGCCATGGGAACCACCTCGAGCCACTTGGAGAATACATCAACCACGATGAGGAGGTGGCGCCCCTGCATCGGACCCGCGAAGTCGATGTGGATCCGAGACCAGGGGCTGCTGGGCATCTCCCAGGGGGTGGGCTCCGCTTGGGGGGGTGCTGGTCGGACTTCCTGACACTGGCTACATCCGGCGACCCATTGCTCAATGTCCTTGTCCAGTGATGGCCACCAGACGTAGCTTCGTGCCAGGGCCTTCATGCGGACGATGCCCGGGTGCCCCTTGTGTAGCGTCTCGAGCGTCTTCCGTTGGAGCGCGGTGGGGATCAGCACCCTGTCTCCCCATAGCAGGCAGCCTTTCATCGTGGACAGCTCCTTCTGCTTGCGGCTGAAGGGGCTGTATTCTTCTCCGCTAGGCTGCGCCGGCCATCCCCGCAGGATCCAAGATTTCACTTGTCGGAGTGTGGGGTCTCTCCTGGTGTGCGTGGCCACGTCTGCAGATGTGACTGGGCAGCTGCTGTCGTGGTCGATGTGCAGGAGCTCGAGGGTGGGGGCGGGATCCTCCACGGCGTCTGTGGACGGGCATCTGCTGAGCGCGTCCGCGTTGGCGATGGCCTTTCCGGGTTGGTGAATGAGGGTGTAGGCGTAGCCAGCGAGGAAGATGGCCCAGCGTGTCATTCGCGGCGACATGAATGTGGGTGTTTGCTTGTCGCCAGCGAGGAGGCCCAGGAGCGGCTTGTGGTCCGTGACTATGGTGAAGCTTCTTCCGTAGAGGTATTCGTGGAAGCGCTTCACCCCTGCGACGATTGCCAATGCTTCTTTGTCCAGCTGGCTGTAGTTACGTTCAGCGCTGGACATGGTCTTCGAGAAGAAGGCGATGGGGGCTTCTGTGCCATTGGGCAGTTCGTGGCTCAGGACTGCCCCCACCCCATATGGTGATGCGTCGCAGGTTAGCCGGATGGGTAGCGTCTCGTTGTATTGTATGAGGACGCTGTTGGATGTCAACAGTCCTTTAATGGCCCGGAATGCCGTTTCCTCTTTGTCACCCCACTTCCAGGAAACCGCTTTCCCCAGCAGGCGATGAAGCGGCTCAGCAACTGTGGCTTTCTGTTGGAGGAATATTGCATAAAAGTTAAGCAATCCAAGGAATGCCTGAAGCTCCGCTTTATTTTTGGGGCTGGGAGCTTCATGGATGGCTTTAACTTTTGATTTGGTGGGGTGTATGCCCTTTCTATCGATGAGATAGCCCAGGAACTCGACTTCCTGGACCCCGATGATGCACTTATCCCGTCTCACTCTCAAGCCCTTCTCCCTGAACCGCTGCAGGACGAGCCTCAGCCGTTCAAGAAGTTGTGCTTTCGAGTCTCCGGAGATGAGCACGTCATCGAAGTAAGGCACTACCCCTGGAACGCCTTGGAGAAGGCGTTCCATCATTGATTGAAAAATCCCCGGGGCGGCACTGACTCCGAATTGGAGACGGTTGCACTTAAAGGCCCCCCTGTGTGTGACAATGGTTTGAGCCTCCGCCGTTTTAGAATCTACTGGCAGTTGCTGGTAAGCCTGGGCCAGGTCCAGTTTTGCGAAAATCGTGCCCTTGCCTAGTGAGTGCAGGAGGTGCTGCACCACTGGCACAGGGTATGCGCTCTGCTGCAACGCCTTATTTATCGTCACCTTATAATCAGCGCAGATGCGCACCGATCCATCCTGCTTCATTGGGGTCACAATGGGAGTTTCCCATGAAGCATGATCGATCGGTTCCAGAACGCCTTGGGCGATCAGCTTATCTAGCTGCTCGTCTACTTTAGGCCTCAAGGCGAAAGGAACCCGGCGGGGCTTGAGCCGAATGGGGGTTACACCCTGATCCAGATTAAAGGAGATGGGTTTCCCTACGTACTTCCCCAGCTTACCATCGAAGACTTCGCTGAATTCTTCGATGATGGCGTCGAGTTCATCTACCCTAACCTGGTGGATGCCTCCGATGGAAAGCCCCAGCGGCTGGAACCATTCAATGCCCAGCAGGTTCGGGCGGCTGTTCCTCACGATTGTGACTGGCAGCTGGCCCTCGAAGTCCTTGAATGAGATGTGGAGGGTGGTCCTGCCCAGGACGTCGATTGGATTCCCGCTGAAATCCACCAGTCTGGACTGCAGGGGTTTGAGCTGGCTTTTGGAGATTTGCGGCTTGAATTTCTTCAGCTGTTGCCAGTCGATGATGGTGAAAACGGACCCGGTGTCCACCTCCATGGTGCAGGGCAAGCCCTCGGCCAGCAGCGTCACGTTGAATTTGGTGGCGCTGTTGTTGCTGGTGTGTGCTATGGTGGTCTGATTCACCGCGCCACGCCGGGATTCTTCATAGCCGTCGCCTCTGGGTTGGTGCGAGGACCGTTTGGATGTCCTCTGAGTGTCGCGCCGATTCTCTCGGTTCCGTGGTCTGGGTGGTTCAGGGGCTGGATCGGAGGCTCGGCATGCCTCTGCAATGTGCCCCCTCCGCAGGCATCGGCGGCAGGTTGCGTCCCGCCATTTGCAGGATGTCCTGGGGTGGTCGCCTCTGCAACTGCCGCATCGTTCCCCGCGTCGGCCATTTTGCGGGTTTTCCCGCCGATATGGCTGAGAGACCTTGTGGACGGCCATCTTGCCGTCCGAGTCCGATGGTGTGGCGGATTCTTCAGACGATTCGGGGATCGACTGGTGGATCTTGTGGATCCCCTTCGCCTTTTGCATTTCCGCGGCCGCGTGCTCCGAGGATTCGGCAGCGGTGGCCTCCTCAAGCACATCTTTGAGCAGGATGCGTTTCCTACTCAGGAATTTTTTCTGGAGGCCCGCATCCCTCATGCCAAAGACAATGCGGTCTCTCAGTGCATTATCTACGTGGTCAAACTCGCAGTTGGCTGCGATTTGACGGAGTGCGGCAACAAAGTCTTTGATGGATTCCCCTTCGCGTTGGTTCCTCTGATGGAAAGTGAACCGGTTCGCTATGGGGGTGCCCGTGGGCGCGTAATGCTCTTGCAGAGCTGCTTGCAGGTCTGTCCAGGACATCTCCTCGATGTCCTGAGGTGCGACGAGGTTCACCGCCATCTCCAGGACCTCGGATCCACAGTGGGCGAGGAAGAGGGCCCTCTTCCTTTCGTCGTCAAGATTGCTGTGGCCGTTTCCGCGGAGAAATTGGCGGAACCGAATCATGTATGAGCTCCATTTCTCCCGCCCGGGATTGAATGGAGCGATGGACGAGAAGAGCGCTTGCTGGGTTGCCATCGTGCAGGATGGCGGCGAAACTCTTCCGTGGTGCTGGCGATCGTGCCACGCGGTCGATTCCTCTTAGTCCTTCGTCGCCAGTGTTAGATCGGCGCAGGAATGAAGACGGGACCAGCGGAGTTCATGTAACACTTTTATTAACAGGAACAGAACTGGAGCGGCGCTGCCGGAGCTCTCCTTATATTCGCTCCGGCAGCCGCACTGCCCCCTTGACAGGGATTCAAAACTCCCGCCGGAGGATGCTTCAGCCAATCCCCGGCGGATGTCCTTATAAGGACATAACATGTTCAACACCTGGAGGTCAAAACATCTTCATTGTGCAGAGACATGAAGGCAGATGTATATATGCAAGAAGCAGCAGGATTCAAAGCACCTGGAAAAAAAAGAGTTGTGTGCAAGCCGGAAAAGAGCATTTATGGGCTGAAACAAAGAAGTACACGCTAGGAAAAGCAAAAAGGGAAATCAATGCTACTTAAAGAGTGATTCACATAAGGCAAAATTGATGCCAGATGCAAGAACAAGAGATGGACTTAGATCCTGACTTATATTGATGATCTGTTTCTCTGTTGTAAGAGTGAAAAGGATACCCAACAAATTGCAGATCATTTGAACAAAAACATAGAGATAAACCAACAAGAAAAGATCTATTTCCTTGGGATTTAGACTGAAGGAGAGGAACATAGAAGCTTCAGTTTCAACTAGAAACAGAAAAACAGGAGAGCCTCCCTTGAGGGAGGAGGGTGGTTTAGAAACATGAAATATAAACAAATAAAAAATAATGGACTTATTAGTTTATCTTGGACTGACAGAAGCTAATGAAGCTGAGATGCCAATGAATATCAGTTTCTGATAAGACAAGGAAAGCACAGGGAGCTTCTACAAAATAAAAGTTAATGCAGGATATTAATTAGTAATCTGCTTATGTCAAGACATATATTCATCAATAGTAGGGATAACATGCACCAGACAAACAATGAACACATCAACAAAGAATGATTGGATTACAGCCAGGGAGATAAGAAGGCAGAGGAAGGGCACTTCAGATCTAGAGCTGAGGTTAGTTGCATACTGCTCCAAAACGGAGGCTCCTAAATGGAGCCACCTTAAAAATGAAGCCTTCCAAAGGATCATGAGAATACCATCTTCTTGCAGAATGGCAGGAGGCTGCCACAAGGCTACCTTATAGGAAGTTGAGCCTTGCATCAGTGGGGCGCCTCTGTCAGAAGCTGCAGAAAAACGGAGAGATAAATTGGGTATTGCTGGGTCTTGGAGCTGGCTGAGGAACAGGCTGAGTCCTGCAAGTTGCAACAGCTTTTTGCACATCAGGAGCCTTTGAGCCCTTGGCTAGTGGCTGAGACCAGGCCCAAGGCCTGCAAGAATCTGCTGGGACAGGATGGAGGAGTTAGAGGCAGTGGAGCACTGCAGCAACCCTGAAGTCGGTCATAAGGGTGAATGACTACAGGGGCTCTGTAGTGGTGTAACTTCAAAACTGGCTGTAAGTGTTGTGGTCCATCAGCTGCCAGCAGAGCTAGTAGCAAAGTCAGATGAGGAGGAGGTTCAGGGAGAGCCTGGGCCAGCTTCTGAGCCTTTGGAAGACTGTGATAAGGAAACAGCATCAGAGAGAAAAGCAGACTTCCATCCTCCCCCAGGTGGAGGAGCAGCTGTCTTCAGGGCTGAGCTGAGTGAGGGAGAGGAACAGATGGAGCCCATGTATGCGCAGAGAGGAATATAGAGGAGAGCAAAGGAAAACAGTAAGCTGGCACTCAAGGAAAAGCAGACACAGACAATAGCCAGCCTCTCCATAGCTGGGAAATAAATAGTAGGGGTTTTGGAGCGACTGGTTGTCTCAGGCAACAGTTTGTTTCTAGTATACAGCAAGCAATTCTGATGTCTTGGCTAAACCCATGTTTGTTGGGACTAATTACATTTGATTTTTTGTTTATCCATGTGAATAAAAGATCGTTACTGCCCTGTTATAAAAAGGGATTGTTTTACTTGCGAGTAAATGTCTTATCGCTACTTGCGAAGGCTGGATCAGAACAGTAAGTAGCATTTCGCAGGTCCACTTTGAACAGCTAAGTGTCCAGTCATAAACCAAGGAGCAACTAAGATGATTAAAGGCCTGGAGTCTAAAACATATGAGAAACAGTTGCAGGATTTGTGTTTGGCTAGTCTAGAGAAAAGAAGGACTAGGAAGGACATGATAGCACTATTCCAGTACCTCAGATGTTGCCACAAAGAGGAGGGGGTCAATTTATTTTCCAAAGCACCAAAGCACAGGACAAGAAACAATGGATGGAAACTAATCAAGGAGAGAAGCAACCTGGAATTAAGGAGACACTTCCTAAGAGTGAGAACAATTAACCAGTGGAACAGTTTGCCTTCAGACGTTGTGGGTGCTTCATCACTGAAGGTTTTTAAGAAGAGACTGGAAATCACTTGTCTGAAATGGTATAGGTTCTCCTCTTTGAGCGGGGCTGGACTAGAAGTCCTCCAAGGTCCCTTCCAGCTCTACTCTGATTCTGATTCTGACTATCCGTTTTGAAAACAAAACCAAGAGTGATGTATGAAGGCAACCATGGAATCCTGTTTTCTGACTGAGAGAAATCATACCACATATAAAGTATACTGATGCCAATTATCATTTTGTGCAAGAGGTAACTTCCTGAGCTGAACAACTGCTCTACCAAAGAAATGGGAGCCCCCACTATTAATATATATTTTTAGGAACCTTTCTGAAGAAATAAGAATCATGACCTGTTGATAAAAGTCAACACTGGAATGCATTGGTTTTGTGCAGTTTATAAGCCTGTGGCCCCTGGGGGCAATTAATGTACTGAAAACTGGCAGAAGGACTTTATTTTTTTGTTTCGTGGTCTTGCCTAGCTTTCTTTGCTTGTCTCTATACAGTCAAGTCTCCTGTTGGTCATACCAATATTCTCTGGTTGGTCATACTTCCGCCTTCTCTCTCCCAGACTCTCTTTCCCCATATATCTTCTATGCAAGCACCAGCCTGTAGAGAGCTTTCCTCCAAACATAATTCTCATAGTTTTATTTCTCTCTGCTGGTATTTTACTGCTGCTTAAAACTACCTCCAAGATGTAGACCTAAAACTCCATGGGCTGAGGGTAAATAGAAGATAACCCAGGTTCTACTGCTAGATCCTCGGATAATCCAAAATACATTCCAATTTCTCATTTAAAAGCTTCAATATCAACAAGAAATCTCTCCTTTCCTAAATTAGGTTACTGAGATGGAAGTAAACAAGGAATGGAGTTTTGTGTTAATGGATATGTTCTCAGATATGAGTTTCTTAATTCTGAAATGTTATTGTTTCCTCACAAACCCCTTATTTTGCATCTGACACCTCTTTCCATTCTTGTATCTGAACACTAAGCAATTACACAGTAGCAAAGAATATGAACAAGAAGCATTCCATTTTCTTTTGTTTTCTTTCAGTAATTGTCAATGATGCCCAATAGAATACCTTATTCAGTGTATTGCTTACTATGGGGAGATTTTATATCATAATATAAAGAACTATAAAAATGTTCAGGATGTAATGAAATATTTAAATGTGGACAACCAAACAGCAATACCTCATTTAAACTCTACCGATTTTGTCAGGGGGTGTCTGAAAAGGAATTGTCATTCTTAGACGGATTATACATCAATTTAGAGGACAAAGTTACATAGATGGGTTATTACCATGTAGTTTATTAGGTGCAACCAACTGTACAAGCAGAAGGAACATCGTGATGAGAAGTCAGAAGTCTTGAGAAATTACTGTCATCGAGCCTGTAACTGAGGTCACGCCTAGAGAGAGTCTTGGATTAATGATCTGTCACTTTCTGTAAACACACATTCCAAACACTATGAACCTCCACGGCTGCATGAAAATTACATTAAATAAGAAATGCATCCAATATTTGTTAGAATTATGGAAAGGGTGAGAACAAGCTCTACAGTGGGGAAGCAGGGGAAGCAGACCAGGGAAAGGGAAACAGGAGGAAAATAAAAAGATTTTCAGTTACTGGTGGGTAATTTTGCTAAGAATACAAGGGGGATCTCATTGGGCCATTTGGAAGAGAAGGATGATGGAGGAGGAGGAGGAATATTGATCCTGCCCACAGGGTCTCTCCATGGGGTTGGACTCTCCAGTGGAAAAGATGCAGTGGGTGAGAGTGATTTCCACTGTTTCCCTTCCCCCTGCAGCTGGGAACATGGAGAGTGGGAAAAAATATTCTTCCTGCTGGATTTGCAATTTCATATATTGATGAATTCTTAGCAGAGAGCTACTAGGGAACCATGATCTTGTCATAATCTCAAATTGGCCCCTTGACATGTTTGGGTTTTAAAAGAAAACATTAACTATTTAAAAAGTTAATTAACTATTAACATATTCCAATAGAGAGAAGTTCCTTGGGGATGGGCTCCAGCATTACTCCGAAAACTCAGAAGACTAAAAATTAAACCTCTGGTCCCAATAATGAATCCCAATTGGATCTTGCAACATTATCCTGAGACACGTATATTTGCCTTCATTCGGGTAAAAAATTAACTCTTTGGTAATCTTAGTAAAATAAAAACGGAGCTGTAGCCAGGGAAGGGGCAGTTTTGGAGGGTTTGCTTCCTCCTGCCCCAGTGGTGAAATCCAATTTTTTTTACTACTGGTTCTGTGGGCATGGCTTGGGAGTGGTGTGGCTTGGTGGGTGTGGCAGGGGAAGAATACTGCAAAATCTCCATTCTCACCCCACTGCAGGGGAAGGTTACGGCAAAATCTCCATTCCCACCCCACCCCAGGGGAAGGATACCTTAAAATCCCCATTCCCACCCCACTCCTGGGGGAGATGGATATTGCAAAATCTCTATTCTCACCCCACTCAGGAGCTAGCCTGAGGTGGCATTTGCCAGTTCTCCAGACTACTCAAATTTTCCGCTTCCGGTTCTCCAGAACCTGTCAGAACCTGCTGGATTTCACCCCTGTCCTCCCCCCTGCCTTCCCCAAGCTTTTACAAGAAGGTCTGGTAGTTGCAAACAGTCTTTCAAAAACTTAGATATGCTGCTCCTACTTTTCTTGTTGTATCAGGCTTCATAGAATTTTCTGAGACAAGCTTTCCACCATGTGCAAATGTAAAAGGTTCATACCTAGGGAGAGCTTATGGTCAATGTTATTACCAATGTTAATGTTTTCTTTTAAAAGTTTTGCAGGTGAAGAATAAAACTTGAAGGAATGTGTGGCTTATCCCAGGACCCCACTCCCCCAAAACAATTTCAGCAGAAGCCTTTCGTATTCACTTTCTAAAGCACCCAGGTCTTCCTCCACCCAGGCAACCTTTCTGCTTGCATTTGAAACAGCAGTAGAAAAATCTATCCCCAATTACATTTTGCAAGTGGGGTTGAAATTCTCCCATTACACCTTGAAAAGCGATCTTGCCATCTAGGTTTGCCACTGGGTGCACTTTGACTGCTGAAAGTGCAATATATTGTGAAGGGAATAATTGTGAATAATCAAAAGATGACAAATCCACGCGGATTGATTTCTGATAGAGCAATTAAAGACTGTAAATTGGTACGTCGATAAATTTCTGAATGCTGCTCGCCAAATGCTTTATACTGTGAGCAGAATGATATCATATAGATATATATTGTCAGTTTGAAAGGGGCAGGCAAGTAAAATCAGCATGTGCCTTTTAAACACTCCATCTGAAAAGGGCAACGCAAACAAGTGGCTGAGTGAATAGTGTCCATACTGAGCTTTCTGAATGCCAGTCATTCTTCATTTAGCAGACTGGGGTTTGGGCGTCAGTTGCAGCAAATATTCTTTGCTGCACTGGAATGTGCTCAGAATGTTCTCAGAGAGTGCAGCTTAAATGCACTTTTTTTCCTTTAGGGAAAAAAAAGGAGCAGAAAGCGATTGTTTGGACTTCAGGCAAATGAATTTCTTCTCCTTCTCTTTCTTCTCCCATTTTATACAGTTTAGATGCCATGATCAAATTTGATTTTGACGGCTCTCATTGTGTGTCTAAGCCACATTCTGGGAAAACGTTATTATTATTTTTTAAAAAAACCCTGCTATTCAAAGGCCAATTGTTCAATGAATAGGTATGGTAGGAAGGAAAGCATAAGGCATTTTAAAGATAAAGCAATATTGAACTGTGTGGAAAACTGCTTGGAAGATAAGGTGAACTAGCCAGATCAACCAAACTCAGTACTATGTGTTATTTCTAAACAACAATATCCCACATACAAATAACAAAGATACCACAGTCATGAAAAACCAGCATCTTCATTATATGAAAATATAATCACTTTCACCAAAGAATATAGCAACTGAACATATATTTATATACTCCTGCTCTTATATATTTTTGACATTCCAACAGACCTATCTCCACCTTGTGGCCTATTTCTGTAAAAAGCATGAGCCCAACAGAACTAATATTAAGCATTTATTTCCACTTCTGAAGACTGTCAAAGAATTAGGTGCAAATCTTACTATAAACTTTGGTAAGATTGGGACCCATTGATTCATGGTATGAGTTTGGATGTTGATTTATTATTATTATCTGTCATCCCTGTGGATTCTGACCAAAAGAATATTTGGAAGAATCAGGGTTCCAACCACAGCAACTTCATGTCCCTTTTAATAATTTTCTAAATGGATAATTCCTCTGGGCGGGTGAGATGTCAGATTGGAGTTATGTAGGAGTTATGTGCGACAAGCAGAAATTTGCTATTTTGTTCTGACAGAAACTAGTAGAAAAGCTACAGGGTATATGCATTGAGGTATTCTGGTTGAATGACAACAACTGAAAAATTATTGTTTTGTTTCTGGCAACAGAAAAACTGAAAAAGAAATCTTGAGGTTGTTGTTTCACCAGCAGATATTATCCTGGTCTCCTTTATTCAAGTTTTATGTATGTATACTACCAACTATTGAAATACCTTGGTGGTTTACAATTAAACTTGGATTCATAATCAATTAAATCAACAAGTGGAAGGAGGCAATGGCAAACCACTTCTGAAAAACTTTGCCAAAAACACATAAAGATGTGAGGCCTCTAAATTCTGCAAGAGGTGTACTCCAAAGAATTGAGATGGCCGCAGAGAAGGCTCAACTTCCAAGTCAGTCCCAGCAAGCTTGTAGCAACTGTGGGTGAACCTCTTCAGGTAAATTAAAAAAACATGGAGGTTGTAGAGGGCAGAGGGAATTACCTTGAAGGACAGGAGGAAGAGCCTCTATCAAGGACTTGAAAGTGGGTCAAGCAGGACTTGAGTGTGCATCAAGAACATAACTTGAGGAGATGTCTCCCTGGTTCACATAAAGATACAGTGAAGGGTGGGTAAGTACATTCAGATTTGCAAGATTCTGCAACTATATGTAGGCCCATTTCAGGAATTTTTCAGGGTAGATTTAATACTAAAGCATGGAGGCACACCAACAAATTGAAGCTGATAAAATGCACTCCTGCCTCAGTGTGGAAAAATAGAGAGCAATTTGCACCTTCTAACTGTGTATCTCTTTTTGGGGGAGATTATAATTAGAGGCAGTTGTATCACTTGTGTAGAATTATGTCCCTTGCAGACTTGCACCTTGTTTACAACAGGCAAAAGTCGTATCAAAAGACTACAAAATTAATTTAGCATGTGGCACATAAAAATAGCAAGTACATCCTAAAACATTTCACAGAACCCATGGAGGAAAACACTGAAATATCTGAAGTATCTTTATAATCTTCCTAAACCTAATTTATGTAATTGTTCATGCCTCGTATTTGAAGTACATTTATAAGCAGGTGCAGATAACTCATGTTTACACCTAAGCTGTAAAATATTTTATGTCCAGCATATTTACATTATACAAATAAAAACTCCCCAACTCTGTGCGGAATCTTCTTAAACATTCCTTTGTGGAGGTTTGCCAATCTAAGGATAAAATGAGGAATTTATGACTGTGTCCCGCTTTCAATTTCTGAATGAAGGTTCAAATCCCACTTCAAATCTCCCAGTTCGTAGATAAATATTGCACGGAGAAATATGGAGAGATCTCAGAGGACAGAGACTGAAGCATTGCTTTTTTTCTCCATTGAGTCATCTAAACCCAGTATCAAACACGATGCTTTTGAAATAGGAAAAAGGAAAGAAATCATTAAGAGAAAAGCGCTTTAAAAACAATCCTCAAAATACACCAGGCTCCTGCTTAGTGAAGACGACTTGTGAAAAAAATATGTGTTCTGTCCCCCTTCCCCACACAGGCAAACACACAACCAGGCATGCCTGCCAAGATTTTATTAAGCAATCAGACCTGAAACCCTTGCAGATAAGAGTTTTGGCAGTAAACTGCGAAATGCCTGCCAAGTCACTTTTCACTCAGTCAGCAAGAGAGAGTTTCTCCTCAGTCCGGTTCAGTAGCAAAAAGTAATCCACGGAGCCAGAGTTAGCCAAGGTCCAATCCAAATATGCACAAGCCAGATTTCAGGTAATGCAATGTGACTCTCAGGTTTTTAACTTCGACCGTCACAAAGCCTAAAGAACAATCACACCCACTTTTATTCCTTGTGGGGTGTGGCTCAGTGACTCAGCTCGATCTCTGGCCCTCCCACGCCTCTTTTGTTGCTGTGCACGCTTCTCCCTCCGACACTGCCTGGGATCAAGCCAGGATTCATCATCCTTGCTCCCTGTCTGTTGTTGTTCCGATATGCTTTCCTCCTGGCATATCCCAGGCTGTTCCTCTTGGCCTTCGGATGGAACCAGAGGCATTGCCAGAGAGGAGAGTCCTGGAGAGGGAGGTCTTATCAGTTCCTCCCCATCACCTTCTGAGTTCTCTTCCTCTGTTAGGACAGGCTTGGGAGTCGAGGTCACAACAATATGTGTAGGCAGGCTAAAAAATGCAATGTAAAAGAAATTTGGCCCAAGGTGTCAGATGATCTTCCTGAAAATTGTGGGAGATGCTCCTGGGATCTGCAGATAGAAAAGAAGGAACAGAAATAAAATGAATTATTGCCTCCTCATTATCTCCCGTTATTTTTTTTCACTGGATCTTGGTAAACTTTACAAATGGAGGGAGCTTTCGTGTTTGCACAGGAACAAATCTGGGTCTGATCCATCCACCTGAGAATGAGTATGTGGTGGCAGTGGTGGGTTCCTCCCGGTTCGGCCCGGTTTGGCCGAGCCGGTAGCGATGACAATATGATGTCACCGAACCGGTTCTGGAACCTCCTGCCCCCCACCCCACATTATTCTTACCTTTTATTTGGCCCCACCTCCAATCTATTGCTGCCTCCTGAGTCCCAGCTGATCGGCTGTTTAAACTCTTGCTGCGGAGCTTCAAAGGACCGCCCTACAGCTGATCAGTGTTAAAAGAAAACAAATGAGTAGACCAGTGGTTCTCAAAGTGGGTGGTACTGCCCACTGGGGAGCGGTGGGATGCCTTAGGGGTGGTAAGAGGCAAGGGAGTGGCTGGGGGGCGTTAGAGGCAAAAGGGGGCAGCAGAGGGGTGCTAAGTGGCAAAGAAGGTGGCCGCCACCCTTTGGCCTGTGCCTCGCAGCACTTACCTCCTTGCAAGCAAACAGCAAGAAAAAACTCCTTTCAGTTTCAGCATAGGCTAATTAGCCCCTTGATTAGATCGGCCTCCTGACTCTCAGCTGATTTGCTCTCCACTGTTTTAAGCAGGGCTTTGCTGCTTGCTGCAAAGAGCTAAATTGCTGGAGCAGATTTCTTTTTCTCCTTGTGCAAATCAAGCTGAAAACGAAATTGAAAGTAAAGCAAGCAGTTAGCTTTGCTGTTTGCTGCAAGGTTGGAAAATTAGGCAGAGGCAGATTTCTTTTTCCTCACCAAAAAAGGTAGGTGCAAACAATGGGAAATTTAGGACAAAAGAGGAGAGTTCAAGATTTTAAAACACACACACAAAAAAGCTCTATTTAATTAGGGAATTGTAATAATTGAGATACTACTAATTGTATATTGTGTTGAAAGCAGAAATGATTAAGTTATGGTTTGGAGGAATATATAGGGGAAATTATTTGGTTTATTATTATTGGTAAATATAATTAATTGATTTGTAAGAAATTGGATTGCATGGAAATAATTGGAATATTAATGTTCATATTGATTAATATACAAAAAAGATAATTAACTAATTGACTTATATTAAAATGTTGAATTTTATTAAACAACTGTAATATACATAATTAACAAATGTGAGGATGGATATAAAAATAGATGACAATGGGAAGGGGTATAATATAGAATAGAAGGGAAAATTAAATTTGATTAAGATTAGAGATGAGGAGGAAGGGTAATATTGTTTTTTTTAAAAAAATAGATGAGGAATAAATATGGCAAAAAGGAAATATAGAAATCGTAAATTTAATTGAAATGACTAAACACTGTTTAAATTTGTGAACCAGCCAAATACTCTGTTCAAAGAAAAAACATTGTATGTTTGTATGTGTGTTTCTAATTATTGCTATTTATTCATATTTGTTCTCTTTTATTTTTTAAAGTTTAACAATTCATTCTTTATCTTAATATCTTTATATTCGTTTGGGGTTGGCTTTCCTCCCTTTTGAGCAATCTTTCTCCTCAAACCTACTACCTCTCTCTTTTCTTTCCTTCTTACTTTCTCTTCCCCCTCTTCTTCTCCTCCCTACTTCCTCTTCGTCTCACCTTCTCCTCCTCTCTTCCTCCCTCTCTTACCCTCACTCCTACTCTAATTTCCCTTCCCTTCCTTCCTCCCTTCTCTTCCTTCCCTCTCTCTCCTTCATTCTTCTCCTTCCTCTTCCTTCATCCCTCTCTATTGCTCTATTCATTTTCTCTCTTCTCCTTCCTTCATCTCTCTCTATTGCTCTATTCATTTTCAATTTTCAATTTTCCACTATGGAGTCCCCAGTCTTTCTTTCATTTATCAAATACATTTCTCATTCCCCCTCATCTTTTTAATTATTAGCAGTATATTTCATCTTATTCCATTTTTTCTATTGAACCCAGTGTAATCATCTATCTTTTTTTTCAATTATTTCCTTTTCAATATTATCTCCTTGTTTCTCTTGCTTCTCATTCATCTTTTCTCTTTCTTTTTTTTCAAGCTAACTAATTCTCTGCTTCTTTATTTCCCTTAAATGCCTCCCTTACTTTTTGAAACATCTCCCTTAGTGTCTCATATTCATCCTCCCAATTCACCATATTTTCAATTTTAAAAGGCTAGGAGTTCTAAGCTTATTCTTTTCATTTACATATGTGTGTGTGGGAGGGGGATGCCTTTCAAGGAGCCACAAGGGGGACTGAGAGCAGAATCATTCTGACAGTGTCTTTTAAAATTGCTTGGAAGACCCATTTTCTTCCCTAACAATAATGGTTTGTATACTTTCGAATAAAACATATACCTGGAAAAAGTACTTGCAAAACTGGGACAGAAGGAAAAGAAAGGCAGGACTGGACTCATTATCAGTAGCTAGTTAGTTCATTGCTATCAGTGACTCCCACTGATTCTAAACTCATTTTAAGACTGGGATTGGTGACTACTGAAATTTAAGTATTCAACATTGGTCTCAGAAATCTTTGATTTGAACTATCAAATCTCTGATTTGAACTTTGATTTGAACTATGGCAAGAAAAATCGTAAAATGGGGCAAAACTCACTTAACCATAATAATTTCTAGATATTTTAAGTGTAGGGAATTCAAGTGTTTGAGAAATGACCCATTATTTTGTCTCTTTTTCTGCACTAGGTACCACTATTTGATTTCTTTTCATTTTATTCAAATAACAACAGAAAACCCAATACAGTTCAGTATGAATTGGCTTTCCAGTCCTTCCTTGATGCACTTTTTCACATTGGTTATCTAGTTTAAATACCAAAGAAAAATCGATGATATACTTTTCAGACACTTGGAGGATCACACTGTCAATTGTTCACACTGCTCAAGCAAAACTAACAGGTGTGAATTAAGTTTTAGCTAAAAAATGGAGCTTTAATTCCAGAAGTCCATTCTTTAAACTTGGACTTCTGGAATTAAAAGGCTCTGGATTAAATGGTAATCCAGAGAAAAGATGGAGAAGAGTATCTTGCTTTTAGACATGATAATAGCTGTCTAGAAAGGTGAGTTATGAGCTATTTTTACGTCATCAGAAATTTAATTTATTACTGTTAAAAATGGAAAGATGAGTACAAGGAGCAAATAAAAGACCTTCATGTTGGGGTTGGTTCTGGACCAAATCTTACTTGTGGGACAGAAACCAGCTCTCAGCCTTCCTTGTGACTTCTTGAAAAGCATCCCCCCCACCACACACTCCATCGCCTTAGGAGGCAGAGGAGGGCTACAGGTTGATCCCAAGGGAGTCTGGGGCTACTGGTCTACCAGTTAAAAGCCTGGTAGACCAGTACCTCTGCTAAATCCTAAAGAATTGTCACATGACCATCAAGCCACACCCACAAAATAAGCCACGCCCACATAACCGGTAGTAAAAAAATTTAGAACCCACCCCTGGTGGTAGATGAGAATTTGCTCTATTTTCCCTTTAAAAGAACATTCCGTCTAAAATAACTAAGGATGATAAGGATCTTGCTTAGTCAAAATAAAACCTCTTTGCCCCAGGAACAATTACAACTAGTGGGGGGAAAATGGCTTATCCCATAGAAGTTCAGCGCTGGAAGTTGCAAACCAGATCTAGTTTTGAAATTTGATATGTTGAAGCTCCCTCAACCAGAAGACAGTCAATTTGACCATTTGAAGGGGACACTGGTTCACAATAACAGAGATGACTCCCATGGGATAGAAGCCTCCAAACCTGAAAGTATCTCTGTAGGTAGGAGGAGGCTGGTGGTGACCAATAGCCAACCTTTCTCTTTATAACTAAATACAGAAATCCTACAGAACTATATTCTTTTCCTGGTAAGAAATGGTGAACTGAAGATAGCTCCATTAAAAGTGGAGCTGACTGAAGAGCCGGTGAATGGACAAAAAGAGGACTTGAGATTATTCACAAGTGCTCCTTACAGTTGCTCCTCATGACAAAACCACAAGACAGGGGTCTCTGGCAGGTTTAGTGCTCTGGGAAATAGCTATCTTGCTCAACCCATGAAGAACGTAGCTTTAAGAAGGCATCTCTTGTTTAACAGTGAAACTTGTGTGAAATGACTGTGAAAAAAAAAGCATCTTTAAAGCAAAAGAATGAGTTCAATGCAAAAGCAACAGTTATGTGGGAAGGTTATTATTATCACAAATGTAGTAGGATTGTAAATAGGATGCAAACCTAGCAGAGTGGAAAATAAGTAGTGGGATTAAAATTGTACCTTTGGTCATGTGATTCCATGCTTCTTTGTTATCTCAAGTGCCCTCAATCATCTTTTGAATGGAATGCATTATTATCATAAATGTAGATGGAACAAAAATTTAGCCAAACCTATAAATAGAAGCACAAGCATGGTTTCAAGCACTGAAAGAGTTAGCAGTTCAATACTATTTATAGAGAAAGGCTGTAGGAACATTGTTGTTGGTTTCAATTAAAAGTAGAATTAACCGTATCCATGTGGAAAACTACTACCAGTCCTTAAATGGAGAAGTGTTGTCTACTGCCCAAAAAGCAAACATGGCCTTTTCAGTTCACCAATATATTTTAATATTCATTTTAGAAGAGCTTTCTAACTTAGCAAGGACTGAGCACATCTGCTGCTAAAAGTGAGGTATATGCAGATTATAAAGTACCTTTAAGAACAGGAGGAGGCCTGTCCATTTAAAGGCATATGTGCCCTGTCAAGATTGCCCTGTTGTGAGTAAAGGCCACCAATTATTTCTGGAGACTTGTCTCTAGTCCATGGGAAATGTAGTTCCACCTCTGTTTTCCTGTTCCATATTAGAAGTTATGTTTCCTGGTTTGTACTGGCTCAATTGTTGCTTGCTGCATTTTACTTCCTTCTGCATCTTTAGTGTTACTTTTCAGAAATAAAATATACCCTCACCTAAGTCAACTATCATGGCACTGTAGCTTTTTGACTTCTGCTGGGAGTGCAGAGGAATAGCTACTGTTCCCAAAAGTGTACAGATGGCATAGTGGTTGAATCACCTGCCTGCGATACACAATGTCACCAGCTCAAAACCCTTCAGAAACATCTTTTTTGTTGTTGTTACTATCACTATAAAATCAGCTATTTACTTTTTCATTGGTGTACCAGTGAATCATGTCATCATTCTGCCCTTCAGTTGAAATGCAAAGGTTTCATCTTAGCTTTTAAGCAGCCACTAATTGGAGCTGCGGTAAACCCTTTTACCACAAGTCACTTGTGAAAAGAAAAAAGAAAAATGGCTCATGCAATAATAATAATAATAGTAATTTAAAATATTGTGTTGGGTTTTGAACTGATGAAATATAGTACATCAGTCAAATGTTATGGCTTCCACACTACTGTAACTATAGCTACAGCACAATTTTATTAAATCAGACCTGAAAAAAAAATGCTAGAAGGGAATTTATATTTCAAAGCTGGCTGTTGTCCTTAAATATATGTGCATTTTGATTCTCTAATGTTGATGCTCTAACTTTGTATATACATTTGATGTAACCTTGCATACAGAGAAACAAGCATAAAAATATATATATGCAGTATGACTCATACAGAGAAAGGTGATAGGCCATTACTTTCTTGGCTCTGAAGTTGGGAGGGTACAGCAACATGGAAATTGTCCAATAGGGAGACCAGCTAAGCAGCCGAATCTGTGGATTGAACCCCTAGAAAACAAGAGCAGTTTAAGAATACAATGTGGACAAGCCCTCAGAATTGTCACACAGCCAAAATCTATGTCTTCTTAGGATTTAAGGATGGTAGCAATGCCTCTAATTCCATCAGAGTAATGATGAATGAAATAATAGGGAAAAACATATTGAGTCTTGAATCAGACTCAGATCAATTAACCATGCATCTTTTTTTCAAGTGGAGGTTTTGTTAAAATGCTTTGTCTGGAGGTGCCAGGAATTCAACATGAGACTTGGAGACAAACCTTCTAGATTGAGTTTATTTTATTTATTTATTTATTTTATTTGTCAAGACTGTATTTGGTAATAAGTATAACCATGGATTGGATACATAAAATAGGTACAAATAGAAGAAACACTAGGACAGGGACGGTAGGCACGCTGGTATAAACCGTACCTTCTCATTTTCCTCCTTGGACTCCACTCAGAAGTCTATTTCTAACAGAGATTTCCCTGATAAGAGTTTAATCTAGTGTTTAACAGCCTGGGGAATTCTGGGAATTGAAGTCCATACATCTTGAAGTTGCTGAGGTTGAGAAATGCTGGTTAACCTCATCAATCTGGTCTTAGCAATATCAACTAAGGTTAATGAACAAAGCTAATAAAATAGAAGCAACTGATTCAAATCAAGCAGAACAGCTTAAAGAAAATAGTAATGTCTAGCACCCACAATCTTCCTTTTTGAAGCTGCCCTCTACCCAACATCTTGTTTCAAAATTAATTCTCAAATGTTTCATCCTTGATCTGCTCCATTGCTGCACTGAATTCAACTTAGCTGAGATCATAAAATGACCTATGGGGGAGCTGGGAATTGACTTTTAAGAACTATTAACAAGGTTTTTGACTCTTTATACCCCACATGCAGTTCATTTCAAGGCATTTGTGAACTCCCACTAGAATAATGTTGTTCCGTAAATGGGATTTTAATTCTATTTACCCCCTATTTATATCCTGTGCTATTTTAAAGAACATCTATGCCATATTCCTCTTGCCATTCCAGCCTCACATCCCAGAATAGTATATAGAAAGCAGAGAACGAATGCAGAAAAACAGAATAATTGTGTTTCTCATGTACATGGAGCAATTTATTTTATCCAGGTACAATAAGCATTTTTTAACAGTACTGTGTCATGTGTTTCTACAGTTATTTCTATATATTTTTGTTTTTTTGCTCTAACCACTTATACCACTTATCCCAAACCTCATAAAATTCTGTTTCTTCCTTGCCTTTTATTTCTAACGTGAGCTTATACATCTTGGCACATTCTAATATAATATATATATATAAAATGTATAATCCTGTCATTGGCTGGTATATACAATAGTACCACTTAATTGTGTTTCCTACAATAACAATCCTGAAGCGGAGGGTGGGCTAAGAAGGAATGACTGCCCCTAACACCTCGGGTAAATCTCTACAGCTCAAGACTCAATCCGTTTAGTTGATATTCAAAATATGGTACTGATTTCTGCTTTGTTTTTTTTTAAATTGTCTTAGGCATAAACAAATAACTAATCAACATATGTGGAATCTATAGGGCTCCTTTTATTACAAATCATGCAAGAGCAGTTGTAGTTTTACCTACATGCCATTTGCTAAGCCTCTCCTATTTATTCCTCCTTCTTTATAAGTATAATCAAAGAAAAAACAAGGGAAGAAATGGAGAGATAGCCAGACAGGTAGATAGATGATAGATAGATGATTGTTTAATATGTTAATATATATTTTTGTTATTTTGTATAATGTTAATATATAATATTATATATTACTGTGTGTATATGTATTGTATATATACAATGCGTGTGTGCGTATGTGTGTGTGTGTGTATGTGTATACAACCATAATAACATTATGAATATGAATCATATATTGCAGTCAGGATAACATGATAACATTTTAAAATAACATTATATATATCGGGTTATTATACAATAACTACCAAATGTAAATAGTACAACTCAAGCAATAAAATTATCAACCAGAATTTTTATATCCATAATCATTTCTGCCTGCCTAACCTAAGCAATTAACTTAACAGATCATAAAAAGTTTAAATATCATAACCTTCTATTAGTGAAAATCCACACTTTGAATGTGGTGCACTCTGAGATTGTAATCCAAAAGAGATTTAGTACTTTACTTTTGAGAACTAATTTGGTGTAGTGCAGGGGTCTGCAACCTTAAACACTCAAAGAGCCATTTGGACCCGTTTCCCACAGAAAAGAAAACACCAGAAGCCACAAAACCCTTCCCGTGCCTGACTATTTCTTGAGTGACCACAAAACTAGCATATATAGTTGAATTAAATGTTCTATTTTCTTCTGAAACTTTTCTTTTCTTGGATTTATCCATGGTTGGCCTACCGGGGTTGAAAAGCTCAATAAATTGTGTGCTGGTGGGTTTGCACATTGGCGGTTGTGACACATATTTTGAGTGACAGGGAGTCGCAGCAGAGGGGTGAAAAAGCCACATGTGGCTCCAGAGCCGCAGGTTGGTGACCCCTGGTGTAGTGGATAAGATATCAGGCTAGAAACAGGAGACAGTGAGTTCTAGTGCCAATTGGGTGATCTTGGGCCACTTTCTCTAAGTCCTAGGAAGGAGGCAATGGCAAACCACTTCTGAAAAACTTTGTCAAACAACTGCAGGGATTTGTCCAGGCAGTCTATAAGAATCAGACACGATTAAACAGACAAGAAGAAAATTACTGTTGATATAGAATATACTGTCTGCTTTTTCTTCTAAGCTCTGTCCTCATTTTACGAGGTTTTATGTTTTCTACATCCCTTCTTGAAGATGAGAAGTGTCTTATTTTTTTATATCCTGTATGACTATTTTATTTAAACTGACTACCAGGAAGGCACTACATGATTAGCTTTGTTCTATTTGAAACTCATCAACTATACATAATTTCCTAATATTTAAAGGATAATAGCTTGTTGGGCAGCAAACTAACCCTTTAAAATTAGGTTTTTTTCTGCCATAAATTCCAAATTTACAAGATTGCCATCAAATGTAAAAAAAGAATGCAACTTGGTGGTTATAATTCCAACAATGTTCAGAGAATGATTTTTTTTTAAGGAATTGTTAGAAAATGAGTTATTTATTTTTGCAATCAATATCACGGATAGAACATCTTGCACCAATTCAGAATATAACACTGGGTGTAAATTTGACATTTTTCTTTCCCCAATACTCCCACTGTTACATGACATTCCATTTACACACTGCATTTAGGTAATCCTACAATCTTTTATTTGTTTACTTTTTGGATTGTATTTCCACATCACCTATAAATAATCACCAATAACTGATTCGAATTTTGGGTGGGAAGTTTTCATGTATAAAGTTTTATTTATTTTCAAGGCTAAAATACATAATCAAGAAAAGAAAAAGAAAAATTACAATACAATACAAAAAAAAAAGAAACAAAGAAAAAAAGTGGATAAAAAATATATCAAGCATACACACAAAATGTCTCCCATCCTGGCCTGGTTGAACACTGATACATATATTTCAACGATGAGCATTATTTCCCATACCCTTGCAAAACAGGTCCATAATCTATAAACTTCTACATTTAGATTTGCAAAACTGCTATACAACATTGAAAAAGTATCACAATTGTAGAAATCTATTATCAATCAACCAATCGGACCTACCGTATATCTACTATTTAAAAAAAAAAGTTAACAGGCATGGCCAACCACGAAGCTAAACCTCAAAGCCCTCTGTTAACAATCTATGTTACAATGGTTGTATTTAACTTGCAGAAAGTCACAAGTGGGTTCTGTTCTCTCATAAACCCACTACAACAGAGTCCTCTCCATCCAGGATCAAGTACAATCAAATGATTCTTGATAATAAAAACAGTTCCCAGTTCATCATCTTTGCTTTTCTTTAAATTATGACTGGATTTTTTTCAAACAACTGTTTCTCACTCTCCTGAAACAGGTCCCCATTGAGAATATCTCCATAATACTTGTTCAACAAATCTTCCCACAAATTGGGACCCAATGTATCCTGACAGCCATCATCTACTTGAATATGTAAGTAGTCACTCATGCCCTTGTCCCCTCATGGTTAGATTATTGCAACGGGCTCTACATGGGGCTACCCTTGAAAAGTGTTCAGAGATTACAGTTGGTCCAGAACGCAGTCTAGGTACACCCACGTTACACCAATTCTCCACGAGCTGCACTGGCTCCCTATTAATCTCCCGTCACAATTCAAGATGTTGGTTATTACCTTTAAAGCCCTACATGGCTCACAACCAGGATATGTTTGAGACCGCCTTCTACCACATAACTCCCAATGACCGGTAAGATCCCACAGAGTTGGTCTCCTCTGGGTCCCGTCAGCTAAACAAAGCCGGCTGGTGGGCCCGTGGGGGAGGGCCTTCTCTATGGCTGCCCCGGCTGTCTGGAACCAGTTACCGCCTGAGGTCCGGACCATCCCCACCCTATTGGTCTTCCAAAAAGCGGTGAAGATCTGGCTTTTCCGGCAGGCCTGGGGCTATTGATCTTGCTCTTGCAATCCAGCGAGATCTGGCCATGAATGGTGTGAATGAGTTTTAATGTTTTAAATTCTTAAATGTTTTTATAATGATTTTAAATGCATTGTGAGCTGCCCTGAGTCTTCGGAGAGGGGCGGCATACAAATTGAATGAATGAATGAATGAATGAATGAATGAATGAATGAATGAATGAATATGTCTCCATTCTGCAAACTCAAAAAGGTAAGCTTTTTTTCAAATTCAGTCAGATCTCTTCATACTTCGGCTTCCTTCTGTAATTCTTTTTGGACTATGTGATAGTAGATATTGAAACCAGGAGGTGCTACTAATTATATACTAGCAATAGCATTCAAAAATAGTATTTTGTAGTAAAGATGGATCATGTTTACATTCAGGCATTTTTGTGTGGAATAAGGGGAGAAGTACATAAATAGTTCCTTAATGCTTTGGAAAATCAATTGAAATCTGAGATTTTCTGATCTAATACCTAAAGATGAGCAAACCACATCCCAAATGATAATCCATGATAATCCATCATGGATTATCATGGATTATCTTTTGGTACTATCTTCCTCTGAATATGTACATATATGTATGTATGTCTTTAATGTTAAAGAATTCATTTACCCCCCCTTAAAAGTGTACCATTTTAGAGAAGTATAATGTACCCACTTTAAGGCAGTACTTGTATTCCTCGCATTTTGGTTGACTGCAATTCCCATTCTTTCCTAACTATTGGCTATGTTGGCTAAGTTTAACGTAAGTTTGAGTCCATTAATGTGTGGGACCCACAGGTTTCCCATTTGTGCGTTAAGACTTATTCAGGGCTCTATAATTACATTATCAAGAGTTGGTCTTATCTAAATTTATATTCTTTCCATCATTAGTATAAATGAAGTTCAGCAATCACATTACAGAGTTTTCTGCAACAACAGGACTCATTTACCTTTCTGAAGATGACCACTATCATAAAACCAAGTATTCATATCTGAAAAAATATTATGAAATAGAGTCATACAAGATTTTTTCTTCTTTAATGATGAAAGAATGGTAAATTAGTAAGAATTTGATTGAGAAACCCCTAGTTAATGCCATGTGTCATAGACCATGAAATGAGATTATCTGCATCCATTCTGAAGCTCATGAATTGATAGAGAAAAGAATAGCTAACAAAGCTAGTTAAAAGCTAGAAGATGGAAAAGAGGTGGCCTGAGATGATAAATAAAGATAGAAAAGGTAAATAATTAAGTCTTTGAACTGAATGAAACTGATTACATCAAGATGAGAATCATTACTTGTACTCAAGCATTGACAGAGCGAAAACCAAGAGGGCTGGTGTGCCAACTTGAAACATTTTTTCCAACTTTTAATTGGAAAATCTTCCCTGATGAATGTTGTTTGTGATTGGAATGGAAAATGTGGCTAGGTCTTCTAGGGATCAATTTTTAAAAAGGAAAGGAAAGGAATGAAATTCACAGACATGACAGACCAAATTGTAACCGAGTGCAGGAATGGTCAGAGAACATCCTATCCTAGACAAAAGAAAACCAGGAACTGAAATGGTATAGCAGGAAAAGAACATGGACTGACTCCTATTCAAGAGAACCAAGGAACCTTTGAGCTGCAGATAAGGTTCTGAAGCACTATCCAATGTTCACAGCTACAATATAGCCCACTAGGAATATGGAAATGATAGATGTGTAGCCTATTTTTTATAAGATTTTGCCCAAAATTTCCAAAGGAAACAGAAGAGAGTTAAGTTGCTAAAATTTTACCACTTGCAGTTGGAAGGCTGTTTGAAGTTTGAACTACTTGAAGATATTTGAATGGCAGAAGAACACAGTGTGCTGTGCCTGGATGGAAGTGGTAGATGGTTTAACTAATACTAACCAGTAAAAAGTGATGATTGACTGTGTCAAAAACTCAACTGATTTACCTGTTCGATTTGATGGAACTCTATGAAGTAATGAATATGAATGCATTGACTCATTTTGTCCATACCATTCGCAAAAATACTACAAGGCCCTCCCAATGAATTATGCTTCAAGAGAAGCACAATGAAATGAATAAAGATTTAAACAAGAGAAATTAATGAAAATCTAAAATTAAAAAGATAGGTTTGGGGTTTTTTTTCTTTTTTAAAAAACAATTCCTCAATTTAAATTTCTGTGTTGGAGAAATTCAACACAGTTCTCCTGGCTGTTGATGGGGGAAAAAGTGTAACAGCAGAGGGACCAGGATCAAGTCTGTGGTGCTTAATACAAAATTTCCTTCCAACTTTCTGCTAATAACAAATACTTCTTAGATGCAGCTATTAAGTTATTCATCTAACTGAAGTCCATCTAACAGAGGTGCCATCTAGTCCATATTTTACCCTTTTGTGAAGCAGAATAGGCACCAGGCTTGAAAGTGGGAGACCACGAGTTCTAGTTCCACCTTAGCCACAAAAGTCAGCTGGGGGATCTTGGGCCAGTCACTCCCTCTCAGCCCAACCGACCTCACAGGATTGTTGTTGTGGGGAAAATAAGATGAAGAAGGAGTGTTAGATATATTGGCCGCCTTGAGGGTTTTTTTATAAAATAGTAAAAGTGGGAAATAATATAAATACATAAATAAAAAATATAAAGCATTATGCCAAAGATTTTTTTAAGTTTTTTATTTTTATTTTTCATAAACACATTTACATGTACAGTCATTTCCATCATTTTTCATTCATCTTTTCTTTTAACTTTCATTTTTACTTTTTCGGGGCTGCTCTTTTACCCTTTATCTTTACTCCAACCTTTCTTCTTCTCCTCCCCTTCCCTTCCCGTTTCTCCTCCTACTTCCTTCGTTCTTCCCCTCCTTCTCTTTCCTACCTCCCATTCTCTTCCCCCACTCCTCTCTTCTTCCCCCCTTCTAACCTTCTCCTCTACTCCTCTTTCCCCTCCCTCTTCTTCCTCTCCTTTTCCCTTTCTTCTTTCTCCTCTCCTCTCCTTCCTCTCTCTCCTGTTGTTTCCTTTTTCAGTTCAATCTAAAGTGGTATTCGAGCAGCCCTGATTTCCTAATTATCTTTATTCTCATTTCAATTTCTTATTCAACTATTTTTTTTATTTCATCATTTGCGTACATTTTTATAATATCTCACTTTTTTTCCCTTTTACCCCCCCCCTCCCCTTTCTCCTTTTACTTGGCATCATCTGGGTATCTATTTTATTAATTGTTTTCTCCCATCCATTCGCTATTTTATCTCTATGTCCTTATTCATATTTCTTTTCTAACCAATCATAAAATTTAACCCATGTCTTGAAATACATCGACTCCTCTTTATCTTTTATTCTCAATGTTAATCTATTCATTTCTGCACATTATAAAATTTTCTTTATAATATCTCCTTCCAACAGAATTTTATCTGCTTTCCAGTTTTGTGCAAATACAATTCTAGCTGCTGTTATTATATGAATAATCAAATATGTATCTTCTTTGCTATAATTCTCTGGTAAAATTCCCAATAAGAATATCTCTGGTTTTAACCCTATATGTTGCTGCAACATTCCCTCTAACCATATTTGTATTTTCACCCAATATTGTTTTGCTTCTTTACACAACCACCACATACGATAGTATGATCCCGGATGCCAAAGATTTTGTTGAGCTCCTAATACACTATAGCTAGAGCAGTCTCCTAATCTACTAAAATAGTAATTCTATCAAAGGAAATAAGCTTAGTCAATACAATTTGTTTGTGACAAACCCCCGATTCCTGATTTAACATACTTATTTAAATATTGCTGCTTGGTTGAAGGACAGTGCCTCACTAGAGCTTCCTGAAATCCCACTGTTTAATGTCCAGTTAAACTAATGGATGGGTGCATGCATGCATGCATTTTATAAGTGATTTCAGGGATAACCAGACTCATTCTTGGGCAGCACATGCAAGACTCCTCTTCAACTTAAAAGTTTCCAGGGTTGTTTTGCAAGTGCCCTGTCCTTTTAGTGGGCCTGTCCTTCCCACGCCCAGTAGAAAGAAATGAACTAGTTAATATGCTACCGTGAGTACAAATAGTTTTGGAGGATGCAAGTGTGACAGATGTGAGTTATTTTTTACACGCGAATAAATCATTCTGCCCTTTAGCTGTCAGACTGTCAGCTTCACCTCTGTAATTTGCAGACAGCACTTCCTACTCTTTCATAAAATGGCAGATTTCAGGTCTGCCGACTACTTTTTAAGTAATTGCCGGTTTCATAAGAGTCGACATTCTCTTTTCATAATAGCTAATATTCTGAGGCATAGATTCCTTTATTTAGAAAGAAACCTCAATACCAACTTTTTTCAAAGTTGAAGTAATTAACCCTGTATAACAAAAGAGAAAGGGAGAAATTAGGTTTGCCTAGGCACTTCAGCTTTATGCGATATGCTACCCCAAAAAAGAAAAATGAAAAAAAAAACATTTCTATTGGATTGGCAAATGGTAAACTAGAAATGCTATTGATTCTGAGATGGCTACACCAAGGACAAAATGTAACTAATGATACACCTTTGCCCTCTTTCTTGGTTATATCTCTTTACGAAAGACTTTCTGAACAAGGATTGTAGGTGTGTTAAATGTTGTAGCTAATTGTGAAGCAACTAGACCAATGTGGGGAGGATTTGGCCTGGAAGACAGTCTTGTATTGACGATTGTAGTTTGTGGAGGTGGAACAGGCAGGAGTCTGACATCTGTGAAGAACAGCTGCAAACTTCACCATCAGCTGCAAAAGTTTCCGTGGAATTCACTGATTCAGACACATAAGGAAGAGCTGCACTTTCGGAAGGTCTCATCCTCCTAAAACACACTGGCAGCATTATTTGGGCCAGCAATTCCCTATTTGTGGCCAATCAATACTTTAGCAGTGAAAGAGGGGGAAAGAAGTAACTTTAAAGAGCTCAGGAGAAAACTACAGAGAGCGCGTAGCAACTTTGGTGACCTGATGTCAACTTGCCTGGGAGCATTAAAAGTGATGAGCAGAAAAGGGGTGAAAAAGTTACAAATAAGAGGCTTGACAGCTAGCTTCAGAGCATGGAAAAATATTGCCCCAGCTTTATTGGCTACAGATAACATAAGATTTTGATGCAGTGGAAGCCCTGGATCCAAATACCATGTATTAGCAGGATTCACGCTGAATACAGAACTGACCAGAAAATCAACAGGAATAGCTGGTTGTAAGCACAAGTACAGACACACAAATACACAAATTCATCATATTCTTATCAGACATTCTCCTGTAGGCGAAACTCCTAAGCTCAAGCCCTCCACAACCATGAAGTCTCCCCCAGACTTGGGTGCTTAATGGGGCCTCCATTTCAAGGTCAGAAGTCCTTACTACTTATTTTAAACCTTTTTTTTTATTAGAAGTCCTCACTTCTTATTGACCTGCAGCTATGGCTCCACTCACTGAACACAAATGCTGCTCCTCAGTCATCTGAACAAGTTGCAACCTCCAGTTTATACGTGATGTGTGAGGGGGTGGAAAAACTCCATGCCAGAGGATAAAGTGAGCATTTGCAAAGTCTGCAGACTTCAAAACAGTCACCCAAACTCCATTTCTTTCCAGCTCCATTGGACAACTTGATATTTAGGAGACAACCTCTTTTTTGATGTACCACAGCCAGAAGGCCTCCTTATTCAGGTGTGGCTTTACTACCATGGCAAGCAAAATCAGGCTCAGGGTCACACTGCCAATGATGTTGAGACAGACAGGGTGAGATTTGTAGAGTAGAATCATCTTAAGTCTTATTTTATCCAATTAATGATTCAAAAAAGAAAAAGTATGATGGTAAACAGAGTTAAGAGTTTATAATTCCTTGCCCTTCGTCAGAGAATAAAAACATAATTTAAACATAATTTAATCGATTTAATCCATCCACAATGGAAGGCCATGGGAGGGCATAGCTGTTCTTTGATCATATTCTTGCACAAACGATCCACTTTCTTGAGAGATCTCCAATGATAGCCAAACAGAATGCGTGCTTCCATAACTGAAAGTTCAATCTAGTCTTAGTTTAATGACCTTGTTAATTTCAGCACAGCAGCATATAGATACTTATGTATGAGTCCAGTTCTTATGAGTTAACATTCCAACTTTTGAATTGCTTCTTTCAGCAATCAATACTTACCAAACATTCTTGAAGGTTATATGATATATTTATTTGTTTGTTTCAATTTATAAACTGCCCTTCTCTCCGCGGACTCAGGGCGGTGAACAGCCAGGATAAAACATGATATACAAAAATTAAAACAATTTTAAAATATTAAATATTTTTGGCCGACAATTAAAACAGTCTAATTTAAGATCAGTTCCAATTTAAAACAGAGGATGGGATCAAGCCAGAACATCTGAATCAGAATCTGTTGCCGTTGACAGTGGTGAAATCCATATTTTTTTTTTACTACCGGTTCTGTGGGCATGGCTTGGTTGGCGTCGTGTGGCTTGGTGGCGTGGCAGGGGAAGGATACTGGAAAATTTCCATTTCTACCCCACTCCAGGAGAAGGATACTGCAAAGTCTCCATTCCCACCCCACTCCAGGGGAAGGATACTGCAAAATGTCCATTCCCTCCCCACTCCTGGGGGAAGTATATTGCAAAATCTCCATTCCCACCCCACTCTGGGGCCAGCCAGAGGTGGTATTTGCAGGTTCTCGGAACTACTCAAAATTTCTGCTACCAGTTCTCTGAACTTTTCAAAATTTCCACTAGACAGGTTCTCCAGAACCTGCTGGATTTCATCCGATTGCTGGGAATTTTGGGAACTGTAGTCCAAACAAATGGAAGTTACTAAGATTGGGGATCACCATTCTGAAATATCCAATAAATACAAAACTGAATATTCTGCTGTACCGTTCATTCTGAAAATCATGTTTTAGGGTGACCTTCAGAAAAGCAGAGTATTCACATGCATTATTCTAAAGCTTACATAGTTAATGGGGGCAGACAGATGGCTGCATTGAAGTGCAATACACCAGTTCTTTACCTGGCATAAAATATGCCACATAATATTTGTCACTTCAATGGCCAAATCCCCTTCTGCCTCAGTAGCGAGGCCAGTGAGCGATGCAGTCTGTATAGTTTTGATAGGGGGACAAATTGAAAAAAGTGATTGATGGATTCCCCTCCTCCCTTTTTCCCCCTCCCATCAAACCTCAACTGCTGGTGGGGCGATGATCTACCAATCATTTTCCTTCATGTGCTAAAAGGGCGTGGCTAAATGACTGTGGGCAAGAACTTCCACTGGAAGATGCTCAGCATCTGTAATTTCTCACTTGGGCCATTTCCTAACACAAGCCTGGTGGTGCAGTGGACTAAGTGCTGTTAAAGTAGCACTTAGTTGCCATCTGCCTGCAATTTTGCAAATTCAAATCTCACCTGGCTCAAGGTTGACTCAGCCTTCCATCCTTTCGAGGTAGGTAAAATGAGGACCTGGATTGTGGGAGCAATAAGCTGACTTTGTATAAAATAGAACACCATTAGGGGGGGCGAAAGCCCTACTAAGCAGGTATATACAAAAGTATGAAGACTATTGCTTAACGCATTGTAAGCCACGCTGAGTCTCCAGAGATGGGCGGCATATAAATCTAACTAATAAATAAATAAATAAATAAATAAATAAATAAATAAATAAATAAATAAATAAATAAATAAATAAGCCTAGAATTCTTTTGAAAGAGCATCAACCTTGGCCCAAAAATTAGGCTGGCTAACAGAGTCCAGGTATGCAGTGAAGCAGAAGGTGCTCTCCTAGTGCAACCTTTCTAATGCCTGTGACCTGTTAGTCAGAGTACACAATTCATTTAGTGACCGTTCGAAGTTACAACAGCATTGAAAAAAGTGGCTTCTGACCATTTTTCACACTTAATGATCATTGCAGCATCTCCATGGTCACGTGATTTCCATTTGGATGCTTTACAACTGGTTCATATTTATGACGTTTGCAGTGTCCCCGGGGGTCATGTGTTCATCTTTTGTGACCCTCTGACAAGCAAAGTCAATGGGGAAGCCAGATTCGCCTGACAACCATGTTACTAATTTAACAACCACAGTTATTTACTTAACAACAGTGGCAAGAAAAGGCATAAAATGGGGCAAAACTCACTTAATAAATTTCTCACTTGGCAACCTAAACTCTGGGCTCAATTGTGGTCATAAGTCGAGGACTGCCTGTATTGCATTTCTGAAGATAGGTTTCCGAAAGATCACACTGAGAGAGCACAATGGGCAAAGTGGGAGAGAAGCAGTAAAGGGAATGAACACACTGCTAAAGAATTAGCTTGGATAGTGAGATGAGCAGCATATAAACTTGTTAAATAAATATAAGTAAACAATATTTATTGAGAAGGTGGTCCTAAAAAGACTGCAAGTAGCTGGGGAAAAAACCAGGGGGAACCTACAAAAAGGATTGCGTGTGCAGGAAACGCTCAAAGAAGGCACTGAAGAGCAATCAAGATCAATAAAAACAAAAATAAACTATAGGAAGTGGGAAATATTCTAGATTATGAATGTAGAAGTGTGCTGTGTAAAGGGCCACACCTGCACAAGATACCATGCTATTTTGGTTCATCAGACATTCTCTGCAATTTGCAAGAGATGAAGGGGAATAGCCCATAATAATATGAAAAACCAGAAGGTGGAAGCAATTCCTCCCTTTCCTTCTCCATTAGTTTTTCTTTGGATGCCCCGCCAGGGTTTTGAGCACTGCAGGAAAATTGGAGCTCTGTTTCCACTCCATACACCTCCAGGACACATTGGAGAAAGCTCCGAAGCAATAACAAGAAGTCAGAAAGACTACATTTCTGGTTTCCTAGATCCGTCCTACCTCCCAAGGCAGCATGCCCAGAAGCTGCCAAAACTTTCCACACATCTTCCTTTCCTCACCCCCCTCCTCGCAGCCCTCCCCAGGGATTGCGATGATGCAGAAGTAGTGGCAAGCATGTAATTAAACTGTCCTTCTGTGTCTAGCACTTTTTCCAAACACTGCCAACACCATGTATAGAAGGAGACTGCATAAGACCTGACAGGTGCTTCAGAAAGCCTTAGTTAGGCATTCTACACACAGATGCCTCTGTAGAAACTTGGGCCTGGGCCCTCCTGCCACATAAGCCAAAATATCCGTGGAGGAGCTAGACAGGTCTTAGCCTTTGACTGTATCAACTAATCTCATCAATGAGCCATACTACCTCTTATCCACAGGGAAAGGAGAGCTAGAGGTGAGTTGAAGTTTGCATCTGCTGAAAGCCGGAGATGAATGGAAGGGCTCTGTAAAGATATTTAATTGTGACTGAACTGTTGCCTTAACCTCTACAAAGGTACACACTCCCCCCCACAAAAAGTACAAAAGAGGGATAGAATCAAGATCACATGAAGGGATATAACACTTTATAATATTGTTGTGGCCCGTCAGTGGCCTGTGCGGATTGTAGCTGATTCTGACAGCGAGGAGGCTGGTGTGGTGCTGCGCCAGCAGCCTGTGTAGCTGGTACCAGAGACAGACAATGAGGAGGCTGGAGAACATGTGGTGCCAGAGGCAGGGATTCAGCCAGGGCCTTCAGAACCTCCAGAAGCTCCTTTAAGTGAAGAGGACAAAGAGGAGGAGCCTCTTCTCGATGCACAGGTGCGCAGAGCTGCCAAAAGGCAGGAGTGGCTCCTCAGGAGGAGGTCTCCTTGAGACTAAGACTTGGGGCTAATTGGCCACTCCCTTAGCCTATTTAAGGAGGAACGTGACTGAAGCAACTTGTAGGGAACAACTTTAGTTCATTCTCCTTCGCATCTGGATTCTCTGCAAATTGTTTCTGGGCTTTCTGCCAACCTTAGTAAACTTTATCTTTGTTTTTTTGTAGGCTGTTAAGGAAGTTTATTAACAGCCTTTGTTTGGAAAAGACTGAGTTATTTTAGTAAATTTAAGTTTTGTACAAACTGTGTGTGCTGTGTTCTTTGGGATCCGTAGCTGGGGCAGAACAAATATCTTGGTAAGAGCACACTTGGAATATTGCATCCAGTTTTGGTTGCCATGATATAAAAAAGATGTTGAGACTCTGGAAAGCATGCAGAGAAGAGCAACAGGAATGATTAGGGGGTTGGAGTTTAAATCATATGAAAAAGGGTTGCAGGAATTGGGTAGGTCTAGTTTAATGAAAAGAAGGACTAGGAGTGACATGATAGCAGTCTTCCAATATTTTAGGGGCTGCCACAAAGAAGCGGGAGTCAACCTATTCTTCAAAGCACCTGAAGGCAAGACAAGAAGCAATGGATGGAAACTAGTCAAGGCAAGAACCAACCTAGAAATAAGCAGGTATTTCCTGGCAGAACAATTAATCACTGGGACAGATTGACTTTAAAAGTTGTGGATGCTCCATCAAGAAGATGGAGCCATTCGGCAGCCATTTGTCTAAAGTGGTATGGGTCTTTTTCTGTCCTCACTACATGTTAGTCTGTTTGCAGCTCAACATGCAGCTAAACCCACCTATCCTCCAATAAAACTGACCGTATGCGTAGATCTGATTGCTTTATTGAAAGAAAAGGATAGGTGAAACTGGGGAAAATAGGAATACATACAAAGAGAATCAAATACAAGATAGACAGTATTGAGTTCCTGCTGAACATAACAATTAATAAATGCAAGCAATTTAAATCTCACCAGCGATGTTGTGTGGGATGTAAGTTTGTCCTTGGATGACCATGTGCCACAGATTAAAATGGATTCTTCTTTGTGCTTCTGTCTTCTCCAAATGCTAAAGGAAATGGAGTCTGGCTTCGCAATGTGCACTTGGTTTGAGAGTGTGGGTTGATGGGTAAAGGGGTTGGGTCAGCATCAAACAATATAATTTGTCCCTCCGGCCACTAGATAGGGCTAGAGAGCAACAACAGTATATAAAGTTATATGCTGGGGCATGACAGGTCTCTGGCTTGGATAGGAGGTTGGACTAGAACAGCTTCAAGATCCCTTCCAACTCTATTATTCTGTTAAGTATCCAATGAAGTCAGACTCAACAGAATGTTTGAGACTGCCAAATAAAAACATAGGAAATGTTTTATCTGAATATAACAGAAACCTGGGTCTGGACATTCTGCAGCACTTTTAATCAGACTATATTATAGTTATAGCCTTTTTAAAAGCTTATAAAATATCATCAATAATAAACTCGATGTACAGTATTAGTCCCATTTTTGGCCCAAAACATTTCATAAGAAAAAAGCTTTGTTATAAATTACTATTATTCAAAAGAGTTTCTGATAACAAGAAGATTAGAATTTGGAACTATGGAATTTGAAGAGCTTGTTAACTGATTTAAATTTTCTATACACTTTCCCCATGAACCAGGAATGTAATATATGATATTATATTGGTTCATTTATCTTAATACAACTTGTTAAGTTCATATTTAGCAGAAACCAAAGAGCTATATTGTGCAGAAGATGGATGAGCTACATAAAGAATTAACGATTCTTTAATTTTCTCCCTTAGAGGTTTAATGTTCACCAATTATTGCTTTTTAATGAGAAGCCTATACAATGATGCAACCTCTAATTTTTTTTTCTTGTGAACATTGATAAATCCAAGTTTCTGATAATATGAAAATATTTTACCATTTTCCTGTCCCATCTGTTCAATAAAATCATAATTACTCAAGCAAGATACATTCAATTTAAAGAATATATGTATATTTTTTTTAAAAAAAATGAGACTCTCAAGCCTCTATGCCACATGCCATATTTAAAATCAAGAAATGATTTAACAAAAATAATCTAAAAATATTTTCTTTATGCATACAAAAAGGAAATTACATTCAGATTGGGATATTAAATAGAATATCCAAATATCCTTCAGGCTGAATGGGTGCATGTATTCTTGCATCCAAGATAAAGTTCATTTTATTTGGAAATTTATCACAACCTAAAAAGAGCTTTAGAGTTTGATTCAGATTACTGCCAACTATTATGTGGTACAGAAATGTTGAAAACAAACAAAACATGACTTTTCTAGATGTCCATATAGATAAAGTAGTGCAATTTTTATTTCCCATCTAACAGTGATTATTGAAAAACCACATTCTTTATTGGGAACTACTTTAGCAGCAAAAAAAATGTATTGATCAAAATGGCAACACCTCCTGTATATTTAGAACTACTATTTGCATAGCTTGACTACATCAAAACTTTCTATACCACTGGCTGTTTATTCTCTGGAGGAATAAATAAGCATTTGAAAGCAATTTCAGTTCCTTTTTTTCTTTTTCTTTTTTAAAAAAGCCTTAGATAATATTTGTTCAAGCTTGGAAAGAGAGCCCATTCTCCTGAGATTGTGACAATGAACCTGGCATTAAAATTAATTAATATTTTAAGATGAAAACAAAAAGAAATTGTTCTATCGTAAGCATAGAGATACTGTGCTAAAACATCCCAGACCTCCTCAACATATTTAAAGGGGTGGGGTGGGGGGGGGAATGGAAACAGAAATAAAATGTGCAGACCTTGCTAGAGCCAGTGATGTTGCTGGGCATCTACACACACACACATACGCACACACAATTTTAATAATAAGCTAATTATTATTAGTGGTAACTTTAATATTACACATGCTTTGGGCACAGAGCCAGAAGAGTACTGATTTTTTTAAAAATCCTGCTGGTTCCAACAACAGTCTATTCAAGATTTGAGTTTCCTATAATGGTCAATCAAAACTTTATGGAAAACTCACAAATAATTTCAGATTTAGCTTGGTGGCTCTTGGTTTCACCAGTGAAAGATATATTCAGAGATGGTTCTCTTGTTAGTGATAATATACAGCTAGTTGTGGTCTAGTGGCTAAGAGAGCCAGTCTGGGGTAGTGGTGAAGGTGCTGGCCTAGAAGTCAGGAGACTGTGAGTTCTAGTCCTGCCTTAGGCAATCAGAACAGCTGGGTGACTTGGGATAATAATTCTGTCTCAGCCCAACTCGCCTCACAGAGTTGTGGGGAAAATAGGTTGAAGGAGTATTAGGCATGTTCATGGCCTTGAGGTACTTATAAAGTAATAAAGGTGAGAGAAAAATCTAATAACTATTTGATTAATAATGAATAACCAGGAGACAGTGAGTTCTAATTCCACCTTAAGCATGAAAGCTAGCTGAGGGACATTGGACCAGTCACTTTCTCTCCGCCTAACCCACCTCACAAGGTTGCTGTGCAGCACTGGTGGGTTTCAAAATTCTTTGCTACAGGTTCTGTGGGTCTGGGTTAGTGGGCTTGGTGGGCGTGGCAGGGGAATGATACTGTAAAATCTCCATTTCCTCCCCAATCCAGGGGAAGGTAACTGCAAAATCCCCCTTTTCCTCAGCTGGGACTCAGGAGGCAGAGAATAGGTGGGGGCGGGGCCAGTCAGAGGTGGTATTTACAGGTTCTCCGAACTACTCAAAATTTCCGCTACCGGTTCTCCAGAATTGGTCAAAGCCTACTGAAACCCATCTCTGCTGTGCAGTATTGTATTTCAGAGGTCCCCAACCCCCCGCCTCCCCCATTCCATGGATCAGTACTTGTTGGGAACTGGGCCATGCAAGCAATGGGCAAGCATGAGAAGATCTATTTGCACACGTGCAAGACTAGGTTGTACATGCGAAACTATCCCCTTCCTCCTGCCACCACTGTTGCTGCTGGTCCGCAGAGCTGGAAAGCTTGGGGACCACTGCTATATTAGGTGTGTTTGCCACCTATTTTATAAAAATAATAAAGGTGGAATACAAATAAAATAAATAAATAAAATAAAATAAAATAATTATAGCAACAAGTAACCACTGCTAATCCTCTACGCCATAAAATTGCTTAATCTCCCTTAATGCTAATTACATTTTATGATATTGAATTCTAATTATTCTCTTTCCTGCCATTCGGCCCTTAAAAAAAAATAACAGCACAATTGAGAGGTTGCTGAGCTCAGATATCAAAAGGTTTTCAGCTTGCTCAGGAGATCTCAACCAGCACAATGGGTTTTAACAGATTACAATTGTTAACTGATAAAGTACTTGTAATCTGTGTTTCACATATATGGATGTATCTGCATAACTCGCCTATTTTCCCCTCTCTTCTGCCCCTTATTCCAATTTGAATCCTGTGTCTAGCCACTACCTGAAATCTGATGAAGTGAATTGCACTTCACGAAAACTGATGCTTTTTAATAAAATGTATTAGTCTGAAATGATGCTACCAGACTAACATGATTCTCCTGCAGCCTAGATTCTAGTATTTTTTAAAGAAAAGAAAGTAAACTCTCAGTGGAAGTAAATGCCTCTCCATGCAGTTCAAAGTTGTTGGGTTTTTTCCTTAATCTTCTGGATCCCTCATTGATACTTCCATTAATAAAAGAAATTTCCCCCATTCTGTTGCCTGGTCCATGGGGTTGACTTCAGAGGTGGTATTCAGCTGTGTTGTGTTGTGTTCCTCCAGCAGCCTGCAGAGCTGGCAGCGGAGTCAGAAAGTGAGGAAGCTGGAGAGGAACATGGGCCAGCCCTGGAGTCTGGGGAAGGCCTGGATGAGGGCTCTGCATCGGAGGCAGAGATGGGGTCAGGGCCATCTGGGAGTGATGCACGGACTCTGGAGCCCCTGGAGTCAGAAAACAGAGAGGCAGAGGAACAGGAGGAGCCTGTTCCTAGTGCATGCATGCACAGATCTTCCAGAAAGCAAGAGCAGCTAAAGCAAAAGGGACGACTCGGGAGTAAGGTCAGGAGATGATTGGCCCCTCCCATAAAGCTTAAAAGAGAAACAGAGGCACTTGGGCCTTCTGCAGGAAAGCCACGTTGCTAATTCTGTTTCCAGTCAGCATCTCATTTTTTTCTGAATTTTGTGGGGCTTTCCCAAGTAAAGCCTTTGGCAGGGTGTCAGAGAAGATAAAGGTTGATGATTATCTCTTCTGAAGGACTTGTTTTGCAACTAATTGGGACTCATCTGGGAATGAACATAATTCTCAGCTGTTACAATAAAATAGGTTTGTTTGGGACTAATTGTGTATTGCAATTACTCAGTAAGCCTAGGTCACAAGAGACCAGTTCGGACAAACCGGTAGCAGAAATCATCCCGCCCCAGCTCTATATTGTCCTACTTAGGCACGTTTTTGGGTCCGGGCGCATGTGCGGAAGGCACAAGGGCTCACATTTTCAGTGCTGGGCAAACCGGTAGGTAAATTATGTGACTCCCACCTCTGGTTGACTTCCATGTGTGTTTCAACCCTTAACCTCAAACTTCTAGCCTATGGCAGAGAGGAAGATGGGTTGAGAAACACTCCAAACAATACACAACTCCTTCAGAATACACAATAACAGACCGTCAAATAACTTCCAAATATTTGCTTTGATAAAACTCTGAGAAGTTCACCTTAGTGGCTGGCAAAGACAGGAGGAGAGCTTGTGAAGCCCAACTTCTCCAACAAAAGCCAATCATTCTCTTCCTCTCTCAGTAGGTGGACAGGATGCTGTTGCAGAAGAGAAAGACTTTGTCAGAACATGCTGGGCAGCCCATCTGCCCAGCTTGCTTGTTGTTGTTGTTGTTTAATTGCAAAAGATGCCTTCTGTTTCCTGAAGAAATTCAACCTCTCTTATCTGTGCTGGTTCCATTGTTCTATAAGTGGCTGAGGCTGTTTTTATTTTTTACTAGGCATCAAAGCATCCTACTGCGATACGTCAATGAATAATATAACATTGAAGTGCAGCTTAAATTACTGCCTGCAGAAGAATGGTCTTGACCTGGATTATCCAGTCTTAATGCGAGTCTCATTTTACACATTTGGAAAGCAAATGTCCTTCCTGCATTGTCTCATTGAACTTAATGGAAATTTTTAAATAAGCCCCACCTCATTCCAAACCAGCTTTCTCAAATAAGATAAAGTACTTTTTATTTGACACCAATAGAGAGGAAGCAAAAGCAATGGATCTTACATAATAATACTGCTTGTACTGGAAGCAATTCAGCCACTCACAGCAGAGACCAAAAGCATGCAGAGATCAGCAGGTACCTCTTTTATGGCAGGTGCTTAGAACTAGGCCTGGGCAAAGCACTCTTTCAAAATTGCTTCAAGAAGCTCGGCAGCCATTTTCCTTTAAAAATGAAGCTGTTCTTGGAAGATCCACTTCAGCCTCGTAGTATGTAGTAATTTCTCCACTTATTGGCCACTGGGAGCAATAAAGGAAGTTGAATCTTTTTGTGTGGAGATTCCTGTCATTTAATGCCTTTACCTTCTGCCTTTGACCCTCCCTAACCTGCCTTTGTTCAGCTATATCAGTGATAGCAAACCTATGACACACGTGTCATACGCACGTGTCACACGTTTTGGGTGACACACCTACATTCACCAATATCTGAGAACAGTTATTCTTGAAAGCACACCCATTCTTGTGCGATTTTCAGGGGCTGTGCAAGAATGTGGTATGCTTTCCCACTGCCTCTGGATCCTCTAGAAGTCATGTAAAAGGCCTGTGTTCAGAAAATCATTTGAGAAAACCTCACAAGCTTTTGTGAAGTTTTTAGAGGCTACAGATGCCTTAGGAGAGCATTGTACAAAGCTGCTTTCAAGAACGAAGGCCTTGAATGACCCAGAAAAGCCTCAAGTAGGAAACAAGGACCTGTCACTAGACAGAGAGCATTGTATGAAGATAAACAAAGGTGCTTTTTCAAGAGGCAACTGGACTTTCTGGTTTTTCTTTGAAGACATTTCGCTTCTCATCCAAGAAGCTTCTTCAGCTCTCAACCATGACCTGGATGACTGAGAATCTCAAAAAACATGAAGATAAGCAGCACATGGCAGATCCTGGAGAGTGTTGGGCATTTCCTGAATTTTTGACACACCAGACCCAAAAGCTTCTCCATCACTGGGTTAGATTGATACTCTCAGGACTGTCATCAATTCCAGGTCTGCTCCTTGTTCCTTCAGTTTATCTCTTCTCCAGTAATACAGTAGATACTTCTTTGTGGTCCAGCAGACTTTTTGTCCATACATTCTTTTACTCCAAATACAGCTGGACCAGGTACAATAGCATCTTTGGGGAGTTCAAAACAGTCAAGAAGATATTGCAACAGAGTGAACAAAGCCATACTTATTTGGTACATGCATCAGCATGTCACATGTGCATCCATGGGAGGCTTTGATTGTGCTGCTGTAACAGCCCCATTAAGTTTTTGCAAGCTCCCTGCAGGTATTTCCTTTCCAAAGGCAATTTTCTAATAAAGATTCTCTTTTAAAATACCTGTCTCTGGAAGTCCTTCTTTGAATTGCTCTATTATTTTTTTTCTCTAGTTCACTGCATGCTTCCAAAGTACTGCCAAAAAAAAAAAAAAAGGACTCCTACATCAATCACTTTGCTTTCCTTTGCCCTTCTCTCAGACTTCCTTTCCCACCCTCTCCTTGCACTTTTAAAAGCTGGAAAAACTCAAGGATGCACAATGAAGAAAAATGTCCAAATGTCCAGACAATCTGCATTACCCCTATCTCTCCACGAAGGGAGATATGCCTCCCTTGCACATCTGGACTTCGAAGAGAGATATTAATAACCTGGCTTTTTAAATAAGGATTTTACTGGTAAAATAATTGGACGTTCAATAATATGAGTCCAAGGGAATGAATGCTTTGCAATGGATGAAGTGAAGCTGGGAAACTTGTTTCTCTTACATTCTCTTTGTAGGCTCCCTTCTCTTCGAGCTTCCTGCGGGTTAGCAGAGAGCTATTTTATTCTCTGGTGACTCTGATATCACAGGAAATTCTACATCTGCTGGATTGTTTTCTTTGAATGTGTGATGGTGATCTAAGTGATAAAGAGGACAAAGTGACGGAAGGTGGAGGAACGTTAACAGATTTGAATTTACAGTTAATATTGCTTTTTCATGTTGCTCCAGTCATTAAAATGTAAAGAAAGACCTGCTGAATGAGATTTCTCATTTGGTTCCCTGATTTCCCAATCTGATGCCAATAGAAAAACACATGAACAAAATAAAACCATCCCACTGATATTCTCCATATTGACAGGAATGTCATTCAACGCTAATAGTCTAAAATGGAGGTGAGGCGATACAGAGTGATGAGTAGATTTTAGTTTAAAAAGTTTTCTTCCCACTTAAAAGCATGACTTGCTTTTGCAAAATAGGGAACCTTTGTTTTTCAGTGTTCAAAATCTTCATGCTTGGGAAATGAGTTCAGGCCTAGCCTGTGAGTTGAGGGCCTCCATGGTAACCAAGGGCTTGTCTCAGGTAATCTTTGGCCTGACATACAGGCAGTCATACCTTGGATTTCATGCTTGTCTCTGAGAATGTGACCTAGAAATGATGGAGAATTTCCATCACCCTGCTGGTCAGATTATGTCTGATCCAGATGCCACCTGTGACCATTGTGGGACAGGGAAGTCTATTTGCATGATCCACCCCAGATCCCTAATGAGTCCAGATGGTTTTTAGGGAGTACTTGGAGATTATCTTAGTGGGTGGTTTGGTTCACTCACTGGTGAACTCTAGGCTGGGGTGTCAAACTCACACCGTAACGGCAGAGTCACATGACATATCAAGACTTTTTTCCCTTTCACTAAACCAGTGGGCGTGGCCAGCGCATGGTGCATCCGGCCTGTGGGCCAAGAGTTTGACAGCCCTGCTCTAGGCTCATCTGACTCCTTTGGCAGTAAAGAAGGCATTTTTAATTACTTGGACCTTTAACAATGCATATATTTATTCTATTTATTCAGTTTCAATTTCTACAATTGCCCAACTCAACGAAGTGACTTTTATACGTTGCTGTGCATTTTTTAGGTTTTACAATTACAATTACAATTACAATTTACAGTTAAACTTCTACTTACCTTGCCTCTGGTAGGATGGGTAGCATACAAGTCTAATAAATAAAAATAATGCAATACTTCAATGTATACTTTATGTCAATTCTTTTCTTGTTTTTTAAATATTTATTCTTTTATTACTTTTAAAATAGTGAAAAACTCTTTTCCTGTTGATTCGTTTTGAACTGTTTGTAAAATGCTTCACTTTTTAAAATGGGAAATGGAGTAGCTTTGTCCTAAATAAATAATATGTTACATTTCCCTTGTAATTATTTTCTCATCTGATGACAATAAATGTAAATTCGTTATAAAAGTCAAGTTTGGGGATTAAGCTGTTTAATCCATATCCCTAACTGTCCTGCAAAGGTCACCTTGTCAGACCAAGCTGAAGAATTGTTTTAAGGAAAAATATTTGCACGTATAAGTGGGGGGGGGGGGGGGGAAGAAATGTAGCATTATGGAAACTGCACAAAAGTCAAACTTTTCCTTGTGTTCTACCATCTCAAAAGGAAGAAAAGAAATGGAATTAAATACATTTATACCCAGTCCTTAAGAAATACTCTGATCTGTGCTGACAAATAAGCTTTAGAAATCGATAGACTCCCACAGTATCTGTGCAGGGTTGTGAGGGAAGGATGTCTATTTAAAGCTTGCAGAGCGACCTGGGTCTATGGGTTTTCTGCTGAACTTGAGCAATTCACAATATAAAAGTAATTATTACATACAAGTAAACAAACATTTCAGCTTTAAATTCCTCTCTCTACCAAGAGTGAACATTTGAATCATCTGCTTTTAACATGGTCTTTCTAGGAGTTTAAAATTTGTTTTCATTTTATTCAATAATGATTCCTTATTACAGGGATGCATTTAGGATGCCGTTGCAAAAGATAACTGGGGGAATTCTGAGAAAAGAGGCATTGTGGAAGCAGAGGTGGAGGGAAAAAATATCCCCACGCATTCCAAAAAGAAAAAAAGAAGAAACAAATGGATTTCAGAACAAGTTGTCACAATAGCCTGAGAAAGCCAACAGATGAAAGCGTCAATAAAGAATTGGACAAAATATTGCAAGGAACGGGAGGAAAAATGATTACCAAAATATACAAGTTTCTTTTAAGATACAAAATGGAGGAAGAGACAGTAAAGGAGACAGTGATAAGCTGGGCCAGGAATTTGGCTATAATATTGAGCTAGAACATTGAGACAAATTGTGGGAAAGAAATTATAAGTTTACGATGGCAGTAGCCTATAAGGAGAATCTGTATAAAACGTTATACCAATGGCATTTACCCCCAGTGAGATTGGCCAAAATGTTCCCAAACTTATCCCCTGAATGTTGGAGATGTAGACATACAGTAAATCTGGAACATTTTATCATATGTGGTTGGGACATATCCCAACGCCAGGAAATATTGGCTCAAAATTAAGGAATGGCTGGAAGGAATCACGGAACATAAGATAGAATTGAAACCAGAATTATGTCTATTAGGAGATCCTAGATCCAAAAATGGGTAAAAATTATCAATTAGTATTACCCATACTAATCACTCCTAGGATCGCTTTTGCACAAAACTGGAAACAAATAAATACCCCTTCAGATGAAATGGTAATTAGAAAGATACTTGAGTGTGCTGAAATGGATAGGATGACCATGGAGCTAAAAGAAAGAGAAGAATTGAACTGTTATAAAACTTGGAGTAGACTTTACAAGTGGCTAGAGAATAGAAGCCAAAACAAGAAATAAAAGTTCTAAAACCATTGACTATAATATAAAGATAAATGTATATTGTATAATCAGAATGGTTATAATCAGTATTATATTATTATAATTATTATAATATTACTAGAATTGTTAAAATCTATGAGAAGGCAAATATTGAATAGTAAATTACAAAAGAGAATATACATGTTGATATGGAAAGCTGTAAAATTGTATTATACTGTTGTGTTTGTTTTTTCTATTTGTTTGTATTTGCCTTATTATTATTCCTTTTTTTCACTTGTGGTTTTTAAAGTTGGAAAATGTTCAATAAAAACAATTCCCTTCAAAATATTTGGGATACTGTCAAAGCAGTAGTTAGGGGATTGGTAATAAAATATAGAGCTACCACATGGAGAATAGAGAAGGCCAAACGGATTGAGTTAATGGCTGAATTGGAGAAAGCTGGAGAGCTGTGTTAGTTCAGCATAATAATTTGATTAAGGAGAAAATTGACTTGATTAGGCATGAGTTATCTATCTTAGATCAAAATGACTTGGCGAATAAAATTCGGAAATGTTGGCAAAACCAATTTTAGCATGCTAATAAGCTGGGCTGGTGGTTGTCATACAGATTAAGAAAAGAGGCAGAATCTAGAAAGACTGAATTTTTACAGGATTCTATGGGATATTTGGTTGGTACTACAGAGCAAAAAACAAAGGTGACCCAAGACTTTTATACTTCCCTATATGGCCAAGAAATTCATCAGGAATCAGGAAGACAAACTCAAGAGTTATCTCCAGAATCTACAATTGGACATGGTTTCGGATTACTGTAAAGAAATTTTAAATGCAGAAATTACAGTTGGGAAATAGCAGTAGCTATTAAGAAACAAGCCAATGGCAAGACTCCAGGACTGGATGGGATTCCTAGTGAATTTTATAAAGGAGTCTTTGACTCGCTTAGTTTGTACATCAAAGATCTATTTAATGAGGTTTTATTACATTCTAGGATACCCCGGTCCTGGATGGAAGCCTACATTTCCCTAATCCCGAAACCTGATACAGATAAAACTCTGATCCAGAACTATAGGCCAATCTTGCTCCTGAATGTGGACTACAAGATTTTTGTGACAATACTAGTTGAGAGACTCCAGGTGTTCCTGTCCCGATTCATCCACCAAGATCAGAATGGTTTCCTACCTCATAGACACTTAAGAGATAACATAAGGGTGGTATTGAACACCTTAGAATACTATGAGACACACCCTGATAAACCAATGGTAATGATTTTTCTGGATGCCCAAAAGGCTTTTGACAGAGTCAACTGGAATTTTATAATACAACAATTGGAAGTGATGGGTTTTGGGTCTCAATTTACAAGGGCAATTCAAGCCATCTATTCTAAACAGTCGGCAAGGTTACTGTTTAATGGATCACTATCAGATGAGATACAGATCTATAAAGGTACCAGACAAGGATTCCCTCTTTCACCGCTGCTTTTTATTTTAACATTCGAACCACTTCTTAAGACGATCAGGTAGGATTTGGAAATTAAGAGCTTAAAAGTTAAAGGGGAAGAATATAAACTCCAAGCATTTGCAGCAACTTGGTTTTCATATTAGAAGATCCCCTTACTACGGGACCAAAATTACTTACTAAATTAGATGAATACGGGGAGGTAGCGGGATTAAAAATCAATAAGGATAAAACCAAAATGTTAACAAAAAATTTGTTAGGTACTCAAAAGGAACAGATCCAAAGTATCATGGGGATTAACTGTGTCAAAAAACTTAAATACTTAGGTATTTGGCTTACAAATAGATGTTCGTCTATCAAAGAGCTCAATTACTCCAAATTACTAATAGACACAGTGAATGAAGTGGAGAGATGGCGGCATATTCAGATCTCATTTTTGGGTAGAATTGCTGCGATAAAAGCCAATGTTTTACTGAAATTGATCTTTTTATTTCAATTGGCTCCTGCGAGATTGGGAAAAAATTTTTTTTAGGAAATTGGATCAAATTTTAAGCAATTTTTTTGGCAGAGTAAAAAAACCCCATATAAAAAGAAAAATGCTGCAAGAGCATAAAACAAGGGGCAGCTTGGGGCTCCCTATGTGGGAGCTCTACTATCAAGCCTCATCCCTAGTTTGGATAAAAGATTGGGTGACCCTCACAAGAAAGCGCATTTTGGCAATTGAAGGATATGATTTGCAGTGGGGATGGCATTCCTTCTTGTGGTCTCAGAAAGACAAACAATCCAAATATTTCACTAATCATTATATTAGAGGAATTTTATTAAGGGTTTAGGAAACGGTGAAGAAGCAAATTTACACACGGATTCCTAAGTGGGTGTCTCCACTAGAGGCAGTGACCCTTCTGACTGTGCACAATATAAAGAGGAACTGGGTTTATGGTGACTTGTTGGATGAAGCCGGGAGTCTTAGATCTAGAGCCGATCTTCGAACTAGAGGACTAGACATAGATTGGTGGTCCTATGTGAAAATTCAAACTAGATTCGCTAGGGATAAATAGGAATATGGTATTTCCCTTCATTTACAAACGTTTGATAAGCTCATTCTAGGTGGCCGAAAGAAATTTATTTCCAACGTTTACAATCTTCTTCTGTTCAATTTTATGGTGGATGAGATTGTAAAAGATACGATGATTGCCTGGGGGAGAAATATTGGAACAACAATTCAGCTTGATGCATGGCAAAACGTATGGAACAAAACTATGAAACTGACCCTTTCTTCCCCATTCAAAGAAAATTTTTACAAAATGATCTATCGTTGATAGCTCCCTCCCACCAGAATTGCTAAGATGTCCCCAGGATCCTCTGACAGATGTGGGAAATGTGGGTCAGCTAAGGGTACCTTCTTCCATCAGTGGTGGATCTGTCTGTCAGCTAGACACTATTGGGACAAAATACAGCAGTGGCTGTTGGAAATAACAGGTGTGAGTTTCCCTCTTCATCCAGACCTCTACTTACTTGGAATAAGACCCGACAACATTGATAAGAAGGATTGGTATATATTTGTCCACGTCTCAACAGTGGCGAGAATAGCATTTGCTCAATGTGGAAAGATGCAGATACACCCCCTGACCACCTGATAATAAACAAGATTCTTTGATGTGCTGAGATGGTCAGGTTAACCTATATATTAAAAGACAAGATTCAGTATATAATAGAAGTTGGGACAGATGTTTTGTTTGGCTCAAAAAAAGGTTAAACTTAGGAGAAGAGTGATAAGATCGTCTAAATAGACTAACTAGACATTTACTATGCGCTACAACTCTTTACAATTTTGACCAATTGTTTTGTAGTTAATAAAAAAGAATCGATTGCATTGAAATGTTTGGCTAGGATGATACTAGTTAATATAAATTGAAGAGTGAGTAACTCCCGGTTAGTCATGTATGTTGTTTGGTTTTAGTCCTGTGTTTAGGTGTTTTTATGTTTCGTTTCTTTTCAACCATTATTTTGTGTGTTAATTTTATTATATATACCTAATAAAGACTATTAAAAAAAATAAATAAAAACAATTTTTTTAAAAAAGAAAGTCTCAATAAAGAGAACGTGTAATAAACCGAAAGCAGACTTTCAATGTCAAGTGAGAAAGGACAAAAGATTTCAAAATTTAAAAAATGTCAATAAATAGAGAGAGAGAAAAAAATCACAGTTGAGGAAGGACTACTCAAGAGTAATTATGGAAGAGGCTTAGCAGAGGCAGAGGAGGTGAAAGGAATATGCAAAGATACATGGAAACCCTTTCTAAATAGAATTACAGAATGACAGAAACATCTGTAGGAAGAGAATATATTCAGGAACTGACTCCACTAGAAAGTAAGGCAGGAGAGGTAATAAATCAGCTGTCAGGATAGAAAATGAATGAAATGCCTATTGAACTGCTGAAAGCTGCAAAAAGAAGATGTGGTTAAAATGCTAATCACTCAATGAGATCTTCTTCATGGCCAATAATGTGCATTCCCCGGTCCTTGAGTTGGCAGAAAAATATGCCAGCTTTATTGTGCTGCCCCTGAGGCAGAATTCGAATCTACTTCAGTGATCTATCTTTACTGCGCAGCAAATTAAAATGATTCTCATGGTTTTGTTCCCCTCCCCCACATCCAGTGGGGTTTTGTTCCCCTCCCCAGCAACCAGTGGGGCAAATATCACCAATTGCCCTTAAACTGTGGCTGGGCATGCTTGAATGAGTGCATGTGGGGGAAGGCTTTATCCTGGGATATAGGCTTTACCAAGCTTTCGGATTGATCAAGTAACACATTGCTAGGCAGAGATGTTCTGCATTGGTAAGCTATAACTTGGGCTCTTTCTGAAAATGGGTCTACTGATCTTTCTGAAGATTGATAGAACCATGTCCAAAAATAACCCAACAGAGAAGAGTACGTGAAGCAAGAGGGAACTTATGGTGAGCAATAAGAGAGCTCTTCTGGCTTCATCCTGTCCCATCTTCCATCCCATTAACCTGTCACCTATGATACTTTTAGACCAAGGTTTATCAGCATTCGAGACAGCTGATAAAACTTGAGCCAGCAGAATGATTGGCAGAACTTTTAGCCAGCTTGTTCTGGCCCCCAAATCACTAATCACCCCTTGATCTTCCAGAAGACTGGTGAATTCTCTCTGCCCACCAATTCACAGATGCCTCTTGGTTTTCCGAGGAGCTCCAGGAGATGACAGAAGCTACACCTGAAGCACTGTTGGAGAAAGTCTCATGGTGATAAGCCTGGTGAAAAACCAATTCTTCTCTGCCTTTATTGCCTATGCAGATCACTATCCAGTGGCGGTCTTCAGAGTGACCCAGCCCAGTCCCTATTGAGTAGGGAGGGCATTTTGGACTATTCGATGGGCCACTGTGAGAATTATTCTGACAGATAAAGTCACTCATATTCACTTGGACTCTGAGTAAGCAGTCAGGGTATAAGCTGAGTTTGAACCACTAACTTCTGATGGACAGAGATCTCTATGCTGTCAACTTGACCATAACTAAGCCCCTTCAGGGCTGAAAAACATCCAGGGACGTGACCTGAGGTTGGTCCATGGCCCTTGCCATGATGTTGGCCTTTTTGATGGAGAAGGTGATACCTCCTACCTGGAAAGACACAGTGATTCATCCCACCCTCTCCAGAGACGTTCTCATCATCTTTTTGTTTTTTACTTATTATCAATTATATTTCTCAGCTTTAGTCAGAGATATTTGGAGGCAAATAGAGGATGGGCTAGATTAAAAATGAAGATGATTGGTAAGGTTAAGGAAGTTCGAAGGGGAGGATGATAGCTAAGGTGGATGGATGAGATTAAAGGAGTTACTGGACTCTATTTGTGAAGGTAATTGATTATTCTTGGATACAGAACATGTAAGTCAGGCCTCTCATTTCACTTGAGTTGTTTAATTTTTTTTTAAACCAATGTTGTCTTTCATCAGGCTCAATTTCAAACCTAAATTCCTCTCAATTAACATATAGTTTATTACTTTGTTATCTGTCTGCCCTTTCTAGTTGCCTTCCTGGTACTGTGAGTTAATGAAAATAAAACAGGAAATATTTATGATGTAATATCTGCACATTTGATATTTTTTAAATCTCTCAGGCATATTCCATAGGGTTTAGAAATAGTTGAGGAAAATCACTTTATCATTTGCCTTCGTACTTGTCCATTGATTTATTCTTCAGTCTGGACACTTAAATAAAGTGGGTTTTATTGCACAGAAGAACCATAGATCAAAAATTATAGCAATGGCCCTGGTAACTAGCATTGTTCTTCTTACACTTTAATTCTTTCTGAATGGGCATCTCTTATTAGATGATTGGACTGAGCTTTTTTCCATCCCTTGCTGAAGCCCACAGGCTGGTTTTCTAGGAATACTTCAAACATGAGTTTCAGGGTGTGCACTGGGCCTCCGAGAAGCCCGCCTCGCTCTGCTTCCTCCAGTTCTGCCACAACCCCATGCAGCCCCTTCCTCACAGTCTTTCTTTTGTCCAGGAAGCTGCTGCCATCAATCCTACCTTACTCAGGGACAGAGAGTGCCACATCATGCCATCTTGCTGCCCTCTCCCCAGCCTGGCCTGATAAGTTTCCTTTGGTAGATGAAACTCTGTTGCCCTGCCACACTCACCATGCACATCCTAGGAAGGCACCTTTGCCCAGCATCTGGCTTTTGGCCCACCAGGAGGAGGAGGAGGAAGAAGAAGAAGCGAAGATAAATCTGGGGAGGCAGTGGCAGGGAACAGCAGGGGTCTGTTGGAATGCAGGGCAACCAAAAGGGCAGAAATAGAGGAAAGATAAGACACATAGGAGGAGTTGAAATACCCCTGAGCTCATAAGTGTAGACAGATGGCCAAGCACCCAAATTTTAATTATGTGACCTCAAGGAATTGCAATGGATGTACTTTTGGGAACCAGTCATAACTCCTTTTCAGCACTGTTGTTAGTTGGAAAGGTTGCTGAACAAATGGTCATAAATTGAAGATCTTCTGTATTTTAAAGCTATGTAAAACAAGCTCTATCTGTTATTAATACAGCCACCTTCAATTTCAGCAAAAGTTGGAATACAGTGTATACAACAATGTATTTGGGTGGGGACATAAATAGCAGTTTTCTTGTGAACAGGAAAACCATGATTATTAAAACAATATTAGAGCTTATAATTCTGCCCATGGACTTGTACCACATCTGAAGTTTGGGATTTTCTTAACACAAGGTTTCAAAATGTTAGATTTTGCTTTATTCATTATAATAAGAATAGACTTTCTTTGATTAGAGACATTTATTAATTGTTCATTCTGATTGATACTTCTTATTACACCGGCTTCCTTTGTTAATTATTGAATATTGATTAGATGTTAACAATGGTTTTGAAGTATGATCACTGCATATAGCAGTAGTAATCTAATGTGACTTTGAAAATTCTTGTTCAGTTTTACATTCCTTGTAAATCTTCCTTCCGTTCGTTTTTCTTCAGCATTTCTTTTTCTGCTATTTTTCTTGGTTGTACTCTCAAATATTTATTAAATTTAAATTAAATTAAAACTTTAATAATGCAATTCCTACAAGAAATATCACTAAGCCTAACAGAACTCCTATATTTACAGTGGTATGAAAATGTTTTTTTTAAAAAAAAGTCCTAAAGGAGATATCTCAGAATAAGCCAGTGAGAAAAAGTAACTGAGCAGGCTTGAAATGCTAATTGATTTTTAAGAGGAAAATGCTAAAAACTAAGAGGCAAAGGGTAAATTGAATGCTTTATTCTCTGTAAGGATCTGGCTGTTTTATCTCATCAATAGGCACCTCCACACTGAATTATTTTGCTGTGTGATCAGATTTTGTATGTGGCATACATACCCGAAAAAGAAGACAGAGTAAGTAGACTAAAACTGACCAATTTGGTTCACTATGATTACTCCCACTTTCTTTTTAAATTGCCTGGTCTGACTTTATACACGGATCATTTTGAAGGTGAGACCGTTCTGAGATTTTGTCAGTGTCCACACAGGGAAGTCAAGAAATACTGTCCACATCTTGTCATCCTTGTATATTGCAATAAGAAGGAAATAGTAGAGAAAGAGACTGTCAAGTACCAAAGAAATCAGAAGGTCCAGGCAGTTCAAATGGGTATAAAGATTTATTGCAAACGGTCTACAAGAATCTGAACTACTAATGGTCCAAGCAAATTGGTAGTAGATAAGAGTCAATGGAATTCAAAGGACTAAATTCAATCCTGTAGGGGCGAAGAGACTCATGACTAATGACGCGTTTGACCCCTCTCTTGGCTCTATATGAATCAAATGGAGCTTTTAGAGTTTAACTACATTTGAATAGTATGAATAAGTTTTTGATTCATTGATTATGTGTCATCAAGTCATTTTTGACTCCTAGTGATCACACAGAGAGTTTTTTACCCATGACGATCTATCCCTAACCTTTCCCCCCCCCCAGATGTTTCAACAATGCACTCATTGCCACTGTAATGGAGTCCATTCATCTTGCTGCTGGTCATCTTATCTTTTCTTCCATCTTTCCCAGCATTGGAGTCTTCTCCAGAGAGCTGGGCCTTTGCATAATGGGTCCAAAGAACCCATTTGTTCTTTGCAGTTTAAGCCTGGTCATTTATGCCTCAAGTGAGAAATCTGGGTTGATTTCTGTAATGGTCTATCAGTTTGTCTTCTTGAACGTCCATGGTATTCTCAGGAGCCTTCATCAACACACCTTCACCTACACCTCTATATACACACACACACACACACACACCTTCACCTACACCTCTATATATACAGAGAGAGAGAGAGAGAGAGAGAGAGAGAGAGAGAGAGAGAGAGAGAGAGAGAGAGAGAGAGAGAGAGAGAATACAAATGCAGAAACGGATGTTGAGGGAAGACTGTGTACATTTGAGAAAATCGAAAGAGACATATCTGTAAAATGATATTTTGTATCTATGTGGAACCAAAAGATCCAAATGCTAAAGAGCAATCAGAAGATAATGTGGCAGGTTTGTCTTGGACTTCGGGCCTTTGGGGCTTATTTTCATAGATTATAGCCTCAGAAAGTATTAAGCTAGGATTTTTAAAAAGTGGCTGGCAAAACCACCGAGGCCTTGTTTCAAAATAATGAACCAGGGAGGGAATTCACATATTACACTAAGCCTAAAACAAACAAGTGACATTATGATTTAATGCTATAGACAGTAATGTGTCCAGCCACAATAGCCTGTTCAATGAGGCTCTACAAATCCCTCTAAAGAGGTTCTTTGCAACACAAACAACACACACAAAGCTGCTTCCAGATGTTTGTGCATATTTGAGTAGAATTTGGACCTGTTTGAAGAGAAACATAGGGAAATTATGAGCCTGTTTACAGAGACAGTAAAAATGTATAAAGTAGCTGCATGAATGTGGAAGAAGCTGATTTAACAATTAGAAGAAGAGTAGTTCATACAAGCTCCTGGGTATTGCAAAATACCATTTTTGAAGGAACTTATTCAACCCAATGAAAGGGGAGAACTACTCATATTTAATAAGGACTGAGAACAGCAGTGACTGTGAAAGTCCCTTTCATAGCTTGTTTATAATGATATCTGACCTAGTATTCCTGGCTTTCTTTTTCTTAGCTAGCCAGAAGTTGGAAGCCAAGTGGTCCTTATCATTTGATCTGTGGATATACAGAATTAGATAAAAGGTTTATGGTCTGCACTTAGTGTTAGCTCAGTTAAGGCAACTCAGACTTTGTGGAAAGTCTGCCCTACCATAATAGGAGGACTTTTCTAGTCTATTTTCAGTAGCCTGAAGCGTACTTCAGTAAACTGAGACACTTCCAGATTAGGGCTTCTGGTTTTCATTTCCTTGAATTTGTTCTGCTTTCATAAAGAACGCAAGGTGAGCAGGAAGGAGCTAAGTTGAATTGTCATGACAGAAAGGATGATGTATTTTCTTCTCAACAGAATACAGATACTTTTTTTCCCATTGGAGGTGGCTAGGAACGTTTCAGGAAAAAGGTATCCCTTCTCTCAGGACTGCATGTCCTTTTTATGTAGGAACAACAGGAAATACTGAATACTGTCACTCTGAGAGGTTCCAGGCCACCAGATCCCCAAGAAAACCCCATAGAGAGAAATTCTCCCGAGATCTAGGCACAGCTGCAAGGAACCGCTCCTTACAATACTATCTGTATTGGATTTGGGGCATAAATATTTATTACGGTTTTCTTTTTCCACTGAGGATATCACTCACAAAACTCGAGATGAAGAAAAGCCAAAGTGACAGGAGTCAGATGAATGCTAACATATCTGAACTTTCAAATAAAAGCTGATGGTTTTGATATTAAAACAAACCTGTCCTTTGTCAAGAGCGGTATATTGAACAAGAATTTTAACAGAATGGATGTGTTATGATATTACCAGCTATCGTCCTTCAGAGAATATATAAAAATGAAACAAAAGAAAATGCTTGGGCTTTCTGGTCCCCATATTCAAAAGTTGGCCTTCAAAAAAACTGAAGTCATTTACTTCCAGAGTTTTATATTAATATTGATCTAGCACACAGAAAGCTAGTGTCAGGGTTTTCAACTCTGATTTTGTTTGTCTGTTCTAAATAATACAACAGCGTATATATGTATGTGTATATATATATATATATATATATATATATATATATATATATATATATATATATATATATATATATATATATATATATACAGCTCAAGGAGGAAAGCCTATGTAACACAACAACAAAATAAGAGTTGGAAGAGACCTTGGAGGTTTTCTAGCCCATCCCCAACTCAAGGAAGAAACCCTATACCAGTGGTCCCCAATTTTTCTGGCTTGATGGCCTGGCGGGGAGGAGAGAGGGGATAGTTCCATATGAATGGTAGATGGGCGCATGCAAGGGGAGCTTCACGTGCGAGTACAAATGACTATCACTCGTGTGAGGGGAGCTTCGTGCATGCTGTAAGGTCCAAAATTGCACTTGAGTCACCAGAATGCCAAAGAGAGACTCAAGAAGAGGCTTGGAAAATAATCGTTTTTATTTGTACAAAGAAAGAACTGTGTGGACAATTTTCACCCCATATAGGTGGAAAGTATGTAAGGAAAAAAGCCACACCTTGGGGAAAGTTTGGCATCCTTTTATACCTTCAGAGACATCAGCTTAGTATCCAATTCTGGTTCCCTGACCCATGCCTTCCTTGTAGCCGTGTTGGCTGTGCGGCAAGGAACAGAGAGGGCTGGGTGCTTAGCAGCACAGGTATTTGCCCAATGTCTGAAGCCTGCCGGGGACACACACACACACCCGCTTCTTTTTGTACCAGGCACAGGGTCGTACAGAAAAACAACCAAGCAGAAGTGGTGCTTAATTCTATTATTGGCAGAACCAAAGCAATTCTTACATAAGCGAAAGAGCAGTTTAACTTAATCTACTGATTCTGTTATTATGTCCCACTAATTCTAGCTATTTTATGATGATGATGATGATGATGATGATGTCCCTTCAATGTGCATGCGCTTGCCCGCTGCTTGTGTGACCTGGTTCCAAACAAGCCATTGCCCGATATTGAGCCATGGCTCAAGGGTTGGGGACCCCTGCCCTATGCCATTTCAGTCAAATGGTTGTCCAATCTCTTCTTGAAACCCTCCAGTGATGGAGCACCCATAACTTTTGGAGGCAAGCTGGTCCACTGGTTAATTGTTCTGTCAGGAAATTTCTCCTTAGTTCTAGGTTGCGTCTCTCCTTGATTAGTTTCTATCCATTGCTTCTTGTCCTGTCGTTGACCCCCTCTTCTTCGTGGCAGCCCCTTAGATATTAAATTTAGAAAGACAACTGAAGTGGCTGGGCAATAACGAAGCAGTACAGACAGGATAGTGACAACAGCTCTTTATTATATGGTGAGACTTCAGCAAAGGTATGCAGGCAGCAGCCCTCTTTATATACAGTTTGGCTGCTGGCCAGTAACCAATCAGAAACAACCCCTAGTTTGAACTTCCCCCTCAAAACAGTAACAACATAACACCCCTACCCTCCCAGAATGCACATTATCACAAGTATTAACATATTTACAGACATAGTCGCGCAGGTGATCTGGGCATGTCTTAGTCCTAGTTGACCTGCGCAGTTCAGTTGCAGGTGGGGCATTGAGCTGGTCAGAGGGACCTCCCGTCTCTCCTGGCTCCACCAATGGAACCTCCGGGATTCTTTCGGAGGTGTGACTTTCCCCGGTTGGGAGAAGTGGCTCGCTGGGGCAGCGCTGGAACTCCGGCTTGCCAGATAAGTATTCCAGCTCACTCGGGGTTGAGGTAGTTGTATTGGAAGGACCTTGGTAGTTAGGGACTGGCTTGTATTCGAGGTCTGAGTTCTCGCTAACTAATCTCTTTCTTAACTGGTCGATGTGACGCCTCCAAATTCTCCCTTGGCCGATATCCACAGTATATGATTTCGGTCCAGTCATCCCTGTCACAATACTTTCCACCCACAAGGGACCAGTGGCATAGTTTCTCACATAGACTGTTGTGCCAATTGGGAAATGCCTGAGGCCTCCCTCTTCCCCCTTAAAATTATCGGCCGAATAATTTGGATGCAATCGGTCAAGGACACATCTGAGCTTACGGCTCATCAAAAGTTCGGCCGGACTGTGGCCAGTGGCTGTGCAGGGAATGGAATGTTGCACCACCAAGAATTGATCGATCTTGGCCTGCCAATCGCCCGAGTCCAGTCGGGACAAGGCTTCCTTGGTGGTCCGAACGAATCGTTCGGCCTGACCATTCGAAGCCAGATGGAAAGGAGCCGAGAGGGCATGCCGAATGCCCAGTTCGGCAAGGTAACCCTCGAATTGGACCGAGGTGAATTGTGGCCCGTTGTCCGAAACCAATGTGTTGGGCAGGCCGTGCGTGGCGAAAAGGTGGCAGAGGACCCTAATCACAGCCTCTGAAGTGGTTGAGGGCATTAAGAAAACCTCTAACCATTTAGAAAATGCGTCCACTACTATTAGGAAGGACTGCCCATGGAACGGCCCAGTGAAATCTATGTGGAGACGCCCCCATGGGCCCTTGGGTTTCTCCCATTCCCTAGCCAGGGCGACTGGGGGATCTGGATGGGACTCCTGGCGGGGCCTACACTTCCCCACCCACTCAGCAATGTCCTGGTCTAAACGCGGCCACCACACATAGCTTCGGGCAAGGCCCTTCATTCTAACCATGCCCGGGTGACCCACATGCAGCATATCTAGCACTCTATGCCTTAGACTTTCAGGTACAACAACACGATCTCCCCACAGCAAACACCCCCCCCTAACATTGAAAGTTCATTTCGCTTTGTACAAAATGGTTTAAAAACAGCAGAGTCAGTTTGTGTAGGCCAGCCTCGCAGGACCCAGCCCATCACTGTTCTGATAATAGAGTCTCTCTTAGAAGCTTTGGCCACCTCGGCTGAAGATAGGGGCCCTGGCGGCACAGTGTCCAGCAAAAGAATTGGTGCCTCGGGAGTCGGGTTGTCTAAAATGTCTGGCAGGGGACACCTGCTAAGGGCATCTGCATGGCCCATGGCTATTCCTGGTCAGTGGATCAGTTTGTAAGAGTATGCGGCCAAAAAAATTGACCACCTAGTCATTCGTGGAGAAAGTGTGGCAGGGATGGGCCTGTCACCGGCAAGGAGGCCCAGCAATGGTTGGTGGTCTATAACTAATTTGAATGTATGGCCAAACAGGTACTCATGGAATTTTTTAACGCTGGCAATGGCGGCTAAGGCTTCCCTGTCAAGTTGGCTATAGTTGCACTCTGCGCATGACAGAGTCTGGGAGTAGTAAGCAATGGGCGCCTCTAGGCTATTAGGTAGTCTATGGCTGAGTACGGCACCGACGCCAAACGGAGAGGCGTCACAAACCAAGACTAATGGCAGTTCAGAGCTATATTGCATTAGAAAATTGTCCTCGGAGAGGAGCTTCTTGACAGCGTTAAATGCTGGCGCTTCTCTTTTGCCCCAAACCCACAGAGTGCTCTTGCCTAAGAGTCTATGGAGTGGTTCAGCTACCGTTGCTTTGTCTTTTAAAAACATGGTGTAGAAGTTAAGAAGGCCTAGGGAGGCCTGTAGTTCGGTCTTGGTTTTGGGCATGGGAGCGTTCTTAATAGCTCTCACCTTGCTTTCGGTGGGGTGGATCCCCGATCCGTCAATCTTATATCCTAAGAACTCAACTGAGGGAACCCCAATTTTGCATTTCGACCTTTTAAGCTTTAGGCCGGCTTCACGGAATCGCGTCAGGGTTAACCTGATTCTTTCTGCCAGTTGCTTTTCATTATGGCCGCTAATTAACACATCGTCGAAATACGGGACGACTCCGGGGAAGCCTTGTAGAAGGTGCTCCATTGTGCTTTGAAATAGTCCTGGGGCTATGCCGACCCCGAACTGCAACTGAGTGCATTTAAAAGCCCCTCTGTGTGTCACTATCATTTGCGCTTCTGCCGTGGCGTCGTCTACCGGCAGCTGCTGGTAAAATTGCGCAAGATCTAATTTTGTGAATATTTTCCCTGGACCAAGGGAATGCAGTAAGTGGTGGACTACGGGAACAGGATAAGCGCTTTGCTGCAATGCCTGCAGATCCTGATAGACCCATCAGCCTTAATTGGGGTTACTATTGGGGTCTCCCATTTCGCATGGTCTACTGGCACTAAGATGCCCTGGCTAATCAGTTTATCCAATTCTGCATCGATCTTGGGCTTCAGAGCAAAAGGGACTCTCCTTGCCTTAAGCCTAATTGGGACTACCCCTGGGTCCAAATTAAATGAATTCAGGGTCCGCACGTACTTGCCCAAGCTGTCCTTGAAACGTCCTGGAACTCATGCAGGAATTGTTCTTTGAGCGATGCTCCGCTGAGGCTGTGGACTCCTGTGAACCCCATGCCCAGGGCTCGGAACCAGCGTAGACCAAGGAGGCTTGGTAGCGAGTCTCTCACGATGGTCAGCAGTAGTCTCTCCTCAAAGTCGCCGTAGGAGATGGTGAAGATGTCGACGCCTTCGACTGGGACGCGGTTCTCCTGGTGGATTCGTTGTCTCGATAGCTGGCTCTTTCTGTAGCTCGGAAGCAGGGACTGTAGCGTAGCCCACGACATGATGGAGAATGCAGATCCAGTGTCGATCTCCATCTTGCAGGGTTGTCCGTTGATCTTGACGGTAGTGAAGACTTTTTCCTCGATCGCCGTGCTGGCTTGGCCGATTCTCGTGCTGTAAGTTTGAATCTCGCACCGCTTTTCAGCGCCCTTGTTCTGGATTGGTCGTTTTGAAAGTGGCAGCGGTTCTGATTGGCTGCCCTGGTCACGTGGTCTGGAAGAATGTGGAAGCTGCGCTCAGCATACTCGGGCTAAGTGACCTCTCTTCTCGTAGCACCTGCAAATGGCCTCGTGATATTTGCAGGCTTGTCTTTCGTGCTGGCTGCTCTCTCGACGGCAGCTGGGCTCGCCTTTTCTTTTTTCAGTTCGGAAGACATCTTCGTCTGATTCTTCCTCCAAACTTGTTCTCGTCTCCTCGCGGTGAACTGGGACTGCTTTAGACCTGTTTTTCTCAGGCTGAGGACGCTGTAAAGCCTCCGACGCCTTTGTCGATGCTTTGTGTGCCCTGGCCTCATCCAAGGCACTGGCAAGAGTCAAACCAGGCTTCGCGAGCAGCCGTCTCTGAAGCCTGGTGTCTTGAACGCCGCAGATTAATTGTTCGAGCAGTGCGTCATCCAAGTCGCGGTAGTCACAGTGGGTCACGGCTCTTCGGAGCGCTGCTACATATGCGGTCACCGGTTCCCCCTCTTTCTGGATTCTCTGCCTCAGCTGGTAGCCCTGGACGAACTTGGATGGTTCAGGGGCGTAGTGTGCCCTGAGGGTTGCTTGGAGTGTGTCCCAAAGAACCGTTTGCACCGGAGTCGGCTCACACAACGACTCGGCCATTTCGAAGACATCCGGTCCACAATGGCTCAGGAACAGGGCTCATTTGCAATTTGCAGATAGCCCGTGCATGTCGCTACCTTCGAGCGAGCACTCGAATCGTGTCATGTAGGACCCCCATTTTTCTCGAGCTGGATCAAATGGCGTTGACGGAACAGCTGCCATGGCTGAAGTCTACGGTCCCGGTGGGCACCGTGTCTTATCGTTAGCTCTTTTTGATCCTTCTGTGTGCTATCCCACCTTCGTCGCCAAATGAAGTGCCTGGGCAATAATGAAGCAGCACAGATAGGATAGTGACAACAGCTCTTTATTATATGGTGAGACTTCAGCAAAGTTATGCAGGCAGCAGCCCTCTTTATATACAGTTTGGCTGCTGGCCAGTAACCAATCAGAAACAATCCCTAGTTTGAACTTCCTGCTCAAAATAGTAACAACATAACAGCAACCTTTAAAAAGATAGGAAGGCCACAACCTACATTCCAAGTTGCTTTAAAATGGGAAAGGGAGGACAAAACATGAAAGAATCTTGGGAACTAATCCTAATGCAAAAGAGAAATGGCCATGAAAGATACAGTTATAATCACAGGAAGGGAATATGAATATGCTTCTAAATATGCCCACCCTTATGACAATAGCAAAAACTTGATTTAGTTCCCCCCCCCAAAAAAAAAACACAAGGAAGTAGCTTAGATTTTACATAACTTAAGTGTTGTGAAAAGCTTGGAACATTAAATTTTAAGGGTAGGCTGATTAAATTTTAGGCTGATAATCAAATAATGCCAGAATCATGTAAGGAGAGTATCAAAGATATCAAGGACATTGGTGACAATTTAAAATTCAAGGGAGAAAAAAGAATCCTAGAAAACAAAATCTACAATCTGAGAAAGAAAACTATTGATAGTTTTCTCTAGATGTTTTGGGTCAATCTGATAGCATAGTTACATAGTTAGTAATACATACCTACCACCGTCTTAGAATAATTCTTTCTATACAGCATTTTTAGATGTACTGTATCCATACATTTATAGTTCTTTTTCTGTCTTAGAAATATATTCTTCATTTCAGAAATTTTTTTTCAGAAAAAAACCAATATTTTCCAGGCTGAATTAAAATGTTAATGATGGTTTTGATTCCATCAGCTACAAAGCAGAAAGCACAGAAATATTTATTCGTTTATATATCACTTTTATTATTTTTTTATTTTTGCAGATAACTCAAAGTGGTGAACATATCCAACACATCTTCCTCCTTCTATGTTCCCCACAACAGCAACCTTGTGAATTGCATTGGGCTGAGAGAGAGATGGGGGATGAAAACTTTATAAAATAATAATATGACTAGAGAATAAATTCTATTTGAGATTAGCCTCCACCATTTCTTCCTGTATGCTATTTAGGTGCACTTCTTCATTAATAAGCAATGCATATTTTTCCCAAATGGAAAAGTGAATGGGAGGTAAAGTGTTTACAATGTTTTATGTATTTATACTCATGCAAATTTGCTATATACTAATTTATTTTGATTATGCTCAATCAAAAGGTAGCATTTGTACGATGGAATTTAAGGATTTACCTTTGTCAACAGAGCTTCATGAAAGGTAGATAATGATTAAGTACTTTTATTTCTGCTCTAATCAGAAATGTTCTATTTTGTGGATTATACTTCCTCTCTATTTACTTTCCATATTATTAAGAGACTATGTGATGGCAATATCAATACTACAAGTAACAGTGTGACTGCATTAATTTCAGTGAATGATTGCCACTTTTTAACTTCTGCATGATTGTAGAGACCATTATAATTTCCTTCCATCCTTCTTTTTTTTATAACAAAGTAGATGTGACTCAGCAGGAAAGAATGAGTTACTAATACTTCTCTCATTGAAAAGCTGCTCTACATTGTGCTAATCAAGAACACTAAACGAATTCTTAATGGGTGCTAATATACAGAATTCTAATACTAGGTTGCCATTATTAAGCCTTAAATAAGCTTTGGGAGGCTTAGAAAAAATAGCTTTCAATCATAGAGCCAGTAAAGCAGAAGTTTATTTTTTTTTAAACTACACAGAAGTTTATTAATGGTCAAGCTTATAAACCCTTTTAAATTGTGCAAAATTGTCCCAAGCACAGATTCTCTTAAACACACTAGTGGATTCAAAAGCCTCTGAGTTCACATTCAGAATCTCAAATCTCTTAATTGAATGAACAATCTGGGTTCTTGCAAAAGGTATCCAAGCAGTATGCCTGAATTCTTTTATTAATTGGTATTAATTGGCTGCAGAACTCAAATCAGCTCCGCTCTTCTGTTTTCAGCAACACAAAAGTGTAAAAAGGTTTTGAATATTCTAGCCGCTAGAACAATGTGCTTTTTCTTTTTTTTTTTACCCCAGGGCCAGAAAATAGATTAGATGGCATATGGATTGTCATCAGCATGTTAACTTACTGAAAAATCAAGAAAAGGGGTTATTTTGTTTTAATTGAAAATTATAACTTTCATTAGAAGCCTTGAAATTTTAGTCTGCTGTTTCCCATGCAAGCCCTGGAGTCTGAGAGTTAAATGAAAGTTAAATGAAAGTTATATGAAAGGAACATGAGGAAAGCTTTTAGGCACTGTATTTTTTTTTTTGACAGAAATACTAATTCACATATTCTTTTGCACAAACAGGTCAAGCTGTTCTAGTCAGAAAAAAACCCAGTCAATCCATTGACACAAATGGTGTTTCTTTCCCAACTAGCTTTTAAAATACTCTCTTTTCCCTACTGCAACAGACACTTAAGATTCAGCAAGAAGGGCTGACCCACACAGTATTGAGTTTGCAGGATCTAATAGGTAGGTTTGCAGGTTGGTAATCACCTTTAAAGCGCTCCATGGCTTAGGACCAGGGTACTTACGGGACCGCCTTCTGCCACCTATTGCCTCCCACCGGCCGGTTCGCTCCCACAGAGAGGGCCTCCTCAGGGTGCCATCAGCCAGACAGTGCCCGCTGGCGACCCCCAGGGGGAGAGCATTCTCTGTGGTAGCCCCCACCCTCTGGAACGATCTCCCTCCAGATCTGAGAACTATTGCTGACCTCCGGACCTTTCGTCGGGCGTTGAAGACTCATTTCTTCCAACTTGCCGGACTTGCCTGATCCCTCCTATTTTTAAATATTTTAAATTTTAAATTATTTTAAATTATTTAAATTTTTAGAGTTTTAGTGTTTTATTCGATATATTTTCAGCCTAAATTTATATGGACTTTTAGTACATTTTAACTCACCGTATTGTTATTGGTTTTAAATTGGCTGTTCACCGCCCTGAGTCCGGAAGGAGAAGGGCGGTATAGAAATTCGATTAATAAATAAATAAATAAATAAATAAATAAATAAATAATAGGAGGGGTGTGTGTGTGATATTTTTGCAAACCTGCCTGTCTGTGGCGATATAGATATAGATATAGATATAGATATAGATATAGATATAGATATAGATAGCTGATTTCCATCAAAAAACACCTATTCAAATGATTACATTCAACTGCTGTATGTTTAACAACTATGGCACTCGCTTAAAACCATGGCATTCACTTAACAACCATTACTTTAAAAAGTCAGAAATTTATTTGGGTGCTTGATTTACAACCACAATCACTTATGACCATAAATCTGTGCTCAACTATGGTCATAAATATATTTAGTCTTTTTGTAGTTTTTTAGTTTTTCAAGTGTCAGTTGGGTTTTAGTTGGATTGTTTTAAATTGTGGACCAAAGCTGTGTAATTGTTTTAATGATTTTAAATTTTGTATTGATATGTTTTTTATTCTTAGCTGTGCACCGCCCTGAGTCCAAATAGGAGAAGGGTGGTATACAAATCGAATAAATAAATAAATAAATAAGTAAATAAATAAATAAATAAATAAATACATAAATACATAAATAATCTATCAATCAATCAATCAATCAAGGACTATCTGTAACTGGAGTTCCACATTGCCTATACAGCATCCCCTCCCCATGTGGCTTCATTTGAACACAAGCTATTAGCGGTTGAGATGTCGTCATTATTAAAGGCAGTTTTAGTAGAGGAGATCCTAACTATTCACAGGAAGTTGGATGAGGTGAGGTCCCTTTTGCAGGAACTTCCATAGCTCAGCAGTACTTCCATAATGACATTTGATATCTTGAATGTCATCAAGCCAGATATAAAAGGGCTCCTGGAATTTGTGGCCAGACATTTTTTTCCCCTCTCCCTGGTCATAAGGAATGTTGTGTTTGTTTAAAAAGAGTAACACTAAATTTTTAACACCTTATTTAAAGAGAGACGCAAGAAATAGGATTTTAAATAAAATATAATGCAATCGACTGGAATAAGAATAGAAATATACATGATGATAAACTCCGTCTTTCTTCCTTGCCCTCATGGGATGATGAATCCTTGCATTTAAACACCAAACTGGCATCTTTAGCAAGTCAATGAGACACGTTACATGCAGCAAAATTGAGGCAGCCCAAGTGGAATATTAATGATTTATGCTAAATCCATCCACCTGTTTCTGACTCATGACAGACAGACACTGACACTGAAATACAAGATTCAAACTCAGACTCCAACTGAACATCACAATAATTTAATGTGGTGTATTTGCAATTCTCTAAAAGTTACATTTCGGTATGACAGTTAAGGGGGGACACAAATGTCATCCTTACAGTTAAGGGGAACATAAAATTGTTGGTTGAATCAACAGCTTGTTTCAGCATTAACAGATAGTTAGCAGTGTAGAAGCAGCTTTCCTATGGCAAAACCTACCACCACCATTGCCATCCCAGCCCAACCTCCAGCCTGTATTTCAGTATCAAGACCATATGGGTTACGAAGGTGCTAGGAGTAAAGTTAAAAACAGGTAGTCCTCCATTTATGACCACAATTGGGCCCAACGTTTCTGTTGCTAAGTAAGACATTTGTTAAGTGAGTTCTGCCACATTTTACAATCTTTCTTGCCACAGTTTTTAAGTGAATCACTGCAATTGTTAAGTTAATAACATAGTTGTTAAGTGAATCTGGGGCTTCCCCATTGACTTTTCTTGTCAGAAGGTCACAAAGGACCCTGCAAATATAAAAAACATGAGTCACTTGCCAAGCACCTGGATTTTGATCACGTGACCATGGGGATCCGTAATGGTCATGTGAAAAACTTCGTAAGTCACATTTTTCAGTGCTGTTGTAACTTTGAATGTTCACTAAATGAATTGTTGTAAGTTGAGGACTGCTTTGTACTCCAAAGATCCACAAAGGTGTCTGAGTTTCGTATTTCAAAGTCAGTGTCTGTCATGAGTCAAAAGCCAGTATATGTTCACAAGGGAGAACACCAAGTGTGGCTTCACTTGGGGAAGCATAGTCTGTTTTAGTTATTGTTTAAGGAGAGTATCAACATAATCAGGTTTGCTTATAACACCAATATGAGTTCAGACATCGCACTAAACCCAAATCCAACAAAACACCCTGTGTCTCAGCTTCTTCTCCCGGGCGATCTGTAGATAGCAGGAAAACACAACAGGACACATGAAGTTGGTTTAATGCTAAAGACAGCTCCGGAACAACGCTGAGCTCCAAACTGGTTTAAAGTTTAAAGTTGGTGCTACAAACATCAGCCTCATAGCGCCCTTTATGCCATCGCCCCACCTCTCCCTCATTAATTTGGGTGGCAGCCAGCAATTAACTGTAAAGCGCATTCTCTTGTGGCGCCCTCTCTATGCCATCACCCCACCCCTCCCTCATTAATTCGGGCAGCGCCCCCTCTTCCGGGGTTTTTCCTGAGGCGTTAGCTTCACAGCCGCTACTCGCAGTGCCCGCTTTTCCTCTTTGTGGATAATCCCCCTCGCCCTCTCCTAACCCGACGCTCCGCCCTCACGGCCGCCTGTTCCCAGTGCCACCACCACCACTTTGCTTGTGAATCTTTGTTGGGTGCAGTCCTGCGTCTCTGCGTATATGTGCCTGTCATCTTTCCCCTTAATAGGATCCTCCACCTCCCCATCCCAGCAGTCGAGCGGAGGTTCGGGCTCGACACTGTGTTTTGCAATGAAATGACCAAATGCAATGTGAAGTGGTTTCCATACCGTAAGGAAATAGGAGAGGGCTTTGATTTGGAATTTTGATGATTAAGGAGATTGTTGCTATGGAAATGCTAGTACATACTATTTTTATATAAGTAAAAAATTGAGATTATAATCGTATGTAATTTACTGCACTAAGGGGCTACTGGTGTGGTGGGTGGGTTTTTCACTTTCAAATCCAAAGAGCTGCACAACCTGAGATAGCATATTTAGTCTGACATAAAAGGAACAGGGCCATGCATGTTCTCCCTGCCCTTCAGACCCCAGTCTTCCTATGTCAGAAAGAAAAATGAAGTGTGTGTGTGTACTTATTTGTCCTTACAGTTTCAGAGTAGAACTGCCAGATCTAGTGAGGAGAGCGAGGCTGAGAATCTTACAGGTCTCCAGCTGTTCCTGAATTGAATTGCTGTGTTAGAATAGTTTTCATGTATTTTGTGCAACAACTATAACCAACCAGTAGATGGCAGTGTTTATAGGTTTGCATCTATGGCATATACTCTTATGTCTTTTTGTTCTGAGTAAAGTTTCCTGTTTCTTGGCAAAGTTAAGTGGAAAGGCACATGTGGACAGTGCACTTCCTTTGTTCTGTACAGCTATGTACAGAATTTCTAACACTGAAAACTAGAGTCCGGAGAGCCATTGGTTTCCCACCACTGTGCCTATATTCAAACACAGTCTCTCTTGCACACCTCTTCTAACTTAGAGGAAGGGCACTATATGATTTCCCATTCCATTATGCACGAAGAAAGTAAATCTCTGGAGCTATTTCCATTCAGCATAAAGCAGGTTCAGAAGGGATTTCTGAGCAGTAGAAACAATCAGGCTTTAAAGCAGGGCTGTCCAACTCTCAAGTTTAAAACTCGTGGACTTCAACCCCCAGAATTCTCCAGCAGCCATGCTTGTTGAGGAATTATGGGAGTTGAGCTCCACAGGACTTAAAGTTTCCATAATTGGACACGCCTGCTTTTAAACTTTCCTTGGATCTCCTTCTTACTCTAATAATCCTTGCTACCCCTCAGTGGGGATTAGATACATAATCCATCCTCTAGAACTCTTTAAGGATAAAAGAGTTATCCTTAAACTCAGGATAAAAGAGTTATCCTTAAACTCAGTTATCCTTAAACTTGTCACAGAGCTTCAGTCAATGAGCAAATGAATGAATGTGCCTGCAGAGCTAAACAGGAGGCAATGGATTTAAATGGAGGGCAATCCCTCCATTTATTTAATTTTTTTTTAATCCTGCCTTTATTATTTTTACATGCCCAATACTCCATTTTATTTTTCCCGCAACAAGAACCCTGTTAGGTGTGTTGGGCTGAGAAAGAGTGACTGGTCCAAAGACACCGAAATGTCTTTCACGGCTAAGGCAAGATTAGAACTCAAAGCCTCCGGGTTTCTATCCTTGATAGATGTAATAGTTACTCCTGATCTAGTTCACCTTTGGCTTTGAAGGAAGGCACCAAGTCAGATGTAAAACTGGGACATGGAAGAAGAGCAAGAAGGATTTGAACCTAGCAAAATGAATTTAGAGCTCGTTGCTAGTGTACTTTGGACGTTTCACTGCATATTTTTACACTGTGAGATCATCCCAACTATTTTCCATTGGCCTTCAGCAATGAAACTGGAATAAAGTACAGTGAAACTGGATAAAATCATGAAGAACTGAAAATGTTTTAAATTGTAACTGTTTTGAAAATATTTCAGTTTGAAAAATTTCTGTCTAAGCTAGAAAAAAATTGTTTTATAGTCAGCTAGTACCCTCAAAATGACTGTCCTATATGGCTATATTTCCTTTATTTATTCAGTTTTATTTTCTATTGTTTTGCTTTTTTTATTACTTATACTGATGCAGTTAAATACTTATATTTTTTTTAAAAAACCATTTTCAAAGATGCCTATTTTGCATTTCACATAGTAAAGGTAACCTGTCCCAGTTATGCATTGTTCTAAGTCCATACCATTTTATGAGTTACATTGTTTTTATTCACAATGGGTATTACATTGTTCTATGTACACAATTACCTTCATGTATGCTATTCAAATCCCATAAACAACCAAATGGAGGTGGATGGTGACAGGCTGAAAATATCTGACAACTTTAAATAATATCCTTGCAAACATAGACAGATAGAGCAGGAACAATATTAACATAGGATTTGTTTTGCAAAAAAATAAAAATTAAAAAAAAATCAGAAAATATAGTTGGTGAAATGATGTATTACATCTAGCCCACTTCAATAAAGATAACATCATGAAATATCCCCAATTCATTTCTGTTATCCTTGTGTCTATAGATTTTTATTGGACAACAATTCTTCTTATCTTTAGACATCATCATCAATTGTCTAGAGCAGAGGTTTTCAACCCTGGCAACTTTGAGACTTGTGGATTTCAAGGCTGGCTGGGGAATTCTGAGAGCTGAAGTCCACAAGTGTTAAAGTTGCTAAGGTTTAGCAACCTCCCTGGTGTAGAGTGATGGGAATTGTAGTTTAATATCAACTGGGAATCCAGTTTGAGAAGGCCACCTTAGACTGATTGACAATAGTTTCCAGAACATCCTCAGAGCTTGGAAACTACAGCACAAAAATGCCCTGCTAACTGTTGTGGATGTATCTTCATCCACAACAGTTTCGTTTATCTCATCTTCGGCCTGCCATAAAGGCAGCCTTCTGTCTTGTTTAAGTACTGTGATATAAAGTAAGTATTTTTCTTCTTTTCATGATACAAGAGTGGCCAGTTAAAAAAATTACAAGACCCCTCCATGCTACTGCAGACAATGTAGTCAGTGGCTGGGTTATGGCTATAATAGGTTGATGCAGGCACACTTCCTTCCCTCTGGTCATTGTGTCCTGCTCTCCATGGCTATTTTACCTTAGTCTGTAGGAGATATTGGATATCCCGACTTCTAAAGACATCAACGCTGTATGTCATCCATTCATTAGAAACTGATGCTCTAGTGCTAATTTTGTAAACTCCCAGAAGAAGCCATGATCCATAACTAAAAACAGAACTCATTTCTCCTCCTGCTTCAAACTTTATTTAAAACATTGATATAATCACTCACCTTGTGTATCATAACTCTAGGAGATTTACCAGCAATAACGAAACAATTAAAAACATACAAACCTGCATAAAACTCCCAAACGCCCCAAAAGCAACATGTCCCTCACAACAAACCAACAACTTTTGTGAACTCCAGCCACACAGTACCCCAACACTTATGGGAAATTGGGTAAGAGGAGGGATTCAGCAGGGACCTATATTACAACCTCCTGAATTTAGCCCCCATTTCCTTTAATGGGGATTAGCATGAGAGATAACCAATTGGTGGTGAATGAGCATCATGACCTCCATTTTCTTAGTCTTCCAGGTAGAAGAAGCTTCTTGATATTTACCTATGGGAGCAGAAACCTGGATGCTAAAGAGCCATGCCAGAGCACACAGATGTCACAAAAGAAGCACTAGGGAAGCAGAGGGTGTATGGCTGCGAGAGAGAGTTCTCTTTGCAAAGCTGCTAACTCTTTCCCAGTGGATCAGGCACTGCCAAGATGTGAGTAGATCAAGTAATTTATGATCAGTCAGGTTTTGACAGATGGTCTGGCCAACTAGAGCTTGCCTCCTTCCTTGGGGAAAGCAATTAATGGTGTGGGGCACAAACAGGAGACTGCACTCATTGTTTGAAAGGTACACAGCACCCCAACAACATCTCTTTGTAAGCCAGCAGCTGACTCTCTTGGGTTTCCTGGAATGATGCTCTATGATCCATAATGCCATGCTAGAAAGCATCAGGGGAAAAGCTTTCTTCTGTGTAGAGACGCCCCAGGTTTTTAAAAAACAAAACAATGTCATAAGAGGTCATCATCTTCAGTTAAGAAAATAAGTACAACCTCTTTCTTTAAAAACAAAAAGTCAGATGCAGTCATTTTTTTAACAAGTTATTTTATTTTTAGAGATCCGCAAGAACATTTGCTACACCAGAAATCTGTGCCCTATTTTCTAAGAAAGTAAAATAGAAACTCGTTGAACAAGGAAGCATGCTTTCCATTCCTATTCCATTATAACATGAATTCCTATTGGGGTAGACAATGGACACTCGTTCAGAAAGGAGTGGATCAGCCACAACCTTCAAGAGTGGATCAGCCAAGTGAAAGTAAATCCATCCACTCTTGTGCAATGAAAGAGCAAATAACTAAAAATTCCCAGGGACATCAGGTGTGCATCTTAAGATAAATGGTAAAGAAAGATGCAATAGGAAAATAATTAAAAACATATCACAAGATGCCAAATGAATTCTCCAGAATTATAATAGCTGCAGATTAAGGGATCATCTTGGTATTTGAAACCTAAGTATACCTGTGGAATTAAAAAATAATTACAATAAGGATTCCTGCCTGTTCTTCTAGATAATATGTCTGAGAAGAAGAAAAAATAATCTTAACTGCAGGATCTTCTGTTGGATAGTTATCCAGAAACAACATTTTTGTTGGTTGCCAAGTTTTCACGACACTTGCAGTAAGATACAGGAACATGTTCATCCAACAGAACTGGCCCATCCAATTTGATTTTGCCAGGAAAAGCAAAATCTCATTTTTTTTCTATTTCATTCCTGTAATTTTAATTGTTTCTATATTGTAATTGTTTTATATAATTCTATTTATTTATTTACTTTTTTTGCATTTGTAAACTGCCCAGAGTCTTTTTGGATTAGAAAAATGGCCAGCATATAAATTGAATAAATAAAATAAATAAATTGGTGATAGAGTTAGAGAAGCGGGAGAAGATGTGGAGAATAAATATGAGATTGACAATTGCGACGGCATACAAAGAAAACCAGATGAAAATGTTTCATAGATGGTACCTCCCTCCAGCTAGGATTGCAAAAATGTTCCCTAAGAACTCCCCGAAGTATTGGAAGTGTAAGACTGATTATGGAACATATTATCATGAATGGTGGACATGCCCGATTGCAAAGGAATTCTGGATGAAAATTAAAATTTGGATAGAAGAAATAATTCAGAATTCAATAGAGGGAGAACCGGAACAATTTCGGTTAGGAATCTCGATAGAAAAGTATACTAGAGAAATACAGTAACTCATACTGCATATATTGACTGCAGCACGTATTGTATATGTGCAATATTGGAAGAGAGAAAATTCACCATCCGAAGAGGATTTAATTAAGAAAATTCTGGAATGCGCAGAATTAGATTAACTAAAGAAATTAAGGGAAAAGAAGAATCAAAGTATTATAAGATATGGAGTAGATGGTATGAATAGTTGAAAAATAAGGAAATAAGTTAAATGAATGAAGAAAGGAGGGGGGAAATGTGGACGATCAACTTATAGGATAGGAGGAATGAAAGAAAGTAGAATATAAATGGTACACAAGCTAATACTAAAATATCTGTAAATAGTGATAAATAGAAAGAAAGGATCACTTCTTATAGCGGAAAAGAAAAGTTATATCTTTTGATCTTTTTTGTATTTTTTTTTCTATAAATGTTGTATGTCTATGTTTTGTTTTTAATGTATTTAAAATAAAAAACTTTTTATAAAAAAAATTGGAAGTTTCCCATTTTGTGGAAATATGGGTAGGCAAAGTTTGGAGGTGTAGCAATGATTGCTCTCTGGTATGGCCTCTCATCGTTAGCTCAACTAAAAACAAATGTCTTCCGGAAATAATTTGGGCTGGATGATTAAATTGTTGACGTTTTTTAAATAGCTTTTATTAAAAGATTTTACATATATAACAAGGAATACATTCGAAGAAAAAAAAAAGCGAGACAAAAAACCCAGCAAAAATAAAAGAACAGAACACATGAAAATGTATGTAAAGAAATGGCTTCTAATTTTCCTCTCAGCATTTCTAATCAAACCATTTTTGGCCATTAATTAATGTCAATAATGACCTTTTTCTAATCAAAGAAGTCAGTTTAGTCATCTCAGCAAGTTCTGTCAATTTTACAACCATTCTTCCATGGTGGGTAATGCTGAATCTTTTCATCTTTGTGATATACACTGACCATATATTGGGGAAAAAAAATCTTCCATGATTCTTTTGTAAATATATAACCATCCGCTCTAAAAGAGAAAGTTTTATATATTAATCTTAAAACCCTCAGTATCAATGTACGCATTTAAATTCATTGTTTTACCTTTTTTATATGCCCACCAAGCATAATAGAATGTCCCTTCACGATGTTTCAAATTTCTAACATACATTTGCAATACTTTTATATAAATATATTCTAGATAATTTCGGTGGCATTATGTACCAATGATATATCATTTTATAAACATTCTCCTTGAGATCATAACGTAAATTTCAACTACTTTGACCATATATTTCCTCATTGATTCATCTGTATGTTATAACCAATTGCCCACTTTATCATATATTCTTTAACCGGTACTTTTTCCATTTCAAATTTCAACAAAGGTCTATATATTTTAGCAATTATATGTTCATCATTGGTACACAATTACACTTCAAATTCTGTCTGACTTTGCTCCATGCCTTAAGTTTTTTAACTGTTTTTTTTTTTTTTTTTTTTTTGCAGATTTGCATTCTCTGCTATAACAACTTTTCTTTGCAACTTTGGTATCACTTTCCCCCCCTTTTTCTTCTCACAATTTATATGACAATTATTTCCCCAGTTTATTTGCAAATTTAAATTTTCTTTTTCTTTTTTGCATAATTGACCCATCTCTCTCACTGTTAAAACAGATAATTGTCTCTGTAGGAGCTTAATTTGGTGGATAACCCTTGTCCTCTTTGGGGACTTTTAAAATTCTTTTATGTCATCCAAAATACTTGTATTTTCTATCACCTTTTCTTTATTAAATTCATAATTACATTGTATGAAATATCCTGTTACAAAAGCTTTGCTTGATCTCAATTATTCTTACTTGTGCCTGTATTAAAATTATTCTCAAAAAAAAAGTTCTTTCAATTTCTTTTTGCAATCCTTCGCTATTACTTCCTTTTGCAACTCCATTCAATCACCTGAAAAGAGCCATTACCCCTTTCAATTTCCTCAGGACTGACAGAATCAGACTAACCCCAAATGACATCCACAAGATGAAGGATCAAAATTTGTTAGATATTGACAAGCCTGAGGGTTTTCTCTCAGGTCCGTTGTTTGAGTGGGAAGAATACTCAAATGTGATTGGTTGAACTCCCTGACAGCTCCCTATATAAGGGCAAGCTGTCAGAGAGGCAAGCTGCTGGATTGTACATAGTTATCGAATAAAGAGCTGTTGTCTGAAGCTGGTTTCCAGTCTCTTCACTCACCCAACTTAAAACTGGTGATGAGGATGGGATTGGTGAAGGAGAACTGAGGCAAAAAGAGCTGACAATGAAACATCCAGGCAGGCGGATGAAAAAGAACGGCGGCCATTTTGCACATCAAATTCAAAAGAGCAAAAAGTGGCAAGAATATCTGTGTTCCACCCGCCTATGCCCTTCGATCCAACAAAAGAACACTGTGACTCTTATATGACTCAATTTGACTGCCTCATGGAAGCAAATGATCTCCTTGGGTTATCAGACAATTGGAAAAGGGCATTATTTCTCAACCATTGCGGCCACAGCATATTCGATACGGCAGAATCCCTGTCTGAACCAACTCCGCTGCAATCCATACCATGGCAAGTGCTTCAGAATGCACTGAAGACTCACTATGCTCCGGCCTCATCCAAGATAGCGAGACACTATGAATTCCAGTACCGAATGCAGAAGGATGGCGAGTCCATAAACCAATATATTGCAGCACTTTGAAAAGCTGCTGCCCACCGAGTTTAGAGACTTAAATGATATCCTTTTGGATCAACTCATCTGCGGGGTACAAGACATCTGACTGCAATGAAGGCTGTTAGCCAAACCTGACTCTACAGGCCGCCTTAGACAAAGCAAGAGCCACTGAGTCTTAATCACTCCAGAAGCTTGCCACAGCAGTAAAACCTACAGCTACCATGCACAAAGAACACTTCTAGGCTAAAGAATCTGATGGTAGTGAGGATAAGGTCTATCACACAGAAAGAAGGAGGCCCATGGAGCAAGAAAGCAAATGGCGGTCATGTGCCATCTGTGGGGGCCAACATCCAAGAGCATCTTGTTGCTACCAGGATGCCATCTGTCGAAGATGTGAACAGAAGGGGGGCTTGGCAAGAGTATACTGGGAAACTCTGCCCATCAGTCACAGAACCACACCAAAGGTCCCCCTGTCTGATGCACTGAAGCCACACAAGCAGGAAACATGGAAACTGAGGCGCACACATAACAATGCAGGGGCCCTTGAAACCAGACAAAAATTGGCCAAAAGAAACTATATGTGACAGTACAGATCGAGGGGTCCCCTTGTGAAATGGAGATTGACACTGGGTCATTGGTGACCATCATATCCTACCAACCTCTAAAGGCAGCGGTCCTGAGATTCCTGAAGCAGCAGTTGAAACATTTAACAGCTAAAGCTCAGCGACTACCAAGGGAATCGAATCCCAGTGTTCAGCTGCAGAACGCTCAACATGAAATACAACAAGTTCCACAGGAAGCTGTCATTAACTGTGGTTGGTGCACCGGTGCAGACAACCTGATCCGAGAGTTCCAGGATGTTTTCAGCCCAGAGCTTGGCAAATATGCGGCCATCCCTATTTCTTTTAGTTTGGACTCTAACATTGCACCTATACACATGAAGCCATGGAGGGTTCCCTTCACCTTAAAACCCAAAATAGACTTAGAATTAGACAAGTTAATTTGGCAAGGCATTCTTGAATCAGTTGATCACGCCAAGTGGGAGACCTCCATTGTGACTCCTGTTAAAGGGGATTGTCAGTACGCAACTGTGCATACTATAAGTGCACAATAAACAAAGCACTTCAACAGTGCGCCAATCATTCAACATTTATTATACTCTCTAGGGCCCAGAAATATATTTGCAAAACTTGACCTTGCGCAGGCGTATCAGCAACTGCCTGTAAATGGCGCTACTGCCGAGGCTCAAACCATTGTAACGCATAGAGGACCGTTCAGATATTACCGTTTGTAGTTTGGGGTTTGCGTTGCCCCAGGAATTTTTCAAAGTATAATGGAGAGATTATTACAGAAAATCCCTGAGGTAGTGCCATACTTCAACGATGTGCTAATAATTGCTAGCGATGTATAGCAGCTACACTCCAGACTAAGAGACTAAAGAGACTGACTAAATTTCGCACTGCAGGGCTCTGTGCAAAAAGCAGCAAATGCCAAATTGGAGTCTTTGAGGTCAAATTCCTGGGATACAGGATCATTGGGAAGGGTATACACCCCACCAAGAGTAAAGTCCAAGCCATCCAGGAGGCCCCCACCCCAAAGAACCAGACCGTACTGAAAGCATTTCTGGGCTTGCTGAACTTTTACAGTTTTTCTCAAAAACAAACCTATGGTTGCGGAGCCCCTCCATAAACTACTGGCTAAGAACTGCCCTTGGGCCTGGGGGCATAAGGAAGCTGCCACTTTTAAGGCAGTTAAGCGGCTGCTCTCCACTGACAGTTTCCTGATTCAATACAATGACAATCTGCCTCTTGTATTGGTATGCGATGCCTCCCCTTTTGGCGTGGGGGCAGTCCTCAGCCACCAACTCCCAAATGGAAATGAGGACCTGGTTGCCTATTTTTCCAGGACTCTGTCAAGCACAGAGAGGAACTATAGCCAGCTAGACAGAGAAGCACTGGCTGCGGTGGCCGTGGTCAAGAGATTCCATGAGTACTTGTTTGGGAGGGATTTTGACTTATGACTGAGCACAAGCCACTGTTGGGGCTATTGGTGGGAGATAGCCCCACGCTGGCTGCATTGTCCCCCCGATTCATGAGCTGAGCCATTTTCCTTTTGGCCTACAGCTACTGACTCCTCCACAGACCTGGAAAGACACTGCGGCAAGCTGATGCTCTCAGCTGATGCCCACTGCCCGACCTGCTGGACGATCCTACCCCAGGCATCCCATGGTTCTCATTGACTGCCTTGATTCTGGACTTGTGACTTCTGCCAAGATGGCAAAGCATTCAGTTAAAAATGTCATGTTCAAAACTGTTTTGAACTGGGTGTGGAGGGGATGGCCAAAAGGCCTGGTTGGTAAAGAGTTTATACCATTTATTGCTAAACAGCATGAAATATCTGCTCAAAGGAGGTGTTTACTGTGGAGGGATTGGGTAATCATACCCCCAAGCTTACAGACACCTATTCTAAGGGGGGCATCTGGGGATTGTCCGGATGAAAGCCTTAGCAAGAAGCTATGCATGGTGGCCCAAAATGGACCAGAAAATACAAGAATGGGTAGCTACTTGTAAGCCGTGCCAAGAGTCACAACCAGCACACCCAAAGGTACCAGTACAGGAGTGGGAACGACCCAGAACCCCAAGGTCAAGGGTCCACATCAATTTTGCAGGCCCCTTCCATGGCCAAACATTTCTAGTGGTCGTGGATGCATACCCCAAATGGCTGGAGATCATCCTGATGGGCACAACCACTGCAGGCGCAGTAATTAAGAGTATTGAGGAAGTTGTTTGCAACTCACAGCCTACCTGATGTCGTTGTGTCAGACAATGGTCCACAATTTACTGCCACCCAATTTGAGGGATTCCTGGCAGACTGGGGAATACAGCATGCCCTCACAGCACCTTTTTATCCAGCCAGCAATCAGATGGCTGAAAGGATGGTGAGGTCTGCCAAGGAAGCCTTTGGCCGATTAGGACCTGGGGATTGGCAAGCCCGGGTAAATAAATTCCTCCTGTACCAGCACGTAACACCCAGCATGACAAGAGCCTGGCCAAACTACTAATGGGTCAATGGCTCCAGTCGGTCCTAGACTGGCTTCACCCAAACTATGCCCCAGAGACAGTAAAAGAACCAACCAGCCACATCAGATCCTTTAGCATCGGGGACCTGGTGTTCACAAAATACTTTGCCGAAGGACCCCTATGGCTACCAGGGAAAATAGAAAAAATAACAGGCCCCAGGTCGTACAGTGTCAGATTAGATGACGTGTGCCAATGGAGGCGGCACATAGACCAATTATGCAGCCACCTCTGCTGTAACACAGAAACCCAAGAACTAGACAATACTGAGCTAAAATATACTCCCTCCTTAGCAGACTCAAGCCCGATGGAGATGAATACGCACCTGAAGAATCGGGAATCCAGTGACGTTCCTACCATGAACCGGTTCCAGCCCAGCCCAAGGCCCCACCTGAAAAGTTCCAGGAGTTTCCATGGGTGGAGCAGGAGGCAGCAGTAGGCACTACCTCTCAGGCTACTGCTGACACACTTACTGACTGCACAAGTCTGGGAGGACCTGTAGACGCCCCGCCTACTTGCGTGACTATGTATGCTGAGTGGATTGTTCCAACTAAGAGGGGAGGGTGTTAGATACTGACAGCCTGAAGATTTTCCCTCAGGTCCGTTGTTTGAGCAGGAAGAATACTCAAACGTGATTGGTTGAACTCCCTGACAGCTCTCTTTATAAGGGCAAACTGTCAGAGAGGCAAGCTGCTGGATTGTACATAGTTATTGAATAAAGAGCTGTTGTCTGAAGCCTGTTTCCAGTCTCTTCACTCACCCAACTTGACAAGATTATTCTCAAAAATTATTTTAACTTCTTTTTACAATTTTCTATGGTTATTTCTTTTTGCACTAAAGTTTCATCAACCTCCATCTGAAGAATCTAGTTTTCTTTTCAACTGCTAATGCCACTGGATTATGATCTGAAATATCCTTTGGCAGTATTGCCACTGTATGGATAGTGGAAGCCAAGTAATTAGAAATCCAAAATAGTTCCCATCTACTTTGGAATCCAAAAGCAAAAGTTGTAGAAATGAAAATTAAAAACTGGCTTTTCTTTCTTTCTGTTTTGCCTTTTCTGTGTCCTTAAGGCTTTAGTCCAACCAGATACTCTGTAGCTCTGATCACACAATCACCCACTCTGTGCCATATTACATTTATCACTTTCTTCTGTAGTTGTATTTTAACTTTGACACTAAAGATGAAGATATTATGTGTTCAGTGAATTGTTTCCAGGAAATACCAAAAATATTCTTGTCAAATTGTTACTCCTTTAAATGCAAACCATTCCCTTTGTCTGGTTATAACTTTCTTAGGTCAAAACTGCTTTTTGCTGTTAATTCTGAATTCTTAAAAGCATTATTTTCCTTTTCTTTTTCTGTGATCTGGAATAAAATCTGACACCCAGTGGCTTTTCTTATCTCCCTGATGATCTGAAGGTCTCTCTTAAAATTGATTGTTTCCAAAGGTCATTAAGAAAATGAGGCTTTGAATGAACCCAGTGTCCTTTAAAGACTAGGCTTCGGGTGTAGTTATGCTTGTCTCCTGGCTGCTCAAACTCATGAGTCAGCCACAATTCCTGCAGTCTCCTCACAAGGAGTGAAGGTGGGCAATCTCTCAGTCTCTCTTTATCTAGAGAGGCTCCATCAGCCAGAATACTTCATCTGGCCATTGGTCACCACCACAATGCCATGACCACTTTTTCAGAGACATTTTAGTCCACAATGAACCTTATCCAGATTTATTAGATGGCATTCAGCAGACACAAAGGGATTCGAAGTATTTCATTCCTGTTACCCATATTGCCAATATATAGGCTCAAATGTGAGCTCTTACCAGTGAGCAGCATATTTAAGACAGGGCTTCCTTTAAGCGGTGCTTCTCTGTTCTTTCATCTCCGTAAGTTCTTTGGAAAACTAAGCTTCCACAATGGATCTGGAAGAGGGGAGAAACTGCTCTGATGCAATCTGGAAAAATGCCATAATGGCTGTCCTATTCCAGCAGCTAATCAGGGGCTTTGCTATAGTTGAACTTCCTATCAGGCCCTAGGATAACTCCCCAGCCAATCTCTGAAAACCATCAGGATCCATTAGGCTTTTTGAGTGTACCAATTGATTGCAATGGAGGATCACCTTGTGTAACTGCATAGTAATCAGAGTAATTTGTCCACAACAAGAAGCAAAACTCAGTGTCTCTCTCCCAGTGGTGAAATCCTCCAGAGTTTGCCACTGGTACGCTGCCCACGCATGCATGATGTGTGCCAAATGCATGCTGCACACATGCATATGCAGTGCACATGCACAGTGCGCAGCAAATGCATGCTTTGCACAGAAAAAGGAGGCTTAAGAAGGTAAGTAGAATGGCGAGGGGGGGAAACAGCTGTGCTACACGATTTACATTCGCTAGAAAGCAGGATTTCCTACTTTCTAGCAAATATAAATCACGCGGCACAGCTGATCGTAGGAAATACCAGTTTGAATGAACTGGTAGCATTTTTGTAGTACCAGTTGGCCCAAACCGGTAGCTTTTATTACTACAGGTTCGCCCGAAGCAGTGCGAACTGGTAGCATTTCACCCCTGGTCTCTTCCCGCTTTCAGTTCAGGTTGTGTCTGCCCCGAGACAAAAAAACAAACATAAGATGTGGCCTCCAATGGCATCAGGATCATGAGAGAAAGAAAGCACAAGCTGGTTTTTGCTTGGAAATCAAAACTCTAGTCAGGTTGAGAGGCCTGGTGTAGTGACAAAAAACCTTTACTGAAATTGAAGAGAAAATACAGAAGCTTGGCTGTGTGTATATTTCAGGGCGACGCAGCAGTACTGGAAATAATTGATGCAACGGAAGAGTCCCAGAGGGGAGCAGAACAAAACAGATCCAGGAAATTTGTGGTTACTCTGCTCTGCTGGGTCTGCCAATGGATGATAATTCGGACATCGTGAATATTCTCTGATGTCTGCATACAGCGAAGCTCAGGATATTGGATTACTGGGTATTTGATTATTCAGTCCCTATATTTATCATTTCAAAAACCTAATAAAGAAGCCCTGAAAAAAGGCCATAGACCAGGGGCAGAGAGCGGAGATAACACTTTCACGCATTCTTATTTCACAATTTTGTAAGGATGTCAATCAAGAAAAATATTAGAGAAAGCATCATATCCTTCATGACAAGCAACCCAAGATGGACAGGGATGGACGAAGCATAGCTTGCCAATCTTTATATTAAAAGACACTCTATGAACAGAGAAAATCACTTTTTATAGAAGATGGCAAGAGACAGTGCTGCCTGAATGATCTATATATTTGCAAATTTGATTGTTCTTCTCATTATGCAACATTATTCATGCATCATGACTGCCAATTCTTTTAACTGGAAATAATATATTATTATTATTATTATTCAGCGTAAACAAAATCAGCTTCATAGCTCTGATAAAGAACCGTTAAGTTTATCATCTTATAAAAACTACAACCATTTTGCAACAATCTACCTTTTTATGCAATTCTGATCTATTTACAAAATTTGGGGGACAAATTGCTAAGGAACTGGGTTTATCATTTGAAATTTATACAGCTAGCTCACAAGAATCAAAACTTATATAGTGATTGTCAAGCTACCTGTTCAGAAAACAGAATATCAAACTACTTTTGAATTTCCCAGAATGAGTCCCTAATCCATGAAAGTTAGCTCAAATATTAAAAGGTACAGACTGTTTCCTCATACATGAAAATATTGATCTGGAGTCAGCTGTACAAGGGATATGATTCTGGACCAGGTTTTTTGGTTAAGGAAAAAAAATTCAAAGACAACAGATGAAACCTTTTCTTTCTTTTGAGTTGAGAGAGAAACATCTTGGAAGAACAGAAACAGTTTTACTATTCAGGTTGTTTCCGTTCTAGTGATGTATAATGTCTGTTTAGCATCATGCAGCCATTAGTGAACGGATATAAAACTATTCCACACTGCTATTATTTTGACACATCAATGGTTCAGGGGTGAAATTCACTTACCTTCGCTACCGGTTTGCAGATGTGAGCGTGTGCGCCTCCTCCACACATGCGCAGAGGGTCAAAAACTAGACGTGATGACATCTGGGTGGGTGGGTGGAGCCTCCCATCGCTAATGGTTCACCTAAGCCTGATAGAACTGGCTGAATTTCACCACTGCACTGGTTGAATGAATGGAGAAGATGCTTCAATTTCTTCAATGCAGAAAAGTACTGTTAACTTTTTCCTTCTCTCTCTCTCTTTTTAAGCTCTTGGTTCCAGGATGACCTTTTTTTACTCAAAATAATGTGGGAAAGAGATATTGACTTCTAGATTTCTAATTACAAAACAAAGTGTGATCTAATTCTCTATTTGAGAAGAGATGAGCAAAACTGAGAAGGAGATTTCAACTCTGATTTAAATCTTTTCCTCATCCCATTTTTTGAATGTTAGTTGTCATCTCAAAAGTATCTCTTGAGTCGCAGGGGAAATATAAAGAGACTAATTGTAAGGTTCAGAAATCTTCCCATAGTGATGGAACGTGTTCTGGAGAAGTTGGATTAAAAAGGTACAGAAGAAATGGTTGAACATTATAATCCCTTGTGATTGCTTTCAAATTAAAAAAAAAATAAGTATAATTAAAAAGAGGAAGGATTCTCTCTGTATCTGTACTGTCTGCAAGTCATGACATCGACAGGTATTTATTGCATAAATTAATTTCAGAAAAGCAGATAATATCTGGAGAACAACTATCCTACAGCTCCCTCTGCTGCCCTATTGGATTTCATAAAGGTTTAAAGAACTTTATGAAAACAATGTCCTATATAAACAGCTACATAAATATATGAAGTAACAGTATCTCTATCTGATGTAGACATTTCTATTAATTTTAACATGTGGTCCATATGAATCAGTGGCATACTGGAAGATATTCCTTCATTGACTCTGAAATTCATAAATCAAACTTGATATTAAAAAAGAAAGAAAGATAAATTTATAGTAACCTGGCCACATTATATTCAAGTTCACTAGGAATGGAATTTTTCAAGTGCCTTTTTTCCTTTTTGTTAAATGAATTGAAAATCAATTTTGTTAAGTAGAATTCTGACACACTTAAATCAAACATTGATTTTTACCCCCTCCCCCAGTATATATTTAGCACTTTTCTAGAGATGTTTACATTTTATTGCACAAATTATTCTAGCTTCCTGAAACTGGTGGCCTCCTTTCCCTTCATAAATCCTTGTGATAACTGTCAACATTTCACTCGTCCACAATGTATGAACAATATAGAGAAGACATTTGAAAATTAAGGCAAGAGGATCCTGAAAATACTCTAAATGCAAAAATCTAGGGGTCTCAAGAATGGGTCCCCTTCCTCATAACTGGTGATGTCTCAAGCTGATTAGTGAGAGTTGCATTTGCTAATATGTATTGTCTATATTTGACATCCAAGATTCATGTAAATTTGAGATGATTTTATATATAAATATTTTTGCTTTGGATTGTTTTCTTTGATTTTACTGCAGACATTTTATTACAAATTACTGATTGTAACCTGCTGAGAATTGACTGATTGTGGCAGGCTAAAATCCAATCCAATCAATAAATTATAGACCACAGTGAAAAACACTGGGGTGGTTTGTACCTGTGGACAGATGTGTGAGAATCATTAAAGCAGCAGATTCTGCTTCCAACCTCTCAGGTTGATATCCATCAAAGTAAATTTTGTGGAAAGCCATTTCAATAATCATGCATAAAGTACCTGCAGTCGTTTAATAAGTTTCTGGCTTTTTTGGAATACCCATAACATCAAGCATACATATGCAGAATTTGGGGACAAAAACGTAGTGAAAATACTCTTCCCTCCATTGAAAAACTAGTCCTGATCTTTGCATGAGCCCTAATGTTAATAACAAAACACGCCATTTGTTGGATTTTGCTTCAGAATTCCCTGTATGCAATTATGCACGTAACGGGACCCATCTGGTATAGAAGTTGTATTTGCACTAATTGCCAAGAACAGAAAGCTATTATATCTAATACAAATCGCAGGTCCTGATTTTAGATTTCCCTTTTCTCTACTTAGCTGCAGAATAGCAAAAAAGCACATACACTTTTCTATTTAGTGAAAATAAATGAAATTCTTTCAAATGGTCAGAAAGTGTCTTGGACCAAACTAAGAAGCTATTTGCTTTAAACTAGGGTCGTGGCATAGACAGTTGAGTTTTCCCCAGATTCTGGGCATGCCATCTGGAATCTACTTGACCTGCTAGTTGGTACAGATTTCCAGCTGTTGCTGTTTTTAAATAATAAGCCTCTGGTTGCTATTAGAATATACAGAAGCAATATATATTTCATTTCAGCAGTCTGCTTGGTTGCATCTTTCTGAAAGGCAGTGAGATTGGCACATGAAGAAAGGTTTACTATTTCACTGCCTGGTTCTTACTTTCATGTACTGATCAGGAAATCATAAAGCACACACCATTTATGAACATCCTGTCTTAAGTTTTGCTTTTACCTGGATTGTGATACAGTATTTCAATGGTATTTTGCTTAATTTTGCTCTTCCTAATTTAAGTATACATCATTTTCTAGAATTATTCCCATACTCATCTTCAAGAGGGGTGAAAATAAAACATCTGCTGATGTAGCCACATTTTTTTTCCCTATCACCTTTGATGCAAATCCTCCACCTTGCCCAGATCCACAGGAGTAGAGATCTGTAAGCACACAGTATTTAAATAAAAGCTAAGCTAGTTTAATATTTTTCCCCACAGTGCCACTTGGTGGAGAATGGGAAAGTAAATAAAACTACGGAGTATGCAGAGAGAGGAATATTCCTTTCCTTTATTAGGAAAGGAAAGGAAGACTAGACCATGGACCATCTAAAATGAATGTGAATTTATCCATAGGCATGTAAATTCATGGTTTCACTTGAAATGCTTGCAGCATTTAATTACAGATGGGAGTATGTGCCTATTGTGAGGAAATGCAGCATATTCTCTCATAAAGTAGCTGCTCTTAAGGAACAAGCTTAAAATTATTCTCCAATATGCTTTGAAGCCAAGAAGCAAACTATTTGTACTTGCATTTGCAAAAGGAAATGAGCACCTGAATCTTGAATGCCGTTGATATCAGTAGAGCAAACAGCATCACTTAGCAAATTTTCCTTTTTTTGAAGAACAGAAATAGCTTCAGTTGAGGTAACATTAGCAATCCGTGTGATAAACTTCACCGATTCTTTAATGTAACCAATAGTATCGTAAGTAAAACTTTTTAATATTCCTAAGGTTTCCACCACACTTGTAAAATGGAGCATTTGCAGTATTAAACCTATGTTATTTGATAAAGGTCAGCAACCACAAATATTGCATTTTTTATCCATCGTGATATATTTTGATATAAAGAAAGGTGTTCACTAGCAGCCTGCATTTGGAAACATGAATATTTTTATATTATTTCATCCACGGAAAACAGTACCATAAATGCTAAGGAAAAGATAAGATAAATACAACATTTGACAAGAATCAGAGAAAGAGAATATTTTTGTGAAACTGAGATATGTAGCCTCATTTATGCTTATTAAAATTTAAAGGAAAAAATTTAAATGTTTTATAGATGGCACCTACCATCAGCTCGATTAGCCAAAATATACCCAAATGCCCCCTCACTCTGTTGGAAGTGCAAAACAAAAAAGGGGACATACTATCATGCCTGGTGGAAGTGTAGGAAGGCCCAACAATTTTGGCAAGACATAAAAAAGATCATTGAGGAAATAACGAATCTACAAGTAGAAGATAGCCCAGAATTCTCTTTATTCAGCATGACTGCAGCACAATACACCAAAGAGATGAAATACCTTATTATATACATTGTGACAGCAGCACGATTACTGTTCGCTCAAAATTGGAAATCAGACCAACTCCCAACCAAAGATAAAATTATCTCAAAGATAACAGAATGTGCCAAAATGGATAGATTGACGCTGGAACTCCAGGATAGGGAAGAAAGTGACTATTATCTTGTGTGGCACCAATGGTACCAGTGGCTGGAAAGGAAAATTAGCATAACCGTAGAAGATAGAAATTAGGGTGAAAGATTAATAATAGGAGATGAATAAGGAGATGATGCAAGTATATTTTTAGTTTAAAGTATTTGAATTAAGAATCTAATACTATCCAATAATAATAATAATAATAATAATAATAATAATATTTATTATTATTATTATTATTATTATTATTATTATTATTATTATTATTATTTTGAAAAATCTGAGCTGTGGATACGAACTTGCAAAGAAAGGACTGAAAATCTCGCACTTGATGTACATGGATGATTTGAAGCTGTTTGGTAAAACAAAAGCTGAACTGAATTTATTAACTGAACACACAAAAGAATTCAGCCAAGACATTGGTATGCAGTTTGGAATTGACAAATGTGCAACAATAGCAACCAAAGCAGGTAAGATCATAGAAGAGGATGGAATAGAACTAGAGAATGAAGAAACGATAAAGGCAGTAAAATCAGAAGAAGGCTACAAGTACTTGGGGATTTTAGAGGCCTCTGACTTAATGCATAATAAAGTCAAGGAAATAACTTCAGCCAAGTACATTCGGCGAATTCGTAAGATATTAATGTCCAAACTGAGTGGAGGAAACATCATAAAAGCCATAAATACCTGGGCTATACCTGTGATTCGATACTCTGCAGGAATAATTGACTGGACCCAGATGGAGTTAGACAATTTGGACAGAAAAACAAGGAAGCTTATGACAATGAATCATGCCTTGCACCCTAAAAGTGATGTTGACCGATTATATTTACCAAGAGCAGAGGGTGGTCGAGGACTCCTACAAGTAAAGCAGACTGTGGAAGAAGAAAAATGCAGCTTGAATGATTACATCCAGAAAAGTGAAGAACCAATGATTAAGGAAGTAAATAAAGGAGGCCTTTTAAAGACAACTAAAACAAAAGCAGAATATAAGAAAGACGTAATTGAGCAGCGAGCTGAAAATTGGAAAAGCAAAGCTCTGCATGGCCAATACTTGAAAAGTATTGAAGGCAAAGGTGACCAGAAACTAACTTGGAACTGGTTAAGATCAGGAGTACAGAAAAAAGAAACAGAAAGCTTTATTTTGGCAGCTCAAGAACAAGCCCTAGCCACCAACTGCATGAAGGCAAAAATTCAACATGTTACCACCAACAGCAAATGCCGCCTCTGTAATCAGAAAGATGAGACAGTCGACCACGTGATCAGTGGATGCAGCAAAATTTCACAAACCGACTACCTACAACGCCATGACCGTGTTGCTAAGATCATTCACTGGAAATTGTGCCAGAAGTTTGGATTTGAGTACAGCAAAAACCACTGGGAACATCAGGTTGAGAAAGTTCTAGAGAATGAGAAACTCAAGATCTTGTGGGACTTTAGGATTCAGACTGACAGGCACTTGGTCCACAACACACCTGACATAACGGTAGTTGAAAAGAAAAAAGTATGGTTCATTGACATTGCAATACCTGGTGATGCACGGATTGAAGATAAGCAGCAAGAAAAAATCACAAAGTACCGGGACTTGCAAATTGAAGTTGAGCGACTATGGAAAAAGAAATCATGTGTTGTTCCGATTGTAATTGGAGCCCTTGGAGCAATACCCAAAGGGCTACCCCGCTATTTAGAAATTCTAAATTTACCAGACTTGAACATTTTGACTCTACAAAAAACCACCTTACTCGGAACAGCTTACATCCTCCGACGATATCTTAACAGTTCCTAGGTCCTTGGTTAGGACTCGAGCTGCTGAGCTATTAACCAGCCTCAAAGACTGTTAATCTCACTACAGATTAACCAAAAATAATAATAATAATAAAAAAATTTAAAGGATATGTGATTCAGACTTGAAGGAAGCTACCTGGTGGGTTTTTTCCCCTCCTTTCAATGACTTGTTCTCAAGATTTACATTCACTTTATTGCATTGTGAGAATTAACAACCTAAAAGAATTAAATGGCTTTATCAGCATTCAAAACCCTGTTCTTTTAGACCATTAGAACTTTCCATTTTCCAGCTATGAAAAGTCATTTCCTAACATCCGAAGCTTGGATGCCATGTGTTCAATGCACATAATAGATTGCTGCAGAATTTATTAAACAAATGTATATACTTTTATCTCCCACTCATCTCTTCCCACTTATGACTGTATGGCTGTAACCTTGTTGTTGGTATCCTTACAATTTATATTGACTGTTTCCAAATATGATTTGATTGCTTATTGTAACATATGACTATCATTAAGTGTTGTACCTTATGAGTCTCAATGAATGTATCTTTTATGTACACTGGGAGCATATGCACCAAGACAAATTCCTTGTGGGTCCAATCATACTTAGCCAATAGAGACTTCTATTCTATTCTATTATGTCACAAGACCTGGGGTGGGAGCTAGGAGTTGATGCTATCTTGCTCTTACTGCAACATTTATATTCTCAAATATGGCTCACTTTGTCTCATGTTCTGGCTTTCCTTCAACTAAAAACAAATTAAGTCCTCATTCACTGGCCATAAAAAACCAATGAATACAAATTCACAATACTTTGCAGATTAGCATTGCACTGGTCAAAGGCAGTTTTGTGTGGTTTTGGGCCTGCCCTTTTTACTTTCATTCATTTTCTACCACAATTTTAACCAACGAAATTTCTGGGTTTTCATTCTCTCTGCTTCTAGATCCTCCGATCCTTTCAAACCATTGGGCTCCCCAATACAGTCAGTAGCTACCAAAATAAATACAAGGTGGAAAATATATCAGGCTCTAGCAAACACTGAAGAAAATTACAATGTTTGTCTGCTTGACTAAACCAGAGTACAACTGCTTAGAAAATGCAGAGCAATCCCCCACCCTATGACTATTCTGACACATCAACAGTTATGTCCCCAGAACCTCAAACTTTGTGAAAGAAGATTCTGAAGGAGACAGTGTCATGGCTCAGGAGACACTGACTGATTTGAAAACATGGCATTAAGGAAGGAAAGGTCAACTCATTCCACTCTGCCTCATAGCATTGTTTTTATGTGCATTGGAGAAGTCCTCTATATGCTATTTTAAGTTCCTGGAGAAAAACAAAATATTAATCTAACAAATAAATATTGTGTGAATCAAGCACTCTAGTCATTTGCGGGTACATTTCAACATTCTACCCATTTAGCCTTCCTAGTACATTTTCACTGCATTGGCTCATCCAGTTCACATGGGAACCATTTAAGAGAACCATCTTTTCTTATGAAATCCATATTTTGTTGTATTTACTTCTCCACATGCTGCGGTCTGAAATCTTCAGAATAAATCTTTTGACCCCTTGACCTTAGTTGCTTTCACACAGTCCAACTTTTATCACACAATTTACATGGCATAAGGAAGGGGTGAAATCTAAAATTTCTTACTACCGGTTCTATGGGCATGGCTTGCTAGTAGTGGGGGGTAATGTGACTGGGTGGGCATGGCCAATTTTTTTTTTACTTTTAAAACCATTTTTTCTACAACCTCTTCAGCTAAGAGGTTATAAAAAATGTTTTTGAAAGGCTCTGACGATCCCAGCTGAGTTCCCTGATTGCCAGAGGCTTTTTTAAAACTCAGCTGGGATCGTCATAGCATTTAAAAGAAAAAAAAAACCTTGCTTTCTTTGAAATGCACTGAAGATCCAAGCTGAGTTTTAAAAAAGCCTCTGCCATCAGAGAACTTAGCTGGGATCGTCAGAGCATTTAAAATATTTTTTTTTCTTTTAAATGCCTTTGATGAGCTGCGCAATCATCAGAGGGTTTTTTTTTTTTACTTTTACTTTTAAAAGCATTTTTTTGGCCAAAGAAGTTGTAGAAAAAATGCTTTTAAAAGTTAAAAAAAACCTCTGATGATTGTGCAGCTCAGCTGAGCATGGGGGGGAGTTGCTACCGGTTCTCTGAACAACCTGCCTCCATCGTTACCGGATCAGGTGATCCGGTCCAAACAGGGAGCATTTCACCCCTGGCATAAGGCCACTGTACCATGGCATTATACAGTGATTTCCATTATGCGCTACTGACAGTACACTGATGGCTGTTAAAAAGAAAAATGGAGGGGACTTCCGGTGGTGTCCTCGTCGTTGCTGGGTGGCTAGTTTGCATGGCCGCCGCCCCCGCCGCCTGTAGAGCCGCTTTTTAAAACGAAAGCGGCTTGGAAATCTTCCCTTCGATCGGAAGGGAAGATAGAGAAGGCAGCCATGAGGTTGAGACCCCAGAATCACTGCCAGGGCTTTTCTTTCACCCTGGTAAGCGTTCTGTGAAAGGTCTCTCTATCCAGGCTGCTGGAACTCCGAGCGGCGAGGGATCTCTGTTTTAAACAGAGCGAGACAACGAGAGCAACTCCACTTGCTACAATACACATTCTTCTAAACTGCAAAGGATTTGGTGAGATCTGGACTATTTCTTCAGAATTTTAACTATATTTAAGGATTCTTTTTTAACTTTGAAAGTGAGCTGTCTCTGTGTGAAAGTGATTGAAAATGGCGGCTGACTAAAGCATAGCAAGTGAAAGGGAAAAGTGAAAGTGTAACAGTTTGTTGCCTGCCTGTAATTCTAACTGATTGTATCAGCAAGATTTTTAACTGGAAAGTCCTGGTGATTTGATTCCTTTTCTGTAAAGCTGGGGAAGACAGGAAAAGGAGGAAGATTTTCTTTTTTTCAAAGACTTAAATCCTGTTCAGGCATGGCTTCAAAGAAAGTCGGGGGGGATTCCCCCACACATCAAACAAAAGAAAAGTCAGCCACGCTATCAGTGCCAGCTCAGAGATAGTCACAAGGCAGTGGGATTGAGGATTTGAAAACTTTTATACTTGATATACATAAATCCCTGGGAGAGCTTTCTGGAAAAATGAGTAAAATGGATGAAAGGATGGGAAAAAATCAAAAAGAAATGATGGACTTGGTGGAGGAAAAAACTGACAAGTTAAGCCAGGATGTTTCTTCTGTGGCTACTGCTTTTACAGATGCTTTGCTGGTGGTAGAGAAAAAAGTTGATGATTTAAATCTTGAAGTGGTAGCTAACAAGAAGGCAGTAAATGACCAGATTTTTAAAGTGGAGATTAAAAATCAAAGGCTAGAGGATGAGATTACAATGATACAATTTCGGAATATGGAGTTCGCCATAAGACTAAGAGGCCTAAGGGAAAATAATAGAGAAAATCTGAGGGCAGCTTGTGTGGACATTATAGCTAAGATTTTAAAAGCTGAACCAGATGTGATTGACAATAAAATTGACAAGCTATACAGAGTTAATTCGCGTGTGGCGAGACAAAGAAATTTGCCAAGAGATGTTGTGATTTATTTTACTGATAGAAGATTGAGAAATGATATCTTGCAAAGTTCTTTTCACACCACTGTTCACCATGAGGGGAATCAAATTGGTATCTACAAAGAGCTGCCACCTAAGATGTTAAGAGATCGGAAAGATTTCGGTTTTTTGGCAAATGAATTAAAAAGGCGTCAGATTCCATTTAGATGGGATGCTCCTGTTGGCATTATCCTGAGATACGAAGATGTGAGATATCGCCTTAATTCCGTGGAAAAAGCAGAACATTTTTACAACAATGTTCTTAAAAAAATTTCAACACCCCCACGTTCATCTACACTTTTATCTATTGAAGAAATTTCTAAAGAGAAGGATCTTGATGAGGGGATTCAAGAACTGATTCAGCAAAAAGAACCACAGGAAATTCAAGAAACAGCAAGGGAAGAGACCCTGGGAGCAGTAGGAGGTCTCTAAGAGGATTTCTTTACAGAATTTCCAGAGGGAAAATCAAAGCAGTCCAGAGCTACAAGAGAAGTGGAGCCGGACCTCGATTTGTTGTTGCAAGAACCGAAAGATCAATGTATAACTCGTGCAGCAGAGAAGCAAAGACTAGAGCAACAAAATCAACAGAGGTCCAGGATTCCACAGGAGGAGAATGGTGCAAATGGAAAGAAACTATACTCTGAAGCAGTGGGAGGGGCGAGACCAAAGATATCTGCAGTTGAACAGAGTCTTCGGCAAGCGCTCAAAGGGCTTCAGTCATTCTCAAAATGACACTCAGATTTTTAGCATGGAATGTGAACGGTTTAAATTCACCACAGAAAAGAAGGAAAATATTTCATTATTTGAAGCAATATAAAAATGATGTTGTTTGTTTGCAGGAAACTCATATCAGAACCCAGGACCAAAAATTTCTGACAATTTCAAAATTTGGTTCACATTTTATATCTTCCAATTCTGCGAAAAGGAATGGAATAGTTTTGTACATTTCTAAAAGAATACCAGCTAAATTGATAGAGGCGGATGATGAAGGAAGATATATTGCAGTCGAAATAAGTATACAGAATGTCTCGATGCTTCTTATCGGGATTTATGCCCCCAATCAGCAGCAGGAAATTTTTTATAAGTTATTGAACACTAAAATATTGCAGTGGAATTATAAGTCTTTTTTGATTATGGGTGATTGGAATGGTGTGATTGATACAAATCTTGATAAAAAGACGTTGGCCAAGAAGGGGAATAAACTACCACAAACGTTTTTTGCATTGAAGGAAGAATTGGAATTGAAAGATGTATGGAGAATTCATCATCCGAAGGAGTTGGATTTTACTTTTTTTTCTGATAGACATAAATCTTTTTCGAGAATTGACTTTATGCTGGTTACTTCTGATTTACTGTCTAAAGTGGTTAAAACAAAAATATTTCCTAGAACTTTAACGGATCATAGTTTGGTATGGATGGAGATGGACTTTGGCAAGAGGGAGAGAAGATCTTGGCAAATGAATGAGAACTTATTTAGACATGAAAAGAATATTATGCATCTCCAAAAACATGTTAAGGAATTTTTTCATATTAACTTGCATAAGGGTACATCTATTGAGACTGTATGGGATGCAAGTAAGGCTTATATGAGGGGTGTACTGATTCACATGAATTCTAAATATAGATCAATACGACAGAAGTCAAGAATAGAACTGGAGACAGAAATAAAGGAGAAAGAGCAATTGCTTATTAAAAATCCGACTGATGAGAAGTTACAGTTAACGATAAAACTTTTGAAAGATCAATTTCAAATATTAATGGCTGATCAGATGGCAACTAATTTGCAATATGCCAAACACAATACTTTTTGCAATGCTAACAAACCTGGTAGGTGGTTGGCTTATACTTTGAGAAAGCAACAAAGTTCTCATATTATAAATACTATTGAGTACAAAGGGAAACAAGTGTTTCAACAGAATTCAATACATCAAACTTTTTTAGATTATTATTCTAAATTGTACTAAGCTGATAATATTAAAAAGGATTTCATCGATGATTATTTTGAGAAGATGAGGGTCACAAAAATTTCAAGTACACAAAGTGATAGATTGAATCGACCTATAACATCTGAAGAGATTTTATTTGCAATAAAACAACTGAAATTATCTAAAGCTCCTGGGACAGATGGTTTGACAGCAGTATATTATAAGACTTTACAAGCGGAATTGGTGGAGCATCTTAAGGACTTGTTTTGTAATATTCAGCAGGGGGGTAAAATACCCCCCTCTTGGAAGACGGCTTTTATCTCATTGATACCTAAAGAAGAACAATCCGTAAAACCAGAAAATTTTAGACCAATATCTCTCCTGAATACGGATTATAAAATTTATGCAAAAGTATTAGCCAACAGACTGATGCCAGTTATTCAAGATGTGATTCATGAAGATCAAGCAGGTTTTATAGAAGGTAGATACATGAAGGCTAATGTCAGGCAACTCATAGATTTATTGGAATATCTTGAGAAAAATAAACAGACTTCTGCGGTGCTGGTGTTTTTGGATGCGGAGAAGGCCTTTGATCGAGTCAATTGGGATTTTCTAAAAAAGACTTTGCACAAAATGGATTTTGGGGACTAGTTTATACAAGCGATTTCAGCAATTTATCAAGAACAAACGACACAAATTATTATTAACGGCAGCTTAACTACTAACTTCAACATACAGAAAGGAACTAGACAAGGTTGTCCATTATCCCCACTATTGTTTATTCTGACTCTAGAAGTGCTGTTGAATGCTCTACGGGACTTGGACAATTTGAATGGAATAGTTGTAAGGCAAAAAGATTACAGAACAAAGGCATTCGCAGATGATCTGGTTGTTACCCTAACACGACCTTTGGAATCAATCATACAGATGAAAAACATTATAGAGGAATATGGTCTGGTTTCAGGTTTCAGCCTGAACCAGAAAAAGACCAAGATGATAGTTAAAAATATGTTGGAACCACAAAGGAATGAACTTGAAAGGTTGGCAGGCTTTGAAATAGTTACAAAGGTGAAATATCTAGGAGTTCAAGTTGCAGCATCCAATATAAAACTTTTTCAAAATAATTATGAGGAACTGTGGCACAAGATTCAAAAGGATCTTGAAACATGGAAGAAGCTGCAACTATCTTTGCTTGGTAGAATAGCAGCTGTTAAGATGAACGTTCTACCTAGATTTCTGTTTTTGTTTCAAATGATTCCGGTGCTTAAAAGTGATAAGTCTTTGATGGAATGGCAAGCAGGTTTAAATAAATTTATCTGGAATGGGAAAAAACCAAGAGTTAAACTTAAAATTATGCAAGATGCTCGCGAAAGAGGTGGCCTTAAAGTTTCAAACCTACATCTATATTATGAGGCTGCAGTGTTGACACAAGTGGGAGATTGGATTGGAACAACAAAAACAGAAATTTTGAATATAGAAGGCCACGATTTGCAATTTGGATGGCATGCATATTTACTTTATGAAGATAAGAGAGACAGAGTATTCAACCGTCATATCTTAAGACATGCTTTGATGAGAGTCTGGAAAAAGCACCAGCATCAATTGGATTACAAAATACCTTTGTGGTTGGATCTTGGGCAGATTATGCCAAATATCAAGACACTCGGGGGGTTGTTATACAAAGAGATACTTTTTAATGATGGGGGCAAATGGAGTTTGAAACCTTTGAATATCCTGTTGGAAGAAGGAATGAACTTAACTTGGTTGCAGTACCTTCAACTTCAAGCGAGATGGAGAGAAGATCAGAAAATTGGACTAATGTTGCATGAAGAAGATTTGGTGACTCAGATAAAACGTAAAGGGCCGATGCACATTAAGCGAGTGTATAATTTACTGTTAGAAAGAGATTCAGAGGGTGAATTAGTTAAAGACTGTATGATAAAATGGGCACAGAATTTTGCAGAACCAGTAATGTTGGAGACATGGGAAAAGATTTGGGTCCAGAATGTTAAATTTACACAAGCACAGAACTTGAGGGAAAATTTTTATAAGATGTTTTACAGATGGCATTTAGATCCTGAAAAGTTATCATGTATGTATCCAAATGTTCAACCTAAATGTTGGAGGTGTGATTGTTTGGATGCAACATATTTTCATATTTGGTGGACGTGCAGAAAATTGAAAGCATTTTGGATTAAACTTTGGTGGGTAATGCAGAACATTTTGAGGAAGAAGCTTGAATTTTCTCCTCAGTTTTTCTTGCTGGGAATAGTTAAGGGCTGTTCATCAACTGAAACGAGATTAATTTTATACATGCTTACTGCAGCCAGATTACTGACTGGACAATACTGGAAGAAGGATAGTGTAATCTACTATAGAGGAATGGATATTGAAGATGTCTAATTTTGCAGAAATGGCTAAAATTTCTGCATACCTGAAAGATAGGACCCATGAAGCTTTTACTAAGGAGTGGAAGAAATGGGTAGTATACATGCAGAATAAATATCAAAGTAAGAAGTTTCAAGCAGCACTTGAGTTATAATAATTTCTATTAACTATATAATTGAACTTATATTTTTATGATGATGTATTGTTTGAATTTGATATATTTTTATACTTTTTTTAAAAAAATAGCTTAAATTTTTTTTACTATAAAAGGTTAAATTTGTTATCTTATTTGATGCTTTTTTGATTATCCTGTTTAATGCTGACTTTTATATTTGATTGATTAAGAAATATTACTAAGAGTAAATTTTGGGATTTATATGACATTTTAATCTAAAACTTAAGATGCTCAAAATTATTTTATTATTTTTCTTTAAAGATAAGTGTTATATTTAGTATGTGAGATTTTTTATGAGTTTTTATAAATGATTCATGTGGTTATATATTTGGCTAGGGGGGGTAATAGATTTTACAAGTTTAGAATATTTTTTGTACTATTTAAGCTTAAATTTGTTATATTGTTAGCTAGATCTCACCTAAAAAGTTGTTGGTTGCTGATTGTAATATATGATTGTTTAATAGTGGAAGTCGGGGGGGGGAAAGGGGGAGGGCGAAGGGGGAGGGGAGGGGTGGTTGTTGGGATGGGGGGTTGGGGGGGAATATTAAAAATTGTATTGTAAAACTTTTTCAATAAAAAAAAAGAAAAATGGAAAAAGCAGAGGATACAAGTGGGCTACTGAATTTTGAATACATTTTGCACTCACAAGTGCTGCTCAATGAGCAGGTGACAACTGTGGCTAATGTAGGAAGTTAGCACCTTCCCCTGTCCTAGAAAAATGAAATATTTTTAGGAAATATTAAAGGCAGAATATTATATTTCCCTGGATGAGAAATGGATAAACATGTTTTGAAGCTGCTCCCATCTTCCTGCCCCCACCCTTTGTCAATGGGCCATTAAGGTCTGAGCCAGTCTATTCTACATAACAAAGATCTACCTCCTTCAGGCAGAGCCATAGTAGGAATTGCCAAAGATCCGATAAGATAGGATTAGCCCTCTACACAATAGCAGCAGAAACTCACCACATGTGACCTGGGAAGCACATGTGACCATCAGACAGCAAGGTTCGCTAAGGCCCCCACGCCCTGGGAGTCTGACATCCAATCAGGATACTCTTTCTGGGCCCCAGGAAGTTCAAAGCCAGAGAGAGCATAAAACCTGAAAACTCGCTGTATCCTTTCCTTTTCTGTTCAGGAACTCAAGCCATGTGATCCTGTCCACCATTAAACCATCTTTCCAAGCAGTCTCCATGTCTCCAGTGTCTTTGTCCCCATTTGGAGCAGAACCTACAAGGATGTTTCTTCCAACACTAGGATGGCCTGTGCAAAAAAAATCTCTCTTGTGTACCGGTTGTACCTGTTCCTGAATCAGGGGCCCCTGCTCACTGACCTTAGTCACGTCCAATTGGATTATTGCAATGCTTTATACATTGGTCTGAGCTTGAAAAACACTTGGAAGCTTCCACTGGTCCAGAATGCAGCAGCATGTGCAGTATTGGGTGCTCCAAAGTTCACCCATAAGACATCCCTTGTTGGACAAGTCACACTGACTCCAGTATGTTTCTGGATGCAATGCAAGGTTTGGTTAGCATCTTTAAAGCTCTACATGGCACAGGGTCAGTTTATTTGTCTCTTATCCCTTTCCAAAGTTCTCTGCCAAGACATCCAATTTTTGACAAGGTGGAAGGTGTAAAACTAACTCTGACTAGTGATGTAGGTGGATAGATTCTAGCCAGGTTAACTGTGCAATAGAAGTGAACACAGAATCAGTGCGTAGCATTTTCCCAATATAATCTTCAGGAGCCTGGATAGCTCAGCAGACTAAAAAAAGCATTGTGATTAACTCCAGCTGTCTGCAATTACTGTAAATTTGAATCTCACCAGGCTCAAGGTTGACTCAGCCTTCCATTCTTTATAGGTAGGTAAATTGAGGACCCAGTTTGTGGGGGCAATAAGATGACTTTATACACACACACACACACACACACACACACACACACACACACACACACAAGTATGAAGGCTATTGCTTAATGCCCTGAATCTCCGGAGAAGGGCAGCATATAAATCAATTTTTTTTAAAAAAATGATCAACCTGTGTTTGCTGTCTCCTTCAGTCTGGAAGCAACCTTCACAGTAATGACCATGGTTCTGTTGTTAACTACCACAGGAAGCAAACAAATATACTTAATGGAAAAAAAATAAAGACTATTAAGCATTCCATAAATTGCTATTAATTTTTCTCTGCTTCCTAAAGCACAACATGGGTAGTAATTTCACACCTTACTTTTGATCACCTCTAAAATGCCTTTAAAACAGACATTCACTTTTAAGCTTTTTAGAAATAATGATGTCACTTAAGTGCTTTTGGCTTGGAAAGTTCAAATTGCCTTCATTAGTTTTAAATCCAATTGCTCACATATTTTTCCCTCCTTGGCAGGAATTTGTTCACGCAGGGAGTCCAGCTGTAAGGCCATATTATTGTAACTATTTCTCAGAACTGATAACTTCTGGAAAAGTAAGTCATTTCAAAGCCTGAAAATGCTTCTTGTAGAGAAGCACAGCTGGTAGAAATGTCTGCTGAATTCATTTTTCCCCCTTGTAAGCAGGAACTATGAGAACTTTAAAAAATCATACTAATTCTGCTTACATCTGGAAATAAGCCTACACTTTTTGAGAGAGTACACTTGACTTCCAACCTAACTATGTTACCTGTTATGCTCCAGTAAAGTGAAGCTGGGGCTCCTGTTACAATTTTCATTATTTATTATTAACCTGACCCAGAATTTCAAAAAAGGGACTTTATTGAACGCAATGTCCATGCCTCAAGGCAAATATCCATGGCTTTTCTCTAGCCTCTCTCTTGGTTGCTTAGAAGGACATCCTTTTATCTGGCAAGTGAGCTGACAAAATTTATTGGGGCCGCATCGGATTTTTGTTGCTTGTTCCCACCAGCAAGTTTGAATGCAAGGGCCAGAAATGAAGGTTATTTAACAGCAGGCCTCCAATTATGTAACTTTCTCCAGGAAAAAAATGGGCAGCCAATCTTCCTCTATCCTTTCTTTTAAATCATTATCAAAGGTATGCCTGCTCCCCATTTACACCCATTCAGTAGCTCTATATACCTGTTAAAGCGGAATACAACTGACAAAAGCTCATAGCTTTTAATAACATTTGTTAGGGAGAAAAGTGTTACCAGACTCCTGATATATTATTTACACTATTGCCTAGGGAAGAAGAGCAACATACAAATTAAATAAGTGAAAGTCTAGCGCCAGTTCTCTGCCAGTCTGAATGTGCCTGCATCACCCATTCATTTTCAGATGTTGCTTAATTTGAGCAGCAAACTTTGAAAGTAGATTTCAGGAGACATAATTCAGAGATATCTACTTACATTCAAGTGAGCAGAAGTAAAGACAAAACAATATTTTAACCCTTTAATACTCAAGATCTGAAGCTGTGAGGGTGAGATATAAGACATATCAGAAACATAGCATAGGGTCAATAATTGTGCACGCATTTCCTCGCCCCCTTGGGCTGTCCCAGATGAACATCTGAAGATGGCTATGATGTCTTCTTAAGAGCTCCATTGCAAATTGTGAAGCTCCTTTGCTAAGGAGTTACGTTCTCTGCCACTATAATAAGCATTGAAATGGTTTTTTTAAAAAAAATAGCAAATATTTTAACAGTTTTGTATGTTATTGGCTTTGAATTATCTGCTTTTCTGTTCCCCATTTTAGATAGTGAGTTTGGGGTAGGGTTAAAGCACCAAGCTGGAAACTGGGAGACTTATGAGTTCTAGTCCCCCACTTAGGCACAAAGTTTCATACTCTCTCAACCCTAGGATAAAAGGAATGGCAAGTAACTTGCAAAAATCTTGGCAAGAATTGTTTATGGTTTAGTCTAAGGCAGTTGACAAAAGTCAAAACTGACTTGAAGGCATATGAATATAAACAAACAAACACAAATAAATACAATTCCCCATGTTCTATTCTATTCTTTATTATTTTTACTATTTATCTTTTGGAATAGTTCCATTTGAAGAAACAAGTTAAAAACTTTCTTCTAGTTTTTAAGCGCACCAATGTGTCTGCCGTCCCTGTCCCACTGTCCCTATTTATTCGTATCCATTTCCTGTATTCATAATCATGCTTATACTTATATCTGTTATCTTATTCATGCTCGATAAATAAATAAATAAATAAATAAATAAATAAATAAATAAATAAATAAATAAATAAATAAATAAAAATAATTAGCATGAGGCATAAATCCTTCAAAAATATGTACTAGTGGCTCTCACTTTCCTTTATAGTTTGCCAAAATTATAAGATATCTTTCACATTTGTTCTTAGCATTTGGATCAAACAAAGAACAGTGGAAATTATATCTTTGAAATTGTTTTCTAAACCATTCTGAACTAAAACTAGTCATAACTCCAGGAAAGAATGGAGGAAGGACAATTTTTAATACATTTGTAAACCAAGAACAATAAGGAATTACAATGTAAATAACTCAATTAACTTTACTTAGTGCTTATGTGCATTATTTTTTTCTGTTTCAGAAAATAACTAATTTATTTTATGGAAGTACACACATGGGTTTAGATTTTAAGCCATAGATAATTGCATGATGCTTACTTATTTCTTTCCTGCCAGGGGCCAGAGGCAGCTTATCAAGCAAGATGCATTAAATGGCTTGATAAGGACTATACAAATATTTTGACATGTGTCAAATAAGAGTAATAGCTATATTTTTCCAGACAACATAAGGAGATTATATAGCTCCAAGACGCTCTGCAATCTTGTCACTGGGACAGGTGAATTTATATTACAAAGGATGTCACATTTTTCTGAAAATTTGTTCGCATAAAATATAAACTGGCTTTAACCACCTTAGGAACCAGGCAACTTTGCTTACACTTGATAAACAGACTCAGTGTTGAAACAGCAATGTGCAGCAGGCCATTATGGTAAAGAAGTGTCTCCAAAATCTAGCAGATAACCAGATACTACCAAGAATGAAGTCTCCTGAAACGTAAGAGTTGACCAATACCAAGTCTGAATACTGCCCAAGATGTGTACAACCGATTAGACTTGCCTGAAGATACAAATAAGATCTATTCTCTCATTAAAAGATACCAAAATTTCACATAAAAAAACCTTAAGGCATATCATCAACATCAAAGACAAGAGTGGCCAGCTGATACAATTTGCCAGTGGAAGCAGTATTTTGAGACAATCTGCAAGGAACAGTTCTCTCGTGCACCACTGCTTAAAGCTGACCTGTTTCCAGTCTAACATCTGACATAACTTTTGAAGAAATGGAATTGTTGTTGTTCCAATGATTGTTTGCAGTCATTTTATTACTCAACTAGATGAGTGTGAGTTAAGTGTGGAATTTGCTCCCTATTTATATACAATAGTTTGCAGTGCCAGTTTTGGTGGAGGTGTGGTTTTCTCCTTGATAATATCTCAGAGTATTGTTTTCTGCTTGTTAGTCTGGTATGACTGCTTATCTGGATGTTAGCTGTTGGAGAAGATGTGTTTTTTTTAACTTCTGAGCTTGTTAATTGTCTCTTTTAATGGTGTGTACATATAGTTTATTCTAGGTCTATTGATCATTGATTTGTCTGAATGCCAAATCGACATGAATTCTCTAGTGGTTTTGGATTTGACTGGTCTAGGGTGCTTACCATTTCGCAGTTGAAACTTGTCAAATCTGTCCATGCGTTGTGAGATTAAGGGATTCTCATTGTGTCTTCTTGAGTGCTAGCTAGTGTGCATGAATGTGTTCTACTAATCTTCTGTCCATATGTCCTACAAAGTTTTTATAGGCCTTACACTGCATGTTATACAACTCCTGATTTTTTCCTTGGGTCTTTTTGTTTGCCATGTGGTTGACAAAGCCAAGAAGGAAGAGAAACAACACATTCTTTCCTATAACAACACACTACTAATTGCCCAAATATGACTCCATCCTAACTGAATGAAATGGTACAAACTCACGGCTGTTCTATGCAGTAATCAAATCCCTCCATAACACTAAATGAAGTAGAATATTGGACTATGGCAAAGAAATGTGTGCGGTCTCTCCACCCTCTAGATGAGAATACTAGAGCAGTCAGTAGGCTGAACAAGATTAGGCCAAATAATAGATGAAGATGTTTAAAAAACCCTTGGTGTTGCCATTGATCCCAAGAAAATATGAAAATCATTTCTGTGATAGGATGGACACATACAGCAGCTACAGCTTTCTAGCAAGAAGAGTTCTAGAATTAAACGCAGAAAGTCACCAGCTAGGACAACTAAAAATACACTGGCTAGTAGAGTAACTACAAGATGACCTGCAGCCTGCAAAGTTCAATTTAAGAAATGCTACAGAGTTTGTGAAATGATGAGCACAGAGCAAACAAGCAGATTGTCAGGATTCTAAGTAACAACCCCAACAAAATAAAACTCAGGGGCATGAGTTTCCTCAAAGTTCTACTTTATTAGAGATGTTATATTGGCACATCTGGGAAAACCTCTGGGTTTTCTCCACCCAAAAGAAAGTCCAAGTCCCTGCCCCAACACCCACATGTCCATCACTCTGTAATCGTGCAGGACAGCCCCAACAAAGAAATTGAACTGAAGCATTGATAGCCTTTGAAACTCCTAAAAGACTAGGCATATTGGAAACGAATTTGATGAAATCTAAACTTAAAACTTCAGCTGTATAAACTACTAAGGGTATCTCTCATTTAAGGATCAATAATTTACAGGAACTTTGGTATAAAGACTTGGAAAATCTTGTTTGAAGAAATTAACAGTCTTGTGTTTTAAAGAATGGCAGATGAGAGTCCTACGCTTTTAAATTGAGAGTAATTCATCAAAAAATTCTTTTTCTTGACTGTTGGGCATTTCAGCAAATAATCAAGAGACTGGCTTGTCAATTTTTTTTAAATGTTAGATGTGCAAGAACATTTTGATATACTTGGTTTGGAGAAGTTCTTTGACTGATGCATCTTAATATATGTATATTTATCAGTATAGTATTCAGAAGACAAGGTTTAAAGATTTAAATATAAGATTAAACTTTGAAAATTTGGAATTTATTGAACGATGAGGAACTTTGGATATATTGGGATGTAGCAAAGAAAGTGATGAAGTTTAACTGGGAAAAAGAATCCTACAACCCCAGATTGAAAATCCTGTATTGAAGAAATGCATATTCACTTTCAGTTTTGAACTGGACTTTTATAGGATAAAGACAGCTATGACACTGTAAGATGAAAATTCAATATCTTCAAAAATCAAACCTTTACAGTTTTTTAAAATTTTTATATACACATTGTATTGCATTTTTTCATTTTCCTTTTTTCCTTTTTTTGTTTTAATAGCAAATATAAAAAATTATTAACCGTATGAACTTTTTTTCCATGTGGAATGACAAAAAGTAAAGCATATATTTATCAATGAAATGTATCTTTTATAAAATAACTGCAAAAACAGCTTGTGTGATCCAACTGCATGGGATAAATGGATGAGGTCTACAAGATTTTACAATCACCGTTCATCTATTTCATCTTTTAAATATTATTCAACAGTAAATGATTTGTTATTTCATCAAGAAATGTCTTATCCTCCATCTCATCCCATCTTAAACCAAACATCGTTTGAAAGAGATTAGAAAATCAAACCGAGATATGTTAGGATTCAAAGATCATTTGTATTAATCTTTCTGATGTGTTTTTAAAAAATGCCTGGTGAAAATGAACTGATTTTTATCCTACTTAAGGATAAAAACTTCATAAAAAATATTATCCCAAGAATGACTGAAAATCAAAAATGTATGGATTGCATTTCTAGAATAAAAAAGGGATATATATGTGCATGTGGGTGTGTGTAGGTGTGTTAATGTATATAGCATTTCGATTTTTTGATTGCAGATTAGGGGAACAGTATTACTTTTATACATTTTTAAATGATTGGCTTGAATCTTCACAGTTCCTATTTTCTACTCAGCTGCAGTGGCATTGCATCACTGGTATAGACCCCAAATGCACCCAAAGGTGGAACAAAAAGCAACAGATGGAAACTATTCAAGGAGAGAACCCACTTCGAAATGAGAAATTTCCTGACAGTTGGAACAATTAATCAGTGGAATGACAAGAGATTGGACAACCATTTGTCTGAAATGGTATAGGGTTCCTGCTTGAGCAAGGGGTTGGACTACAAGACCTCCAAGGTTCTCTCAACTCTGTTATTCTGTTAAGCTTGCCTTGTGACAGAGAGCCTTCCCATTCATTTGCTTTGTCCTCTGCATTTTGGGCTTCTTTTATTTCATCTGTCACTCTGCTTTTCCAACTGCTGCTCTTGCACTTTTCAACTTAATTTGAATTAATGTTGCTGTGGATAAGGAGTTCAACATCAAGCAGCACTATAAGACAAAGCAGCCAACCTTCAGTCAATTTAATGGGCAAAGAAAGGAAGATGAATTTCGTAAATTTAAATTGAGCCTGGAAAAATACAATTTGGCATTCTAGCAATAAAGGGTGAAATTGGAAAGAAAGCAACAATGTGATGTCAAAAATGATAGCAGAACACTTGAAGCCTTTCATTGATGGGGATTTGGTGAGTGTTTGATGTTAGTTATAGACATTCTGCGCCCCGAGAAAAAAATATATTTTCAAACATCAGTTTCTCTTCAAGAACAGTTATACAACAAACAGAAGAAACGTCAGTCGATCTGAAAAATTGTATAAAGAACTACTGAAAAAAAATTGTCCACTTCTTCTCAATAAGTGCTCAGCAAGAGAAGAGATATCAAAGACATCGCAAGGCTTGCAGGTTTTTTATACGGAGTACATTCATATTTTTGAGGAGTTTGTACAACTGATACTTATTAAGCATACCACAGCAGGAGTTGACATTCTAGAAGCATTACTCAGGTATACTGAAAACATGGAGCTGGTATGTATCAGCTCCATCAGGTAGACCAGACCAGGAATCAATATTTATGCTTGTTTTGGACTTAGGTTATGTTTTTCCACTCATTGCTTTGGCAATAGATCCCATCTGTCTGTCAACTCTGTTCTTTATTCTTTACAGCACACATAACACCTAATGGAGTGCCAAATAATGATCAGATTAAAGAAAGTTGGCTCTGCTTCAAAGAGACATGGAAGGCCTAACAATTAAACAGTCTGAAATTTGTGGTAATTTTGTGGTACTGACCATTTAAGATGAGAAGGGAAGCTTTGCTTTGTGTTCATTTACATACAGGTGATTTCAGGCTGTTTGCCACTGTGTTTGACATGGACCAGAAAATGTTCAGTGGAACTTAAGTGAGATGGAGTGCAAAGAAGTGTCTACATCCAAATTTCATGCAGAGAGCTTACTTTGCTGCAGGTCTCCAGGAAATGTCTTGTTGAATCTGGGAAATATACCAATTTGGCAGAAGCTTTTTATGGGAAAGGTACATCAGAACTATAGTTTCGGGTTCTAGAATGAAGTAGGAGTAGTAAAGAGATCCTTCTTCTGTAAAAAGAAATTAAAGTTGTCATTAAAAACCCTAAGTCTCATGGAACAAAGTGAAGACTTAATGTTGATTTGAGTCCTGGTGAATAGGTTCCCACACCCAATGTTTATACCTTTTGTTTTTATTCTAGTTGTATTCATCATAAGAAAACACATTTGCTTTTTTCCAGTTTCTTATTCCAGACATGCACATTATTATTTTTTTTTAAAGAACAGAGTAACATTTTTTTCAGGGATTAAAAAAAAATCCACCCATTAATGTTTGAATTTAAAGTACCTGTTCTTTCTCTATAAGCAAGTTTGTAATGACTTCAGATTTCAACCAGAACAGGTTTTAGCCAATATATGCTGTTTTAAATAAACATTATTGGATTCCGTCGTAGGCATTCAGAAGAGTAAAAATGTTTAGGCATCATAAGCGATTATTTGGTTGCAAAGAGGTGAATATGTAAGCAAGTAATAAAAGATAAGTTATTGTGGGGCTTTTTTTCCCAAGACATGGAATTTATTATTTGAACTATGAAAGTCGAGATTTCTCATCCATACAGATGGTTTATGCAGTAGCTTTGGTTTACTTGGCATTGTTTTCAGCACTTCAGAGATAAAATAAGTATTATAAATGGTTGCTCTTTTCTTGTATAATAAACAATACAAAGCTTTATAGAGGTTGCTGTTTTCCTATCACATGCCATATGGATTTAATTGTAGAAATTTGGAGACACTCTTGCCTGGCAATGCCCTTGATAGATGATCTTGTCCAAAATGCATCCAGCTTTTAGAAAAATGAGATATTTTCACTTATACTTGGGATAGGTTTTTTCTTCTCCTTTTTTTCTCTCAATACCCCTCCCTCTTTTAGTGTCTTGTTCTGCAATTGCTTGATATTTTGAAAGTAAATAACAAGTCTTAATACTTTTATTACTGGATCTGTCATTCACTGAGCAGTGGCAACAGATTTTCCATTATTTCATGGGTAGAAACCTTTCTTTAAACAGTAGAATACTTATTAGGTTTTATTCTCATACTATTGCTTTGTAAATATTATCATTTCAAGGTGAAGGTTTCATAAAATCCTTCTGAACAATTCCTCAATATCACAGCATACATGTGCAAGCTTCTATTATATCTGAAATTCAAATATATCAGATTTCAATGAATTTGGATCCATTAAAGTTGGCTAGACAGGTTGTTAAACAAGTATCTGCAAAAACATGGCCATTCTCTCTCTCTCTCTCTCTCTCTCTCTCTCTCTCTCTCTCTCTCTCTCTCTCTCTCTCTCTCTCTCTCTCTCTCTCTCTCTCAGATTTTTTATGGAGATTCCTGGAGGTATGAGATAAGTGGCAAAAGATGCATTATGAAAGCACCATCAAATAAAGTATCAAGGATCTCCGAAAACAGAGTTGGGTATAAGGAAACAATGTATCATGACTTAGATATTTGGGCTGAATGCAAGCAAGTAAGAGTAGGAGTTGCATCATGACATCACAGTGCATGTGCAATTTTGTCTTATTGCTGGACAATTCCTGAGCTGAGAGGAGACAGGAAATGGGGAGAGGAGAAGGATCTCCAATTGTTCTCCTTTACACTCACTCTTTGGAGCATTTTGGCGTCAGCTGTCAGGCACAAGCAAACAGAACTACTCCATGAATAGACCCTAGTAGACTTCATTGCTGATCATCTATATCTGTGATGGCGAACCTATGGCACACATCAGTAGTGGGTTTCAAATCCTGTCATTACCAGTTTCCTCGTGGACACGCACGCATGACACTTCTGTGCATGCACAGAGATGTCCAGGTGGCTGGGCAGAACCTTCTGCCGTCGCTGCTACCAGTTCACCCAATGCTAATGCAATGTTACTGTTACTTTGTTTCATTGCCTACAGATAAAGTCATTTGACAAATGTGCATATTTGAGAAAACATCTACAAGCATTGTGTGAACTAAGGTTGAAAGTTGTGGTCATATTAAACCCTGACAAAGGCTCTGGAGCTGTTGTGCTAGACCAGGGTGTCAAACTCGATGTCATTGAGGCCTGCATCAGGGTTGTGTTTGACCTTGGGGGCTGGGTGGGTGTGGCCAGCTCAATGTAACTCGTGTTACATTGAGCTGGCCACACGATCAATGTAGATCGCCCAAGCAATCTGCCAACGAAAACAGAGCTCGGATGGCTGCCACAGCCTCCTGCAACTCTCTGCCAGCAAAAAGGGGGCTCAGGTGAGCTCTGTGTTCACTGTCAGAGGGTTGCAGGAAACCATTGCAGCCTCCCAAGCTCCGTTTTCTCTGCCAGAGGCACCACAGGCCAATCCTTTGCAATTTTTAGAGTGGCCCTGCAGGCCAGTTCTAAGAACCCCATGGTCTAGATTCGGCCCATGGGCCTTGAGTTTGACACCCCTGTGTTTCCATTTCCATACAAATGGAAAGTTTCTTCAATCTTGAATGACCCGACGAAGTTCCGAAAAGTTCATAAACCTGAAAGTACCAGCATGATGAAAGCTAGAATACATTGACACTTAAGAGATGATGCTCCTTTCCAAAATTATTGATGAGAAGACCTACAATAAGTTAAAATCTAATGGCTCCATGATGCAACTTTATGGACTACCAAAAATGCACAAGCCTGAAATGCTGGTCAGATCCATCCTAGTTATGTCGAGCTCTACTTACCATGAAGTTGCACGTTGGGTCCATGACATCTTGGTGCCTATAAGAGAGACACTTATTAAAACAATAGTAAAGGATTTGTTTGAACTTGTCCTCGATGTACAAAAAGATACTATGTGTTCGGTGGACGTTCAGTCTCTTTTCATGAATATCCCACCTCACGAGATGGTTGACTATGTGCACCTTAATGGAATCTAATCAAATATCAATTCCTATACCAATAGACATCCTAAAACAGGCAGTGCTACTCTGTACCAAAAATGTTCCTTTCCAGTTTCTTGATCAGTCTTACCAGCAGATTGATGGGGTTGCCATGGGAAGCCCTCTAGGCCCAATCCTAGTGGAGTTTTTCATCCATATGAATGAATCACTGTCAACTGAGCACATCTCAGTTGTCTTATTACAGATATGTGGATGATACGTTGATCTTCTGTCCATCAAAACAGACTGTTGATGACCTTGTGGATCACTTAAACAACTGTTATCCCAACCTGAAGGTCACCATTGAATATGAAGTTGATGAAAGGTTGCCCTTTTTGGATATATTGATCATCCAAAGGAGTGATGGGTCTATTAAAAAAATGGTGTATAGGAAGTTAACATGGTCTGGCCAGTTTCTGAACTTTTCAAGTTTCACACCAATCAAGCACAAATCTGCGCTAGTACAGACACTGTTCACACAGTGCTGAATATGCACTGATGATTGTTTAAAAGAAGAACTGGAATTTCTAACTCAAACTCTTTGTTCAAACAGTTACCCAAATCACTTCATTGACAGACACAGTAAAACAAGAGACCCAAAGCTGGCAGTTTCAATTGTCAGTAAAAAGAAAGTGTTTATTGAGCTGCCGTTCAAGGGGGATCAAATGGCATGTCTGATGACCCGATGCCTAAACACCCTAATTGAATCAACGTTCAGCATGGTTGAGCTTCATGTACTGCATCAAACCCAGAAGCTACTGTTACCGTCAATCAAGCAAGTACAATCTATCAGCACCAAAGCCCACTGTATTTACCAATTTGTCTGTAATTAGGGAGACAATTACATCAGCAGAACTGATAGGTGCCTGGCTTTCAAAATGAAAGAACACATTCCAAAATGGATCTAGATGTCAAACCCTGAAAGGGCAAGCCTCCAGCAAGCTGTCTAGGGTTGCCATTCAGGGAGGGGAGGCTGCAGCGCCTTATTGATCAGATGGGAGATGGTAGTGCTGCTCTGATCAGCTGGGAAGCAAAAAATGGATCAGCTGAAGAGCAGCTGGGCATGGGGCACTGGGTGGAGGCTGTGAAGTTGCTCTGCGTGTTCATAAGGAGCTGGATGTCAGAGCCGATCGGCTAGGAAGCGAAGCACTGATCAGCTGCAGCACGGAAAGTAGCCCAGCAGCTAAGCATCGGCCTCGACACAGCTGAAGATTGCTTGCGGTGTCTGGAAGCTGAGGGAGTGGGGTAGGCACGTGCAAAAGGATTTAAGGCACAGAAGAGAGGCCACTGTTAGTATTGACTTTGTCCGTACGTACTCAGTGCCGGGTTTTTACGCTTTCCAGGATAAAATGCTTCAAACAAAACTGTGTTGTTTGTGGTTTCTTGGTGCTGGATACTCGGAACATGACACCAGACAGTATTGAGTAATCCAACAGCAAATCATGGCCCTAAAATGCCGCCTTCTGCTATCATGAGACATATACTAGATACAGGTCACCAAGTTGAACCAAATACTGAGTTCAGGGATTTATTGCATCACAGGAACTCTTGTTTTTCACTTAAGCAGTTGTCATCAATCGAGTGAAGCATCCCTTATACGTGCAGAACAGCTATATGTCAATCTGCACCTATCTGCACCTTCCATGGCCATAGGTTGTGTCATGGTTGGTGTTCACACATGTTATGTATCTAATTAATACTCTCGCTGGACTTTATGCTCTATGTTGATTTTTAACCGTGTTATTGTAGTTTGGTACTGTCGAGTCAATATGAAATGCTTGCATCTACTGCTGTTCATCTTTTAACTGCTTTGTTCAAATTGTTAAGGGGACTAACTGCTTTAAAGACATTTATACTTTTCATCTGGTTCTTAAGGGGAATTAGGATGGACAAATGCTAATAACTCTGTATGCATGCAACTTGTAAAATTACACTGTCCATACTGGCTGCTTCCCCCACTCATTTTAAAAGTCAGCTGTTACAGGTAAAGGAATAAGCCAATTCCTAGAACAGAACAGGCATTATTATGGAACTCATAGTAATCCAAACAAACTAAGTAGGACCAGCTTTGGTTAGAACTTCGGTATAAATTTATTTGAAAATATTATAGTTGTAGAATGGGCTAGAAGTTTAAAACAATGCTGTGAAAGAAGGGAAATGAAAACCACTTCTGCATTTTTCCCAAGAAAGTTGCATAGATGTTTTCATAAAGACTCCCAAATTAAAGTTTGACATGCAAATTATTTTACATTCTAAAATCCTAGTTTTCTCATTAATAGCTAAAAACCATTGTAGCATATAACCATGTTGAAAAAATCAAATCTAAAACTTTAGCTGTGAATAATGTGAAGCACAATTTCAGAAAGAGGGTTCTAGATATATCTAATTTCTTAACCACAATAGCAGATTCAGAGAATGATTATTCTCCCTAGAATTGTAGGAGAGCATTCAGAAATGAGTAGTAACTATCTTCTGCATGTAGACTGAGCGTGTGATCTTATTTGCATCTTTGGTCACTCCCTCGTTTGGTGATTCCCAGTTCAGCTCAGTCTTCATGCAGAAGAGATGTATTGGAGAGAGCTGCGCCTTTGGGCCTGGATTCTCCAAATCCAGGCCCACCATGGAGAAACTAGTAGGATTTACATCAGAGCATTTGTAACGTTAGCTGCACCTGAAACTGTTTCGAGGGGACTTGAGATATCACTATAATGATTAGTTTATTCTTCACTGTATAATCCACCTTGCATGATGCTGAATGGCTTTGTGAAATATATAATCAAAGCAATAATTAGCCATTTTATTGGGGCTGCAAGAAAGAGGCGAGATAGTGAAAAGTGAGCTGAATGAAGACAAAAATTCAAATCTGCTTACCTAAACAAGTTTATTTTATTGTTTTGTTATATATTGTTATCTATTTGATTACTTTAAATAATCCAGGGACACTGAATTAGGCTGCTCTACAAGATCAATGAAGGAATGCATGAATTTAAATCATAAACAAGCTATCAGTTTGATAACTGTTGGATTTATGTCACATATATATCGAAACACATCAAAAATAAGAACAAAGGATTCAAAAACGGTAGCAAGGTACATTCAGAAACAAAGTATTGGTGAAAACTATGCATTATTTTATGGGTTCACAGAACTTTACCATTTACACTACCTGCAACAAGGCAAGCAATTTTTGAAGGTATAATTCTTGCAAAGAAAACATATGCCCTTGATGAATTCTGATGCAGAAACAGCAATGAAAGTCAAGGGAAGTGATGAAAACATATTTTTCCATGTCAGACTCAATTGAGAATTAAGCCATATTCTGTGATATTTCACAGAAACAAATAGCAGTAGTTAATATCAATAGTATGTAATACATACCGGTTTTACTAAGTGATTTAGTCCCACCCCTTTGTGACATCACTTCCACCCACCCCGACCCCTGAAGGACTGTAACTACATCATCCTCCGCTTTTCCTGTCCCACAATCATTTTTACCGTAAGTAGTGAGACGTCATTTCCCTCAGACTTTTATAACTCACAATCCTTTTCCCGGAAGTAGTGTAATACCTCCCAGTTTCATCCCACTTTACCTGTTATCCTTTCCCTGGTGGTACCATGACATCACCGCAAACCATCCCACCCTTGGAACCACATGGCCTTTCACCCGGAAGTTTTGTAACAGCAGGCATTCTGCTCTCCCATAATACCTATCATCCAGAAGGACTGTGATGTATTAATTATTATTATTCATCAGAGTGTGTTCTCATTGGGCCGTATTTGTAGAGGTGGCAATTGGTAGCAGCAGCCTGTGACATTGCTGCTATGACTCAGATCAGCTTCCCATTGGCTGAATTGAGCACAAGACTGCCTAATACTAAAAACAGAGGCACATCTGATTGGTTGGACGCTGGCTTGAGCAACAGCCCCTCCCCCAATTAATTAAAAAGCATGCCTGATTACACACCATGGGGAGTAAAAGCATTATCAATTTAAAGTAAGCAAACCCTGTCCCTATTCTGGTACCTATTTCCTGTTGTAATGCAAGGAATTTGGGCCACGTCTCATCTTTTTTTTTTTCTAGGATGTTTTACAGTACATTGCCTAGATGTAAAAATAAAAACTCATATTTTGCAAAATCCCTTTTTTGTCTGTGTTTTTTAGCTTTTTCTAAAAGGCTTCAAGTGTAAAATTAAAAGTCTGGAAAAAATACATTAGGAGAGTGGATGGGAGCCTAAGGTGGGGGAGATAGTCACACTGACTAGCAGTAATGCATCAAATACAACTCCAGTCAAAGAGACACATAATACAAGAAAACAAGAAAACAATGACTGGGGATTGAGGGGGAATTCATTTTGTAAATATAAAGGAAAAAAAATGTGGGATTTATGTATATGCTTGCTTATGGCAACTGGGCACAGGACGTATTGGGACATTTTGGGCATGCGCTGTAGAGTCATGTTAGAGTGCATGCATGTGACGTGTGTGACTGCATGTGTGACAGATATGTTTGCAGCATGTTTGGGCTTGTCCCTGGCATGGCCTGCTTTGCATGGTCTTATAAAAAGGGTCTCTTTGGAATACTTTATAGTCAGGAGAAAATAGAAGTGGAAGAAATGAACTACTTAAAGGATAGAAATCTCCCTATATTAACAGATGAAATGAATGAGATGTTAAATAACAAAATTACAATGATGGAGATGAAGGCAGCTATTCAAAAGCAAAAAAATAACAAAACTCCAAGACCTGATGATATCCCCTCTGAGTTCTATAAAGAGATACAGGGACCTGTAGAAATGTTACTGTTGAACATATACAATGAAGCTTTAGGGCAATCCAAACTACCAAAGCCATGAATACATTAGAATACTATGAGGCCCACCCAGATAAGCAGCTGGCATTAATGTTTGTAGATTCTCAAAAAGTGTTTGACAATCTAAACTGGAAGTTTCTTATTAATCAATTGGAAATTATGAATTTTGGGGAGAAATTTATAGGCATGATCAGAGCAATCTATTTGAAGCAATTGGCTAAAATAATAATAAATGGGGAAACAACAGAGAGGATTAGTATAACTAAGGGAGTAAAACAGGGATGTCCCTTGTCATCCCTCTTATTTATATCATCATTGGAAATATTATTAATACAAATTAGACAAAATCAAATAATAAAAGTTGTAAATTAAACAAGAAGAACATAAAGTTCAAGCTTTTGCAGATGATCTGGTTTTTATCATAGAAGATCCTTTGAAGACGAGAACCATCTTGATTCATGAAGTAGAAGAATTTAGTAAATTGGCTGGATTTAAAATAAACAAGGAAAAAACTAAGATATTAACCAAGAATTGTACCAAAAGGCAAGATGAGGAATTGGAAGAGAAATTGGGGATTCAAATTGTCAAAAAGAGAAAATATCTGGGAATTTAGTTAGCGGCAAAATGTTCTACATTAAAAGAGGATAATTATGATAAATTGATACAACAAATACAAAAAAAATTTAGACATTTGGGCAAAATTACAGAAATCTTTAGTTGGTAGAATTGCCATAATAAAAATGAATATACTACCAAAATTGTTATATTTATTTCATACAATTCTAATAAGGTTAGAGTCCCTTGGAAGTTGGGTGGCATAGAAATGCGATAAATTAAAGTATTTTTTGAACAATTGAATAGAATAATAGGTAAATTTTTTTGGTTGGGGAAAAAAGTCCGAATAAAACACAAACTTCTTCAGGACTCCAGAACCAAAGGAGGCTTCAGCCTACCTGATTGGAAACTATATTATCAAGCAGCGGCAATAATGTGGCTAAAGGAGGTTAGCTTTTAATTGGGTTCAATTAAGAAATAAGAAAGTATTAACATTGGAAGGCCATGATCTTCAATTGGGATGGCACACATTTTTATGGGAAGGAAAAAACAAAACCCACACATACTTCCAGAGACATCTACTGCGAAATGCTTTGTTAAATATTTGGGATAATATAAGGAAAAATCACTATATGAAAGTTCCAGTTTTGATTTCAACAATGGAAGCCATAATCTATCCCAAAGTATTAGACATAAACGAAGTAGTAATATACTCAGAACTTTTAGTTGAATTTGAAAACTTAAAATCAGAGCAGGATTTAAGAAATCAGGGGATAAAAATTGATTGGTGGCCATACATGCAAATTAGAACAAAATACAAAAAAGACTGGGAACAACATGTATATAACCGGGAACAATTGTTCTATATACAACATTGTATATAAAACAATTGGAACTTGACAAGATATTATTAGGAACAGGGGGATATAAAGTGATGTTTCGTTGGCTAATACTGGAGGGCATCCTAATCGCATGGCAAGAGACGAAATTTAGGATAGACAGTTTGGAAAAAGCCCAGGAGATTTTCGAACATCATTTCGTCCTAGAGGAAGATCAAGGAACCAGAGAAGAACTGGAAAATAAAAGCCGACAGGAACCTTCCACAGAAGAAACAGAAGGTGAACAAGAGGAAAAGAGAAGATTGAAAAGAGAAAGAATGGAGAGAGAAGGAGTGAGGGAAAAAACACAAATAGTAAAAGAAAACACAAGAAGACTAAGAATAACAAATAGATTTTACCATGCAAATATTAGAGGGATGGGTTGTCCTTTTGTGTAGCAATATGAATTCCAATCTGATTCAATGTTTCTTTCAGAATGTGAGGAAGATGAACTGTTTGCCACATTTACAATGCCCACAGATTCTCAATGGGGCAGTATAACCCAATTATGAGGGACACAAGAAAGTGAATTAAAAGGTGTGGTATTTAATTTTCAGACATCATTACTATAAAAAATGCCTTATTTGTTAAGGGCCTGTAACCAAACAATAATGTGTAAGAAAGAACTCCAGTTTCAAGCTATAGTTTGTCAGTATTTTAAGGATGACTCTACATTTTCTCTAGCAAGAATGATATCTTATGGTTCGGTGTTTTTTTCAGAATGGGATGATGATGAAATGTTTCCAGTATTTACAATGCTCACGGATTCTCAATGGGCCATATATAACGGGGGTCACAGGGAAGCCCCATTACGAGGGACACAAGAGAGTAAATTAGAAGATATAGTATTTAATTCACAGGCATGCCGTTTGTATAAAAGACGTAATGTATTAGGGAATGCAAAGAAGGTGTGCCGCTATACAATAATATGTGTGGAAGGGGTTATGTTAGATGCTATAGTCAGCATTTTATTGTAATAAATGTGAGTACCCAGTACCTCATTGCTGTACTTTCCTTCCATAATAGTGGAACGGTCAGATGCATGCCAAATTCCCAAGGAACAGTGTTTCACAATGTGTTCAACGGGGTGGGAACCCACAACCAAGCACATTGCATGGACCTGTGGAGGAACAGCTGCAGGAAATGGAGCAGCAGCTATCCACAAGATATGGACTGGAAGAAATGGAAACGCAAGGTAGGAACTGTTATTACATACAAGTGTTTGCCTTTGTTTCACTCTGCATTCAATATATTAATTGCAATATAAGTAAGAATCCTAACTGTTATTTATTCGTGTGCCTACAGAGACAGTGATCAGTTGTTTGCAGACGTTCCAATGCCTACTGTTTCACAACGAGTTTGACACAGTATTGAACCACAGCCGTCCACTTCATGCATTGCACGGGAGGTACAGGGACAGGAAATTGAACCCCAGCCATTCACATCCCATGACATACAAGGTTAATTAAAATGCTCAATAATTCCTAAATATGAATGTTTGTATTCATTAAACCAGGATCATCTCCAGTTCCGCAATAGCAGGCACCTCAGCCTCCGTACCATGGCCTGTAGATCGCTTCCACTCTGCATGCCATTACATCCAGCGCTGGCCAGCCGGGTCCTGGAAGGCTGCCAGTCAGCTGTGCGGGCGATAATGTCATTGTCTCCCTTGCTGCCGCTTCATGCTTCACCCAGAGCCAATGCTGTCCCAGCCAGACACCTTGTCGCTGCCTGGGCCGACACTTGGCATGCCACCACCCAGCTGTTGCTCCTGCTGCACTCTCCAATTCTCCCCTCCCACGCAGGCACAGCAAACCAGTCGGGGTTTGACACCCCCCAAAAAAAGCAAAGGAAGAGGGAGTCCACTCATGCCATGAACATATTAAAGTCAATCCTGCTAAAACAGATTGCTAAACTCTTTTTAATCTCTTTGTGGGGTAAATTAGGATAGGGCACCAATCAGCTGACCACTGCTGTGGTGATAGAGCCTGAGGACTTATTTAAGTATCTTTTTGTACCCAATTTAAGAAGTATCCTCTTGTGAATTTGTGAATGACGAAGCAGATGTTGTAACATGGAAAGAACCCACAAATCAGCCTACTAAGTCAACATGTACAAATGTGTCCATTGCCAGTTTTACAACCATTTATGCATGGTTATTCGATAGTTTGGGGGACAGACACCACTGTCACGATACTGATTTTGTTATTTTTATTACCAGAGAGGGGGCATGGACACCAACATTAGGCGATTATTTAGGGCACCTAAATAATGAGGGTGAGGAAAAGAAAGAGATCAAGGTACAATAGCCAGGCACTGTTAGGATTAAGAAGCAGTGGGCTCTGGAAACATGTGTTGAAAAAAACTCTATACACCATAAAAAAGAAGGGTAAAAAGTAACCATTTTATAGGGCAGGGTCTCAGTTCATCCAGGATGTCTGAGAGGGTGCGTAAAAATTGAGGTTTAAAAAAAAATCTTACTAAAGACCGGTCTAAAACAGAAAAAGGCCATTTTATGCAATGCTAATAATGACCTGGTGGGGGCAATAGCTGGAATAGCCCTGAACACTTTAAAATGTAACCTACCTCTGAAGCCTTCACAATACCGGAGTTTAAAGAGAAAGACAGACTATTAAAAAGCTCTCCCTAAAAAAGAAGAAACAGGTTATTCTCCAGTCAGGTGGCTTTACTGATCCATTACTAGGTGCCACTATACCATCTCCTGTATGGAGAATTAGTGCAGGGAAAGCGCCTTAGAGGGTGTTATGGTCTCCACTGCCAGTTCCACTGGCAGTGGCATCAGACAACGATGAGGCTGAGGAAGAGCGTGGGCCAGTCCTGGAGGCTGGGGCAGGCCCGGATGAGGGTTCGGCGTCAGAGGCAGAGATGGGGCCAGGGCCATCAAGGAGTGATGCGTGGACTTTGGAGCGTCCAGTGGTTGACACTAGAGAGGCAGAGGAACAGGAGGAGCCTGTTCCTAGTGCACATATGAGAAGAGCTGCCAGAAGGCAGGAGCAGCTAAAGCAGAGAGGATGACTCAGGAATAGGGCCAAGAGATTATTGGCCCCTCCCTTAAGGCTTAAAAGACCAGCAATGGCTCTTGGCCTCTTTGCCGGAAAACAACTGTTGAGAGATTTGCTTCATGTTTGGCTATATTTCTTTGTTAGCATCCTCTGTTCCTGAACTGTTGCCAAGAAAATCATTTAGCAGTTTGCCTAATTATCCCAAGATCAGAGATAAACTGAAGAATGGAGTTTTGAGGACTTTGCTTTCATTTAATTTGGAATACACTGAGAATTCTCAGCTGTTTTAATAGAATCTGTTTGTTTTTTGGAACAATTTTGCATTTAATATTAACTATGTGGGCCTGGGTCACAACAGAGGGAGACCACAGCTGTGATATAAGGATATTTGCAAGAGGGGTCTAAAGGCCTTGGGAGTGGACATTAATGACTGGGAAACCTTGACCTCTGATTGTTCAATTTAAAGGCTAAAGACGCAGCATGGCCTTCTCCAATTCAGAGACCCTTGTTCGGCAGGCTGAGGCAAAGAGGCAGTCCTGGAACCAGTGAAATTTGGAGGCTGGGCAGGGGACAGAATATATTTGCCCTCAATGTGGAAGGGATTGCCACTCTTGAATTGGCCTTTTTAGTCACACCAGATGCTGTTTTAGGATCTTCTTCCAGAGCATGATACCGTAGCCTTTTGAGACTGAAGGTTGTCATGGCCAATGACTAGGTGCCGCTATACGATTGCTGACTAATCTATTAGTCCAGTAAACATGGAGCACACCAAGAAAATGTATTTGGTGTCACGTTATGAGATGGATTGGATAAAGACGGAACCCTACAATAGAGACTATGGCTGTTAGCCGCTTGGACGAGGACATGCAGACCATTCTCCAGAGAAAGAATCTAAATTGAGGATGACAAGATAAAACTGTACAACACAACGCTGCAGAGGTTTCTAAGGTTGACCAGGCAAAATGACTCTGAGAAGGACATTCTGAATCTTATCCAACTTCCAGAGGATTTTAAACAACCCCTTTCTGTTCCAGAGCTGACACTCCAGCATTCACAGAAAGATCTAACAACACAGAAGATATTAGATGGAGTGAGCCCTCCATCTAATACAAGATTATTAGATACAAGAAAAATGCTGAACTTTTGTTGAACAAAATGAAACAGCATCAAGACATTTTGGGGTAGGATAACTATGGTATGGTTTTATACAAGATACCCTGGTTCCTGGAACTAACATTGTAGACCTGATCAAAGGGGTTTCTCAACATCAATTGTATACTGTGAAATATTATCCTAAGGGGTGGAATGAATTTATATCTGTCATGGCTGAGATGAATGTTCCAACAGCATTGCTAGGGTCTAGCTCTGTTAAAGAGCAATTAGAAAAGCTAAGAGTCCAGTAGTTTTAAGGTTGTAAATTCTACTAAATTACCTTCTGCTATGTCTGCACCTGTTGAGATGCCTATGTCAAATCCTAAAAGCTGACTGGATCCAATTGTGAATGAATAAAACACTATAAAACATGCAATGCTTTTAATGTTTTGTGTTTATTTTATAATGGACTATACATGTAACTGTTACATGTTCCAGGCCCTCTTCCCGGCTTCATATTTACTATAAATTGTTCCACCTTTTGATCATTTTTGACATCTTTTTCAGAAAACAGCTTTAAAACATCTTTGTAAGTTATCCCTTTAAAATGTTTTAAGTAGATAAAACAGGCAGTGCTGCCCATAGATTATTGCTAGGGGATGCTGCAATACCAACCTTGAAGAGGTTGATGTGTATAGTTCTTAACTTGCCGTTGTAAAAACTTCACAATGCCAATGGGAAAGTCAGAGTTGTCTGGAGCTCTTCCATAAAAACTCTTCCAGTAAAAAAAATTCCAGTTTTACTCTTCCAGTAAAAAAAAATCACCATTGCTTTAAATTGGAAAGTAGAATATTGGTATACTTTATGCAATTGGACATGTGATGCGACACCCAGAAAAATACAGCATCCTTCACTTAAACTTCCAGGGAAAAATTGAAGGCAAACAAGACCCAGGCAGAAGAAGAACATCATGGCTTCAAAACCTAAGGGACTGGTTTGGACAAAACTCAGCAGAACTTTTTCATACCACTCTTGACAGAAATAGGATTGCTAACATGATTGCCAACATCCAATGACGGACATGGCACAAGAAGAAGAATGCAATTGGCCAAGCTGAACAGAATCTGCAGCAGCATTTCAAAGCACCAGAAATATAAAAAAATCTTCCCTAGTTCATGCTAATATCCTTAACCAATGAATTATGCAACAGACCCTTTGTTTAGTTCAAAATGCCATGGAAACATCATTAACGTGCATATTTTCAAAGTGTACCGCAACATACTTTTTCTCTCCCAATCTGATCATCGTAAGAGATATAGGTTATATGCTGCAACATTTTTAGTGGCACAGATTATTAAGTGCACATGTGAAAAGTTATAGACTTCCAAAAGAACTCATAAAGGAAGAGTTATGAATATTAATTCAAAACAATATGATGGATGTTCCCTTGATGTTTCTTTTAGGAGCTACAATCTTGCTACAAAGGTTTCCTTTTTGTGGAGTAGAAAAGATAAAACAAAACAGAAGAACTCTGTTAAAAAGTTGCATTTGTTACTTTATAGTATTATATAGTTTATTCCCTAAGGCTCAATGAAAAATGAATTTGCTTCCCTTATTATGAAACTACTTTGTTTAAAATCAAGTTTCTATATGTGGATTTCTTTTTTCCATGCATGCCATTAAAAGCTTAGCATTTCTTCTCTCAAATGAAGACATATTTTTTTGGATTACATCTGATAGAAATCTGGAGCTACACGGCAGTGTTTTATTTGTGAACCTTGAGATAAGACAACCAAAAATGTGAAGGGTGCCAAGTATTACACTGGTTGCTGTGGGGAATACTGGTTTCTTTTATAAAAAATGTTATTTTCAGGAGAAAAAGGGAAGAGGGTGAATTTGGGGTTGGTGTTTTTATTTGACAGGTTTTCACAATGTTTGAAGTTGTTTGATATTTTTGTAAAATTACTCCTTGATAGCGACCATTCAAAGTTATGATGGACCTCCCCAGGGATACTTATGGGGAGGTCAAAGTTTCATTGGCCATCCATGTGATCAGATTTTGGGCACTTGGTCACTATCTGACATTTATAGCCATTTTCTGCATTCCATAGTCAAGTGGCTACAATTTACTACTTTTTTGCCAGAAAAAAAACTTTACTTTAATTGTCTTCTAATGCATATTTTCCTCCACTTCTACCCCTATTTTTAACTGGTTCACAGTTCATATAAACTGTTACCCATCATATGCTTTCCTCCACTCCTTATTGTTTATTGGCTGGTCCACAGCGTTCCTTCAATTGTTTTCCAGCTCATGCTTTCCTCCACTCCTAACTCTTATTTTAATTTTTAACTAATTCCAAGCTTTGTTTCAACTGTTTTCTAATATAATACCTTCCTCCACTCCTACCATATTTATTAACCTGGAGCAAAACTCTAGCTAATTTCCAAAATCATATTTCACGTTACTCCTAGTTTCACATATTTAATTGATTGATAACATTTTGTTTTAATTATTATCTCGCTTGCATTTTCCTCCCTTCCAACTTCTTTCATTCAATCTGTTAGCTTCAAATTACTTCACAATGTATTACCCATATTGTTTTTCAATTTATTCTCCTCCATATTTCTAATTTAAAATAAAAGTATATTTTAACAAATATCTTCCAATGTCTTAAAAAACCTTTTCTTCTAAATTATTGAATCTACAAAAAATTCAAAGTTTAAGAAAAAGTTAAAGCCTCCAGAGATCGTATTTTTCTTAAATCATTGTGCTCTTATTTCTTAATCAAATTATTTGTGTATTTAAATATATATTAAAACAAGATGATGATAGTAATAACAAGGCAAATAATAACAATAGTAATTACAATAAAAAATAAGGAAGTAATAGAGACATCAGTAAAAAGGGAAAAGGGAGTTTAAAAATAAAAAAGAATTAAACAATTATATTAGAGAAAAAAGAAAAAATAGAGAGGGGAAAAAAAGCAGATGAGAAAAGAATAAAACAAATAAAAAAAGAAAGATAAGAAATAAAAAGAAAGCATGGAGAAGAAAGGAAAGTATCTCCTAACATTAATCATTCACTCAATAACCATTACATCCATTTGAATCAAAATGTGATATTTTGTTATCTTGTTACTTGATTTATTCCATTATTTTTTTTCCCAATCTGTCCAAATGTATTTCTTTTCCCTTTCAATGTCATCAAAGTTATAAGTTCTGCAAAGTTAATTCTGGAACTATTCCATATATGGTATCATCATGTCTTCCTTTTGTTGCCACGCCTTTCTCTTATAATCACTTTTATTTAGTTCAGTTTCCATTATTCCATTTAATTTCTTCTTTCAAATCTTCCATAAGTCCTCCAGTGAACAGATTATGTATTAGAAACCAAGGTCTCTAAGTCTTTTCTCAGTATCAATTCAATATAAGTAACAAGCAACATAGTTTCTCTTTTCAATTAACAAATAGTCTGGGATTCATACTTTCACTTCAGAGCTAGCAGCCATTTTATCCATCACCGTTTGTCTTTTGCCTTTACTTTTAAAACATAGTTGTTTCCTCTTCTCCTTCCTCTCTCCCGGATATAATCCAGTCTCACTCCACAAAATCAGTCTAGCCTCGTTTATTCACAGGAAAAAAATAAATAAAAACAGTTAAAAAAATTATATCTAAGCCATTTCCACACAATCATAATAAGTGCTTTCTATCAAACAGGTCCTTTGTCTTTTAGCCCCTGTAATTGTTAGCTGCTATTAAAATAGGGGCTCACTTGTTGCAGTCCATATCTGAGGGCAGCTCTCACCTGGGCAATTGTTAAACTCACTCAGCATACAAGCTCCCTGTTCTCCGCTTCTCCTCATCTCCTCCAGCATGATCCTTGTTCCCAGTTGCCGTGGTTTCAGGACAACTGCCAGGGCTGTCATTCCACTGCCGCTGGCATGAAGGGAAAGCCTCCGGCCCTGAAGAATCTGCCCGCTCCTCTCGGCCACCCAAAGGGTCCCTTCTTGACCCCCTGTCCTTTCAAGACATGGGTGGTCCGAAGACCTGTGGGTGGCAGCTTGGCAGACAGGGTTTTGGCAGAGCTCCGCAGAGCTTGCTATTTCCCCATCTGTGTCCCCGCGACACCAGCCGAAAGTCTCCACTTCAGCTTCTTAATTGCCCATTGATAAAGGTGGGGCTGAAACTCTACCTGAGTTTTTGCTTATTTTCTTTTTAGGGAAATTCCCCTGCTCTTTTAATATTTTTATTTTTTTGAGTTTCTTTTTCTAGGAGAGGAGTGAATCGTATCTTCCAACAGTGGTAAGTTTGGTCAGTCAGGCTTCGGAAGGTCTGCTTCATCTGGTTGCTGTGATGACCCTTTTTGTGACTGGATCCAAACCCAATTCTCTGGCTCAAATGGATGGGAGGTCTCCACTGGAGGAAGCTCCTGGAACCAAGTGCTCTACTTCTACAGATATGAGTCATCTGTGCAGGGCTAAAAGACACAATAACAAGATCCCCTCCCCCCTTTCTGGGTGAGGAAAGGCATTGCAGGATCAGAAGCCAGGGATAAACAGCCTGCAGGCAGAGCTTGAAAGAACAGCAACACATCAGTATTGCAGTTAAGTGAACTTTAAATGTTTCCTCATAAACTTGGGCTTTTTCTTAAAAGCACAGAGAGGAAAGAAAAGTTGAACTCTATTCTTCACCCTGTCTAGATGGCCAGCCTCTTGCTACCTTATCCAGCTGCTTCGATAGATAAGCAACAAGGCGATGCCATGACCCCAGTTTCTGAGTAAGGACCCCCACTGCTACGTTCTGCTTCATATCTACAAACAGTTGAAATGGCTTCTGTAAGTCAGGAAGTTCTAGACTGGGGGCTTGCATTAAAGCATTTTTGAGCTTTGAAACTTTTCTCTTCCTCTTTTTCCCATCGCAGAGATTCTTTATCACTTCCTCGTCGCCTCATAGAGAGGTTTATCAATTAGGCTGAAGTTAGGAATCCATATACGACAGAAGCCTGCAGCCCCTAGAAATCTTTTCCCAGTGCAGCCCCGAAGAGAGTTGGGGAGTTCTTGAATCCTTGGGATACCTGTGTCCAGGCATACTGTTGTTTTCTTCCTGTCACTGGATTTTCCCATTCAAATGCAAATAAGTGCTGACCCTTCTCATGTATAGGTAAATGGTCGCTGTAATATCTTCCTTGTCGCTCCTTGGATATTGATGGAATAGGGGGAGGCTTGGCTCAAAGGCTGCATTAGGACTGAGTGAGTGGCCCCAGTATCCACAAGGAAGGGGGTAGGTTTGCCTCCTATTGTTAAACTGATAATAGGTTCCGGGAGGCGGGCTGAACCTGGTCAGTCTCAGTCCCATTCCTCCACTTCTGCCAGGCCTATGTGGGGGGATTTTGAAAGTCCTTCTCTTCATCCTCTCCCTCCCTGACTTCTCCCTAGGCCACCTCTGTAATTCTTCACAAACCTACCTCTTCTTCCTTCTTGTCCTTCCTCTTTATCCTTTTCCGGCACACACCCTTCCAGTGCCCTTCTTTCTTACATATGGCAAACTAGTTACGTCCGAAACCCATTTCATACGCTTTACCTCTGCCACCTCCCCTTCCTCTTGGTACTCCCATCATAATGGCGGCCAGCAGTTCAGCCTTCTTCTGCATTTTCTGGTCCTGCTTCCTCTCCTCCACCCTGTCCCTATTTACAAAGGTTTTTCAAGCCACTTTCATCAGTTCACTCATAGACTTTCCCAGGGTTCCCTCCAGTCTTTGTAACTTTTTACGTATATCTAGGACACTTTGTGATATAAAGGTCATGGCAAGCATTCGAGCATTTTCAGGCTCTGTTGAATCAATAGGAGTATACATTTGGTATGCCTCCAGCAACCAAGTATAAAAAGCTTCCGGACTCTCAGTAGCTTCTTGCATCACCAGGGAAGACTTGGACATGTTAATGGCTGGTTTTCCTGCTGCATGGACTGCCCGCAACACCAAATGTTGATAGTCCTGAATTGCCCGTAGTTGGCCATATGGACTCTACAAGGGATCCTTTGTAGGGAGCCATTCCTTGACATATGCTTCAGGAGTGCGACCTTGGGGAGATCGGGGCTCACTATCTTTGATACTGCAATCCTAGTCTATTCCCTTTCGGGGTGGCACGGTGTGTGAGACTAAGAACCTACATTGTTCAATTTTGCACTTCTGGATCCAAAGTGGAGTCTTTGGAGTAAGCCTAGCTACACATCAATATAGGGTGGTCTGGGTGTCCTAATGGGGTGAAACACTAACTGGAGTACCTTTAAAGCTATAGAGAAGTCTAATGTTCCCTTATCAGGCCAGTCCATGTTAAACTCTGGCCAGTCCACCTCACAGAAGACCGTCTGCTTGCTCCGTTTAATACCATAGTTCTGAGTCACATAGGTGGTATTAAAATGACTCAACATACACTCTAATGGAGTGAACAGCACATTTCCACCCCCTCCCATGATCCTCCCTGGGTATCAGACAAGACAAATGAGGAAAAGGGTATGAGAGGAAGGTAAGGGGTCCATTCCTCTCAGGCTGACACGAAGGACTTTGTTCCACACTTTCATGTCTGACCCAGGGAGCAGGATGAACACGGTCTCCGATGGGAACTGCAAACGCCACTCACTTTCTACTGGCCCAGGGTGCTAGACACTCACAGTCACCTTTGGGAACCACAGTAGCCTTTTACACCACACACTTTCAACACTCCTCCCATCTTTTCCAAAGAGAGGGTGATTAGTCCTCTCCTCCATCCCTGTTTACAGGGAGGGATTATTCAACACCCAATACTTGCCTGCAGGCATATCCTATGTCCTTCGGCCGGCTGAAGAATTTCCTGGTCTCCTTTCCCTTTACAGGTGGTTCTTGGAGGTGTCGACCGCAGCTGCCAGAGCCTAGTGTCACCGGGAAGTCCCTTGGATTGAAGTGTGGTGCCTGGGATGTTCCCTCTAATTCAACAAAGCTCCCCGGCAGAGGGGTAACCCTCCAGAGAATCCCAAGACTCGTTGTCTCCTGACTGGCTCGCCAGAAATGTTGCAGGAAACTCTCGTTACCAATTTCAGAAGACAAGACCATGAAGGGTTGGAGAACACAGGTTTATTTGTGCAAAGGTTCAGAGCATCGGCATGGCAGATTCTGAACCCTGGGCTGCTCCCAGGGTTGGTCTTTTATAGTTTAACATCCTGGCTTCCTTGAAGTGTTACACTTTGTCACACTTATCTGGAGTTCAAAGCAGTTCAAAACAGGATACATAAAAAGGAGAAGTTACCTTGCTATATTTTCTATTTAGGGTATTATCTTACACCATCTGTTACTTTTGATGTCCATCCTTTATCAGATATTCCGTTACAAAACAATGTAGTATGTAGGTCATTGAGTGTATGGTTACATTTAGCAACTTTTCTGTACTTTCCTAAAGCTTACAACATCTAAGCAACCTTAAATTAAATTAAATTAAATTAAATTAAATTAAATTAAATTAAATTAAATTAAATTAAATTAAATTAAATTAAATTAAATCTCTTAATACATGTATCAATAATTTTAGGGTATCTTTCCCTCCTGCCTCAATAAGATATGCTCTATTTTTCACCAATCAAATAAGAACCTAATTGAACTTGACAAAATATCCAAAGAACTTGAAACTGACTTCATAAAGATTGGTAGAGTTTTTGTTTGCATTCATTGCAAACGAAATTAAAACTGAAATGTTTAGTAGTATTATTGGGCAGAATCTAAAAATATGTTTGATAATTGTTGAAGCCTCAATACTATCATGCAAACCAGTTGTGTTAGTTTTTGTAAAAGCTGAGGATTCAGATAACCCAACAGCAGTTTTTGTTGAGCTTATGGAATTGGAAAAACAAGATGCAGAGACAATATGTTCTTCAGTGATGGGAAGTTTACATCAAGCTGGGTTTACTAAGGAATATCTGCAAAAATATTTAATAGCATTTTGCTCTGATGGTATCAGTGTTATGGTTGGGAGAAAATCTGGACTGAGCACTAGACTAGTGAAAGAGTTTCCAAACATCGTAATATGGCACTGCTTGAACCATCGCCTCCAACTGATTCTAGATGACTCCATAAAGGACATCAAGCAGCTGAACCATTTCAAGATATTTCCACAAATCCTGTAAGAGCCAAACAGAACTGTTCAATATATCAGAACAACGTGGACTTGAAATTGTAAAAATTGGAAGAGTTTTGAGACCAAGATGGGTTGCCTGTAATTTAAGATCAACTGTAGCTGTGTGGCGTGCTTATCCAGTGCTACCTCAGTTTTTTTCATGGAAATGAAAAATACCCGGGTATGGCTGCCTGTCTTGAAAATATAAATTTTTTGACTGATTTGGCCTTGATGATTGATATTCTGAACAAGATTTCTCTTCTATCAAATGCACTACAAGGAAGAAATACGAATATCATAAAGACCAAAAAATTTGTGCTGAGATCAATTAAAACATTTGAAATGCTTAGACAGGGAAAGGGTCCATATGAAAAAAAGGTTGATGGAATGATTACTTCAGAAGCCTTCAAAAATATAAAATTTGTTCAAAATCATCAATTTGTCGGACTTCCTCAGGAAAAACTTTTGGAAAGTATAGTAACAAATTTGAGGAAAAGATTGATGGATTGTGAACATCTAAACAGGTAGCCAATTGCAAGACTCAAATAAATGACAATTTCTCACTTTTTTGGAGCCAGATTACTGGAATATTGAAGATGTAGTCATTCCATGGCCAGAAACTGAAGAACAATTGCTTGAATTTGGTGAAATTTTTAATTATGAAATTAATATGAACGATTACAGAGATTTTGTAGAAAATGTATTAAAAGATTCAAAGAACTATGCAATTCCTGACAGTATAAAGATATTGTCAGAACAATTCCTGTGAGTTCAGAAGAGGAGGAAAGGGGGTTTTCAAAAATGAACCTCATATGATCAGAACAAAGAACCCGCCTAACTATTCCCAATATAAGAATTCTGATGACCATTAGTATAATTGACCTACCTGTAACACAATGTGACCCTATTCTTTCCGTGGGAAAATGGCTAAGAGCACAACATCGCACAGCCGATGATCCAAGAATAAAGAGCAAAAAAATTGCAACTGAGGAGACTGCCACTGCCAATGAAGAACATTGTGGAAACATCTTAAAGCTAAAGACCAATAACACAAGTACTTGTCTGTAGCTCTTTCAGTGTGTTAGTCTTATGTAAGGTATAAGTGCATGCAACTAAAAACTTCCTTTCTGTATCCCTTACTTGTGCAGGTCATTCATTAGAGCAAGGAAGTCTGTGCCGTGGAAGACAGACAACACTCTCATCGTTCTGTAAGTAATTGTGTAGCTCTTTTATTGTGTACTTATTTTATTCTTATGTAAATAAGTGCACAAAATAATAAACTACCTTTTTGTATATCTTCTTTTTGTAGATCTTCTTTTTGTAGGTCATTCATTAGGACAAAGAACTCATGCCCACCAAGTCACATGATGAGGAAGCCATGCCCACTGAGTCACATGACCAGGAAGCCACTCCCACTGAGTCACATGACCAGGAAGCCATACACACAGGTTCTCCTCCTTTCTCACTGACCATATGCAGTCTGTGTTGGCAGGGGGGCAGAGGTCGACCTCGAGACACCTCACTTGTGGGGTGCCACAGGGGTCTGTCCTCTCGCCCCTCCTGTTCAACATTTATGTGAAGCCGCTGGGTGAGATCATCCGTGGTTTCGGGGTGAAGTGTCAACTGTATGCTGACGACACGCAGTTGTACATTTCTACCCCGGATCACCCCAATGATGCCCTTGCCGTGATGTCCCGCTGCCTAGAAGCCGTACGGATCTGGATGGGGAGGAACAGGCTCAGACTCGATCCCTCCAAGACAGAGTGGCTGTGGCTGCCGGCACCCCGATATAGCCAGTTGGTGCCATCACTGGCTATTGGGGATGAGATCTTGCCCCCCTCAGAGAGGGCTCGCAACTTGGGCGTCCTCCTGGATGCACGGCTGTCTTTAGATGATCATATGACGGCCGTGGCCAGGGGGGCTTTTTATCAGGTCCGCCTGATTGCCCAGTTGCGTCCCTTTCTGGATCGGGATGCCCTACGCACAGTCACTCATGCTCTCGTTACTTCCCGTTTGGACTACTGTAATGCTCTCTACATGGGGCTCCCCTTGAGGAGCACCCGGAGACTTCAGCTGGTCCAGAATGCGGCCGCGCGAGTGGTTATGGGAGCGACTCGTTGCTCCCGGGTAACTCCCCTCTTGCGCGAGCTGCACTGGCTTCCAGTGGTCTTCCGGGTGTGTTTCAAGGTGTTAGTTACCATCTTCAAAGCACTCCATGGCTTAGGACCGGGATATTTACAGGACTGTCTTCTGCCAATGAATAGCTCCCACCACCCGATACGCTCTCACAGAGAGGGCCTCCTCAGAGTGCCGTCTGTCAGACAATGCCGACAGGCGGCCCCCAGGGGGAGAGCATTCTCTGTGGGAGCCCCAGCCCTATGGAATGAACTACCCCCGGATATAAGAAAGATTCCTGACCTCCGTGCCTTCCGACGAGCCCTGAAGACCCTACTATTTCATCAAGCCAGTCTGACTTAAATTTGTGTTAATTTTAATAGGGGTTTTTAGGGGTTTTAAATTTTACGGCCAAATAGTTTAATTATTTTATTAGTTTTAATTTTTATACGTGATTGTTTTAATATGGCTGTAAACCGCCCTGAGTCCCCTCGGGGAGAAGGGCGGTATATAAATGCAATAAAACTAAACTAAACTAAACTAAAAACACAAAATAAGCCATGCGCACAGAACCGGTAGTAAAAAATTTTAGAACCCACCCCTGAAATGTTGGGTGGCCAGCTGCGACACATATCACTGAATGGATAACATTACAAATAGGGAAAGGTTAGGGTTCTTCTCTGAGACTTCCAGGGTGGTGTCATGGTGTTGCGATCCAAGAAATGGAGCTCCATCTTCAAGGATTGAATTTCCGTGCTTGGAAGCCAGTAATGGCGAGAGCTAACCCTGGAGAGGTCAGTTCTGTAGAGGGGAAATTCTCAGGGTAACAGGTAGGTGCACGATCCCGTTATGGAAGGAAGTATCCCTTAATATTCAGCACGGAAGAGACCAGCTGTAATGATTGGATCTGGAGGCGTGACGGCCCACTTGAATAGAGAAGGAAGCAAGAAGTGAAAAAACAGCTAGAAGCATTGGTGAATAGAAATGGGACAGAGTGAGCTACTGGGCTACTTCCCTAAATTGGTGGAACTTAAAAGGTGAAACAAGGGAGTTGTCAGCCCACATCATCAGGGCTGTCATTCCAGTGGGAACGGAGATAGACAGAGGATGAAGCCCACGTTCCTGCCCAGGTATCTTGCCTTGCTATTATTTGCCTCCTCCTGCATACATACGGTGGAATCCTCTTCCTTTCGCCATTCACAGGGCCTCCAGGTGAGATAGGACTGCACTTGTGTGGATAAGGTGCCAGCTGCGCTAGCCAGCATTAATGGAGACTTACCAATCGGAACGGCCCCAACGAACCAGGACTAATTGCACTGAATTACTGGTGAAGGCAGCTGGAGCCCTCCAATCAGCACAGGGCTTTGGGGTGGAATCTGGGGGAGTAGTAGCAGGGTGAGGCACGCTAGGTTTAAAACAGGAAGGGAAAGCACGATAAGGTTAGAGCTGACAATATTTCACTGTAATTGCACTGGGTGATTGTTGGAGTGCCACATTTAAGAAGACAAAACCTTAGAACATCCACCCTGTTGTCTGTAATTTATTTTCTTATCCTGATTCAGAACCTGACAGAAGTCTCTAAAAGGAGGAAAAGCGGAACAGGGAGTTCTGCGTAAATGCACCTCCCCATGCAATACCCCGATATTCCCGGTGAAGAAATCCAAAGTAGACAAAGACGGCAACCCAGTTTATTGATTTGTACATGATCTGCCCCTCATAAACAGTCACGTGATACCCAATCCGGCCACAATAATTACGGAGGTGCCGGCTTCAGCTACCCATTTTACTGTTATAGACTTGTGTTCCACTTTTTTTAGTATCCCCGTGGATCATGCTTCCCAATACCTTTTTGTTGTCACCTGGGAAGACCAGCAGTATACTTGGACCCACTTGCCCCTGGGCTACACAGAATCCCCTACTCTATTTTCCCAAATCCTAAAGGCAAACTTATCCTCCATCACTTTGCCAGAAGGTTCCACCTTAATTCAATACATGGGCGATCTCTTTCTGGCCTTAAAAGGCAAACAGGCATGCAAAACTGACACTTTTCACCTGTTAAAATCTCTAGCAGAGAGGGGACACAAAGCCTCCCCCTCAAAACTACAATATCTGAAACAAGAAGTGGCATACTTGGGATACCTCATTGGTCCCGGAGTAAGGAAATTGGCTCTAAGCCAGGTGGAAACCATATTGTCAATGAAAAGCCCTCAAACTAAAAGGCAAGTCGGAGTATTTTTGGGAGTCCTGGGATTCTGTCGCCCCTGGATCCCATCTTTTGGGAAACTGGCAAAACCCTTAATACAATTAATGAAACAAGACATGCCAGATCCCATAACATGGACAAAATCCCTAGAACAAAACCACTTAGCAATTAAAAAGACCCTGGCATCAGCTTCTACTTTAGGTCTCCCTGACTACAATAAGCCTTTCACTTTATTCATCCACGAAAAATTAGGCATTGCATTTGGAGTCCTGACCCAGTGTTTCAGTCCAGGACATAGACCAGTGGCATATTATTCTGTTAGATTTGATCTGGTAGCCCAAGGGACACTCCCATGCTTATGAGCAGTGGCGGCAACTGTTGAAATAGTAAAGAGAACCAGAGATCTAGTTCTGGGGTGACCTCTGACGTTAAAAGTGCCTCATGAGGTTTTCGCCATTCTTCTCAAATCCCAGACCCAAGCCTTCACACAACGCTTAGCACAATACGAGGCTGAATTGTTTACTTCAGACCACATAACATTTGAGAGATGTAGCACTTTAAATCCTGCTACCTTGCTACCCATGGATCAAACAGATGATCCCCTACATGACTGCCTCCACCTAATACAGGATGCAGAACTACTGCACCCGGACCTAACTGACACCCCTTTGCAAAACCCGGACTTGGAAGTTTTGACAGATGGCTCCTCTTTTATCCATGAGGGAAACAGGGTAGCTGGAGCTGCGGTAGTGTCTCTTTACGAGATTATTTGTGCAGAACCACTTTCCCCCTCCCTTAGCACTCAAACTGCTGAACTCATCACTCTAACAAAAGCCTGCGAAGCAGCTAGGGATCTATCTGTTAACATCTATACCAACTCCAAATATGCATTTGGAGTCTGCCACGCTATCAGAGCCTTGTGGAAGCAGAGAGGATTCCTCACATCAGCAGGGAAACGAATTGCGCATGCCACCCAAGTCTCCCAATTATTACTAGCCATCCAGTTACCAAAAGCCATCACAGTCATTCATTGTAAAGCCCATCAAACGGACGACTCCATGGTCACAAAAGGAAACCACTATGCTGAAACAACTGCCAAATGGGTAGCTACAGAACTTCTTCCTTGTAATATCACCGCCCCAACAATGAGAGTTGATCCTGAAATTCAATATAGGGATTTCCTGGAACAGGGAGAAGCGCAGATGTGGGAGGATAAATTAGGGGCAACATTTTCAGAAGGGTTTTGGAGAGTCCCAGATGGTAGACCCATCGCCCCATGTTGCCTCATATGCTTATTTTGTCAGAGGTTACACGCAAAGGGTCACTGTGGGACCCAGGCTATAGTTGATGAGGCTAGGAGGGTATGGCATGCATCAGGTATATACACAGAGGCAACCAGGGTAGCTAACACCTGCCAGACATGCCAAGCCAATAATAGCACATTCAGGAAAGCAATCTATGAGGGAGGTAGACCATGGGCGCAACGGCCATTTGAGGCAATACAAATGGACTATATCCAATTGCCCAAGGCTAATGGATACCAGTAAACCCTTGTGTGTAGAGACCAGCTGACATATTGGATGGAAGCTTTTCCATGCACCATGCCATGGCCTTGGAGACTGCCAGACACTTCATTAAAGATGTAGTACCCAAATTCGGGGTGCCACGAATCTTAGATACAGATAGAGGAAAACATTTCATAGCACAGGTCCTCACATATATTTACCAAGCCTTAGGCATAACTCAGAACCTCCATTGTCCTTACTCCTCACGTTCCTGTGTGGGGACAGAACGAGCGAACAGGGAGGTAAAAACACTTCTGGGCAAACTCTGCCAGGAAACACACCTCTCCTGGCCACAAGTCTTCCCCATTGCCTTATTTTATATAAGGACAAGACCAAGGGATATGGGGATCTCCCCCTTTGAGATCCTGTTTGGCCGCCCACCTGACACACTACAGGGCCTTGACCCACAACCTCTCAGCCTAAACAGGGGGAATATGGTCTTTTCTTCATACTTTTCAGCCTTGCATAAGAGACTACAGGAGCTGTGGACACAGAGTGCCCTAATGCAGATGCTTCCCCTGGAAGAAAACCTGCACCCGTTCGAGCCAAGTGATTGGGTGTGGATAAAATCCTTCACAAGGATTTCACCATTGCAACCCAGGTGGACAGGACCCTACCAAGTTCTGCTAACAACCCAGACAGCCATCCAAGTGACAGAAAAGGACAGCTGGATACACTGGACACATGCCAAACCTGCCGTGGTGGACCACAGCCCAGCAATCCCTCCAATCAAATTGAAGAAAAACCCAGACACAGAAGAATGGACCTTGCAAGCATTCTTTGAAAACAACAAACTTGACCAGTAATACCTTTTTTATTGACAACATTCTGGACTACCGGGATATACATATTTACCTTTTTTTTCTTTCTTTTCTTTTTTTAAATTAGTTGCTTTAAAGGGGGGGGGGGGTCAGGCTGTACAATGAGAAAACAAAAATTTATTGTAAGCATGATATGTAACTTTTATTGCATATTGTTAAGTGTCGCTCAAGTAACAGCATTTCTAGAACCAAACCTCATCCAAGAGAAAGGGAACATCTGGGAATATCTAGCAAAAGAGATACTGAGCACCACAGAATTTTGTTTAGCAGGGGGAAAGTCAGTGAAAGATATTTTAAAAACATGTTTAATGGGAGTAGCAATAGGATCTCAGGCTATACTCAACCACACATGGCTTAGACATTTCCCTATTACACAACCATACTCGACCATTTATGAATGGGGAAACATCTCCACGTCAAAGGATCTAGACATGTACACTCTCCACTTAGCTGCTGTCTCTGCCTCATCTTGGTGTTTTGAAATCTATGGGTGCAACAAATTGACAAATGGAAACTGCCTCAATTTAAGTAATACAGAATTAAGATGCAATAATACAGAGTGGATCCCCTTTTCTTATAGCTACCTGAGGCTGCCTCATGGCTGGTTCATACTGTGTGGACTACAAGCCTACTCCTACCTACGAGCCAACTCAACAGGAGGGCCGTGCACCCTAGGGAAGCTAACCATGCTAATGCCATCACTACAGAAACGACACAGGAGGGCTTTCCATTCTTTAGAGGCAGACTGTGACTCTCAAGTGAGCCTACTTACCAAAGCAGAATACGTCTCATTGGCTGTTTCACTAGAGGGAGTGCCAGGACTAGCAGTCCAAAATTCCAGGAACTTAAATAGCTTGGCATGCACCCTAGCCAAAAGTTTAAATTTGACATCCTATGCATTGGATGCCCTAAACAGAGAATTAAGACAGGTCAGGGAGGCCACCCTTGAGAATCGAGCAGCAATTGATTATTTACTATTAAAACAACCATGGCTGCAAAGAATTTAAAGGGTTGTGCTGTTTTGACTTGGAACAAAATTCAAAAATTGTAGACTCAGGAGTCAAACATCTAGAGGAACTGGCCCAAAACATTGGCCATAGCCAGTCATCTCTAGATTTCTCGTGGCTCTTTTCTTGGTTACCAGACCTCTCCTGGCTAAAAATTGCTCTAACTGGTATTGTCACTATCTATGTATTGGGAGGCTTTCTGTGTTGTCTCTGTTACTGCATCTCTCCCTGCCTCAGTTGCATAAGGGCTTGTAAGCTGGATCATTCTTGGCAAAAGGCAGGACATAATCAAACAGCCCTCATGATGGTCCAGATTGACCACAAATATCAAATTTACTCAGATCTATAAATAACCCAAGAAAAGGAAATGGAGAGAAACCTATTTAACACATGCACACACAAAGAAAAAAAAGAGAAAAAGAAGTGGGGATTGTAGGAAGGGAACACCACCAAGACAGTGTCAAGGCCAGTGAAACATAGTAAAACCTCATAGTACAGGATCAACTCAGGAAGGGAAAAGCCCTAGGCATAGGAAGATGACCTTCCCAAAATAGAACACATAAGCATCAGGGCCATTTAGGAATAAAAGAAGACCCAGAAATGACACACACAAAAGACCCAAGACATGCCAGGAAAGAAACTATCGAAACAGGAGAGCAAAACAAAAGGAACGACAGAGGATTAGCAAAGGAAAAGATTTAATCAATAGCCCAAGCAATCTGATAAGAGCCAAGCCAGGGGTAAGGGCTTACCTGATAACAACATGATCAGCTTAAGGCAAAGGACAAATAATAAGAGCAGAAGGAAACAAAAGAACACAAAATCAAATAACTAAGATACCACCCAGTTTCAAGTAGGGAAGAACTAGAAAGAAAACACAGGGTGATCCATGAATACACACACAAAAGGAAGACACACAAAAGTAACAAAACAAACAAAGAATTTCCTTTGTATAGAAAAGTATAAAAATGTATGCTTACCTAGTAACAGTGTCAGCTCACCCAGGAATGCTGGTTCGTGCACTTGCCAGATCCATCTTCCTGAAACTAAATAAAGAGAATTCTGTTTTCATGCAGCTTGCTTCACTCGTTAATCGGCTCATTGTGCCCGCAAAGCTTTCCCAGCCGGGAAACTCGAACACTTTTGGAGGAAACTTCTCCGACGATTCAACAGAGCAATCCCAACTATCAAAGCCATGAATACATTAGAATACTATGAGGCCCACCCGATAAGCAGCTGGCATTAATGTTTGTAGATGCTCAAAAAGCGTTTGACAATCTAAATTGGAAGTTTCTTATTAATCAATTGGAAATTATGAATTTTGGGGAGAAATTTACAGACATGATCAGAGCAATCTATTCGAACCAATTGGCTAAAATAATAAATGGGGAAACAACAAAGCAGATTAGTATAACTAAGGAGGTAAGACAGGGATGTCCCTTGTCATCCCTCTTATTTATACTATCATTGGAAATATTAATAAAATTAGACAAAATCAAATAATAAAAGTTGAAAAATAAACAAGAGGAACATAAAGTTCAAGCTTTTGCAGATGATCTGGTTTTTATCATAGAAGATCCTTCGGAGACGGGAACCATCTTAATTCATGAAGTGGAAGAATTTAGTAAATTGGCTGGATTTAAAATAAACAAGGAAAAAATGAAGATATAAACCAAGAATTGTACCAAAAGAAAAGATGAGGAATTGGAAGAGAAATTGGGGGTTCAAATTGTCAAAAAGAGAAAATATCTGGGAATTTGGTTAACGGCAAAATGTTCTACATTAAAAGAGGATAATTATGATAAATTGGTATAACAAATACAAAAAGATTTAGACATTTGGGCAAAATTACAGATATCTTTAATCGGTAGAATTGCCGTAATAAAAATGAATATACCAACAAAATTGTTATATTTATTTCAAATAATCCCAATAAGATTAGGGAAAGTATTTTTTGATCAGTTGAATAGACTAATAGGTAAATTTATTTGGTTGGGGGGAAAAGCCCAAATAAAATGTAAACTTTTTCAGGACTCCAGAACCAAAGGAGGCTTTGGCCTACCTGATTGGGAACTATATTATCTAGTTAATAATATAAGTATATTATATTATATATAATATATAGTATATAATATATAATATAAGCAGCGGCAGTAACATGGTTAAAGGATTTGGTTCAATTAAGAAATAAGAGAATATTAACATTGGAAGGCCATGATCTTCAATTGGGATGGCACACATTTTTATGGGAAGGAAAAAACAAAACCCACACATACTTCCGGAGACATCTAGTGTGAAATGTTTTGTTAAATATTTGGGATAATATAAGGAAAAATCACTATATGAAAGTTCCAGCTTGGATTTCAACAATGGAAGCCATAATCTATCCCAAAGTATTGGACATAAACAAAGTAGTAATATACTCGGAACTTTTAGATGAATTTGGAAACTTAAAATCATAAAGGATTTAAGAAATCAGGGGATAAAAATTGATTGGTGGCTACTACAAACTAACAATGTCAGCTGTTTACAAGGAAAATCTCTACAAAATGTTTTATCGATGGCACTCGGCCACCAGCAAGATTGGCCAAGATATTCTTGAACAGGTCCCTGGAATGTTGGAGGTGAGGTCATAAACAAGGAACCTTCTACTACATGTCATGGACCTACCCTAAAATTAGAAAATACTGGTGTAAGATAAGAAGGTGGTTGGAGGGGATAACAAAAAGGAAAATAGAGATGAAGCCAGAACTTTTTCTCTTGGGCATTCGGGAAGGGAAAATGGAGAAAAAACTACAATATATAACAATACACATATTAACTGCAAATAGAATTGTCTTAGCACATAACTGGAAACAACCAGATATTCCTACAGACCAAATTATAATAAAAAAATTATGATTGTACAGAAATGGGACAGATTGTCCATGGAAATGAAGGAGAGGGATGAAACAGAGTACTATCAAATTTGGAACAGGAGGTATTCCTGGCTTGAGAGGAGACAGAAAAAATTAGGGATAATTTGTTAAATATAATATGTAGAAGGTAAAATTGTTGGAGAAATATAGGATATGGAATTGAACTATGAATAGAGATCATTATAATATAAATAAGGATGTAATTTAAGGTAAAAATATATAGAGGTATAACTTTTGTAAATGTTTGTTATAATAGAGATACCGATATAGAAAAGCTGCTATTAGTGGAAATTTTTTATTATTTTTCTTTTTCCTCTGTGTTGTTCTTTTGTACTGTTTTAAATGTTGGAATTTCAATAATACTATAAAAAAAAAATAGGGCCCCAACAGTATTTATAAGGAACAACTGGAAATGACAAATTACTACAAGGAACTGGGGAAAAAAAATACTAAAATTTATAATTTTCTTTTAAGATACAAAATGGAGAAGAGACAGTAAAGGAGACAATGATTAATTGGGCCATAAATTTCGGACACAATGGGATAAATTATGGAAAAGGAATTACGAATTTACAATGGCAGTAGCCTTTAAAGAAAATCTCTATAAAATTTTTTGTAGATGGTTTTTGCCCCCAGCAAGATTGGCCAAAATGTTTCCAAATTTATCTCCCAAATGTTGGAAATGCAGCCATAAATTAGGAATGTACTACCATATGTGGTGGATGTGCCCCAATAAAAAAAAAACTGGTATAAAATTGCCCTCGAGCAAGGTTGGAAACAGATTAATACACCATCAGAGGAAATAGTGAACAGAAAGATACTTGAATGCTAGGAGTCATATTTATTGAAAAACTTATATTATACAAGTAAAGTGTGGTCGGATAGACCTAATTGATATATAAAGATAAATTAGGTTGTTCTATCTCCCTCGGAATGTAATATGGATATATTGTACCGAATATTAAGTTATTAAGGTACTATTTACAGATATATATGTTATTTGTTTTGTTGATTTATTTGTCATATATTTGGTGTGTTGTTATCTTTTTTAATGATAAAAGATTAAAAAAATAAAGATTATTATTTTTTTTTAAAAAAAAGAAAGATAATTGAATGCGCAGAAATGGACAAAATGACTATGGAAATAAAGGAAAGAGAAGATTCGGAGAATCATAAAGTATGGAATAGAATGTATAAGTGGCTAGAAAACAGAAACCTAAATAAGAAATACGCTACAACCATGTGCTTACACTTCCTGTATGCTAAATGACACTGAAAGCAAATGGGCTATATGGGAGGAGGCCTTTGCGGTTTGGTGGGCCCTGATGATCTGGAGACACTTACTGGAAGAGGGGGGGTTGTTGTTTGAGGTCTGGACAGATCATAAAAATCTGGAGGCCCTCCAAACCCCATGAAAACTATCACCCAAACAAGTCCGATGCGGGTTGTACTTCAGACGCTTCAATTTCATGCTGAAGTACATTCCAGGGGGAAGGAACTTCTTAGCAGATGCCATGTTATAAAAGCCACAGTATGCTGGTGGCCAAGAAGTGCTAGTGCAGGCCATGATACCAATACCACACCACCAGGCACAGGTGGCTCAACAGGTATATGAGATGTCCAGACAGAGGAAGTAGATAAGAGGACATAAACCATTCCATCCAAACCGCACTCCCAGCTGATCCATGGTTCCAGGAGAACCAATTAGTCACCCAATGGGATGGCCTAGCATGGAAGGGGTCAAAAATCTACATACCCAGCACCCACCTACTGATGGTGATGCCATGATGCCAGACCATTTTGGGTTTTTGAAGACCTTCCACCTAACTAATCAGTTTTGCTGGCTTCGCATGAAAAAAAGACTTAGAAGACTACGTATGTAGCTGTGTTGAATGCACCACCATGAAAAAGCGGCAAGGAAAATCCCCCAGACTCCTACAGCCAGTGGCGAGTCTTGTCAGGCTATGGGAAGATCTGGCCATCGACTTTATTGTAGATGTCCCAGATTGCCAAGACAACATGGTGATCTAGACAATCATAGACCTCTTCTCCAAGCAAGTCCACTTCATGGCTTGTTCTGGCCTCCTGTCAGCCAGGAAGCTGGCAAAACTGTTCATCACCCACATACATCACCTACACGGCGTGCCATGGAAAATAATCAAGGGGTGCAATTCACCGTTAGGTTCTAGTGTAAGTTCCTAACCATGATAGGGTCCTACCAAGGCCTCAGTTATGCGTTCCACCCAGCTACTAACCAAGTCACTGAGAGGACTAATGCAATGGTAGAGCAGTATCTATGCTGCTATATAAAGCAACAACGATCCAACTGGGCTGACTTACTACCCTTTGCCGAAGTGGCCTAACATAGTGCACAGTAGCACTGTGTTTATCCCCTTCCAGATTGCTACTGGGGTGGAATTTATTCCAATCCCAGAGTGCCCCCAGGAGAACCCCGATAAGCTAGGCCTGGAGTGGATAGCCAGAATGCAACGGGTATGGGGAATGGTTAGAGAGGCCTTATGGAAATCGGCAGAGGACTATAAACGCCAGGCAGATAAGAAAGAGAGTCCACAACCCCTTTCATTTTGGGCAAAAAGGTATATTTGTCCATAAAATACCTTAAATTGAAGGTACCATGCAAGAAACTAGCCCCTAAATTTATTGGACCATTCCCGATCGTAAAGATTATTAACCTGGTTACAGTAAATTCCAACACCCATTACTACTAGGGAAACCCTATCTGGTTTTTCATTTTAGCTTGCTATGTCCACTTTGGACAGCCCCCTTAAGGGGGCCCCCTCATCAAAAACCCCCATCTATAACCATGGGGGCGGGCAGCATTATGAGATCAACAAAATATTGGACGCCCAGTGGCACAGGGGCTGGCTACAATATCTCATCCTGTGGAAGGGATACCCATTGTCAGAAGCATCATGGGTGTGCAGCACAGATGTGAAGGCAGCCTGGCTGATTACTAGATTCCACTGACAGAACACAACCAAACCAGGCGGGTGGGGGGGGTGGTCAGTGATGGGGAAACATCTCATTGTGCCCTTTGTTTTCCAGGTGCCATCTCCGTGGTGGGGAGGGCGCATGTCACCCCTGGTGTGCCTGGCAGCCTTGGGCTGCCATTCCAGTGTGGGAAGGAGAGCTGCACAGCCATGCCACACCCAAGTGCCATACTGACCGGGCCAACAAAATCACACAAGGACACCGCCCAGATAGGCGAGGACAGGCCAGACCCGATTGCTGCTGCCGAATCTGCAACTTGAACAGCTGTGAAGTGGGATGGGCACTATGACTATGTGTTTGGGACTTGATAGTTTCCAAGTGAGGGGTGGGATGTATGAGTGGATTGTTGGGCATGGTTGGGGAGAGGCTTAAATGGTGGAGGTGGCACTGGGCAGTTAGCCCTGACTTTATTTTCATATGGTGATCATCAGTTTGTGCTGGAGCTATTTGTGACGAAGGTAAAACAATCGCAAACCAAGACTGTGCCCTTTGCTTTCTTGCTGCAAATCACTGGAACCTGACACAGACATTTCAGACAAAATTATGTTCACATGAGACATGCTGGATGAAGTATTGAGAAGGGGAAATCACCAGTCATTAATGACAAGGATTTGTGATGAGATTCCTAGCTCTCTGAAGAGAACAATGTCAGAACGTATCAGAAATTAATTACAAGAAAATATTAATATAAAGCCAATGAATTCAAATAAAAAGTGTATTGAAGGTGTTCAAAATTATTATTTTTTCATTAATGACCATTTATAACTAGATGAGTGGGGAGGGAATGATTTTGCAAAAAACAGGTAACAACAAAGTACATGCTAAGGGTACAACACATCCAATACATTTGGTGCAATAAATGTGAGGTCAACCACAGAGTGGCTGGAAATGTATCTGGCAGAAACTGACAAGAATGCTGAGAGTCTTTTAGCCAGATATCCTGCCACATTGCCCAGTAACGAAGACTTCTTCAGAGTGGACAATACTAATATAAGTATATTTATGGCTACTTTTTAAGATGTGGTATGTTGCAGATTCATGAATATTTACAACTTGTGCTTTGTGTTTAATAGGATGAGATATCAGACTCACAATAATTGTGAACACCTGTGAAAGTATTATTTTTCCTTTTGTCATAATATTATTAGCAGGTCTCACCATTTCTGTAGCAATACTGATGCTTGTTTCAATGTTTCTTTCAGAATATGAGGAAGATGAACTATATGCTAACTTTACAGTTTCAATAGATTCACAACGGTATAGATACAATACAAAACATAGGGGTTTACAAGGGACACAGAGAATGAATTAGAAGATATAGTATTTAATTCACAGGCACTCCTGTTGTAGAAAAACAGTATCTGTTAGGGTTTGTAATGAGTCAGTCATCAAACAATAATGTAAGGAAGGTCTCCTACTTCAGGTTACAGTCAGTAAGTTCTATTTACTGTAACAAATGGGAGAAGTCCATGTCTTGTTCTTCTTTCTTTTCAGGCTGGTGCAATGACCTGTTGCATGCTAAATTCCCAAGGCATAATCTTTCACAAGGAGCTCAATGGGGTAGGGGAGCCATAACTTCACATGATAGGTGTGAGGTGCAGGAATAGGAAATAGAGTAACAATCGTCCACCTCATATGGGACACAAGACATGGAATTACACGGTAGGGCATGTAATTCACATGCATATTGACTGTTTTACAAAACCATGAATTTACATTTGAAATAATTCAAATGTAAAATGGCTTCATTTTTTTCACTCTGCATTCAATATGTTCTTTGGACTATAACAAGGCTTCTAACAACGATTCGTTTGTGTTCCTTCAGAACGGAAGTGTGATCAGTTGTTTGCAGAATTTCCAATGCCTACTCTTTCACAGATCTCAACAAAGTATGGAGCCACAATTGTCTAATTTATATCTGAGAAGCAAGACCCGGAAATGGAGCCACAACTGTCCAATTCATGTGACATACAAGGTGAATGATTAATGACACGATTACTAAATATGAATGCAGATGTTCATAAAATCCATGATGGATCTTAGGAGTGTCATTTTTCTTTATCTAGAGCCTCTCTATAAAAAAACAAAACAAAAAAAGATGTCGAAGAACAACTTCTTAGGGACACTCAAGATGACATTACCAGTGAAGAGTATATCTCAGAAACTCAATCAGTAGAGATATTCAAACACTCAGAAGACTCATACTCAACATGCCAGAACCAATTGATTGTGCACCTGGAGTTTATTCCAACATGGCGGAGGGAACTTCAACAGTACAATGCTATAGAATACTTTCAATGTTACAGATTTGTAAATATTGAACATATTCAATCATTCACAAAGGCTGTCAATGTTATTCATTTTATACTGTATTTCTAAGGAGGCAAGACCCAATGATTTTATGCAACTTTGGTTAGATGCAGAGGAATTAAGTAAGACTCTCTTAGGATGTAGGCATGACTCAAATACTGATCAGTTCCTTAGCCATATAGAAGGTTTGTTACAAAACAATGTAGAGGTATTATGGAGGAACTCTTTAGCACTAATAGTCACTATTGTGAAGAATAAGGAAGGGGGGCAGATTTAGGAAATTAGACATGGTGCTATTCAGTAAGGTGTTGCAGAAGAAAAGACAACATCTGTTTGATTTAAATGTGGAAGGAGAATTTCTGCGTTTTGCAGGCAACCTGATGTATTTGTTAGATAACAATGAGTCTACTAACCAAGAAATTGTGACTAGAGCCAGAGAGCTCTATAAAAAGCCTCAGTATATTTATACAAAAAGTGGAGAAGGAAATAGATTTCTTTTTTAAAAAGAATAAAAATGGAGTAATGTCCCTGCAAAACGTATGGGATACGGCCAGGGCTAAAATGCAGCCGGCTTCCCTACCAGCTCGGAAGTGTGCAAACCATCATGTCATGGTTTTGACCCTCTGCACACAAGCAAAGGCTTTGCGCATGCGCAGGGGATTCAAAACTGGTATGTGACAATGTCTGGGCTGGTGGGCGAAGCCTCCTGCCACCAGCACTACTAGCTTGCCGAACCTCACGCCACTGGTGCTACCAGCATCTGTGAACTAATAGAGCCAGCTGGATTTTACCCTGGATACGGCCAAAGCATATTTTAGGGGATTAGCAATTTCCTATATAGGAAGGAAAAATAAGGCCAAGAAAACAAGATGAAAGGGATTAGAAGACTATAATCACAGACACAGAAAAAGACTACCAGAGCAGTAAAAAGAATAAAAGTAGGAAAAAACCACTCCCAGACACATTCAAAGACATGGCCCAGGAACTGCAACTACAAGATGTATGGAGGGAGATGAACAAAAGCAAAAAACAATATACATTCTATTCTAACCCGCATCAGTCGTGGTTAGAATAGATATGGCCAGGATGACCACAGAACTCAGGAAAGATATAAAATAAATTGAAATAGCGGCAAATACATGGGCAGATCACAACCCAATACTAGTAACATGGAAAGGACACAGGAGACAAAAGAGGTGGATGATGGATAAGGAAATTATAAAAGACAAGGATTACATAGAAATGATTGAGAAAGAAATGAATACATTCTTCCAAATTAACATGAAAGAACAAACTTCACTCCAAAATCTATGGGATAAAACTAAAGCATATATAAGAGGCATAACAATTGCCTATAAAGCAAAGAAAAATAAAGATAAACAACAAAGAAGAGACAATCTATTAACACAACTTAAAAAATATGAATCGGACCTACAAAAAGAGCCCCACAGTAAAACGATTAAAGAAGGAATAAATCTTACAAAACACAAAATAAATCTAATTACAACAGCAGAAATCGCAAGGAAAATCAAACTGGCAAAACAACATCAATTTGAACATGCAAACAAAACGGCGTTGGCTAGCTTACAAATTGAAAAAAGAAAAGGAGAAGAGAACAATATATCAGTTACAAGATGAGGAAGGGCAAATGTACCATAGGAACAAAGATAAAAAGCGAATAGCAAAGAACTTTTTTCAGAGTCTATACAAACAAGAAGAAATCCAAGAAGAAGATATTAAAAGATATTTAAGTAAAATTAACATCCAAGAATTAAAAGAGACTCAGAGAGAATTATTGAACAGTCTGATTATTATGTTCGAATTGACAGAAGCAAGAAAAAAACAGAAAAACAAAACTCCGGGACCAGATGGCATACCATCAGAATTTTATAAAATATGCCAACATCCAATGGATGAAATTTTATTACAGGTATTTAATGAGGCACTTTTAGAAGCCAAAATTCCCCAATCATGGACCGAAGCAACCATCACACTTATACCCAAGGAAGAATCAGATCCCACACAAATCAAAAACTACAGACCAATATCATTCTTAAATGTAGATTATAAATTATTCACATTAATCAGCACAGAGATTGAAAAAAATTACCAACGAATACATTCACCCAGATCAGAATGGTTTTATTCCAAGAAGACAAATCAAAAATAACACGAGATTAATAATTGATGTCCGCGAATATTATGAATAAAAATAAGACAAAAAATTGGCATTACTCTTTCTAGATGCGCAAAAAGCTTTCGACAATCTAAATTGGCAATTTTTTATATTAGAACCAATGGGATTTGGCGATAATTTTTAAACATGATTAAGAAGATTTATTCTACCCAAACAGCAACAGTATGAATAAACGGAGAGATGACAGATCAATTTGAAATATCCAAAGGAGTGAGACAGGGATGCCCCCTATCTCCTCTACTGTTTATATTATCATTAGAAATATTATTAAATGAGGTTAGGAAAGAAAGAAATAAAAGGACTAAAAATCAAGAATGAGGAATACAAACTACAAGCATTTGCCGACGATGTTGTATTTATTATAGAACATACAGGAACGAAATTGTTGGCAAAAATAGAATAATATGGGAAAGTAGCCGGACTTAAAATCAATAAACAAAAAACAAAAATATTAATGAAGAATCTCACAAATACACAAGGAAAAGAATTAGAGGACAAATTAGAAATACAAATAGTTAGAAAAGTAAAATATTTAGGAATTTGGCTCACCAATAAAGGATCAATACTTAAGGAGGATAACTACAACAAATTGGCAAAACAGATTAAAAAAGAACTAGAAATGGATAAAGTACAGCTATCACTCTTAGGAAAGATCACATCCTAACTGGATTAAGAATAAATTGGTCAAAATCTGAACTGATGCTGTTTAATTACAATAAAAGGGAAGAGAAGGATTGGGAAGGGAAGGGAAATGAGAATTAAAGAACATGACCTCTCAGCGGCTTTTGATACCATTGACCATGATATCCTGCTGCAGTGATTCAGGGGGCTGGGAATAGGAGGCACTGTTTTACGGTGGTTCTCCTACCTCTTGGGTCACTTGCAGTTTGTATGGGCGGGGGGACAGAGATCCTCCCAGAGGCCCCTCACATGTGGGGTGCCTCAGGGATCGGTTCTCTCCCCCTTGCTCTTTAACATCTATATGAAGCCGTTGGGTGAGATCATCCGTGGTTTGGGGGTCAGGTATCATCAATATGCTGATGATACTTAGCTGAATATCTCCAACCCTGACCACCCTGAGGATGCCCTTTCCGTGATGTCCCGCTGCCTGGAAGCAGTGCGGGCTTGGATGGGAAGAAACAGACTCAGACTCAACCCATCCAAGACCGAGTGGCTGTGGATGCCGGCATCTCAGGATCTAGAGGTTCCATCATTAGTGATGGGGGGGAGGCTCTTACTCCCTCCAACAGGGTCCGCAATCTGGGAGTCCTCCTGGATTCTCGACTGTCCTTAGATGATCATTTGATAGCTGTGACCAGGGGGGCTTTTGCACAGGTATGCCTGGTGTGCCAGTTGCGCCCTTTCCTAGACCAGGATGCCATTGCCACAGTCACTCACACCCTTGTAACTTCTCGGTTTGATTAATGCAACGCCCTCTACATGAGGCTGCCCTTGGGAAAGCGTTCTCTGTGGGAGCACCAACCCTCTGGAATGGTTTGCCCACCAAGTTTAGGACAGCCCCCGACCTCCTCTCCTTTCGCCGTGAGCTTTTGTCAAATGGATTGATCTGTTGAGTGGGTTTCACACTGTAATAATTTTAATTGATTTTAAATTGGATTTTAACTTACATTTTAGTTGTTATTGTTGATTTTTTATCTTGTAAGCCGCCCTGAGTCCTTCAGTGGAAGGGCGGCATATAAATCACAATAATAAATAAATAAATATAGTTAGATTCTGTAAAAAGGGTAAGAAAATGAGTACTGGTAATCAACAGACAGGCAAAAAGAATGTTAATCTAGCTATATCCAGTTTCACTACTGTAAACCATGATTTGTGGGTAGTTGACAGTGGAGCATTGCAGTCTATCACTAGAAGTAAAGAGAAGTTTGTAAACATGACTAATAGTAAACAACATGTATCATTAGCCAATGGATGGAAAATGAAAGCATCTGGAGAAGGTATTGCATATTGTTCATGTATAAATGAGCAGTTACCAATGTTGTATATACCTAAACTAAAATTCAACTTGCTATCTGAAAGCGTTGATAAAATTTCTATTTGTATTAAATTTAGGTGAGATAAATGTTTGATAGAAAAGAATGGTACAAGTGTTACTGCAAAGTTAGAGAATGATTTGTTTGTTCTGAAAGATGATTCATTACTCATGGCTAATGCTAACTCAGTTTATGATAACACGAAGCCACATGATGAATGTATTCATTTGCTTCATAGGAGACATATAAACTTTAAGGTGTTGAAAAGAACACAGAGAATAAACATTCCAGGACAGTGGCATGGCGCGGAGCGGGTGACTGTGCCCCTCAACGCTTTCTATCATTGCGTTTTGGGGATCCTTTTGGGGGCGTGAGGATTCGGAGGATCCCACGGACGAAAGAGAGAGCCGGGCGAGTGGGAAAGCGACGAGCAAACGCTTCCACAAGACTGGAAGGCTCTGTCAATCCAACGCGGTGAGTCTGACAGCTAATGTCAGACCCGAAGCTGTAGTTGCCAACAACTAAGAAAGGAAGCAATCAGAGATCGGAGGCTGCGGTGGTGAGATTGAGATGTACCACCCTCATCTAGTCGTTTTGGGCACCAATGAGGGAGCCGGTGGAATCGGGTGGAGAGGAACTCGAAGGGTAAATGAGCGGCAACTGTAACCCGGGAGTCGTTTGCATATGGTGAGGACCCGATAGCCGGCGTGGAGGAGCACAGCACAAGAGTTTTTGGATCAATTGAGAGGAGAAGAAGAGGAGTGCAACAGCAAGGAGGAGGTTGATGTAGTAAACACAGAAGAAGAGACGTCCCAAGAACAAAGCACTAGGGAAGACATAGAAGAGGAGAAGAAAAGAGGAGAAGAAGAAGGAGAAGGAACAGGAAAGAAAACCCGACCTGTGAGAGCAGTAACCTTAAAAAACAAGAACTAGGGAGTAGTCACAGACAATAAGAATGAATGGCTTAAAAATCTTGTCCCAGAATGTCAATGGTTTAAATGACTATAAGAAGAGGAAGTTAATATTGTCAAAATTGGTAAAATATAACCCGGATATAATTTGTATACAGGAGACCCATATAAAAAGAAGAGGCTAAACAATTAGAATTTCCCAAATTTGGTAAAGTATTTGTGTCCTTAGCCGAAAAAAAAGGGGGGGATCGCAATATATGTCAAGAAAGAAATAGAGGCAGAATTAAAATACCAAGACTCTAAAGGAAGAATTATAATAATTGAGGTAACGAGAGGTAACTCAAAAATGATATTGGTGGGGATATATGCCCCAAATAAAAAACAGGGACAATTTTATCGGAAACTGCACGAGCAGCTAGGAAAATGGGCCGATAGCGAATTATGTATGCTAGGGGATTTTAATGGCATTGTAGACCCTGTTAGAGACTATAAAAGTGGGAAAATTAAGAAGAATAAAAGAATACCCCTTCCAAAAAGCTTTTTTGATTTGGTGGGCGAATTAAACTTAATAGATATGTGGCGAACACTACATCCTTTGGATAGTCAATATACTTTTTACTCAACCCCGCAGAACTCGTGGTCCAGAATAGACATGGTTTGGGTTACCAGGAAATTAGGCTTGCAAATACAGAAGGTAGAGATAAATACAAGTACATGGGCAGATCATAAACTTCTGGAAATAAATTGGATTCAAGTGAAAAAGAGAACGCAAAAGAGATGGAGATTAAACACGACTCTATTGAATGAAAAAGAGTTTATAATTAAATTAAATGAAGAAATTAAGCGTTTTTTTGTTGAAAATGGAAACAAAGGTACGGCTAGAGAAATAGTGTGGGACACCATGAAGGCGTACGTGAGAGGGATGGCTATCTCTTACGTGGCGTATAAGAATAAGGAAAAAAGGAAGGAGAGAGAGGCCCTCATTAAGAAATTAGAAGAGGCGGAAAACAATTTATTGCTGAAGCCGGGAGAGGAAGTATCTAAACAGAATTGGAGGTTAGCGAGACATAGGCTGAATATCTTGGATCAGGAGGAGGTAGCGTTTAAAATAAAGAGATCTAAACATTATCTCTTCGAAAATGCCAACAAGTCCAGATGGTGGCTCGCATATAAACTCAAAAAAGAAAATGAAAAAAGTCAGATTTTGGTATTGGAAGACTCCAAAGGCAATCTTTTGACAAAGGAAGAGGATAAATTAGGGAGGGCAAGAGATTTTTATGAAGCATTATATAAAGAAGAAGAGGAGGTAGAACAATATTTAATGGAGGCTAATTTACCCCAAATAACAGAAGAAGACAGGGATATGTTAAATAGACCGATCACTACAGAGGAACTCGAAACTGCCTTTACTAAAATTAAAAAGAATAAATCTCCAGGTCCTGATGGACTCCCAGGGGAAATATATTCAAAATTTGATGAACCACTAAAATTAGAATTATTAGGGATTTTTAATGAGGTACTAGCAGGTATAAGTATACCAGATACATGGAGGGAAGCGTACCTCTCACTCATACTGAAGGAAGGCACCAATCCGAAGCAAATAGCAAACTATAGGCCAATCTCTTTATTAAATTCTGATTATAAACTCTTTATGTCCATCATAGTGGAAAGAATGAAGAAAATTCTAAACATCTGGATCCATAAAGACAAAACGGATTTCTTCCTGGGAGACAAATCAGGAATAATCTGAGAATGGTATTAAATGTTATAGAATATTACGAACAACATCCTGATAAACAGCTGGCGCTAGTGTTTGTAGATGCCCAAAAGGCGTTCGATAATTTGAACTGGAGCTTTATGGTTGACCAAATTAAGTTAATGGGCTTTGGGGCTAATTTCAGGAAAATGATTGAGAATATATATCACAACCAGAAGGCAAATATCTTAATAAATGGGGATAAGACTAGAGTATTTCAAATTCAAAAGGGCGTAAGGCAAGGATGCCCCTTATCTCCCTTACTTTTTATTTTGGCGCTAGAAGTGCTACTTAAGAAGATCAGAGTCAATAAAGATATTAAAGGACTTAAGATAAGGAAAGAAACTTTTAAAACGCAGGCCTTCGCAGACGATGTGGCGTTAATAGTAGAAGACCCACTAGAAACTAGCCCAAAAATCTTACAAGAAATAGAGAACTATGGTAAAGTTGCTGGCTTTAAACTTAATAAAACAAAAACTAAAATAATAGTGAAGAATGTAACAGAAATACTTAAAACAGAGTTGGAAGAGTTGCTAGGCATCCAGGTAGTGAAAAAAACAAAGTATTTGGGTGTATGGCTAACCTCTCGGTACTCATCATTAAAAGAAAATAACTACACTCCCTTATTGCAAAAAATACAGCAAGATCTGGAGAGATGGAAAAAGATAAAACTGTCCCTTAGAGGTAAAATTGAAGCAATTAAAATGAATATTCTTCCTAAAATAATATTCTTATTCCAAAATATCCCGGTGAAATTAGGTAAGAATTTTTTTTCAGAACTGAATAAAAGTATTAGGCTTTTCTTATGGGAGGGGGAAAAGTCCAGGATATCATATAAGATCCTACAAGGTAAAAGAAATATGGGCGGCTTTGGTCTCCCCAATTGGGAGACATATCAAAAGGCAGCCAAACTAGTTTGGATTAGGGAGTGGGTCACATTACAAAATAGAAGAATTCTGACCTGCAAGAAGGATGGCACGCCCACTTGTGGGACCCTAGAAATAAGAAAAACCTCCTTTTTCATAGACATAAAGTAAGGGAGACCCTTATCCAAACATGGGAAGAAATTAGGCAGCGGTTTTATATTAAAGTACCAAATTGGCTCTCCATTATGGAGGCTCTAATTGACCCAAATAGGCGAGATATCCAAATTTTTGCCACATATAAGGAGGTATCAGATGAAAAAGGGAATCTTAAATCTTTAGACACATTAAGAGATCAAGGCTTCAACATAGATTGGTGGAATTACTTGCAGATTAACTCCAGGTATCAGAAGGATAGGGACCAATTTGGCATAGAATCTAAATACAGAAGTTTAGACAAAATTCTACTGGGACAAGAAAAGAAAATGCTTGCTAGATTGTACAACCTATTATTAGATGAGGATAGGGCAGAGGCTACAGCTAGGAACCAACTGAACGCTTGGGAAAAAAATATAGGATATAGGATAAATTTTAATGAGTGGGGAGAAGCCTGGAATAGGAACTACCAAATGACTAAAGCGGCAACGTACAGGGAAAATCAGTATAAGATGCTCCACAGGTGGCACCTAGCACCAGCTAGAATAGCTAAAATGATCCCCAATGCTTCAGCAACTTGCTGGAAATGTGGCAAGGAAGTCGGCACCTTCTTTCACATGTGGTGGTCCTGCCAGATACCAAAAAAGTTCTGGTCCAAAATTCGGGACTGGCTGAGGGAGATAATTGAAGAAGAAATAGACCTAGCCCCTGAAATCTTTCTTTTGGGTATAATTAGGGAGAGGATGGCCAAAGAAAAGATTCAATTTATAATCCACATAACCACGGCAGCCAGACTAGTATACGCAAAGACATGGAAGGATAATACTCCTCCTTCGGAGGAAAACGTAATTAATAAGATTCTAGAATGCGCAGAAATGAGCTAAATAATCATGAAAAATCTAAACACTATGTTGTATGGGGTAGATGGTACAGTTGGCTTCATAACAGGAAAAAACTTTGAGAGTTGGTATGTTTGTATTTATGCATCTCTAACGGGAAATATAACTGTGGTATATTTTGTAAATATGGACAGACACTGCACTTCCGATGATATTAGAAATATGTTGTATTTTGTCTTATTTCTATAAAGCTAATAAAGTATATTTAAAAAAAAACATTCCAGGCTATGGCTCGAACCATGTTATCTGATTCTGGTTTGCCTGAGACACTGGAGTGAAGCAATGTGTGCTAACCATGTTTTGAATAACATAGTTGATACAACTGGTGAATTACCATTCACACATTGGCATGGTAGAAAACCAGAGCTAAGCTATTTGCATACATTTGGAGCTCCAGCATGGGTTTATATTCCCTCGCAATTGAGGCAAAAGGGGCAACCAAGAGCAAAGTAATCATTTTTATTGGTTATGAATCTAACCACAGGTCATTTAGATTTGGGGCGCCAGGTATCACCAGTGTCTATTGTAGTATTAGGGTTAAGTTCCTGGAGCATGTTGGTTGGAATAAACTTGAGCAAGAAGGGGGTTAAAAAAAAGAGGATAGTATTATTATTGATACACAAATATTCAATGATACCCGAGGATGAAATAGCTGATGTAGAACCTATTACTGTAAAGGGAGAAGTAGTTTTAGGGGAGGATGGAGATGAGGCACCAGCTAGGAGTTCATAGTTACCCAGACAATCAACTTGGGTTAGACATCCACCCGACAGATATTAAGCTAATGTGGTATGTCAGGTTAATATAGAGCCTTCTAACTATAATGACATTAAACTATATCCTGCAAAGGATCAAGTAGCTTGGAAGGAAGCTATGGATAAAGAACTTAAATCGTTGACTTGAGTTAGATGTGTATGAGAACGTTAAGTTACCACCAGGAGAGCATTCAATTGGTTGTAAGTGGGTTTACAAACTAAAGACTAGTGTAGATGGAACTGTTACACATAAGACAAGGTTAGTCGCTCAAGGGTTTTCTCAGTCTTATAAAGACTATGATGAAGTTTTTGCACCTAGTTTAAGAGCGACCACATTGCGAACAGCATTAGTGTGGGCAGCTAAGAATGGCTATAGAATTAATCATATAGATTTTAAAACTGCGACTTCCGGTTGATGATTGGTGGCAAAATGGCGTGGTAAGAGCAATCGCTTCTTCCCATTGCCACTTATCACTGTGTTTTGGGGACCCTTCAAGGCGTGGAAGCTTGGAGGGCTTCGCTGACTTTAGCGAGGCATCAGCAGGCTGAGCGGTGAGTCGCAATCCCACTCGGACCAATTTTCGCTGTCAAAACAGCGCGGCGCATCTGCTTCTCAATGGCGGACCCGAAGCCACGATAATCAACAAGATGGGAAGCAAGAAAATCCGGTGTAAGAGATGTCAAAGAGCGCTCATATTCACGATTTCCCTGATACATGTGGATTTTGTCCCAACCGGCTGGCTGGAACGGATTGAAAGGAGCCATAAGTGACTTAGCGGCGATTAAGAGAGGCGGAGGAGATCTCAACTGAGGGGACCACAGAGAAGCCAGTGAGAGAGAGTGGAACAAAAAACTTTTAAAGCAGGGGGGGATTCCCCCACACACCAAACAAAGGAAAAGCCAGTGTCAGCTTCAAAGCAGTTAAAACAGACACAGGATTGTGATATAGAAGATTTGAAAGCATTCATACATAAATATATGGGAGAACTCTCTGGCCAAATGAGTAAATTGGATGAAAGGTTGACTAAAAATCAAAAAGAAATGAAAACAGTGGTGGGGGAAGTTAAGGAGCTGGTGGAAGAAAAAACTGAAGGATTACAGCAGAGTGTAACCAAAGTAGCCACGGTTCTTACTGATGCTTTACTGGTGATGGAGAAAAAAGTGGAGGACTTAAATCTTGAAGTTGAAGCAAACAAAAAGGAAGTAAAAGAACAGATGTTTAAGGTGGGGGTGCAGAGCCAGAGGTTTGAAGAGGAGATTACCATGCTACAATTTCGAAATATGGAATTTGCTCTAAGATTAAGAGGCCTAAGAGAAAATAATCGTGAAAACCTGAGGGCAACCTGTGTGGAGGTGTTGGCGAAGATTTTGAAAGTTGAACCAGAGGTGGTGGATAATAGAATAGACAAGCTGTATAGAGCCAACTCACGCATTGCAAAACAGAGAAATTTGCCAAGAGATGTGGTAATTTACTTTACTGAGAGGAAATTGAGAAATGACATTTTGCAATACTCTTTTCAGTCTACGCTTCTACATGGTGGCAATCAAATTGGGGTTTTCAAAGAATTACCACCAAAGATGTTAAGAGACCGGAAAGACTTTGGTTTCCTTGTGAATGAGTTGAAGCGGCGTCAGATTCCATTTAGGTGGGATGTCCCTGTTGGTATTGTTTTAAGATTTGAAGATGTGAGATATCGTATCAATTCGGTGGAGAAGGCGGAACAGTTCTATAACAATGTGTTGAAAAAAGTTCCTTCACCTCGCTCTTCTACGCTTATACCTATTGAAGATATCTCAGTCGAGCAGGTTTTTCAACAGGGACTGCTAAAGGAAGGTCAAGAAGCCCCAAGGGAGGAAATTCTAGGTGCAGTAGGAGGTGTATTAGAAGATTCATTAATAGTTATCCCTGAGGTGAAACCAAAGCAATCCAGAGCCACAAGAGAGGTGGAACCGGATTTGGATTTACTGATGCAAGAACCCCAGAACCAACGTATAACCAGAGCGGCAGGGAAACAACGATTGGAAACATATCAGGAGAAGACACCACAGGAGGTGAAGGAAGCGAATGGGAAAAAGTTATACTCAGAAGCTGTGGGAGGAGCAAGACCGAAGACGTCGGCGGTTGCGGGAACTCTTCGCGAATTGCTTCGAGAGCTTCAGCCATCGTCAAAATGATACTTAAAATTTTATCTTGGAATGTGAATGGTTTGAATTCACCGCAGAAAAGAAGAAAAATATTTCATTATCTAAAACAATACAATAATGATGTTGTCTGCTTACAGGAAACTCATATAAGAACCCAGGACCAGAAGTTTTTAATCTCAAAAATTGGATTACAATTTATATCTTCTAGTGGGGCCAAAAGAAATGGACTTGTCTTTTACATTGCTAAAAGAATACCAGCTAAACTTATAGAAGCGGATGATGAGGGGAGATATGTTGCTGTCGTAATAACTGTACAGAATGTTGAAGTGCTTCTAATTGGCATCTACGCCCCGAACCAGCAACAGAAAAGTTTTTATAAAATGTTGAATGAGAAAATTTTGCAGTGGAATTACAAATCTTTCTTGATCATGGGAGATTGGAACGGGGTGATTGATGTAACATTGGATAAAAAGACATCTGCCAAGAAAGGGAATAAGTTACCACAGACTTTTTTTGCTATGAAAGAAGAATTAGAGTTGAAGGATGTTTGGAGAATTCATCATCCAGATGAATTGGATTTTACCTTTTTCTCAGATAGACATAAATCTTTCTCGAGAATTGATTTTATGCTGGCTACTACTGATTTACTTAATGTAGTGACAAAAATAAAAATTCTTCCTAGAACTTTAACAGATCACAGTCCAGTCTGGATTGAGATGAACCCAGGCAAGAGAGAAAGGAGATCTTGGCGTATGAATGAGAATATCTTCAGACATGAAAAGTATATTAAGGAGTTAAAGGAACAAATTAAAGAATTTTTTTATATTAATTTGAATAAAGGTACACCCATCGAGATAGTTTGGGATGCATGCAAGGCCTATATGAGGGGTGTACTGATACATATGAATTCTAGACATAAAATAATTCGACAGAAGTCGAGATTGGACTTGGAGATGGAGATAAAGGATAAAGAACAATTGCTCATTAAGAATCCGACTGACGAAAAGGTATTGTTAACTATAAAACTCCTGAAAGATCAATTTCAAATGCTGATGGCTGAACAAACAGCAACTAATCTGCAGTATGCTAAACATAATACTTTTTGTAACGCTAATAAACCTGGCAGATGGTTGGCTTATATTTTGAGGAAACAGCAAAATTCTCGTATGATAAATGCTATTGAGTATAAAGGGAAACGAATACATCAGCAAAACTTAATACATCAAGCCTTTTTAACCTATTATTCGAAATTGTATCAAGCCGATAAAGTTAAAGAAGATCTTATTGATGGATATTTGCAGAAGAAGAGAGTTACAAAAATTTCTAGTACACAAAGTGACAGACTGGAGCGACCTATAACATCGGAAGAGATTTTATATGCAATAAAACAATTGAAATTATCTAAAGCTCCTGGGACAGATGGTTTGACAGCAGTTTTTTACAAGACCTTGCAAGAGGAACTGATAGAGCCTCTTAAAGACTTGTTTTGTAATATTCAACAGGGGGGAAAAATACCTCCCTCGTGGAAGACGGCTTTTATATCATTGATACCTAAAGAAGAAGACTCTGCTATACCTGAAAATTTTAGACCAATATCTCTCCTGAACACGGACTATAAAATTTTTGCTAAAGTATTAGCCAACAGATTGATGCCAGTTATTCAAGATGTGATTCATGAAGACCAAGCTGGTTTTATAGAAGGCAGATACATGAAAGACAATGTCAGGCAACTCATAGATTTGTTGGAATATCTTGATGAAAAGAAACAGATCTCTGCGGTGCTGGTGTTTTTGGATGCGGAGAAAGCCTTTGATCGAGTCAACTGGGATTTTCTAAAAAAGATTTTGCATAAGATGAATTTTGGAGATCAGTTTATACAAGCAATCTCGGCAATTTATCAAGAACAGACAGCACAGATTATTATTAATGGCAGTTTGACTACTAATTTTAATATACAGAAAGGGACAAGACAAGGCTGCCCATTATCTCCACTATTGTTTATTTTGACGCTAGAAGTGCTGCTGAATGCTCTACGGGACTCGGACAAAATGAGTGGAATAGTTGTAAGGCAAATAGATTACAGAACAAAGGCATTTGCAGATGATCTGATTGTTACCCTAACACGACCTTTGGAATCTATCATACAGATGAAAAACATTATAGAGGAATACGGTCTGGTTTCAGGTTTTAGCCTGAACCAGAAAAAGACTAAGATGATAGTTAAAAACATGCTGGAACCACAAAGGAAAGAGCTTGAAAGGGTGGCAGGCTTTGAAATAGCTACAAAGGTGAAATATTTAGGGGTTCAAGTTGCAGCATCTAATAAAAAACTTTTTCAAAATAATTACGAAGAACTTTGGCATAAGATTCAAAAAGATCTTGATACATGGAAAAAACTGCAACTTTCTCTGCTTGGTAGAATTGCAGCTGTTAAGATGAATGTTCTACCTAGATTTCTGTTTCTGTTTCAAATGATTCCGGTGCTTAAAAATGATAAATATCTGATGGACTGGCAAGCAGGCTTAAATAAATTTATTTGGAGTGGGAAAAAACCAAGAGTTAAATTTAAGATCATGCAAGATGTACGTGAACGTGGTGGCCTTAAAGTTCCAAATCTACGTTTATATTATGAAGCAGCAGCATTGATACAGGTCGGAGATTGGATTGGAATAACCAAAAGAGATATTTTGAATATAGAAGGCCATGATTTGCAATTTGGATGGCATGCATATCTACTTTATGAAGATAAGAGAGACAGTGTATTTAATAGGCATATTTTAAGACACGCTTTGCTGAGAGTTTGGAAGAAGCACCAGCTTCAATTGGATTACAAAATACCTTTGTGGTTGGATCTTGGGCATATTTTGCCAAAAATAAAGTCACTCGGGGGGTTGTTGTACAAAGAGATACTTTTTATTGATGGGGGCAGTTGGTGTTTGAAGTCTTGGAATACTCTGTTGGAAGATGGAGTCAATTTAACTTGGTTGCAGTACTTTCAACTTCAAGCGAGATGGAGAGAAGATCAGAAAATTGGATTAATGCTACATGAAGAGGACTTGATGACTCAGATAAAATGTAAAGGACCGATGCATATTAAACGATTGTACAATTTACTGTTGGAGAGAGATTCAGAGGGGGAGTTAGTTAAAGACTGCATGATTAAATGGGCACAGAATTTTGATCAACCAGTAATGTTAGAAACATGGGAAAAGATCTGGGTCCAGAACGTTAAATTTACGCAAGCACAGAACCTAAGGGAAAATTTTTACAAAATGTTCTATAGATGGCATTTAGATCCCAAAAAATTATCACGTATGTATCCAAATGTTCAACCTAAATGTTGGAGGTGTGATTGTTTGGATGCAACATATTTTCATATTTGGTGGACATGCAGGAAGTTGAAACCATTTTGGATTAAACTTTGGTGGGTGATGCAGAACATTTTGAAGAAGAAGTTGGAGTTTTCTCCTCAGTTCTTTTTGTTGGGAATAGTCAAGGGCTTTTCAGTAATTGATACTAGGTTAATATTGTATATGATTTCTGCAGCCAGATTACTGATAGGTCAATATTGGAAGAAAGACAAAGTGCCTACCATAGAGGAATGGATATTGAAGATGTCTAATTTGGCAGAGATGGCAAAAATTTCTGCATACCTAAAGGAAAGGACCCATGAAGCTTTTGTTAAGGAATGGAGGAAATGGGTTGACTATATGAAGAAGAAATATCAAAGCAAGAAATTTCAGATAGTGCTCAGTTGAATTAGAGTTAGAATGTATTTAAGTAAATGTATGGATAGTTACGTGGTTTATTATTATTATTAAACTGAAGAATTTATAATTGATGTATAGTTTAAAATTTAAGATCACTAAATGTTAGTATACTTAAATAATTGTATGAAAGGTATAGTTATATGGTTAATTATCATTATTAAAATGAAGAGTATATAACTGAGGTATAGATTAAATTTTAAAGAGAATGTATTAAGCTTATTTAGCTAAATTGTCTTAATCTAATATGTTTAGATTTATAAGTATGTGAATGTTAGTGAAGTGTTAATAGTTAATTTCTTATGCAAAGGGATCTCGCCTTTAAAGAATGTTGAATATGATAAGATTAATGTTTGTCAAATAGCGGAAGTCAAGGGAGGGGGGAGGGATAGAAGGGATAGGATGGGGGGGTGGGAAAGGGAGGGGGAAGGGGGGGGTTTTCATATTATAAAATGTAATGTAAAACTTTTTCAATAAAAAAAAAAAAAAAACTTTTAAAAGCGGAGCTTCGGCGCTAATTTAAAAAACGAATAGAACTTGCCGATCAGGTGGAACGAGAGGATCCTAAGGTTCTTGCTTGTGGATTCAGAGATCGAGTGAGGAAAGTTACGAGGTATAGGAACCGGAAGTGCAGCCATCTTAAAATCAACCAAAAGGACTACAAAGAGCTAGAGCAGCTGGAAGAACCACCGGGAGAAGACAAGTTGCAGAAAAACAAACTAAATACTTTGACAGTTTGACAGCTCAGGCATTGAGAAGATTTGACAGTTTAAAGCACTAAGAGACGGAGAGGAGAGAAAAGTGCTCGTATTGGGTTTTTTTGATTCCCCCATCGTTGTTTCCACAAGTGAAAATACAGAAGGGACATTGAAGCAACTAAGAAGAGGTTAAGAATAACTAAGAAATTAACACTTTAGTGCATATATTGTGGTATTATTATTTACTTAGTCTTTTACTCTCTCTACTCTTCCTATTTACCTCTTTTACTACTTTCTTTACTATATGCTTATATAAATACTCATTTATCTTAAGGGCACTTTAGGAATATATTTATATAACTGACTAAATTTAATATCTAATTCATTGTAATTATTTATATTTATATTTTAGGTATATATTTACTTATTAATTAATCACTTCATTTAATATAATACAATTATTGATTAAGAGATCTATTAAGTGACTGAAGTGATATATCAAGTGTAAGAAAAATTGATTAATTGTTTATTTAATGAACAATTGTCTATTTAATTATTTATAATTATTAATTATTTATATATATCAATTAACTAAGTGTGTTTATTTATTTATTTATTTATTTAATTAAATTTCTATACCGCCCTTCTCCTGGCGGACCCAGGGCGGTGTACAGCCAATTAAAAACCAGTACATAAACAATTAAAAACATCCTAAAATCCATATAAGTTAAGGCTGAAGGTATAAGAACGGACTAAAAACTCTAAAAAGTTTAAAATTTAAAAATGTAGAAATATTTAAAAATAAAAGGGATCAGGCAAGTCCGGCGAGTTGGAAAAGGTGCGTCTTTAGAGCCCGACGAAAAGTCCGGAGGTCAGCAATAGTTCTCAGTTCTGGAGGCAGATCGTTCCAGAGGGTGGGAGCTACCACAGAGAACGCTCTCCCCCTGGGGGTCGCCAGCCGGCATTGTCTGGCTGACGGCACCCCGAGGAGGCCCTCTCTGTGGGAGCGAACCGGTCGGTGGGAGGCAATTGGTGGCAGAAGGCGGTCCCGTAAATACCCTGGTCCTAAGCCATGGAGCGCTTTAAAGGTGATTACCAACACCTTGAAACGCACCCGGAAGTCAACCGGCAACCAATGCAGCTCACGCAGGAGAGGTGTCACGTGGGAGCGCCCTGTCGCTCCCATAATCCCCCGCGCGGCCGCATTCTGCACCAGCTGAAGCCTCCGGGTGCATCCCAAGGGGAGCCCCATGTAGAGAGCATTACAGTAGTCCAGGCGAGACGTGACGAGCGCCTGAGTGACTGTGCGTAGGGAGTCCCGATCTAGAAAGGGCCGCAACTGGCGTATCAGGCGAACCTGATAGAAAGCCCCCCTGGCCACGGCTGTCGTATGATCCTCTAAAGACAGCCGTGGATCCAGGAGGACGCCCAAGTTGCGCACCCTTTCCGTGGGGGCCAATGATTCGCCCCCAATAACCAACGATGGAGTCAGTTGGCTATATCGGGACGCCGGCAGCCACAGCCACTCGGTCTTGGAGGGGTTGAGTCGAAGCCTGTTTCTCCCCATCCAGACCCGCACAGCTTCAAGGCACTGGGACATCACCTCCACGGCATCGTTGGGGTGGTCTGGGGTGGAAATGTACAGCTGAGTGTCATCAGCGTACTGATGGAATTCCACCCCAAAACCACGGATGATCTCACCCAGCGGCTTTACATAAATGTTGAACAGAAGGGGCGAGAGGACCGACCCTTGTGGCACCCCACACACTAGGCGCCTCGGGGTCGACCGCTGCCCCCCTGTCAACACAGATTGCAACCGGTCGGAGAGGTAGGAGGAGAACCACCGAAGAACGGTGCCCCCCACTCCCAATCCCTCCAACCGGCGCAACATGATACCATGGTCGATGGTATCAAAAGCCGCTGAGAGATCTAACAGCACCAGGATAGAGGAGTACCCCCTACCCCGGGCCCTCCAGAGATCATCCACCAACGCGACCAATGCCGTTTCGGTGCTGTAACCAGACCTGAAGCCGGACTGGAGCGGGTCTAAATAGACAGCTTCATCCAGGTACCGGGGGAGCTGCCATGCCACCACACTCTCAACAACCTTCGCTAAAAAGGGAAGGTTGGAGACTGGACGATAATTTGCCAAAACAGCTGGGTCCAGGGAGGGCTTCTTGAGGAGGGGCCTCACCACCGCCTCCTTCAAGGCGGTCGGTAGGGCACCCTCACTCAGAGAAGCATTTATAATCTCCTGGAGCCAGCCTCGTGTAACCTCCCGGGAGGCCAGCACCAACCAGGAGGGACACGGGTCCAATAAACATGTGGTAGCATTCAATCTCCCCAGGATCCTGTCCACGTCCTCGGGAGCCACAGGATCGAACTCAGCCCAGATAACACTCTCAAGACCGGGCTCAGTCACCTCGCCCGAACCAACCCAGTCGGCGGCCAACTCATCCCGAATCTGAGTTATTTTATCATCCAGATATTGAACAAAATCCTCAGCACGTCCCTGCAAGGGATCCTCCCGCGCTCCCAGATGAAGGAGGGAGCGGGTCACCCTAAACAGGGCGGCTGGGCGATTATCTGATGACGCAATAAGGGCGGCGAAATAATTAGATTTCGCCGCTTTTATTGCCACTAAGTAAGTCTTAATATAAGCTCTTACTAGTGTCAAGTCAGAATCGGAGCGACTGGCCCTCCAACCGCTCTCTAGGCGTCTTTTCCGGCGCTTCATCTCCCTCAGCTCCTCGGTAAACCAAGGAGATAAGTGAGTTCGGCGCCGGGTCAGAGGCCGCAAAGGCACGACACGGTCCAAGGCCCCACCGGCCGCCCTATCCCAGGCCGCCACCAGGTCCTCAGCCGAGTCGCGTGTCAGTGTCTCAGGAAATGGCCCAAGCTCCGTCTGGAACCTATCAGGATCCATCAGGCGCCTGGGGCGGAACCACCTAATTGGTTCCGCCTCCCTGCGGTGGGGTGCAGCGGTCAGAAAGTCGAGTCGAAGGAGCGAGTGGTCAGTCCATGACAAGGGTTCGACGCCTATATCCCCAGTATCAAGACCACCCAACCACTGACCAGAGACAAAAACTAGGTCCAGGGTGTGTCCACCAATGTGGGTCGGGCCCTGAATTACCTGGGTCAGGTCCATGGCCGTCATGGAGGCCATGAACTCCCGAGCCATCTCAGATGTTTCACCGATGGATGGCAGGTTGAAATCCCCCATGACTATAAGCCTGGGAGTAGCAACCGCCACCTCGGCTATAACATTGAGAAGCTCGGGCAGGGTTGTTGCCACGTGGCAGGGAGCCAGGTACGTGACTAACAGACCCATCTGCCCACCAGGGCCCCATCTCACATAGGTGGACTCACACCCGGCTATCTGAGGTACAGTGGCCTCCCTCGGACCCAGACCTTCCTTAATAATGACCGCTACTCCCCCACCCCTGCCCTGGGCTCTCGGCTGGTGAAATGCAAGGAAACCCGGTGGGCACATCTCCACGAGGGGGACCCCCCCTCGTGGCCCAACCAGGTCTCGGTAATACCCGCCAGGTCCGCACCCCCCTCTTGGAGAAGATCACATATGAGGGGGGCCTTATTTACAACGGACCTCGCGTTGCACAACAGCAGCCGGAGCCTCGGGTCCTGAGACTCTAGACAACCCGGGGAACGGGAATAGCTCAGGGGACCGGGGCAAGCAATCGCTCGAAGACAGCGAGTGCGTGCCCCCACCACACGATATGGTCCCCTGCTCTCGCCATATCTGCCCCTCCCACATAACGTAGAAATCACACCACCCTCAACAGAGGGCTCAATCAGAGCCCTCTTGCCTCCAGCAGCTACACCTCCCGTGGCATCACAGACTGCCAGGCCTGTCCCTTTCCCCTCCGGGTTTCCCCCCAAACCCACACCCTCCCCCACCCCAGAACCCCCTAAAACACCCCTTAAAAAAGTAGTTAAAAAACCCCTCAATCCCCGCTTCGCAGCATGCCACCTCTCGGGGTCCCAAGACCCGTCATTAAGGTAGGCCCTCGATAACGAGGAGGGCCAAACCCGCGAGAGGGGGGAATCTCGCAGGGCAAGAAGCGTGGACCTAGAGAGCATCCAACAGATAAGGCAGGAAAATGGGGCATGGCATAGGTCCATAAACATAGTCATAATTCCAGATGTCCTAATGCAGGACCAGAACAATCAGGAGAGAAACGCCGCTACCCTCTCACGGTAGCGACCCGGAGTCTCTGTATTCTGTCCCTGAGGGGGAATGTCCAAGCCACCCTCTCACGGTGGTTCAGCCGACAACAGGTACGTTGGAAAGTCCAAGGCCACTCTCTCACTGTGGCCTGGCAGATTTATCCTGTAAATGTGGCACCCCCTCAGATAGATGGTAACAACCGGCTCCACAATCCTCCCGTGAGCTGGCCTGTCTTCTCATAGCCAGCCAGCGGAGTAATGAAATGCAGATGGAAACGCCAAATGCTGGTAAAGACGCCAAAAAAGGTCCGAAACACCACTCTGGAAGTGGCGGCCTGATAATAAAGGAGCGGGCAGGTTTGAGGGCCAGCAGAAGACAAGCAGGATGGAGGGAGAGGGAACCCTCACCAGCCTCCAATGGGGCCATAAGCCCGCTGGCTGCTGGGGGCCACTAAAATCATTGGCCCCCCAATCTCATCACTGCCACCATTCGTTGGCCGCCATCTCCTTGCCACCCATCACCATCTCTCGCAGCATTATTATTTCCTCAGCGGGGGCTTCGCGTGGGTTGCGCAACGGCTGCCCTCTCACTGCAGCCGCCGCTCGCCACTCGCCGCTTGTCTTCGCCGCCCCCCCCCACCACGCCGCCATCTTCCGCGGCGCCTCTCAGCTGTCCAGAAAGGGGGGGGGGAAGCGGCGGGGATCTTCAAAACGGGGTGGCGGACTCGCAGCGCCGCCCAGCTGTTTAAGGGCGGCGGGAGCCTCCGAATTCTTCCAAGGGCTTCGCCACGGCTGCCCTCTCACTGCAGCCGCCGCTCGCCGCTCACCACCGCTCGCCGCTCACCGCTTGTCTTCGCCGCTTGTCTTCGCCCCCCCACCGCGCCGCCATCTTCCGCGGCGCCTCTCAGCTGTTCTGGGTGGTGGAGGCAGCGGGGGGCTTCGGCATCTTCTGGCGCACGCTGGTGGGTGACAACCCCACCAGCGTGATGGCCGCATATTCCGCTGGCTGGGCAGGGGGCTGCCCAGCCAGCCCCCTGCCCAGCATAGTATATATAGTATACTATAGTATACTATATAGTATATAGTATATATAGTATATATATTTGACTAATTATTAGTAGAATAACAGCTGAACTAAGTGATTGATATTGACATTGATATATGATATATTGAATAGATAATAATTGATTAAAAGGTGAAGGCGTAGACATATATTGATTTGAGCATAGAAAGAGATCAACATTTGAATAGACTTAAAGGGATTTAGATAGAAGAGATTAAAAGATCTGATTGAAATACTGGATAGAAAGAGTAGGGAGTTATAATAGATAGGAAATAATCAGAGGCACATAGGGGCCTAGTTGAATATAAGAAGATAACAATTAGTGGATGACTATCTGGAGAAACATAAAGATACTCAAAGATCAGTCAAGAATCCTGAAGGAGAAGACAAGCATCTCTTCTACAGTGACCAAAACTGGAAAAAAAACAACTCAAAGTACATCCAACCCAACGATTACAATGTCATCCTCTGCTACACAAAAGTCAATGGAAGGTCTATCTAAGACTGACAAAGCAGCCATGATCCCCACTATGCAAGCGATGCAGTCAACTCTAATGTTGATACAAGAGACAATGTTGATGATGCAGGAAAAGATGTCCTGCAACCACCTAGAATTGAAAACTGATATTAAAACAATTGACCAAAAAATGAGCGAGATTCAGCAGTCAATACAAACAAATGAACAGAAAATAAATAAGATGGAATCCAAAATCAAACAAGATTTTAAAACTGCATATTTACTTGCACCTTTACAGCCCACTATCTGTATGAAAAAGCCACTAGGTTTAAGAACCGATGAGAAGACTGATTGCTGGAGACTAAAGAAAAGTCTTTATGGCTTAAAACAGTCAGGTTATGAGTGGAATAGATGTATAGTAAATGAATTAAATGCTATGGGTTTTGTTGCTGGTATAGCAGATCAATATTTATTTAAACGAGAGAAAGATGGTTTGGTTTCTCTTTTACTCTTGTTTACTGATGACATAGCAATTGTTACAGAACCTGAACAGGAAGCAACATAACTTATTTCTGTGTTGCACAATAAGTTCAGGATTAGAAATTTAGGTAAAATCAAGCACTATTTGGGTCTTGATACTGTAAAAACTAAGAGAGGGTACAAACTGTCACAAGCTAAGAAAATTAGCCAATTGCTTAAATGAACTATGTAAGCCTGCTAAGACACCAATTGGTCAGGATTTTAATCATGGTAATATTCAAAGTCATATATTCGACAAAGAAATATATCAATCCTTGATTGGTAGTCTATCTTATATTAGTAATTGGTCTAGGCCAATTACTATACTAGGCCTATAGTGTAAAGCAACTGTCTAGGTATAACGTTGAACCAATTGAAAGGCATTGGTAAGCTACTAAGCGAATACTTAGGTATTTGAAACAAACAATGCATTATGCGTTATATTTGGAGCCTAGTAATGATCTTGTATTAACTGCGTATGCGATACAAGTTTGATTTACCTACACGTAAATCTACAGTGGATATTGCAATACTGTTGGGTAATGCTTTAATAGGCTGGAAATCCATCAGGCAAAAGCACATTAGTTTATCAACTATGGAAGCTGAGTTTTCCTGTTTATCTTTGATGTGCACAGAATTAGTATATTATAAACAACTGTTATTAGATATAGGCTTAACTGTAGTTTATGAAGATAATCAAGCTGCAATTAAAATGGCAACTAATTTAGCTGTAAGGACATGATCTAAGCACACTGATATAAGGCAATGTGTACAGAGTAAAATGATTCAATTAGAATACTGCATGACTGAAAATAATATCGCAGACCATTTTACAAAAGCTCAGGGTGCAATTAAGCATAAAGCATGTTGTGAGTGTTATGGTTTAAGAATGTAAGCTTGTTAGGAGTAAATGCCCTACCTGCTCTGTGTTGTCTCCCTAGCCTGGCACCCCAAGGGTTAACCCCAGAGTACCTGAACCCCTCCCCTTGCCAGGAACGCCCCTTACCTGAGACCACTCCTCCTGGGTACTTAAGGTCACCACATGTTGATCCAACAGTCCAGTCCTGAATGTACCTGCAAGGAACAAACAACAAAGAATAAAGATATGTACTGACCAACATCCCACGTGTCTCTGTAAGTTATTAGGCCATCCATCGCATCTCAACATAACAGAATGGTAGCAGAGGATGGTTTGGCCATCCAATAACGAGGAGACACAGCACCTGCAAGAAAAAGAAAGAATTAGCATCACGATGGAAGAATACCACTCCACCACTGGTGATTCCCTGGCGGAGACACCATCGCAGCTGCACGAGGAGACAGACCCCGATGCCTACCAGTCAGAAGACGAGGAGGGGGTCGAAAGCTGGAGTAAGGATGAAGAAACAGAACCAGGCCACAGCAGACTCAAACAAAAAATAATGAGCCTGCTGGGATCGACAGAAACGGACGAGGACCTCGCCACGAAGATCCAGAGCCTCGTCCGCAATTACAAGAAGGAAACAGACAGCCGCGACCACACACCTGAACCAAGAAGTGCCCACCTGGTAAGCAAATCCCACCAGGCAGGGCATGCAAGAAAGGCCAGGGCCCTCAGCCCCACACCGATCCCTGGACGGTGGCCATCTTTGGACACGTGGTCCGAAAAGATGGCCGACCAACAACAACCCGGAAGGGAAAATCCAAAATGGCCGACCGCACAAGACTACACCCCCCAAAGCAGCGATGTGGGGGGAAAGCTCAGAGGGGGAAAGGGCAGAAATGGAGCCATTGCCCTCCCTGAGCGAAAAAGAGATCGAGAGGGCCATCCGGACGCTCGCCGCCGCCTTCGGGCCCAATCCTGACCCACCCCGAAGGCACAACAAAAGAAAAGAGAGTGCTGGACGAGAGAGGAGAGACCCCCGAGCCACCCAGATGCGAGAAACAAACAGCCGCAACAGAGGAAAGACCCAACGACCCGCGCAGAGGACAAAGAGCCGAGCCACCGAGAAGCCCAGCGTGACAGAGAGTGAGGACTGGAGCAGCTACTCACCGCCGCCGCCTTCGCCGCCACTGCGACCATGCCGGAGGGATCCAGGTATGCAGTCCGGCTGGGAAGCTGACCTTCGGGCCTCCCTGGACCATCGTTGGACCGCCAGGGGCCTGGCCGAGGCCCACGAGCCCAGGAGAGGCCTCTTTGCTGGAGCCGCCAGCAGGAGATCCTTCCCCGACAACTCCACAGGCAGAATGGACTTCGCGCATGCGCAGAGCGACCTGTGGAGGGAAGAAGAAAAAAAATGCATGGAGGGAGTTTTAAACTGCCTGACAGCATCCCCATGCCATACTGTGACTTTCCCAACATCCCACATCATGGGCAGACTTCAGCTGTAAGTACCAACAGCAATAACTCTGGGAACTTACCAAATGACTTCCCAAAATTAAAATCTGATGGTTTTAACTTGCTGGAGTGGTACCAGCAGCTACAAGTTGTATGTTTAAGGGAGAATGTTTTGTTATATGTAACCAATCCCCCTAAGAGACCCTGGACCCTGGAGCAGGACTGCCTGCATCACAGGGCTTTTTGCATTTTAATATCTAGTTTGTCCCCTTCCATATACTACAGCATAGGACAGGACATGACTGTATCAGAGATAGTACAACTATTGTTCACCCTGTTCTATAGTGAGAATGTAGCCACCATGACCCAAATATCCAAAGACTTTTATTCCACCAGAATGAGACCCGGGTACCAATGGGAGAGCACCTGCTAGCACTGAACGCAGTCAGGGCAGACCTACGACTTAGAGGGGAAACAGTCTCAGAGCGAACAATGAAGAGCGTGATAGTCAATTCCCTAGACCCATCCTGGGAAACATTCATTAATCAGCTAAGGACAGACACCCTAGGTCACATATCCCTAAAAAGACTATCCAGTAAACTAATTGCAGAAGACAACTTCAGGAGGAGCCGCCAACACATACACAGCGAGCCAAGGCCCACAAAAAGGGTAGCATTCCAGGACAGGGCGTAGGACCCCGCTGAGTGTTTTGGCTGCGGCTCCAAGGGACATTACAAGAGGGATTGCCCCAGGACCCACAGGGAGAGAGACATGAGGGAGCACAGGGACAGATACCCAGACAGACGCTCCCCCGATGGCAGATACAGACGCAGGGACTCCCCCACTCCCAAGCACCACAGGGGGAACAGAGAAGGCTCCAGGGACAACAGGCCCGGGTCATCGTATGGCATAGGTGGACACACACACCCCACCAGGACAGAAAAGGGAGACACCATGTGGCTCATCGACTCCGGAGCCACCAACCACACCACCCCCAACAGGGATTTACTCTCATCATTCAAGGGGGAGGACTTCCTCATTAAAGTGGCCAACCAGAGCGAAGTACGAGTGACAGGCAGGGGGGACGTCACCCTCCCAGGGATAGGGAAAGTAGAGGGGGTACTACTGGTCCCGGAGATACCACACAATATCCTAGCCGCTTTGAAGCTGAGCAACGAGCTGGGGGTTGAGGTATCATTCAGAGGGGGTGAAATGCACGTTAGCAAGGGCATCAAGAGCCTAGGGAAAGTAGACATCAGGGAAGGACTCCCATACCTACTCGCAGGAAAGGCTGACACCCCCTACACCAACACCAATGCAGAACCCAACACTAGCGAGGAAAACACACAAAACACAGGGAAGGTCACCATAGGCAGACCCATCCATGATGACTGCGCCCACCTCCTGCACGGGAAACTAGGGCACGCCAGTTTTCCTGTGATACAGAAAATGATGGACTGTACAGAAGGAACCAAAATAAAGAATTGTGAGAACTATCTGGACTGTTCAGTGTGCAAATGTTATAAACTAAAAACAGCACCCAAACCGAAAAAGGCCCCTCCCGCACCACCAGCCACATCTTTGACTTGGTGCACATGGACTTGGTAGGACCCCTAAGGCCATCAATAAAACACGGCAAGAGGTTCTTCCTCACCATAGTGGATGACCACAGCCGCTATGGTTACATATACACGTTAAAGCACAAAAACGAGACCTACTTAAGGTTCAAAGAATTCTACAAGAGGGTAGAGGTGCAGAATAACACACAAATCAAACAAATAATGACTGACAGGGGGTCAGAGTTCCTGTCAGGGGAATTCTCACGATGGTTAGGGTCAAAGGGCATCCTACACTACACTTCCTCTCCGTTTTCGCCATTCCAGAATGGCGTTGCGGAACGCAGGAACTCCACACTGCAGACCATGGTGAGGTGCGCCCTAGAGGACTCTGGGTTGGGGCAGCAGTTCTGGGCAGAGGCACTGGCCTATTCAAACTATACCCTTAACAGGACCTGGTCCAGTGTAGTAGGCAAGACACCCTACGAAATAATGCACGGCAAAAAGCCAAAAATATCGCATCTGCACGTGTTTGGGGTGACCGCGGATGTGCACATCCCAAAACAGTTACGCCGGAAAGGGGATAAGGTATCTAAGCGCCTGAAGTTCATGGGTTATGAGACAGGGACCAAAGCGTTCAAATTCATAGACAGTAACAACCGCTTTGTAGTATCCAGGACAGCTACCTTCCATAAGCATGCCAACTGGTCCAGGATATATCTGAACGAGATCTACCACCAATACAAGACACCAGCCGAGGACCCACCCAACGAGGAGGCAGGAGGACCCAGCCACCTCAAGGCAAGCAACAATGCACCCAAAAGTGAACCCGAACCCTCTGAGCAACCAACACTCTCATGCTATGCCGATGCTGACTGGGCTTGCGATACGAAGAGCCGCAAGAGCACGTCGGGGTACATATTCCTCTTAAACGGCAGTCCAGTACATTGGTACACGGGGAAACAGAACCTAGTGGCCACCTCCACCACTGAAGCCGAATACATCTGCTTATCCAAGGCAGCCAACAACCTGGTCTGGTTTAACGACCTGCTATCCAGCATTTGGGCCGACCCTGTCCTCCCCATAACCATCTTCAAAGATAATAAAGCCGCAATAGAGATCTACACATCAGGCGCTATAGGTCAGAGGTCTAGGCACATAGACATCAAGCACAAACATGTGAGACAGCTGTCCAAGTCAGGGTTCCTAAACGCCACTCACTGCGACACCAAGGAACAGGTAGCAGACATACTCACCAAACCACTACCATCCAAACAACACAATTACCTCACATCCAGGTTAGGGATACTCATTAACCCCACACCAACCTCACCAAACACACCCTCACAGGTCGGACATTTAGAGGGGGATTTGTTAGGAGTAAATGCCCTACCTGCTCTGTGTTGTCTCCCTAGCCTGGCACCCCAAGGGTTAACCCCAGAGTACCTGAACCCCTCCCCTTGCCAGGAACGCCTCTTACCTGAGACCACTCCTCCTGGGTACTTAAGGTCACCACATGTTGATCCAACAGTCCAGTCCTGAATGTACCAGCAAGGAACAAACAACAAAGAATAAAGATATGTACTGACCAACATCCCACGTGTCTCTGTAAGTTATTGGGCCATCCATCGCATCTCAACATAACAAAGCTATTATATATTGTCCTGTCCAAAGGGGACAGGACAATATATCCTGTCCAAAGGGGACAGCTCCTCTCTGCCTGTTCTCTCTGCTTGATCACTGCTACTTCTTGTTTTCTACTGTTTTACTGCTGTACTTGTTCCTGTTTGCAACTCCAAAAAGAACTGTTTTATTGCATGATTATAACAACTGGTAAGAAGACTTTGTTGTTGGAATATCCCTGAATTAAGAATTTAACTATCTTTATCTGTGTATGACCTAGATTGTTTATTGGACTTTGTTTTGCTTTTTCCTAAAAGTAAAAGAATATCACACAACTCAGTGTATCTGTGCTTATTCACAATCACTCTCAGCCGTTTTTCTCATGTGCACATCCTTGTTATTCAAGGGTTACTCTGCACATATTCTTTAACATATTTTATGTTGATTTTAACCACATTATTGTAAGTTTGGTACTGATGAGTCAATACAAAATGTTGCATCACTGCTGTTTGTCTTTTAGTTGTATTGTTTAAATAATTTATTTCAAGGAAATAGAATTAGAATTTAGAGAAAAACCAAAATCAGCTCTCCAAAAGCTGAATGAATTAAAATAAAATTTCAGGCTCAAGTTGGAATGATAAAACATTTTCAAGGATCCATACTGAACATGATGAGATCAAGAAAAGGTGGAAAGAATATGCTTATACCATGAAGGTCATGTGGATCAACAACTATTTCAACTTGTACCTAATGATCAAGTGATGAAAGAAGAGGTTGAAGCAACATTGAACTAAAAACTTTATCAAAGAAAAAGCAGTGATTTCTATAACACCAGTAACTTCATTAGAACAGAAATAGGGTTCAAATTCTTTAAATCAATAATGAAACTACAGTTATTGACTAAATGGCCTATAATTGACCTGTACTGTAATGGATTTTCTCCAAGAGGATCTGTTTCCAGTCTGGTCCTTCAGAGTTTTCAATAGTGTACCCACCTCCCATTGTAATATAGTCCATTTATATTGCTGTTGCTCTTTTTTTTCACCCTTAGAATCTTTGCCAGAGAGCTGGGTCTTCACATAATATGTCCAAAGTAAGATAATTTGAGCTTGGTCATTTGTGCCGAGTGTGACCTTTGGGTTGATCTGTTCAATGATCCATTGATTTTCTGGGCTTTCTATGGTATACATGTTAGATAAAACACAGTTCAAACGCATCAATGCTTGTCTTGTTTCTTCGAAATCCAAATAAAATTACAAGCAGCCAAGACATCAAATAATGAATCACCTTTGCAAAAATGTCTATGAAGGACTTAGAAAAGATCAGAAGTGTTTCTTTGTCTACAAAGATCCAACTTGTTCAGATCATGGTATTTCAATATCATACGGATGCAAAAATAATAATAAATAAATAAACAGTGAAGAACAGTGGCTGTGGCTTCCGGCGTCCCGATATGGCCAGTTGACTCCATCACTGACCATTGGGGACAAGTCATTGGCCCCCACGGATAGGGCTCGCAACTTGGGCGTCCTCCTGGATGCACGGCTGTCTTTGGAGGAGCATGTGACGGCCGTGGCCAGGGGGGCTTTTTATCAGGCTCGCCTGATACGCCAGTTGCGTCCCTATCTAGATCGGGACTGCTTACGCACAGTCACTCAGGCACTCGTCATTTCCCGCCTGGACTACTGCAATGCTCTCTACATGGGGCTCCCCTTGAGGTGCACCCGGAGGCTCCAACTGGTGCAGAATGCGGCCGCGCGGGGGATTATGGGAGCAAGGGGGCGCTCCCATGTGACACCTCTTCTGCGTGAGCTGCATTGGCTTCCGGTGGTCTTCCGGGTGCGCTTCAAGGTGTTGGTGACCACCTTTAAAGCTCTCCATGGCATAGGGCCTGGGTACTTGCGGGACCGCCTTCTGCCACCGATAGCCTCCCACCGGCCAGTTCGCTCCCACAGAAAGGGACTCCTCAGGGTGCCGTCAGCCACACAATGTCAGCTGGCGACACCCAGGGGGAGAGCCTTCTCTGTGGCAGCACCAGCCCTCTGGAACGATTTGCCCCCGGAGATCCGTACGATACCTGATCTCCGGGCTTTCCGCCGTGCCCTAAAAACTTTTTTATTTTGTCAAGCTGGGCTGGCGTAACCCCCCCCCCTCTTTTTTAAGTTTAAAGTTTTATGGGTTTTAAATTTTAATTGCCTATTGGGTTTTTTAAATTTATTGGGCCAAAATTATTTAATTCTTTTATCAATATTTTAAATTTTGTATTGGAGTGCTTTTTATTCTTGGCTGTACACCGCCCTGAGTCCACTAGGAGAAGGGCGGTATATAAATTTAATAATAATAATAATAATAATAATAATAATAATAATAATAAAGAAGAGAACATAACAGATGCTTTTGAATTATGGCATTGACAAAAGATACTGTGGGCACTAAAGACTGCTGGACAAATAAATCATTAAACATTTGATAAAATTAAACCAAAGCTTCCTTTATATGTTCAAATAACAAGAATATGACATATCATGCAAAGAGGATGATCATGCTTGACAAGATTGAAAAAAAGCAACAGAGGAACAGAGACAATATGATGGGTTGATACAGTAACAGCCAAGGATGCTTCTCATGCAAACATTAGTCACCTGGCTGTAGACCAAACACAATTTGGGATAACTATCAATACATTGGTATGACTTGATGGCAGCTAAAAAGAAACATATTTTTGTGAAGCACTGAAATTTTAGCCATTGTAACTGCTTGTTTCACAGCCACCAATTTAGAAATGGTGGAGTAACATCAAATACTTTAGGATCAGAAGTCCAAAATCTTTTTACACGAATGTGTAAATAGTTGGTGTTATGTCCTTATAAGATCATCCGCCGGGGATTGGTCAAATCCACCGGCGGGAAATTCAAACCGCTGTCTATGGGCGGTGCATCTGCCGGAACGAATATAAGGAGAGCTCTGGCAGTGCAGCACCAGTCTTTTTCTCACTCTCAGTAAAGTGCTGAATGGACAGAGCTGGTCACATCTTTTGTTCCTGCGCCTAAATCTAACACTGGCGACGAAGGAGAAGAACTAGAACTCCGACCGCATGGCACGATCGCCAACTGACACAGAGCTGACCATAACAAGCTGAAGTCACTCACCTCGAAGAAGCTGCAACATGGCATTGCCGCAAGCTCCGATGGCATCACTGGCCCCATTCAACCCCGGACAGGAGAAATGGAGGTCTTACATGGTCCAGTTCCGCCAGTTCCTGAGAGGGAACGGCTACCCGGACCTGGACAATGACAGAAAGAAGGCCCTGTTCCTGGTGCATTGTGGATCCGATGCTGGAGATGGCCATTAACCTCGTGGTGCCCAGGGATATTGAAGAGATGTCCTGGGCTGATCTTCAGGAAGTCCTGCAGGAGCACTATGCACCCACAGGCATCCTGATCGCCAATAGATTCACCTTCCACCAAAGAAACCAATGGGAAGGTGAATCCATCAAAGAGTTCGTGGCCGCACTTTGCCAGATCACCGCAAACTGCAAGTTCGACAACGTCAATAACGCCATCTGTGACCGCATCGTCTTCGGGATGCAGGACGTGGGCCTGCAGAAGAAATTCTTGAGTCACAAGAGGATCCACTCAAGGAGGTCCTCAAGGAAGCCACAGCCACTGAGACTTCCGAGAAAGCAGCCGCTGCAATGGTGAAAGCGAGGGGGATCCACAAGATCCACAAGTCTGGCCAGAACTCCTCAGATGACTCCACCGCACCATCCGAGTCTGATGAGGAAATGGCCGTACACAAGGTCTTCTGCCCCCCAAGGCGGGAAAATCCCCAAAATGGTGAGTGAGGGGAATGCTGCGGCAGCTGCAAAGGTGACCACCCCAGGGCTAGCTGCAGATGGAGAGACGCCACCTGCCGTCGCTGTTTGAAGAGGGGACACATAGCTGAGGCCTGTAGAGCAGCAGATCCAGTCCCCGAGCCACCCAGGCCACGATTCCAGGAGAATCGCAAAGATACCCAGAGGGCATCCAAACGGTCCTTGTACCAGCTAAGGCACGGGGACAACAATTTTCTTCACAGCGGAGCGGTGCACCAGACGATCATCACTCACACAAGCGACGACAACATGACCAAGTTCAACATCACCACACTGGCCGAAAGGTCACCATGCACAATGGAGGTAGATTCGGGCTTGATCTACTCCATTAAGGACTGGCAGCAACTGAAGCCCACCTGCACAAAGAACCAACTGAAGCCCCTGCGGTTGAGGCTCATGGATTTTGGCGGGAATCCCATCGGCGTCCTGGGCAGAACCAACTCCGGATTTCCTTCAAGCAATTCCAAGGCAACCTTCCCATCACAGTCGTAGAGAACAGCCGCCCGAACCTGCTAGGAGTGGAGTGGTTCAGGCCACTAGGGCTATCAATCAGTGGCATCCATCAAATTCAGAGGGACGAACTCGACACACTCATTGAAGAGTTCAAGGAAGTCTTCGATGGTAAGCTGGGGAAATTTGTGGGGAAGCCAATTTCTTTTAACCTGGATAAGGGGATCACCCTAATTAGGCTGAAGCCCCGCCAGGTTCCATTTGCCTTGCGGCCCAAGGTAGACGCTCAGCTGGATAAGCTGATCGCCCGGGGCATCTTGGAACCCATCGACCGTGCTGCATGGGAGACTCCCATTGTGACCCCAATGAAGCATGATGGATCAGTGCGCATCTGCGCTGACGACAAATGTACAATCAATAAGGCGCTGCCCCAGAGTGCATACCCAGTCCTAGTGGTGTAGCTATCTGCTGCATTCCCTAGGGACTGGCTCAATTTTTTGCTAAACTGGACCTGGCCCAGGCTTACCAGCAGCTGCCAGTGGACGAAAAAACGGCAGAGGCGCAAACAAATGTCACCCACAGGGGAGCGTTTAAATGTAACCGTCTCCAATTTGGAATCAGCGCTGCCCCAGGAATATTCCAATCAATGATGGAACGGCTTCTTCAAGGTGTTCCAGGGGTGGTGCCGTACTTCGACAATGTATTGATTTCTGGAGACTCCAAAGCACATCTCCTTGACCGAATCAGGCTTGTCCTGCAGCGGTTCAGGGAGAAGGGCTTGAGAGTCAGGAGAGATAAATGCATAATAGGAGTCCAAGAGGTCGAGTTCCTGGGCTATCTCATAGATGGCACAGGCATCCACCCCAGCAAATCAAAAGTTAAAAGCCATCCATGAAGCTCCCAGCCCCAAAAACAAAGCGGAGCTTCAGGCATTCCTTGGATTGCTTAACTTCTACGCTGTATTCCTCAAACAGAAAGCCACGATTGCTGAGCCGCTCCACCGCCCGCTGAGAAAAGCGGCTTCCTGGAAATGGGACAAAGAGGAAGAAGCAGCTTTCCGGGCCATCAAGAGTGTGCTCATCCAATACCAAGAGACACTCCCCATCAAGCTCACCTGCGACGCTTCATCTTACGGGGGTTGAAGCGGTGCTCAGCCATGAGCTACTGAATGGCTCAGAAGCACCCATCGCATACTTTTCAAAGACAATGTCCAGCGCTGAATGGAATTACAGCCAGCTGGTCAAAGAAGCCCTGGCTATCATCGCAGGAATCAAACGGTTCCATGAATACCGGTTCATGGAGCCGTTGAATATGGCTTAGGCCCGGGGTACTTACAGGACCACCTCCTGCCTTCCTCCCACTGTCCACTATGCTCCCATAGAGTGGGCCTCCTCCAGGTGCCGTCAGCCAAGCAATGTCGGCTGGCGGCCCCCAGGGGGAGGGCTTTCTCTGTCGGAGCCCCGACCCTCTGGAATAGTCTTCCCACCGACCTCAGGACGGCCCCCGACCTCCTCTCCTTTCGCCCGGGATTAAAGACATGGCTGTTTAAAGAACATTACGATCATGGGGTTATATAGTCTTTTTTAAAATGATTTTAATGGATTTTAATGTGTTTTAATGTGTTTTTTGTGATTTGTATTTATGATTGTTTTTGTAAGCCACCCTGAGTCCTCGGGGAGAATGGCGGCATATAAATCACATAAATAAATAAATAAAATACGTCTACGGGAGGAGCTTCACCATAGTGACCGACCACAAGCTGCTTCTGGGGTTCCTCGCCGGCGACCAACCAACCCCGACCTTCATGTCCCCAAGGGTGACCAGATGGGCCATCTTCTTAGCAAGCTACTCCTACTGACTCATCCACCAACCAGGCAAGTCCATTGGGAATGCCGACGCGCTAAGTAGATGCCCATCCAGAGACCCAGTGGAAGACCCAGCCCCCACGCTTGAGTTGCTCCACATCGACAACGATGTCACCTGCCCAGTCACGTCTGCCGACGTGGCCGTCCACACACAGAAGGACCCAACCCTCAGCCAAGTAAAGTCCTGGGTACTGCGAGGCTGGCCTGCAGGAAAGACGGCCGAAAAATTCACCGCCTTCGTCAAAAAGCAAAAGGAGCTGTCCGTGATGAATGGCTGTATGCTATGGGGAGACAGGGTGCTGATTCCTCGCACCTTACAATGGAAGACGCTAGAAACCCTGCACAACGGCCACAATGGCATCGTCTACATGAAAGCCCTCGCACGGAGTTATGTCTGGTGGCCATCGCTGGACAAAGACATCGAGGAGTGGGTCTCCAGATGTGACCCATGCCAGGAAGTGCGCCCCGCTCCACCACAAGCTGAACCATCACAGTGGGAGTCACCAGGCAACCCCTGGTCAAGGATCCACATAGACTTCGCGGGTCTGATGCAAGGGTGCCACCTCCTAATTGTCATAGACGCTGGAGGTCGTGCCCATGGCATCCACCACAACTGAGGCTATGATCTGGGCCTTCCACTGCCTCTTCGCCACCCATAGACTCCCCGATATGTTGGTCTCAGAGAACGGTCCTCAACTTACATCCCTGCCCATGGAGACGTTCCTGGCCAGCCTGGGCATCTGCCATACCCTCTCAGCACCCTACAGACTGGCCGGAAACAGGCAGGCAGAACGGAGGCACTCACCAAAATGGGCACGGGTGACTGGCAGGAACGGATTGATAACTTCCTCCTCAACCAACACATCATGCTGCATGCCACCACCCACAAATGCCCGGCAGAACTCCTGATGGGCAGACGACTGTGGTCACCCCTGGACAGACTGCACCCACAGTACAACCCAGAGGTGCCAGCAACAGCCAGCCACCAGCTCTGGAGTTTTGCCATGGGGGATCCGGTTTTCGCATTAAACTTTCACGGATCCCCATCGGACTGAGTTAACCCAAAAGTGACCGGCGTTTCCTCGTGTCCAATTATGACATAGTAATAAAAGAAATTGAAGAGAAAATTGGGAAATATAAAAAATTAAAGTTATCTTGATTTGGTAGAGTAGCTATATGTAAAATGATGTTACTTCCTAAATTTAACTTTTTATTTGAGATGCTTCTGATTTTTTTAACTGAGAAGGATATTGAAGTATATAAAAAAAATTAGATAAATTTTGTAATGGGGATAAAAAATCAAGATTGATTAGGAAAATGTGGTATCAGAACCAAAAACAAGGTGGTTTAGGAATTCCAAAATTATTAAACTATTATAGAGCATTTAATATAAGAACAGTAGTAAAAATTTTAAAAAGAGATGTTGAACTTTGGGGTAGTTTGGAAATGAAGGAAATAAAGAAGTTTGGTTACAAATGGTTTTTGGAAAATTTTAAAAATAAGGTTAAAATTTGTAATTATTGGTTAAATAGTTTGACTAAAAATTGGGACAGAGTAGCAAAAAAATTAATACCAGACGTATTGTATTTAGGTAAACTGAAAGAGAATTGCCCAATGAAATTAAATAGTAACAGAGAAGATTATAATAGAAGAGAAAGTGGAAACAATTAGTGATTGTGGATGCCTCTGACACTGACCATATTCTTATTTTGTCTGGGATTCAACTGCAATACTTAATGGGCAGTCTGCTAAAACAAAGCAATGTAATGGCGTACACTTGAAAGCAAACCAGGAAGCAATTGTGGAGTCTATCTGGCAAGAACAAAGAATGCTTATTCACAGGGAAAATGCATGTGTAACGTTTGTAACAATTCTGGGTAATTAGAAAGCTGATAAAAGTAAGTGTTAGGCATCTTGCAGATCTCAGCTGGAAGTTGAGATGGACTGGAGCAAATAGAATGTGAATTAGATAATTCTTGAAGCATTCATTAGCCAAAGTTTAGGAATAAGGACAGCTAGAGACCGATAGAATTGTTAGGTCATTACTAAAACATTTATTAGATATCGCTTGTATATCCTCTCCTTCTGCTTTAGTGAAACTGTATAAAGCTTTTAGTAAAACTTTATAAAGCTCTACGGTTTGGGATTCTTGGCATTTTGGCCAGGACCCCTTTTCTTGGAATACTTCAATAAAAAGGGAACCAAAACCCAAATCTTGTGTCTAGCATCCTTCATCGGCCTCAGCACCAAGCTCAGATATGAATTGGGGACAACAGCTGCTGGGAAATCTTGTCTGATTATATGTAAAACAGAAGAAATAGTAATTACAAATGAAAAATACCCTACCGATTTGCATTCACTGGCAAAACTGGAAGATTGTGCTAATGAAAAAAGCCTGTTTCGAGCTAACAGCTAAGATTCCCTCAACGGTAGATGGGCAAATGTCAAACTTCAATTTCTATCAATTTATCAGTTTTATGAATCTGTCAATTTGTAGCTATCAAACTCGCTATTGCTAAAATTTGGTTTGAAGGTTTGTTTATATTTTATTTCTATTTATTTTTATTTATTTCATTCTATTTTCATAATAGAATGTGTTTTAAGTTTACGTGCATGCATGCATTTTTATGGAGATGCTTTCCTTCTAACAGTTTTTGACAAACTATATTGCAACAGTAATTTTTCTATTGTACTTTGGTTAGTTTTTGTAGGACTTGTGAAGTAGGATTATTCATATTCAAATGTAAATTTAAATTATTTCTTTTCCAGCCCCATTAATCGAAGTTTTGTAGCACTTATGCTTCCCATGTTGTATGTAGTGGTTGCAGATACTTCACCATAAAATGTAAAAATGAACTAGGAAAAAAAAGAGTAAAACATTTACAACAATAATCACCACTAACATGGCAACATTAATGGGGGGTGAGGAGTTAGTGTTATTATTTTATTAATGTATGTGATTATTCTCTTATTAGTTTTGTTTTATATATGAGGTTTTATATTCCCGTAAAGCTGCTTTGAGATGCCATGTGCGAATAGGTGGCAATATACATTAAGAAGATAAATAATCTTCTTAAATCTAAAGTAGGTATAACTTTTTCTAAGGAATAACATGATAGATGATATTGAAAGGCAATTCTGTCATACAAGACTTAACAACATCCAGCTGCAAAAAGCCAGGCTGCCTAAAGTGATTAGCACCAGGATTGTAAAGGAGGATTGGGCATCTACGAATCCTTTATGACCTGTGAATTCGACTCCCAGAATTCCTGAGCCTGCCTCCACCCCTGGTGTAAATAGATACGTACATTCATGAGAAAGGGAAGATTCAACACCAAGGCAGAGAAAGTAATTTTTGAGTAGTTTCTACAATACTCCCCCACCAGATTGTGGTCTTGGGTGCAGAAACACAACCCAGTCAAGTCGAAGGGAAGGTGAACTAGCCGAGGATGACATGGCTGCACACAGCTCACATCCTACTATACTATACTGAATCCTCTAGATTCATTTGTAAAATGTGGGACCATCTCACCTAAAAAATACTAAAAAAATACCTTAAAAAATACTTATAAAATACTGGCATCTTCTATTTATAACTGTTGTTGTCGATCAGTACTAAGTAGTTTCTTTGAATGTTAGCAGAAGTTTAGTAATATATTTGTCTACTTTATATATATATATATTTAAAAATAATGCTGGTCTGTGGCCATAATAAAAATTAAAAAAGGATACCTGGCAGCACAGAAGCCAGAAAAGAAGAGAAAAGAAAATGCGGCGGGTAAGAGGAAATTAAGAAAACCTGTTCCAGCAATTAAGAACTTTAAGGAACTGGAAGATGATGTTAAACTATTAAACACCACTGACAATGCTGCTGCCCTTTAAAAAGACCTTGACTTTGTGTTGGAATGGTCAAACAATTGGCAACTCCAAACCTCAATCAACAAATGCCGTCTTACATGTTGGCAAAAAGAATCAGAACACAAAATACAAGCTGGGCGGATACAACTTCATAAATGACCTTCACTCAGTCAAGGACCTTAAGAGTACTCATCTCTAATAATCTAAGTGTCATAGCCCACTGTAACAACATTGCCAAAAATACTCTAAGAGTTGTTAACCTAATCTTGAGTAGAATACCTTATGCCACCAGGCTTGAAATTTTGAGCTTAGACAACTTAGAACTATGCCCCCTTCGGTCTGACCTAAGCATAGTACACAAAATTATCTGTTATAACGTCCTACCCATCAATGACTACTTCAACTTCAACCACAACAACACCCAAGCACACAATAGATACAAACTTAAGGTAAACTGCTCTAAACTTGATTGCAGAAAATACGACTTCAGCAATAGAGTGGTCAATGCCTGGAATACATTACCTGACTGTGGTTTCATCCCCTAACTTCAACCTTAGACTGTCTACTGTTGACCTCACCCCATTCCTAAGAGGTCTGTAAGGGGCATGCATAAGTGCACCAACGTAACTACCGTCCCTGTCCTACTGTCCCCATTTATTCGTATCTTTTTCATGTATCCATAATCATGTTTATACTTGTATCGGTTATCTTATACATGCTTGATCAAATAAATAATAAAAAATAAATGAACTAGTCAAGGATTACATGACTGCACACAGCTCACATCATACTATACTGAATCCTCTATAAGAATTGATGGGCCCACTTTATAACACTTCATCTAAAAAATACTTATAATACTGATATCTTCTATTTACAACTGTTTTTGTCAGATCAGTACAAAGTAGTTTCTTTGAATAGCAGAAGTTTAGTAATATATTTGTCTACTTTGTTTTTATTTTTTAAAAAAATTAATGCTGGTCTGTGGCCATAATTTTTTTTAAAAAAGATTGATATCTGGAGCACAGAAGCCAGAAAAGAAGAGAAAAGAAAATGTGGCAGGTAAGAGAAAATTAAAAAAACCTGTTCCAGCAATTAAGAACTTTAAGAAGATAGAAGACAGAAAAGGAGAAGACGTTAAGAAGCCTTTAAGCTCCTACCGAATCCATAGGAACACAATGGGAGCTCAGAGAGACCTGTAATTGTTCTACCTGTGGCAAAAAAAAAGGCCATTTGTCCAAGGACTGTAAAAGCCAGAGAAAAAAAGGGAACGGCTGTAGTAGGGGCAAGCAACTCTGGAAAAAAAAAGTATGATGGACCCAGGAAAAATTAGTGGGATCGCTATGAGAGGCCTAGTAGATACTGGGAATAGGCTGTGAAGTTTCCGAAAGATGCCCTAATTAATTCTTGAGCCACAAGCCAAACTTCAAAAGAAATAGTCATTTATTAGGAGCACCATTTCGGCAATATTTGGATTCAGTTAGAACTAATCCTACATAGATTTACGTTCCCCTATGACCCTGTCTCTCCCCTCCCCCCTGGCCATGTCATAAATCACATTCTCCAATTAACCACTTTGGCTGGCTGTGAAACTCAAAAACTTTCCTGCTGATTGCGGTAGAAAAGCAGTTGTGGAATAATTTCAGTTAGGGAAATCAACCAGCTCCGTCAATTCTCCCTCCCTCCTGCTCATTGCAACTTGAAAGCTTTGCAGGTTGACATAGACAAGTGTTTAATAAAAAGGGCAGGATCTATGGAGAAAGAAATTCTTACAAGTATGTTTGGGCAGACTGAGACACACACTGGTTAAAGCTAAAGCACACCCAAAGGGAAAGGAATTGATAATAGTGACAGGAATGATGTCTCTCTTGCCATGTAACCTAGTAATGGGTACAAGACTTTCCATTAACTGTGATGGCCCTGTCCGAAATTGATTCACAGTAGGAAGTTGAGCTGGAACCGGGACAATTAAGACAGGGGGTGTGGCATGAATCCCCAGGAGCATCCAAGAAGTCCGGGGGCTCAGGAAGACAAATCCATGAGACCACTGTTATTAGGGGCAGAGGTCGACCAGATGGTCAGTCACCTGCACTAGACAAAACAGGGGGGATTAGTTTCTACCGTACTCCCCACCAGATTGAGGGCTTGGGTGCAGAAACACAACCCAGTCAAGTCGAAGGGAAGATGAACTAGCCGAGGATTACATGGGCTGGACACAGCTCACATCGTACTATACTGAATCCTCTATAAGAATTGATGGGTCTCTTCCGGTGGCGCCTTCCTCGTTGGCGGCGGGCTTTTCATGCCCGCCGGTTTCTCGGCGCGTTAGAGCCGCCTTACAACAGACAGGCGGCTCGAAAAAACCTGCTCCTTGATGGGAGGAGCAGGAAGAGCTTCTGGGGGTGAGGTTGAGCCTCACTGAGTCACCCCAGGAAATTTTTCTTGTCCTGGGGAGGGCTCAGAGGGATGGCTCCCTCCATACCCCCAGGTATGCTCCGCGCCGAGAGGATCCTCTGCTAATTATCTAATTAATGGAGCCAGACGTTGGGAGCAACACCACGATCGAAACGATAATTGGAGCAAGCTGGAAAAGAGAGAAGAAAAATTTAAGCAAGTATGGATTTTTTTTTCAACGGATTTTTTGGAAGAGGAGGGGAGGAAGGGGGAAGGAGAGGAAGAAAACTGAAAGTTTTTAAGATGGCGACTGGCTCTCCTTGAAAGGAAAGTGATAGCGGAAATGGAGCGCAGAGTTTAGTCCTGAAAGACTTTGAAAGGAATATCTTGTCACAGAAAAAGAACTTAAAGGAACAGAGGCTGATTTAAATAGATTTCTTCTGTTTTTTTTTCTCTTTTCTTTTTTCTATCGAAGTAAGAAGGATTGTTTTCTTGGTCCTTTTTAAAAGTAAAGATGCCTAAACTTAAAGAAAGGGGGGGCTCCCCCTTGAATCAGATGAATAAAGTTGAAATGTCTCATTTGCAGAGACTTACAGAACAGGAGCTAAAAGTTAATTACAAGGTCCTTAGAGAGTGTGGTAGATAAGATAAAAGGATCACAGAAGGATCTCGAAGAACTGGTTTCTGGGAAATATGACCAACTAAGTCAAATTATTGCTCAAGTAGCTTCAGATTTTTCAACTGCGGTGGCTGCAATGGGGAAGAAAGTGATTGAGATGAGTAGTAAATTTGAATCTCAGATACAAGAATTACAAACAAAACTTCTAGAAGCAGAAGCCAAAAACTATAACATTCAGAATGATGTTATTATGCTTCAAATTAAGGCTATGGAATCTGCAATTAGACTAAGAGGGATAAAAGAAAACAACAGAGAAAATTTAAGAACAACTTGTGCAAAGGCCTTTGCAGAATTATTAAAGCTACAAGATGAATTAATTTTGGGTTCTATAGCGAAAGTTTACAGAGTTAACTCACGTTTGGCTAAACAAAGGAATCTGCCTAGAGATGTTGTTGTTTACTGATAAAAGGCTGAGAGATGATATTTTACAAAAGTCTTATTCTGATAGAGTGCAGGTAGCAGGTACACAAATCAGGATTTTCAAAGAGCTACCATCGAAGGTCTTAAAGGACAGGAAAGATTTTGATTTTTTGGTCAAGGAACTGAAGAGAAGTAATATCCCATTTAGATGGGATTTTCCAGTTGGTATAATTTTTAGATATCAAGGTGTGAGACATTGTTTGAATACTATTGAAAAAGCAGAATATTTTTATCAAAATATCTTTAAGGGAGCACCGAAATATATTAAGAATAAAAAGTCAAAAACAGAGTTTACAAAATGTGAACAGAAAGAAGAAAATCAAAGTGTGTTAAAAGTAAAAGGAGAATTTGGTGGTTGTCCAGAGGATTCTATTATGGATTTTTCTGATGAGAAAACTGAACACCTCAGTGACCTTGGGGGATTACAGGACCTTGAACTGCTGGAGGAAGATTCAAAAAACAAAATTTTACTTCGAGATGACCAGCAGCAGAGGTCCAATACTCTTCAAGACATGGGGGGTGATGCTAATCAACAGGGACTAGAAGTTAATGAAGAGATCCGACTGGAAACCACAGGTGATAAATTTAAAGAGCATCATGAATTGTTTGATACTGAATCAGAAAGCATTGAAAGATTTGGAAAAAATGGATTATAAAAATTCTTTTTTAAGATGTACAACAATTTGTTAAAAGTTCATTCTGAGTTGGACTAATTTTAAACTTATATATCAAAATGGATTATAAAAATTTTTTACTATGAAGTTTATCCTGGATTGGACATGATATCCTGAGTCCTGATAGATTGCTGCAAAATTAGCAGCGATCACTGGTTACCCAATTATATATTTTTTGTGGAACTTATTTTCTAGGAGAAGACTACGAAATTGAAAATATTTTATAACCCGAAGGATTGAATTGCAAAGGGTGGCAGGATTTGAAATAATTTTAAAGGAACATCTGGGAATGCAGCTCTTAGTTGGTTTTTTTTTTCTCTTTTTTTTTCTTCAAGGCTTGAATGTCAAGGCTGCAAAAGCCTATTTTTAGGTATAGTATAAGTTAGCTTGAATGAATTTTCCTAGAGGTGTGAATATCTTCGTGGTTGGATATTATTCATATAAAGTCACTCGGGGGGTTGTGTGGAGAAATGTTTTACTTTGCTGATGGGGGCAGCGGCAAGATGAAGATTATTGAAGCAGGATTTATGTAAGGAAATATGTTTGACTTCAATCAAGTTGAAGAGAAGATTGAAATTTGGATTATACAGACTGAGGAAGGAATTAAACAAAAGATAATTTTCTTAATGACATAACTGCGTGATTATAAATATATATGCATATATATGTTTTATGTTTTGGGGGGTTTTTCTTTAGTTAAGGGGTGTAGTTAGGATAGAATTATAATGGTGTTCTTAATTATAATGGTTATTAATGGTTTTTTTTAATTATAATATTGTTTAAATATATTAAGGTCTGGTTTTTTGTTTTTTTTTTACTTTTTTTCCCCTTCTTTCCTTCTTTCTCTTTCTCTTCCTCTTTCGAAATTTGTTTAATTTAGAATTTGAATATTTAATAATCTTTTTCTTTTTCCCTTGTTCTAAATTTTGTTTTTTTTAACTTGTAGCGGAAGTCAGGTGGGGATGGGGAGGGAAGGGGCTGGGGTTGAGGGAGGATGGGAGGGGTTGGGGAGGGGGACTGGGGAGGGGGGGTGAAAATGAAAAAATTCTGTATTGTAAAACTTTTTCAATAAAAAAAAAAAAGAATTGATGGGTCCACTTTATAACAATTCATCTAAAAATATATATAAAATACCGATATCTATTTACAACTGTTGTTCTCAGATCAGTACAAAATAATTTCTTTGAATGTTAACAAAAGTTTAGTTTAGACCCTACTTGGATCAGGAGGCTCTCTTCAGTCACTCATGCCCTCTCGGTTGGACTATTGCAACGCACTCTACATGGGGCTACCCTTGAAAAGTGTTTGGAGACTACAGTTGGTCCAGAATGCAGCTGCACGAGTTATAGTGGGTGCATCTAGATACACCCACATTACACCAATTCTCCGCAAGCTCCACTGGCTCCCTATCGGTCTCCGGGCGCAATTCAAGGTGTTGGTTATTATTTTTAAAGCCCTACATGGCTCAGGGCCGGGCTATCTTCGAGACCGCCTTCTTCCACATAGCTCCCAGTGACCGGTAAGATCCCACAAAGTTGGTCTCCTCCGGGTCCTGTCAACTAAACAATGTCGGCTGGCGGGCGCCCGGGGAGGGCCTTCTCTGTGGTTGCCCCGGCTCTCTGGAATCAATTACCTCCTGAAGTCCGGACCACCCCCACCCTATTGGTCTTCCACAAAGCAGTAAAGACTTGGCTCTTCCGGCAGGCCTGGGGCCGTTCATCTCATTATAGTGATCTTGTTATACCCGGCCACAAATTGGAGTGTATGTGTTTTAACGTTTTAATGTCTTCTTTTAACTTTTGTATGGGATATTGTTGCATTGTTTTATTCTCTGTTGTAAGCCACACAGAGTCCTTCGGGAGTTGGGCGGCATAGAAATGCGACAAAATAAATAAAATAAATAAATAATACCATATACAAAATGAGGCAGAGTCTAACCACCCACTGATAATCCACCACTAATCATAATATATTAGTCTACTTTATATTACTATTATTATTATTATTTATTTTTAATGCTGGTCTGTGGTCATAATAAAAATAATGATTGATACCTGGCAGCACAGAAGCCAGAAAAGATGAGAAAAGAAGATGCAGCAGGTTAAAAGGAAATTAAGAAAACCTGTTCCAGCAATTAAGAACTTTAAGGAGCTAGAAGACAGAAAGGGAAAAGTTAATTTACCCTGATATACTAGTAGAAGTGTGAAAGTCGCCCCCCCCCCCAAAAAAAAGGTGGAGCAGGATTTCCACTCCACAAGAGTAGCAGCGACTAAGTTTTCAGAGCTATTGACAGATCTGGAAAAGAATAACAGAATAACTAAAAGAAACGGAGACGGAGTTAGAGGCAAGCCTCTTTTGAAAAAAATCTAAAAAAACTGAAGGTTACTAGGAATACGCTTACCATTGTCAGACATAGAATGCTTAAGGAAAAGCTCTTTCAGCATTTAAAAAAGTGTAAGGGCACCATCTATTAGCAGAAGAGTGCATACAAAAGAGAAGTGATTGATGCAATATTTATAAAGACTCCATAAAGACTTTTGTGATATTCAGAGAGGACTTTAACTAATTTGAACTTGGAAATTGTACATTTATCTAGTTATTGTTTTGGAAAAAAGCTTAGTGACCTGATGGGTTTTCGGGCCATGGTGAATTATAAATTTTAATCTGCAAAAAGATTTCCAAAAGGACTATAGTAGTACCACACCATGTTAGTAAAACTAACATGGACTATAAATTTGATTGCTGAAGGAAGAAAGTGCTTACCCTTAAGACTTATGAGTAATTAATCAAGCTGACAGAATTATTATTAATATTTATCATTTATTAATCATTAATCTGAGTACAAAATGGCTTAAGACTCTCCCGCTGCCATGAGAGGGCAATGGGACTGGAATGATTGTACCTCTGATTGACACTTTCCCACAGGATGGGACCCTGGATAGCTGGGACATGCCCCCAGCCTTGGACTATATATTACGGAATGTATTTGTTGGGGGAACTCCTCAAACTGCGAGATTCTCCCCTCTCGCAGACGTAGCCCTCCACTCTATCGAGGGCCTATCTCGAGGACGGACTTTGGAGTCAGAGAGATGGCATGTGTCAAAAAGATGGTTATGGGGGTTTTTAGAGAAACTTTATAACAAAATTTTAAAGGATTCTAGGATGGGGGTGGGTTTTGTGGGTCTGGGGGAGAACCCACAGGGGAGGGCACATGGGCCAGCCAGGAGGTGCGGCATGGGAGGTACGGATGGTGGGTCCAAGGATGGGGTTAGAGTCGATCCTGTGGATGGCTATTACATCGAGACTGTAGGTGGGAGAGGCAGATATGGCGGGAGCAGGGGGCCATATCAGGTTGTGGGAGTGCACCCCTGCTGCTTACGGGATTTGAAATAACCAAAAAGGTTAAATGTTTGGGAATATATGTTGCAGCCTCAAATACAAAGTTATTTAAAAATAACTATGAAGTTCTTTGGCAAAAAGTGCAAAGGGATATGGATAATTGGAAAAAAATGAAATTATCTTTATTGGGAAGAATAGCAGCAATAAAAATGAATGTATTACCTAAGTTTTTATTTTTGTTTCAAATGATACCAGTGCTTAAGAAAGATGGGAACTTGAAAGAATGGTAGAAAGGGGTTAATACTTTTATTTGGTCTGAGAAAAAACCTAGAGTAAAATTAAAAATTATACAGGATGTTCGTGAAAGAGGGGGTTTGAAAATGCCTAATTTAAGGCTGTATTATGAAGCATCGGTGTTAGTACAAATTAGTGATTGGTTTAACTTAACTGAAGAAAGGATACTAAATATAGAAGGATATGATTTGCTATATGGATGGCATGCTTATTTATTGTATGAGAAAAAATTGGATAAGACTTTTAAAAGTCATATATTAAGGAATGCCTTGTTAAGAGTTTGGAAAAAGTACCAATATAAGTTAAATTATAAGATACCTATATGGGCAAACCCTAGACATGCAATAGAAAATATAAGTGTAGAACATAAAATGGAGGTGATTACTTATAAAGAGCTTTTGTTTAATGAAAGGGGTAATCTACAACTGAAGTCTTTATAGGTATTGAAGGATGAAGGGATACTTTATACCTGGTTTCAGTATGGTCAATTCCAAGCTAGATGGAGGGAAGATCAAAAAATTGGTTTTATGCAAAGTGAGGAAAATTTGGTAAAACAGATTAGAGACCAGAGTCAAATGCATATTAAGAGATTGTATAATGCTTTATTGGAAATAGATTCTGAAACAGAACTGGTTAAAGATTGTATGATTAAATGGGCGCAAAATTTTCAGGAACCAATAATGATGGACACATGGGAAAAGATTTGGGTGAGATGTTAAATTTACGCAAGTGCAAAATATAAGGGAAAATTTCTATAAAATGTTTTATAGATGGCATTTAGATCCCAAGAAATTGTCATGTATGTACCCAAATACGCAACCTAAATATTGGAGATGTGTCAAAGTGTTTTCAGGATTGCTGTGGCCACTTGATCAGCTACAAACTGTATGGACTTTGACCAAGCCATCTCCGGTCTGCAATTAACTGCAAGCCTTCCCCGTCCTAGTTAATTGCAGGTTAGCTTACTATATAAGCACGGACCTTTCTCATTGCTAGTTGGGCCTAGACACTGTTTTAGGCCTAAATGCAGTCCTAGTGCTGAGCCACCTGGATGCAGACCTGGAAGAAAGGAGGAGAACTCTGCTGGGAAGCCCCGACACCTGCAGCAGAGATAGCAGCAGAGAAGAAGCTGTGTTACTCCCACGTAGCTATCTTGCAGCTGTGTGCTGAGATAGCTGGGAGCCTTTTGAAGTTTTTACCTTCGGCTTGCTTTTTGCTTTTGAAGCACGCAAGCCAACGTTTGAACATTTGCTGCTACATCGGAGGGATACGCTGGACAGTTTCCCTGCCAGGAGCTTCAAGCCACGTTTGCTGTTGGATTGCTTTTACAGGTGACTTTTATTGAAGCCCATGCTGCTGCCCTTCTACCACCTTGATGATGTATCGACACCGAAGCCATTCAATGTCTTATTAGTTTTTCCCAAGGACTGGTTTTGGTATTGTGGAGAGGAATTTAGGGAGACGGCCTGGCTTCATTTAACTAGGATAAGACCTTGTCATTAATGTGCTTTTTTAAAGATACAGTGTTTTTTAAAAGTTTTGTAGTAAAGTATATTTTTATACAAGACTCCTCTACTCGTCTTATTTCAGTCCTAGTGTGTTTGCTTGTGTGCTGGTTCACAATTCGGGGGCAAACCTCCCCCCATCCCAACAAGATGTGATTCCAATGAAGCAACTTATTATCATATATGGTGGACTTGTAAGAAGATCAAAGCATTATGGATAAAAGTTTGGTGGGTAATTCAAAATATTTTTTAAAAAAGATTGAAATTTACTCCACAGCTGTTCTTATTGGGTATAATAACTGATTGTACAGTACTAGAGACTAAATTGATTTTAAACTTTATATACCAGCTAGGCTGCTGGTAGCTCAATACTGGAAGAAAGACTTTGTGCCTACTATAGAAGAATGGACATTGAAAGTAACACACTTAGCTGAAATGGCGAAGATATTCAGCATATTGGAAGGATCATACTCAAGAGAAATATATTTTGGAGTGGAAAAAATGTATTTGTTTTGAACATAGTCTATCCAAGACAAGACGATATAAAAATGCATATGCATGAGTGTAACGATAATTTGGGTTATCTATAAGGGAGTTAAGGTTTCTTTTTGGGGGGGCTAGTTTATGGATGGGTAGGTTAATTTAGTTTGTAACTGCTTTTCTTTTTTCTCTAATTCTTTCTTGTATTCTGCTCTGGGAAGTTGGGGAGGGGGAGGGAGGAGGAGGGGAAGGGGGGGTAAGGGGAGATGGGAAGGGAGGGTAAGGGGAAGTGGGAAAGGGGGTTGGGGGAAATGTTATTCTTTGTTTGTAAAACATTTCAATAAAAAAAAGGAGCCTTCCTTGGACCCGGCAATGTTGGTAAATTATTGTCACACGGGGGGTTTAAGTGGAATGTTTTATTTCACTGATGGGGGCAGATAGAAGACGAAGCTTATTAGAATTGGATAAATGTGGAGAAAGAATATTTAACTTCAATCAAGATGAAGAGAAGACTGAAAGTTGGATTATGGAAAATTATAATAATATATGTATAATTACATTATATTGCATGTTTCATGTTCTTGTTTTTTGTTCTTCTGTGGGTTTTTTTTTTAATTAAGGGGACTAGATGGGATCAAATTATTTGATATTATTTGATACTTGTAATGCTAATACTAATGGGTTATACAAAGGTCAGAAATTTTTTTAAATTGGTTTAAATATTATAATGGTTGTTATTTTTGGGTGTTTTTCTTATTATAGTATTGTTAATTTTAGATAAATATTTATTTGTATGGGGTTTTTTTTTCTTTTTTTTCTTTTTTTTAAATATTTTTTTAATTCTTTTTTCTCTTTCTTCTCTCTTCCTTTCAATTTAGAATTGAATATATAATAGTTTTCGCTTTTCTCTTTGTTATAAATTTTTGTTGTTTTTCTTTTTAAAAAAAATGTGTCTAGCGGAAGTCGGGGGGGATGGGGAGGGAAAGGGCGTGGTTGGGGGAGGTTGGGGGGGATGAGGAGGGGCGGGAGGGGGAGGGGGAGGGGTGAAAAAGGGGGGAAAAATTCTGTATTGTAAAACTTTTTCAATAAAAGAAAAAAAAAAAAAGGAGCCTTCCTTGGACCCGGCAATGTTGGTAAATTATTGTCCCATCTCTAACCTTCGCTTTGTTGCGAAGGTTGTTGAAAGTGTGGTTGCGCGACAGCTGCCTCAGTACTTGGATGAATCGGCCTATCTAGATCCATTCCAGTCGGGCTTTAGGTCCGGGTACAGCACGGAGACAGCATTGGTCGCGTTGGTTGATGATCTCTGGAGGGCCCGGGACAGAGGCTGTTCCTCTGTCCTGGTCCTATTAGACCTCTCAGCGGCTTTTGATACCATTGACCATGGTATCATGCTGCACCAGTTGGAGGAGCTGGGAGTGGGGGGCACTGTGTTACGGTGGTTCTCCTCCTTTCTCTCCGACCGGTCGCAGTCTGTGTTGACAGGGGGGCAGAGCTCGACCCCGAGGCCCCTTGTATGTGGGTGCCACAAGAGTCGGTCCTCTTGCCCCTTCTGTTCAACATTTATGTGAAGCCGCTGGGTGAGATCATCCGTGGTTTTGGGGTGAAGTACCATCAGTACGCTGAAGATATTCAGCTGTACATCTCCACCCCAGACCACCCTAACGATGCCCTCGAAGTGATGTCCCAGTGCCTGGAGGCCGTACGGATCTGGAAGGGGAGGAACAGACTCAGGCTCAACCCTTCCAAGACCGAGTGGCTGTAGTTTCCAACATCCCGATATAGTCAGTTGACGCCATCTCTGACTATTGGGGGCGAGTCATTGTCCCCCACGGATGGGCTCGCAACTTGGGCGTCCTCCTGGACTCATGGCTGTCTTTAGAAGGGCATATGACAGCAGTGGCCGGGAGGAGTTTTTATCAGGTTCGCCTGATTCGCCAGTTGCATCCCTTTCTGGATCGAGATTCATTACACACGGTCACTCACGTCCTTGTCACCTCACGCCTGGACTACTGTAATGCTCTCTACATGGGGCTCCCCTTGGGGAACACCTGGAGGCTCCAACTGGTCCAGAATTCAGCCGCACGGGTGGTGATGGGAGTAACGTGGCGCTCCCATGTGACTCCTCTCCTGCGTGAGCTGCACTGGCTCCCAGTGGTCTTCTGGGTCCACTTCAAGGTTTTGGTTACTATCTTTAAAGCGCTCCATGGCTTAGGACCAGGGTATTTACGGGACCGCTTTCTACCACCAATAGCCTCTCACCAACCAGTCCGTTACCCCAGAGAGGGGCTCCTCAGGGTGCCGTCAGCCAAACAGTGTCGACTGGCGGCCCCCAGAAAGAGAGCCTTCTCTGTAGTGGCACCTGCCATGTGGAACGAGCTCCCCCCTGAGATAAAGAGGATACAGGACCTACGTACCTTCCACTGCGCCCTAAAAACGTTCTTATTTCATCAGGCTGGTCTGGCTTAAACCTCCCCTTTATAATGGGTTTTTTAAATGTTTTATAATTGGATTTTTAATTGTTCCAGCCTAATTATTTAATTTATTTTAAATATTTTTAACTTTTGTATGTCACTGTATTTTATTTGACTATTCACTGCCCTGAGTCCCTTCTGGGAGTAGGCGGTATACAAATTTGATTAAATAAATAAATAAATAATGTGTAGTCTAATAGATATCACAGCGTTATGTGTTTGTCTTCTGAGTGTCCATTTTGAGCATTACAGTAGCCGCCAGAGAACTTTATCACGTATCTATAGCAACAGAGATAAGACTAGTCTTGTGAAACTTTGAGCTACTGCACGTCTACAGTTTTTCTTTTCTAACTTCCTGATTTCTACTTCTTTTTGTTCGTCTGTGTGATAAGCTGCAGGTAAAGATGTAGTTAGCTAGTTTTTCTATTTTTATAATAAAATCCTTATTAGAATATATATACAGATGACACTCTTATCATTTTAAATAATATTACAAATGATATAAAAAGAGTTCAAATACATTTGGAAAAATTTGAAGATATGACTGGTTTGAAAGTAAATTGGGCAAAATCAGAATTATTAATGGAAATTGATAGGGAAAATAAATTAGAAAAATTACAAAATCAATTTGGAATTAGGATAAAGGATAATTTAAGATATTTAGGTATTATACTTTCACTTAGAATTAAAAATTTAAAGAAATTAAATTATGACATAGTAATAAAAGAAGTTGAAGAGAAAATTGGGAAATATAAAAAATTAAAGTTATCTTGGTTTGGTAGAGTAGCTATATGTAAAATGATGTTACTTCCTAAATTTAACTTTTTATTTGAGATGTTTCCAATTTTTTTAACTGAGAAGGATATTGAAATATATAAAAAAAATTAGATAAATTTTGTAATGGGGATAAAAAATCAAGATTGATTAAGAAAATGTGGTATCAGAACCAAAAACAAGGTGGTTTAGGAATTCCAAAATTATTAAACTATTATAGAGCATTTAATATAAGAACAGTAGTCAAAAATTTAAAAGGAGATGTTGAACTTTGGGGTAGTTTGGAAATGAAGGAAATAAAGAAGTTTGGTTACAAATAGTTTTTGGAAAATTTTAAATATAAGGTTAAAATTTGTAATTATTGGTTAAATAATTTGACTAAAAATTGGGACAGAGTAGCAAAAAAATTAATACCAGACGTATTGTATTTAGGTAAACTGAAAGAGAATTGCCCAATGAAATTAAATAGTAACAGAGAAGATTATAATAGAAGAGAAAGTGGAAACAATTAGTGAATGGTTGAAATTTACAGAAAATGAAATGAGGAAAGAGGAAATTTATGGAAAATTAAATATTAATTGGTTTGAAAGAATTCAAATGAATTACCTGCTCAGCCAGCACAGTTTGCACAGCTTGCACTTCAAATGCATGTTTCTCAACAGGCATCTTCTATTGTTCCACTGGCTGGTGATTCAAAATTAAAGCGGTCAGGACAAAATTATAAGGCATGGGTCAGTGAGGTTGGACTTTTGCTCCGTAGAGAAGGTACCTATTACATGGTGTTTAATCCTCCTGACCAGCCATGGGTTCCTGAAATAAGGGATTTAGATACCAAAGCATGCACAACATTATTGATGTCCATGGATACTGAATTGCAGGTTACTTTTCCACCTGATCCAAACACCCAACAAATTTGGGCCCAATTAGAAATATGCTACTGGCTCATTTCAATTGAATCTACATGGTTTGCTCTTGTCCGAGTTCCATGGTTTGAGATTAAAACCTGGCAAATATATTGGAGAACATTTAACTTCCTTGGATCCGGCTGTATTAGCGAACTATCGTCCAGTCTTTTGGCCCCCACAGAGAGGGCTTGCAACTTGGGTGTCCTCCTGGATGCGCTGCTGTCTCTAGAACATCATGTGATGGCTGTGGCCAGGGTTTTTTTTAATCAGGTTTGTCATGTAAAAGTAATAACACTCACCATTCTGGGGCTTTACCTAATTATTTCCCAAAACTCGAGTTAGATGGAAAAAATCTCCTAGAATGGAGTCAACAACTGCAGATAGTTTTTATGAGAGAAAATATGCTTTTTCTAATATCCAAGCCCAAGAAACCATGGGACTTTGAAATTGACTGTATTCACCACAGGGCATTTTGTTTATTGTTATCAAGTATTTTACCCACTATGTACCTAAGTATAGGTAGTCACTGAACTATACACAAAGTCATGAGTAAACTTTATGGACTATTTTACATTAGGAGCAGAGCCACCACCACGAGAATATCGAGGGAATTCCACTCTGCCAGACTCAGGCCAGGAATATCCATGAGCAAGCATTTACTAAAGCTCAATGCCACCAGGGCTGAATTACTACAGAGATTCGGGACAAGCAGAAACAGAATACCAAAGAGATTTGAGGACTACATCATGTCTATAGAAACAAACAATACCACAACCAGCTCCTATGAAGAAATACTCAACCTTCCCCAAGAAGAAAGAGAGAAATGGGAATAAGCTATGACAAAACAAATGAAGAGCCTCAAGGACCTTCAAGTATACTCACCTGCCAAAGTACCAGAAAATAAAAAAAAAAACAATTGGAACTAAGTGCGTATACAGGATCAAGACCCTAGAAGACAACAAAGTACTCTATAAGGCAAGACTGGTTGCACAAGGCTTTGCCCAAAAATACCCAGAGAACTACATAGACACCTACTCACCAATGGTCAGGGCTGAGAGCGTCAAGAGCGCCCTAGTAATAGCCACCATCCTAGGGCTAGAGGTATTTCAACTTGATGTATAAACTGCATACCTTCATGCAGAACTAGACAAGGAAATTTATGTCAAGGCCCCACCGGGATTTAATGAAGGAAAAGACAGCTCGTGGCTCCTAAACAAAAGTTTATACAGCCTCAAACAGTCAGGGAAAAGGTGGTACGACTGCTTGGCCAAGGCCCTCAACTCTATGGGCTTCACCACCACTTCAGCAGACAAATGTTTCTTCATAAAAAGAGAAAAAGAATCATTTGAAGGTGTCCTTATGTACTTAGATGATATATTATACATAGGGAGACAAAAAAGCAAATGCAATAAGTTCGCCACCGAATTAAGAAACCACTTCTCACTGAAGTCATTGGGAAGGATAAACAAATTCCTAGGGGTCCAGGTAATCAAAACCAATAAAGGTTTCTGACTATCTCAGAAAGATAAAATCACAGAACTGTTGCTAAAATGTAACGTCAGAAGCTAAACCCAGCGAAATTCCTATGCAACCAGACTTCTTAAAGAATATGTATAATGAAACAAAACCTTTCACAGATAACTAATTACTCAGGTCTACAATAGGCTCACTACTATATATAGCTAATTGGACAAGGCCAGACATTGCCTTAGCAGTTAACCTACTATCTAGACATGTCAGTCAACCCACAACCTTCCATTGGAATGCCATGAAAAAAATACTCAGTTATTTAAAATATAGCATTGATGCCTACCTATGCCTTGAACCCGATCTATCCACAAAACCTAAGCTATCACGTTATGCGGATGCTGATTGGACGGGGGATATCTAAAGTAGGAAAAGCACCTCCGGATATATCTTCTTCCTCAACAATTGACTCCACACATGTAATAGTGATTTCCCAATCTGCCAATTTTGAGGAAGATGCTGCCCTGTCCAGGATCCATTCCAATGATCCTGGAGTATTTTCCTAGATATGTTGCTGATGATGATGCCTGATGATCGCAGCCTGATGATCAAGATTCACAGGTAAATGTTCCATCCACTAGTTCTTCTCAACCTGATGTTCCGCCTTTGCAAGCTGCCAATGCTGATGTAGCGACGATGGTGAAGACGAGGACGAAATGGAAGAAGAATGGACGGCTGTTCCAAAGCGTTCTAAGAGGGCCACAAAGGGAATCCCTCCAAAGCGATATTCGTGGCAACTGACAAAAGCACCCTTGCCTTTGATTTGTACTGTTACACTTCCTCCTGATAATTTCAAACAAATCAAGCATCTTCCTGACTCAGAGCAAGAGAAGTGGTATGAGGCAATGCAGGCTGAAATGGACAGTCTAAAGAAACTTAAGGTGTTTACGCCTGCAAACTCTCCAGCAAACAAAAGTCATTGGCACTCGATGGGTCTACAGAATCAAAAAGAAGCCAAATGTTGAGTTATTGTACAAGGCCAGACTTGTAGCTCAGGGTTTTGCTCAATGTTATCCTGAGGACTACACAAATACCTATTCACCAACAGGCCGGACTGAAAGTGTAAAAATTGCTTTAGCCACCGCCACTATCCTTGGTTTAGAAGCTTTCCAGTTCGATGTTGACACGGCTTATCTACATGCTGACCTAGATGAACAGATCTACGTGAGAGGTCCTCGAGGATTCCGACAGCAAGAAGGAGATACCTGGTTTCTACACAAAAATCTTTATGGTTAATGTGGTACTTATTTATGTCTTACTGACAAACTAAATTCAATGGGCTTTATTAAGTCCGAAACTGATGAATGCGTGTTTACAAAAAGATCTGATAATATATATGAGATAGTTCTTGTTTACGTTGATGATATTGTCTATATTGGTCCAAATGAGCAGATGAGTGAGAATTTTGCTAAAGCTTTGCAGAGATATTTCACATTAAAATCATTAGGTTATGTTAACACTTATTTAGGTGTTCAGGTTGTCAAAACTCAGAAGGGGTTTAGTCTTTCACAAGGATAAAATTGAGCAAATTTTGCATCATTGCAATATGAAAGATGCTAATACAGTAAGCATACCCATGCAAACAGATTTTCACAACTTGACACATGAACCAAGTCTTGAGTTTGAGGATCAAACACTTTATTGTTCAGTTATTGGGTCACTATTGTATATTAGTAGTTGGACTAGATCCGACATTGCACTTAGTGTTAATCTCTTGTCCCGACACGTAGGTAGGACAAGACAGTTTTATTGGACATATGTTAAGAAATTATTGAAATACCTAAAACACACTAAAAATATGAGGTCATTGTTAGAACCGACACATACTGATGATGCAGAATTATGTTGTTATGCAGATTCTGATTGGGCGAGTGATAAGAAATCACGTAAGAGTACCTCAGGTTATATTATGTTCTTAAATGGATGTCCTGTTTACTGGCATGTGCGAAAAAAGAATTTTGTTTATTGTTCATCTACTGAGGCTGAATATGCTTGTGTTTCAGATGCATGTAATTCTCTAATGTGGTTTGATGCTTTGGTCACAGATATCTGGACACACCCGATCCGACCGATCACCGTGATGGAAGACAATGAATCTGTGTTTTATATTTCTGAATCACGTTTCACAGGTTCTTTGTCCAGACACATTGACATCCGTTATAAAAATATAAAACAATTAGTGAAACAAGGTTTTGTAAAATTGCAATATGTGCCTACACATGATCAGATTGCTGATATGCTCAACAAACCATTTCCAGCAGTTTAGCAAGAGTATCTACGTAAGATGTGCCTTACCTGATGGCTAAACCTGATGTCTGCTCAACTGACAAAGAAGGGGTTGTCACCACGTTATGTGTTTGTCAGCTGAGCGTCCATTCTGAGCGTTATGGTAGCCTGCCAGAGAACTTTATCATGTATCTATAGCAACTGAGATAAGATTAGTCTTGTGAAACTTTGAGCTACTGCGCATGTCTACATTTTTTTCTTTTCTAACTTCCTGATTTCTACTTCCTTTTGTTCATCTGTATGATAAGCTGCCAGTATAGATGTGGTTAGCTAGTTTTTCTATTTTTATAATAAAATCCTTATTAGAATATATATATTTTGGTTTTTCTTTCTTTAAAGTATACAGCATGGAAAACAAGATCCATCCGTCTCTAATTCAGTGCAATTATCCCAGAGGGAAAACGAGGCTGATTTACGCTTCGACAAGATATAATAGATAGAAAGACTCATCTACATTCTCATCAGCAACATCATCAGCTGCATCAAGACCATCAAATCAATGATCGATCGAAAGCATGCTAGGTTTGGAGAAGTCATGTTCTATGCAGAGTATGCAAGCGATGCTACTATCGATCCAAGAAGCCATGACCAAAACTCAGGAAGTTGTCTAAAACCCATGATGAGATAAAAACCAAAATGGAGAGATGAAGGAGAAAATATGCAAGATGAATGAAAAGTTAGGGAACTCCCAGCAAATGATAGCGAAGAATGAAGAGAGGATACAGAAAATTCTTACAAGTGTGTTTGGGTACAAGACTTTCCATTAACTGTGATGGCCCTGTCAGAAATTGGTTCACAGTAGGAAGCTGAGCTGGAACTGAGATAATTAGACAGGGGGTATGGCATGAATTCCCAGGAGCATCCAGAAAGTCCAGGGGCTGAGGAAGACAAATCCCAGGTCCATTTGATATCAGAGGCCGCATTTGACTGGATGGTCAGTCACCTGCACTAGACAAAGCAGAAGAGGATTGGTTGCTGTTGGTTATTGTCAATGAGCAGTAACAGGCCACCTCCAATGAGTAGGTGCCACCCTCACCTGATTTGCAGACAGAGCAGAGCCCTAGGGAAGCACAGATGAAGTTAGTAAGGCTACTTGCAAGAAAGTTACCTCTGCCCTAATGAGAAACACCTGGTTTGGGGTGATTCAACCAAGCATGGGGTGTTGTGTTCCGCTGGCAGCCTGCAGAGCTAGCAGCAAAGTTGGACAGTGAGGAACATGGGCCAGTCCTGGAGTCTGAGGAAGGCTTGGATGAGGGCTCTGTGTCGGAGGCAGAGATGGAGCAAGAGGCATCTGGGAGTTATGTGCTGACTCCGGAGCCTCCAGAGTCGGACAGCAGCAAGACAGAAGAACAGGGAGAGCCTGTTCCCAGTGCATGCATGTGCAGAGCTGCCAGAAGGCAACAACAGTTAAGACTAATTGTGTGCTTTTTACTGTCTCAGGAAGCCTAGGTCAGAGCATGGGGGAAGGTGCATTTGTTGGATATGACAATTTGCTTCTGCAATGCCACATCTCTTCAACTTCATGAAATTTTCTAGATGTTGGACTTTGCTCTGTGGATTTTGGACCTCATTTTTCTTGTGTGGATTTCTAACCTTTTCCCTGTGGATTTCAGACTTTGTTCTTGCTTTGTGGCTTTCAAACTTTGTTGGGTGGACTTGAGACCCTGCTCTGTGGACTTATAACTTTGGTTTTGCCTTGTGGACTTGCAAACCTTGATCTTCTATATATTGGACCTTGTCCTTGGGACTCTGCTCTCGCAGATAGTGGAAATTCCTTGGGGAAATTGGGGCTGAACTTTACCATCATAATGGTGGAAAGGTTTGGGGGCTGTCAGGGGAACTGTTTGATTCACGTATAATTGTGCAAAAAACATACTATACTAACACCAGATCTCACGTGCGTGTCTCAGATCAGAACACTACCTGAAGCTTGGACTCGGAGAAAAGGAATCAAGAAAGAGGTTAAGATAGTGTGAAACTACAGTTCCAATCTAAGGCAAAGATGAGGATGAGGAAGACACAGGAAGAGAAAAAAACCTGGGTTTCTTTCTACCTACCCATCCTCATTTAATACTGAAGGAAAGAAACCTTTAAGAAAGGTGGACAAATCTAGGGGAACCCATAGAGATAGAAATGCCTAAATGGGAAATTTATCCAGGACCTGTGAGCAGATGACCTCATACTCATACCTCATAAAACCTGCCTATGTCAACTATCAAGGTCAAAATAAGAACCAGACAAAATCCCCATTTGCCATGGACGTGCCTCCAGCCTCCTCTATAGACATGAGTTCCAAGGAGGATGTGCCAGGTTCTGGCACCTCTGAGAAAGTGAGTATGGGAGGATGTGTGCATGGAGCCATGGATTAGGAAGCAGGGGACTCCAGCTCAATGAAGTGGCCACAGCCAGAATTACTGGACAGTAGCAGATTAAGCTGGAGCTTAGAATGGGAGCAGCTGCCTGCGGTTAGAGAGGATGAGGAGGTGGGAATACACACCTACCCCACCCCATCCAAGGATGCACAGAGTGGAGAGGTGACAAGGACAATGCTGGTCAGCCAGGTTAATCATGAAGGGACAGCCTCGCTCACTGTGAGGGCCCATAATGGCATTACCTATTTAATCCCATCCAGAGAGAAGCTCAGTGCCTATGTCAGACAAATTTGATGGGACTTAGGCCGGGGGGGGGGGGTGGCCAGTGTTGCATCGACATGATGAACTTTAGGGCTCTGGAGAACTGTTGATATTCCAGCCATTTTGGGGGTCGATAGAGGATCGTAGCCATTTCGTAGGGTCAGTGAAAAACAGAGGCACAGGCTGGTGTGAACAGGGAAACTGCAAATTCCCTGAAGCACCGGCTAGCCTCCAACCCTGCGACTGGAAAGACAGCCATTGGAAGCTGTCTCAAAGCTGGGGTGGCCACACAGAAAGAGAATAAAGGAGCGAGGTGGATCGTCTGGGCGAGATTGAATTTATCTTGAAAACAAGATTCCTATTTTTACTTTACTCCCTGGTTTTTAAAAGTTATAATTGAAGAACGGCAAAAGTGGAAAGGGGAGGGAGCGTATGTAAGGCTGCCTCCCCACTTCCAGCAACAGGGGCAAAATGCTAGTGGCCATAAAATAAAGACAATTTTTTAAAAGTTTGAAAACCAAATTGAAAAATAGAAAGCAGATTGGGCAGAGTGGCTTTTTGCCAAAACTAAAATACGTATGAACTTTAAAATCTTGAGATTTATATTGGAAAGGTCTAAATTGGAGTAAATATACTTATGATTGGGGGAGTAAACTACAGTGCCATCTAGTGGCGTTAAGAGGAACTATTGGAAATTTAACAGAGAATAAAGAAGATACGAAATGGAATGATCTTGAACAATGATTTTAAACTTGGCAACAAAGTTCTGATAATAACTGTCTTGTGACTTGGGAAAGAAAAAGAAAAAGAACCAGCTGTCTAATAGACTAAGTATTTAATTGCTTTCCCTCTATTTTTTTGATTCAATTCTGGATTTTTGGATTTCTTTTGACATTTGGAAATTTTGGAATTACATTTTTAGTTTTTTTTTAAATTCCCTGTTTTCCTTTTTATTTTTTTGCTTTTCCTTTTTTACCCTGAGCAGATGTTTTCTCTTTTTGTTTTTGTGGGATACTTTTTTTAAAAAATTTTTTGCTCCTTTTCTATTTCCTTCAAACTTATGTGGATTAAGGTAACAAGAACCTGAAGATTTTATATTGAATTTTAATTTTGATTTTGATCTTAAATTTGGATTGAATTTGAAAGTGGAGTTTGATTGCTAGATGGTGGAGAAGAGTGGAAGTGGATAGATTTCAAGATAACAAATGTGGATTACAATTAAATTTGATATTTGGATTATAAATGTTGTGGTTTGAAAACAAAGAAGATGGAAGAAAATAATAGCACATTTATCATCACCATCAATAACAAAAGTGTCCAGCTACACAGCACAAAAGGTAGTAGATACTACAACACAACAAGAGAAAGCTAATATGGAATTAAAAAATATGTTACAGGCAATGCATGAAGATCTTAAGGAACGAATAAACAAAGTAGAAGTAGTAAAGAAGTCAAAGAGATGATGGAGAAAAATGAACAATGATTGAAGATAGTGGAAGAGAAAGCAGAATCAACAGAGAAAAAAGTGGAAGAGAAGGATTATAGGCTTACAACAGACAAAAAACAGGAAAAGACAAACTAGTGTTGAAAATCAAGAAGAATTTTATGCGAAATTACATAGAAACATAATAGAAGATGAAGATATATAATAGATTTTAATGCAATTGTGAATAATGAATTAGATCACAAATCCACAAAAATAAATAAGAAGTTAAGAAAGACTCTTCCTAGAGCATTTTTTACAATGACAGATGAATTGGGCTTGCAGGATGCTTGGAGAAGAAGATACCCGAAAGAAAAGCAGTACACATTCTTCTCAAACAGACACATGTTGTGGTCAAGAATAGATATGATGTAGATGTCAACATAATTAATACTTAAAATATGCAAGACTTACATAGAAATAAGTACATGGGCAGACCACAACCCAATAATAATGACATGGAAGGGGCAGAGGAAAAGAAAAAGATGGACATTCAATCAAAAACTATTAAATGAAAAGAATTTTCAGCAGTATATGGAAAACAATTGACCTATTTCTTTAAAGAAAATAAAAAAGGGGATACCTCATTACAAAATGCGTGGGATACCAGTAAAGCGATATTAGGACTGACAATGACTTATTTAGGAAAACAGACCAAACAGAATAGACAAACACAAAAGAAACCGGAGGAAGAATATAAGAAGTTAGATATGGAATTACAGAAAAATCCACATATTAAAAAGATTAAGAATTTGATGGATCCGTAAAAACATAAAATGAATTTAATGAAAAATGAAGATTTGATGAAGAAAATAAAATCAACAAAGCAAAACTTTTTGAAAATGCAAACAAACTAGGATGATGGTTGGCATATAAAATGAAAAAAAAATAAAAGAAGTTAATAAACCAACTGGTAGATCAAGATGGGAATATATGCTACCAAAATGAGGAAAAGAAAAAAGTAATTGAGAAATATTACGAACGACTATACCAAGAGACAGTTGCAGAGGGAAAGATAGAATATCTAGAAAAAGCTGGAATACCCAAGATTCCAGAAAAATTTTAAATGTTATTTGAAGAAAGAGTATCAATGATGGAACTAATAGAGGGAATTAAGAGACAAAAGAATGGTAAAACATCAGGACTGGATGGATTACCAGTGCTATATAAAATATTGCAAGATGTATTAAGTAACGTAATGTTGCAGGTATTTAATGACTTATTATTAGAAGCTAAGATCCCGGATTCATGGATGGAGGCATACATAATTCTTATACCAAAAGAAGAATCAGATCTTCAACAAATAAAGAATTATAAATTTGATGGGACTTTGGAGCACTTCCCTGTGTCTTTGGGACACTACCTGTCAAAACCCAGCAGGGGGTTTGCCATATCTGGATTGGGAGAAGGCAGCAGCGGCAACAAGCAGCAGCAGCAGCAAAAAGCAGTGGCAGTCCTGGCCGCCTAGACCAGTAATCAGCAGTGTGCCAGGAGGCTGAGAGCCAGCCACCAACCAACTATTCAGAGGCAAATGCACCAGCACCTCCCTGGCGGAGGCAATAAGCAATGGAAGCAATGGTAGTGTTTCTAATCAACTGGTCCAGCTGATCGGCGGCACACTGGGAGGCTGAAATCCCACTGACTGGTGGTGACTGTAACAGAGCAGCGGTGTCCACAGAGCAGAGCCCTGGCAGACTGTTTGCTGTGTTCATTTGTTCGGTGGCCGGCCGCTTCACTGAACAAGCTAAAAGGACTGCTATCTGAAGCTGGCCAGTTAGGTACCAGATGGTGGTTGAGCTGCCGGGGCATGTCTAGGCAGAGAGGGTGTCAACCCCACCTACAAAAAATGTTGGGAGGCAGTGTCTCCCAGTGCTGACTTTATAACGAACTTTAACAGTACTCAATGAATGCTGAGGCTCTGGCCTGAATAAACCTTGTTTCTGGTTTAACAATTACAAAGTGATTGTGCTTGTTTTGGCCAGGTCTGGAACTTGGACCTTTGAGACTACAAGCTCTTTATGAGTTTGTGGCCAGATGAAGTTTATCATTAGCCACCTGACTGGCCCGGCAGCCCGGGCCAGTCAGGCTACCACATTAATCACACAGTAAAGTCTACTACTGGATTATGCGGGGTTTGTACCCAATTGAAGGCTACATTCAAGGACCTTGTGAAAGCCCAGACAACAAACTGGCATTTGCTTGAGTTAAAAGCAGGGAAGACAACCAGTTAAGGACTGTTATCACTGATTTCTGACTGACAAATCAGGATTTGTGATAGAACAAGGATGCTCTTGTATACCAGTTCCAGGAAGGTCTGAACTCTGAATTTTTCCGCTCTTATCGCATCTGCAGAGAACCACCCTAGCTGCTCTGCTTAGGGTGACCCGCTCCCTACTCCAGGTGGGGGTGCGGGAAGATCCTTTGCAAGGTCAGGTTGAGGATTTTGTGCAATTCCTGCATGATAAAGTCGCTCAGATTCGGGAAGATCAGGACTCCGACTGGGTGAGTCCAGGGGAGGAGATGGGGGTAGGTCCTGAGAGTATTATCTGGGAAGAGTTTGACTCTGTGGCTCCCGAGGATGTGGACAGGATTCTGGGTAGGCTTAGCGCTGCCACATTTATTGGACCCGTGTCCCTCCTGGTTGGTGCTGGCCTCCCGGGAAGTTACACGAGGCTGCCTCCAGGGGATTATAAATGCTTCTCTGAGGGTGTCTTTCCCGCCGTCTTGAAAGAGGTGGTGGTGAAGCCCCTCCTCAAGAAGCCTTTCCTGGACCCAGCTGTATTAGCAAATTATCATCCAGTCTCCAACCTCCGCTTCGTTGCGAAGGTTGTTGAGAGTGTGGTGGCGCAACAACTTCCCCAGTACCTGGATGAAGCTGTCTATTTGGATCCATACCAGTCGGGCTTCAGGCCGGGATACAGCAGGGAAACAGCAATGGTCGCGTTGGTCGATGATCTCTGGAGGGCTGGAGACAGGGGTTGTTCCTCTGTCCTGGTCCTATTAGATCTCTCAGGGGCTTTTGATACCATTGACCATGGTATCATGCTGTGCTGGCTGGAGGGTATAGGAATAGGGGGCACCGTGCTGCGGTGGTTCTCGTCCTTCTTCTCCAGCCGTTCGCAGTTTGTGTTGGAAGGTGGGCAGAGGTCAACCTCAAGGCACCTTGTTTGAGGGGTGCTGCAAGGGTCAGTCCTCTTGCCCCTTCTGTTCAACATTTATGTGAAGCTGCTGGGCGAGATCATCCGTGGTTTTAGGGTGAGGGTCCATCAGTATGCTGAAGACACGCAGCTGTACATCACCACCCCGGACCACCCCAATGTAAACCGCCCTGAGTCCTAAGGGAGAAGGGCGGTATAGAAATATAATTAATAATAATAATAATAAAACATCCAAGATTTTAATTTTTTACATTATATATATATATATACACACATACACACACACACACACACACACACACACACACACAGTATATGCCAATGATCGAGTTCACACTTAGGCCAATATACATAAATCTGCTATACCTATATTATTTTGTAATTTGCAATTTAACAAATTGTTGGAAAAACTTCAGGAAAGTGACTGGATTAAAATTTAATTAACTAATCTCCAAATTTGCTCCAACATACCTGAAGTTGTATTTGAAACTTACACCCGTTTGATTTGCCATGGCAAATATTAAGCATGACATTAGTCAGTCATTTTTTAAATAGTAGTAGCCAGTCAAGTATTTTATAGCTCCAGATACATCCCTTGCATTTTTTTAAACTATGAAATAAATTCCTCACCAGTTTTTAAAATTATTTTTTTTATTTCCCCCACCCCCTACAAAGAACAAAAATTTCTTTTTAAACATCCTGATATGGAATTGGATGATCTCTGTCTGCCACCTAGTGTTGTAGATTTTCCTGTGTTTTCATGATGTGTTTCTGTATAACATTCTCTAATAAAATCTGTACTAAAAGGAAGCACAGGTACGTACCAGTGCAGTTGTTCCATATGTTGACCACCTCTGTGTATGTTGACCACTTTCCTTCGTTCCCTTGAGTGGTCAACTTTCAGAGGTTCAGTGAAAGGCCAGAATTCACATCAGAAACAGAATAAAGGCAGCAGTAATAAAGATGCTATTCCAAGGCCATCAGGTACTGCGGGGGAGGGGCATGATTGATCAGATCAACAGCCACTTGTTAACTGGCTGGCACTGGTTAACACTGATGGCAACAGGGCTGCCTCAATGAGGAACGGCTGCCACTCCCACCCAATCTGCAGACACAAAGTGGAGAGACAGCAGCCTCATCCCTCCTAATGTGAACACCGGGTTGTGGATTACTTAGCCAGGCATATGGGAGGGAGTAGTTATCAGAGACAACCAGTTTCCTGTGCATCCTCTTCATTTCCATGCTTCATCAGCTGCTTTTGGACTTAAGACTTGGATTTAGACTTGGACTATTCATTCCGGATCTGCCTCGGAGTTTTCCTTGTGGGGTGAGTTTACTTGGGAATTTACTGCTTCAGCTTTGTGCCTGGACAGATTCCCTGAACTGCTTACTGCTTGGGAAGAGTTGGTGACTTTGGAGTTTAGGGGAATACTGCTGTAACAAATAAAGAGTGGTGCAATAAATATACTCTACTGTACCTTCTGTGTGTGGAACTTGGGTCGGAACACATCTTTTTCAGTCATTGTGGAATTGCATATTATAAATCCCTCAGGTGCGGATGATCTCCTCCACTTATTGAATTTCTGCCTTAGGATGTATTTTACATTTGAAGGCCATAGGAGTGATCACAAAGGCGGTCCTCCAGAGATTGGAATATGAGGCAATGAAAATCTACAAGCCCAAGTTTTGGGTACATTATATCAATGACACGTTTGCCATTATTCCATATACCCAGATATTCAATTTATGGAGGCCAATAACATGCTGGCATTCCTGGTTGTGCGAGTCAGCCGTAATCATGATGGGAGCCTTGACACAGGTGTGTATCGAAAAATCTCGAGCACGGACTGTATTTTACACGAGAGCAACCACCCCACTGCAAATAAAGTTAGCTGCATTCGGGCATTGTTCAATAGGGTAGACACCCATTGCAGCATTCTGACCACCAAAACAAAAGAGCGGGCACATCTCTATCAGATCTGCATGCTCAATGGTTATTCTATGGACTTTATCCAATGGTGTATTACACCCAGGGCCCGACAGCCCATTGAAGGTAGAGGAGGAACATTGTGTGGAGGGTGGTCCCATATGTACGGGGGGTATCCGAAACTGCCACACACATTCTTTCAGTGCATGGGCTTAAGGTGGCGCAAAAATCAGATCAAACTCTGAGAATGAGAATTATGCGCCCAAAAGAAACATTACCCAAAGAGGCATCTTCGGTGGCTTACCATATTAACTGCAGTAACTATGCAACCAAATTACGTAGGAGAAATGGTTAAGCGGCTACAGACTAGAATGTATGAACATGAACTGACTGTCCAGCGCAAAGAACAGCACTCCCAGATCTGGACACTTATGCAAGAACAGTCACAGATTCAACTTTCAAGAGGTTGAAGTTATTGCCTGCGATGAAACTAAACGAGGACGCCTATTGAAAGAAGCCTGGTTTTCCAACAATAACTCCATCAATAGCACATCAACCTGCTACCAGCTTACCAAGCACTGAGGCACCAGGAAAGATCCCGAAGGATGAACAGAGACCTATTTCTATCAGGGAGCAGACACTGACGGCAAACACACATACAATCCCCCTTGGGCATGTAGATTTGTACTGTGGAGGCATAGCCAGCAAATCTTAAAACCAATGAATTATTGAAAGAACAGGGCATCTACATTGACTGATGGCCATACCTGCAGATCAAATCTAGGTATCGAAAAGATAAGGAGGAATTTGGAATAGAGATGGGATCAAACAGATTTGACAAACTATTGACAGGCACGGAAAACAAAATACTATCCAAATTATACAATTACTTACTAGAATATGATAGACCAAAGGTGGTCGTAAAGGAACAAATAATTGCATGGGCAAAGAACATAGGGCATAGTATAAATTTGGCCAATTGGGAAATAATTTGGAAGAGGAACTATAAATTGACAAGAGCGGCAGTGTTTAAAGAGAGAGATACTTAATTATACATATTATCACGGCAGCCAGACTAACATATGCACACTATTGGAAAGAAAAGGGAATACCACCAGAAGAACACTTAATTTGGAAAATTCTAGAATGCACTGAGATGAACAAATTAACATATGAGATTGATGAGAAAGAGGAATCGGAATACTATACGGTGTGGGGACTATGGTACAAATGGTTGGATGATAGAATAAAGAAAGGAAAAGAGATAGTTAAAAAGCTAAATAAGGGAGCAAATTAGGAGATATTATAAATTAGAATGTATTCAATCTGTATTTATATTACCACTGTCTAACCGTTACTCTATTTACTGTACTACAATGCAATCCAATAAAAATTATATATATATATATATATATATATATATATATATATATATATATATATATATATATATATATATATATATATATATATATATATATATAAATTCTAGCATAGCAGAGGCCTCTGATCCTAGCTCCTACATACAATTCTCAGGCTTCAGACTAGCTCATGAGATTAAAAATGTATACAATGCATTTTCTTCACAGGCTAGCATGTCTTCTTACAATTCTGTAAAAAAAAAAAAAGGCTCTGTTTGACACACATGATCACATGGGCCTTGAAAATTGCTCATTATAACTGACTCAAAATACCCACTGCTGCTTTTGGTGTGACTGAATGAATGTCACATAATTCCAGAGGCCTCATGGTGATTGTAATTTGAGGTGGAGGAGTGAACTGCACTTTCGGGGTGCCATCAGAACTTGAGCAGCCATTAAGCAACCAGTCAGTAAAGTATTTCCTGTAAACAGATATCTTCTTTGCATTAGGGGGACACAAAAGGAATCTCCTCAAAGAATGTGTTATCACATTCAGGCAGTACTCTGGGCAACAGCTTAAACTGGGTAATCCTTTCAATCCAAAAGCAGAGAGATAGATACACAGAGAGATGTACACACACCCACACACACACACATTTTTACCTTTTATGAAAAATGTCTACCCCACAAAGGATTTTTTCAAGCCCAAAGATTATTACTATTTCCATAAGTATTGAGGGATTGTCTGCGTGCAAAGAATTGCTGCAGAATTTATGCCAAAAAACTTAACTGCGCTGTTTTATGTATACGGAGATTCAAGAGATAATCATCAGGGCATGTGGTTTGTAGCACAAAGGCAGTGCAGTCTTTGTGAAGCCTGACATCCAAGTTTGGTTTACTACTATATCAGAGATAAATAATGTCTCTCAGAATGCTAATTCTGAGAGACATATCTTCAGAGTGTTAGTGACAAGACTGCAAAGAATATAAATCCTACCATTCAGTCAGAACTGAAGAAGTTTCTTGGGGGAGAAGTAAAATGTTTTCAAGGGGAAAACAAAAACAAGTCCAGTTTCCTTTTGGAAAGCATCTTTGGGGCAACCATGACCGGATGATTGAGAATCTCATAGACATACTGCCGTTTAACTTTGTGGAAAATAAAACAATTTCTAGTATTAATGGAACTTATATCAATGTTACAGGAGTGGAAACGAGGCCTGAGGAGAGGAGAGTGCAGCCGGTACATTGTTCTGGGGCCCATGGAGTTCAAAGGGGGTCCATGAAGGAGAAATTTTTTAAAAAAAATTACAAAACCAAACATGGCAGTTCCCAGCACATTGGTGAAAAACACAATGAAAATTTTCTGGGAGTCATAAGATTTGTTGTCTCATTGGGATCCAATTGTCTTCATGGCATGTCTAACACACGATGGTCAGACCGTGTTGAAAGTATAAAACCCTTTGTAGCCCACCTGCCAGGCATCAAATTAGCATCAAATTAGCAAACCTCTTGGAGTTGAACCTAATTGCAAAAACAACAGAGATTAATGGAGCTTTAATGGAGCTTTGTCTTATATCACATCCTTCATTTGTGTGATGTCTGTTGTACGGTAGACTATTAGTTCCAGTTGATATCTGTAACAAGATTATTCAGTCCAGAAATGCAATGCTGGATGTCAAAGTATCCAACTTAAAAAGCTTGATTTCAGAACTGATAAATCTTCGGAATGGCTGGCAAAGTATGTGGAGCGAAGCTAAGCATGTTGCTTCTAATTTGAAGCAGCGAAACTCTCTGGAACTCAGGGTGAAGCAAAATGCAAAAGAAAGAAATTCGGACATGATACAAAAAAGAGATAGAATATGTCTTTTACAAAGAACAACAAGAATTAGATAAAATATTACAGGGGATGGAGGAAAAAATAACAAAAACATATAATTATTTCTTAAGATTTAAAATAGAGGAAGAAACAGTAAAAGAGACCATGATAATTTGGGCTAAAAATTTTGGTTATAACATTGAACTAGAACACTGGGAAAAATTATGGAAGAATTACAAATTAACAATAAAAATTTATTTAAAAAAAAAAGAACTTGCATTTAAACTGCCTATGGGCAGCAGCCAAGGTGAGTGACAAGAGCTCACCATCACACAGTGCTAAGGACTTTAATTGTTGGAGGAATTGGCCACTATATATCTGCAGCATCCAAACCATTTGAAGCCAAGCCAATAGGACAACTTATTTATGGTGCCCGATTGGCTCTTTTTCCAACTTTACCATTAGGACTTGTTCAATCCTACCACATTTGCTCCAGCAGTAGTATCCTGCAGACCCCGTTAGCCAAAGAGACTTAGCTGATGACAGTCCAGTAAGCTACATGTGAGATGGATGTTGCTATTATAAACCAGAGAGGAAATTTGCTTCTAATAGCTACCTCTACGTATTCGATGGGCTGAGCAAAGTTGACTTTTCCAGGAAACATTTTGGCACTGTGAGCAATGTGTCCCAATCCAAGACCAGAATTCACATCAGAAATGGAGAACTTATAAAGATCAACGAGCATTTCCATTGTCCCTCATCAGCAAGTGGAAGTGGCAAGATTTGTGACCGGGATGAGACACTGAACTAGAGCCACTGAAAGGAATATTCCAAGTTATTCCTATCTGGCAAACATGACATTCTTGGACATTTTGAACTATTATTGCGGACCCTGAGCCATGCCTTACCATCTTCTCTATTTGTATTTGTGTTCGGATGTATTCCAGGTCTATGCTTCTTGCCCTGCGAGACTCCCCCCTCTCGCAGGCTTGGCCTTCTATGCTATCGAGGGCCTACCTTAATGACAGGTTTTGGGACCCCGAGAGGTGGCATGTTGCAAAACGGGGATTGAGGGGTTTTTTAAGATCTTTTTTAATTAGATTTTTAAGGGGTTCCAGGGCGGGGGAGGGAGCGGGTTTGGGGGAGAACCCGTGGGGGGGAGGGACAGGTCCGGCAGTTTATGGTGCCACGGGGGGTGTAGACTCTGGAGGTAAGAGGGCTCCGCTATAAATACGCTGTGTGGGAGGGGCAGATATGGTGAGAGCGGGGAACCATATCGTGTGGTGGGGGCACGCACTCGCTGTCTTCGAGCGATTGCATGCCCCGGTCCCCTTAGCTATTCCCGTTCCCCAGGTTGTTCAGAGTCTCAGGACCCGAGGCTCCTGCTGTTGCTATGCAATGCTAGGTCCGTTGTAAATAAGGCCCCCCTCATATGTGACCTTCTTCAAGAGGGGGGTGCGGACCTGGCCGGTATTATGGAGACCTAGTTGGGCCGTGAGGGTGGGGTTTCCCTCGTGAACATGTGCCCACCAGGCTTCCATGCATTCCATCAGCCGAGAGCTCAGGGTAGGGGTGGGAGAGTAGCAGTCATTATTAAGGAAGGTCTTGATCCGAGGGAGGCCACTGTACCTCATATAGCCGGGTGTGAGTCCATCTTTGTGAGGTAGGGTCGTGGTGGGCAGATGGGTCTGTTGGTCACATACCTGGCTCCCTGCCACGTGGCAACGACCCTGCCCAAGCTCCTCAATGTTGTAGCCGAGGTGGCGATTGGTACCCCCAGGCTTATGGTCATGGGGGATTTCAATCTGCCATCTATCGGTGAAACATCTGAGTTAGCCCGGGAGTTCATGGCTTCCATGACGGCCATGGACCTGACCCAGGTAATTCAGGGCCCGACTCACATTGGTGGACACACCCTGGATCTAGTTTTTGTCTCTGGTCAGTGGTTGAGTGGTCTTGACATTGGGGATATAGGTATTGAACCCTTGTCATTTACTACCACTTGCTCCTTCAACTTGACTTTCTGACCACTGCACCTCGCCACAGGGAGGCGGAACCGACCAGGTGGTTCCGCCCCAGGCGCCTGATGGATCCTGATAGGTTCCGGATGGAGCTTGGGCCATTTCCTGAGACACTGACACATGATAGGCCGAGGACCTGGTGGCTGCCTGGGATAGGGCGCCGGCGGGGCCTTGGACCTCGTCGTGCCTTTGCGGCCTCTGACCCGGCGCCGAACTCACTTAGCTCCTTGGTTCTCCGAGGAGCTGAGGGAGATGAAGCGCCGGAAAAGACGCCTAGAGAGCGGTTGGAGGGCCAGTCGATCTGAATCTGACTTGACACTAGTAAGAGCTCATATTAAGACTTACATAGTGGCGATAAAAGTGGCAAAATCTATTTTGCCGCTCTTATTGCGTCATCAGATAATCGCCCAGCCGCCCTGTTCAGAGTGACCCACTCCCTCCTTCATTTGGGAGCATGGGAGGATCCCTTGCAGGGACGAGCTGAGGATTTTGTTCAATATCTGGATGATAAAATAACTCAGATTCGGGAAGATCTGGCCGCTGACTGGGTTAGTTCAGGCGAGGTGACTGAGGCAGGTCTTGAGAGTGTTATCTGGGCTGAGTTCGATCCTGTGGCTCCCAAGGACGTGGACAGGATTCTGGGAAGACTGAACGCGACCACATGTTTATTGGACCCGTGTCCCTCCTGGTTGGTGCTGGCTTCCCGGGAGGTTACACGAGGCTGGCTCCAGGAGATTATTAACGCTTCTTTGAGCGAGGGTACCCTACCGGCCACCTTGAAGGAGGCGGTGGTGAGGCCCCTCCTCAAGAAGCCTTCTCTGGATCCAGCTGTTTTGGCTAATTATCGTCCAGTCTCCAACCTTCACTTCCTTGCGAAGGTTGAGAATGTGGTAGCATGGCAGCTTCCCCAGTACCTGGATGAAGCTGTCTATTTAGACCTGCTCCAGTCCAGCTTCAGGTCTGGATACAGCACCAAAACGGCATTGGTCGTGTTGGTGGATGATCTCTGAAGGGCCCATGGTAGGGGGTATTCCTCTATCCTGGTCTTGTTAGATCTCTCAGCGGCTTTTGATACCATCGACCATGGTATCATGATGCGCCGGTTGGAGGGATTGGGGGCTGGGGGCACCATTTTACGGTGGTTCTCCTCCTATCTCTCCGACCAGTCGCAATCTGTGTTGAAGGGGGGCAGCGGTCGACCCTGAGGCGCCTAGTGTGTGAGGTGCCACAAGGGTCGATCCTCTCGTCTCTCCTGTTCAACATTTATGTAAAGTACCTGGATGAAGCTGTCTATTTAGACCCTCTCCAGTCCGGCTTCAGGCCTGGATACAGCACCAAAACGGCATTGGTCATGTTGGTGGATGATCTCTGAAGGGCCCGTGGTAGGGGGTATTCCTCTATCCTGGTCTTGTTAGATCTCTCAGCGGCTTTTGATACCATCAACCATGGTATCATGATGCGCCAGTTGGAGGGGGGCAGTGGTCGACCCTGAGGCGCCTAGTGTGTGGGGTGCCACAAGGGTCGATCCTCTCACCTCTCCTGTTCAACGTATATGTAAAGCCGCTGGGCGAGATCAACTGTGGTTTTGGGGTGGAGTTCCATCAGTACGCTGATGACACATAGCTGTACATCTCCACCCCAGACCACCTCAACGATGCCATGGAAGTGATGTCCCAGTGCCTTGAAGCCGTGCGGGTCTGGATGGGGAGAAACAGGCTTCGACTCAACCTGTCCAAAACCGAGTGGCTGTGGCTGCCGGTGTCCCGATATAGCCAGCTGATGCCATCGCTGGTTATTGGGGGCAAATCATTGGCCCCCATGGAAAAGGTGCGCAACTTGGACTCCTGGACCCACGGCTGTCTTTAAAGGATCATACGACGGCCGTGGCCAGGGGGGCTTTTTATCAGGTTCGCCTGATATGCCAGTTGTGGCCCTTTCTAGATCGGGACTCCCTACACACAATCACTCAGGCCCTCGTCACTTCTCGCCTGGACTATTGCAATGCTCTCTACATGGGGCTCCCCTTGGGGTGCACCCGGAGGCTCGAACTGGTGCAAAATGCAGCCACGCGGGGGATTATGGGAGCAACAGGGCGCTCCTATGTGACACCTCTCCTGCAAGAGCTGCATTGGCTACCGGTGGACTCTCGGGTTCGTTTCAAGGTGTTGGTAATCACCTTTAAAGCGCTCCATGGTTTAGGACCAGGGTACTTACGGGACCGCCTTCTGCCACCAATCACCTCCCACCAGCCGGTTCACTCCCACAGAGAGGGCCTCCTCAGGGTGCCGTCAGCCAGACAATGTCGGCTGGCAACCCCCAGGGGGAGAGCCTTCTCTGTGATAGCTCCCACCCTCTGGAACGATCTTCCTCTAGAGTTGAGAATGATCTCTGACCTCCGGACTTTTTTTCGGGCCTTAAAAACATTTTTTTTTTCAGCTTGCCGGCATGGCCTGATCCCTGTTAAATTTTTAGAACTTTTAGTGTTTTGATATTAATTTTAAATTGAATTGTTTTTAATTATCGGCTAAATTTATATTTGTTGTTTTAAAATTTTAATTTTTGTGTACCTTGTTTTTTATCTGGCTGTTCACCGCCCTGAGTCCGCAAGGAGAAGGGCGGTATATAAATCTAATAAAATAAAAATTATTATATTATATGGAATAAATGGTACCAGTGGACAAATCAGAAGAGGAAGAGGAAAAATGAGTAAAGATGGAATCTAGAAGAAATTAACGCAATTAAAAACAGCACTGTCAGATGGATATAGTTGGAATAAATTATTGGGTGTATGTATATATGTATACGTATGTAAAAAAATATAGAAATTAGTCAATATGTGAAGTTGAGTATACTACAAGTATATTTGTCTTTTGTTTTTTTCTTTCGTTTGACTAAGAAATTTGTGTATTTTAAATGTTTGTTTTTAAAGTCTTAATAAAGGTTTGTTTTTAAAATTAAAAAAAAAATCTAATAAAATCAAATCAAAATCAAATCAATGAGCCCAGCAGTCTATGTTGCCATACCTGCAATTACAGGATTGTGAAAAGGCGTTTTGGCAGAGGCGAAACTAAATGATTTACCCAAGGAATACGAAATCTATTCACCAACGAAGCATAGGCAATTTCAAAGAGGGATCTAGGAGGATCCCAATATTTGTTTATTGGACTGTGCTTTATTTTTCCTGAATGTAAACTGCAACACGACTCAATGTATCTGTGTGATGACTGTGCGTATTCATAACTACTCTTAACTGCTTTCATGTGCACACCCTTGCTACTCAAGGGTTATTCCTTAACTCTCTCCATCATGGCCAAGACCAAAGAGCTGTCCAAGGATGTTAGGTACAAGATTGTAGACCTACACAAGGCTGGAATGAGCTACAAGACTATTGCCAAGCAGCTTGGTGAGAACGTGACGACAGTTAGTGTAATAACTTACAAATGGAAGAATCACAAAGTAACTGTCAACCTCCCTTGGTCTGGGGCTCCATGCAAGGTCTCACCTCATGGAAGTTCAATGATCATGAGAATGGTGAGGATTCAGCCCAGAACTACCCAGGAGAATCTTGTCAGTCTCAAGGTAACTGGGACCATAGTCACCAAAAAAACAATTGGTAACACTAAGCTGTGAAGGATTGAAATCCTGCAGAGCCCGCAAGGTCCCCCTGCTCACTAAAGCACCTGTACAGGCCAGAGGTGGGTTTCAGCAGGTTCTGACCAGTTCTGGAGAACCGGTAGCAGAAATTTTGAGTAATTCAGAGAACCATTAGTAAAAATTCTGTCCCGCCACGCCCCCATCAATTCTCTGCCTCCCAAGTCCCAGCTGATTGGGAGGAAATAGGGATTTTGCAGTAACCTTCCCATGGAGTGGGGTGGGAATGTAGATTGTGCAGTATCCTTCCCCTGCCACACCCACCAAGCCATGCCACTCCCACCAAGCCACAACCACAGAACCGGTAGTAAAAATTTTTGAAATCCACCACTGGTACAGGCCCATCTTAAGTTTGCCAATGAACATCTAAATGATTCAGAGAACTGGGTGAAAGTGTTGTGGTCAGATGAAACCAAAATCGAAGTCTTTGGCATCAACTCAGCTCACCGTGTTTGGAGGAGAAGGAATGTTGCCTATGGCCCAAGAACACCATCCCCACTGTCAAACATGGAGGTGAAAACATTGTTTGGGGGTGGGTTCTGCTAAGGGGACAGCACAACTTCACCCTATCAAAGGGGCAATGGATAGGGTCATATACCGTCGTATCTTAGGTGAGAACCTCCTTCCCTCAGCCAAGGTATTGAAAATGGGTCATGGATGGGTATTCCAGCATGACAATGATCCAAAACTCACAGCCAAGTCAACGAAGGAGTGGCTCAAGAAGCAGCACATTAAGGTCCTGGAGTGGTCTAGCCAGTTACTAGACCTTAATCCCATAGAAAATCTGTGGAGGGAGTTGAAAGTTGGAGCTGCCGAATGTCAGCCTTGAAACATTAATGACTTGGAGGATCTGCAAAGAGGAGTGGCACAAAATCCCTCCTGAGATGTATGCAAACCTGGTGGCCAACTATAAGAAATATCTGACCTCTGTGATTGCCAACAAGTGTTTTGCCACCAAGTACTAAGCCATGTTTTGCGAAGGGATCAAATACTTATTTCACTCATTAAATGCAAATCAATTTATAACTTTTGAAATGCATTTTTCTGAACTTTGGGGTTTTTTGTTATTCTGTCTCTCACTGTTAAAATAAACCTACCATTAAAATTACAGACTGATCGTTTCTTTGTCAGTGGGCAAACACATTAGCAGGTCAAGGACTAGTTTAGCAGCTACATGAATGGAACAAAAAAACTAGCTGTGTGTTGAAGATATGTTGAAAATATGGAAGGCTTACGGAAATATTGAACATATTTTTCCAATTGAGTAGTTTTATTCCAGTACCATGTGTTCAGAACATTAAAGACCAAGAGTTACACGGGACATATGCCAACCTGTAGCATACTTTTCATTTCGGTTAGCACACATATATAATTTGTGTTCCTAAGTAGGCATGCATACTTAGTGAGCACAAATAAAGTTTCACGTATAGCTCTTGGAAGCTAAAGAATCCATTCAAAGTGAGTAATGTCTTTGGTTTAAAAAAGATGACCAAAGTAAGTTTGATTTTGACACCACTATTATAGTGAACATTTTATCTTAACACTATTTCAGTGTTGGTGGACAGATTTGTAATCCATGGCCCATGATGAGCTGAATATATTGTGTATGGTTACGATAAATAAAAATTTACACCACCTTATAATATTCAGTGCAGTGAGCAATGTTGAATAACTGCCAGATAAATATGAAAAACCAATATGCATTAAAATACAGAATATTAAAACTGAGTTGAACACAACTGAACATGTAAATACAAAAGTTAAATTCTGATGGCACCATGGCCAGTAAAATAAAATCAATCCAGAAATACAAGGGTTATAATAATTTCGATGAAAATGTGGTCACCAATAAAAGTAACAGAGTTAAACGATTAATACAAAAGGTTAATTCTGAAGAAATAAATTCCAATAATAAAAGGAACCAAATGAATTGAGAAATATAAAAATTAAAATAGTTTCTTATTGGGCTACTTATACGGAACTAAGTGAATAAGAAATATAAGTTAAATATAACTTCAACAAAAACATAGTCAACCAATAATGCAAGTGAATGATGAATACGAAAGTTTAAATAATTCCAACTAGTTTCCAATAATTAAAAGAACTAAGTGAATCAAGAAATACTACATGGAATAGACTCATTAAAGAAAAAATGCTAAAGGAGGGGACAAAATGAAATGTGAATGACTAAATAATGTAAGTATTGAAGAAACAGTGGTGGATAACAGTACAGTTGTCTTGCATTAAGTTATCCTTCACTGAATTGTCCCATGGCGAATTAGTCAGCGTTGAGTTGGCCCAATTCCGGGTGTGAGGTTCCAGTGGGGACATCCCATTTTGGAACTGAATAGACTAGAAATCATACCTCCCTGTTTTTGTATTGGTCCCTTTTTATCTAATCTTGGTAAACTTTAGTGTTGATTGATTGAGAATATATATCATAAACAGAAGGCAAACATCTTAATAAATGGGGATAACACCTGAGCATTTCAAATTCAAAAAGGTGTAAGACAAGGGTGTCCCTTATCTCCCTTACTCTTTATTTTGGCGTTAGAGGTCCTACTTAGGAAATAACGAGATTAAAGGACTTAAGATACGGAAAGAAATTTTCAAAACGCAGGCCTTTGCATATGATCTGGCGTTAATAGTAGAAGACCCACTAGAAACTGAAAAGTCCTACAAGAAATAGAGAACTATGGTAAAGTTGCTGTTGTGGCTCCGTTGCCTGAGCCTGCGTCATCAGCAGGGGAGGACTCTGAGAGTGAGGGAGAGGAGTTGGCAAGGCCTCCTTCTCCAGGACTCTCCTCTCTGGCAATGCCTCCGGAGGACACCGAAGGGCAGGAGATAGGCCCAGAGCCAAGTTCGTCCCTGCAGCCACAGGAGGACATTGACGAGGGCAGTGAGTTTTGGTTGGACCCTCGCCAGCGTCGGAGAGACAGGAGAGCCCAGCAGAGGAAAGGGCGTGGTCGTGATTGGCTGGGGGACCACGCCTCTTATTAGACTATATAAGCAAGCGATCGTAGACATACCTTTGTGATGAACAAAAACAAAGATACGTGGATCCCGGTGTTGAATCGGCCCGGCGTCTTAGCTGTGGTGTGTATGTGACGGACTGTGTAATAAACATGTTGGCAAGCAACTGCGGAGTGCTGCCGTCATTTTGTTATCATCTCCCTTGGTTGCCTGCCAGTTCCTTAGCCTCTGGGTGTCTGAGGGGGGGTTCTTTCTGGGCACGGGGCCAGAACAGTTGCAGGCTTTAAACTTAACAAAACAAAAACTAAAATAATAGTGAAGAATGTAACAGAAATACACAAAATAGAGCTAGAAGAGTTGCTTGGTATCCAGGTAGTGAAAAAAACAAAGTATTTGGGTGTATGGCTAACCGCTTGGTACTCATCATTAAAAGAAAATAACTACACCCCATTATTGCAAAGAATACAGCAAGACTTGGAGAGATGGAAAAAGTTAAAATTGTCCCTTATAGGTAAAATTGCAGCAATTAAAATGAATATTCTCCCCAAAATTCTATTCTTATTTCAAAATATCCCGGTGAAATTAGGTAAAAAAATTTTTTTAGAACTAAATAAAAGTATTAGCCTCTTTTTATGGGAAGGGAAAAAGTCAAGGATATCATACAAAATCTTACAAGGGAAAAGAAATATGGGTGGCTTTGGTCTCCCTGACTGGGAGACATATCAAAAGGCAGCCAAATTAGTTTGGATCAAGGAGTGGGTCACATTACAAAATAGAAGAATTCTGACCCTAGAAGGGCATGATCTGCAAGAAGAATGGCATGCCCACTTATGGGACCCTAGAAATAAGAAAAATTCCCTCTTTTATCGTCACAAAGTAAGGGAGACTCTGATCCAAACATGGGAAGAAATTAGGCAGCGCTTTTATGTCAAAGTACCAAATTGGGTCTCCATCATGGAGGCTCTATTTGACCCAAATAGGTGAGATATCCAGACGTTTGCCACATATAAGGAGGTATTAGATGGAAATGGGAATCTTAAATCTTTAGATATATTAAGAGAACAAGGTCTTAACATAGATTCGTGGAATTACTTGCAGATTAATTCTAGGTACAAGAAAGATAGAGATCAATTTGGCATAGAACTCAAATATAGAAGTCTAGACAAAATTTTATTGGGACAAAAAAAGAAAATGCTTGCTAGACTATACAACCTGTTAATAGATGAGGGTAGGGCAGAGGCTATAGCTAGAAACCAATTGAATGCTTGGGAAAAAAATATAGGATATAGTATAAATTTTAACGAATGGGAAGAAGCCTGGAATAGGAATTATCAAATGACCAAAGCGGCAACGTATAGGGAAAACCAGTATAAGATGCTCCATAGATGGCACCTAGCGCCAGCGAGAATAGCGAAAATGATCCCCAGTGCTTCACCAATTTGCTGGAAATGTGGTAGGGAAGTTGGCACCTTCTTTCACATGTGGTGGTCCTGTCAAATATCAAAAAAGTTCTGGTCCAAAATTCGGGATTGGCTGAGGGAGATAATTGAAGAAGAAATAGACCTAGCCCCTGAAACTTTTCTGTTGGATATAATTAGGGAGAGGATGGCCAAGGAAAAAACTCAATTTATAATCCACATTACCATGGCAGCTAGATTAGTATACACAAAATCATGGAAGGACAATACTTCTCCTTCGGAGGAAAACGTAATTAATAAGATCTTTGAGTGTGCAGAAATGTCTAATTCAACGAAGGTGGTTCGATTTATATGCCGCCCTTCTCCGGAGACTCAGGGCAGTTTACAATGTGTTAAGCAATAGCCTTCATACTTTTGTATATACCTGCTTAGTAGGGCTTTCGCCCTCCCCCTCCCTAAGCAGGGAGGACCTTTTTTATACAAGGTCAGCTTATTGCCCCCACAAACCGGGTCCTCATTTTACCTCCTCAGAAGGATGGAAGGCTGAGTCAACCTTGAGCCTGGTGCAATTTGAACTTGCAGTAATTGCAGGCAGCAATTAACAGCACTTTAGTCTGCTGCTTAACAGCACTTGAGTCTGCTGCGCCACCACAGTTTTAATTCTTAATGTTGAAATTTTTAATGTTTTAACATCCTTATCATTTTATAATGTTGTAAGCCACCCAGATTGCTTGACAGCAAGGTGGGTGTCAAGCATCAAGCCAGCTCGACATGGAAAGGTGTGGATGTTCCGCGACGCAGACGACAAAAAGGGGGGGAGAGAAGAGTTTCATCTGCCAGAGCCATCCGGAGTGCCCTGGGGGGGAGGAAAGTGCAGGTTGAGCTCAATGGGGCACAATGGTGAGGGAAAAGCGTGGAGGTGCTCGCCTAGGCGGTCGGTCACCCCGCGGCCGGTACAGGGAAGCTCTGCAGGGATAGCGTGGATCACAGGAGAAACGGGGAGGTCACCCGGAAGCCAGGGAAATTGGCTTCAGCCACTCTGGGCAATTTGAGTTGCGTTAAAAGGCGTGGGGAGGCAGCTGCTCCCCAATGCCGACTTTAGGTTACCTGTAACGTTCGTGTCTGACTTCACCACGCAATGCATAGTAAAACTGGCTACAACCTCACTGTTTGTCTCCGAGTCGTGATTCCAGCGGTACGCGTCAGCTGGGTGAGCAGCGTACGACAGAAAGTCGGTGTTTCCCTTTCTTTCTTCCTTTCTGTGAAGTTGATGGGGATTGGGGGCCGTGATGGCGGAGGGCATGGATGGCAGCTGCCTGGTGCCAGCGGACGCTGGAGATACGTTGGCCCCAGAGGAGGTTTCAGACGGGGCTGCCAACATTGAGACCCCAGTGGTGAGACCGAAGGAATGCCCGGCCCAAAAGGAGGTGGGGTGCTTGACTTGGTGGTGGAACCAGCCGACTCCGTTGGGAAGAAAGTGGAGTCGGGGGAGTGGTGGCAAAGCCCTGCTCTAAGTGGTACTGACGGATCCATGTCTACAAAGTCTCGGGTCGGCTTTCCAGGGCTGGCGTGAACGATGCTGGATGGATGAGGACGAAGGGGAGTGGAGCTACTCCATGGGACTCGGGGCTTCTACCCTGGACATATTGCCGGAAAAGTTCAGGGAGGCGAGCTTCTGTGATGCTCCCTCCTGGCAGCCCTGGGAGACAAGGGCTGCCAGGAGGGAATCCATGGCTTCCCTCCTGGGAACAGAAGAACGTCCAGAGCCGCGGATTCCCGCTTTCACCTGGCCAGCCCGAAATTGCGAGTGGCGAAGACGTGCGGCCTCTCCTCGGATCTCCCGGCACCCATGCCCGACCCGGCAGCTGTGGGAGAGATGCGCAGAGGCTCAACCCAGGAGGGGCTAGGCCGGCAAGGGGCAGGTCCTACCAATGATAGGGGCTTGACAGTCGGAGGTGCCACGGAGGGTGGTTAGGGACGGGCAGGAGTCCAATGTCCCAGTAGGACCCAACCCTGTATGGGTTCAGGGGAGGATGGCCCAGCAGCCGGTTTGGGGCCCCCCGCTCATTCCGACGACTTTCGATGAGAGCCCTGAATGTGTTTGTGTTTTTAAACCAGGTGCTCAGCTACCTAGACCTTTATGGGCATCTCTACCCCTCCCAATGGTCCATAGTAGTTGCAGTGACCAATGTATTGATGAGGGAGGCGGCTGACTGGGTTGCGGATTTACACAGTGACCATGCCCAGGAACTAGTGGATGTGGGGTTCTTCCTAGAGCCATTCAGGGGTCGGTTTGAGGACGACACCCGTACCCAGGTGGAGAGGGGGAGCTGGTTGCTCTGAGACAAGAAGGGCGGCCAGTGAAAGACTACATCAAGGAGTTTAGGGTTCTTGCAGGGCGGCTCAGAGCTTGGCCTGAGAGACTGTTGGTGCATCATTTTTGCTTAGGGCTAGACAGGGATCTCAGGTAAGCTTGCGTGTATAGGGGTCTTACCCCCCGCCCGTCTGTCAAAGTGGTTGAGAGCCATGGTGGAATTGGAAGTAGCATTACGAGAGTTTAGGTTGCGGGGGAGAGGCCACCCCTGCCAGGTGACCGGGGGAAAGGCCAGCCCCGGCGAAGGGGCTGGGTTGGAATATTCCCCCTCCTCGGGCACCGCCTACATCAGTGGGCAGGGAGAGATTCGCTGTTTTCGCTGTGATCAATTGGGCCACCGGGCCCTTGAATGTCCTTTACCTCCCGTCCAGGCCAAGACACCACCAATGGGGATGGCCCATACTCCCAGGGGATGAGGACGCCCGAGTGTAGACCAGTCCCGCTTGGCCACTCAAACTCCACGTGGAGATGCAACTGAGGTGATAAGCAGGGCCAGATTAGGCTTCAAGCCTGAACCAAAATTGGCCTTTATGTTATGAAGTGCAGTTATAAAGTGCATAGCTTGCTTTTAGGATATGCTGACATGAATCGCTGGCTCAGCATAACCAACATATGTGCTTAAAATAAGTTGTAACCAGACATCTATATCCTGTTATTCATAAATGTATCTAAAAATGTATAACTGCCTACTGGTTTACCAGACATGTATCGTTAGTTCCCTAAAAGTATGGCGTGTCATTTACACTATATAAGTATATTCCTGGCCCCTAATCGGGGTTCAGGCCATTTTACTCTTTGCTGTGCTTTGAACCTGCACAAATAAACCTTTCCTTCTTTGAAGTGCTGGCTTGTGTTCCGTCACTTCTACTACACAATACTCACTCCGGCAGAGTTGACGAGCCCAACCATCCCTGAAAGGCCCATCAGCATCAACGACAATGAGGGGAGTGATCCGAACGACCCCATGGTGAGTGTGCCGATACGGCCCTTCGTCATCCCCGTGGTCGTACAGAACCCGCAGACTTCCCTTACATGTCTCTGGGGGGCCCTCATAGATTCGGGCTGTACTCGGTGCTTGATGAGTAGGGCGATTGTGACTGACTTGGGGCTACACATAACACACTTGAAAATGCCAATCAGGTTTGAACAGATGGATGGGTCTCTGTTGGGGGGGGCAACGAAACTCGTCAACGAGCCGGTGGAATTGCAGATGGGGGCCACCGTGAAACTCTACGGTTTGTGGTGGTGGAACGCATGGTCAAACCCATCATCCTGGGGTTGGCCTGGCTCGACAAGTGGAAGCCGCACATATGGTGGGAAGGGGAGTATCGAAAGCTCCGGCTGAGTCCAGGACCAAAGCCAGAGCCTGATGAACAGATGGAGCAAGTTAAGGCTCAAGGGGACGGGTCCATTGGGGTCCCGACCGTGTACAACAACCTGAGTAGGGTATTCGATGAGGAAGAGTGCGAAGCATTGCCACCCCACAGACCAACGGACTGCACCATCGAGCTAGTACTGGATCCCAAGTTGCCGAGGTCCCGCATGTATGCCATGACCCAACCAGAGATGGAGGAGCTGCGCTGCTATATTGACAAAAACTTGGCAAGGGGGTACATCGAGCCTAGCAGGTCGCACATGGCGGTAGTACTCTTTCGGAAAAAGGATGGGGGCCTGCGTCTGTGTGGATTTCAGGGGTTTAAATGCCATGTATGTGGAAAACCTGTACCCTCTCCCATTAATCAAGGACCTCTTGGCGGTGCTGTCTACTGGCCGAGTGTTCATGAAACTCGATCTACGAGAAGTGTACTATCGTGTGCGCATAAAACAGGGGGACAAGTGGAAAACCATGTTTAATTGCCCGTTAGGAAGTTACAAGTTCAGAGTTATGCCGTTCGGCCTACAGGGTGCCCTGACGGTATTTATGCAGGTCATTAATGAGGTCCTGCATGGGCATCTTTATAGGGGCGTGCTGGTGTATTTGGATGATATTTTAATATACACCACAACGATGGAACAGCATATCCAACTGGTCCGGCAAGTATTGAATAAGTTGTTGGCTGCACACCTGTTCGTTAAATTGTCGAAATGCGAATTCCATCATACCCAATTGGACTATCTCGGGTATCGGATCTCAGGGAAGGGGGTAGCGATGGACCCAAATAAAGTGAAAGCAATACTAGAGTGGCAAGCTCCCACGACAAGAAAGCAGCTGCAAAGTTTCCTTGGCTTTGCCAATTTTTATAGGCAGTTCATACCGGCATTTGCCCAGGTAACAGACCTCTTAACAGACCTCCTACGCACCAAGCACGCTGGAGTCAAAGCAAAGCCTAACCAGCCCCTATGATGGACAGTTGAATGCCAACAAGCATTCGAACAGTTAAAAGCCCTGTTTTCCTGAGAGCTGATTCTCAAACACCCCGACCCCACCCTTAAGTTTATCGTGCAGGCAGACGCCAGCAATGTCGTTGTGGAAGCAGTATTGCTACAGGTGGCAAAGGACGGGGTACTGCACCCATGTGCTTATACGTCATGTAAGTTATCACCAACTGAAAGGGTGTAGGCAATCTGGGAGAAGGAGGCGTTTGCAGTTTGGTGGGCGCTACTCACCTGGAGACACCTTCTCGAAGGGAGTGGTTCCAAATTCGAGGTGTGGACCAATCACAAGAACTTGCAAGCTCTTCAAACACCAAGGCGACTGTCTCCGAAACAGATACGTTGGGCACAGTATTTCCAGTGCTTCAACTTCGACCTCAGATATGTACCAGCAGGGAAGAATTTCTTGGCAGATGCCTTGTCGCGCATGCCACAGCTCCAGAGCAAGAGGGAGGTTGTGCAAGCTGTCATTCCTGGTGGGGCATGCTTGCAACTTAAAGAAGTGAGCTGGCGGGCACGGCTTTGACATGAAATGGGAAAAGACCCATGGGCCCACACCCATAGGGGCATACTAACACACCGGGATGGAATCGCGGGGATGGGCTCACGTATTTACGTACCAATGACACTACGCCAGGCAGTGCTAAAACGTTGCCATGACTCCAAATTGGCCGGATATTTCGGATTCCTGAAAACTTTACATCTCACCAGACGACAGTTCTGGTGGCCACAAATGCGAAAGGAAATCAAACAGTTTGATCAAGGAGTGTTCTACGTGTGCCACAATGAAACCCCGGATGGGGAGACCGCCAGGCCTGTTACAAACCGTGGCTGACCCCACCGAACTGTGGGAAGAAATCGCCATGGATTTCAAAGTAGATTTACCGAATAGTAACGGGTATACCGTAATCTGGACTATAGTTGACCTATTTTCCAAGCAGGCCCATTTCGTCCCCTGCACTGGGTTACCCTCGGCTAGGAAGCTCTCCAAATTGTTCGTACAGCACGTCTATCAGTTACATGGGGTACCAAGGCGAATTATATCGGATCGGGGGGTTCAATTCATGACACGCTTCTGGCGTAACTTTCTAACCCTCATTGGGTTCTCGCAAGGCCTAAGCATGGTGTACCATCCATTCATGAACAGGGCAGTCGAACAGGCCAATGCCTTTGTCGAGCGCTATATCTGCTGCTATGTTTCCTATCAACAGACTGACTGGGCAGAGCAGTTACCTTTCACTGAGGTGGCATACAATAACACCGTCCATCAAAGTATGGGGGCTACACCTTTCAAGATAGTTTCCGGGCGAGAGTTCAACGCCATTCCCGAGGTGGGCGATCAACGCCAAGGGTCGGCATCCCCGGGGGACTGGAAAGAGTGCATCAGTAAAACGTGGCCACAAATAAAAGCTGCACTAGACAAGGCGGCCAACAAAGCCTACGCTGACAAAAAGCAAACTGACCCTAAGCCATTCCACGTGGGGGATCGGGTGTATTTGTCTACCAAGTATATCCAGCTGAAACATCCCTGTCGTAAACTGGGACCACAGTATCTAGGCCCATTCCGTGTCCAAAAAATAATCAACCCCGTCACCGTGGCTTTGCAGCTACCACCGTATCTAGAGAAGATCCTCCTGGCGTTCCACTGCAGCCTATTAAAGCCAGTAGAGGCAAGACCCAAATCCAATTGAAAATCTGTGGGGTGACCTGAAGATGCCAGTGCACAGGAGATGGTCTCGCAATCTGACAGATTAGGAGTACTTCGCAAGAGTAAATCAAGATTCACAAAGAAAGATGTGTCAAGCTGATAGATACACCAAAACGCATAAAATCAAAAGGTGCTTCAATAAAATAGTTTAAGAATGTACATCTTTTATGCAACATTATTGGACATATTTGTATTTTTAATTTTCCCCTTCTAAAAGATTTCTCAGGTGTACAGCTTATACGATCAGGTTCGTATATATTGGAAAGGATTTGGTAAGTTCTTTGGCATTTGGCTTCTGTATACCATCACACTGGATTTGAAATGAAACATTCCAAGGTGTGAGCAAAGTGAAGACTTTCTACTTTAATTCAAGGGTTTAACAAAAGCATGGCCTTAAACATTGAGGAATTAAAGCAGTTTTAATACACCCACCCCTATTTTTGTATGTTATAAATGGATGACAAAACATTTTCATGGTGAGTGCAGCCTGTAGTCTATGAAAAATCAAACTGATAAAAGTGTGGAGTTGGTTCAGTGTTTTACGTTTGGGTTTGGTAACAACTGTTCACTGGACCATGTAACATGAGGTCCCAAGTGTTGTCTATGCAAGTGAAAGAGCCATCATTTGGTTGAAAAAACAAATTAAACTCAGATAGCCACAAACATGGGAAGTAGCCAAAACAAGAGTTTAGAACATTCTTAAAAAGGAATTAACTGAAAAATTCAGCAACACCAAAAGTCCCAAAAGACCATGGAAGACAAGTAGATGACCACAAAATTCTGTCAATTGTTCAAGAAAAACTCTTTCACAACATCTAGCCAAATCCAAGAACAGCTCTTGAGGTAGATACAGCTTCAAGAATGTAAATACAGAGGCTTCCGGTTGGCGCCGCCGTCGTCGTGGACGGTCTTTTATGACCACCAGCCCCATCGTCCGTTAAAAAGCCGCCCTGAAGCTGAGAGGCAGCTTGAAGAAACTCTCGCTTTGGAGATAAGCGAGAGCAGAGCCAGCGAGCATAGGTAGAGCCCCCTGAGAAGCCCCTGGATTAATTCTGGGGAGGAAGCAGGGAGAGGCTCCCTAAACAGCTTGCTGAAGCTCTGGACTCCGGGACAACTCTGTACTTATGCAGAGCCAGACGACGCGACCAACTTTAAACAGCAAAGATCAAGGAAGTTCAAAAACAAGCAGGGTGAAATCTGGACTGCAAAATTAAAATCGCAAGTATTTGAACTAGCCCTGTTATTGTATTTAAGAACTGAGACAGAGTGAAAGTGGCTTTAAAATGGCATCTGGGTTATAGCGGAGAGAAGAAAGCTGAAAGTGAAAGTAATTACTGGGCTTTTGTGCTCTAACACACTACAAAGTAACTAAACTAACTAAAGTTGCCAGAAGAAGAAAAATTTTTAAAGGGAGACTTTCATCTGTTCTCTCTCCCTTAGAGACTGGATTAAAGTTGGGGAAGTTTTTTGAAAAGATTCTGTGGTGGTGAAGAGGGGAGGAAGGTTTCTTTTTTTGAAAGAATAAGATTGCACAGCAGCATGGCTTCTAAGCAAACAAAGACAGCTCCTAAAGGTGCAGGGGGGGCTCCGCTTCGCACCAACAAAAAGCACAGCCATCAGACTTGTAGACTCAGAGTCAAGAGCAGGAGACTGGATTTAAGGATTTGAAGGAATTTATTGCAGGGGCTCTAAATAATCAAACTAAAGCCATGGAAGATTTGAACAAAAAATTTGAAAAACCTCAGCAGGAGATTAAAGATGTGGTCCAAGAAAAGTATGACAAAATGAAAAATGATATATTGGCAGCAGTGACTGGTTTGTCAAAAGTGGTTGTTCAGATTGATAAAAAAGTGGGAGAAATTAGTTCAGAATTGGAATCTAAAATGATGGAAGCTGATAATATAATTGCTGATGTGGATAATAAAACCCAAAGAATTGAAAATGAACAGACTATGATGTAATTTAGATTTATGGAGTTTGCTATAAGACTGAGAGGAATAAAAGAAAATAACAGAGAGGATTTAAGAGCAATCTGTGCAGAGGCCATGGCACTGATGTTAAAGACTAGCCCTGAAGATATTCTAAGAAGCATTGATAAGGGTTACAGAGTGAATTCTTGGGTGGCAAGGCACAGCTGCCTAGAGATGTGGTGATTTATTTTACAGACAGAAGAATAAGAAATGATATCTTGCAAAACTCCTTTGTTTCTACTGTCCAAGTGGATGGAAAGGAGATTGGGATCTACAAAGAGCTGCCACCAAAGATGTTAAAAGATAGAAAGGATTTTGGATTTCTGGTGAACGAGCTCAAGAAACAGCAAATTCAATTCAGATGGGATGCTCCAGTTGGCATAATACTGAGGTACCAAGGAGAATGATATCGACTAAACACTGTTTTAAAAGCTAAAGAATTCTACTTCAATGTTCTAAAAACTGGGTTTGCATCTCCACATGTATCTTCATCTCCATGTGTAGAGGAGAGTGATAAAGAGAAGGAATTTGAACAAGAGTGTGAGGAGCAGTGGAAGCAAACATATGCAGAGGTGGCAGCTGGAATTCAAGGAGCAACAGGAGGGGGGTTATTGGATGAACCATTGATAGATTTTCCCCTGGAAATTACAAGAGGATCACCTAAGAACACAAGGCAAATAACATTGGACCTGGAGCTGAAACTACAAGAATCAAGAGATCAATGTATCACCAGAGCAGCTTATAAGCAACTACAAGAGAAACAACAGCAGCAGAGGTCCTTGCCACCACAAGATAAGAATGGAGTTAATAGTAAATCACAGAAATCTGAAGCAATGGGAGGAGCCAGGCTGAAGACTACTACATTGGAACAGGAACTTCAGCAAATGCTCTTAAAGCTTCAAAAGGCCACAGATGGCAATTAAATTTTTATCTTAGAATGTGAATGGATTAAACTCACCACAGAAGAGAAAAAAATATTTCATTATTTGAAGCAATTTAATACGATGTTATCTGTTCCCAAGAAACTCATATCAGATTGCTAGACCAAAAATACCTGATAAATTCCAAATTAGGTGCACAATTTATAGCATCAGATTCAGAGAAAAAGAATGGGATAGTGATTTATGTGAATAAAAGACTATCAGCCAAAATAATAGAGGCAGATGATTGTGGAAGATATTTAGCGACTGAATTAAATACACAAAATGGATTAATATTGGCGATTGGAATTTATGCGCCCTATCAACAAGAAAATTTTTTAAAATTATTATACTCTAAAATATTGCAATGGGACTACAGATCTATTTGGCTTATGGGAGATTGGAATGGTGTGATAAATACTAAAAAAGATAAGAAGAGTCTGGCAAAGTCGTCAATACGTGCCAAATTACCACAAATATTTTTTGATATGAAAGAAGATTTGGAACTGAAAGATATATGGAGAGAGCAAAACCCAAAAGAATTGGATTTTACCCTTTTTTCAGATAGACATCGATCCTTCTCTAGGATTGACTATTTTAATTACAGCTAATCTAATTTCTAGGACAAAGAAAATGAAGATATTTCCGAGAACTTTAACTGATCATAGCCTGGTGTGGATAAAATTAGAAATGGGAAAAAACGAGAGAAGATCATGGAGAGTAAATGAAAATCTGTTTAGATATGAAAAGAATGTAAATGAATTTAAAGAACAAATGAAAGAATTCTTTGAAATTAATTTGAATAAGGGTACCCCTATTGAAATTGTTTGGGATACTAGCAAGGCCTATATGCGGTGGGTACTAATACATATGAACTCTAGACATAAACTGAACCAGCAAAATTGGAAAGAGAAATAAAGAAAAAAGAACAATTACTTATAAAAAACCCAGATAAAAAACTACAAGAAATTATAAAACTTCTGAAAGATCAATTTCAAATGCTTATAGCGGAGGAAACAGCAACTAATTTGCAATTTGCAAAACATAACACATTTTGTAATGCTAACAAACCAGGCAGATGGCTGGTTTATACATTGAGGAAGCAGCAGAGTTCTCGAGTAATCGGTAGAATTGAGTATGGAGGGAAGGAAGTTTTTCAACAAAATGCAATCAAAGAAGCTTTTTTAGACTATTATACAAAACTATATGCCAAAGACGTTATACAGAATGAACTTATAGATAAATACTTAGAAGAAGGGAGAGTTATGAAAATTACTAAGGAGCAAAAGGAAAGAATGAATCAACCAATAACAGTCGAGGAGATTATTATTGCAATTAAACAATTGAAAACAGCTAAAGCTCCAGGGACGGATGGCCTAACAGCGGTGTATTACAAGACTTTACAAGCAGAAATGCTTGAACACCTGAGAGATTTATTTTGTAGCATACAAAAAAGGGGCAAAATACCCCCTTCATGGAAAGCAGCTTTTGTATCATTGATACCAAAAGAGGAAACAAGTTGCACAAAACCGGAAAATTTCAGACCAATTTTCCTCCTGAATACAGATTATAAAATTTTTGCAAAAGTATTAGCAAACAGATTGATGCCAGTTATCCAAGAGGTGATTCATCATGACCAAGCAGGATTTATAAAGGGCAAATACGTGAAGGATAATGTAAGGCAACTCATAGACTTATTGGAATATCTTGAGAAAAGTAAACAGATCCCTGCAATGCTGGTGTTTTTGGATGCGGAAAAGGCTTTTGATCGAGTTAATTGGGATTTTCTAATAAAGACTTTGTTTAAAATGAACTTTGGGGATCAGTTTGTCCAGGCGATATCAGCAATTTATCAAGAACAGACAGCACAAATTATTATCAATGGGAGTTTAACAACTAATTTCAATATACAAAAAGGAACAAGACAAGGTTGTCCGTTATCCCCACTGCTGTTTATTTTAACCTTAGAAGTCTTGTTGAATTCAATACGGGATTCGAATATTTTGAATGGAATAGTTATAAGGCAAAAGGATTACAGAACAAGGGCATTTGCAGACGATCTGGTGGTTACCCTAATACGACCTTTGGAATCAATCATCCAGATGAAACACATTATAGAAGAATATGGTTTGGTTTCAGGATTTAGACTAAACCAGAAAAAAACTAAGATGATAGTTAAAAATATGTTGGAACCACAAAAGAGTGAACTGGAAAGGTTGGCAGGTTTTGAAATAGTTTCAAAGGTGAAATATCTAGGAGTCCAGGTTGCAGCTTCCAATATAAAACTTTTTCAAAATAATTATGAAATTTTGTGGCGTAAGGTTCAAAAAGATCTGGAAACTTGGAAAAAACTGCAACTATCTTTACTTGGTAGAATAGCAGCAGTTAAGATGAATGTTCTACCTAGATTTCTGTTTCTGTTTCAAATGATTCCGGTGCTTAAAAGTGATAAAAACTTGGCTGAATGGCAATCAGGATTGAATAAATTTATCTGGAATGAGAAAAAGCCAAGAGTAAAACTGAAAATTATTCAAGATGTTCGGGAAAGAGGTGGCCTTAAGGTTCCAAACCTACGGTTATATTATGAAGCAGCAGCATTAACACAAGCGAGTGATTGGTTTGGAACAACAAGGACTGAAATTTTGAATATAGAAGGTCATGATTTGGAATTTGGTTGGCATGCATACTTATTTTATGAAAATAAAGTGGACAATGTATTTAGAAGTCATATACTGAGAAATTCTTTGATGAGAGTTTGGAAGAAGCACCAGTCTAAATTGGATTACAAAATACCTTTGTGGTTGGATCTTGGGCATACCATACGGAATATAAAGTCACTTGGGGGGATTTTATATAAAGAGATGCTTTTTAATGATGGGATGGGAAGAAGGGATTAATTTAACTTGGTTACAGTATACTCAACTTCAATCAAGATGGAGAGAAGATCAGAAAATTGGTTTAATGAAGATTTGGTGATACAGATAAAACAGAAAGGGCCAATTCATATTAAAAGGGTTTATAATATATTGTTAGAAAGAGACTCCTAAAGCGAATTGGTTAAAGTTTGTATGATAAAGTGGGCACAAAATTTTACAGAACCAGTTACGTTGGAAACATGGGAAAAGATATGGGTCCAGAATGTTAAATTTACTCAGGCACAGAATTTGAGGGAAAACTTCTATAAAATGTTTTATAGGTGGCATTTAGATCCTAAGAAATTGTCGTGCATGTATCCTAATGTTCAACCTAAATGCTGGAGGTGTGATTGTTTAGATGCTACATATTTTCATATATGGTGGACTTGCAGAAAAGTGAAAGCTTTTTGGATTAAACTCTGGTGGGTTATGCAGAATGTTTTGAAAAAGAAGCTTCAATTTTCTCCGCAATTGTTTTTGTTGGGTATAGTTAAGGATTGTTCACCGAGTGAAACAAGATTGATTTTATACATGACTACTGCAGCTAGGTTACTGATTGGACAATATTGGAAAAAAAAAGCGTACCTACCATAGAAGAATGGACTTTGAAGATGGCTAGTTTTGCAGAAATGGCAAAGATTTCAGCATATTTAAAAGATAGGACCCAAGAAGCTTTTGTTCGGGAATGGAAGAAATGGATAGATTATGTGCAGAATAAATATCAAATCAAGAAGTATCAGTTAGTATTTGATTGAAGAACAAGGCAAAATAAGATGTGGATATTTGATAGAATAATTTTATTTTATATACATGTTGATACTGGAATATTATAATGTATATGTTATATAGGGATTAGTTAATGTTTGGGGATAAGTAATTGGGGGAAAATTAGGTGTTTTTTTTTAATTTTATTATAAAGGGGGATTAATTAACAGACAACTAGTTTTACTATATTTACTATATTGATATTTAGAAAAATTTTAATGTCGAAAAATATTTGATATGTTTATATACGTGTTGATATAGGGATATGATAATGTATATGTTATATAGGGATTAGTTAATGTTTGGGGATAAGTAATTGGGGGATGTACTAAGGGGGATTAATTAACATAATTAGTTTTACTATATTTACTATATTGATATTTAGAAAAATTTTAATGTTAAAAAATATTTGATATGTTACTTGGATTTCACCTCTATTTTTGTTTAATGTTGGTAGACGTATAAGAACAATATTTTTTCTAAGGGAAGCCAAGGGGGGGGAAGGTGGGGAGGGGGAGTTAGGGGGTGGGGGGGATATGGGGGGGAGAAATGATAAAATTTGTATTTGTAAAACTTTTTCAATAAAAAAAAGAAACTACTTAAACACTTAAAATACAGCTCTAATGCGTACTTGTCTCGAACCCGACGTCTCTAAAGAACCAAAATTATCACAGACTTCCGGTTGCCACCGCAGGACATTGCGGACGGTCTTTGCAAACCGCCAGCCCCGTGTTTTCGTGAAACCATTTGGACAGCGCAAAACTGTCTGATGATTTCAGAATCTCTCCTTCAGGAAAAGAAGGAGAGGAGAGCAGTTGGGGGGATAGAGCTGTCCAAAAAGCCCCTTAGAACGATTCCAGGGGCTTGAAGGGTAAGCTCCCCGTTCAGCCCAATGAAGCTCCGGAGCCGGGATGACTCTACTTATGCAGAACCAGACGTCGCGACCACCTCTGCAGTCAATAAGTTTAAAAGAATCCAAGAGCAGATGGAGCAGAAGCAGGAGTGCAGGCAAGAAAGTATCTATGCTTAACTCCGAGCTACATTGTTTCTAACTAAAACCAATTGAGAGGAAGTTAGTGCCTAATGGCGTCTTTGCTGTAATTACAAAAATGAAAGTTAGCAACGAAAGTGTCTGCTGAGACTTTGTGTTTTGAACTGATTTGAAGCTGCTTGAAAGAGAACTAGGCGGAGGAAAGATCATTTTGCATTGAAAATCAACCAATTTAAACCCTTGAAAGCTGCTTTTGTGACTTTGTGCCTGTAAAGGGGGGCGGGGAGAAGAAAAAAGATCCTCTTTAAAAAAGAAAGGAATTAAGATGGCTTCCAAGCAAACTAAACCAGCAATTCCAAAAGTAGGAGGGGGTTCTCCAGTAGTTTCTGTTGTGACACAGAAGGCTCAACTTCCGGCTGTCTCAAAAAATCAGGAGACTCCCATTAGAGATCTTAAAGAATTTATAAAAGAAGTTATGAATAACCAAACAACAATTATAGAAGGGAAACTGGAGAAATTTGAGGAAGAAATAAAGGAAGATAAGGATGTTGTTGCAAAAAAGCATGATGAGATAAGAGATGATATTATACTGGCAGTTTCAGGATTGTCTAAACATCTTATTCAGTTGGATGAGAAAGTGGAAGAAATTAATGAAGCTAATTTAAATTTGGAAGCCAAAATTTATGAGCAAAACAGAGAAATTGGAAAATGAGGTGACCATGATGCAATATAGATCTATGGAGTTTGCTCTGAGACTGAGAGGATTGAAAGAGAATGGTCGGGAAAATTTAAGAGATAGATGTGCAGAAGCTATAGCAGTACTAATTGAAGAAAGAAAAGAGGACATGCCAAATCAAATTGATAAAGCTTACAGAGTTAACTCATGGGTGGCAAAACAAAAGCAACTGCCAAGAGATGTGGTGATTTATTTGATAGAAGAATTAGAAATGACATCCTACAAGCGTCCTATAAAAATAAGGTCCAGGTGTTTGGACAAGAAATCCAGATTTTGAAAGAGATTCCTCCTAAAATGTTAAGAGACAAAAAGGATTTTGGCTTCCTGGTAGAGGAGCTGAGAAGGCAATAACTACTGTACAGATGGAATGTTCCAATAGGCCTAATAGTGACTTATGGTGGAGAAAGATACCGCTTGAATACAGTTTGGAAAGCAAAGGATTTTTATGTCAATGTTTTAAAGGCTGGACACCCATCTTCACCTGGGGGCGGGGGGCAAAAAAGAAAAAGATATTACAACAAGAGGGAAATGGAAAACAGACACAAACTTATGCTGAAGTGGCAGCTGGAGGAAAAGTGCAAGAAGATCTTCCTTTTCCATTAAAAATGTTCTATAGATGGCATTTAGATCCTAAGAAATTGTCATGTATGTACCCAAATGTGCAAGCCAAATGTTGGAGATGTGATTGTGATGATGCAACTTATTATCATATATGGTGGACTTGTAAGATGATCAAAGCATTTTGGATAAAAATTTGATGGGTAATGCAGAATATTTTGAAAAGAAGGTTGAAATTTACTCCACAATTGTTTTTATTGGGTATAACAACTGACTGTACAGTATGAGACTAAATTGATTTTAAACTTAATATCAGCAGCTAGGCTGTTGGTAGCACAACACTGGAAGAAAGACTCTTTGCCTACTATAGAAGAATGGACATTGAAAGCAACAAATTTAGCTGAAATGGCGAAAATCTCAGCATACTTGAAAGATCATACGCAAGAAAAATATATTCTGGAGTGGAGAAAATGGATTGACTATATTCAAAATAAGTACCAGATGCAAAGATATCAAATTGCGTATAAATGAATGTAAAGATATGTGTTATCTATAGTGGAGTTAAGGTTTTTTTGGGGGGATTTTTTAACTTAAGGATGATTAGGTTAATTTAGTTTATGTTTTTTTTTAATACCCTGTATTTTGCTCTGGGAAGTCGGGGGGGTGGAGGGAAGGGGGTGGGGGATTTCAGGGGGGAGAAAATGTTGTTTCTTTTTTGTAAAACTTTCCAATAAAAAAAAAGAACCAAAATTATCATGCTGACTGGGCAGGAGACATCAAAAGCAGAAAGAGCACGTCTGGGTATGTTTTGTTCCTCAACAATAGTCCCATACAGTGGTATACGGGCAAACAAAAGCTAGTGGCCACTTCCACCACCGAGGCGGAGTTTGTGTGCATGTCCAAAGTCACTAACAACCTAACCTGGTTCGACGACCTACTCTATGACGTCTGGGCAGAACCGTCATACCTCATTGTCATCCACAAAGATAAAGCCGCCATCAAAATATCCAAGACCGACGCTGTTGGCCGAAGGTCAGGCCATATAGACATTAAGTACAAACACATCAGGCAACTTTCAGAAATTGGTTTCATCAAGGCCATCCATTGTGAAACCGAGGAACAAACAGTGGACATTCTCATCAAACAACTACAATACAAACAACATACCTACCTAAAAATTATGTGTGTACATGTGAAACATATATATGCATATATAAATGCTCAAGGCCTACCATCAGTTAGACATTTAGCGGGGGGTTTTTTTTCAAATAAAATGTCTAACTCTTGGACAGATCCCCACACCATGGCTCGGCATGGGTTAACTCACTCAAACCCATCATCACAACCCCACCTTATTTTTGACTTCTCCCTCCGGGTATAAGAATCCACCCTCCAGGACACCTCCCTCAGATCCGGTTGAATATCTGTAAGGCAAAGATGTAAGGTCAGATACATAAATGCTTGGGCCTATATCATACTTTCACTTACGAATAAATAAGCTATACCAGTTGTGTTGCACTGATAGTTATTGGGCTAGATCCTTCGATATGACATGAACTGAGCAACATTCTGGTTAATAGTGTAATTCTCAGTTAACCAGCTATTTGGTGCTGAGCAAACCAATTTAAACTATATAAATTATTTTGACTCTTTAAGATAGCGGTGGCAAACCTATGGCACACGTGCCAGAGGGGGCACTCAGAGCCCTCTCTATGGGCACATGCGCCATCGCTCCAGCAGAGTTCACCAGTGTTTGTTACTAGAAAGCCAGAGGTTTGCAGGGCCAACTTCTCCTCCCCTTCTCCTGATGACATTTCTCGCATCACCCGCCCCTCTGCCCAGCACTCCAATGGGAGTGCTTCCTCTCTCCCGTCTGAAGTAAGGCAGGCAGCTCTCATGTGACGTCAAGGTGTGGTGTGCATTGCAGCCTGTTGAGTCTGTGGATGAAGGTGATTCCCGTGGTGGGGTTGGAGAGGAGCTAGGGTGGAGGGGAGTATAGCTCAGAGTGGCATAACTGGAGGGGAGCAGAGCGCTCTGGCCACAGCACAGGCTTTCCAATGCCAGCCCTGCATGAGCCAATGTCCCTGCTGGAAGCTTATCTATAAGAACGTCACACTAAACTGATTTTTATATGATCTTAAAGGTAAACCACAGAATTGCTTCTTCAATCCTATTGGAAAAGTGCATGCATAATTTCACATAGCTGTGAGTGTTCATGAAATACAGCATGATGCAGCCATCCAACTAGGATAGTACTGGCTTAATAAAAAAATAAATGCAAATGTACACCCTGACCAGAATGGATTTTTACCAACAAAGCAAATAAGAGATAATACAATGACTGTAGTGATATATTGGAATACCATGAAGCCCATCCAGAAAAACAAAGGCCACTTGTTTTTCTGGATGCTCAAAAGCATTTGATAATTTAAATTGGCAATTTATGATTCAACAAATTAGAAATATGAAATTTGGAGATAAATTTGAAAATATGATAGAAGCAATGTATGCTACTCAGAAGACCAGTCTAATACTAAATGGGGACACCATAAAAGCATTTCAAATAATGAAGGTAATACATCAGGGATGTCCATTGTCACCTCTACTCTTTATCCCAATATTAGAAATATTAATCAGAATTAGAGCGAACCAAGAAATAAAAGGAACGAGAATTAAAAAGGAAGAGTATAAAATATAGGCCTTCGCTGATGACTTGGTATTTTTTATCGAGGAGCCATTGGAAACTGGCTCCATCTTACTACAAGAAATAGAAAAATATGGAGAAGTATCAGGCCTCAAAATTAACAAAATGTTAGTTAAAAATTTAACAATGAACCAGAAAAGAGATCTAGAAAGGGAAATGGGAATACAAATTACTAAAATTAAATACTTAGGAATCTGGTTAACGGAGAGGTGCTCTTCAATAAAGGATGGCCATTACATAGAATTATTTCAACAAATAAAGAAGGATCTGGAAAGGTAGGGGACATTACATTTATCTCTATTAGGAAGAATAGAGACTATTAAAATGAATATTTTACCTAAATTACTTTTATCTATTCCAAATAATTCTTATAAAATTAGATAAGTAGTTTTTCACAGATCTAAACAAAATATTATAAAATTTGTCTGGTCAGGTAGGTTTCACTTCAGGATAATAGAAAGTAGAGGTGGCTTTGGACTACCAGCGTAAGAACTCTATTATAAGGCAGCAATATTAGTATGGATTAGAGATTGGATAAATTTAAAAAATAGAAGAATTTTAACATTGGGAGGGCATGACTTACAAAAGGGGTTGCACGCCTTTCTGTGGGATGGGGAAATAAGGCATATTCGTATTTTTACAGACATAAAGGGATGCCTTGTTACAAACGTGGGAAGACAAAAGAAAAAACACTGTATGAAGATCCCTGGGTGGCTATCCACCATGGAGGCAATGATCTACCCCAATACACTAGATGTAGGCAAAATGCTCAGATATAACAAAATTTTAGATAATCAAGGGAAACTCAAAAACGATCAGGAGTTAAAAGAACAGGGAATATTTATGGATTGGTGGCCATACCTACAGTTACAATCTAGATATAAAAAGGACACAGAATATGGATTCGATATTGAACCATAATTAGATAAACTATTGGTAGGTCCAGAGGGAAAACTAATAACCAAAATATATAATACTGTATATTATTTACTAAAATTTGATAGGGCGGAGGTGGTGGTGAAAGTAGCCATGATTGCCTGGGCCAAAAACATGGGACACAACATAGAATTAGAAGACTGAGAAAAAAATTTAGAATAAAAATTATACAATAACTAAATCCGTGGCCTATAAGGAAAACCAATAAGATGTTTTATCGTTGGAATTTAGCGTCAGCGAGGCTGGCCAAGATGTATCTAAATTTAAATCCAAAATGTTGGAAATGCAAACAGGGACAAAGTACCTTCTTTCACGGTACTTTCATGGTGGTCATGCCCCAAAGCAAAAAGCTATTGGACGAAGATACAGGAATGGCTGCAGGATTTAACTAAATGTTAAATAGAATTTAAACCAGAATTGTTTTTCCTGAGGATATTTAGGGCAAAATAATAGAAAGATAAAATATTTGATGTTACTTATTTTAATGGTGGCAAGGATTGCTTTGGTGCAGTATTGGAAGATAGTATACTGCCAGAGGGATTAGTAATTAAAAATATGATGATGTGGTTTTCATCCTAGAACAACCAGCATTAACAGGAACCAAATTGCTAGCAAAAATATAAGAGTATGGAAGAGTGGCCAGACTTAAAATTAATAAACAAAAAACAAAGGCATTAACAAAGAATCTTACAAAGGTACAGGAAAAAGAATTAGAAGATAAATTAGGAATAAAAATGGTAAAAAAAGTAAAATACTTAGAAATCTGGTTTACCAATAAGGGATCATCATCCCCCAGAGAAGGTAATTATGATAAACTGACAAAACAGATAAAAAAGGATTTAGAAACATGGAACAACTTATAACTATCTTTCCTAGGAAAGATTGCATCTATCAAAATGAACGTATTACCCAGAATACTATATTTGTTCCAAGTAATCCAGATAAGGCCAGGAAAAGACTTTTTCAAAGATTTTAATAAAATGATTACAAACTACATTTGGCAGGGGAAGAAGGCAAGAATTAAAATAAAACATCTTCAGGACACACGAGAGAAAGGAGGATTAGGACTATCGGATTGGGAAACTTATTATAAACATCACTGATTTGGGTAAGAGATTGGATAGAGCTTAAAAATAAAAGAATATTAACAATAGGTTTTGATTTGCTTATATAATTTGTCTGGACACGATAAGTTTCTTCTATTTGTTCCTGTATGTCCTGTTTATCTTTCTCCACTATTTCTGCAATTATTTCTGCCATCTTTCCGTCAAGATCTTCTTTTTCTTCAGATATATTTTGGAATCTCAAAAAATAGGAGGCTTTTTCCATTTCGAGGATTGCTAGGGAGTGAGACAGTTCTTTATTTATTTGGGCTGTTTTCTGCTCCATTTTGTCAACTTTCTTTTCTACTGAATCTATTTTAACTTCTGCATTCTTAATTCTTTGTTCATTTTCGGATATTGATTTTTGAATATCACCAATTCTATCATTCATATTCTTAATGTCCCCTCTGACTTCTCCAATTTCATTTCTAATTTCAGTATGAAGTGATCTCATTTCTTCCTGATTCTCTGCCATTTTTTCTTGTGTTTTTAAAAGTATTTCCTGTATCATGGAAAACATGTTTTGCATCATATCTAATGTCATTTCCGTTTTCCCTTTCCCTTTCTCTTTAACCACCACACTATCTAATGTTTTTTGTTGGCTTTGTTGGCTGGGTGATGCTGCAGCTAATGGCATATTGACTGTAGGCTTCTTCATTGTTTTTGTTATCGTAGAAGTTGTTGACATTTTTAGTACTCTAGAGAAGCTTTCCCAAGCTAACATATGATATTTATGTATTATTCTGATACCCGCTAGTTCTTTAATTTTCACCGTTTTTCATTATTATTGTCAAATATCACTCCTTAACCACAACTTAGTCCATCTATTTTCATTAATTATGCCACTAGGTTATTGGATCCACAATTAAATCCACAATTAAATAATTTTTGAATTATTCATAGAGTCAATTCATTAAACTTAACCCTTTTGATTTACACTCTCCCTCAAAATTTCTCAATTTATCTTGTTTATAATTAATTCAACCCCCCTCCCCTTCTTAGTCACATTTATATATCTAATATCTTATATCTAAAACTTAAACAATTGGAATTCATGACTTAAATAGGAGAATAAATATATAAAAAGCTAATTGGTTTAACAAATGGACAGGATAAATAAATATTCAAATAAATTCCAGTATTCAAGTATACGTTATCAAATCGGATCAAAGATCTACCCAATTTAAATTAATAGAATATGACTACTATCCCTCTTGATATTCAAAAAAAAAATTTACTCTCTATACAAATATATACCATGAGTGTAAAGTGTACCACAAGTAAAAAATTTGCTGGATAAAAAAAGCTTACAAGGATCTCTCCTCTTCGTCTTCTTAGGTTTTAAATGCTCTAGTCCAACAGTTAGTTCACTCCCTTCTGTGATTTTAATATGGCTGCTCCTGTAGTATTCCCAAATGATTGTCTTTTCACAGTAGTCCTCAGCAGCACCGGAGATCCAATTAACACTCCACCACCTCAGAGCTCCAAGTTCCCAGCTTTTCCTGGTATACTTTTAAGTTCTTCTTTTGTAGTTATTCCACCTCTGCCTCGTGTCTTAGAAGTTTGCTATTTTCCCTTAGTCACTGCGTGAGGATCCACTTCTCTTACGGTCACTATAGCTCTGCACAAGCGCTCTCCTCGTAAATCGCTGCCACCAGCTGTTTCCTCTGATCGCGCACCTTCTCCTTCGCTTTCCTTTTGGTCTCGTCACCGGGAATCACCTCACCAGACTCTCACTCGATTCGCTTTTCTCTCCTTGTCTTCGCTCTAGACGGCCGCCATCACTCCTATCTGCCCTGCGAGCAAACTTTCTCCTTGATAGATTCGGGGGTTTGTCCCGCTCTCTCTGCAATGCTAACGTGGCATCCAGAGGCTTTGGCACTTCCCCTCTTTTTTTCCGATCCCTACAGGATTGAAAAAGCCCTTAAAGAGCTTCTATCGGAGGATATTGGGGTTCCAGCGATGGCAGCGGCCGTTTCTCCCCCCCTCTCGCGATGACGTATATAAGGAGACACCGTTTGGAGAGGGAGGTACATGTGAAATTTTTTAAGAGGTCAATTAGAGATGAGGTGTACATGAAATCTAAAGGAGGAACCCTGACTTACAAGGGTGAAGAAATTATTATTTTAAAACAGATACCCCGAAGAATCAGAAGTCAAAGACAACAGTACGAGTTCCTCACAAACCAACTAAACAGACACAAGATAGCTTTCAGGTGGCTAACGCCAGAAGGAGTTTTGGTAACCTGGGAGGGGAAAAAATACAAACTAGAGACATTAGAGAAAGCAAGAGAGTTCCATGAGGCACATTTCGATCAGGAGGAAGGTCAAGGCAGTAAAGAGGAACTAGAAAGTAGGAGTCAAGAAGAAACTCTATCAGAACCATCTATAGAGAAGGAAGGGAAGATAAGACAGGATAAAGACAGAGAGGAGAAGGAAGGGGCAAAGATGAAAACACGGATGGAGACAAGGAACACGAAAAAACAGCTATAGTAGAAAATGGAAGAGGCCCTGAATCTTTTCTGTCAACATAAACGATTTGAATGCACAGAAAAAAAGAACCCAAATTTTCTCTAAATTACGAAAAGTTGGAGCGGACGTGATGTGTCTTCAGGAAGTACACATTAAAAAAAGATATCAAGATCTTAGAAAACCCCAAATTAGGAAAATTATATACTTCTTTAACCAATAAAAAAAATAGAGATGTGGCGGTATACGTGAAAGATTGGATTCTCTCAAAATTAATATATGCTGATGGAGATGGCAGAATAGTATTGATTGAACTAATATTGGAAAAAAGGAAAATATTGTTGGTAGTAATTTATGCTCCGAATCAAAATCAACAGGACTTTTTCAAAGGCATACATAGCAAATTAGTTGAGATGGATTATGAAGATATTTGTCTGATTGGCGATTACAACGCAATAGTGGATGTGAAAAAAGATTATAAAACTGTAAAAAAGAATAAAAGGAAAAAAGAAACTCTCCCCAAAGAATTCTTTGAATTGGCCAAGGAACTAAATTTAAGAGATGTGTGGAGGGAGACCCATGACAATCATCATCAATTCACCTTCTATTCCCACCCCCACCAATCTTGGTCTAGGATCGATATGGCATGGATGACCACAAATATTAGAAATGGGGTGGAAAAAATAGATATAGAAGTGAATCAATGGGCAGATCATAATCCTATATTGGTATCTTGGAGAGGAGCGAAAAGATTTAAACGATGGACAATGAATCAAATAATTTGCAAAGATTCGGACTTTAAAGAGATGCTGGAAAAAGAGCTAGGATGGTTTTTTAAAATAAACCGTAAAGAAGATACTTCCACCCAGAACACTTGGGACACTGCCAAAGCATTTATTAGAGGCCTGACTATAGCCTATACAGGGAGAAAGAATAAGGAGAAAAAGAAACAATTAAGTGAACTCCAGGATGATCTAAAAAATATAGAACTTCAGCTTCAATGCCAACCCCAAAGCAAAATTATAAAAGAGAAATGAAAAGGAACAAAACACAATTTAAATCTGTTGAACCAAAAAGAATTAGCTCAAAAAATAAAGATGGCCAAGCAAAATTATTTTGAATTCGCGAACAAAACGGGAAGATGGTTGGCCTACAAATTGAAGAAGAACAGGGATAAAAGAATGATATACCAACTTAGAGATAAAAAAGGAGAAATTTATTACACCAGGAAAGAAAAGAAAGAAATTGTTCAGACATTTTACAAACAAGACGACGTAAATCCAGAAAAGATAAAGCAGTATATTCAAAGAACGGATATGCCTCCTATTACAGATGATCAAAGAGAAGCGCTAAACAAACCAATAATTAGCATGGAACTGGATACCGCATTTAAGAAACTTAAAAATAATAAAACTCCGTGACCGGATGGACTCCCTGGAGAATTATATAAGTCAATACAGGGAATAATAGGAGAAAAAATGCTAGAGCTTTTTAATGAGGCTCTTCAAAATTTGAAAATTCCTCAAACTTGGTCAGAAGCGATAATTACTATTATACATAAAGAAGACACGGACCCTCAACATATTCAGAACTACAGACCGATATCTCTACTTAATACTGATTACAAAATCTTTGCCACTATCTTAGCAGATAGACTCAAAAAAGTATTGAACGAATACATACACTCAGACCAGAATGGATACCTGCCGGGCCACAATATTAAGAACAATATGAGAACAATATTAAATACGCTGGAATACTACGAACTCCACCCGGAAAAACAACTGGCGCTGGTTTTCCTTGATGCCCAAAAAGCCTTTGACAATTTAAATTGGGAATTTCTAAAACAGTTAAAACAGATGCATCTGGGACTAAATTTGGAAACTATCATAGGGAAATTGTACACCAAACAAACTGTGAAGGTAATTATAAATGAGGAGATGACTGATCAAATTAACATAACAAAAGGAGTGAGACAAGGATGTCCATTATCCACTCTTCTGTACATTTTATCTTTGGAGATTTTGTTAAAAAAAATTAGGGAAGATCAAGATATAAAAGGATTAAAAGTGAGACAAGAAGAGTATAAAACCCAGGCCTTCACCAACGATTTAGTTCTTATAGCAGAAGAGCCCTTAGAATCACTATCGAAGCTTTTTGTAAAGATAGAAGAGTACAGAGAGGTGGCAGGGTTAAAGATAAATAGAAATAAATCTAAGCTAATAGTTTGAAACGTGACAAAAACTCAGCAGACTGAATTGGAAAATAGGATCCAAATCCAAGTGACTAACAAGGTCAAATACTTAGGTGTTTGGCTATCATCAAGGACTTCCTCCATTAAAGAAAATAACTACGATAAATTAATTACTCAGTTAAAAAAATTGGGAAAAATGCAAATTTCATTTATGGGCAGAATTTCTATTATAAAAATGAATATATTACCAAAATTGCTGTATTTATTCCAGGTGGCTCCAATTAATTTAGGGAAAAAATTTTTTGTGGACTTAAACAAGATCACGTCCAAATTTATTTGGCAGGGAAAAAGACCCAGAATAAAACTCAAATTGCTGCAAGATGCCAAGGAAAGAGGAGGAACAGCACTCCCTGATTGGGAACTCTATTACCAAGCAGCAGGAATAGTATGGATCAAGGAATGAATGGAACTAAACAATAATAGGATATTATCTATTGAAGGCCATGATCTGCAAGCAGGTTGGCATTCCTTCTTATGGGAAGAAAAATATAAGTCCCATACATATTTTAAAAGGCACACACTTAGACACACTTTATTACTAATTTGGCTGAAAATCAAAAAACATTACACTAAGATTCCATTATGGCTTTCACCTGTAGAAGCCCTAAAACATCCAAATTTATTAGACCCCAAACATGTAATTAGGTATAAAGAGTTAATAGATCATCAAGGGAAACTTAAACCTAAACAGCAATTGGAACAAGAGTTAAATAAGGAAATTGACTGGTGGACTTTCACTCAGATACAATCCAAACACAAAGAATACACAAAAAATATCAGATATGTAAGGAAAAGCAGGAATTAGACATTATTTTGCTAGATTCCGGAGAGAAACTAATTAGTAAAACTTACAAATTTTTGTTAAAATATAAGATGGAAGAGGAGATAGTCAAACATACAATGATTAAATGGATGCAGAATTTTAAATACTCAATAGAATTGGAAAAATGGGAAGCACTCTGGAAAATGAATACAAAAATAACCTTGGCTATGGCATACAAGGAAAATCAGCTAAAGATGTTCTACAGGTGGCATATGTTGCCATCTAGGCTGGCCAAAATAAATCTGAAAATTAGTCCAGCATGTTGGAAGTGTAAACATCCACAAAGCACATTTTATCACTTGTAGTGGACATGCCTAGCAGCTAAGAAATTCTGGTCCATTATTAAGAAGTGGATAGAACAAATTACTAACTCACAAATCGATAAAAGACCTGAAACCTTCTTATTAGGAATCTTTACTAAACTCTACCCCAAAGAAATAAAAGTATTTGTTAATACACATTCTAACTGCGGCACGAATAACTTATGCTAGCAATTGGAAATCTGAAAAAATTCCTTCGTCGGATGAGATAAAAGAGAAGATTTTTCAATGTGCAGAAATGGACAGATTGACAAAAGAATTAAAGGAAAAAGAGGATACTGACTTTTATAAAGTTTGGGACAAGTGGTACCACTGGCTTAGGGTCTCTAGAGAAAAAACACATGTAGGAAATAGTTAGAGGTGTAGTAGAATGATAAATAATCTTATATTTATGATGTTCTTAAATAATAGAAATATTTACTATAAAAAGTCGTCTTAGTAAGAAGATAGATGAGGTCAAAGAGGTTAAAACAAACTATTATCTTAAGATCTATGGGAATTATGTAAGACTGTGTAAATAGATATATCACTACGAACCAATACTTCAATGAATGAATATATGCAATATTATAATGTAATGGTCTTTTTTTTCTGTTGCTTTGTTTTTTGTCTTTTTTTATTTTTATTTTTTGTGTGTGTCATGTTTATTATAGGTAGTCTGTGTGATTTTAACATTTGTCAATAAAGTTTATAATTTTTTTCATTTAAAAAAAAGGTTTTTTTAGGACTTCCGGTGGCGCCTCCCTTGTCGGCGGCGGTCTCTTCATGACCGCCGGCTTCCCGGTGCGTTAAGAGCCGCCGCATAACAGGCAGGCGGCTCGAAAAACCCACTCTTTAATTTAAAGAGTGGGGAGAGCTTCTGGGGTGAGGTTGAGCCCCCTGAGTCGCCCCAGGAATCTCTCCTTTGTCCTGGGGAAGGCTCAGAGCGATGGCTCCCTATCCACCTCCAGAGTATGCTCTGCACCGAGAGGGACCTCCGCTAATTAGTTAATTAGCGGAGCCAGACGTCGGGAGCAACACCACGACTGAACTGATAACTGGAACAAGTTGGAAAAGGAAGACAAGTGTAATGCAAGTATGGAATTTTTTTTTTACTGATTTTTTGGAGGAGGAAGGAAAGGAAGGGGGAAGGAGAGGATGAAGAGTGAAAGTGTTTTAAGATGGCGACTGGCTCTGCTTGAAAGAAATTTGAGAGCGGAAACTGAAAGTAGAGCTTAGTGCTGAAAGACTTTAAAAGAAACATTTTGCTATAGAAAAGAATTTAAAGAAACAAAGGTTGATTTAAATAGATTTTTTCTGCTGTTTCTTTTTTTAATGAAGTAAGAAGACATTTTTTTGGTCTTTTTGAAAAGTAAAGATGACTCCTAAACCTAAAGGAAGGGGGGGCTCCCCCATGAGTCAGCTGAACAAAGCTGAAATGTCTCATCTGCAGAAACTTACAGAGGTGGACTTAAAAGATTTAATAACAAGGTCTCTAGAGAGTGTTGTTGATAAGATAAAAGGATCACAGAAGGATCTTGAGGAGTTGGTTTCTGGGAAATATGACCAGTTAAGTCAAACCATTGCTCAAGTAGCTTCAGATCTTTCAAGTGCGGTGGTTGCAATGGGGAAGAAAGTGACTGAGATTAGTAGTAAATTTGAATCCCAGATACAAGAATTACAAGGGAAACTTCTGGAAGCTGAGGCCAAAAATCAGAACATACAGAATGATGTTATTATGCTTCAAATTAAAGCTATGGAATCTGCAATTAGATTAAGAGGTATAAGAGAAAACAAGAGAGAAAATTTAAGAACAATTTGTGCAAAGGCCTTTGCAGAATTATTAAAGCTAGAAGATGAACTAATTTTGGGTTCTATAGAGAAAGTTTACAGAGTCAACTCACGTGTGGCTAAACAAAGGAATTTGCCTAGAGATGTTGTTTATTTTACTGATAAAAGACTGAGAGATGCCATTTTACAAAAGTCCTACTCTGACAGAGTGCAGGTAGCAGGCACACAAATTAGTATTTTTAAAGAGCTACCACCGAAGGTTTTAAAGGACAGAAAAGAGTTTGCTTTTTTGGTCAAGGAATTGAAGAGAAGTAATATCCCATTTAGATGGGATTTACCAGTTGGTATAATTTTTAGATATCATGGGGTGAGACATTGTCTGAATACCATTGAAAAAGCAGAATATTTTTACCAAAATATTTTTAAGGGAGCCCCGGAATATTCCAAGAATAAAAAACAAAAAAGAGTCTACAAAATGCGAACAGAAAGAAGAAATTCAAAGTGTGTTAAAAGAAAAAGGAGAATCAGGTGGTTTTCCAGAGGATTCTACTATGGATTTTTCTGATGAGAAAATTGAGCATCCCTGTGACCTTGGAGGGGGAACACAGGACCTTGAACTGCTGGAGGAAGATTTAAAAAATAAAGTTAGACTTCGAGATGACCAGCAGCAGAGGTCCAGTACTCCTCAAGAAATGGGGGGGGGGGGTGATGCTAATCGACAGGAACTAGAAGTTAATGAGGAAATCCGACTGGAAACCACAGATGATAAATTTAAGGAGTATCGTGAATCGTTTGATACTGTAACAGAAAGCATGGAAAGATTTGGAAAAAAATGGATTATCAAAATTATTTAAGAAGTTTATTTTGAAGATTAGCTATTGTATATAGCTGTTAAAACTTTGGAGATGTATAACAATTTGTTAAAAGTTCATCCTGAGTTGGACTGACATTAAACTTATATATCAAAATGGATTATAAAAAATTTCACCATGAAGTTTATCCTGGATTGGACTTAATATCCTGAGTGTTGATAGATTGCTGCAATATTAGCAGCGATCACTGGTTACCCTATTATACATCTTTTTGTGGAATTCATCATCTAGGAGAAGACAATGAAATTGAAAACATCTTACAACCCAAAGGAATGAATTGCAAAGGGTGGCAGGATTTGAAAGAGTTTTAAAGGAACATCTGGGAATGGTTCCTAGCTGGGTTTTTTTTTTCTTTTCTTCAAGGCTTGAACGTTAAGAGGAGCTGCGAAGGCCTATTTTTAGGTACAGTATAAGCTAGTTTGAATGATTCTACCTAGAGGTGTGAATACCTTCATGGTTGGATATTATTTACATAAAATCACTCGGGGGGTTGTGTGGAGAAATGTTTTACTTTGCTGATGGGGGCAGCGGGAAGATGAAGCTTATCGAAATTGGATTTATGTGAGGAAATATATTTAACTTCAATCAAGACGAAGAGAAGACTGAAATTTGGATTATGGAGACTGAAAAATGAATTAAACAAAAGATATTTTTTTCTTATGACATATTTGTATGATTATAATTATATATGCATATATATTTTTTATGTTTTATGTTTTTTTGCTTTTTAGTTAAGGGGTGTAGTTGGGATAAAATTATAATGGTTATTAATGGTTTTCTTTATTATAATATTGTTTATTTTAGAAATATATTAATATTTATAGGTCCACTGTTTTACTTTCTGGTTATAGTTATAGGGTTTCTTTTGTTTGTTTGTTCTTTTTTTACTTTTTTTTCTTCCTTTCCTTCTTTCTCTTTCTGTTCCTCTTTCGAAATTTGTTTAATTTAGAGTTTGAATATTTAATAACTTTTTCCTTTTTCTCTTGTTCTAAAATCTTGTTTTTTAAAAAATTTGTAGCGGAAGTCGGGGGGATGGGGAGGGAAGGGGTTGGGGTTGAGGGAGGATGGGAGGGGTTGGGAAGAGGGGATTGGGGATGGGGGGGTGAAAATGAAAAATGTTTGTATTGTAAAAATTTTTCAATTAAAAAAAAGGTTTGGATTTGCAAAGAGGTTGGCACGCATTTTTGTGGGACGGGAGAGACAAACACCATGGATACTTTTCAACAGCATATTATTAGAGAAACCTTGCTTAAAATGTGACAAGAGATTAAAAAGTACATTATGACAAAATTCCAGAATGGCTATCGACCATAGAGGCGCAGATCTATCCCAATGCCATAGACATGGATCTGTTGAACAACAAAGGAGAGTTAAGATCGAGACAAGAACTGAAAGAACAGGGTATAGACATTGATTGGTGGCCATATTTACAGATAGAATCCAGATATAAGACAGACCTGGTGCAATTCGGATTCCAAAAAGAGCCATGTGAATTAGACAAAATTTTACAAGGAACAGATGATAAATTGATGACTAAAACATATAATTACTTATTAAGATATAAATTAGAAGAAGTGGTCAAAGAAAATATGATAATTTGGGCAAACGTTTTTGGATATAACATTGAATTGGAAAAATGGGAAAAACTATGGAACGTAAATTATATACTAACAATGTCTATACCCTACAAAGAGAACATACAGTTGCAAGAAAAAGTATGTGAACCCCTTGGGATTACGTGGAGTTTTGCATGAATTGGTCATAAAATGTGCTCTGAACTTCATCTAAGTCACAACAATAGAAAAACAGTCTGCTTAAAATAATACTACACAAACATTAGATGTTGCCATGGTTTAATTGAACGTAACATGTAAACATTCACAATGCAGGGAAAAAAAAGTATGTGAGCCCCTAGCCCAATGACTTCTCCAAGAGCTAATTAGAGCCAGAAGTGAGCCAACCTTGACTCCAATCAGTGTGATGATATTGGATGTGTTGCTGACAGCTGTCCTGCCCTTTAAAAACACACACCTATTTTGGGTGTACTGCTTTCAAGAAGCACTGTCTGATGTGAACCATGCCTCGCAGAAAGGAGCTCTCAGAAGACCTACGATCAAGAATTGTTGACTTGCATGAAGCTGGAAAGGGTTACAAAAGTATCTCCAAAAGCCTTGATGTCATGTGTCCATGGTAAGACAGACTGTCTACAAATGGAGAAAGTTTAGCACTGTTGCTACTCTCCCTAGGCGTGGCCACCCTGTAAAAATGACTGCAAGTGGACAGCGCAGAATGCTTCATGAGTAAAGAAGAACCCTAGAGTGTCAGCTAAAGACCTACAGAAATCTCTGGCACATGCTAACATTTTTGTTGACACATCTACAATAAGGAAAACATTAAACAAGAATGGAGTACATGGGAGGACACCACGGAGGCAGCCAATGCTGTCCAAAAAAAAATATTGCAGCACGTTTGAAGTTTGCAAAAGAACACCTGGATATTCCACGGCACTACTGGCAAAATATACTGTGGACAGATGAAACCAAAATTGAGTTGCTTGGGAAGAACACACAACACTGTGTGGAGAAAAAAAGGCACAGCACACCAACATCAAAACCTCATCCCCACTGTAAAACATGGCAGAGGGAACATCATGGTTTGGGGCTGCTTTGCTGCCTCAGGGCCTGGACGGATTGTTGTCATTGGTGGGAAAATGAATTCCAGAGTTTATCAAGACATTTTGCAGGAAAACGTACGACCATCTGTCTGCCAACTGAAGCTCCGCAGAAGATGGGTGATGTAACAGGACAATGACCCAAAGCATACAAGTAATTAAAAAAAAATGGCTTCAACAGCACAGAATACGCCTTCTGGAGTGGCCCAGTCAGAGTCCTGACCTCAACCTGATTGAAAACCTGTGGCATGACCTTAAATGAGCAATTCACACCAGACATCCTAAGAATATTGCTACACTGAAACAGTTTTGTGAAGAGGAGTGGCCAAAATTACTCCAGATCATTGTGCAGGTCTGATCTGCAACTACAGGAAACATTTGGTTGAGGTTATTGCTGCCAAAGGAGAGTCAACCAGTTATTAAGTCCAAAGGTTCACATACTTTTTCTTGCAACTATATATAAAATGTTCCATAGGTCCCTGCATGCGTAGCAAAAATGTTTCCGAATACCTCCCCAATTTGTTGGAAGTGCAAATTGCAAAAAGGAACATATATGTGGTGGTATTGTCAGAAGGCAAAACAGTTTTGGCAGGCAATTAGGATACAAATAGAAATCACAAACCAGAAATGAAGAAATGAAGCCAGAAATTTTCTTATTAGGAATAATCACAGGTCATTATGAAAAAGAAATAAAATATTTAATTACCCACATACTAACGGCAAGGATATTTTTTACCCAGAACTGGAAACATGAGGACATACCAACAGAAGATAAAATAATCACTAAAATTATGGAATGTGCGGAAATGGGACAAATTTACAAAAGAAATACAGGAAAAGGAAGAAACCGATTATTATTTAGTATGGCAGAAATGGTATAACTGGTTGGAGAAAAAGGAAAATAAAAATAGGCACACAAGAGAGGTCGAAATACATACGACAAAAATTGGGTACCAATTAAGAAATATAATTAATTAAACATGGAGTTTAAGATACTATTTTGCATGTAAATATATAGATAGGAATATAAATATAGTTTACTGATGTGACAAACTTGGAAAAGAAGTTGCAAGACTTGATTTATGTTTATTTGTTGTATATGTTGTACTGTTGTATGTTTGTACTTTTTAATCAATAAAAATTTATTGTATATGTATATATATAAATGCGTGGAAATGGACAAACTCACATTAGAGTTAAAGGGAAAGGATGACTCGATTATGCGGTATGGGAGAAATGGTATGGATAGATAATAGAAATAAGGAATGGAAATGTACATAGGGGAATAGAACATTTAGAAATAGAATGTATACAATGTATTGAATATGGATTCTAGTTGTATGAATAATATGTCACAGATCTGTTAAATGTGTAACAGATATGTAAAGAGAAAAAGTGCAATAAAAATAAATAAATAAATGCAATCTTGCATAGCATTGCTATTGTTGACAGTATTTATTTCACGTTTCTAACTGCTCCCTGTCCCTAAGGGGCTCATATTGTAAAGAGCAAAAGACCACCAGCAAACAGCCACCAGAAATGAGACTGCTGGGGTTCAGAGGACCATTTACTCCCCCTGCTCAATAAAAGAGGAACACCCACTGACCTGGCATAGAATTAACCTGTGGAACTCCTAGCCATAGGATGTGATGATGGCATCTAGCCTAGATGTCTTTAAAAGGGAATTGGACAAATTTCTGGAGGAAAAGTCCACGGGTTACTAGCCCTGACAGGTATATGCTACCCACAAGAACTAGACTAGATGGTGGGAAAAGATCTGGGTTAGAAAAGTTAAATTCACTCAAGCACAAAACTTGAGAGAAAATTTTTATAAGATATTTTATAGATGGCACTTAGACCCAAAAAAGTTGTCATGTATGTATGCTAATGTACAAGCTAAATGTTGGCGGTGTGATTGTGAAGATGCAACCTATTTTCATATCTGGTGGACCTGTAAGAAGGTCAAGGCATTTTGGATAAAGATTTGGAGGGGAATGCAAAATATTTTGAAAAAGAGGTTGAAATTTACACCACAATTGTTTTTATTGGGTATCATAAATGATTGTACGTTATTGGAGATGAAGTTGATTTTAAATTTAATAACAGCAGCCAGATTGTTGGTTGCGCAATATTGGAAGAAAGACTCTTTGCCCACTGTAGAAGAATGGATTATAAAAGTAATGAACTTAGCTGAGATGGCTAAAATCTCGGCATGTTTGAAAGATCATACGCAAGAAAAATTCATCTTGGAGTGGAGGAAATGGATTGACTACATTCAGAATAAATATCATATAAGAAGACATCAAATTGCGTATGAATGAAGAAGAATTATAGAGATGTATTTTTTATTATATTGGAGTTAAGATTTAGATGGTGTTTGTAAACTAGAAATTTGATAGATTAATGTTGATGATTAGTTTACTTTTTTGTGAAAAAAATAAACCTTGTATTTTACTCTGGGAAGTCGGGAGGGGGATTGAAGAGGGGGAGGGATGGGGGGGGTTATATTTTTTCTAAATATTTGTACTTGTATAAAACTTTTCAATAAAAAAAAAGAACTAGACTAGATGGGACAGTACAATTAGAGAAAGATTGAACATGGCTTGTTTGGAAGAGTGCCAGGAAAAAGCCTCTTCTCTCTAAAAAACATGGCAGCAAATTTTAGGATTGCAAACCTCTAAAAAAACCAACAAGCTTCTGGAACATTGTCCTTTGGAAAGACGAGACCAAAGTGGACATGTTTGGCCGTAATGCATAGCGCCGCATTTGACAAAAACCCAAATACAGCATATCATTACGAACATCTCATACCAACCATCAAGCTCATTGGTGAAGGGTTGATGATTTCGACTTGACTTTATAGCCACAGGACCTTGGCACCTTGCAGTCATTGAGTCAACCATGAACTCCTCTGTATATCAGAATTGTCCTAAAGTCAAATATCAGGCCACCTGTCTGACAGCTAAAGTTTGGCCGATATTGGGCTATGCAACAGGACAATGATTCCAGCCATACCATCAAATCTACAATAGAATGGCTGAAAAAGAATAAAGTTGTTGCAATAGGCCAGTCAAAGTCCAGACCTCAACCCAACTGAAATGCTGTAGCAAGGCCTCAAGTGAGCTATAAACATTAAACACATAAACAAATGCCCACAACCTCAATGAACTGAAGCATTATCATCAAAATGAAACCAATTACCCTATTTCCCATAGAAATGGGTTTCCATATCAACACTAATCAAAAATTTTTGGGTGCTGCTTTCCAGGTTTACCTTTGGGGAAAATAACATAATTAGAAATACTAAATTCTAAAGTATTTGAAATACTTTAATTGAGAATGTGAAATGACAATGCAAGAATAAAAAGAGAACACTCTTCCTTTCCCCTTGCTAAGCTCCGTGAGCAATTCTTATTCTTCACTAAATTGGGAAGTAGACTAATTGCCCTTTCTCTGAAAATGAGGCTCTAATAGGAGATAGCGGAGAGGATTTTGCTGATTCTGGGAACAATTTCAAAGGAAACCTGGATTTAGTGGCCAAGAAATGCCTTTTAACAGCTCAGGTAGTCATTGCTACTGGTGCAACTAAAATAGATGAGTTGAAGGCCCTTTAAAATATAAATGACATGGTAAAATGGCAAACAAGCCAAATTAGCACCCCCAAAAAATAGGTGACGCCGTGATCCTCTCCAGGACACCAGTATGTCTTAAAAGAGTCTTGCGAGCCCTTTTCCAGTACTGTAATTACAATACACTGGACATAAATTATGAGAAACAAAGATCATAGCCTTTGCAAAAAGAGATAGCATGCGCAAGATGGCGGTCGGTCTCTGAGATGCTACGGCTTAGTGGGGGTGATGCCTGGAGTTGTGGAGATCGTCTGGGACCGCTTGGTCATCTGCAGCCCCCTGCCCAGTGGAGTGAGCATTGTGCCAGTCGTTTGAGAGCTTTTTTGCTCTCCGGGGCGTGTCCTGCGCCGACCAGGGACATGGTGTTGCTGGCGGGCGCTGCTGGAGATGGCGATGGTAGCAGTGTGGATGGTGGTTTGCTGGAGGTTTATCTAGCCCGCTCGTCAGCTGTTGTAGCAGGAGCCAGAGTGGCAGCAGCTGTGTCGGCAGTGTGAGCAGCGTCAGCAGTGCTGGTATCAGCAGTAACGCGGCGCTATTGAAAGCGTGGATGCCCCTGGACGCTGAAGCACATGCAAACAATGACTGCTGGGATGGCAATGGGGGGGGGCGGCAGCAGCCCTCACCCTTTGTTGTGGCGGTGAGACCTCCTTTCAGAAATTGATCATCTGGAGCTCCCGGGCAGCTGCAGGGTTCTGGCCATGGGTTCGGCAGGCCAGTCCCTGCGGTTGGACCCGGAGGCCTCCATTGAGAACAAATGGAGGCTGTGACTGGGTATGGCAGGACTGTTTCAGAAGAGCGGGGGCGGGGGGTTGGAGGGCGACAGAGGCTTACTGCCCCGTTGCCTCGTATACCTCCCCCCCCCCGGCCATTTTAGGCCTTAGAATGGTCATTTATTACTCAGTTTCCTGGCTGAAGGGGGTATCCTTCCCTTCCGCTTTGTATCCATCTCTTTATCAGGAGCTTTTTATCAGGTTCGCCTGATACGCCAGTTGTGGCCCTTTCTAGATCGGGACTCCCTACGCACAGTCACTCAGGCACTCGTCACCTCTCACCTGGACTACTGCAATGCTCTCTACATGGGGCTCCCCTTGGGGTGCACCCGGAGGCTCCAACTGGTGCAGAATGCGGCCGCGCGGGGAATTATGGGAGCGACGGGACGCTCCCATGTGACACCTCTCCTGCGCGAGCTGCATTGGCTGCCGGTGGACTTCCGGGTGCGTTTCAAGGTGTTGGTGATCACCTTTAAAGCGCTCCATGGCTTAGGACCAGGGTACTTACGGGACCGCCTTCTGCCGCCAATAGCCTCCCACCGGCCAGTGCGCTCCCACAGAGAGGGCCTCCTCAGGGTGCCGTCAGCCAGACAATGCCGGCTGGCGACCCCCAGGGGGAGGGCTTTCTCTGTGGCAGCCCCTACCCTCTGGAACGATCTCCCTCCAGAACTGAGAACAATTGCCGACCTCCGGACTTTTCGTCGGGCCCTAAAAACTTATCTCTTTCAGCTCGCCGGTCTAGCCTGACCCCTGCTGAATTTTTATGATCTTTTATATTGTAGGGTTGTGGTATTTTAAATATTTAATTGTTTTAATTCTCAGCCAAAGTTTATATGTATTTTTAAAATTTTTAACTTTTATGTACTGTTTTTATCTGGCTGTTCACCGCCCTGAGTCCGCAAGGAGAAGGGCGGTATATAAATCGAATCAATCAATCAATCAATCAATCAACCTTCCACTGGCATGGCTGCTTAAGATCTATGGACTGGCCTATTCTAAGCCCTTGGACTGGCTTGATATGATACTCTCTGCTCCTTAACCGTGGGAGAGCCACAGCTAAGGTGGCGAAATACTGAGGAAGCCATTCTATGCTGCGTTTTCACCAGCCGGCGGAACGTTTATTGATCTCCATGGCCATTTTGAAGGCCACCCACCGTGAAAGAGTGGGCTGGATGTTGTTCCCCGTCTGGATGAAACACCAAAAGACTTCTCTCACTGTCGTGAGAGGACAGTGGAGTTTCCAATTTATCTACATCAAAGAGCGGCTGTGTACTCTACTCTGGACTCTTGGACTATTATGAATGGACCCAGGGCCATGTTTTCACCACCATCCTGGCGCTCGAGATGTACTCAGCAACTGATCTCCTTCCACTGCAAGACTCCCCCACTCCTCGCAGGCTTGGCCCTCCACACTATCGAGGGCCTACCTTGATGACAGGTTTTGGGACCCACAGAGGTGGCATGCAGCAAAAAGGGGGTTGAGGGGTTTTTTAACGAGGGCACTAGTGAAGCTTTTAAGGGATTCAGGGAGGTGGGGTGGTTGTAGGAATGGACCTGGGGGGGGTCCATATAGCCACTGAACAGGGTAGTGGGTCTGGTGGTCACGGCGGAAAGGACGGGGATGGAAATTTGACCAGGGTGCTGGGGGACTAAGGAAAGGGCTGTTCAATTAATACAGTGGATGGGAGGAGCAGATATGGTGGTTGCAGGTGGCCATATTATGTTTCGGGAGTGCTCACTCGCTGTTTGCGAGCAATTGCACACTTCGGCCCCCATTGCGCTTCTCATTTCCCGGGTTGCACAGAGCCTCAGACCCCGGGCCTTCGGCTGATGTTGTGTAATGCCAGGTCTGTGGTAAATAAAGCCCCCCTCATTTACCACCTTATTCAGGAATGGGATGTTGACCTGGCAGGGATTACGGAGATCTGGTTGGGCCAGGAGGGGGTGTTCCTCTTGTTGAAATGTGCCCACCAGGTTTCTGTGCATTCCATCAGCCGAGACCTCAGGGGAGGAGGGTGGCAGCAATTAGGGAAAGTCTTTGTCCAAGGGAGGCCACTGTTCCTCAGATAGCCGGATGTGAGTCCCTCCTTGTGAAGTGGGGTCATGGGGTGCAGATGGGCCTGCTGACTATGTACCTGGCTCCCTACGTGGCAGCAGCCCTGCCTGAGCTGCTCGACGTAATAGCCGGGGTGGCAGTGGATACCCCCAGACTTATGGTCATGGGGGATTTCAACCTGCCATCTGCCGGTGAAACGTTGGAGGCAGCACGGGAGTTCATGGCTTCCATGATGGCCATGGACCTGACCCAGTTAGTTCAAGGCCCCACTCACATCGGGGGACATACTCTGGACTTGATTTTTGTCTCTGATCAGTGGCTGAATGATCTAGGAATAGGGGACTTAGTCATCAAGCCCTTGTCATGGTCAGATCATTCTCTCCTTCACGTGGACTTTCGAGCCGCTTCCCCCCACTGCAGGGAGATGGAACCGACCAAGTGGTTCCGTCCCAGCCACCTGATGGACCCGGAGAGGTTCCTGATGGAGCTTGGGCCATTTCCTGAGACCTTGGCTCACAATTCGACTGAGCTTGGGCCATTTCCTGAGGTGGCCACCTGGGATAGGGCAGCCACTGGAGCTTTGGACCGTGTCGTGCCTTTGCGGCCTCTGACCCGATGCCGATCTCAATTAGCTCCTTGGTTTTCCAAGGAGCTGAGAGATGAAGCACCAGAAAAGACGCCTGGAGAGCGATTGGAGGGCCAGCCAATCTGAATCTGACTGAACACTGATGAGGTCTTATATTAACACCTACCTACTGGCGATAAAAGCGGCAAAATCTAATTATTTTTCCACTCTTATCATGTCTGCAGAGAACCGTCCAGCCGCTCTGTTTAGGGTGACCTGCTCCCTACTTCAGGTGGGAACACAGGAACATCCCTTGCAGGGTAGGGCTGTGGATTTTGTGCAATTCCTGCATGATAAAATTGCTCAGATTTGGGAAGGTCTGGACTTCAACTGGGTAGGTCCAGAGAAGGTGACAGAGGTGGGTCCTGAGATTATTATCTGGGAGGAGTTTGATCTTGTGACTCCCGAGGACATGGGCAGGATTCTGGGTAGGCTTAGTGCTGCCACGTTTATTGGAGTGTGTGTCCCTCCTGGTGGGTGCTGGCCTCCCAGGCAGTTACACGAGGCTGGCTTCAGGGGATTATGAATGTTTCCTTGAGTGAGGGTGTCTTCCCCACTCCCTTGGAAGAGGTGATGGTAAGGCCCCTCCTCAAGCAGCCTTCCCTGGACCCGGCTGTATTAGCGAATTATCGTCCAGTCTCCAACCTCCGTTTTGTGGCGAAGGTTGTTGAGAGTGTGGTGGTGCGACAACTTCCCCAGTACCTGGATGAAGCTGTCTATCTAGATCTGTACCAGTCGGGCTTCAGGCTGGGATACAGCACAGAAATGGCATTGGTTGCATTGATTGATGATCTCTGGAGGGCTCAGGACAGGGGTTGCTCCTCTGTCCTGGTCCTATTAGATCTCTCAGCGGCTTTTGATACCATTGGCCATGGTATCATGCTGCGCCGGTTGGAGGGGTTAAGAATAGGGGGCACCATGCTGTGGTGGTTCTCCTCCTTCCTCTCTGGCCATATGCAGTTTGTGTTGGCAGGGGGACAGAGGCCGACCTCGAGGTGTCTTGTTTGTGGGGTGCTGCAAGGATCGGTCCTCTCGCCCCTTTTGTTCGACATTTATGTGAAGCCGCTGGGCGAGATCATCTATGGTTTCGGGTTGAGGGTCCATCAGTATGCTGATGATATGCAGCTGTACATCTCCACCCCGGACAACCCCAATGATGCCTTTGACGTGACGTCCCGATGCCTGGAGGCCGTACGGATCTGGATGGGGAGGAACAGGCTCAGACTCAACCCCTCCAAGACCGAGTGGCCGTGGCTCCCGGCGTCCTGGTATAATCAGCTGGTTCCATCGCTGACTATTGGGGATGAGACCTTGGCCCCCAGAGAGGGCTCGCAATCTGGGTGTCCTCCTGGGTACACGGCTGTCCTTAGAAGACCATATGACAGCTGTGGCCAGGGGCGCTTTTTATCAGGTTTGCTTGATATACTAGTTGCATCCCTTTCTGGACCAGGACACCCTGCGCACAGTCACTCATGCTCTCGTCACCTTCCGTCTGGACTACTGTAATGCTCTCTACATGGGCTCCCCTTGAAGAGCACTCGGATGCTCTAACTGGTCCAGAATGCAGCCGCGCAGGTGATTATGGGCGCGACTCGACGCACCCATGTAACACCTTTCCTGCACGAGCTGCACTGGCTCCCAGTGGTCTCCGGGTGCAATTCAAGATGTTGGTTACCACCTTTAAAGCACTCCATGGCTTAGGACCTGGGTTATCTACGAGATCGCCTTCTGCCACCAATAGCCTCCCACCTGCCAGTACGCTCTCAGAGAGGGACTCCTCAGGGTGCTGTCGGTCAAATTATGTCAACTGGCGACCCCCAAGGGGAGAGCCTTCTCTGTGAGGGCTCCCGCCCTTTGGAATGAATTGCCCCCGGAGATACGCAGGATCCCCGACCTCCATACCTTTCGCCGTGCCCTCAAGACCCTACTATTCCAACAGGCGGGGCTGATCATTTAAGTGAATTTTAATTAGGTATTCTAATTCTGGGGTTTTTAACAAAACTGGGCCAAACTATTTAATACTTTTAAACTTTTTTAAAGTTATGGTGTTTTGTGATTTTACTTTGGCTGTACATCGCCCTGAGTCCTGCAGGAGGAGGGCAATATAAAAATATAATTAAATAAATAAAAAGGCCAAAGCTTTTTTCATGAGTATCTAAATGGCTGCAAAATAGAGCAGGTAACCACCTTCAAATACCTGGGGGTGGTCATTCAGGCCAATGGTTCAAGAAAAGCACATAGAGAATATGCAGCTGCCTTGGGCCAAAGATCAGTGAGCACCATTCTTAATGTTTTCCGCACAAAGGGAGGATACTATGTCCCTGCTGCTATTAAGCTTTTTGTGGCCAAATCTCTTGCATAACTCCTTTATGGGACCTTGCTTGGACCCTCAGTTTCATGTTTTACATCATTAGAAATAGTTCAATCCAAATTCATTAGATCAATTCTCCAGACCCGTTTGTCTCTCAAATGCACTTCTGCACCTGGAGACAGGATTGACAAAAAGTCGAAGCAAGAATCTGTATAGCATCCTTAAATCTCTGGCTAAAGCTTAACTTCTTTCTGCAAGATCTTGCTCCATTAATCCTCCAAAACTAATTCTCTTCATCAGGCTGTCAAGTCCAACCTTGCCAAATTAGGTTTCTCCCCAGCTTTAATACTCAAGATGGACTACGATCTAGCAAGACAAACCTTGCGATAAAAGGTGGAGGACATTGAGAGGCAGGCAGACTTAGGGAAAGCTCCACTGTTTCTGGCTCCAGGTGCCATTAGATGTGTTGTTGCTCCTCCTAGCTATCTTAGTCAGTTGGAATCAGCAAACTACAGGAAAGCATTTGCACTCGCACGGTGCCATGCGCTTCCATCAGCCGTTCTATATGGCAATATAAAAGGATACCATTCACGAAAAGACTCTGTCCCTGCAGCTCAGGAGAGGTGGAGACTGTGGGTCACATGCTCCTTAGATGTTCCTTTTATATGGAGATTAGGAAAAAACCTATTCTGCCAATAACTAAGGTATCCTGGCTGCTCCAACACTACCTATCTTCAGTGGCTGCTTAAGGATAAACAGTCCATAACTACAGCACAGGTGGACAGATTCTGCGCAGCAGCACCGGGGATTCATTGCAATTACCTGTCTTCTTCACCATAGCGATGTATATAACAATTGTGGCAACTGCTCAGTCATTTCCCTTTTAGCGTTGAACCCACAACGGGCCACACAGTTTAGGGATGCAACTATCATATAGTCAGACCATGTATAATGGACACTGGATTTTATTATAGATTTAGTTGTCTATTATTTTATACTAGAATTCTTAAGGTATATATATATTGAGTGTTTTTATTTGTTTCTGGTCTAAGACTGTAATAATAAATTGAAGTTGAAAATTGAAGGCCTTGATGGAGAATTATACTTTCAAACCAGTTAAAGAAACACATAGCAAATTGTAAAATCAAAACTTACCATCTATAATAAAATCCAGTATAAAATCAAAACTTGGTTCAAAAGTCCAGACTAGAATCATGCAAGCTTATACAGAAGATCAATATAACAGTCTTCATAAAATTATTTGGAGAAAAATATCTAAAATTGAGGTTTTAACATTATTGGCTCCATAATCCATCCATAATCCATTACCCTAAGAAATAGACGTCTTCTTAAACTAGAAGGGTTTGATTTACAACAAGGTTGGCATGCGGACCTTTGGAAGAACAACACTACACAAAGTAAATGGTTTACCAGACATTATGTCAGAAATACTTTAATACAGACATTGGAAAAAGTGAGTAAAAAATACTATATCAAGGTACCATGTTGGATTTCACCCATAGAAGCGTTAACATACCCCAAACTATATAATCTCGATAAAAAACTAACATATAAAGAATTACTGAACTCATTGGGCAAACTAAAATCGAAACAGGAACTGGACTCCCAAGGAATACACATTGATTGGTGGACATATACCGAGATGAAATCTAAATATGATAAAGACAAAGAGAGGGGCATTAATAATGAACCTCAAGAATTAGATAAAATTTTAATAGGACAAGAAAAAGGTATGATTTCCAAAACGTATAAATTATTGATGGAATTAGAAATAAGTGAGGAAATAATCAAAGATACAATGATCGCCTGGGGGAAAAATTTTGGACATCCAATCTATTTAGAAAAATGGCAAGAAATATGGTGGGACAATATGAAGTTAGTTGTGTCCTCAGCCTACAAGAACATATATAAAATGGTATATAGGTGGCATCTTTCTCCGGATAGGCTAGCGAAAATGTTCAAGGGACAAACAGCAGAATGCTGGAAGTGTAGGAAAGAAAGAGGCACATACTACCACCAATGGTGGACATGCCCGAAAGCAAGGGAATTTGGGGGGATGATAAAAGGATGGCTAAATGAAATTCTAGACACTAAAATTGAATGGCACCCAGAGACATGCCTCCTCGGATTTAGGCCAGAGAAAACGGGAAAGGATATATGGTATCTCGCTCTGCATGTGATTATAGCAGCGAGACTGGCATATGCACAATTCTGGAAAAACCAAAACAGCCCACCAGAAGAACTCTTATTCAGAAGATTTTAGAATGCGCAGAGATGGATAAATTAACTAAAAAATTGAAAGACAAAGATCAAACGCCAATATGTTTATCATGGGAAAATTTTTATAGATGGATAGAGAAAAAGAAAACAATGGTAAAATAGATGAGAATATATATATATTATTAGAAATATAATATAGAATATGTAAAATAATATAATATATAGTATATGTATGTAATGAAGTAGAAAAGATTAGATTGATGTATGAAGAGATGTATGATGTTCTGTCTCCTCTGGACTATAATACCATCCAAAATGTAGGATATCGGGATAAGGGGGTATAGGGGTGTATAGGGTCACTCCTATACACATTGTGTTCCTTTTTTTTCTGTACTGTTTTGTATTGTATGATGTTTGTCTGATCACTGTTTTTTTAACTGAAAATGTAAATAAAGATTTTTTAAAAAAAAAAACTAATTCAGAATGTTGAATTAATAGGGTTAAAACTAGGAAGTGTAAATTACTGCATAGTGTTAACCTGACAGTGATGGTTGTGTAAATAGACACAATGTAAATATAAATACATAAATAAAAATAGAGAATATATATCTATGTTGATACAGTAAGCTGTAATATATGATGTAATGTTATGTTTGTTGTGTGTTTTTAATGTGTTTGTTTTTGTTGTATTTTCCTTTATTTTGTTTTTAAAAGTCAAAAGTTCAATAATTTTTTTTAAAAAAGCAGATTTCATGTGCTGTCAGAATTCAAAAATCATATATAATTTAATTATAATTTAACAGAGTTGGAAGAAACCTTGTAGGTCTTCTAGTCCAACCCCCAACAAACCCTACACCACTTCAGACAAAGGGTTATCCAATCTCTTCTTAAAAACTTCCAGTGTTGGAGCATTTACAACTTCAGGAGGCAAGTTGTTCCACTGATTTATTGTTGTCAGGAAATTTCTCCTTAGTTCTAAGTTGCTTCTCTCCTTGATTAATTTCCATCCATTGCTTCTTGTTCTATCCTCAGGTGCTTTGGAGAATAGTTTGACTCCCTTTTTGTGGCAACCTGATATCAGAACACTGCTATGTCACCCATAGTCCCTTTCGTAAGACTAGACATATCTAGTTCCAGCAACCATTCTTCATGTTTTATCGAGTCCCCTAATCATTTTTGTTGCTCTTCTCTGCAGTTTCTCAATATCTTTACATTGTGGTGACCAAAATTGGATGCAGTAATCCAAGTGTGGCACAGTGGTTAGAGTGCAGTACTATAGGCTAACTTCAGCTGACTGCTAGCTCCAGTTCAGCAGTTCAAATCTCACCAGGCACTGAATCAAGTTTGACTCAGCCTTCCATCCTTCCGAGGTGGGTAAAAGGAGAACTCAGATTGTTGTTCCTTAATTTTTCTTCATTTAATGTTTGTATTCCATTTTATAGATGGTTTTACTGTGTAATGTTTCGTGGTTTGTTGTGTGCTTTGATATGACCTATTGGCTAATTAAAAATGTAATTCTTACTATCAGATAAAATAGTTTCTGGCAAGATACCAAATCTTATTGCTTAACGCATTGTAAGCCGCCCTGAGTCTCCAGAGAAGGACAGCATATAAAAAAAAAAATTAGCAAAAAGTATATTTAATGTTCTTTGAGTGGTAAATTTGTAATTATTAATCTGATATTAAAACCAAATTGTGTTTTTTATTGAATTTCAATGCGAGTTCAGGTCTGGAGTATGGACTACTATATATATAACTATATATAACTATAATTATATATATAAAACTGTAACTATATATATAACTATAACTAAACTATATATATATATATATATATATATATATATATATATATATATATATATCCATTATGCCCTTAATCTGTAACTTTACAATATAAATGAATTATTTTAATACAAATACATCATTTTAATATACTGTATGTTCCCATTCACCTTCAGACATGTGCCATTTACTAAATTAAAAAGCGGGGAAGCTGTACAGGCTGCCATTGTGTTACTTTTATTGAATTTGTTACATTTTACTACTTTATATTGGGAGCAGTCCAAAATCACTCTGCAACCAGGTTACCAAAAACAAATAACTAACATGCCCCTTATGGAAAGCCCCAGTTTATTCGAAACTGAGAAGCAGCATATTAAATACCTCAGGAAAAAAAAACTGATTAAAAATAGGAAACCCAGGGGAAGATTTGGAAATAATGTTGATTTTCAACTAGTCTTTCTGGATGAGATTTTTTTCCGAAACTCCAAAGCTAGAGGATAAAGCCAGAATTACTTGCTTGTAAGTTCCTACCTAAGTTGGTACAAGGAGGCAAAAACCAACTAGGATTGGAGCTAAAACTTTCCCAGACAAATTACAATCTTTTCCAAGTCTTCATTTTCCTCACATTCTACTAATCGGGCACAAAGATGTCTTTGTTAACCAATTCTAAATGACTGTCTGAACTACCTGATCTTCAATTCACCCCCAGCTCTAATGAAGCAGCAGGCTAAATTTTTCTTTAGCTGTTCCGATATTAAAGTGCTTTTCCCTTCAACCAATACATATTATACTGCTCGAATGCCTTATTAACAATGTGGTTAATGACAGAATTGAGGGCTAGATCAATCCAGCTTTTAAGGCTACTATAGATGCACTTAACACAAACCAACCCCTTCTGGCTGCATCCTCCAAAACTATTTGCAGAAAAAGCTACACAATATAGCTTCTCCCCCCTTAAAAACATATTTCAGATTTTTCTGAAAAATACTAAGTTTCAGTTCAGATAGCAAACTACTGTTGGAAAAAATATCCAGGTCCCATTCCAAGCCAGGAGAAAGGCACTGGAGATAAATGGAGGCTGGAGGCTAATTGGAAAGAGGTTCCATTTATTGAAGCAGAACCACCAACCACATGAGATTCTGGGACAGCTGACAAAATGGAGTTTAGTGTGTGAGTTTTATAAATTCTAAATTCCTATGAGGTCATAATTGGCTTTATAGGCAAAGGGGGAAATGCAAATGCTAGATGTTTGTCTGAGCTAATTTTGTCAACATTTGGCTTGATTGTGTTACTTATCTGAATTTTTTTCTCAGTCTTTCTGAATGGGATTACCAAATCAGCATTTCTGTAAACTGGCCTGTTCCTGCTTGGGACAGAGGAACTCAGGCTGGTTTCTGCCTCCTTATTTTTTTCCATTTCTCCTTTAAGGGAAATATGCCTTTTTAATACCCCCAAAGTTTCATTCTGGGGGGAGGGGGGGTGTTCCAACACTACTGAGCAAACTTTCCCAAGAGCAATTGGAATTAAATTCTTTGTCTTCAAACTAACTTACTCCCAAACAGTTTGAAGAACTGCAGTCCAAGATGAGTTTAGCTAACAAGGTGGAACCCAAAGCACTTTGCAGGAATTGTGGGCTGGGGTACTGTCGCTGGTTTGAGTTGAGAAGACTCTTGAAAGGCCCCACATTCCTGCAGGCGTAGCAATACTTGCTAGAGAAAAAAAAAGACATTGTGCACCTGGAAACATGGAGAATATCAGGTGAGCACTTGATTGCAACAAATGGGACAACCAAACTAAGGTATTTTCAATCGGTAAACTCTCATTTATTACTCCACAAGATTTCAGTTCTAGTGTTGTTTTTAAAAGTCAATGCTACATAGCCACTAAGCAAAATAAGGCAGAATTAGACAGGCACAAGGCTGTGAAAAAAAAAGTGTAGCACACCCATAAAGTTCAAGGAAGCCCCAGTTAAAATTTTTATCTTCATTAGTCTTCTACATTAACTTTTCAATCACAATAAGTATGTGTTTCTTTCATAGATGTCTTCCTGGTTTTTTATTTTTCCCTGCCTTTTTCACTGTCAATTTTCCTTTTTATTTCTATTCTGTAATATCTGTCTGTGCATATTGCTTCAATGGAATGCATGGTAAATTTTACTTTTTAAGGAAACATGAAGTCACTGAAATGAGGCTAACCGCTCCAAACTTAGATATACCCAAACAAGCTGCATGCATCTTCCCCCCCAAAAAAGCTTAATTCCTTAATTTTCTAGTCTCCCTTCCCAAGACAAGCTATGACAACAGCGGCTTTGCGTTTCAAATTACAAGAACATTTTTCCTAAAAGCTGTTTGCTTTTTCCCTGCTCTTCTCAATTCTTCTTTCCTTTTTTTAGAAAAGCCGTGCTTGTGCTTATTCATATATTCCCTTAGTGCACTTCCCGCCCTTCTTTCAACCAAAACCACCGGAAGAACACCCCCACATAAACACACCCCACAACATTTAATGCCGCACCACGCCCGCCCAGCCCCATTTATATATCCATAGACCAGAGAAATCTCGCGAGAATTAAGTCACTCCAAGCGTCGGGGGGGAGGGAAAACCCTCGCTGGTCGGTTCTCGCGAGAATACCCATCTCTCACTCTCAAAGAACTACAGCTGAAAGTAGTTAAAGAAACATTTCCGGTTTTCTCATGGAACGGACCTCAGAGCTGTTTATGCGACAAAGACGGGGTGCAAGACTTTAGCTTGCATGTAGCGCCAATTCCTCTTATTTGGTTAATATTTAACCTCTATTTATCCCCCTACTAACAAATTTGGGTGGAATGTTTGGCTGAGGCAGAGGAGGAATTCTTCCCAAATCATGGAATTCCCAGGGCGCCTGCCGATCGGGGTCACCAGGATCCTCACGGTAATTCCTAACCGCGGAGCTTTCTCTTTTCCAGCATTTGCTGGAAGGGGCGGGGTGTGTGTGTGACTCTTGTGCTAGTCTGAGCACGATCGCGCGAGTGAGCGTATTTCCTAGTTCAGGGGTGGGCAACTATGGTCCTTTTATGACTTGTGGACTTCAACTCCCAGAATTCCTGAGCCAGCCATGTTAGCTCAGGAATTCTGGGAATTGAAGTCCACAAGCCATAAAAGGACCATAGTTGCCCACCTCTATCCCAGTTGGAGCCAGAGAAGGGAACTCTGCGGTTTCGGGGGAAGGCGGGGGGGAGGTCGTAATCGTAAACCCTCTGCAATAAAAAAGGGGATTTGTTCTTCGATCCTGCAAGACGGAGGTGCCGTAGTTTGCAACTTCAAGGAGAGACTTAAGGATCTTGGGGGAGTTCAGAGAATCCCGAGTGGGTGGAGGGATCGTCCGCTTTGCCAGCAAGGCAGGAGCTTGTCCTTTTTCAATTGCCTGCTCCCCGTATGATTTCAGGAAGACGGGGCAACAGATAAGCAATGGCCGGCAACTACAATCGGAATCCCTTCGACGGCACCAAGTATAATTATTGTCTCGACATTCTGCGTGGGTAAAAAGCACGGGGGGGGGGGGCATGATTATAGTAGTAGCTAGATCGGTTTTTGCCATGCGATGAGCAGCTGGAGAGATCCCGGCCCAGGAGGGTATCCCGTTTGTGCGCGTGAGAGAGAAACGGAGAAAGAGGGAGATGAGAAAATGATGGAGGGAGAGAATGAGAGATGGGGAAAGAGAGAAACAAATGAGAGAGAAGGGGGAGGGAGGGAGAGAGAGGGGGAAAAGAAAGGAAGACAAATGAGAGAGAGACAAGGGAAGAAAGAAAAGGGTGAGGGTGGAAAAAGAAAAGCATGAGAGGGAGAGAGACATATATAAAGGAGAGAGAGATGAGAAAATGATGGAGGGAGAGAAAGAGAGGAAAGAGAGACAAATGAGAGAGAAGGGGGAGGGAGAGGGAAAAGAGAGGGAAACAGAGAAGGGGAGAAAGAAGGGTGGGAGTGGAAAAAGAAAAACATGAGAGGGATATATATATATATCAGAAAATATATCTGTTTTCTGAGGTTTTCGTGGGTGTTTGTATGTAGGTATTTGGTTATTCGGGTCTTCTCCTGCGTAAAATTGGAAATGTCTTAGTGACGTTTCGACGAAGTCTCATTCGTCATCTTCAGGCTGGTGTTCTCGGCTTCCAGGAGCAATTGCTCCTGGAAGCATGAAGCCGAGAACTCCAGCCTGAAGATGACGAATGAGACTTCGTCGAAACGTCGCCAAGATATTTCCAATTTTACGCAGGAGAAGACCCGAATAACCAAAGACAGACAGACAGACACACACACACACACACACACACACACACACACACACACACATATATGAGAGAGCGAGAAATGAGAAAATGATGGAGGGAGAGAAAGAGAGGAAAAAGAGAGAAACAATTGAAAGAGAGAGAAGGGGGGAGAGAGAGTCAACCCTTTGTTTGTTCCTTTGTTTGCTCCTGAAGGCTTGACTCTTGCTTGGGGGGAAAATATAAGGCAGACCTAGAATTCTAATGGGCTTCATTCATTATATTTGTAAACATAAATGTGTTTGGACTCTCTTGTCAGCAAATGGCTCTCATCTGCAATTATAATTCTGATAAATTTATCTTCTGTTTTTTCATAGGACACCGATTGGTCTGAACCCTGGATTTTAACTCTAGTGTTTTTCCACGTAGTATGCTTATTTTTTACTTACCTTTCATTCCGGCACTACCGTTTCCAAATAGGACTTTTTCTATGTCTCAGTAAGTATTATGTGAAGTATTTCTATGGACATCTTTGTTCTCTGATAGACAATGAGGCACATTTAAAGGGTTGTGTGTGAATGTTTTTTGCTCGTTAAGAATACTTAGACTATAAAAAGTCACACTAAGCCATGGTTTATAGAATAAAACACAGTTGGCTAAATTCATGCAGTATACTAACCAGGGTTTATAAACCCCATATTTGGACTTATTGGATATATTAAACCACACCAAGTTATTACCACTATAATTATTATTCACAATAATATACCACTATATTATTATTCAAAGGGATACAGTTATGAGTATTTTCTGTCCATTGAATGGCCACACTGAGTATTTTGTTGCATGAGAATAGCTGTGAGTTGAGTAGGCAGTACCACTAAATGGGCTCAATTGGAGTAAGAAATAATGAGAAATATTTAATGGATGAAATGGGAAAATTATGTTTTGTTATGACTTAAAGTCTTTTAAATTCCTTCATAGTCTGGTTTTTTCTAAGTCCAGAATTTTTTTTTGCTCTGTCCACTGAGAGTATATGGAGGTCACATGTTATTTCCTCTTTTTGATTAAAGCAACGTGTTAGCCCAAGATAGACTTTAATCTTAATTAAGGTTCTGGCAGGAATATTTATATGATACTATTCCATTCATGAGAGGGAAAATTGGGAGTTAAGTCTGTAAATTCTTCCCCATAGTGCTCTCTACTGTTGGCAGAAGGGATGTGATAAATTAATTCATGAATGAGAATTAGCTCCTGAGTGTTTCCTTGGAATCTATACTCTGTAGGATAGTATGGATTGTTTCTATATTGGATAAATAAACAAATCCTTTATTATTTATATGCTGAGTTTATGAGTTATGTGGTCTTGCTATAATGATAAAGTAAAAACTCTAAAACTTCTAAAAAAAGATACGGAACATTTCCACTAATTTAAGTCAAATCTATTGATAGGACTGATAAGACTGAAGTCTTGTATATTATATAAAAAGCTTTAGTGGGAAAGAAATATCCATCATGTAATAATCCTTGATTTTAAAAGTGAGGAACTGTCTTCTAGATATTGTTGAATGTTAGCTGACATTTTCTCTTATTGTGGAATAATGTTAAATGGAGCGCTTTGAAATTTGATTCTACATATATGCCATTCAGACTGCTTGACTGCTCTCCAATACTCTCCAGCCACACAGGCAGGTTTTAGGTGAAATTTTAAAATTGGAAATAGGAACAGTGTCTTTCGAGAAGCCTCCAATTCCCATTCCCATTCTAACCATCTTCAAATCAGAAAAGTGTTGAAAACATTATCCTACTAGGAATGCTGTAACATTGCTGATTCGCTTTCAGCTGCTGTTGCTCCTACTTCATTTGGGCATGAGAAGTAATTCTGGGATTGAGGCATGCAAAATCTGCACTTCTGTTTACAACCACTTGTCATTTAGCAATTACCCTTCCTTACCAACCATTTACAAATTGTTAGCCCTGGGAAGTAGTCCAAACAAGAAGCACAACCAGGAGTTCTACTCTGTCTTCATTGTAAGTTTACATTAGCAAAATCTTTCAAGGCTGAAAGTATTTCCCCATGCCTTTCCTTTTGCTCTCTGAAAAACTAGAGAGGGCCCCTTGTGAAATGCTTCCCTTGCTAGCCTTTCTTCTGTGTGGTACACATTTTATATGCCGGTTGTCCAGTCGGTTATATTGATGATTCAATATCCTTTAGTAATCTGTAATTATACTTGTCTTTCTAGTAATCCTGGTATTCTGTGCAGAATACATAAATGAAGCAGCTGCTGCAAACTGGAGGTAATTATTTTAATATATATGTGTATGTATGTATATATGTATATAGGTAGGTAGGTCTTTGGTTATTTGGGTTTTCTCCCGCGTAAAATTGGAAGTGTCTTGGCGACGTTTCGACGAAGTCTCATTCGTCATCTTCAGGCTGGTGTTCTCGGCTTCGTGCTTCTAGGAGCAATGTGTGATCGCAGCTGTTTCTTCCTTTTAACTTAAGGAAGGAAGGAAGGGAGAAAGGAAGAAACAGCTGCAATCACACATTGCTCCTAGAAGCACGAAGCCGAGAACACCAGCCTGAAGATGACGAATGAGACTTCATCGAAATGTCGCCAAAATACTTCCAATTTTACGCGGGAGAAAACCTGAATAACCAAAGACCTATATACAAACACCCGCGAAAACCTCAGAAAACAAATACACACACACACACACACACACACACACACACATCTTAACTGCGTAAAACATTACTCTGTATTAAAAAAAAACTATTCCTATTGCCTTATTTTTATAAATAACTCATGGCAGCAAACCTAGTATGTCTTTCTCCTTTTCTTATTTTTTTCTCCTTTTTCTCCTTTTCTTATTATTTTCACAATAATATTTCTTATTATTTTTTTATGAGGTGAGTTGGGCTAAGAGAGAGAGAGTGGCCCAAAGTCACCCAACTAGCTTTCATGGCTCAGGCGGGACTTGAATTCATGGTCTCCTATTTTTTTCCCCTCTCCTGGGTGACTGGCAATACAGGTAGTCCTCAACTTACAACTATTTCTTTAGTGACTGAAGTTATAAGGCACTGAAAAAAGTGACTTGCAACAATTTTTCATATTTATGACCGTTGTAGCATCCCCATGGTCATGTGATCAAAATTCAGCCACTTGGCAACTGCCATATATTTATGACTGTTGCAGTATCCTGGGGTCATGTGATCATTTTTTGCGACCTTCTGACAAGCAAAGTTAATGGAGAAGCCAGATTCACTTAACCCATCTTACTAACGTAACAGTTGCAGTGATTCACTTAACAATTGCAGCAAGAAAACTCATAAAATGGGGCAGAACTCACTTAACAACTCTTTTGCTTAGCAACAAAAATTTTGGGCTCAATTATGGTTATAAGTTGAGGACTAAATGTATATGCTTGCCAAGTATAATTGGATTGCAACTCCCATCTTCTATTACCATTGGCCATTTTACCTAGGAATTATAGGAAATTGAGCTTGGCAACAAGAGTGTTATATTCCACCCACCTCTGGCAGGAAAGATTAAATTCCTTTAAATATTACATACCAAATATCCTAACCCTAATGGAGATCAGAGCATTGCCTAATTTTCAGTGAGATTTCGGTGCTTCACATTAAACCTTTTGCGTTAAACCGTCTGTAAACTTTCTCTTTCAAGTAAATGTTTTCATGCTGGGAAACATCAGTGTCTTCTATAGAGCATGTGTGGGTTTGAGTTTTTTTTTTTTTTAATCTTTAAAACAAAAGAAAATCTATGACTTGGCAAGGAGAAGCTGAAACAAGTTAGATTTTTCCCATTGGACGCTGAAAAAGCCTTTGATAAAATACATAAACAGTATATGTTTGCCATACTAAATAGATTTGAATTTCCTTTGGAATTCATAATATAGATTAAGATCCTATATGAATTGGCCACGTCTAAAGTGAAAATGGGATATTTTCTTCTACTTTTCCACTGTTTAGAGAAAAAAGACAGTGTTCACTTTCACCCTTGTTTTTAATCCCTGTGTGGAAACCCTGATTTGTGTTTTTAAACAAAATGGAAAGATCCATGAAGTAGTACATAACTCAGTTGAACACAAAATGGTTTTATTTGCAGATCAGATTTTTATTTTTATTTTTAAACTATAATATTAGCCCACTGTTGATGCAAAAGATAGATAGTTGTAGTAGAAAAGCAGCATTGTCCAAGTTGGAACTGATGCCTATAGATAGAAATTTAGTTAGCCATCCATTTAAAAAGTTATCAATTATTTGTACTTGTACTGAATCCATTAAATATCTAGCTATGTCTACACTAAAAAATATATCTCAGCAACATTTAAAATAAGTAAAATATGGAGAGGAGTTTCTTCAGGTATTAATAAATGAGAGTCATCCTGATTCCCTTTGGGGAAAGGCGAACACTCAAATATTGTTCTCAGATTAATTTATATTTTGAAAGGAATCCCAGTTTATATATCTAGAAAATGTTTCCGAAAATATTCTCTCTGCTTAGAAAATTTCTATGGGATTCTTCAGTTCGGATACTGTCTTTACAGAAAATTTCAATTACCAGTTAACGAGAGAGGATTCGATTTCCCGAATCTGGAACCTATTGTCAAATGTTAAATATTGGAAGCCAACAATTGGTGTTAATTGAAAAAATAAACGTATGAACTTAATGGATTAAGGACTTGATTGCACTTGCCACCTACAAGTAGTTTGCCTATACACTTAACTTTATATGGACAAATATAATGAAAAAGGGGACCCATTTATACAGTATGCCAAAAACAGTTATATAAATGCATTAGAAATATACATGCAATTGAATAGTAATCACACTAGATAACTATATATAAAATGATTACTACTGCTAAAGTGATACACTTTTTTTCTTTGTTGTATTTTTTCACTTTTTAAAAAAATTCTATATTTTTTTTTCCTTTTTGTATTTTTATCTTTGCATTGCGGTTTTTTCCTGTTTTTTTTTTTTAATCTATACTGTAAAAGCCATAAAACGATACATGTTTAACAAGATAGGTTTTCCTTCCTTTCCAGTTGCTACCTTGTGCCCAGTGTTTGCATAATTCGGCTCCCTGAAAGAAGAATCCAAAACTCAACAGTAGGAGCACTGAAAACATGATTCTATGAGTCCATTTATTTGAACACTCTGCCATCTTAAATCGAGCCAAATACTCAGGAGCAGCCAGAACTAGCATAAAGCAAATGATAACATGGAAAACAAGTTTTCAGACTTTTGGTATTTAAAGTCCAGGAGTTCAGTCTTATCTCTTAAAAGATGTTTCCATTTGGAATTCAGCCTTTAGTCTGTTTGTTCACTGTTATCTTTTAGGGAGTTTGTTTTCACCAAGGATGTTTATTTTAATTTTTTGCTCCTTTACAGATTCTTCTCAAAGCACCAGTACTTTGATTCCCAAGGAATGTTTATTTCATTAGTGTTCTCAGTACCATTACTCCTAAATGCCATCCTCATAGTGGTAAGCACTAATCTCTTTCTTTCAAAATTTTGGCATCAAGTCAAAATGCAAAAGGAATCAGAAAAAAAAAAGTTTTATTATAGAAAATTCCTATTTATGGTGTCTGGTGATACTTTCATAATGTTTGATATCCAGGCATATATTAGTAGCTATTATACTCATAATGCAAATAACATCACTTTAGTGACATCTTGACACACGTGTGACATCAATTGCTCAACTTGTTACCCTTTTGAACTACTAAAGTATGTTAGTAATGGAAACCAGCAACACCCATCTTGTAGAGGTTTATGCAAGTTAAAATACGTCTGTAATCTGTAAAGTCATAAGTAGTGAGGTGATTAAGGTAGATAGAACAACAAAGAGTGTTTTATTGAGAAAACAGGTTGTGTGATTTAGAATGAAGATTGCTGTTTATTCACTACCATTTTGATAACATTCTGTACTTATTAATGAGGCTTTGTTCTCATTTGTAAAAATTGACAGTACTTCAAATATTGGGCTTCACGCCAAGCTTGATAGCATCTTCTCTTAATGTCTGGAGATTTAGATTGCATAAAGAAAGGCCCCTGGAGAAATGAGAACATTATCAGGAATTGAATTTCACATGTCATAATTTGTTTTTGTTTTTCAGATTGTTTGGGTTTATAAAACAGTGAACGTAATGACAGAACTAAAGACGATACAGCAGAAAAGGAAAGCAAGGAGAGAAAATAAGAAAAGTCAATAAATAAGTGTATCTTTTGTAACTGGTTGTTACCAAATATTCTGTCACCCATATTAACTTGAGGTTGGAAGTTCGGGATTTTTACGTTCCTTTATAAACGGTCTTATGTTCTTGCTGTTCTATGAAAAAAAAATCATGTTCATTTTGAGCCCACTGTTAGAGCAATTTTTATATGGCATTTTGCTGTATAGACTACTTCATTCTGAACCAGCCATAAGGCATCTCATGCATTTATTAGAGTTTCTCTAATGTACTGTTTTATCATAGCTTAATGCATGAGTTGTTCAAGGTTTTATGAGAGATGTTGTGCATCAAATATGCCAAAAGGAACAAGTAAATCTTAATAAGTACCAGTTCATAAAACTGGTTAGCTACATAATTGCCACCCATGATTAATTTCCATTTAGCAATTATCATAGCAATATAACAGTTTATACAACATTTTCATGGTACAAAAGTAATTATTGTTGGTAGAAACTTCAGTAAAACAAAAGCGATAAAACGTTGCATTATGATATGAGGCAAACCCTCAGCCTTCCATTCTGGCACGTCAACATCAGATATAAATATATATCTGATATATAGTGTGGTAAATAATCATGTGGTTTATGTTGCTATGCATGTTTTGTCATCCCCCACTTTGTGAATGCCTGTCCTAAGTCTGTTTGGTTGTAAATTTCTTGCATTTTGTGGGTGTTGAATTCAAACTTTTATATATGAAGTATAATTTAATAGTGTGGTTTGTCATATGAACTTGTTCCTATTTTTTAATTAAATGCGTAAGGGTTCATTAGGCTCTATCATTTTTTAGACTTTTGTAAATACTTTGGGATTGCATTCCTATATTTATGTAGGAGCAAGTTACTGAACTCAGTCTGAAATAGTTTTACTTGCTAACAAGTAAGCTTGCGTTCAAGAAAATGTGAATAGGATTGTGCTGTGTGATTACGAGCTCAGAGTTGTTGTAATATAGCAAATTGCTGTTCAAGAAGCAAGCAAAATCTAATACCAGGAAGTCATGAAACGTGAGAAGCTCTCACAAGTGGAATCAAAGTCCTGGATCCGAAGAGGATACAGAGATTAAAATAGAATTAATGTAAACTTGGTGCTAGTGATACCACCAGATTCAGTCCTGTGTTGTAAGAGGAATATTCAGTCCTGCTTCGGACAAAATGGTAACAAAAGGTTTACCCCAAACACAAAGGGGAAAAAAGGTTGAAATGTTTGTAGAAGAAACACAACAGCCTGATGATTCTCTTAGTTTTAATCCTATAATCCTAAAATGTACCTTGATCTTTTTTTTAATATTTGCAAAGTTCTAGCAAACTGTCTGCCCTACAGTCTGATGGGCCTGTAAACTTTTGCTTTCTGATTCTGAAAGATTGCTGTGAGGGAAGGTATTTTTCTTATATTGCTTATAAGCAATATTTTTTTTAAAAAGGGAGTTTTGCCACCTGTACACAAAATCATTTTAAATGTGGCAGTTTAGATTCAAAGTCAGAGAATCAGAAGGATTTCTTCTATTCCTGAAATTGTTTTCAAGGGTTATTAAATATAACTCCCAGTTCAGTTAAATGAAGCTAATTCTTCAGATTTGTAGCTTTAGAAGGTAAAGATTTATTGAAGAACCTGGTATGTAATGTTCAGTTAGAGTTAAAAGCTTTCAGAAAGAAGGCAAGATAAGTGAAAAATATTTATGCAATACAAGATTATGTAGGCAGTTCTCAACTTACGACTACAATTGAGCCCAAAATTTCTGTTGTTAAGTGAGATGTTTGTTAAGTGATTTCTCCCCCCCCCCCCCATTTTACAACCTTGTCCAGTTGTTAACTTAGTAATGTGGTTAAGTGAATCTTCCCCATTGATTTTGCTTGTCAGAGGATCACAAAGGGGGATCACATGACACTGGAATACTGCGACCATCATAAATATGAGTTGCTGTCAAGCATCTGAATTTTGATCACATGACCATGGGGATGCTGCAACATTTGTAAGTGAAAAACGGTCATAAGTCACTTTTTTTCAGTGCCTTTGTAACTTCACTAAACGAACCGTTGTAAGTGGAAGACTACCTGTATGCAAAACTGTGACACTGAAAGTGAGATGGGTGGTGTCTGAATTTTATAAATAAAGGGGGTAATATTTTAGTAATAGAAAAGACAAATGCAGATGTTTTTAGAACTGTCTAACACAGGAAGGACTGCAAATTATCCCTCTCACAAGAGGCGGCTATTAGAATATAATTCTGACATTTGAGCAGTTTGAAAACAAAATTAAATCATCCAAATGATTGTATTTTCTGCTATTTGTTTTTTAAAATGTTATAGCTCGAGGTGTAAATAAAATGCAATCCATGGAACGGAAATTCACTCCTCACTGGAGCACAATGCAATGCATGCAATTTGCCACCAGGTGCTGCTGTTTCACAGATTTTGGGGGATCCTGGAACTGTGTTAAGCAGGGCCATCTGGAGAGACCAAGGCACAGGGGAACCTCTCCTGTTTTATGCTGCTTTTTGAGATAGTGGCCACACAAGCAGGAAAATGTGGCAACATCACACAGTAGAATACGAACACCAAAAAAGAGGGATTTTGCCTCCACAACAAATTACCAGATTACTATGACTAAGGAATCCAAGGATGACAGTGATGTCGTCTCCAGCAACTGACCATACAACAACTGTTTCCAATCCAGGCAGAGAATATCCCAAAGACAGATCTTACATGAATGTTTTTGTCTTGATTGGCTTTACAAATATTAAATTCAATTTTTTTTTTTAATTTTACATAGATTATAAAATAAACTGCATTACAATCTGCTAGAGCCTAATGCCATAAGGCTCATTCATGGGATTGCTCAAGGAAGCCTTTTATTGTCTTCCTCTAGATTTATCAGCTCTGAGTATCCCAGAATTTCCAGCCAGTGTGGTTAGAAGCTAAATTGGCTGGGAATTGTAATCCTCAACACTGAAAGATCCAAAGCCATAACATTAAACATCAAGCATCTAAAATAATTGCTGTTTCATTCAGTGCTTTATCCGATTGCCCTGCCTTTCAAAGTTCTGTTTTTCCTTCCCCTCTCTTTCTAATAGTCTTGAAAGGTGACAGAGATTTCATCAGCTCTTTTTATTTATGAGAATGGAGAACTTTGCTCCTAAAGTGGTCTAGGGCAGGGGTCACCAACCTTGACAACTTTTAATCTTACGGACTTCAACTCCCAGAGTTCCTCAGCCAGCAAAGCTGGCTCTCTCTGCTTCTCAATTTGAGCAACAAAGTCCCCCCCCCCCCCCGGACCTTTGGTCTCCGCAGCCTGTCAGGACAAGGAACGACAGAGAGGAGGGCGTGGGGGGGGGGGGGCACTGTCCAGCCAGATCAACTGCAGGACCAGGTATTAAAGGAGGAATCATCTGCGCTTGGAAGAGACCAAATCCCACCCCACCCCACTTCCCTTTTACCTTTCTTTAATGTGTCCTGCTTCACTCCCCAAACCTTGGGAGGTGGCATCCTCTGCACTACAAAGCCCTTGAGGTGGCTGCAGGAGGGGGAAAAGAAAAAAAAAGTCTTAGCCTCTGAAGCCTCTCGAAGGTGTGTGTGTGTTTGGCGGCACCTCGAGCTCAGCTCTGGGCAGCATCCCCACAGCCATACCTGGCTTCTCCCTGTGGCAACCCATGTGGATCCCAGGCAGCGCAACTTTGGGGCCTTTCCTCATATGTTCTAGTCGTTCCCGACTCTAAGGGGCAGTGCCGAAGAGCCAGCACTGTCTGAAGACATCTCCATGGTCATGAGGCCGGCATGACTAAACGCCAAAGGTACATGGAACGCTATTACCTTCCTACCAAAGGTGGTCCCCATTTTTCTATTTGCATTTTTTACATGCTTTCGAACTGCTAGGTTGGCAGAAGCTGGGACAAGTAACGGGAGCTCACCCCATTATGTGGCACTAGGGATTTTAACTGCTGAACTGCCGACCTTTCGATCAACAAGCTCAGCGTCTTAACCACTGAGCCACCACATCCCTGTCATTGTGATGTATAGTTAACCATAAAATCAGCAAGCCTGTTGCATACCTGAATGGAAGGCTAAAGGCATAATTCAGAAGGAAAAAATGTAGTATTTTTGCAGAGTGCATTTAGTGTTTGTTAAATAGCTGTAATCAAAATGAAATAAGTTAAACAGTTTTATTTTAAAAAAGACAAAAGGGAAAATTGCTGAACTGGAAGTTTAAGAAAGCTTTACATAAACACAAGTAGGTTACAAAGATACCATCATTCAGCGGTACTTAGTATTGTAATCTTTGGTGCTAATCTTTGTGATTCATTATTCAAGTTCAAATGAATCTTAAACTCGAATACTTGATGGAATCAGACATTCTCTATGTTCTCTACCGCTCCTACCTGTTTACTTGTAACTTAATCTACTTAGCAAGTAATTTGTGAGGAATGAACAAGAGAAAACTAGCACAGGGCAATCGGATTTTTCACTATTTGAATTAAAAGATCTTGAAATCATTTACTGGCTCCCTTCTCACTGAACTGGTGAGAATTTTTCATCATCTGTTTTGATTTCTGCCTCTTGATGCTTCCACTGTACAATAAGAATTTGAGAATTATTAAGCATTTCTGATTTGAGCATATTGGCTGGATGGTTAAATATTATGCTTGGTAGAGTTCACACAACAAATCATGGCTGACAGTTCACAGTGGCTGGGTTTGAATAACATCCTTAGCTTTAGAGAAACTATCCAGAACCAGCCCCTACCCCTAAAATCAAGCAAAATCAAATCCATTCATCAGCAGAAACAAAGGATTTAGCTAAAAAAGTCAGCTAAAAGCAAGTTTGCAGGCTAGATTGAAAGAGGGAAAAATTATCCTGAAAGAAAGCATTGGCAAGCAGTTCCCATATTGTTGCCAATACATAGACACGTCAATGAAGAAGTTATAGATGAGGGCTAGGAATCAAGCTTGATTGGAAGAAAATTTTCTAGGGTTTGAATATAATTCACACTGTAAATTAAGAAGAAATGGAATTAGTTCCTAGATATGATCATAACTTTATTTCTAGAGTTTTTTAGAGTAATATTTTTTTAGGCCATCCCAGATATAGCAAAAGTTTTCAGCTTTCAAGATCTCCAGATCTTTTCATTTGGAAAGATTTGTTTCTTCTATTTGCCACCTACCGTGTGAGGCTGGAGGCAGTAATGGAGTGCCTGCGTCAGTGCCATTTTTCCAAATGTAGAAATCGTTTGCACTCTTGGTGGAGGCTGGTCATCGTGGTTCCTCAGTTGTTGGGAAAATATTTTACAGTTCTCAGGGGAACAGCTATCTTTTTAGAAGCATACATTGTATAGATTCCAAATTAAGTGTGTGGCATGCATTTCCTACTGAAAGCAGTGGGATTTCAGTTCAACTAGAACACTCTCTGGGTGAGACAGAGAAAAGAGGATTAGAAAGAAAAGAAGTTGCAGGTGAAGAGAAATGCTCTGAATAAACGGGGAAAAGTTTTTACTTAATTTTGTTCCAGTGGTTGGAAAAATTGCTGCCCCAAATAACAAAGCACTGCATTAATACTAGTCAAAACACATATTAAATATTCACAAACAATGTTACAGGATTAAGCTCATTGCTAGGGGAACCCTCCCCCATATATTTTCTCACGTCCATTTCTCTGACAAATGAGTTTGAGATCTCCCAGATGCTTGAGAAACACCACATGGGCTAGTCTTTGTGATTGATCGTTTTCACTTTAGTCAAGCTGATCACAAAAGACATAGTTCAAAGCTGTGCTCCTTAAATCAAGGAAAAACAGTGGAAGATTGCGACCTGAAAAACAAGACAATTTCTTTTTTTTTTAATATTTATTTATTTATTTATTTATTTATTTATTTATTTATTTATTTATTTTGCTGTAAATAGGAATGGGAATAGGAATGGGATAGGATAGGATAGGATAGGATAGGATAGGATAGGATAGGATAGGATAGGATAGAATAGAATAGAATAGAATAGAATAGAATAGAATAGAATAGAATAGAATAGAATAGAATAGAATAGAATAGAAGAGTTGGAAGGGACTTTGGAGGTCTTCTAGTCCATACCCCTGCTCAGGCAGGAAACCCTATGCAATTTCAGACAAATGATTGTCCAATCACTTTTTAAAAAAGTCCAGTGTTGGAGCATTCACAATTTCTGAAGGCAAGTTGTTCCACTGATTAATTGTTCTGTCAGGAAATTTCTCTTTAGTTCTAAGTTGCTTCTCTCCTTGATTAGTTTCCACCCATTGCTTTTTGCCCTACGCTCAGGTGCTTTGGAAAATAACTTGACTCCCTCTTCTTTGTGGCAGCCCCTGAGATATTGGAGTGGTGCTAATAGCGTGAAAAGAACCTTGGTAGTTGAGCGTTCCTTGGCGTTGCGAAGAGATCGACCTGTGGTTGGCCGAATCTCTGAACTATGTCTTGAAAGATGTTCGGGTGGAGCTGCCACTCTGCGGGATCTAGCGTTTGTCTGCTGAGCTAGTCTGCTGTTGTATTTTCCTGACTGGATATATGGTCCGCCTGGAGAGAAAGAACGTGGTGCTCCGCCCAGGACAAGATCCTCTCTGTTTCCGCCATCAGCAACCGGGATTTGGTTCCCCCTTCCCGGTTGATGTGCGCCTTGGTGGTGACATTGTCGGTCAGAACCAACACATGTTGATTCTTCAATGTCGGTTGAAAGGACTTTAGCGCAAGGCGAACAGCCCTCAGCTCCAGCAGATTGATGCTCAACTTCCTCTCCCTCGGGGACCAAAGACCCTGAGACACTTGCCTGTCCAAGTGGGCCCCCCAGCCCTGTAGACTTGCATCCGTAGTCAGTATGCGCCTTTCCGGATCGAAAAAGAAGCAGCCTTTGAGGACTGCCGGGGAGATCCACCATCGGAGGGAGAGACGTACATGAGGAGGGACGACAATGGCATAATGAGACGATGCTTGCCCTTTCCTTTGGAAGGGGAGGAGAAGCCATTGGAGGGGTCGAGAGTGCCTGCGAGCCCAGGGGACAATTGCCAGGCAAGACACCATTTTCCCCAACAACTGCGACAAGAGGAGAACCGGGGACTCCTTCTGCGACCTGACCAATTTGACCATGCTGACTAGACTCCGAATTCTGTCCGGAGAGAGGAAGACCTGTCCCCTCACTGAATTGATGACTGCCCCCAAATGAAGAATTTGAGTGGCCGGAACTAGCTGACTTTTCGGGTAGTTGATCGAAAAGTCCTTCTTTTCACTCCTAGTCCTTCTTTTCATCAAACTAGATATACCCGCAAAAGTATTGATATACTTTTGAAAACTGGCATAAATCCCTAGACTACGATACAGGTAGTCCTCGACTTACAACAGTTCATTCAGTGACCATTCAGAGTAACAACGGCACTGAAAAATGTGACATGACTATTTTTCACATGTATTACCACTGCACCATCCCCATGGTCACGTGATCAAAATTCATACACTTGGCAGCTGATTCATATTTGATGAATGTGTAAGATGAGTATTTGATGAATGTGTAAGACAGACACGTGCTCTGTATTACACATTGGCAAAAAAAAAAATCAGAACACCAAATACAAGCTGGGCGGATTCAATCTCATAGACGACCCTCACTCTGTCAAGGACCTTGGAGAACTCATCTCAAATGATCTAAGTGCCAGAGCTCACTGTAACAGCATTGCCAAAAAGGCATTTAGAGTATGCCTTGTGAAGCCTCTTCTCCAGTAATACTGTACTGCAAACTAGAGCATATAGAACACTTGCTAGACCAATTCTCAAATACAGCTCATCTACCTGGAATCTGCACTGTATTTCAGACATTAATACAATTGAGCGAGTCCAGAGGTATTTCACGAGAAGAGTACTTCACTCCCCTGATGACAACAGAATACCTTGTGCCACCAGGCTTTAAATTTTGGGGTTAGACAACTTAGAACTACGCCGCCTTTAGTCTGACCTAAGAGTAGTACACAAAATTATCTGCTACAATGTCCTACCTGTCAATGACTACTTCAGCTTCAACTGCAATAATACATGAGCACGCAATAGATACAAACTTAAGGTAAACCGCTTCCAAATCCATTGCAGAAAATATGACTTCAGCAACAGAGTGCTCAATGCCTGGAATGCACTACCTGACTCTGTGGTTTCATCCCCAAACCCCCATAACTTTAACCTTAGACACTCTACTGTTGACCTCACCCGATTCCTAAGTGGTCTGTAAGGGGCGTATATAAGAGCACCAGTGTGCCTACTGTCCTTGTCCCCATTTATTCGTATCCATTTCCTGTATTCATAGTAATGTTTATACTTATATCTGTTATACATGTTTGACAAAATAAATAAATATTTGTGATGGTTGCAGTGTCCCATGTGATCATCTTTTTCAACCTTCTGACAATGGGGAAGAAAAGAGTTACTTAACCATTTTAATAACAACTGCAGTGATTCACTTAACAACTGCGGCAAGAAAGGTAATAAAATGGAGCAAAATTCACTTAACAATTGTCTCGCTTAGCAACAGAAATTTTGGCCTCGATTGCGATCATAAATTGAGGACTACTTGTATTTGTACAATTGAATTAGTTTAAAATTATTAATCCCATGGAATGGCGCTATCACAAAGCATGCAGCTATGGTGAGGAAGCTCACCAAATGAGATTATGGTGACATGAGATTTTATTAACATATATGGACAGGATTCCCAGGTCTGTCCTATTTTCATCCTCATCATCTCCCATTCAGTATGGATTGTATGAAAGTATGGACAAATGTATCACTGGGATGCCAACCTCTTTGAGATGGATATAACATGGCAAGAAATTGAGTATTGAACCTATCATGTTCTGGTTGACTCCTTTCAAGACTGCATTCCCATATCACCTGTATTACAAATTACTATCCAAATTGCAAATCTATAGGCATCAAAGCCAATCTTCTGAAACTTCCAAAAGAATTTTCTTCCAAAAGCACCATGCTTAAGGTTAAAAAACTACATACCCGCTTTGAAAAAGGAGAAACACATCTGTAGAAAAACATTCATTTTAAAAACCTAGGTTAAGTCAAAGTAGAACTGTTAATAATTCTGTTAATCATAATTCATGCTTTACTACACTTGCGAGAGCACGATGCTTAGTAGTTAAAGATACTGAGCCTGTCAGCTGGAAAGCTGACAGCCAAGGTTTCAGACCTGAGTGCCATGTGATGGGGTGAGCTCCGGTGCCTGCCTATCTAGCAATTCAAAGCATGCAAATGTGAGTAGATAAAGAGGTACCAGTTCAGTGGGAAGTAAAGGTGTTTTGTGTGCCTCAGTGTATAGCCATGCCTGGCTACATGACCCTGGAAGTGTCTTCAAACAACAATGGCTACCTCAGCTAAGAAATACAGATGAGCACCACTCCCTAGAGCCAGAGATGACTGTACAGGGGAAACTTTCACCTTTTGCCCATTGATAGGTAGGTTTATTTTCCAGTGTAAATAGAGACACTATTTATAACTTATGTTCACCAATTATCTGTTGCCTCATCCCCCAACCAACATTGTTCCCATACTTTAACAGGAAATATTTCTAATAAGACCTGTGAAAAATATTTCAGATTTATTTTGCAACTGGAATTGATTAGTTGAATTGTCTCTTCAAAAATATGCAAGTTAAAAAAAAGAGTTTTTGTAAGTGTGTGTGTGTGTGTTTATAAAGAATTGTAACCAGTACCAATGTCTTTTGCAATGTTATCTGCAAATCTTACTCCATTTGTTATTATTGTCCTTATATTCATTTGTTCATTGAGATGATGGTTTGGGGCATTATGTTAAAAAAAAAAAAGATATTTTCTGGCTTACAACCAAATTAGGCCTGGCAGAGGAGGAAAGGAAAAGAAGAAGAAAAATAAAAACATAACAAATGCCAATTAAAATGAACAACAACAACAAAAGACATTTTTTTAAAAAAAATTGATTTATATGCCACCTTTCTCCGGAGATTCAGGGCGGCTTACAATGCGTTAAGCAATAGCCTTCATACTTTTGTATATTTATACAAAGTCAGCTTATTGCCCCCACAAACTGGGTCCTCATTTCACCTACCTTAGAAAGGATGGAAGGCTGAGTCGACCTTGAGCCTGGGGAGTTTCGAACTGGTGTAATTGCAGGCAGCTGGATGTTAAATGCTGCCTTAGTAGGAGGCATTAGCCTCCTACACCACTCAGGCTCCTTCAGACCATGACTAAAATAAGAGCTGTTTATAATTTCTAACTTCAAAAGTAGGAATCAACTAGATTAATGCAGAAAAATCCTTCTGGCAGATGCAGTTATAGCATAAAAATATTTTTCATAGAAGAGGTTGAAAAAGATGATTGGTGAGCTCAGGACTTGTGGAGCTGGAAGCAAGAAGGAGACCCTCCCCACTTATTCCAGGGAAAATCAAATACAGATAGTCCTCTTCTTACCACCACACTTGAGCCCAAAACTTCTGTTGCTAAACGAGGCTTTTGTTAAGTGAATTTTGCCCCATTGTACCACCGTTCTTGCCACAGGGTTGTTAAGTGAATCTGGCTTCCCCATTGACTTTGCTTGTCCGAAGGTTACAAAATGGGATAACATGACCCCGAAACACTGCAACTGTCATAAATATGAATCAGTTGTCAAGTGTCTGAATTTTGATCACATGACCATGGGGACGCTGCAAGTAAATTGCCATATGGCTTTGGTCCTGACTTACCTTTTCTGATAAAAAGCTGCCTGGTTATTCAGAGAAGTAGAAGAGGCCATTGGAAAATGCCCCTGTTATTAGAAGCATGGCCTTCCTAATGAGTTCTTTTTCCCCTATAACTCTCCACCCTGATGATCCTTCACCTCCCAGCATTTCATAAACAGAAAAACCTCTCTCGCCTCTTTCATTTGCCAAACTGAACAGCTAAACTGATTCAAATTCTCTTTGTTTTAATTTTTATTTGATTTTAATTGTACTGATTTTATTGCTGTGTTTTATGTGTTGTATGCGTTTTACTAATGGAAGAAGCCACCTTGACTGCTTATATTGGCTGAAACTCAGGCTCCATATTTTACAGTCAACTTCATATAAATAAAGTCTACGATTTCCACAATACATGGTTAATCTGGTTTTTTAAATAGGAAATGAGCTGAGCTAACTGAATTGCATTAAGGATGTTGACTCTTGTTAGCTCCTCTCTGAGAAATTTAATCAGGCAGTCATGGGTCATGTGCAGTGATTTCCATCAGAACCTGTGCTTTCCTCAGAATGACAAAACAAATTTTCATTAGGACAAATCATAAACATTTGAACATTCATCCTGTTGATGCTTACCTCCTTGTCTCTGTCAGGCTTGGGGAAATTTCAAAATCTGAAAAAGTGCAAGAAATGGAAGAGTAAAACAAAAATTCTAAAGGGCAGAAAGAACCACCAGAACATGCCAGTAAAAAGTGTTCCTATTGGCCTTAAAAGAGATCATGCTGAGAAAATAGGAAATGAAAATGATAAACTAGGATGCAAACATCCTCATTTCACTTGTATGAATATTTACATGAACCCTCAGAAAACAGTCAAATAAAAAAGTTCCTTGAAACTTGCTGACAGTGAGTCACATATCTATTGAAAACAAGGAGCAGGAAAATGAAAAGCATTTCTGCGCTAATTATTAGAATGGAAGTGAAAAAGAAACGGCAACAATAATAACTTACATTAATTTTCTCTATATTGCAATTAAAAAGATGCAAACTGATACAAACTAAAAAATGAAGACAGAAAGTGCCGAAAAGAAAAAAAACTAGAAAAGAAAGAAAAATAAAATATAGGAAACAAATATATATAGAGAAATTATTTCCCTGTTCCAATAAATCTAAACAATTTTAGTAACTTATCTCCTTCTTTTAAAATACAACCAATGATCTCATCTGCCCATATCTCATCTCTTATCTATAAAAACAATCATTAAAGTCTTGTCATTCAGTTATGGTCAGCAAAAGTCCACTAAGGGTTACCAGAAATAATAACATATTTATTTTAATCTGGGTCAAATACATCAACTTTATATTCTTTTAACAGTCTTGATATTTAATCCCTCCAAATAATGTCTTATAACTTAATTTTTTTTTCTTTGTTCCATCTCGCAAATTTTTTTAACAAATCTTTTTTGCAAATACAATATAGGAAAATTATGCAGGTCATGCATTTGGTTTGTTATTTCTATATCCTTTTCATTATCAAGACATCTGCCAGTTTCATTTGCATGTCCAGTGTAGCATTTTTTTCCATATCATTTATGTAGCCTGTCATTTTTAAATCCACTTTCAGACTCAGTCTTACCCAGCAAAACTTTCATAATAAGACAAGACTAAGAAATGAATGGGATACTCTGTTAATCTGAAAAATTAAACTTGCACTTATATCTAATTCAATTCATCTAATATAATTAATTTGCACATTACATTTTAATTTCTTAATATGACAACTGTTTAATACATTTCCTCTTACATCCTATTGTTAATTACAATTTGGCTTCTACTCAAAACTTTAGTGACTGCATATAATCTTACAATCCTGGTTTTACATCCCAATTCACCACAGATATCCCAGATTGCATAATAACCTTTCCCAATCTGTTTTTCTCCAGATGGTGCTTGCATCCCAGCTTTCTGGAGGACATCAGGTTAGGTGAGGCTACCCAAAAAGGATACCAGGACAGGCAAAAGCTCCTTTGTATGTACTAATATCATTATGGTAGAGTAGCACAGGCCCATAATATTGTTAGAAATGTTTAAATTGTATCACTAGCTATTAAACATTATATAAAAGACATCATTCCATTCCATACATATTTCAGCATATTAAGTTTACACTTTCCTAATTTAAAATTTAAAATGCAAATTTAATTTTTGTTCTGGTAAGTTAGGGGCTGCCACAAAGAAAAGGCCGTACCTGGAGGCAGGACAAGAAGCAATGGAAATCACCAGGCGAGAATCAATATAGCAATAATAAATTTCCTGACAGTTAGAACAATTAATCAGTGGAACAGTTTGCCTTCAGAAGTTGTGTATACTCCATCACTGGAAGTTTTTAAGAAGAGAATGGACAATCAGTTGTCTGAAATGGTATAGGGCTGTGATGGCGAACCTATGACATGCGTGCCAGAGGTGGTACTCAGCACCCTCTCTGATGTTGCCCTAGTTCAGCTGTTGCCCTAGTTCAGCTCTGCTGCGCATCCATGCACACCTTCCATCAGTGTTGTGGCCCATCAGCTAGTAGCTGATTCTGACAGCGAGGAGGCTGGTGTGGTGCTGCGCCAGCAACCTGTGCAGCTGGCACTTGAGTCGGACAATGATGAGGCTGGAAAAGATGTGGTGCCAGAGGCGGGGATTCAGCCAGGGCCTTCAGAAGCTCCCATAAGTGAAGAGGAGGAAGAGGAGGAGCCTCTTCTCAATGCACAGGCACGTAGAGCTGCCAAAAGGCAGGAGTGTCTCCTCAGGAGGAGGTCTCCTCTAGAGTAAGGCTTGGAGCTAATTGGCCACTCCCTTAGCCTATTTAAGGAAGGATGACGACTGAGGCAATTTGCAGGGAACAACTTCATTCACTCTCCTTCGTGTCTTGATCTTAGTTCTCTGCAAATTGCTTCTGGGCTTTCTGCCAACCATAGTAAGATTACGATTATTTATTCTTTGGATTCTTGTAGACTGTTAAGAAAGTTAATTAACAGCCTTTGTTTGAAAAAGACTGACTTAATTTAGTAAACTAAGGTTTGTACAGACTTTGTGTGTGCTGCGTTCTTTGGGGTCCATAGTTGGGGCAGAACAGCCAGCCAGCTGGTCTTTGGGTCTCTGCCGCGCATACACAAGGTATGTGTGGGCCGCACATGCATGGATGGGGGGGCATGCGGGTGGTGTGCGTGCATGCGAAGAGGCAGGACACATGCAGAGGCATGTGCACAGAGGAGGGTGCATGCGCAAGGGGAGCACATGCATTGCATTTTGGGGTTTGGGCATGCACATACTTGTGCATGCCCAAACTTGTGCACACTGTGGGCAGTCAAATTCAGAAAAGGTTAGCCATCACTGGTATAGGGTCTCCTGCTTGTATCAGAAGTATGAGAAATATGACTGATACTTCCTCCTGTTCGAAGAGGCTGAGTGAGAAACAATGAACCAAATAGATTTGCTTTGTCAGCTTTCAGGGGTACTCTGCACCATTCATATAGTGACCCATTTAGCACCACCACCAGGAAGGATGGTGGAATTTTATTGTTCCCTTGTCAGATAAGCAAAATGGCACCTCTGCCTCTGTTGCCAACTTCTGTACCATCACTATATTAGTGAGTCAACAGTTGCTCAAAGAATGATAGTATATTTGTTTACATCTTTGATTGAGGCTAATGCTGGGCTGAAACCTGTGGTGAGATCCTCCCAGCTTAACAACCGGTTCAGTGATCGCGCGCTTTGCGCGCATGCACAGTTTGAACAAATCTTCACTTCTGGGTTTCTTTGGGGGAGTAACACAGCTGATTTGTGCAGCAATCGGCTCTGCCACGCGAATCAGCTGAGGAGAAAAGGTAGGAAAATAGCGTGGGTGGGCGGGTGCGCTCATCTGATTGTCGGGATGAACCAGTTCGCTCCCAGCTGATCATCAGAACTACAGGTTCGCCCAAACCAGTCCAAACCGGTAGAATCCCACCACTGGCTGAAACTGTAATCAACTAGGTACAATCAAGTTGATGCAATCTTCACTGAAAGCAGTTATGTTTAAACTGTTTCAAGTACCTCCAGAATATTTCCATAAACTGTATTATCACTTTGATATGATTGCATCATCTGAAGTTGATAACCATTGAATTATGTTTATCTTTACTCTTTTTCTCTCACTTTAAGCTTTCCTCCATGCTTTCTTCCTTTTCTAGCTTTTTTTTCGACACTGCCTATAAAACATTTTACTAACTTTGCTGTTCTTAGAGGGAAAATATCTAAGGGTTTACATTTGGCAAGCATCACACTGAAAGTGTAAAACACAGCTGGAAAATATATATAATGAGACAACTTTATTGTGTAGCCAAACAGTTTTGTTGCCAAAAAGAATAAGATAACAATATGGGAACTTTTTTTTTTTTTACCAACTAAATGTGATGCCCTATTTAAAATAGAACTGTGAAAATTAAATTAGCCCACAGATGACCTCTGGGCACAAGAAGAGAGATCGTATCTGTGATAAATCTCATTTGCATATTTACTGAACGGCGTAGTGTTTTTTTAGTGTTCTGCTAATCTTGTTAAAGTCAAATTTACAACCTTGCACGCACAAGCATGGATACACACAGACCTTGTGAACTTATCGTACCATCCTATCTAGAAGAAAACCGATCACTAATGCTGGGCTGAATCATGGGAGGGTCGCCATCTTCTGATAAAGTTGGTTCTTTCTTCATCAGTTTTGCAATGAAAGGCTCCATTTCAAGGCAAGAAGACTTTTCAGAGGGCAAGACGTTCCAAGTGGCAGCCGCCTCATGATGCACCAAGTAAAAAAGTGCAGAAGTTGGAATCCACCAACTATGGAAGTTCTTCCCTCACTCTGAATCCCAGCCAGATTAATTCCTTTGGAATTAATCTCCACTGAAGTCATGGCAAATGGAAAACAGAATGATTTTATAGATAACACTATTTTTGACACAGCAGTTGCCTTTAGTAGCGTGGTAGGGTCTGTAGGAAAATAGTCATCAGATGCTTCAGAACAATGCCGGGGTAATCAATAGTATCAAAAGCTACTGGAGAACCTGAAACAGGGATAGATAATCTGGTGTCCTCCAGAAATGTATTGGATTTCAATTCTCATTACCCCAGTCAGCAGGTCTCATAGGAAGACCGTGGGAGTTGTATTCCAAATCAGTTAAATTGTTCTCCTACAGATTCAAAAAAGTCATACTCTTTTTTTGGGACAGATAATCAATCCTTGATAAAAATTCTGTCTGTCTTGAATGCAGGGGATGATGGGAATGGCATCAAACTGGGGAAGATACAGTAAAAAAATTCCTCCAAACGTATCTCAGGATGACAAAATACTGCCTACCTGAAGAGTTTGATCAAGCAATAATAATAAATTTGAAATGAAATGTCCTTCTTTCCCCAAACCCAGTTAAAAGATTCTTTCATTTAATTTATTTATTAAAAACATTTAATCACTCAAGCTCTGGGCAACTTCCAATCAAGGATCAGCTTTTTTGATATTCCTCCTTGATGCAATCTTATTTTGATCATAGAATCAAAGATAGTATTTAACCACTTGCTGACAAACTTCAGATTCCTGTATAAAGAGGCAAAAATTCACTTGGGAATTCACTTGTGTACAGAGCCTCAGGTTGCTGCCCTACAAGGTGATGTAAACCAGTGGCCCCCAATCTTTTGGGCACCATGGACCGGTTCCGCGGAGAAAGGTTTTTCCACGGACCAAAGGGGGTGTGGTTTTGCGTACAGCCTGCATCCAAAGATGGGGCTTTGCTTGTTTGTGCGGCTCAGTTTCTAGCATACCACAGCCCAGTGCCGGGCCATGGACCAGGGGTTGGAAACCCCTGATGTAGACTATATAAACCTAATTGGAGTACCAATAGGTAACACAGGTCACACATTCTCCTATACTTCTCTTTGGCAGTAAGAGACTCCACTTCTCCCTCCTTTATCAGAAGTGATATGATATTATTGCCAAGTGTTGTATTGCTAAGTCTTTTTCACCTTCTGACTCAGGGGTGTCAAACGCAAGGCCTGTGGGCCGGATCTGGTCCACAGGGTGCTTAGATCTGGAGCCATCCTGGAAACAGCAAAGGACCAGCCTGCAGTACATCTGCCAGCGAAAACAGTGCTTGGGAGGACCAGACGTGGCCCTTGCGAGCTCCATTTTCACTGGCAGGAGGCCGTAGCAGCTGAAAGCGGAGCTTGGAAGGGCCATGCGCGGGGGACCCCTAAACTCCATTTTTGCTGGCAGAGCTCTCAGGCCATCACAGGCTTCCCCTGACATGAGTGATGTTGAGCTGGCCACACCCACCCCAGCCCCCCAAGGTCAAACACAATCCTGATAAGGCACTCAATTAAATCAAGTTTGACACCCCTGTTCTAGCTGATTAGCAATTTTCAAGGTTGTTTTTCTTTTTTTTTAATTGAAAAGTTTTATAACAATACAAAGTAAAAACATTTTCCCCCCTCCCAACATCCCCCCCCCTTTCTCCCCCCCCTCCCTTCCCTGACTTCCCAGAGTAAAATACAGGGTATTTTTTAAAAAAGAGAAACAAAGATCACCTAAATTAATCTATCTATCCTAAAGTTAACAACCCCGCCCCCCCAGGATCTTAACTCCAATATAATTAACACAACATTTCTGTACTTTTGTTTCATTCATACGCAATTTGGTGTCTTCTCATTTGATACTTATTCTGGATATAGTTAATCCATTTTGTCCACTCCAAAATATATTTTTCCTGCGTATGATCTTTCAAGTATGCTGAGATTTTTGCCATTTCAGCTAAATTTATTACTTTTAAAGTCCATTCTTCTACAGTGGGCAAAGAGTCTTTCTTCCAATATTGTGCAACCAGCAGTCTAGCTGCTGTTATTAAGTTTAAAAGCAATTTCATCTCTAATACTATACAATCATTTGTTATACCCAACAGAAACAGTTGTGGGGTAAATTTCAACCTCTTTTTCAAAATATTCTGCATTACCCACCAAATTTTAATCCAAAATGCTTTGATCTTCTTACAAGTCCACCATATATGATAGTAAGTTGCATCTTCACAATCACATCTCCAGCATTTGGCTTGTACATTAGGATACATACATGACAATTTCTTTGGGTCTAAGTGCCATCTATAAAACATCTTATAAAAATTTTCTCTTAGGTTTTCAAGGTTGTTTTTCACTGATTCCATTTGACTATTTGGTCCTCCTCTGAAGCCTGGTGTCTGAATAGTGACTTTCAATTGGCTGTCAGATTAAAATGCACTGCAACTTTTGATTGATGGACTGATTGTGCATGTATGCATGCACGCATGTACAGTATACTGTCTCCAGGCTGGTTAACTATAGTTCATAATAGTCTCTGTTTTATTAATTTTTTATTTTATTAATCATATTTCTATGCCGCCCACTCTCCGAGGACTCTGGACGGCTTACAACAATCGACAGTATACTAAACAGCATATTGCCCCCAACAATCTGGGTCCTCATTTTACCCACCTTGGAAGGATGGAAGACTGAGTCAACCTTGAGCCGGTGAGATTTGATCTGCTGATCTGCTGAACTAGCAGTCAGCTGAAGTAGCTACACTACACCACTCTAACCACTGCGCCACCTTGGCTCTTGTTATGAGGCAAATGAATGGACGGTAGCAATATTCTATATATTGGCAGTGCTGTGGAGCAAGTCGAACATGTACTCCAATCTTGCATCTTGAGACAAGGTGAACCTTATTTAATTTCACAAACAGGAAAAAGGGCAGGGTTATTTTATGTATCTCCTGCCTGGGAGACAGGCAGTCTTTGAGGCATTCTCAAACCCAAGAAAATAAAAATCATAAGGAGCTAGGCCCAAGACTAGGCCTTTGACACAACCTCTTTCCCCTTCCCTTGTAATTCACCAATAAAGGTATATGTCTGTATCATCTTATAGTCCCTTCACGACGATTCTGGAACAATATTACAGCACTTACAGGATTCAGTTCAAGACTATAATTAGATGGATGATTGTAAAGATGCTGAAGCTACCATTCAGTTCATCAGAACAGGTTATTTTTCCACTTTACTAGCTTGGGGACTATGACTGCTCTCTGCGTAAACTTTCTTTTTTAAGATTAAAGAACATTGTTACATGAAACAATACTTCAAATTAGGTCTGTACAATCAAAGTCTTCAGAGTTACATGGGCCTATTTTTCTTAAATGGGCTTCTGCAGAGATTGTCCAAATGCTACCCAACCCAATTGTAAATTTAATTTAATTTTAATGTAGTGCACATAGAGAATAATCATATTCTATATATTAACTTTAGAGCATTTCATTCATTTTTTTAACCTTGATTCTATTCAGTTCCATATCTACGCCTTTCCTATTTTGAGAGAGAATCGTGCTTAGTTTGGAGGAAAAAAATGTGCATCCCTGCCATAAATGCTTGTTGAAAACCATTTTTTAAAGTTTCCACTGAATTTGTAATGCAATGGGCTTCAGACTACAATTTCTGTGGGTTCCAAATGGGATCCTTTGGTTTTTCACATTTTTCCTTCTCATTATCTGCAGGAGGCAAGAACTGAATAATAAATAAATCCAGGGTTGCTAAATAGAATCTGAGTGAGATGAGTGTTCGATGACAAAGATTTGCCGTTTGTTTCCCCAAAGTACAGTTACAACTTATTATATGTTGTAAAGTATATCCATGTAGACTTAAAGATAAAAGTGCAGGAAATGAAACAAGAGTCATTCACTCTAAACTGTGTGCAATTGTCTTTGGATCATCCAAATGTAATTTGCCTTCAAATGACTATTTCAGTCTTCAGGGCATTGAGAGAAATGGAAGAATATTACTTTCATTACTATCTATGAGAAAGAACGTAAAGTGTACACAAAGACACGCTCAACTATATATATATTTGTAATTCTTACACTGAGTTCTTGTGGAAATTATTGCTACAACATGAAAGACTATTTCTTGCGTACTGAGCATGAGATAATAAAATGTATCATCCTAGATGACTTGTGATTTGAGGGTGATATTTAATCAAATGAAGGAAGAGGAAAATTAGATTATGTAGTTCTTCACCCATTCTTTCCCTTAACGATCAAGCAAGAGCTACTAAATTCAAAAATAGAAACTGAAATAGGAAAAGCATTAATTAAAAATAAATTTAATTTAAATTTGTGGTGAAGGAGCATCTTTACAGTATTTTTTAAGACCAAGCATGTCAAAACCTGACTCAGGTCCAAATAGAGTATCCTTCATAATCTGGGACCTTTGGGGAGTTTTGCTTTGTATGAAAAGGAAAAAGGTAGAACCATTCCATGCATCTTGAAGCCCCATCCCTCCTTTTTATTTTTTGAAATATGCACCTAACTCCGAATGATGTATTTAATATCACACCTGATTTTGCCCTTGCTATATGCAGAATATTTTCCTACTTGGGAATGGCTATGGAGTTTTCATCCGCAAATCTAAGACAGACAGCTAAGCAAGCAATAGTTCTAATACATTTATTCCTTTCACTGGAGGCATCCATCTATTTACTTCTCCATAACAAAATAATTCTCTCTCTGCAAACATTGCTTGACCTGAGTGAATTTGTATAATGCCATGCCCTGTCTGTCTCTCTCTCTTACTTCCTCCTCCTCCTCCTTCTCCTCTCCCCCCCCCACACCTCTCCTTATTTTTTTTATGTCCAGTAACTAATAAAAATATGTGCATACATATTAGGTGCACACATATGTATGGATCTATGAAAATCTAATCCGGGTGATTTCACACTCTGAGGGGGAGAGGGCAAAGCAGGAACACCAAGGTGGTGATGGGCATGGAGAAGTGTGGCAGGAGACAGAGGGAAATATTTAACACCAATGCTGCATTCCAGCCTCCAAGGCACGATCTTTGCAGTTGGTGGCCCCAGCCACTTAATGCAAGGTCAGCCTGTAATGAGTCCCATTTCATCCATGATTTGATCTTGGATGAGATGGCAAACAGTGTATGCACAATTGAAATCTAGATAAGGGGGCGGGGGGCATTTCCCATCTCTAAAATGCTAGACCAATTCTTGAATACAGCTCATCTGTCTGGAACCCACACTGCATATCAGACATTAATACAATTGAGAGAGTCCAGAGATATTTCACATGAAGAGTTCTCCATGCCTCTGCTCGCAACAGAATACTTTATGCCACCAGACTTGAAATTTTGGGCTTAGACAATTAGAACTAAGCCGCCTTCGGTCTGACCTAAGTGTAGTACATAAAATTATCTGTTACAATGTTCTACCTGTCAACAACTACTTCAGCTTCAACCACAAAATACACGAACAAATAATAGATACAAACTCAAAGTAAACCGCTCCCAACTCGATTGCAGAAAATACGACTTCAGCAACAGAGTGGTCAATGCTTGGAATGCAGTACCTGACTCTTTTGTTTCTTCCCCAAACCCCCAAAACTTTAATCTTAGACTGTCTACTGTTGACCTCACACCATTCCTAAGGAGCATGCATAAGCACGCCAAGGTGCCTATCATCCCTGTCCTAATGTCCCCTTTTATTTGTATCCATTTCATGTATTCGTAATCATATATCATATGTAAACTTATATCCGTTATCTACTACATGCTTGACAAAATAAATAAATAAATAAATAAAAATTGTATCCTTCTGAACTGCCTCCAGGAGGCAGGAATTGACAATGGGAGGCGCTGTTCTCTTTCAAAGTCATTTCTAAACAATGTGGATCTAGCCCTAAGGCTGTCATATGTAGGGTATCTCATAACTTAATTCTCTTCTTACTTCTACTAAATATCTATATGAAACTGTTAAGTGAGGTCACTCTACAGCATGGGGTTATATTCTATAGGTATGCTAATGATACTTGGCTTTAGATATCCAACCCAGACAATACAAATGACATTGTTGAAGTTGTTATCCAGTATCTGGAAGCAATTACAGTCTACTTGGAGAAAAGGATAAGCTCAGTGCTGGCAAAATTGACTCTGGGTCTTCAGAGCTCCTCGATCTGGTGGTTTCTCAAATTTAACTTTTGATGGGTAGCAGACCCCCAACAGAGGCAATGTGCAATGTAGAGATTCTTATGGCTCTGTATTGTGGACTCATGGTTCCATTCAAAGAGGAAGTGGCAGCTATTAGCTAGGGTCCATTCCCTTTCCATGGATTCCTGTTATGCATCAATTGCACTCATTCCTGGAACAGGAGGCTATGCCATCAGTGAAATCCTAGTCACTTTCCAGTTAAATTACAGCAACATGTTGCATGTGAGGCTGCCCTTGGAAAATATTTTAAAACTTGAACTGGTAAATATAGTTTGGGGGTGATCTAGGGGTGAAATCCAGCAGGTTCTAACATGTTCTGGAAAACCAGTAATGGAAATTTTGAGTAGTTCAGAGAACTGGCAGATACCACCTCTCGCTGGCCCCAGAGGGGGGAGGGAATGGGGATTTTGCAGTATCATTTACCTGGAGTGAGGTGGGAATGGATATTTTGCAGTATCCTTCCCCTGCCACGCCCACAAAGCCACACCATGCCCACAAAGCTACGCCCACAGAACCGGTAGTTTAAAAATTTGGATTTCACCACTGGAGTGATCCAAAATTTGTTTGCGCTGCAGCACTGCTGCTTGATGTAGATTGGCTTGCAATGTGCTTCTGTGTATAATTCAATGTTTAGCATTACCTTTAAATACCAACATGGCACAGAGCCAGGTTACTTTGGGGACTGTCTATCTCTGAGATTTCCACCAGAGCTGACAGGATGGTGTGCGCCAGGAACTCTCCATTAAAGCACTGTCATCTTGCAGGAGAGAGAGAGAGAGATGTGTTTTCTCTCCTACACTGCCTGTTGAGAACAGCCTTCTCCCTGAGAGTTGGATGGCTCCACACCTTCTCAAAGACTGTTAAAACCTGGCTTTTCCCCTGGGTATTAGGGAGGGCTAGGGGAGCCAGATAAACTGTTTTTGCAAAATTACTAGATACTGTCTTGGTGTTCTTTTTTTTTCTTTTTGCCTTGCATTATTTTAATTGTTTATGGATTTTTAATATATATATATATTTCTTTCATATGGATTGTTCACTACCCAGAATTACATATTTAAGTCAGGTGGCAATATAAATTTTTCCAAGTAATATGTGTAAAATGAAATAAGCCACATCAGAAGCATTGATACTGGCTTGGGTTTGACTTAATTTTGCAAAAGAGCAACCTCATACCTTTCTTAGATTTTATAGGAAAAGCTGCAGTGGTGAGTTTCAAAATTGTTTACTACCGGTTCTGTGGGTGTGGCTTGGTGGGCGTGACTTGGTGGGTGTGGCAGAGGAAGGATACTGTAACATCTCCATTCCAGTGGTGGGTTTCAAAAATTTTTACTACCAGTTCTGTAGGTGTGGCTTGGTGGGTGTGGCATGACTCAGTGGGCGTGCTTGGTGGGCGTACCAGGGGAAGGTTACTGCAAAATTTCCATTTCCTCCTGATTGGCTAGGACTTGGGAGGCAGAGAATAGATGGGGGTGGGGCCAATCAGAATTTTTACTACCGGTTCGCCAAACTATTCAAAATCTCCACCACCAGTTCTCCAGAACTGGTCAGAATCTGCTGAAACCCACCTCATTCCCTCCCCACTCCAGGAGAAGGATACTGTAAAATCTCCATTCCCTCCTCACTCCAGGGGAAGGTTACTGCAAAATCTCCATTTCCTCCCGATCAGCTGGGACTCAGGAGTCAGAGAATAGATGGGGGTGGAGCCAGCCAGAGGTGGTATTTACCAGTTCTCCGAACTACTCAAAATTTCTGCTACCTGTTCTCCAGAACTGGTCAGAGCCTGATGATACCCACCTCTGAAAATTTGGTATGAAGAAACAAGAAACAGAAAATTGATGCCTTACCAGAAAAAGTCCCAAACAGATGCATGCAGGAAGTAGTTACCCAATGGTACAGTTGGAAGAGGTGATAAAGGAGACAAAGAACATCCTATATATGGAAGACTATGATAAAAAAAAAGTGTGGAATCAGGGTATCTTATCCCAAAATCAAATTTTAACAGGAAAGATGCCCTAAAAATGGCAGCAGAAGAAGGATGGACTGGCCACATCGATTCCTACTTTCCCATTAGGTTTTTCCTCTTGATCTTGCTTCTAAGAGTCCCAAGTAGAATGAAAAGTGAGGATTTGAAAGGAGAGCACAGAAAGAATTTCCTTACTACTTTAGGAAGCTCTTTGGTCATCCCTGACCATCGTCTCTCCCTACTCTTCTCTTCCCTTAGATCAGGTCACTGATTATTTACCAAACTTCATATGCTCAGGTTTTCTCATTTTGCTTCCAGTTACATAAAGAGAGCAATTAAGTGCCAAAGCTGATCCAATTTTTCAACCTTGTGCATACAGTTTACACAAAGGAGTGTGGTTTGAACATGCCGAGAGGGAATAGAATGAAGGATTGCATAAGCTTTTTGCACAAAATCTGGAGCCAAGTTAGTGAAGTGTTGCTGCTGTGCTTATCCTGGAGCTAGATTTGATTTGTAAATCCAAAGAAATGTCGGGCATTTTAGGATCAATCCTCCTGGAGCAGTTCCTTTAGTATTTGGGGGCTACATTTAAGTAACTTCACAAATCCAAAACTGATGATCAACAGGTGAAACTGCAGGTGAAACAACAAAAGTGAGTAAGTTGACAGAAGCCAAAAAGAGTTGAACTATAAAACTATAAAATGTGAGCCAGTTCAGTGTAGTGGTTAAAGTTATTGGCTAGAAACCAGGAGACTGTGAGTTCTAGTACTGCCTTAGGCTGATAGACAGCTGGGTAATTTTGGACCAGTCACTCTGTCATTCCCAGCATGACCATGGAAAATCTCTTCTGAAAAAAATTGCCAAAAGCCCTGTATACGTTTATTGAGGCACTCACCGGGCATCAAGACTTGAAGGCACCAAAGCAAACAAACAAAACACTCCCAAATAATTAGTTTGTCAGCAACAATTACCTCCTTTTTAGCAAACTACTCCAGGACATAGAGTAGAGTCTTGGTTATGAAATATCTGTAATATTTCCTCTCTGGAATGCATATTTCCTCTTCTCTCAGCAGAAGATCCAGGAGTATAGAAGGATCCCCAAAACTGTCTGCTATTACAGAGAAATAACACAATGCATATTATGTTATCGATATAGCAGCAGGAGTTACAAAGGTTATTATTCCATATTCCAGGCCTCCTGAGATCCTGCCGGGGTTGTGACAAGCTGGCATCATCAGCTGACTCACTCCTTGGCAGGATAAACACTGAGATGTTTCTGTGGCAATCCTTCCCCCACCCCCAAAATAATCTCTTCAGATCCTGTGATTCCTCTTCATGAGTAATCATCATAATCCTGGAAAATGTTCCAGGGAAATTATATGATTAAATCTGCTTTGCCAAACAGAGCCAGTCTGATGTTGGTCAGAGGTTGGCTGTCAGGCAGAGCCAGAAATGAAGAGCTGGGAGAAGACGTCAGCATTGTGCCTAACACAGTATGTCAAGTGCTATTGAGATAGTAAAAGTGTTGCTACTTTTAGGATTTTGTCAGAAATCCTATTCAGGCATTTGAAAACTCTAGAGGACCAATAAGGCCTATACCTCCACACTGACATCTTTCAAAGGAAACCAGCTTCCTGCAAACTTTTCCACATTTAACACAGATGAGCATATATTCCTAGGAGAAAAGCCTTTGTGTGAATGACTATATATTCAATGGCTTGCAAATGAACAAGCTAAAAACACAACTTTATTCTTTGGAGCATATTCTATTCTATTCTATTCTATTCTATTCTATTCTATTCTATTCTATTCTATTCTATTCTATTCTATTCTATTCTATTCTATTCTATTCATCTAATCTAATCTAATCTAGTCTAGTCTAGTCTAGTCTAGTCTAGTCTAGTCTAGTCTAGTCTAATCTAATCTATTGTATATCATCATTTTCCTTCCTTCCTTTGCAATATTTGGAAAGAAAAGAAATCCTGCCACTGCCACAACCCCTCTCTAAGGGATCTACATAGCTCTCATACAGATTGTTATAATTTTATATCAATTTTGCTAAATCCTATGATAACAAATAAATGTGACTCTTACTCTAAAGATTTTCGGAGAGTCTATGAAAATCCAGCTAATCTTCCAGGTCCTAGGGTAGGATGGGCTTCCTTGTAGGTTGTTTTTTGTTGTTAGGAACAACAATGATTTCTTAATTTTTATTATTCCTTGCTTTTCAAATGTAAGCCACCCAGAATCAGTTGGGATGGGGAAGCCTCTGTAAAATATATAGTATAAAATACCTACCAGATTTGAAAAGTACATAACAAATAAAATTAGAACAGAGGACTCAATCATATAGAAATCAAAAGCCAACAACGGTTATAAATCAGAAATATAAGGAGCCCAATCAAATGCCTTGCAGAATATCACCAGGAAATAGGCAAGTTATAATCTAGTCAGAAGCAGGATGTTCCATGGGGGTTGGAAGAAGTATATTCAGATCCATGCTCCCCTGCCTGACACAGGAATGGGATCTTAAGTCTGGGCAGGCATGCAAAGGCGAAACAGATTCCCCTTGAAGAAAACAGTCCTGAGATATCTTGGAGCCCAATAAGATTTTATTAGATCAAAGCAAATCTTTGAATTAGACTCGGAAACCTATTGGTAGCCAACGAAGTGGACAGAGATTAGATCATTATTTTTCTACCACACAACTGTTTTTTCTGGCTTTTAAACCGAGAGTATGTGGGGAAAAAGGTCTTCTGTGCAGGCTACAGAAGGCACTTGTTATGGTCTCTGAATTTTCTCAGAAGTTGAAGAGGCAGTCCAGATGACAGAGGAACCAACAGACAACTAACCCTGAGGGAGACAATGACCTTAGCAAGGGGATGCTGATTCAGATACTGAGACACTGGATTGTGGCAGGTGCGTAGGCGAGAATATGCAAGCAGCTGTGAAAGCAGAGCAAAGGCCATTGGTGTATATTCTTGACAAGAGAGAACAACAAGGCCCCTAAACAAGCCTGCACCAGCCGCTCAGGTTATATCACAGCAGTCTCCAGAGCTGGCTCAGGAATTCTGGGAATTGAAGTCCATAGGTCATAAAGGGCCATAGTTGCTTCAGATCCTTGCTACTCTGCTAGAAGCGGGTCTCTGACTCTGAACCTGCCTTCAAACCCTGAGCTTTGCAATTGGACCATCTTGTGAAAAGCTCTGGCACTTGAACCCAGGACCTTTATGGATAATTGTTGGATTTCTGTCTCTGTCTTTCCCCTAATAGCAGATTACAGATGATTTAGGATTCAACATGCTTTATATACATAGCAATAGCACTTAGACTTATAAACTGCTTCATAGGTCTCTACAGTTCTCTCTAAGTGGTTTACAGAGTCAGCAAATGAGCCTTGGATAGCTCAATAGGCAAATAAGCAGACTAAAGCCTGTTATTAACATCCAGCTGTCTGCAATTGCACCAGTTCGGGTCTCACCAGGCTCAAGGTTGAATAGCCTTCCATCCTTTCTAAGGTAGGTAAATTGAGGAGCCAGTTTGTGGGGGCAATAAGCTGACTTTGTATAAAACATACAAAAGTATGAAGGCTATTGCTTAATGCATTGTAAACTACCCTGAGTCTTCAGAGAAGGGCAACATATAAATCTAATTTAAAAAAATAAAAATAAAAAAATCTGGGTCCTCATTTTATCGACCTCAGAAGGATGGAAGGCTGAGTCAAGCTTGAACTGGTGAGACTCGAACTGCTGGCAGTTGGGAGAATTACTTTGCAATACTGCATTCTAACCACAACGGTTCTATGGTTTGGAAAAAGTAACAGAAATTTAAGTATTCTCTTGAGAATCCTAATCCTGTGCTGCTCACAAAATGGGCTTCAATGGGGAATAGAGACCTGAATTCTGCCAACTATATTTACTTTGCTCTCTTGCCAACACACGTTTTCTATGCTTTCTGACAATAATGGTCTTTTTTGGCCACAGTTTGGAAGGGGGTGATGCCATCTTGCTTATTCCATGATATACTTCTGAGTGTTACTAGCCACAGTAATTGCCTTGCAGCATAAGCTAGTGTTTGCTTTTTCCTGCTTTACTTCACATTCCTGCATCTGTTAAGTCACATCTGTTCTGTGCACCAGTCACTTGCCTATTTTTGGGGTTTAGTGCTCTTTCAAAAGACTGCTAGACCAATATTCTGAAAAACCCATCAGGTTGTAAGTAAGATGTATAGATAGTCCTCCACTTACAACCATTCATTTAGTGACCATCCAAAGTTACAACGGCACGGAAGAATGTGACCATTTTTCACACTTCCACCTTTATAGCATTCCCATGGTCATGTGATTAAATTCTGGATGCTCGGCAACTGGCATGTATTTACGCTGGTTGCAATGTCCTGGGGTCATGCAATCATCTTTTGCAACCTTCTGACAACCAAAGTCAATGGGAAAGCCAGATTCACTTAACAACTTTTATTTATTTATTATTTGTTAGTTCGATTTATATGCCGCCCTTCTCTGGAGACTCAGGGCGGCTTACAATGCGTTAAGCAATAGCCTTCATACTTTTGTATATACCTGTTTAGTAGGGCTTTCGGCCCCCCCTAAGCGGTGTTCTTTTTTATACAAAGTCAGCTTATTGCCCTCAAAATCCGGATCCTCATTTTACCTACCTCGAAAGGATGGAAGGCTGAGTCAACCTTGAGCCTGGTGAGATTCGAACTTGCAGTAATTGCAGGCAGCTGTGTTACTTAACAGTACTTTAGTCTGCTGCGCTACCAAGGCTCATCATACCAAGCAACCTTGTTGCTAACTTAACAACTGCAATGATTCACTTAACAAGTGTGGCAAGAAAGGTCATAAAATGAGGCAAAACTCACTTAACTGTCTTGCTTAGCAAAGGTAATTTTGGATTCAGTTGTGATCAATTGAACCCAAAATATAAGTCGAGGGCTACCTGTACTTCCACACCCTAACTCTAACCGAATCCTGTTAATTAGACAAATTGTCAGGTGGCTATACTTACTGTTTAAGGCAACTCCTCTTGCTCGGCCCCAGCCTACATCTTATTAAGGAAAGTGATTGGTGGTTGGTTTTCCTGCTAGGAGGTGAGACTTAGAATAACAAAGCCAGGAGAATATATAATTGATTTCTTTAACTTGTCGCATACTGAAAATCCAAGGGCAGCATCCGTTACTATACTTACTCTTAAGACAGGCTAGGATTTGGTTCTTGTGATAGCTCAATTCACATTGGTATATTTTTATGCTAACAAAGATGCAAAGGTAACATATTAATTTGACTATGAGAAAAGAACCAATGGGTATTTGTTCACATTTCTCCTGGTTCAGTTAGTCAAGAATGTGCTAATATGAATGCAAAGCAGGGGTGAAATCCAGCAGGTTCTGGAGAACTGGTAGCGGAAATTTTGAGTAGTTCAGAGTACCAGCAAATACTACTTCTGGCTGAGACTTCCGGTTTGGCGTCACGGTGATGCAGTCAGGGAAATGGCGGTGCTCTGATGAGCCCCACCAAAACCTCGGCTGGCTAACTGCCACTGACAGGTCTGCGGCCCTACCCTGTCCTGAAGGGACAGGGGAAAAGAGAGGGACCCCTTGGGTGGCCGAGAGGAACAGGCAAGTTCCTCGGAGGCTGGAGGCAATCCTCTAAGTCAGCGGAGGGGGACGGCATCCTAGAGACTGTGACAGATCGGGACAAGCAGAGAGCAGGAGGAAGGAAGAAAGGACGATGTGCTTCGGAGCCAGGTGAGTGACACCAGCCCAGGCGAGAAACAATGTGTTAACGAGGATAATAAATAAGACCCCCAGCCTTACTTAGCAGCTGAAGATCTGCTTGAAGATTTTGAAAAAAAAAAAAGAAAAAAGAGGAAAGAAGTTTTAAACCCTTTAAGAACTTTATTTCACTAATGATTGATTGGAGGGAACTTCTTATTAACTAAACAGAGCTGGATATTTGAACTTTCTTGTTAAAACTGAAATGAACTTGAAAAGAGAAAAGTGATAATTGAGGATTTGCCACCTTTAAAAGCCAGACAAAGAGATCAAATGGATTGCTACATAAATGTTTCAAAATGGCGATTGAAGCTGTGACTAAATGAAAGTGTTGATTGCCGAAACTTGTTTTTTTTTTCTGAAAAGAACCTATTTGTCTTGTTACATATTGTGGATTACTTTGGGGAAAAAACTATGTTTTTTTGAATTTTGGAGATTCCTATTCTGTCATTTGATGGCTTTACACAAAAAGAAGAAATATAAACTTTAATTAACTAGCACAACAACAAAAGGCTTGGCACAGGACCAGAAGTGGAGAAGGTAATGTTTTACAGGAAACAGACTTTACAATAGAATTAAAGAGGATATGTAGAGTTTTAAGTGTGGAAGTATTGACTTTGAACTGAAATGCATATGGATGGATAAGGAAAAGAAGAAGCAAAATAGATAAATGGTTCAAAATTTAAATGAGCTTTAAATAAAAACAAGAATTATATAGAAATATAATAAAAATAGAAATAGGAAGCTAAGGTGACTAAAAGTGATATGTTCATAAAAGCATAATTTGTTGTAACATGTTTTAGTTTTAATTTGATAACAAAGTGGTGGGTGATAATTATGATCAATTGTTAATGATTTTAGATGATGTACTAAGATACACAGATGGAAGTTATAATTGTGATTGCATTTAACACATGTTGGAAATGATTATCAAGAAATAAATGGGGATACACCCTGGAAGAGTACAGTTGGAAACAGTGGATTAATAGATGACATATGGAAAAAGAAACTTTTATTAAGTTAGTAGAATAGAAGTTGGAGTCAATGGAGGAGAATATGCTGAGAAATCAGCCAAATAATGAAATACTGGAAATCAGCTAAATAATAGGTGGAGTTAAGGAGGAGAATGCTGTCAATCAGCCAAAACAAAGCATGCTGGAAACCAGCCACAACAACTGAAACTGCTAATCAGCCAAATAAAAGGGGGAGTTATGGAGGAGAATATACTGAAAACTCAGCCAAAATATGCTATGCTGGAAATCAGCCAAATAATAGGTGGAGTAATAGAGGAGAATGAGGAGAATACACTGACGAATAATTATTAATAAGGGGTGAAAAAGAAAATATTGCGTGATAATTAAATGAAATGGTTAATTTTGAGATCTCTGTGTAAAAATTTAAGAACATGATAGGATGAATTGGGTTTAGAAAATGAGAAAAATAGAAATAAATTTTGATTAATAAATTGAAATAAAAATTGAGTTGTATACATTAGGAAATTAAGATTTGTGGTGATAAAATTGTAAGGTAACTATATAGATTAATAGAATAGATTGTCTTTGTGTTTAATATTGATGCTAAAAGGAGCAAGGGATAAAAAATTAGATAAAGCGGTATTGAATTCTGACTCATAATTGAATTTATAATTGAATATAAAAATGAGTTCTGCTTTAGGAGATTAGGATGTATGATGAGATAATAGAAAGATTTATTAAGACGTTGGAATTTATGTTAAAATTGTTTGTTCTCATTTGTTAAATTAGTGTACCCATTTGTGACCAGACCAAGACTTCGTTCTTGAAAAAAAGTTCTTTTTTATGTTTATGTTGGAAATTAAAAAAAAAAAATTACAAAAAAACCCTACTACCTCTGGCTGGTCCCAGAATGGGGTGGGAATGGAGGTTTTGCAATATCCTTCCCCTGCGATGCCCACAAAGCCACACACACAAAACCATGCCCACAGAACCAGTAGTAAAAAAATTTGGATTTCACCACTGATGCAAAGGATAAAATAGAACCATTATATTTCAGTGCAACACTATTTCACTCTGTGGATTTCTTTCAGATGTTGCTAGAGAAATAATACTGGATGGGAAAAGTAACATCAAAATAACCATTAGGTAGAAATTTTTAAAAAATGTAACATGCAATACATAACTTTCAAAAAGGCAGTATCAGTTTGAGGAATGTTTTACAAATTTGCCAAAATCTTGGCGATTTTCCATTTGATATTATTGAGGCACAGACTTTAAAGTGCTTTTTATTTTTTTAAAAAAGGGGGAAATGGCTCACTTGTTATTTTTGGCTTTAAGAAAATAAAAAATGCACATTTAATGGAGAAGAGGGGGAAAAATCACTTCATTACGATATCCAATATCTTTTTGTTTAAGAGTAAAAATTATTACTTTGGGGCCGAGAGCCTAAACTACAAGAGCTGTGGTAGATACTAAGTGAATAATAGTGTGATTAAATCAAAATATCTCAGTCACTCAGTTACTCTGTTTCTATTTTTCCCCCTTTCTGTCCCCAAGCTGGAGTTCAGTAATCGATTCTGTAAAATGCGTGAGAACATAAAAATTTTCATTGATAAAACTTGGTTCTCATAACAGAGTTTACACAATCCAGATAAACATTAATGAAAAATCTGCAATAAGTTATTTTTTTTTCATATAAATCTATTAATTTGACTTAGTAACAAATGTAATTATGTGACACCTTTTTTCCATGTAAAAAGGGAGTATTGTGTCAGTAAAATATTACATAACTTTGAGAAGAAAAGGTTTTCCTTTTCAAATTACATTGGGAACCCCAATATCTGCTATGTTCTTCAGTCAGCAAATATGGGATTAGTGTTGCTTTTAAACATTGGCACCTTTTTTTGGTAGTCTAGAAAAGTCTGGATTTAAGCATGCAAACAGCTTCGCCTCATGCTTTTTCCTTGTGTTTGCAAAAGGAGCCATTCAGTGGTGGGTTGCTACCAGTTCACCCTGGTTTAGGCGAACCGGTAGCAGTAGCGGCAAGAGGCTCTGCCCACCCACCCGGACATCATCAAATACGATCTGTGCACGTAGATCTGTAGCAAAGGTAAGTGAAACCCACCCCTGGAGCCATTGCTGAACTCAGGAAACCATGCATGAGGAGGTACATAATATCTCTATGATACAGCAGATGCTTTGTGATCCAAAGCGTTTTTAAGCTGGAAAAAACCTTAATTTATGCAACCTATTTCATTTAAGTCTCTGGGAGGGGCAGAAGAATCATCATCATCTTGAAAAGCTACTGAAAATTATGGAAGTCAATTTTCAACATCTCGGAAGGCTCTCAGTTTGGGAAAGGGAGGAGGAAACTATGTTGCAGTTGATAGACCAACATTCTGATTGGGTTCACACATCGCACTAAGCTGTTGAATCTTAGTTTGCTGAATAAGCTATTGTTCTCAGAGTTTATGCATGCTGAATCACAAACTTCTAAATCATTTTGGATGCATATATTGCACTAAGCTTTACTCAGAACTTCATGGCTTTAAGGCAATGTGTGACCCCCATCAATAAAGCCATTTTCCCACTGGAGGTTTTCAAGAAGATGTTTTATGAAGAGTGTCTTCTTAAGAGCAATGTATGGTATAGGGCAGGGGTGTCATAATGGCAGCCTGCGGGCTGGATGCGTCATCCCACGCCCACCACAGTTCTGCAAATAACTTCCCCGCCACCTTGAAGGAGGCGGTGGTGAGGCCCCTTCTTAAGAAGCCTTCCCTGGACCCGGCTGTATTAGCTAATTATCGTCCTATCTCCAACCTTCGCTTTGTGGCGAAGGTTGCCCTTGATGTGATGTCCTGGTGCCTGGAAGCCGTGCGGATCTGGATGGGGAGAAACAGGCTCATTCTCAACCCATCCAAGACCGAGTGGCTGTGGCTTCCAGCATCCCCATATAGTCAGTTGGCACCAGCGCTGACTTTTGGGGGTGAGTCGCTGGCCCCCACAGAGAGGGCTCGCAACTTGGGCGTCCTTGGAAGAACATATGACGGCTGTGGCCAGGGGGGCCTTCTATCAGGTTCGCCTGATTTGCCAGTTGCAGCCCTTTCTGGATTGGGATGCCTTACGCACAGTCACTCATGCCCTCGTCACGTCCCGTCTGGACTACTGTAATGCTCTCTACATGGGGCTCCCCTTGAGGAGCACCCGGAGGCTCCAACTGGTCCAGAATGCGGCCGCGTGGGTAGTTATGGGGGTGACTCGGCACTCCCATGTAACACCTCTCCTTCACGAGCTGCACTGGCTCCCAGTGGTCTTCCGGGTGCGCTTCAAGGTTTTGGTTACCACCTTTAGAGCGCTCCATGGTTTAGGACCCAGGTACTTACAAGACAGTCTTCTGCCACCGGTAGCCTCCCACAGACCAGTACACTCCCACAGAGAGAGCCTCCTCAGGGTGCCGTCGGCCAGACAATGCAGCTGGCGGCCCCCAGGACGAGAGCATTCTCTGTGGGGGCACCTACCCTCTGGAACAAGTTGCCCCCAGAGATACGGCATATCCCTGACCTTTGCGCTTTCCGAACTGCCCTAAAGACGTTTTTGTTTCAGCAAGCTGGGCTGGCCTGACCTACTCTTTTTTAAAAAACTGTTTTAATTCAATTACTAAAATTAGGGGGTTTAATATAGGGTTTTTAACTATGGGCCAAATTGATTTAATTGGATTTTAATACTGTTTTAAATTTTGTATTTCTGTATTTTATTTGCTGGCTGTCCACTGCCCCGAGTCTTTCGGGGGAGGGGTGGTATATAAATATAATAAACATAAACAACAACAAACAACAAATGGGAAAAAGGTCATGTGACAGCAACATGACGCCGCAAGTTTGATACCCATGGTATAGGGTCTCCTGCCTGGCGACATCAATGGTGACGTGTGAGCAAAGATGAATGCAGCCTGGATGCATTGGCGAGAATTCACTGATGTGCTATGTGACAGACAACTGCCAACCCATCTTATATCTAAGATTTACAAGACAACCATCCATCCTGTTAAACTGTATGGCACTGAATGCTGGGCAGCAACAACAGGGACCAAAAGCTATCTCTATGCAATGGAAATGCGAATGCTCCATTGGATATCGGGCATCTCCCTTCTTGAGCACATCACAAATGACACCATTCAACAGCATTTTGGTGTGGCACCAATTATAGAGAAGATGAGAGAAGGTTGGGTCCGTTGGCATGGGCATGTCCAGAGAATAGTACCTTCCACTGTTTCCAAGACTGCCTACCAACTAGAAGTCAATGGCCAGCAACCTCGCAGGCATCCAAAACAGAGATGGAAAGACATCATCAACAAAGATATGCAAACCATGGGCCTGTGCCCTGGAGATGCAGCTGACCATGCAAAATTGCATTCAATGATCCGAAAAGCGGACTCTGCACTTGCAGGAATACACTAGGAAGAAGAAGTATAGGGTTTCCTGCTTGAGCAGGGGGTTGGACTAGAAGACCTCCAGCCTCCCTTCGAACTCTGTTAAGTGTATATTCTGTATTCTGAACAGAACCATAGCATCAGTGATGCAGGAGGAGGCAGTACTGTATACATAGAATTGGAATAGTGAATGGAATCTAAGAAGGAAAGACAGCTATGAGCTATGATGAAGCTTAAAGGCTTTTCAAGCATATCATTTGTTTTGTCTACAGGGATTTCTATGCTACTCCAGTCTGAACATATCAAACAGATGAGGTTCACAGTAGACTAAATTAGCAAGCCATTATGCTCATCACATTCTGAGAATATAATTCATTTATCATTCAAAGGACATATTCTAAGAAAAAGCAATAGGCAGCTAGGAATCGAATTATAGATTCTACAGACCTCCCAATGAGCAAAGCTCAAAAATGAAGAATGTGTTTTTGTTTACAGATTTTATTTTTGTATTTCTATAAACTCTGGTGATTTTTTGAGCCTGCTTGATGTTCTTTTGTGTAGCTCTTGATTGTTCAACTACATATGGCAAACACCCCAAATCTATAGAGAGGGATATGGATTCCAGTCCTGCTTCGTAATTTGCATTTTAAGTTGCAAGATTTATAAAATTAGCATTATTAAATCACAATTTTCATGGTTTATAGAGCGAGGGTTGTTATCTCTGATCTAGTATCCTACTGAGAAAAATATTCCTCTGGTTTATAGCATCATCTTTTGTACAAGTTCTCTCTTTGGTGGATTGACACAGCTATACTGGGGCCTGAACACCTGCTTCAGCCTCATGTCTCTAAATAGAATTAGAGAAATAAAATCATTATGAAGAAACAGAGGCTGATGCAACTCCGGTTGTAAATAGCACGAATACACATTTATGCATGACTCAAAATAAGCCTGTTCACTCCACTCACTGAAATTTTCAAAAGTAGTTAGGATATGGGAGGTGTATAAATGCTATGTTCAGAACTTGGGTATGGACATAAAAGATTTACAATGACTGCAGGAGGCCGTTTCATTTATTCCTTAAAAACAGTATTTTATCTTTTTCCAATGAGCGAGGCATTTATTTTTAAAATAAAACTAAACAGCTCTCTTTTTCAGGGATATAGATCCGGAATGCAAAAATCTGCCTGTTCACCAGATGGTACTGTAGTTACAGTCATGTCTTTCTCTCTGATGCCACCTAGGAGTCAGTTGGAGTTTTGCAGGCAAGATGTGGTAGCCTTAATCTTCTGATTACAGTGTCTTAAAGGATGTAGCTGTTCGTTTTTTGTTTTGTTTTGATCTTGAAAACAACTGATGTTGTTTACATGAACACATGTTATTTTTCTAGATCAGCAATCCCCAACTTTTTGGGCACTAGGGATTGGTTCCATAGAGAGACAAGTTTTTTGCAGACTGGAGGGGGTATGGCTTCGTGTGCTGTCTGCATCCTGCAGATTGGGCTTTGCTTGTTTGCTGGGCCCAGTTTCTGGCATGCTTTGGACAGGTGCCGGTCCACAAATGGGGAGGGGGTTGGGGACCCCTGTTCTAGATAAATGGCTAGTGGTGTTTGCAGTTTACAATGCATCTAAAACTTCATTACAATTTCAAAATATGTATCACAACCTGGATGAAAACAAAATACAATGGGTCTAGTTTACACAATATAAAGCAGTTTGTTTTTAACTGTGGTTTGTATGTTGTATGTAGAGCCAGTTTGGTCTAGTGGTTAAGGCACCAGGTTAAAAACTGGGAGACAATGAGTTCTAGTCCTGCCTTAGGCATGAAAGCCGGCTTTGGGCCAGTCTCTCTCTCTCATCCCAAATCCCCTCACAGGGTTGTTGTTTTGGAGAAAATAGGAAGGGATGTTATATGTATTCACTGCCTTGAGTTATTTATAAAAATAATAAAGGGATTTTATTATTTTTATTTTAAAGGGATAAAAATAAATGCATATTGTGATTTGTGACTCAGAGTGATGTATGAATTCAGCCAATTGTGATTTCTTCAGTAACCCATAATGAATGAAGCCATGGTTTAACTTGGTAAACCCACAATTAAGTTAAGCCATATGATTCTTTAAGAGCAGCCCACCTCTAGCTGTTACTTGGAAAACCTCATTTGAGACTAAGGAGCTTTCAAAACCATCTGCTTTGTGTTTTAGGTTTGAAATAGTTCTTCTGGACAAGGCCAAAGGGTTTTTTAAAAAATCCCCAGAGGACAAAACAACCCATTTTACACTCTTTGTAGCAGGTTCACACATTGGGCTAAGCCATAGGAGGGTTTATAAATATATGGTTTGTTAAGTAAGTCACAGTGGCCTAGTTCAAACATAAATCGCATTCCAGCCACAGTGTCTGGATTAAAAAACAAAACAAAACATGCTAAACCTAAACTAAACAATAACATTTTGCCTTAGTGGATTTCTTGGTTGAACCCAGCCTGTTATGAAAGCCTCCCTGATTATTGCTAGGAGGACAGCACATTTGTTTGTTTGTTCGTTTAGCCGCCTATTCGTACATAGCGACTCAAGGCAGCTTACAAGAATATAAAATATATGTATTTATATATATTTTAAATATAAAAAACAATAAAACTAATAAAAAGAGAATCAATAATAAATTTATTGATAAATTAACAATAATCTAAATGGATTCAGATCCCATTCTAGTTGTGATGCCATAGGGATAAATATATATAAGAATATATCACTTTATGAGTAAGTTCTTAAGGGTCACCCATGTTAATCGGTTAGAGCAAAAATAACACTCTCATGAATCTTTAAAGACTAATAAATGGATTATTCTATAAACTTTAATGGAATACAGCCTGTTTCCACAAAAATATGTGTATAATGCATGTGTCAGTCTTTAAGATGCCAAAAGATTTTTCTATAAATACTCCTTGAGTTATGAACACAATTAAGTCATTGCAATCATAAGTTGAGGCACTCATGACAGAATTTTTTTCATGGCGGCTGTTAAAAAAACCACACAGACATTAAGCAAACACTGTAGTGGTTAAGCAAATCTTTTCTTCTGAACAGGCGTTTTTTGTCAGAAAACAGAATAAAATGCTAGAGACTGGCATAAAAAAAAAAAGCCAGAAATCACAGTCACATGACTGTTGGTGGCTGCTTATCTAGTTACAGTTGGCTGCTGCTTATCTAGTTATAATTGCCAAGCACTCAAAGTGTGGTCACATGACCAAGGATGTGTGCAACACTTTACAATGGCTGGAAGTGCTTTACAGGCTGTAAAGCATCCATTCCAAGGCCATCGTAACTCAGATCATAAAACAATTGGTCATAAATTGAAGACTCTGTAATATAGAAGAATCATCAATATTACTGCTTATAGTGATGTGATTTTGAATCATTAGACAATAACCTAGGTAATATCTGTCCTTTAATTAAATATTGCTGACATCAACTTTAATAATATTTGCAAAGGATGTACTATATTTTATATAGTTTTTATGCCATCTGGTGGTTGGAATATAAAAAAAAGAACCTTGCTGGATAATTACATTTAAATTCTTCTGACCAGTGATGTTATCTATCCAATGTTATAAAAGTAAGATTTATTGTTCAAATTTTATTTTTTTCTTAAAGAAAAAATTTAGCTGTGCTACATTTGAAATTCATTTTATTCTCATGATAGATGCGGCTCAGCAAATTTCTCAATTTTCTGAAGCATAACTAAGGAGATCCAGTGTTAAACAGAACACTGAACCTGGGTATCTCATGCGTAGTCCAAATATGTTAACCAAATACAAAATGACACACAAAATCAAATTCAAAAAGAACAGCTAAATCTAGACTTTCTTCATCAATTGTTATGGCCTAACTATTTAAATAAAACTTTAAAACTGGGATTTTTTAAAATTCTAGAGCTGCAGTTTTGGCTCAAAGAACTTCAACTATACCATTTTACATTTTAAAACTACTCTGTACATTAAGCTGGTATGTTTATTTTAATCTTACTGACTACAAGACTTATGAAACTCACCCAAGCTTCCTAAGATTATTCTCCATTACAAATAGATAACAGAAACAATATCCCTTGATTAATGGGTCATTCATGAGATTGCTTCCAATACTTAGTTGTTGAATCCTGTCTTCAAATGAACATTAAATTGTTATTTGTTATCCTGCCAGCTTGTGGATTTTCACACATTGACATTAGTGTCTTCAGAAAGATCCATGCTTTGTATTACTTCCAATTTACTTTCAATTTAACAATCCTTCGGTGCAAAGTAATCTCTTCTTCCACTTTATATGAGGTAGGTTTTTTTTTAAAAAAAAACCCTACAGAAGCATTGTGATTTGAAATGTCTATTTCTCTAACACAAGATGATTTCATAATATCAGGTTATTTGATGAATATGTCAAATGATGTTTGTCACCAAAGCCTTTTCACCTTTTCAGCCACCCAGAGCTGAAGGTTATATGAGTCAATCAGATGAATCACAACTCATTATTTGGATACCATCCCAAAATATTTTTAAAAATAAATGTTTTTTCATCTATACATCCTGAAAAGGTCTGTTGTGCAGGCTGACTTCATATAGAACAGAGACCTTCTCTAGCTTTCTGTACTCACTGAGGAATACCATTGTATCATGGCAGACAAGTTAAACAAGGCTATAGTTCCTTCAGGCTGATATGCATACATGCACGCTCAATTCATAAATTATGCTAAGCTATGATTTGTGTAACCATAGTTTATTGAATAAACCATACATGGCTAAGTTTCCATAATGCACTGAGCTGTGCATTATTTCTCTATAATGTGCCAAAGAAAAACAAGCCACTGTAAAGCTTACCCTGAAGTGTTCATATTATAGACTGTTCCTATTAACCTGCTTTCTAGGAAAGTAATTCCTACTTTACTCCTGATTTACATCCAAATGAGCCAACTCAATCCTTTGTGTGTGCATTTTTTTTAAACTTAAAAGAAGCTCCACTGAAAAAAGTAGGGAAAGTATTACAGTACTTCCAAATAAAGTTGTGGCAGATTTAGAATTTAGAAATTGCAGACCAAATAAAGTTCATGGGGCAGCTAAGGAGGAGCAGAAGAAATGCAGCATTTATAGTTAGTCTAATAACTGTTAATAACCTTAATTTGAGCCTGGATAGCTCAGCAGACTAATGCACTGTAATTTAACTCCAGCTGTCTGCAATTAGTAAGTTCGAATCTCCCAGGCTCAAGGTTGACTCAGCCTTCCATGCTTTCTAAGGTAGGTAAATAGAGGACCCAGTTTGTGGGGGCAATAAGATTATCTTTGTAAAATATACAAAAGTATGAAGGCTATTGCTTAACGGATTGTAAGCCGCCTTGAGTCTCCGGAGAAGGGCGGCACATAAATCAATTTTTTTAAAAAAATTAAATATAGTATAAACTGATATGTGGTGAAGGGAGTGAAGTTGTGCCTGCTGGTCGTACCCTCCCATATATCTGTATGTTAAATGTAAAGGGATGTCTGTGCTGTGTAATACAAACATGTGTTTGTCACAGTATTGGGAACGGTATAATCATGGGGAATATTTTTGTGTGCTGAAACATTGGGCTGAAAAACATGTGATAACTGGTGCAGGGCCAGCAGGTTATAAGATTCATTTGAAAAGGGCAAATATTAGAGAAATATTCAGCAAACGATAGCTAATTCAGCCAAGGATAGTCACTCTTTAAAGCTAAGCATGTTAGTCTACAAATACATATCCCAAAACAGGGGTCGGCAACCTTAAACACTCAAAGAGCCACAAAGGTCCTAACCAGAAGCCCCCCGTTTAAGTCTGGAAGTCCCCATTCAATTCTGGAAGTCCAGTTCCCCCACCATAGAAACTCCTCCTACCATGGCATCCTTTTTCCTCTGCTGACTGGAAGTCCGGTTCCCCCACCATAGAACCTCCTCCTAGTGTGGCGTCCTTTTTCCTCTACCTGTCCTAACCGAAACCCCTGTCAATTGTGGAGCTGACCAGCAACAGGGAGCCGCAGCAGAGGGATGGAAGAGCCACATGCGACTCCAGAGCCGTGGGTTGCCGACTCCTGTCCCAAAGCTTCTCTGCACCATCACCAATCCTGCATAATTTGAGCACTGTTATCTTATGCATTATAATTGCTATTCAACCTTCACTCCTTTGAGAATTTCAACCTCATCACAAATAAACAGGCATGGGGGAAAAATAGGATCAAAATTGAATACTTTGCCTACTGAAGCATCCAGTTGAGGTGTCTTCACTCAACTGATGGGTCAAGTCATCCTGCCACAGGACATGATCAAGGAAGAAAGAGTCAAACGGACTTCAATAAGGAGTTTTAATGAATAAATAGAGTATAATAGACAAATTCTTAGAAATCTTAATAAGAACCAGCAGCCTTTTTTTTTATCCAGGGGTTCAATAAGGTGAAGTCTCAATCAACAATTTGAATCTTTTTTCCCAGCCTGGAATGAATTGTCATTCAGGAAATAAGCTACTAATGAATTCCTCTCCCATTTGTTTATGGATTGTTTATCTTTAGAGTTCTTCTTGCCTGTTTCTCAACTGAGTATAATTGCATAAATGTCTTTTGTTTAATCAAAGACCCTAAAAAATTATTGACGAGCGCCCCATGCATGTGCTCTGTACTGCACAATTCAATGCATGGGATTAGACCAAGTTTGCTATTACGAAGCTACTGCCCTCTCCCACCTCAAAAACATTTATTCACCAAGATGGAAAGTCTGAAAAGGACAACTTCAAATTAAATTTAAAACTCTCCTGAGCCTAAAAGTAATTTGCTATGAATCATGAGAAATTACTCTTTGTAAAAGAACATTTCTTTAAGGCATGTAGGAATAGAATTTGTCTAGAAGACTAAGCAATCAGACTGAGCATCTCACTCTTGGCTAACTTGATCGTTTTGTCTACATTCTTTGGATAGGAGGATTTTGAGCAGTTGTTCCTTTCTACATTCAGCTTTGCCTTAACCAACTTCAGGTTTTGGGTATGCTGAGCAGGCCTGCCTGCCTGCCTGTCTGTCTGTCTGTTTATTGGGCGTTTACCATGCCCTCATTACTTTATAAGTAACTCAAGGCATGAGCATACCTAATATTTCTTCCTTCCTTCTCCTATTTTCCCCAAAACAACAACCCCGTGAAGTGGGTTGGGCTGAGAGAGAGAGAGAGTGGCTGGTAGGACTGGAACTCAGAGTCTCCTGGCGATTGGCCCAAGGTTATATTGCTTTTATGCCTAAAATGGGACTACAACTCAGACTTTCCTGGTTTCTAGGACAGCACCTATAACTACAAACCAGTGATGAAATTCAATTTTTTTTTTACTACCGTAGTGTGGGCATGACTTGGTGGGCGTGGTGTTGTTTGGTGGGTGTGGCTCGGTGGGCATGACAGGGGAAGGATACTGCAAAATCTCCATTCCCACCCCACTGCAGGGGAAGGATACTGCAAAATCTCCATTCCCACCCCACTCCAGGGGAAGGATACTGCAAAATCCCCATTCCCTCCCCACTCCTATAGGAAAGATATTGCAAAATTTCCATTCCCACCCCATTCTGGAGCCAGCCAGAGGTGGTATTTGCCAGTTCTCCGAACTACTCAAAATTTCCACTACCAGTTCTCCAGAACCTGTCAGAACCTGCTGAATTTCACCTCTGCTACAAACTGACTGTTTGTACTGAAGCAATACCAGAGAGACATGAGAGGTGTTCTATTTCTTTCCATTTTGGAACTACTTCTGCCACCATGAGATGATTCCAGAACAATGGCTGATGGGGTACAACTTATCTTATCCCTATTTATATATGAACACCGCACATGGTTTGTATCATCACTTTCACCTTTCATTCATACAAGGGACTCCCTGCTGAAGAAGCACTGGATCCATGTATTCTTCACAAGGAACTTATTAAGGAACCCAAAGCGTAGGTATTTTTAAAACCCAGTCTTCTAAATTAGAGACATACAGCTGCAGTACCTATTTTTGCACAATGGAAACCTTTGAGATAGCAATCAAAGAAAAATTGGCAAAGATTATTTATATAAAAAAGTAGCTTGTCTCTCATGCAAGCACAGGGTTTTGTTTTCCAAAGATTATATGAAAGCTTAGAGACTTTATAATTTATACAATGACTCTCTCTCAGCCTAACCCTCCTCACAGGATTGTTATTGTGGGGAAAATAGGAGGAGGAAGGAGTATTCAGTATGTTCATTGCCTTGACTTATTTATAAAAATAATAAAAATAGGATGAAAATAAAAGAAAGAAGAGGAAAGAAAGAAAGAGAGAGAGGAGGGAGAAAGAGAGAGAGGGGGGGAGAGAGAGGGAGAGAGGGAGACACACACACACACACACACACACAGAGATACCTGTTTCCCCAGAGAAAAGAAAACACTGGGAGCCATACAACCTGGATAGAAGTGACTGGCGGGGGGGTCATGTGACTGAGTGGGAACGAGTGACATCGAGTTGGCCACGCCCACCCAGGTTTTGTGATTTCCGGTATTTTCTTTTCTATGGGAAACGGGTCCAAATGGCTCTTTGAGTGTTTAAGATTGCAGACCCCTGGTATAGTGCAATTCCAGCTGATATGCCTATGTGTTATATGATTTGAACCTATAATGCTTTATTTCCTAAACTTTGATTAAGCAAAGTTCAGCTCAGCACAATATGTAAAGCCAACCAATATCAGCAATTGGATCTCACAGAAACATCTGAATTAACTGAATCAATGGATTGACTTGGCATTAGACAGCTAGTCTGTGCATGCTTTGAAAGTGAGGACAATAAATTATTTGGATCGCTCTGCTATTCATTAGTTTGTTTGCATCTCATGTAATTTTAATCTGTTTTTGTGTTTATGATTATTTTTATATCCGTATGTTTTATTGCAATGTAAGTCACTCAAAGACACCTCGATGAGCGGCATATAAATTTAATAAATAAAGTAGCAGGTTTCCTTCCGAGCCTCAATAAAATCACTACCTGTCTTAAACAGCCAGTTAGTGGTTTATATAAGTCGTTTCAAAACACAGCCAGTTTTGTATGTCCCTATGATATATTGTTGCAGGGTGTATATTATTCTTAAATTATTTATCTTATTTTTATTTAAGTATTAATCTATATACCACCCCAGTCCAGGTTGTATACTAAAGTCAGCATAAGTCAATGCAACAATAAAATGGCTGGATAAACTATGCTGGAATAATAAAATATGCTGTAATCCCAAATACTTATTTGGAAATGAAAAGAAAAGAATTTGTACACAACAATACTGTATTGGAATATATAGATATGGTTTCGTTTCCTGCCCTTACATGAGGTCATCGTTATAAGCACTGCAAACCAAAGAAAGAAAGGATGAGACAATGCATCATATACAATAAAGATCACAAGCTTATTGATTCTAATATATCTAAGGTTCCAGTCTTGCTATTTTATGCAGGAACATGTTGACATCACTGGAAACATGCCCAGACTCTCTCTTATTACAGAAACAACTCATAGATTTCAACTCACTGGTGTGGAAATTTTAGTCAGACAGAAAGTTTAAAAGGTATCTCACCCTTTAGTATCATAATATTAGACTCTTAATTAAAATGAGAGGCCAGGATAATATAAGTCTTACACTGCTCTAGCTTTTCTAGTATGGTGATCATCAAATTGACTATGAAGGGAGCCATAAACATTTGGTTAAGGAGGTTTTTCAATTCTATCTACTCTCATCTTTTCTCTCTCTCTTTTTTTTAATGTGTGTTTAATGTTTTCTGATAATCAACTGTATTCTGATCAACCAACCACTGAATTCCCTAGAGCAGTGATGACTAACCTTTTTGCCATTGCATGCCAGGAGCGGTGGGGTCGCACGCGTGCCCACACCCATAATTCTATGCGCCCTGTATATCCCAAATTATGCTTTGAGAGTGGTTATTTTGTAACATTATCTCACTTGCTTGTCGTGGTTAAGGTGCTGGTCTAGAAACCAGGACGCTGTGAGTTCTAGTCCCATCTTAGGCATTAAGGTCTGTTGGGTGGCTTTGGGCCAGTCACTTTCTCTCCATCCAACCCTCCTCACAGGGTTGTTATTGTGGGGAAAATAAGAGGAAGAAGGGAGTATGTTCATTGCCTTGACTTATTTATAAAAATAATAAAAATAGGATAAAAAGAAAAAAAAGAAAAGAGAGAGAGAGAGAGAGGAAAGAGAGAGAGAGAGAGCGAGAGAGAGAGAAAGAAAGAAAGAAAGAAAGAAAGAAAGAAAGAAAGAAAGAAAGAAAGAAAGAAAGAAAGAAAGAAAGAGGATCTTCCTTCAACTCTAGAAGAAGGACTGCTACCTGGGGGCAACTAGCATAGTTCTGTCATTCAAAAGATGGGAATAGACAATATTTCTGAGGGAGTACCATTGTTTCTCACTCCACCATAACCATCAGAACAATTGCCTCATTGGGTAACATGCAGGAGTGGGCCATTGTGGTGCTTAATGGTCCTGTAATCCTTTCATCCTTTCTTATAGCCCCATCTGACTTTAGCCCCCAAATCCACACCCCACCCTTTTGAACTGCCAACTGCCAACTGGCCTGTGGCCCCAATGGCAGTCTCTTTTTCTGGAGGTGATTATTAGACTATGATAAGACCCCACCTTCTCCCCAAATGGATCTTATTCCCTTCCTCTGCATTTTGGTTAATTTTAATTCAAATTTAATGTCACTTTGTTATTTTAACATTTTACATTGGTCTTTCTATTGATTGGTCTTTTTATTAATTGATCGTTTTATATTCATTGTAAGCTGCCTGGAGTCATCTTTGGCAAGATGGGTGGCATTTAAGTTTAATTAATAAATAAATAAATAAATAAATAAATAAATAAATAAATAGGTTTTGTTTTGAAATAGAGCATGCAAGAGCGTCGAGAATGGATTATTATAACTGTTCATATATTATATATATTATAATTACATCCTCACATTTTATATTAAAACTTCTCAGTCTAATTATTTACTATCATTTCTTTTCCTTCTTAAAAAAAGTAGTATTTTTGAGTAGTGGCTTTAAAAAGATAAAAGTGGTTTTCCTTCCACTAAGCTTTACATAATTTGTTTAGTTGCATGAGTAGAGAAAGCTAGAGCAGAATGCCTTTTAAAAAAACGTTTTATGTTGATTTTAAACTAATTGTTTGTGGTCCAAAGTCATGACTTTGAGATAGGGCAGTCCTATTAATAAAAAGAGTTTTTTTCCCAGTTTTTTATTGAAGAAAGCTAAAGGTCTCTTGATGTGATAATATTCATAAATACAATGGTTATAACATGTATAAATTTCCCTCTCAGTTTTTGGGATCCTGGGTTTTTTTCTTTGTTTGTTTTGACATGGCTGACTATAAGCTGTCATGCATTTCAGCCACTGAAGACAATGTCTTCTAATCTGACAATGTCAATTATTTATGCCTGTGCTCCTTTCTCCTCCCTAGGAGCACAGATTAAAGAGTTTTATGTTTGATCCCTCTAAATGGGAGTCATTGCTTTCTGAGGCTGCTACTGGCAGAAAGATCCAGAAGTTCTTACTCAGTGCCATATATCAATGCCATGAAACTAATGGCATTACTGCATTGACTTCAGTTCAGCAAAGTTTGCCTTCCAAGACACTGCAACTCTACAAGTCACACAAAATGACTAAGAAAAACTTTTTGTACCTGTACTCAAGAGAGTAAGGTGTAAATAAACTAAATCAGCCTCACAGAAAATTCAGCAACTCTAAACTTCTCTGGCTGTCCACCAAAGGTTTGAATTAAAGTTGCCACTATGGCCATAGTAGGTTGCCTTTACTATGGCCGTAGTATAATTTTTCCCCCCAGAGCTGCCAAATCTGCACAAATATGAAGGATCATCACTATATTTTTTGCAGCCAGTTCTACTAGATACACTTACATTCCCCCCCCCCCCTCCACAAAAACCTGGGGATTTTAGGGATACACTTTATGGCTCTGAGTAATGTTTTTGCTTTATATTATAAATATTTGATCAAACTCATGGCTGAATTTCTTTTGGTACAATAAAAACAAAAAACAGTTTTGAACTTTGCTATGGTCACCTGAAGCAAGGCTGGTCCAAGACAAGCAAAAGCAGAATACAAACGTTTTAGCCACACAGAGATTAAAGCCAACAGGGTTTAAAAAGAAATTAATTTCTCAGTTTAATGAAACTTGCTTAGATCCTGACAGCACTATGGAATCCTCCAAGTTTGTGATTATCTAATATGCAATCTGTCATTATGAAAATCACCTTTGAACATTTAAATAATAAATATTTAACAAATGCATTTAAATATATTTAAACAGTAAATGTCTAAAGTTTCTCTTTATGCACACTTAGGAAAAAAATTAAAGCAAAAAGGAGTAAAACTGATAATGTTAGGCCCAGAAGCTCAATGACAGTGAAATCTAATCAACTCCAAGCCTTTATCTGCTTCTTTAAAGGGTTTAGAGAATGTTGTCACATATATTGATAGATTAATCAAACTCTATTAGGTTAGGGGGATAAAATTATTATAAAAATGAATATGGCTCATATGATTTGGTTTTGTGAATCACAAAACTGACATTCTTTTGGAACAGTAATTTTAAAATCTATTTAAATTATAAATAGACCTATGGGGATTTTTATAGCATTAAAAATGTCAGCGTCATGTTCAATTATGTCCCAGAATTTTGGAATTTAACTCTTTTTGAAAAGTTATGCTTGGGGTGTTGCTAAGTGAATTATTTTGAGAAATTAGAAAAACAGTAATGCAGGTAGTCATCAACTTACAACAGATCATTTAGTGACTGTTCAAAGTTACAATTGCATTGAAAGAACTGACTTATGACTGTTTTTCACACTTACAACCATTGTAGCATCCCCATGATCATGTGATAAAAATCCAGACACCTGGCAATTGACTCATATTTATGATGGTCACAGCGTCTTGGGATCCTGTGATCATCTTTTTGTGACCTTCTGACAAGCAAAGTCAATCAGAAAGCCAGATTCATTTAACAATTGTGTTATTAACTTAATCACGGCAGTAATTCATTTAACAACTATGACAAGAAAGGGACAAAACTCACTTAACAAATGTCTCACTTAACAGCAAAAATGTTGGGCTCATTTATGGATGTAAGTTGAGGACTATCTGCATTGCTGAAGAGATTCAAGATATGTGTGACATATCTGTTTTTGAGAAGGCAATTTAATGTACTAATCAAAAATGAGTCAATTTTTTTTACTGTGGTAAAATTGTTATGATATTTTGTAATATTAGATAAGCAGTATTTTCTTTTTTCTAAGGAAGATTTAGGAATCTGTTTGACATTTGATTAATATTTGAACTCAGTAGTTTCTTTTTGGTCCTTTTTTTGTTTGCTCACTTCGTGTTGCTTTTATAGTTTTTCATGTATTTCTTTCCTCTTTTTTTGCATGCTTATATTTTTTGTTTATTCCATTCTATAAAACTTGCTAAAAAAATAAACAGGTGAATGAATAATGCACATCATCCTATATAGCAACAGCAGCAACAACAAAAAAAACCCAACAAACAGCATGAATCTCTGAGAATTCATGATTAGAAATGAAGGCTCTGAAAGACAAAAGAAGCATGGCACCCTCCAATGATAGGAAAAGAAAGTGTGTACACTTTGCTTTCTCATGGGCTTTGCACCCAAATAATTGAAAGTCAAAGTTCAGAAGTGTTAGGAAATGGTCATTGCCTAACTAGTTGGCCAGATAATATATAAGCCAACATTATATGTTTAAAGTATGTTTATGTAGAATATAGCTTTAAGAGTAGTGCTGAGTCATTCTGCATCCTAATTGGATGAGCTCTGCAGCAACTGTATTTAAGGGGAGCTTGATTGTGGTCAGTGTGGACATTACACCATATTGTTACCTGCTGCTATGTTGTAGATATCTTTGGTCTCTTTACATGGTCAATTTGATCGTGGTTTATTTATTACTGCTTTTATGAACTGTTTTATATTGTTCCTGAATGATTCATGTCTTGTTCAATGAACTGGTAAGAAGTTTTGTATCTCTGGATTGATTATGCATGGCTAAGACTTGGATTGGGAAAAAGACTATGAATTTGCTTTGCTCTATAAGTAAACTACTTTAAAAACCAGTTTGTACGCAGTTTATTCACAACTACTCTCAGCACTGTTTCCGTGCGCAAACACTCTACGCTCTGCTTCATAACCAGTCCTGGTTATCTCACAACTATATTCTTAACAAGAAGTAATCCTAACATTCTAGCAGGGCTGGCAAACCAAAAACCACTTACCTAGCATTCCCCAACCTAGAGCCTTTCATTGGATTTAGCAGAGCCATTGTTAAAAATTCTGAAAAATGAATTTTTACATAGGATTTGAGGGTGGGAAGTGTGGCATTTTTATCTAGTCCTGTTCTCTTGTTCAAAACTTCTGTCAGTTTGCCCAGTTTTCAACCTCTATGGCCATGTACTATTTGTGTCCCAACCACTGAGGAATTGACAAGTTAAGCAGGATCAAAAGAGTGGGCTAAACTTGATACACTGTAATTGGGAGGGGGGGAACCCCACAATGATGCCAATTGAAGCTTTTTAAATAGGCATGCGTCAGCAAAGAGTGAAAGAGAAATCTGATAGCTTCAATTCAATATACCGATAATCAAAAATTCATCGAAAAAATTAAAGTATTCCAAATGGGTGCAAGGATTTTGTTTCTTTGGGTTATTTTTAAGATAATTAATACATTTTAATAGATTCCACATGGTTCTTTAAAACAGAAGTAGAGATTAACATTGACATTCTGAACTGAGTACATCTTCACTTGATCAACTGCTAAATATTATGAATACCCAGAAGTTTACTGAGACATAACAAAATATATATATACTTTTTCTCTCATTCAAACAGCTGCCTGTGCCAGCACAGAACAGAATAACAGAGTTGGAAGGGACCTTGGACCCCTGCTCAGACAGGAAACCCTATATCATTTCATACATATGGTTATCCAATCTCTTCTTAAAAACTTGCAGTGTTGGAGCATTCACTTCTGGAGACAAGTTGTTCCACTGATTAATTGTTCTTTTTTTTTTTTTATTGAAAAAGTTTTACAATACAATTTTAACCCCACATTTTCCCCCCTCCCCCCCTTTCCCCCCAGCCCTCCCCCCCGACTTCCATTGCATACAAATCATAAGTATATATCAATCATTATTAAACATTAGATATAGGTGAGATCCACAATATATATCATAAATTTAACAAAAATAAGATAAATCCAAAATTCTTTACTAATAAGAAGAAAACTTAAACAAATAAAGTTTATAAAATTTATAAATGCCCCCTTGAAGCTAACACAAACATAAAATTTTTCCCCCTTCTTTTTGTTAAAGACAGCAGTATAACCAAAGTATATAAATTTATATCAAGTTAATATCTAAAAAACAATATAATATATATATTTAACATAGTAATAACAATAAGAATAATCCTTTATTTCTTCAACCTCTATCAAAAAGCTAACTAAAAATTCTTGATTTAATACTTATTCTACACATAATCAACCCATTTTTTCTAAATATCAACATATACATCCCCCAAATACCTATACCCAAACATCAACAAACCCCTATATCCTCAATCAAATACTAACTGATACTTCTTAATTTGATATTTATTCTGCACATAGTCCACCCATTTCTTCCAGTCCCGAACAAAAACTTCATGGGTCCTATCTTTTAGATATGCAGAAATCTTTGCCATTTCCGCAAAATTAGCCATCTTCAAAGTCCATTCTTCTATAGTAGGTACACTATCTTTTTTCCAATATTGTCCAATCAGTAACCTAGCTGCGGTAATCATGTATAAAATCAATCTTGTTTCATTCGGTGAACAATCCTTAACTATACCCAACAAAAACAATTGCGGAGAAAATTGAAGCTTCTTTTTCAAAACATTCTGCATAACCCACCAGAGTTTAATCCAAAAAGCTTTCACTTTTCTACAAGTCCACCAAATATGAAAGTATGTAGCATCCAAACAATCACACCTTTAATTATTCTAATTGTCAGGAAGTTCTAGGTTGCTTCTCTCCTTGATTAGTTTCCATCCATTGATACATACAATGACAGATGTCATTTCATCCAGCTATGATGTTTGTTTCATGCTGAAACAAAATACCCAGGAAAACTATAGTTTATATTGATATCCAGAGAAATTAAGTGGAAAACAAAAAATTAAGTTCCTGGACAAAGTAATAGTTGTGTGATATGCCAATCAGTTAAAATCTGCTGAGTTGAGAACCTCAGTTGACCAATTTTCTTAAGATGGCAGTCCCATATCAAAATCCTTTTCATGTAATCATAAAAATTAAACTTCAACGTTCACATATCCTCCTCTTTACCAATAAATAAATATCAGAGAACCTGCTTAATTTGCAACTTTTAATTCATAAGTTTCAACCAAATGGTTTGATTGGGAAAGTAGTTAAAATGAATATGTTAGATTGAGCTTCTTCAGCCTCTTTCTCTAATATTACTGTGTTTTTATTTAACTTGTATTATAGTTTTTCTCCCCTAAAATGACTTTATTGGAAAGAGTATTTAGGAACTTTTGCTTAAAGATAATGTGTTTCTTTCTCTAAAGCCAATTGGGAGCAGTCAGGTCCCCAAATGGAGATGCCAGGAATCATACTCATAAAGGATAGAGGTGGAAACAAAAAAAAATACCATCATATTTCAGCTTAAGGTGGATGAGATAGTTTGTAATGGGTTGAAACTGCATTCCAAACCATAATTCACCTTTGCATTACTCAGAAAATATTTAATGATGCCCTAGAGATCTGGGCATTTTGAAGAGCAAACTAGAAGGAAAATATTAGGACTTTACATTCCTGTAATTTTTAAGTCTGCTGTGAATACTCAACATGGTCATGTCCAGGAATGGTACATCAGTGTCCTTTAATAGTAGATTGAGATATCACACCCAGACCTTATGGCGAAACCATTTGTGGCCTAGGTTCAATGGGGCAACTTCTCCTTCAAATTCAGAAGCTAGTAAAAGGTCTGTGGGCCTCAGGGGCAATTGATAAAGGAGAATAGCTGTAGCTCAGTGTTGAAATGAGGGGTCCTTGATTCTCTCTGAGCTTGGTTATTTTCTTGCAGATGTTTCATTTACCCAAACTAGGTAACATCAAAATCTGGTAAGGAATGGGATCTGCCCATTCCTTACTAGGCCCATTCCTTACTAGCACTGATGATATTACCTAGTTTGAATAATGAAAGGTCTGGAAGAAAACAACCAAGCTCACAGAGCATTGAAGGACAATCAAAAGAGCCCCTTTATTCAAGTATCTCATTCCATTGGCTCCTAGAGATTGCCAGTTGTGAAAGCTGAGATGAGTTGGATGCTATGGAATCAAGCTCAAGTCCTGAAGGGTACCAAGACAAAGAATTGCCTGCTCCAGACCTTCCATGGGAACAGGATGGAAATGAGGTCTACTTGTCATCTGTTTTGCATCTCAAATGATCTCCCTATATACTGTATTCCATAAAAGATATGAGAATTTTATCCCCCAATCAGAACATGGTAGATATGGCGCACATGTTATAGAATGCTATGTCCTCTTCTCTATACCAGAACTGAGAGGCTCTAACAGTTCTTTTTTCATATCTTCGGGACCACCTTCTGCCACCAGTAGCCTCTCACCGACCAGTCCGTTCCCACAGAGAGGGGCTCCTCAGGGTGCCATCAGTCAAACAGTGTCAACTGGCGGCCCCCAGGGGGAGAGCCTTCTCTGTGGGGGCACTGGCCATCTGGAACGAGCTCCCCCCTGAGATAAGGACGATACAGGACCTACGTACCTTCCGCCGTGCTTTAAAAACATTCCTATTTCATCAGGCTGGTCTGGCTTAAACCTCCCCTTTATAATGGGTTTTTAAATGTTTTATATGATTGGATTTTAAATTTTTCAGCCTAATCATTTAATTTATCTTAACTATTTTTAACTTTTGTATGTTCTGTATTTTATTTGGCCTGAGTCCCTTCGGGGAGTAGGGCGGTATATAAATTTGATAAAATAAAATAAATAAAATAAATATAATATTGTTATTGGTGGTTTACTCAAATGACACAAGTAAATCCACCATATTTTAATGTGATGTGAGATCTACCAGACCTAGGTAGGGGGAATCCAGACAATTCCTACATTGGGGTTTTTTGTTTTTGTTTTTGTAGTCCAGATCTGGTGGCCCTAGTGATGTATAAACCAGGCCCTAAGCAAGTCAAAATCCATTCAGGCTGATAGCAAGTCATTCAAAGATCTTCATTAAGTAGATCTAGACTTACCTTCTGACTACTGCTACTTCATACTATAAACTCTGAACCTGGAAATATGTATGAAGGAATAAGTTTGATTCTTCCCTGCCTACCCTAAACTGGCCATCATCTAGCTCAGGAGTGTCAAACTCGGGGCGTCATATTGTCATCACATGATCTATTGTGACTTTTCCCCCTTCGCTAAAATGGGTGGGCGTGGCCAATGAGTGACACATCCGGCTCATGGGCCATGAATTTGACACCCCTGATCTAGTTAATATGTCGGGAAGTTTGTTGGAAAGTTTTCAGCAAGTGCCCACCCAGAATGGCCATTGCTTAGACTCCTGGGAGATGAAAATCCCAGATGTGAAAGATGAACAGATTGGGAAAAGCTGTTTAAATTCATGTAAAATCCCCAATAAAAGCCTCCAATTTTCCAGTAATCATGAGTTGGCACCTGCCTCTTACATACTTGGGTGCCATTTTACAGTGCTTACTGAATGAGCTGGTCTGAAAAGAGTTATCTCAGTAAACCAAAATTTCAAAAGCTGGTAAAAGATAAGTAAATTTAATTCCCTTTATTATTATTATTAAACAGAAACATAGGACCTTTAAAAACAGGAGGAGGAGGAGGAAATCTGTCATTTTAAGCATTAGCTAAACTGGAAGAGGAAAGAAAAGGGTAATACAATCAGCCCCCGCTGATTCTAAATCCTACGGCCAAGCAATTGCTTTAAAGTTTCAATTACCACATACACAAGAGTTTCAGTTTGGAATGCAGCCACTTTTCTCAATTTAACTTCATTGCAAATACTTTTACAAGAAGGTGAGCAGAATTTGGTCATAAGTAAACATCTTTAAGGGCATTTCTTTCATTGCTGATTTGGTTTTAAAAATATGTTATATATAAATATTCTCTTTTTTTGACCTAAACACTGAATAAAAGATGTTATCCAAAACTACACACTTTTTTTGCTCTGTATCATGTTGTTATTTATTATGTGGAGTTTGTTGACTGTCTGTGTTCTGCTACCAGATATCTACTTTACATTAAAAAATGCTGAGAAGTATTGCTTGAATCCTGAAAAGAGCTGGTACCAGGTGATGGGATAAAAAATGACAAACAGAACAGAACAGAACAGAATTCTTTATTGGCCAAGTGTGATTCGACACACAAGGGATTTGTCTTGGTGCACACCAGGGGTGAAATCTAAAATTTTTTGCTACCGGTTCTGTGGGCGTGGCTTAATTAGTGGGCGGAGCTTGGTGGCAAGGTGACTGGGTGGGTGTGGCCAAGTCAATGTCACTTCTTTGCCCTTTTTTAACCTACAGAACACAACACAACACAACTGGTTCACCCACAATGTAAAAGCAGCTGTACTAGACCCAAAATGGTCCCTGCAACAAGCAGGAACCTCACACAGCCACAAAAAGCCCAAAAAAACAACTTTCACACTTTACACTCACAAAATTCCACATACAGCTTTGTGAAATTTTGTGTCTTTATGTAATTAGAGTGAAACACTACAGAAACACACTAAATCTCAGAAAGCTGCACAAATATTATTTTATTTTATTTTTATTTTTATATAAAAGCAGCTGAATTTAAAACTTCCTAAACTTTAAATGGCTAGGTCTAAAAAAAGAACAACTAAAAAAAACCCCAATTAACTATTTTTTTTAAAGCTCCCAAAGGAGAAAAAAACAACCTTGGCAACTTTAAGACTTGTGGACTTCAACTCCCAGAATTCCTCAACTAGCTTTGCTGGGAGTTGAAGTCCACAAGTCTTAAAGTTGCCAAGTAGGAAGGCAGGCAGGCAGATAGAGCTGCTCACCAATGAGCTTGAGTGCAGGCAGGAAGATTCAGTTGCTTGCTGATGCAATGGATTGCAGGTATTACAGTAAGTGAAGCAAGGCAGGCGTTGGGACTAAGATAAGCAAGCTGGAGGGGGGGAGGGATTTTTGCTACCAGTTAGCAGGGACCTCAACTGGGATCGTCACAGCCATTTAAAACAAAAAACTCTTTTTCTTTTAAATGGGTCTGATGATCCAAGCTGAGTTGCCTGATTAGCAGGCAACTCAGCTTGGATCGTCAGAGCTTGGATCGTCAGAGCCATTTAAAAGAAAAAAAGGCTCTGATGATCGTACGGCTCAGCTGGGCATGGGGAGCGGGGGCAGGGACTTTTGCTACCAGTTCTCCAAACTGCCCGCTGTCATCGCTACCTACTTGCCCGAGCCGGTCTGAACCGGGAACATTTCACCCCTCGTGAATACGCTCTTGGAGTACATAAAAGAAAATATATATTTATCAAGAATCATAAGGTACAACACTTAATGATAGTCATAGGGAAACAGTCAATATAAATCTTAAGGATACCAGCAGCAAGGTTACAGTCATACAGTCATAAGTGGGAGGAGATGGGTGATAGGAACGATGAGAAGATTAATAGTAATCCAGACTTAGTAATTAGTTTGACAGTGTTGAGGGAATTGTTGTTTTTTATTTTTAGAGTGATGGCATTTTTGTCTAGTTGTTCTGGTGTGCAGTGCTCTATAGCGTCGTTTTGAGGGTAGGAGTTGAAACAGTTTATGTCCAGGATGTGAGGGGTCTGTAAATATTTTCACAGCCCTCTTTTTGACTCGTGCAGTATACAGGTTCTCAATGGAAGGTAATTGTTTTTTCTGCATTATTCTGCTTCTTCCCATGCAGACCCCTATTAAGCATCTCCGAAGGGTCAAGACCAAGACCAAATGATTGAGATGGAAGGGATCTATGAAAACCGAACAGAGACCCTTCAGTTGGCTGGTACATTCTGCTTTTCGTGATGTGTTATTTCCAGCCCACTACAATTTAGTTAGTTTCTTTTCAGAGCAATTCCCAACCCAAACTTTGAAGAAAGGGAAGTAGGATGATAAATCCCTTTCCTCAACTCCTTTCTGCTGGCACTTCTTAGGATCTCAAAGTCCCTATAGGCCAGATTATTGAAAATCCTTATTACAGTGTTGAACTGTGAAAGTGTAAAACCAGGTTCCAGTCTAGCCACAGTCATGGAAACTTACAAATGACTTTTCATCACTCCTTCAATTGTTCTCTTTTTATTATTTATTTATTTAATTTTGAGTTTTATTGCTTTTATAAATAAATCAAAGCAGCAAATATACCAAGTACTCCTTCATATTTTCCTCACAACAACTCTGTGAGGTGGATTGGGCTGAGAGAATGACACAATGTAAAAGTTTTGTACTGCATTTAGAGAAAAACCCACACCAAATAAAAGTGTGACTCACAGGTGGAATCTAATGCTTTATGTGTGACTCACAGATGGAATTCAAGTTGGACCTTTTCTTTAGAAGGATCCAAGATGTGCTTGACTAAATGCACCTTGGGCATTCATATGAGAAACATCATTAAACTACAGAACCAGTTTAATAAAGGCAGCTTTGTGAAATATTAAACAGTAAAATCAGAGAAACAGCCTTGAGCTATATAAATTGCCGAGACTGTTAAGAGTTTTTATAATCTCAGATATAATATTTATTTGTTCAGGTAACAGTGTTCATGCCAATACAATTAAAATAGTTCATCTTCTGCTGGCAGTATTGTTGCACACTGTAACACTGGATGCTAAAAGAAACAGCTAACCCAAATCACCTTGACATCACCTTGACATCTCAAAGAAGAGTTTAGGCAGCACAATATAAATAGATTGTGAAATCCATTAATCTAGACCTACAGCAAGGATTTTAGGGATCCCAATAACAAATTGGGGGATCTATATGTGTGCTCCGCTGTAGTAATTTTCAACTGTAGCCCACCAATCTGTCTGTCTGTCTGTCACACAAAATTAAAAATAAGTCTTAATATATGGTCAGCACTTCTTTACTCTCCTACCATCGGGCAGGAGATATAGAAGCATAGCCAGCTGAACGAATAGACTGAAAAACAGCTTTTATCAATGGGCCGTCAGACTTTTGAACACAACCTAACACCATAATTAGGTTTAATATGATAGAATTGCAAGGCTAGTGCAACGTGCAACGTGTTCATACCAGTGTAATATAGTATAATGTTATATACATATATGTATATGGGAATTAGTTATTACTTATTTGGGTTTAGGGATTTTCTTTTCTTTTGAGTTTATTTTGAGTTATTGAGATATATTCTGTGTTCCGGGGGGCGGGAGCTGCACCAAGGGAGGCTCATTCAATCTCATTGTACACATGTTGTGCATACACATGTTTGATTTGATTTGATATACATTTATAACATGACAGCCGGTTTGGTTTACTTTTAAGGAAGTAGGCTAGAAACCCGGAGGCTGGGAGTTCTAGTTAAAAGCATTTTTAAAAATAATCAATGCAGGATATAAATACAATAAAATATTGCAGGTGGGACTTTAATGTCTTTGGATTTATTTGTGTTTCAATCCAGATAAGAAAACTGCAAGCCAGATACAACTGCATGCAATAATCTGAAAATCTTTCAGTGGCTTAAATAAAGTTGTATTGTTTAGTTACACACTCTAAAATGCTTTTATTGTTATTACAATACAGTTTACAGCATGGAAAATAGAAGAATCGCATACCGGTATTTTATAATTCTTTAAAATGATTTTGCTTTTATGGATTGGCCTGTAAAATGTACCTCCTCTATTATATAGCTCAGCTCAGGTAAATAGAGACTTACCAAGAACCTAAAAGCCCACATCCCACAGCAAATCTATGGACAGAATAAAATGGCAACATCAAATGACAAAACTGTACCATCCAAGTAAAGAATTATATTTTTAGTCACCCTGATATGCATGCTTTCTTAAATATTTCTGCCTGATATTTACTCAGATTTGTGTGTGTGTGTGTGTGTTTGTGTGTGTGTGTGTGTGTGTGTGTGAAAATTTGAAAGACACCACTCCCCTACTTCTGTTCTGAAATGATAGGATTAAATTCTGCTACCACAGATGCTAGTTAGATCTGGACTTAATGCTTAATGGCATTAATTTGCCAGTAATGACTGGCAAATGTTTCTGAAGATGAAAAAACAAACTGGTTCTGTAACTATTTGTCTCACAACAACACATTGTGAGGTGGGTTGGGGAGAGGCTGATGCCCTAACATCTCCTGGCTGGCTTTCATGCCAAAGGTGGAACTAGAACTCTCTGTCTCCTGGTTTCTAACCTAGAACCAGGTGTTTCAAGCTGGTACTTCTTCGAGGGCCGGATCAACATTATAGTTCTCCTCTGCAGGCCGGTGGCGAGGGGTGGGGGAGATGGGACAGACACCCCCCCCAGCACCTGCCGACCAAAATGACCCCCGCATCCAGCAAAGTGCTGCAGGAGGCCATCCAGGCCAAAAACGGGACATGGGAGGGTCTCAACCTCTCATGCCCCATTTTGGCCAGCAGAGTGCTGCAGGAGGCTGTCCAGGCTCCAAAATGCCCCCCATGCCACCTTTTGGCTGTCAGAGGCACTGCAGGCCGGTTCCTTGCTATTTCCAGGCTGGCTCCATGGTCCAGATTTAAGCATCCCACAGACCGGATTTGGCCTGCAGGCCTTGAGTTTGACACGCCTGCTCTAGACCATGGCAACTTTATGACATGTGGACTTCAACTCCCAAAATTCCTGAGCCAGCATGGGAGTTGAACTCCTCAAGTTGCCCACCCCTGCTCTAGACCAAACTAGCTCCCAAACAGGCCTTGTCTTCCATCCTGAGAGCAACTTCTATTCAACTTTCTCTTCTCTCCTTCAACATAGTATTTTCCTCCATGTACTTCTTCAAGGGCTTCTATCCTCTTGGGCTAGAGTGCTCCAGTTTGATGAAACTCCGCCTCAGGAGTTCATTCGCTTCTTTGCAGAGCAAGGACTGGCCTTTATGAAGTCTAATGGGCTGTCTACTATGCCTTAGCAGATGTATATCCTTTTTAAAAATAAATAATTCCAGGGGTTACCAGTTTATTATTTTACCTATCATTGGCAATAGAAGGTTACCACTCCAACTCTCAAATAAACTTCCCCCCTCCATCTCAGGTGACTAGAAACTTGGTAAAAAATGTTGATAAAAAGGCAAAAGACAAAAAACTGGAAGGGCAAATTATGAAAGAATATGCATACCACTGACTGCAGAAATGTATTAAATAAAATGATTTATGTCATGTTCCAAAGAAGAGAAAAAAATTAATCTGCTCATTGTGTCATCACGTATTGGTACTTTGATGCTTTATCCTTGCAAATAAAATTTAACTGAATGTGCCTGTGTCTGTATGTTTATGTGTATACTGTTCATACTATGCACACCTGTCCAAACAAAGGGTAAATGTAAGTTTGGTAGTACAAAGGAGGTTGGACAGCAACAGAGATGGTGGTATGTAATCCTTGCTGAGTGTATCAGCCATTTTGGGAATAAGCAAGCCAATTTTTATGACAGCCATCTTGAGAAGCTGTCAAAGAAATGTTCTCAAACATTTCCATCTCAAATTTCCACAAATGTTTATACATTGTACAAACATTTATACATTATACAATCACAGTTGTCCGATCTTAACACTTTTTAAAATTTTATTCCAAATATTAACATAGTTGTTTTGAAATAACATACAGTTCATATTTGTCATGGTGATACCCAAATTGTTTACCTTTTTCTCAAGTTGAAAAGTTATTTTATTGATCAATTCTGATATTGTATTTCCATATTTTTATTAGCATTTTTGTCTACTGTTTATTAAAACTTACTAATGCACTAAATTCTTTTATTTTACTCTCATCCATAATATTTTGTCTTTTCTCTTGCCTCATATAGGTTCTCATTCTCGAATTAGTACCTATATTTAAATCAATCTCAAAGAATTCTTTTAATTTATTTACATAATTCCCAACAATTGCTTTCTTCTGTAACAACTCCTCATTTAATCTTCACTTAAAAGAGCCTAAAAACTTGGAGAAGAGTGAGATCTTTAAGGACTTCCAGAACATCATCATTATCTCAAGTCTGTTCTCCTTCCCTACTGCATGCTGGTTTCAGCACAAAGATCTTACCTGGCAAGGAATTTTCCACAATAATTGAATGAACCCATTTTCATTTAATGGTAGTTAGCATGCTACAATAATTATTCCAGTTCAGAGTTTGGACTGTTATCCCTATTTGTCAAAAATGTGATTCAGAAGTATTGGAGAGGAATGAAACAAGAAGATGCAGCTAAGAGACAATCTATGTACCTTGGTTGATGAAGGCATTACAAACATGGTTTAGGGATGACTCAAAGATGATTATAGTATTGATATCACTTTTATCATATCACAATACCAATGCAAGGTTGTGATTCTTTTTCTTTTTCCCAGAATTCCCCCATACAAACCAAAAAAATCCATTTTCCTTTCACGATCCAAATGCTAGGTTATTCCCAGTATCTTTCTGAAGAAATGATGAGGCTAAAAGCTGAACTAAAAGCAGGGAAGCATTTCAGTAATGGATGTATTAAAAGTGTCACTCTCAAAATGTATGTTGCCCCTAAAAGGCAAAGAAAGATATTATGGGTGAGTAGACATCAACTTGGATGAATTCAGTAGGAATGTGTAAATGGCCTCGTGGAAAATGAACTTATTACAACCATTATTAAAAAAAATACTTAAAAGCTTTGGTTGAGAAGATTTGTGAGCTATAGGGAAAACATGATTTATGCTGCCTTGAAGGGAAATGCCTGTTGAAATGTTCATAATCACCCCTTGGACTGAAGGAAGAAACTTTGGATACTGATACGTTCTTAGATTGAATTACATGGATCGTTTGGGAAGAAAATGTGGTTGCTATTTTTGAGCTGAAGTCTATTTTGCTTCATGGAACTTTTCCAAATGGCTTTTATTTCTGGTGTGTTTTCATCACTCCTCTCACACCCTCATGAACTGTTGCAGCTTTGATGCTTACCTGTCCCTAGCAAATGTTCATTTATTTGCTTTTCAAACACTTTCCCGAGTGACATACAACTTTATTCCCTCACTCAAATAATGATCCATCAGGTTATTTAGCCAAAGTGACACTGAGGTCTTGTCACCAGTTCAGAACTATAGTGCAAAGCCATCAGCAAGGGTCAAAGAAACCCACATACAATAATCTGAGCAAGGTTGCCACATTGCCCATCACAGTGTGGTTGAAACTGTAAAGGTCAAGCCAATCCCTGGGCTTTGTTGATGCTGCAGACGAGGGGTGAAATCCAGCAGGTTCTGACAGGTTCTGGAAAACTGGTAGCGGAAATTTTGAGTAGTTTGGAGAACCAGAAAATACCACCTCTGGCTGTCCCCAGAGTTGGGAGGGAATGGGGATTTTGCAATATCCTTCCCCTGTAATGCCCACCAAGCCACGTCTACCAAGCCATGCCTACAGAACAGGTAATAAAAAATGTTGGATTTCACCACTGCTGCAGTCCATACATATAATGGACTGTAAACAAATGAAATTATGCAGGTCTTGATGATGCTACATAAGAGCCATGGTGGCATAGTGGTTAGAATGTAGTACTGCAGGCTAACTCTGCTGACTGCCAGCTGTTTGATCCTGATCTGCTCGAAATTCATCTAGCCCTTCCATCTTTCCAAGGTCAGTAAAATGAGGACCCAGATTGTTGGGGGCAATATGCTGACTGTAAACTGCTTAGAGAAGGCTGTAAAGCACTATGAAGCAGTATATAAGTCTAAGTGTTATTACTATAATATATTACAGAAGTTTGCAATCATATTTCTATTCTGACATAACCACTCTTGCCTGTCTTCAATCATTCTAATATTAATCCAGACACATACATAAATAGATATGAATGATCACAAGAAGATTAGGCTTAATCAGGATTGCCTCCAATGAGCTGGAAAGAACAAGTGATTAGCAATGCTATTTTCCTTTTTTTTTAAAATAGCACGGGAAGTTTTGTAAACCCTGAATAATCAGGTATTTGGCCCATCACAATCATTGGATAAACTAAGTCAAACAAAGCTCTAACACAATTAAGATTTATTTAGTATAATATAACAAGGGAAAGCATTGCAAAAAACAAACATAAATTTATGACCAATGTTCTGATTTGCCATCAAAATGGCATGCTAGTTTACTGCTGGAAAAGAATCTACACATTTGTCTCATTGATTCTTAACAGAACAATTAGGCTGGCAAAGGTCTTTAGGCAGATTAAACTATGAAAGCTGACATCAAGGGGAAGAAAATAAAACTTCCATTATGAAGTTCATTCAAATTAGAAAAGCTAAGAGAGATAAATACAAGGTGCTATTCCAATAATGATGTTAATAAATTAACTGTTTACAATTGATCCTAGTATGGAATATAGACAATGTTCCCATTGAGTATAAATTAATATGTAAAAATAAGAAAACTCTTTCAGTGGAAAAACGTTTAATAAATATACTAGCCAGTGCAATCAACAAGCTATGTGTTGTTTCCTGCTTAGCATCAAGATACTGCTCTTTTCGTGTCACTTGAATAAAACTAAAGTAAAACTTTCATTCATTTATCAGGCTATAAGTGTGTTGTATATGCCAAGTGTGTTCAAGTGGTTTGGGGGGGGGGGGTTGTCACATATTTGAGCATATGAATCAAGAATAAATTTCTTGATTCATATGCTCATAAGAAGCCGTTCAAATCTGTGACACTAAGCTTCCAGAAATTAGTGAAACCCAAGCTTTTGTAGTGGACTTCAGGGAGTGATTATTGCCATTGTATTAACAGTTAAACTTTATTATTTAACTTAGTTTGCATATTATTGTTGTTATGGGGACCTGGTGAGTTGCTTTTGGTCTTACCATAGATATTTACATTTTTATTATATGTTTTCTATTTTTGTAAGCAGTAAGTATCTTGAAGTGTTCAGTGGTATATAAATTAAATTAATAAAAAATAAATCAAGTTCATTCAAGTAGAGAAACTCATACATTCAGACTAAAAAATTTGAGTCTATATCAATTATGCTAATTTTTGGGACAAAAATAATTCTATTTTTTCTCCTGTTAATCTAAGTTCAAACAAGTTGCTTCTCATATTTCTTCATGTTCCAAGCCTTTCAACCCTCTATGAATTCATTTGGCAGATATTTCTGTACTAGTAAATGGGTGGAAGGATAGAAAAGATGGAGATTGATTGTCCTACTACCTGTTTAGATACAACAGAGTAAGGAATGAAGGTGAAAGGATGAACATTTAGGGCAGATAATCAAGTTCCAGTCCCACCAGATCCCCACTTGGGGCATTATAAATCTGCATAAACTGCAGTTTTGTAGTTGTTATTGAAATGAATTATTAACTCAATTTAAGTAAAAAAAAACCCACCTCTTTGGCTTAATCTAAACCAATCTAATATGAAACTAGATGAAGTCACAAATAACTAATAAGCAAAACGACCTTTCTTTTCACTTCTCTCCTTTCTTTATGCATCTTCATTAATATCTCGACTGATGTGAATATTTATATTAACTCTTGCTTACTCTTAGCTGTTACACAAGGGTTAAGATCTATTTCTATAAATCTAGTTAAACAAGGAACTAGAATAAATAAATACTTGGAGACCTTCCTTAAGAAGGAACATTCCACTGGCAGAACTCTAGGAAGGAATAAATATTTCCCATGTTGGCTGTTAAAAGCTAAGGTATTAAAGAGAAACCCCTTTATTAGTTGCATGGGAATAATTTATATGGAAACAGTGGTTGATACACAACTAATATTCTGTCATTATTTAATACAGTAAAAATTCTAAAGCAATATTTTGTGACCAACTTTCTCTACATCTATATGAATGTATAATATTCAAATGATTTAGAATTAGAAATAGGGGGAGCGGGGAGAAATATACCAGAATAAGAACTTATCCTTATAACATTTACTTGGAAGTCACAGGTGTGACCTTCGACTGAATTCTCTCTCTCTCTCCCTCCCTCCCTCTCTCTCTCCCTTTTTTCTCTTTGCATATAGTATTTCATTGTTGTTGTTTGATCTGCTTTCTAGATTAATCAATCTACAACTGCAATTTACTAAATTCTATATTCTATAGAATCTTAAGATGACAATATAAAAGGAAGTATGGATATTGTTCACTTGCCAATGAAATTATGCTTAGGATCATCAAACTTGCTTTAGTAAAGGCCAAGGAACATGAGACATTACTGCACATGCATGCTGAATAATTGAGAAATAAAAAAATTCCCGAAAGAAGTCAATATATGCTTCATTGATTATAAACAGGGCTTCAATGGTGTTGATCACATCAAGCTGTGGAATATGCTCAGAAGACTGGAAATCCCAGAACACCTCATGCTCCTCATGAAAAACATAGATAGGTCAGGAAGCACATGGTGCTTACAGGAAGAACATGGTGAAATAGCCTGGCTCCAGGTTGGCAAAGGAGTGACACAGGGCCGTACCCGTATATTCTTTCTTTATTCAAAATATATGCTGAATAGTTATTAAAGAAAGCTGGATTGGAAGAAGATGGTGTGGTTTTAAAATTGGAAGAAGAAATATCAGTAGCTACTTGAAAGTTAATGATATTGCCTTGAAGGATCTTCATGTTCTAATAACAAAAGTCAAGGAGCATAGTGAGAAAATGATAATAAAATGGAATATAACAAAGGCCAAACTAATAACAACAGATAGAACCACCATACTTAGAACCGACAATGAAGATACTGAAATCTAGCTACTGCCTTTTAGATCAACCATCAGCAGTAAAGGAACAAGCACTCAATAAATACATTGAAGACTAGCATTTGGTAGACCAGCCATGAAAACGTTAGAAAAGCTATGCCATGATATGTATATACCCACAAAGATCAAATGTGTGCAAGCCATGATATTTCCTGTGACACTATATGAAAGTGAAAATTGGACTTTGAAGACATGGGATAGAAAAAGTATTGATGCCTTGGAATTTTGGTGTTGGAGAACATTCTTGAGAATACCATGAATAGCCAAGATGACAAATAAATGGATATTGAATGAATCAACTCAGCGTTTTCACTCGAGGCCCAAATGATCAGGCTCAAATTATCCTACTTGGGACACATTTTGCAAAGACTCAGTTCTCTGGAGAAGGCTCTGATGCTAGGAAAGGAGGAAAGAAAGAGAAAAGGAGGATGACCAGCAGCAAGATAGATGATGATGATTATTATTATTATTATTATTATTATTATTATTATTATTATTTATTGGATTTATATACCGCCCTTCTCCTTGCGGACTCAGGGCGGTGAACAGCCAGATAAAAATACAATATACAAAAATTAAAAATCTTTAAAACCCATATAAGCTTTGGCTGACAGTTAGAAACAATTTAAATGTTAAAATACAAACAACCCTAAAACACTAAAAATGTTAAAATTCAATGGGGATCAGGCTAGACCGGCAAGCTGGAAAAGATACGTTTTCAGGGCCCGACGAAATATCCGGAGGTCGGGGATCGTTCTCAGTTCTGGAGGAAGATCATTCCAGAGGGTCGGGGCTGTCACAGAGAAGGCTCTCCCCCTGGGGGTCGCCAGCCGGCATTGTCTGGCTGACGGCACCCTGAGAAGGCCCTCTCTGTGGGAGCGAACCGGCCGGTGGGAGGCAATTGGCGGCAGAAGGCGGTCCCGTAAGTACCCTGGTCCTAAGCCATGGAGCGCTTTAAAGGTGATCACCAACACCTTGAAACGCACCCGGAAGTCCACCGGCAATGAATGCAGCTCGCGCAGGAGAGGAGTCACATGGGAGCGCCCCGTCGCTCCCATAATCCCCCGCGCGGCCGCATTCTGCACCAGTTGGAGCCTCCGGGTGCACCCCAAGGGTGGCAATGTGTGCACCATTGGAAGACCTGAAAGACCAGGTCCTACAGTACATCCCTGAAAAAATGGATTTGTACATTTACACTCATTACTTGTTGACCAAAATAGCTTTCACTGATGTAATTGTGAGTAGCATGTACTGTCAAAATAACAGTGTTAGGAACACTGCAGAAATTATCTGAGCAACCAACAGCTAAGGCTGTGAGCAAAAATACATAGAATCATGGGGGGAAGGGCGGGAGGGAGGGAGGTGAAACTACTTGAGTAATTGTTTCATGTGAAGCCAGCTCTGCAACATGTTTCCACTGTTATCTTGAACTAAGCTTGCAGTTGTAGTGAATGATGACTCTTCTTCCAAGTACTACTGGATTTGTAACATTCATTTGGTACAACAGTCCAATTTTTGTTTTATGTTACTTGGTGGTCATGCCCTTTTATTTTTCTATTGTGAAGTAGAGACACTGTTTAAGAGAGCTCTTCTGCAACCTGGCCTTCCTTTGAAAGAGGGAAGGTATGCCTGTTATAGGAATAGGCACTATTGTGATTCATCTTTCCTATTATTTGACCTGCTAGCATTACTTTAGAGCATCGAAGCTTTTCCTTTAAAGGCAGAGCTCCTATAAGCATATTTAGCTCAGGGAGTAAAAGAAATGCTTGATAGATGAAGAAGTAAAATTGTGTCCTTTGATTGCCAACTTCTCACAGAAACAGACATAAGCATGTTGTGTTCTTGTTCTTTATAAGTCTGAAAATAGAAGTAACCAAAAAAGAAGGCTATGCTTATTTAATAAGTTCCAGGGAAATAATTACACCGACCTTTTTTATTTTCTTTTGCACATTCATATTCCATACCTAATTTTAAATATGTATCTTGACAGTTAACCCTTTGCTTCTTCTAGGGCAGTGACTCTAAAGGAAAAACTAGGTATACTCAGTGATGGGATTCAAATAATTTAACAGCCGGTTCTCTGCCTTAATGATTTCTTCCTACAACCAGTTTACCAAACTGCTCAGAAAGTTAAAAACTGGTTCTCCCAAAGTGGTGCGAACTGCTTAAATCCCACCACTGGGTATACTTCACATCTTGCTGGTTAAGTAGTTTTTTTCATAGCCCAGTTAGATCTTTGCATTGAAGTATTTCAGTCACAACATCACTTAGCACTTAGACTTATATACCACTTCACAGTGCTTTACAGCCTTCTCTAAGTAGTTTACAGAATCAGCATATTGCCACCAACAATCCTGGTCATTTTACCGACTTCAGAAGAATGGAAGGCTGAGTCAACCTTGAGCTGGTCAGAATCGAACTGCTGGCATTTGGCAGAATTAATCTGCAGTTCTACATTCTAATCACTCTGCCACCACAGCTCTATTCACAATGTCTCTTTCCTAGTTTCTCTTGTTGGTTTAATGTTTTATGAGTTCCTGTAGACTTAGTAAAAGCTTTATTGCTCAAGTGAGTAAGTTCTGTTAGTAATTTCCATATGCAAGATATTCATTGGTTGTGTGCATTGCTCTCAGAATAATGGAATCTGGAGATTTATCATTACATAGGAGAAGTTCAAGAATTTTCTGTGAACAGTAGTGCTTACTACTTGTTGTGGCCTGTCGGCTGCCGGCCCCTCCAGTAGCTGAATCAGATAAGGAGGACGCGTGGGAGTCAGAGTCAGCACCTAAGAGCTCTGAGGGGGAAGAGGGAATGGAGCTGACAGAGAGAGAGAGAAACAGAGGCGGAGCCTGGGCTGTCCGTCAGCCATCAGATGGAGAGTCAACAGCTCCTATGTCTAGAGGTGGGTGATGAGGAAGAAGAGGAACAGCTGGGTCCAGTGTCTGATGCACGGATGTGCAGAAGACAGAGGAGTGGAGAGCAGTGGAAATCAATGGGCCAATCCTTGGGAAGGAAGAGCCACCACTGCTAGTGAAGCCCCACCCTAGCTCTGGTGATAAAAGGCAGGGAGTGGAGATGAATAGATGTGGCAGACAACTCCCTGTTGGACAGACTTGTTAGCCTGCGGTGAGAGAGAAACTTTTTGCGGGCTGTTGGCACTCCTAATAAAGGAATCATTGAGGGTTTGTCATGTTTTGGGAGCTGGGTCAGAACACTGCTAGTTCCAGCTGTTTTAAACTTTGTTGATGTTATAGTAAGCCTTTTAGTCATTATCTCAGGTTTGAGGTACATTATGTGTACCTCAAACCTGAGATTTCAGGTTATATATGAAAAGCTGTCACCAATGCAGATGTCCATGCAGATGTTTATCATGGCTCTTTATGTGATACTTGTGCTGGAGCTCTTTATGTGATACTTGCATTTATTTATTTATTTATCTTGTCATGTTTATGTGGTGTATATTAGGGATGGAGACCCTTTGAGAGCTGTATGCAATGAAATTTCATTTTAATGTCTGCAAATTAGTGTACATTCAGAGTGACAATAAAGTTATTCTAAGTCTACATTGTACCTCTATTAGGTTCTATGTCATGTTCCAGCTACCCATCAGGTCTTAAAGAGTTTGGGATTAGCTTCTTTGAACAACTGTCTTTGTACTGAAAGCATCAAGTGACCATGGAGAGCCAGGATAGGCATAGCATTCCCAATCTGCTCCCACTAGACATCATCCATAAGTGCTGTTTCAGTCCCATATCCAGTTCTGACATGTGACAGAAAAGATGCCCGGATAATTTGCTTCCTCCAGGGTCCTCTGAAGCTACAACATGATCACTTCTCAACAACCTCCACCCCACCCCCACTCTGAAAAAGAAAGCTGGAGATACAACAGAAGTTGTCCAACATGGTTGGAACTAACAATGGCTCCTTGAAGTGGGGGAAATTATTACTTTCTTCAATATTGGCAGGACTACCCCTCCATCAAGGATGAATTCACTATTTTCAGAAGCCACCTGTACACCATCTCCTAGGAAAATGAAGCTAACCAGGAATGATATGGGTCTATTATACATTGCTGAGGTTACAGTTCAAACAAGTGGTTGTCTAACCTCTTCTTAACAACCTCCAGTGATGGAGCACTCACAACTTCTGAAGGCAAGTTCTCACTGTCAGGAAATTTCTCCTTAGTTGTAGGTTGGTTCTCTCCTTGATTAGTTTCTATTGCTTCTTATTCTGCCTTCATGTCCTTTAGAGAATAAGTTGACCCCCTCTTTGTGGCAGCCCCTTAGATATTAGGACATGGCTATCATGTCACCCCAGTTCTTCTTTTCATTAAACTAGACATACCCAATTCCTGCAATTGTTCTTCATATGTTTTAGCCTCCAGCTCCCTAAGCATCTTTGTTGCTCTTCTCTGCACTCTTTCCAGAACCTCTACATCTTTTCTATATCATGGCAACCAGACCTGGATGTAATATTCCAAGTGTGGTCTTACCAAGATATTATAAAGTGGTACTAATACTTCACAGGAACTTGATTCTGTTCATTTGTCAATGTAGCCTAGGACTGGGTTGGCTTTTTGGCAGCTGCAGCACACTGTTGCCTCATATTTAAGTGATTGTCCATTAGGACTCCAAGATCCCTCTTCCAGTTACAGATTACATTTGTGAGTTTTGTTTGTCAGGTAGCAAAAGCTAGTGATGATTTCGGCTTCTGAGGAAAGCGTGCCTGTTATACTGAATGTACAAACATTCTAAATATCCATATTAAATTATCCATTCAAGAAGTGCACTTGTTTGATTTCTCACAAAACTGTCCGTCACCCATGTGCTTATCCTTTGCAAGAGCGCAAAAATGTGTCTTTCGATTGCCAGATTCCTGACAAATTGGTATGATTGGAGAGAAGATGAATCATTTAGAAAGCTTTCCCAGCTTTATGTAATGTACACATTGGATGAGTCATTTGGATTGTACCGAAGATTCAAAACAGTTCTAGACTGAAATAAACCATCTAATTTCGTGTAGCCTATTCTGCTCTGGACTGGATCTCCAAAGTCTTCTACAAAGAGGCCCTTCATAGCAGTAGTGGGATTCAAATCCCAGTTCGCTCGTGGGCGCGTGCATGCTGATGTGCGCGCACAATGCTTCTGCACATGCACAGAGCTGTCCGGATGGGTGGGCAGAGCCTCCTGCTGCCGCTACCAGCTCTCTCAACCCGGGGCAAACCGGTAGCAACCCACCACTACTTCATAGCCTTCCTGTGTCTGGTTCCATGAAAGAAGATTGTAAACACCACTCCAAAGAAGACTGATGAATGGGAACAGAAGAAACGTACATTTCCATTCATTTTAAACAGCCAAGTTTTCTTCTCCCGGTGTACACTAGCAAAGGGCAAAAGATGAAAAGAGGTCATGGGAACCTTCCTTGCAAAGGGCTGTGCTTTGTGAACAAATCTGAGCTGAATTAAGCTAATAATGCATTTCTTTTAAAAATGCATCAGAAACACTTAGTGTTCTTAGAAGGCAGGAATGATTGCCATGATTCCACCTCGTGCCATCTGACTGAAATTAAGCCACAGAATATTTCTGATTAGATTCTCATTAGAACGGAAAGGAGGGGAGGGTTCTTTTTTTTTATCCAAGAGCAAAAATTAATATTTGGGGGAGTTATAGCCTATAAAACAATGAAGGTTGATTTGGAGGGGTGTGTGTGAGATCTAGAAGGTTTATTTGCTGTTTTTTAAACATGATGTCTGTTTTAAGGCCTATGTTTCAATTTCCATGTGTTCTTCAATTCATAATGGTGAGAAAGATCTCTGTCATTTTTCAGTAACTATTTTCTCCAGGGTCCCTGAGATCACAAAAAGGAGATTTAAAGAGAGCACATCAAGCTGCTGGTTTTTGAGCAGTTATATCTGCCTAATCTTTTCCTAAGCATGAAAAAAAAAACCCTCTAGAAGAAGCAGTGGAAAACCAAGGACCAATTAAAAATGGAAGATGATTTCACCAGATGCTGTCATAGATTTCCTTGAATGATTCTACCATAAAAAAATCACCCAGAACTATCTATGAAGAGTATCTGTTAAGAAGAGAGGACACTATTTAGAAGCCCTATTTCTAACTAGTTCTCCTTCACAAATATTGTCCAGATAATTTTTTTTAAAAAATCACATTCACGCTTCCTGTCAGGGTTCTGACAGATGCCCTAATTAAATCATGAATCTCGAGTCAAGCTTCAAAAGAAATCCAGTTATTTATTAGAAGTTTCATGTCGGCATGTTCCCAAGTGCAGCCATCTCTGACCCTATGTAATTTATGCTCCAATTATGATTCTGTTTTTCCCCTCACCCCATGGTGTGTTATCAATCACCTTGTACAGGTCATTTCCCTCCGCTGCTGTAGGTAAGCATGGGATACAGCCTTGAGAGAGATAACCATGGAATGTGCATCTGTCTTTGGCTGTTGTGCCATTTCACCATTTTCCCATCCCCCCTGGCGTATGGCAACTCGAGAGCAGGGATGCTTTGAGAGTTGACATTAGCTATATTTATGGTTTAATACTTAAAGATCACCTGCGTGCCTATGTGCCAATCCCTATAATGCCATCTGCCTCATTTCCTTTATTTCTTCTGATTGCAGATCACACTGTGATGTACTGCTTAAATTAATTTGGTCCTCTCCAGATGTGTAGATTTCACATATCTGCAAAGCTTGGAAAAGGCTGATTTAAAAGCATGTCTTTCCTAAAGTAGCAGATCATAATAATGAGAAGATCTGGTTTAAATAATAGTTGGCGCTCCTACCTAAGGAATCCAGTGAAATGAAAACTAATTTCTTCACCCCAGTTTACCCTTGGGTAAAAGTCAACAGTGGAAAATTTTCTCCAGTGACAGAAATATATTGCTAGCAAGGAATGGGGGAAAAAAACAAGAAGGAGAAATAATCCCATGTAATAAATATACTCAAGTTCACCTTTATTAACTACATGTCTGCTCTACAAATTATTATGTAATGTGACTTCCAAGGAATTGGAACACACACACAAGGGAAAAAATGATGTCATACTGCCAGTGAAACTTGCTTGCATAATAAAAAACAGAGTTTCAGGGGTTCTTTAATGGTAAAAATGCTAAACTTTTCAACATATGTCAACAAAATAAATTCTGAATCAGTTGACAATCACACTGGAAATATTTACATTAATGAGTATATTAAATGATTATATTAAAAGACAGTGAATATATAATATTGTAAATTATAATATATTCAGAAAACTTTAGGAATAGTCTCCACTATAATGTAACCAGTGGAAGCTTTATCACTAAATATCTAAATAGGTCCTCTGCCCCAACACCTTTGCTAACTCCCATATTGTGTTCTTTTTCACCATACATTAAGGTTTCAAAGAAGGTTATTAGTGAGGGACAAACAGATTAATTTAAACAAGGTTGAAACATCCCAGCCTTATTTCTTCACTTCCCCTCCAAAGTCTACTTAAGCGTTCTAGAAAGGAATGCTGCAAAAATCCAGATGACCATTAGAGATGCCAGCAAAGAGCTATAACTCTACTGGTCTTCCCAATATTTTCTGGTTAAATATCTCAGCCCTGGCCCATGCTCATATGGCCCATGACCCTAAGCCATCTTTTATTTAATACCTCCGGAAGCATGGTGTAATAAAATTTCTTTGGAAATTCACCATAAATATAACAAATTCTAGAAGAGAATGTGATTTCTTATTTCCAGGAACTATATATCTAAAAACAATCTATGCTAGTAAGCACTTCATAACTTGGAAGAGCTGCTATAAAATTCTGTACAGATGCTAAGTAGCATCAAGCTTTTTAATGTGAGATGATTTAGTCTATGAGGTTGAGAAAAGATTAATTTGTTTTAATTTTTTTTTTTTTTGGTAATTTAAACCTGTCTTTAAGTTTATCATTGTTGAATGTTTGTGTGTTTTGTCTTGCTGTAAGAGGATCAGAAGAATCACCTGGAACCATGAGATGGGTAGTAAATAAATTTGATAAATAAATAAAATATCAAAATGTATATTATGCCTTCAAGCTTCGTATCTATAGAAAATGCACAAGGTGTATTTGGCCCAAAACAGTAATTTTAATGTAATTTACTTGATCTCAGTGCCAACTCCAATATTACTTGGGAAGCTCACAATACAAAAGATAAAATGTACCATGAAATAAAAAATAAAAATGGTGAATCTGACCAACAATATCCAAAACATATATACAAACACACCTAACAAGTTTGCAGTACTGCAGGCTACTTCTGCTGACTGCCGGCAGTTCGAACCTCAACAGCCTCAAGGTTGACTCAGCCTTCCATCCTCCCGAGGTTGGTTAAAATGAGGACCCAAATTTTGGGGGGCAATATGCTGACTGTAAACCGCTTAGAGAGACCTGTAAAGCACTGTGAAGCGGTATATAAGTCTAAGTGCTATTGCTATTGCTACTTAACTTAAAGCAGTCTGGAATACCATGAAGCTGGCAGCCAGCTCAATTTTAGGAGAAACTTCATTCCAGTGGGAAGGCACCATAACCCAATTTGGGTAGGCTTACTGAGTACTGTAAAGCAGGGCTCTTCCAGGCTTGGCAACTTTTAAGACCTGTGGACTTCAACTCCCAGACTTCCCCAGCCAGCCATGTTGGCTGGAGGATTCTGGGAGTTGAAGTCCACAAGTCTTAAAGTTGCTAAGATTGGACATTCCTGCTGTAAAGTAATCCAAGATTTTTACTTCCGTATTTTAGCACAACTGAACTACTGCTTTTTCAAAATTAGCTGGATGTGGAATTTAAAAAGTGGCCCTGAACAGTAATTACAGTAATGCTCTGCTATTTAGAAATGCTTGTTCCCATGGCAAAGATCATTCCGTAATACATGCTCACAAGTACATTTCATTTAGCAAATGCCTTTCCAAAGTTTGTTAAGAGTATTGGCTTTCCTCTGTGCAGATCTGGACCATCTTATTTATTTTATTATTGATGATTGATTATATTGATTGATTTTTTGTTGACCATAGCTGGGAGATTAGAAATTAATAACCTCTTAATAGCCCCAAAGCTCACTTTCTTTGTCTACTCAGTTGGGAGTGGTTTAATTATTGGTTTCCTTGTATTATATTTTTGCTGTTTATTTGAAAATAGGACATTTTTACTCTTTAAGAAACACCGAAAAGAGAAACACAGACAATTATGGTGCATTTTAGAGCTAAAAGAGAGTTCAGCATTACTCCAACTTTAATCAAAAAGAGAATATATATGTGTGTACCAGAGAGAAATAAGAGCAATTAGTGACTAATTATTAGTCATCCCTCATGGGAATCCAGACTATCATAAGGAAACCTGGAGAGTATATACAAGCAGTTAAGGTGAAATTCAACAGTGGCCCTTCAACTTTAATCAAAAATAAAATAAGCAGGTGATCTACACTAGGTAAGAATCTTGAAAATCCTCGACTCTAATGCAAGATTTTAATCCAAATCTGGATGGGTCTGGTCCCAACCTGGTTTTAATGATAGAATCAAATCTGAACTACCAAAACTAAAAAACCAAAAAACTCCAAAAGGAGAATCCTGCAGTCCTTTCCCTTCTTGCTCTATCAAAACCATCCCTTCTTTTCTCTGTAATGGAGAAAGAACAATTGTGGCCCTCCAAGATTAGAAAATAAAATTGTTTTTAATTGATCCCTTTGTTTCTCTCCCTTACTATGCTATACATCCTGTTTCATCATCACAAATACTCTCTGTATGTTCTGAAGAATAGGAGGGAAATGAAGAAGAGAGTTGTTGGTGCTTGGATTAAGAAATGGCATCTTGAAGCCATTTTAAAGGGTTTAGTTTAATTGGAAGAATATTTCACATTTTGCATATTTGAAGGGAGAGGAGGGAAAACAAGGATTGCCTGAGAAAATTTGCCCATTTTATGTCTGCTTCTACATAATACATAGAAAAACAGCATCTATCTCTGTTCTGTATAGTAGAGACATCAAGCTACAAATGAATCATCTTCTAATAACTTTTTTTTACTTTTCAGACCCTGTTATGACTCAGATAGATATCAAGTATTATTAATTGAAGAACAATTAATGATTATCTTGGCCAGAGATGGTGGGATTCTCCCAAAATTGACAGACCAAATAAGACTGCTATATGGGTTCAAAGATGGAGATTTCTCTAATTGAAGATGTTCTGCAAATTAGCCTTCAGATTACCAATAGATCCATGAGATCCCATTTCTAGGAAGGCAGGTAGCAAAGACAATATAAAGGAGGAAGTTTATCCATCTCTAGAAAAATTCTAATGGTCTTCATAAATGACAGAGAATCCTTACCTCACATCAACGTCAGTGTTAATCACCATTTGAAAATGACATTTCAAAGAATAATTTCGCATGGAGAGGCTGGATAGCAAATCTCAAGATTTGCATTATTGTGTTAAATTCTTAAGAATCATTGTCAAGTTTCAGCAGGTTCAAGGTTCCTGATGCAAAGAGCCACCAATCCAATAATAATAGCAATAGCATTGAGACGTATATACCTCTTCACAGTGCTTTACAGCCCTCTCTAAGAGTTTTAAAGAATCAGCATATTGCCCCCCCCACATTCTGGGTCCTTATTTTACTGGCCTCAAAGGATGGAAGGCTGAGTCAGGATTGAGCTGGTCAGGATTGAACTCCTGGCAGTGTGCTGAATTAGCCTGAAATACTGCATTCTAACCACTGCGCCACCACGGCTCCAATCCAATCCACCAGGAAAGTACTTTTTTACCTTGAGATAGTCAAGCATCATGAAAGAAGAATACTTTAAGCAGAGGGACGGGAATTATGAACATGCCATTGTTCCGTCATGACCTCAATTCCATTGCTTTTCTATGTGTGTTATGATGTCGCAAAAGGGGAAGATTTTGCACCACAATGGCATAATGTTTTATGAATTTATTATTTTATTATTTTCTTTTTTTTATGTTTATATGATGTTTTTTTATTCATGTAAGCCACCTTGAGTCACCATGGGCAAGCAAGCTGCAATATAAATGTTTTAAAATAAATAAATAACAGGTTTTGGTTATTACCTTTAAAGCCCTACATGGCTCAGGGCCAGGGTATCTTCGAGACTGCCTTCTACCGCATAGCTCCCAGCGACCAGTAAGATCCCACAGAATTGGTCTCCTCAGAGTCCTGTCAGCTAAACATTGCCGGCTGGCAGGCCTGTGGGGGAAGGCCTTCTCTGTGACTGCCCCAGCTCTCTGGAACTAGTTACCTCCTGAGGTCCGGACCATCCCCACCCTATTGGCCTTCCGAAAAGTGGTGAAGACCTGGCTCTTCTGGCAGGCCTGGGGCCGTTGATCTCACTGCTGTGATTTGGCGATATTCAGCCATGAATGGTGTGAATGGGTTTTGTTTTTAATGGTTTAACTTTTAATGTTTTCTACATGGTTTTTAAATGCATTGTAAGCTGCCTTGAGTCTTTGGAGAAAAGCAGCATACAAGTTGAAATAATAATAATAATAACAACAACAACAACAACAACAATAATAATAATAATAATAATAATAATAATAATAATAATAATAATAATAATAATAATACTTTAACAATTCCTAGGTCCTTGGTTAGGACTTGAGCTGCTGAGCTATTAACCAGCCTCAAAGGCTATAAATCTCACTACAGATTAACTAATCATCATCATCATTATCATCATCATCTTGCCAATCTGTAACATAAAACACAAGAAACAGTTGTGTTTATGTGCTACATGAGAATTAGAGAAAACAGCCCTGCCATGTGAGGTCAGTGACAAAGCAGAATAAAATAAAATAAAAACACATGGTGTTCTTACATAAACAACTGAATTGGAAAAATGCACCCCTCAATTGGCAGGCTGAGAAAAGGCTAATTTTAATTGATTTTGCAGATGTAGAGGAATTCTTCCCCAAATTCAATCCTTCAGCGGTTCACTTCAGCGGTATAAATTAGAAACACAGCTGTCCTAACTGCTTTTCTCCAGGAAATATGGAAGAAACAAATTACACCTCTCCTATCCTGTAAGAGAAATGATTGCAAATTCCTCATTTTGCTTGTTCATCAGTAGGAACTTGTGAAGTTGAAGATTGTGAGGTGGGTCTGAGCAGCTACTGCAGGCAAAATGTTTATAGAGTAAGCAAAACAATTCAGGCCATTCTGTTTGTAATGTGGCTCAATCAATCAATCAATCAATCAATCAGAATAGAGCTGGAAGAGACCTTGGAGGTCTTCTTGTCCAACCTCCATTCGCAGCCATGGGATTTGGATTTATTCTGAGATAAATTCTGAACATAAAATTAAAATGGCAAGTTGTTGCAAAAATGTGATAAAGCAGCATAAGACAGTGAATCTTATGTGTGGAATTGTGATGTGATCAGGTATAAGAATGCTCCACAATCAATAGCAATAGTACTTAGACTTATATACTGCTTGATAGTGCTTTACAGCATCTCTGGGCAAATTGCCCCCAACAATCTGGCTATTCATTTTACCAACCTTGGAGGAAGGGAAGGCTGACTCATCCTCAAGTCCCGGCAAGATCAAACTCCAGGCTATGGACCGAGTTTGCTTGCAATACTGCACATAACCACTGCACCACCAAATAGTGCTTTACATTCCAGTAATAAATAATGAATTTCCTGGACAGAGTATTCTTAATATGAATTAATGAAATGCTGAAAACCTTCTTCCATATTTCTATCATTTCTTGATTGTAACACCAAACGTCTAGCATTAAACGTATTCCCCTCAGAGCCTTATGCCAGAATTTGGATTACTAACTTTCTGGCTAATGGATCTTTCAACACAAATTAGACTTATATGGCTCTGTGGGAATTATTGCTGGGTTGCAATCAGCTCATTTGTTTCCTTTATCTATTATTTATATTTCAAAAACATTCTCTTTCCGATTTTCTGCTTTAAAACTGTAGTGTTATTCCTGGCATCAACAAAAGTTTTATTTGATATCAGAAATAATCAATTACCGTATGTTGTTGAAGCCAGTGGGTTGCAAAAACACATTTTGAATTTGTAGTGTGTTGTCATTTAGGATTAATTTATTTTGGCACACACAAAACAGTTCTACAAATGACTACATCTGTTCGCAGCAGCTAAGACATACAGGAAAGTCAAGGCCCACAGGAAGTCAAGGAGAAATGAAAAATGTCATTCAGATATTAAGATTAATGTTGAATCCACAGTAACCACAAAAAAGATCACATGCTAAGCATATGTGACATGATGGTTCTTGGAAGGAAGATACCCATGCAGCTTCTTTAGTCCATAGCTCATTTGGAAATCCATTACCCAGTAGGAGTGCATATATTTAAGTGTACAAAGTCCCAATTTCAGCTCCTAGCTTTTTAAGGCGAGGGGTGGGGGGGACGACACTTCTTTCTGAAATTTTGAGAAGCCATAAACAGTAGGTACCAATAAAGTTAAACTACATATGGTCCTTGATTTACAACAGTTCATTTAGTAACCGTTCAAAGTTATAATGGGACTGAAAAAAAGCACACCTATGACCATTTTTCAGACTAATGACCATTGCACCATCTCCATGGCCACGTGATCAAAATTCAGATGCTTGCCAACTGACTCATATTTATGACGGTTGCATTGCAGGGTCCTGCAATCTGCAAAAGTGATCCCATTGTGCTACCTTCTGACAAGCAAAGTCATTTCAAAAGCCAGATTCACTTTATAAGCGTGTTACTAACTTAACACCTGCAGTGATTCACCTAACAACTGTGGTGAGAAAGACCTTAAAATGGGGCAAAACTTTAGCAAATGTTTCACTTAGCAACAGGAATTTTGGGCTCAATTGTAGTCAAACAAACAAGTTGAGGACTACCTGTACTTCATGATGTGACTACCTTTGTGATTTTGAACCCACCTTCCCTTCTGCTGAAATACAAATATGTGAGATTCTAATATGTTTTTATGAGCAATGGTGGCACAGTGGTTGGAACGCAATATTGCAGACTAACTCTACTCACTACCAGGAGTTCAATTCTGACCGACTCAAGGTTGACTCAGCCTTCCATCCTTCTGAAGTCAGTAAAATGAAGACCCAGATCATTGGGGGCAATAGGCCTATTCTGTAAACTGCTATTGGTATTGCTATTATGTAATCACATATCCTCAATATCACTGGGTTCAATTACCACACTAAGCTACGATGGTTATGGTTTTGTCAGGCACAAAAAATCAAGTCCACATGTGAAGGTCCAATTAAACTGTTTTATTGTTTAAAAGCCAATGCATGGGAATTTTCTAAACCAACTCTTGGTACCTGCTTGGAGTTAGATAAGGGTCATGCTTACACAGTTTTGTATTTTTTGTAGTATCTTCAATGCCATCTTGGTTCAAATTTTACAGAACGTAGAGAGTAGGACATACCTTAAATAAATTAATATGCTATTTATTCCTAATCATTTTATACTTCACACTGGAGAATCATGCATAAAACAAACAAAATCTAAAGGTTTCTCCCACATATATAAAACCTTGTTCAACATCAGACAGAAGCAAAAGTAAAAAAGAAATTCCTATTATACAATTTGCATGTTCTATTACATGTTTGTGGAATACATAGGAAGCAATATCTCTTCAGTTTATGGTTAATTAGTCTTTCTAGCTAATATGTCTTATTTAACATTTTCAATATTCATTTTGGGGGTTGATGATAATAAGTAGTCACAACCACTATTCATTATCGAGTCTCCTTTCATCTTACCAATACGTCACATCCAATGTGAAAGATGCCAATGCCATTGTGTTATCAAACTCCTGCTTTCCCATAAGGAAATACAAATTCCTGTCATAAGCTGAGTGCTGTCATTAAACATTTATACAGCCAATGGTATTTAACACAGCCAATATCACCACTGTGTGTTTAGAATAAATTCCCAAAGCGGAAACTGCACAGCTGCTTTCCTTCCAACAACACTCCAATTATTTATGTCTATTAAATAGTTCACACTTCTCCTGGGCTTTACTGCCGACATCTTAAACATATTGATCATCTGTTATATACACTGCATTCTCTGTCTCCTGTGGCATTAGACAACTCTTCTTTACTACTCGCTGAAGGTTTAATCAAGAAAGTCCTTGCAGCACATTTGAACCCCTTTTATTCAGAAACAAGTTCCATATCATAGATTCAGGAGATTTTACTTCAAGTAAGTAATCATACTTAATTGACTAATAGCACAAGCTAATTCACAGAGAGAGAGATAGAGAGAGGGAGAGAGGACAGAAAGTGGGGGGAGGAAGAGTGAAAGGGAGAGACAGAAATTCAAAAATAAGTTCCATGTAATTCAGTGAGGTTGTTTCTTATTTAACTGGATATAAAATTATAGCATGAGATCCATTTCTGAAGATAGACCATCATCTAGTACTTCATATGAAAACCAACCTATTGAATACTGAAGTTTCATTCTTTAAAATAATGATAAACAACGCAGAGTTCAGCTAATTGTTCCAAGAAAAATGTGATAAATGCACTTTTATGCCCCTTCATTTTTTTTCTGCTTTTGAAATATTACCGTTTAGCAACAATAAAAAAGAAAAAACTTTTGTAATACCATTTCTCTCTTTCCCTCCCCCTCTCTTTCCCCCCACTCTGTCTTTTTCTCTTTCTCTTTTCCTCCCCCTCTCTTTTTCTCTTTCCCTCCCTCTCTTTCCCTCTCTCTCTTTCCACCCTCCCTCTTTATCTCTCTCTCTGTCTCATCTATCTATCTATCTATCTATCTATCTATCTATCTATCTATCTATCTTCTATCTATCTATCTATCTACTATCTATCTATTTATCTATCTATCTATCTATCTTCTATCTATCTATCTATCTATCTATCTATCTTCTATCTATCTATCTATCTATCTATCTATCTATCTTCTATCTATCTATTTATCTATCTATCTATCTTCTATCTATCTATCTATCTTCTATCTATCTATCTATCTATCTATCATCTATCTATCTATCTATCTATCTATCTATCTATCTATCTTCTATCTATCTATTTATCTATCTATCTATCTTCTATCTATCTATTTATCTATCTATCTATCTATCTTCTATCTGTCTGTCTGTCTGTCTGTCTGTCTGTCTGTCTATCTATCTATCTATCTATCTATCATCTATCTATCTATTTATCTGTGCTCTCCTGTCCAGCTTCACGTGTCGTGTGAATCCCACCACTTGGGCTGTGGAGGAGTGGAGGCTGGCAGGCAAAGCCAAGCATTAGAGATCCACACAAAATAAGGCAACTTCAACCTGGATCCTGTCGGGAGAGCCCCCTTCCCTCTCCCTCCCCCCCACCCCTCACAGTGGGGCCCAGGCAGCCTGAGTGCAGCCTCGGAGGCAACTAGCAAGCAAACAAACATGCAGCTCTGGCTGGGAGGCAGGGCATGAGCCCCATCTCTGGCCAGTGAGACTGGAGCAGGCAGGCATACATCTTTCATTGCGGCGCTGGCACTGGCCAGGACAGATGTGCAAGCCGAACATTTGGTGCCGGACTTGGCGGAGTTTCCAAGCAGGCTCACTGAGGCCACTTAGCAGGGAGATCCCAGCCCATTTGGTTTGCTTCAGCACGGAGTGGGAATGCAGAAGGAAGAGTAAATCTGTGCCTCTCAGTGTTCAGCCCTCCAAGACTCCTTTGGGACAACTTTTTCTGCTTTTTAAACATTACGTTTAGCAACAATAAAAAAGAAAAACTTTTGTAATATCGTTTCTCTCCCTCCCTCCCTCCCTCCCTCCCTCTGTTTCTCTCTCTCATGGGGGTTGGGGAAGGAACCCCTGAACTGGCGCTGGGTGGTGGGAATGACATCCGAAAACCGACAAGCCCAGGAGCAGCATGCCCATGCTCAGCTGGCTGGTGGGGAGACAAGGCATCTCAACACAGGCTGCTCTGCAGAAAAAGAAACTGCTTTTTTTGCCAAGTCGAGCCGATGCAGGGTTGCATTGTGGTTCCGCGTCGTAATGGGCATCAGGAGGAGGAGGGGATCCCATCTCCCCCATTGTGAAACGCACCTGTGAAAAAGGTCACTCAATCAAGTCCAACATGGCGGTATCTTTTTCTTTCGCAAGAAGTTGGAATTGATTGAGTGAAACGTGATGGAGAAACGTGATTGGAGCTGGGCTGGGGCAACCGTGCGTGCCCACAGAGAGGGCTCTGCATGCCATGTCTGGCAAGCGTGCCATAGGTTCGCCATCACGGGGCCAAGCTGTTGGTATGGCCTTACCAAGGAAGTCAAGGAAGCAGCGCAGGTAGGCTCTGTAATTTAAAAGTGCTGTTTTTAATGTCAAGTCAATTGCTATTGTTCCAGGTTTCAATCTTGGATGAGATATTGGTCTGGCATATTTTATGGAGATTTGGAACAGAAAGGAGATGTAATTAATCTCTTCCAGTTCTGAGTTGCTCTGTGATGTAGCAGAGTAGGATGGCAAAAGAGGTGGTACTATGGCATTATTAGTAGCATCCCGGAGGCGGAATTAAAAAGTCAAGATTAAGAATTAAATTAAGAATTAAAGATAAAGAATTAATCAAGAATTAAAAAGGCAACACAGAAGCGTAATCAAAGCCCCATGAAGACAGTAGGGGAAATGACCTTGTCAGAAGTATGCAAAAAGGTTGTTACATAGAGAGGGAAGGCTAAAATATTTTTGGGAAGGAAGATAATATTGATAGCAGTTCAGGGTACTTATTTAACGGTTACATTTATTTATACATAATTTTAAGAAATTATTGTGAGTTATCTTGACCATTGAAATAAGCAGAACATTGATAGAATTTTGATGCAGAGAAAAATCGTCATCATCATTGTCTAAAACTGCTTTGAAAGACAACCTTATTGATCTGTCGCAGCCTGTCTCAGCAGAGCATTACATGTACTTGCTGCTGCATACAGTATTTAAAAGGAACAACAATGGGGAAAAAGAGGAACATTTTGGATGGGAATCAACAGTGGATTCTCCTAAGCAATATATATATATATATTAATTCAGTTATTTTAAACAGAAAGGATGAATGCAGTTTAGAATGAATAAACCGCCCACCTGAAGCAGTAATTGTGGTAATGCCCGTGTTCATTTAGCTGAGTTTGGATCTGCCTGTATATATTGAATATGAGTGGGAACCACACACCCACAATACTTAATGGTGTCTATATAATTGAGAAGTGGAGGTTTGCGGAGCTCTTTAGAATGATCGAAGATTAAGCCATTCAACACCTTGCATGCAAACTGAAATAATTTCAGCCTCAGTCCTCTATCCTACAGGTAGCTATTGTTTTTTTTTAAAAATGGGAGAAAAGACCAATTCAAATACATGTTTTCAACAAATTCCAAATGATTGAGAAGAATAGCTAGGGAGACCAGCAAAGTTTAAAACTGAATTTTATGGTCTCCAGAGCCCAAATATCTGCACTTAAAAGTCAGATAGAGACCAACAGGAATATTGTCCTTTAGTGTGTAACTGCAGAAAGCATTGAGTTGCCCCATCAGAACTGCATCCCTTCATATCAAATGATTTAGTCATTCAGTCAGTCAATCAATCAATCAATCAACCAACCAACTAATCAATTAGAATATTGCTGGAAGGGACATTGAAAGTCTTCTAGTCCCTACCATTTCAAACACTGGTTAATTGTTCTCATTGTTAGGAAGTTTCTCCTTAATTCCAGGTTGCTTCTCTCCTTGATTAGTTTCCATCCATTGTTTCTTGTTTTGCCTTCTGGTGCTTTGGAAAATAAGTTGACCCCCTCTTCTTTGTGGCATCCCCTCAAATTCAATTCAAGTCAATTCAATTCTTTATTGTCAGTGCACAACATATGTACAATGAGATTGGTTGAACTCCCTCAGTGCACCCCCCCCCCACAACACAATACAACTCACAGTGAAGACAGAAAATCCCTAATCCAATAAATCATATTAACAAAACATCCAGTCCTATTACACCAGTGTGAACATGTTACACATTGTGCCGGCCCTGCAATCCATCATACTCAGTGGTGGGATTCAACCAGTTCGCACCACTTCGGGAGAACCGGTTGTTAACTTTCTGAATAGTTTGGCAAACTGGTTGTTGGAAGAAATTAGTTATTTCGCATTCAGGAGTCTGACAGCCCACGGGTAAAAACTGTTCTTCAGCCTGTTTGTGCAGCTGGCTATACTTCTATATCTCCTTCCCAATAGTAGGAAGGTAAAGAAGTGGTGACCAGGGTGAGAGTCGTCCCTGAGAATTTTCCTCACTCTTCTAAGGCAGCGAGCCCTAGCAATCTAATCTAGTGGTATCAGGGGACAGCCCACAATGTTTTGTGCTATACTCATCACTCTCTGTAATGTTTTTCTATCCACGGCTGTAAGACCAGCATGCCATAACATGATGCAAAAAGTAAGGACGCTTTCTATTGTGGACTGGTAAATACTGGAATACTGCTATTTTGTAACTCCTAGTCCTTCTTTTCTCAATCTATCCATTTCCAATTCCTGCAACCGTTCTTCATATATTTTAGTCCCCAGGCCTTTAGTCATCTTAGTTGTCCTTCTCTGCACTTTTTCCAAAGTTTTAACATCTTATAGCAGCTATCTCTTTTTGAAATCATTCTGGCAGATCCTTGAATACCGAATTACTATATTTTCTCATGTATCTAAAAGGCAACACTTCTTGATGCAGACATGGAAACAGAGATATATAATATACAGGATGTTCTGTCCCCCTTCCCCACACAGGCAAACACACAACCAGGCATGCCTGCCAAGATTTTATTAAGCAATCAGACTAGAAACCCTTGCAGATAAGAGTTTTGGCAGTAAACTACGAAATGCCTGCCAAGTCAGTTTTCACTCACAGTCAGCAAGAGAGAGTTTATCCTCAGTCCGGTTCAGTAACAAAAAGTAACCCACGAAGCAAGAGTTAGCCAAGGTCCAATCCAAATATGCACAAGCCAGATTTCAGGTAACGCGATGTGACTCTCAGGTTTTTAACTTTGACCGTCACAAAGCCTGAAGAGCAATCACACCCACTTTTATTCCTTGTGGAATAAAAGGGGTGTGGCTCAGTGACTCAGCTCAATCTCTGGCCCTCCCACACCTCTTTTATTGCTGCGCATGCTTCTCCCTCCGACGCTCCCTGGCATCAAGCCAGGATTCATCATCCTTGCTCCCTATCTGTTGTTGTTCCGATATGCTTTCCTCCTGGCATATCCCAGGCTGTTCTTCTTGGCCTTCGGATGGAACCTGAGGTGCCCTTACCAATCTGGTTTCAGGCGCGGTCACAGCATGGAAACAGCATTGGTTGCCCTAGTGAATGATCTCTGGCAGACCCGGGATGGGTGTTGTTCCTCCATCCTGGTCCTACTTGACCTCTCAGCAGCTTTTGATACCATCGACAATGGTATCCTGCTGCAGCAACTCGGGGTTGGGGATAGGAGGCACTGTTTTATGGTGGTTCTCCTCCTACCTCTTGGGTCGCTCACAGTTTGTATGGGCGGGGGGTCAGAGATCCTCCCAGAGGCCCCTCACATGTGGGGTGCCTCAGGGATTGGTTCTTTCCCCTTTTCTCTTTAACATATATATGAAGCCGCTGGGTGAGATCATCCGTGGTTTTGGGGTAAGGTATCATCAATATGCTTATGATACTCAGCTTTATATCTCCAACCCTGACCACCCTGGCGATGCCCTTTCCATGATGCTCATTGCCTGGAAGCGGTGCAGGCTTGGATGGGAAGGAACAGACTCAGACTCAACCCATCCAAGATTGAGTGGCTGTGAATGCCGGCATCTTGGGATCTAGAGGTTCCATCATTAGTGATAGGAGCGGAGGCTCTTACTCCCTCCGATAGGGTTCACAATCTGGATGTCCTCCTGGATTCTTGGCTGTCCTTAGATGATCATTTGACAGCTGTGACCAGGGGGACTTTCGCACAGGTACGCCTGGTGTGCCAGTTGCGCCCTTTCCTAGACCGAGATGCCCTCGCCATGGTCACTCCTGCCCTTTTTACTTCTCTGTTGGATTACCGTAACACCCTCTACATGGGACTGCCCTTGGGATGCACCCGGAGGCTCCAGCTAGTCCAGAATGCGGACTAGCATTCAGGCTAGCACAGGCTGTTACGGGGGCTTCTCGTTATTCTCGTGTAACACCTCTCCTGCGTGAGCTGCACTGGCTGCCGGTGGTCCTGCAGATTCATTTCAAGGTGCTGGTGCTCACCTATAAAGCCCTACATGGCTTAGGCCTGGGGTACTTGCAGGACCATCTCCTGCCATCCTCCCATCGTCCCGTATGCTGTCACATAATGGGCCTCCTCAGGGTGCTGTCAGCCAAACAACGTCAGCTGGTGGCCTCCAGAGGGAGAGTGTTCTCTGTGGGAGTGCTGACCCCTTGGAACAGTTTGCCCACCGAACTCAGGATAGTCCCCGATCTCCTCTCCTTTTGCCACGAACTGAAGACATGGCTCTTTCATCAAATGGACTGATCCATTGGGGGGTTTGCACATTGTAATAATTTTAATTTAATTTTAATTGGATTTTAACTTGTATTTTGCTTTGTATTGTTGATTTTTTATCTTGTAAGCCGCCCTGAGTCCTTCAGGAGAAGGGTGGCATATAAATCACAATAAAATAAATAAATAAATTGCCAGAGAGGAGGGTCCTTATCAGTTCCTCTCCATCACCTTCTAAGCCCTCTTCCTCTGTTAGGACAGGCTCGGGAGTCAGGATCACAACACAGGTGGGAAGGAAGGATGTCAGCTCATAATCAGTCCCATCAACTGTGGTAATGGTTATCAATGTAGATGATTTTTTAAAAGAACTAGAGGAGGAGGAGACTAGTAATGACAACTCTTAAATCTCGTGAATCAGAGGTTATATAGTTTAAACAATAATTCATAAGGATTACTTGTGGAAGAAAGCTCTCACTCTTTTTCCTGTGTGTGAGCTTCCTGTATGTGTACTTTTGGCTAGAGTGCTGGATTAGACCATTTGACCTAATATAGCCAGGGGTCTGAAATATAGCATTAGCCTATTGTGGGACTGTAGAACCATTCCTTTGGTCATTCTTGGAAACAAGATGCAGAATAAGAGATTATTTTAATGTTTCCAAGTGACAGTACAGGGAACAATAATCCCCTTAGGTCCTCTCCCCGTCACCAGGTCCTGCAGTTCTTGGACCTTCTTCCTACCCTGCCAGGGTCACATCTCTCTAAGTGACGAGTTCTATATTGAGGACAACCTGTACTACGTTTCAAATTTCTTAGGAATGACATCAAACATCCATCATCCCTGATCGTTTTAGTCTTACTCAAATTTAATGTATCATCTTACTGTTACAGTAGCAAAGTTCTTCAATCCATAATTTACAAGTTGAATTTATATAATTTGCTGGCACAAGATGGATGATGTCCACTAGCTTAGGTAGCTTTTAAAGGTGAAAACATAACTTTAAGGGAGGGGGGAATCAATGGCTATTAGTCATTAGGGCTGCGTGACCTCTAGATTTTGAAATGTAATGCTTCTGGTTATCGATTTCTGGAGAAAAACAATGGCAAAGGCGTATCCAACTTATGTCTTCTGAGCTTTCCATGGATCTCATTGGCTTCTGTGATGAAAAGGACATGAATTAAAAGGTCTACAGTCCAATCAGGGTAGAATTGCAGTCCTTGAATTGATGTAACTGTTTGAAATATATATATCTTAAATAAGCCAAAATATTCTCTAGTCTAATTAACATTGTCACAGATTGCTCCCCCACCCAACAGCAGTACCTCATGTATGCACTTCTTAGCGTGTCAAAGCAGCAGCCATAAATCTAGCAAGGAAGATGAAAATCCTTTGGTTTTGCCTGCATCCATACTAAGCTTCCCAGCTTATTTGATCTGTCATTTGGCATTCTGGAAAAAAAATCTTCCAAACTGAAAAGACAACCAATAATATATTTATGGAAAAATTGTATCCATTTATGTATCTCAATTTTAGTCGCCATAGTTTTCTTTATTTCATGGAATTTGCTCCTTATTCTTTTCCATTGACAGTATTAGATCAACATCATTGTTCTACAATTGATATGAAAGCGAAGAAAGTTGTTTACTTTTTCTCAGTAGATCACATCACATATTTCATTTATCTCCAATTGTAACAGGTCTGTGTTGGTTCTTTTTCCCTTCCTTACCTGAAACCACTTCTCAGAAAGTCTTATTGAACTTTAACGACTGGTCGCTGAATGGGTGATTGTAACTCGAGGACTAGAGCAACAAAGATGATTAGGAGACCAGAGGTTAAAACATATGAAGAACATATGTGTATGTCTAGTTTAATGAAGAGAAGGACTAGGGGAGACATGATAGCAGTGTTCCAATATCTCAATATCCAATATCACAAAGAAGAGGGAGTCAAACTATTCTTCAAAGCACCTGAGGGTAGAACAAGAAGCAATGGATGGGAACTAATCAAGGAGAGAAGCAATTTAGAAGAAAATTGAAAAAATGAGAAGAAATTTCCTGACAGAACAATTAATAAGTGGAACAACTTGCCTGCAGAAGTTGTGAATGCTCCAACTCTGGAAATTTTTAAGAAGATGTTGGATAACCATTTGTCTGAAGTGGTGTAGGGTTTCCTGCCTGGGCAGGGGGCTGGACTAGAAGACCTCCAAGGTCCCTTCCAACTCTGTTATTCTATTCTATTCTATTCTAACCTCTGCCTCCAACACATAGTCTTTCTAGGACTACCTGTACTATAGATCAATATCATTGGATGACCTTTATGTCATTTCAGTAAATTACCATTGGTAATGTCATCAATTTTTGCTTGATGGGAGTACTTTGGACTTTTTTAAAAAATATTTTAGCACATGTGACAATCTTTTAAGTCAATTTAAATAACTGCATTGCGATAATGAGTTTGTATGCCTTTACCCAAAGAAAAACCACTGTTACCCAGTGGTTATTTATGGATAACTTACGTAGGTTTGGGAAGCACTGGTGTAGACTATTTGAAAGGACTTTGAACAGCCTTCCTCAAACTTCCATTCATCACCCATTACTTGTATTGGACTGATGTCATTGTCCCAAAAAATGAGAAGTCTGTCATGTCAAAGACAGCTACACCCAATCATACAACTGATAAAACAATGGTACCTGCTTGTTTTGGAGAACTCGAACTCCAACATTAGTACTTGACAGTTGCATTCTTGAATGTGCTTACCATCGAATTTTATAGAATGTTGTTGTTTTTTTCCTGGGTAAACTTAACTACAATGCCAATCAGTGGTGAAATTCATTTTTTTTTTTACTACTGGTTCTGTGGGTGTGGCTTGATGGGTGTGGTGTGGCTTGGTGGGCGTGGCAGGAAAAAATACTGCAAAAACTGCATTCCCACCCCACTCCAGGGGAAGGATACTGCAAAATCCCCATTCCCTCCCCCACTTCTGGGTGGAGGATATTGCAAAATCTCCATTCCCACCCCACTCTGGGGCCAGCCAGAGATGGCATTTGCCAGTTCTCAAACTACTCAAAATTTCTGCTACTGGTTCTCCAGAACCTGTCAGAACCTGCTGGATTTCACCCCTGATGCCAATGCAAAACTCAGAGCAAAGGTTTAATTGTTTCACAATGAAGCCTTCTGTCCTTACATGGGATGTTCCATTAATTCCTCCAAAGCTGTTCCTTTTATCACAATCTTTTTGAAGGATTTACTCGTAGAATTACCTGACATTTATATAGTACAGATCCCTCATCTTACTGTCGCAAGGGACAGCTTTACTCCTTTTTTAACTGTATAAACCAATTTGCCTAATAGCAGCCTCTGTCTGCTGAGTGGAATTTTGGACTCAGACTCAAAAGATTTAAATATAATAAATTCGATGCAGTTCCTGACCACCACTCTAACGTATCCCAAAAGTATTGTGAAATAAATAAGTGGGGAGAGGAATAAGGGTTGAGGATTTTATTTTAAAAATCTCTTTTTAATCTTTCTATAGTTGTGTCACTAGAGAGCATCATTACTGATTCCATCCTTTTCTTCTACTTTTCTTCAGCATTCTGCCACATTTGGACAAGTATCTTATACAAAACTGGACCGAATCTATGGAAAAATTTTAGAATGTGTATACTTCAGTTAATGTAAGTCAGCAAATTCAAAACTATCCAGCAATCTAAGTCTAGTTGAAAGGAAAAATTGGACAAAGGTGCAATGCTCAGTTGCATCATAACAAAAATTTCATTTGTAGATTGTGACAGTGGAGCCCAGCAGGGCTTAGGGTGGGCTCTTTTTCCATGTTTTCATCCTACCTTCCCACTGTCTACACCCAGAGCTTTCTAGTTGAGTTTATAGACAGCCTTACAATCAAATTTGATCTTAATTCTTCTAATTGTTTTCTATTTAGTTTCACATCCCTGTAAAAAATGAGTTTGCCTTCTAAGTAATACGTGCACTGAATTGTGTTTCCCCTCATCTCACTTCCCAGCCTTGAGCAGGCTATTACATTTCTTCAACCACCACCACACGTCCCCTCATCAATGCAATCTGCAGTGATGATTTCAGTTCTTGGGATAGTGCCAGGCCACAAAACTACAATGTTATGCTCTCACTTCAGTTTTCAGGAAGAATGATGGCCATGCAGCTTTCTTATCATACTTACATTTTTAGCAGAACCTCCAAACAAATGAAGATAATGACCTAGATAGGGGAAGCAGAGGGCAAACATCTTCTTTTGTCCTTCTAGAGAGGAAAGGTAGATGAGGGGGAGCTATTACCCAGAAGCTCATGTAGGATGGTAGGAGGTAGAAGGTAGGATGAAAACAAGTTCAGGGGCAGGGCATTGACTGAAAGATTATTTTATTACTTCTCCTCTTGGTTGGCTGATGAGAATGCTTTTGACTCCAGGGTATTCTCTGCCTATTTTTAGTGTTCCAGTATTTCATGATTAGCTTCAAAATGATTTGGCGGGATTAAGGAGTGGAAATAGTTCCCATAGATGTGCACCTAGTTCTATACCTAACTAGAGCCAGACCATGCTTTCTGAGCCAGACATTTAAAGCATCCATCCAACTTCACTGGCTGTCAATGCTGGTTAAGTTATAGTACATGACAATGCAGCCAAAACCCTTAATTCGGAATAAGTAACTTTCCCAGGGAGCCTTGATTTTGAAGATTTTTTTTTTTTTTTGCATTTCCCGGCTTTCTGTGTTGATTATTCCAATGATTGGGGGTAGAGTTGATGGAGGTGAGAGTAATTCAAGATTAGAGTCCTCTGTGGAAGGAAGAGGTTATTTATTTAATTAGCTCTTTTATATTCAAGGCTATGCTCGTAGTCCAAAATGACCCATCCTAAGAGGCTTCTGCATATGCTTTGGTAAATGGAATGAGGAGATTCTGATTCAGTTTCCCATTCTACTACTGAACTTACTGATGCTGAGTTAGTCACTCTCAGACAAAGTCATTACACAGAGTTGCAGGTAAAGTCTGGGGAGATTATCATGTATTTTGCTTAAACTTTCTAGTGTAGCAAATGTACTTATCCAATGAATATGGAATCCATTCATATTCTTATGATTTACTTACCAATAAAAACAGACCCTGAATTGAATGCCATTTACTTGAGAGTAAGTAAACTGAATGAATATTGTATCTGGAGAGAGGGAGAGAGAGAGGGAGGGAAGGAGGGAGAGAGAGAGAGAAAAGCAATGTGTTATGTTCTCACGGTACATTAATTAGGCAAACCCATTTGTCTGGACTGTGTAAAATATGGCAAAACCCCTCTTCCTTGATTTTTTTGTCCACAGCTATACTTTTTTCTAGATGACCTTTGACAAAACTTGTAAATTCTAAGATTATTCTAGTTCAAGATAAAAGGAATTCTCCCATCATTTCCCCAGTTGCCTTTTGGAAATTCAACAAAAGTCATGGTCAGTTAAATAGAAAGGAGAAAGGAGTACAGCAATAAGAGAGAGATGTCATGCAACTGCAAACTGTTACTTCATTTATCATAATTATATTTGTATCATTCTATACAAGAACAGAGAAAAGTATTGATAGGATTTGAGCCAGCCCTGGGTATTTTACATTTTAACTGAAAGGAGGCAGGGCGTTGTTAGATTTGTCTTAGTCAAAAACATTCCTTGGGTTATTACTGATTAGAAATTACCCATAAAATATTAACTATTGACTGTCTTGTTAAATACAGTTAATGTTTATTTAAAGTAGACCATTAAAAGCCAGCTCCAATAGGAGAAGGAGAAAAAGGACTAAATGACTACAGGTATGTGCCAGATTGGCTTCAAGGTGCTCAAGATATTATATATGGTTATTACATTCAGTTTTGGATTTAAATTATCTTATGTTTATTAACAGCAAAATTTCAAATCATACTTAATACTGTTATTTCTTTTTTCTCAATATTCTCCAGTGGTGGGTTCCTCCCAGTTCGTCCCAGTTCTCCCGAGCCGGTAGCGGTGATGATATGACCAAACCGGTTCTGCCCCCCCCACGCCCCCCCCATGCCCCCCTCCTCTGCCCCCCCCCCATTGAGTGCTTCCTAAGGACCTGGGATAGGCAGATGTGGATGTCTGATGGTGTTATAAGTATCATTGAGGGATGTAAGCTCTAAGTAAAGCTGCCTTTTGCAATTGACTGATGGTGATTTTGTCAATGCCAATGGTATTCGAGTGCTGTTCCAGTTGTTTTGGGATTGCACTCAAGGTGCCTATTACCATTGGTATAACACTGTTATAATTAATTATAATAAAACCAACTTTTTTTGTTAAATTAGCACATATGGTTGCTGTCCTCACATCAACCAAAGCGGTGCAGTAATTAAGACCTTGGACTGGTCCTGGTAAGCTCCAGAGTCAAGACATTTGTTGGGTGACTCAGGCCCCTCATATTATCTCAGCCCAACTTACTTCATAAGATTGTTGCTATGAGGAAGAAGGACTGGAGGTAGTGCTGTGTGCCCTTTGAGCTTCCGAAGGAAAGTCTGTGCTAATAAAGACTCTCCTGACACTTTGAGCTGACAATTAGATTTGGAATTTAGACAGCCTACTACAGACACACTCACAAAAGGGCTGTGATGGTGGATGTGGCTAATCACAAAATACATTGAGTAGGAAGCACAGTGGTGAGGTTGTTTCCATCATCCTCATTAGCCTTCCCGAATGTTCTCAGCTTGTTCAGTTTACCTTTCTTTTTTTTTCTGGATATGGTTCAGGCTTATTATTAACAACTAACCCTTGGGAATGACTCTGTCATCTGTTTAAGACTCAGACAGATATTTGGAAAGAGACAATTGGAAAAATAGCCAGTTTGGTGTAAGGGTGGAAGTGCTGGCCTAGAAACCAGGAGACTGGGAGTTCTAGTCCCACGTTAGGCATTACAGTCATTCTTTCTCAGCCCAGCCCAGCTCACAAAATTGTTATTGTTATTGTGTGGAAAATAGGAGGAAGAAGGAGCATTTGGTGTATTCACTGCCTTGATTTATTTATACAAATAATTAATTAATTAATGTTATTATTTTTTGCCAGTACAACTGGAGCTGCATTTGTGTAATACTTAAGAAAGTAGCAATAATTAGTTTTCCTGTCCATCTAAGTACATATGTCAACAGTGTTTCTGATCAAGAGAAAATGGCTTGGGCAGAAGAGAAATTGAAAGTCCTAATCTTTGAATAGATATACCAGTAAATAGTTGAGTAAATTTGGTATTAAATTATCTGGAAAACCTAAATATGCAGTACTTGTAGATGTACCTGAAAACTCATTGCCTGAACACTCATCTAGATATTTGGTTTCAGTTAAAAATCATTTGCCAGTATAAAACACAAAATATGGTATAATAAAGCAAGTGACTTCTATCTTGACAATTTTCTTTATCTACCTGAACATTTATCAGGATATTGTTCTGCAATAAATGGAAATGCAGTGTTTCCTAAAATTGAATAGAAATGTTCTTCATACTTATTTTTTCTTATAAAATGTATGTGGCTGCCCTGTTCACACTCGGAACAGCTAAAAACAATCAACCAAAAGTGATACAATAAATCCTCTATAAATCATACAAAAACGAAATTAAAATATAATCATAATACAGTAATCAAGGCAGCACATAACAGCCTCACCCCACAAACCATATCTACATTAAGCTCATCTAATATCTCAGGATGGCACCCAGAGGAAAAGCTAGGTTTCCACAGCCTTCCGTGAACAATGTGGAATAAACATTTCAGAATCAACAATTTGCTTTTTACCTTAGACCAGCTTCACCCTTTTCCAGGAACTGAAGCTGTGCGGTCACAACATGGCGATCAGTCCAATGGCACCAGGCCAAGCCCGCATCTTCTAGAAACACAAACAGCCATGATGGGAACATTTAAGGGCATGAAGCCAAAACTCCAGACTCTTCAATCTCTGGTTTTATAGGCAGCTCTTTTATTTCTGTGTATATTAAGAGCGTAGATTCCTTTACATCTAATACCATCCTTTTACATATTTCTGTTTTATACTGAAGAGTATCTTTTGATCTGTGCGGTATCCCATGACTTCTTTGTAACTAGATCAGTTTAGCGCAATAGTTCATTTCTCAATTAGGGTATTTTTATTGGCTAACGTTACCATCATTTATAACTTGCACTCATTAGCTGATTAGTTTGGCTTTCTCGGGATATGTTCAAATCCAAATTTTACTTGATATAGAGTGTTGTTTTCTGGAATGACGGAAGAACACATGAAGTGCAGTCTCTTATTCAAACTGTTATCAAAGTATAAAATATAACAAATACTCAAATCAACAATGCAGCTTTTGTTTTCAAATATGCAACAAAAAGTTTGCTTTGTGGAATATAATTACAATAGCATCAGCCACTGAGAGCAAAGAAAAGATATTTAAAATTATGATAATTATGATAATTCTAACTGGGGCTGATCTTTTACAATAGTAATGCTTACAACTGAGGTTAATCTCATTGAGGTTAACTGAGGTTAATCTCATTGAAATTGGGGCACTACTTTTGAGTAGGGACTTGTATAATGGTAGGACCACTCTACCATTGGTCAAAGAAATTGTCCATCAATCAGAAAGTTTTGAAGAACTGTCCCAGCATATAAAGTTTTTAGACAATACCAGTAGCACTTTCTCTTCTGATAATTTCAATGGGAAGCTGCAGGCAGCAATAATTGCAGCATTTTAATTTGCTATGTAACTTCCTAACAGGACAGATTTTGTATACTGTGTTTTCCCAAAAATAGGACATGTCCTGAAAATAAGGCTAAGTCTGATCTTTGGGGTGGGCCTAAATATATGCCTTTCCCGAAAATAAGCCCTCCCTCTCTCTCTCTCTCTCACACACACACACACGTACCCACAGGTCCCTCAGCCCCCCAACCACATCCCTGCAAACTCTCGAGGTTTATGGCACCGCCCATAGACCTCGAGCGCATGCTTCTGCACAATGGTGGCAGCCCACCTGCTCTCGCCCCTGCACCCAGGCAGCGCGTCCGCATAGCCCACACTACCGCACACCTGCCACAGCAGTCCCAGCACAAACATCACCACCCTGGAGCTTCCTTGGCAAGGTGGTCACCAGCAGCAAAGACTCTTCCATGCATGGCAGGCAGTCACGGAGGCCTGGTGCGTCCTGCAGCTGGGTGCGGGTCTCGGCAGGGATGGCTGAGGCACTGCATTGTTGCTGCTGCTGCCACTGCCAACTGCAGAGGCTTGGCGGCTCCCTGTGGCCAAGCTCAGCTGCGGGCGAGGAGTGGTGGCCATGGCTGGCCCAGCCGAGTTGTATCTGTCAGGGCTGCCCTTGGTGCGACTCCCCGGCATCTTGCTGCTGGATGCCTGGAAAGAGTAAACTGGACCTGCGATTGGAGAAGAGATGCGCAGTAGGGAAGGGAGGCCTCTGGCAACTGTCACCATAAAGTGGGAAGCACACACACACTTCTGCTGCTTCTGCTTTTGACTGCATGCAAGGAAAGCAGCAGAAGTAGCAGAAATCTTTCTTTCTCTTCCCCAAACTCTACCTCTGTGACTTCCAAACCCCAGCCAGGGCAGTGGCCATTCTAGGAGTGTGCTTCCCACTCTATGGTAACGGCTGGAGCTAGAACCTGCAGGGAGAGCTGGCCCAGGCCGTAACTTCTGTGGTGGTGGGTGCCGGCAGCTACGAGCTCCACAAGGACCTGGTGCTCACCAGCTTCGCCCACATCGATGTGGTGAGGCCTGGGAGGTGTGCGAATGGGGGGTGGGGACAAGCACTCGTACGGCTTGGTGCCTTCGGGCTGCTCACATTCTATACACACACACATCCCACAGGAGGGGAGGGGCTTGAAGTTACATAGGTGGCACGCAAAGGGAGCCTCTCTCTGCCAGACTCCCGGCTGTGAGTGCACAGGCCACTTGGGGCCTTCTGCATCCCCGAAATAATAAGACCCCCCCAATAATAAGGCCAAGCCCTTATTTTGGGGTTCAAAAGAAAATAAGACCCTGTCTTATTTTTGGGGAAACACTGGTACCTACTTTAATTAGCAGTAAGAGAAATGGAAAAGTATAATATTGACACTGCTGTTTGAAAGCTTACTGGAATTCTAATCAGCAAATGAATGGCAGAGGAGTGCTTTGCCGTTGATGATTCCACATAAGGGACAAGATACCTTTAAAAAATTCTCAGGAAATTTTTTTGCCAAGAATATATGAAATAATCTTTCTAGGAAATCTGATATACAGGATTGGGTTCCTTTTGCAGGCTGAATATCAGGGGTCTGGTAGCTCCTTTTCTATCAAAAAAATATCAAAAGGCATAAGATTTTGTGAGCCTCGGATAACTTCCTCCAATGCATAGATATATCTATCTGCCTGTCCAGTAACACCAAACTTTTATCTAATCTATTATTTGTTTTTCATGACCTAAAAATCAAGTTTAAATAACTTCCAATGATATAATGGAAAAAGCAAATATACTGAATACACCGGAAACTAGGGAAGGAAAGGGGAAAGGATGACTTATACAAAAAGCTGCATAAAACTTTATTGGATACGTGTTTTCTGAAGTAATTTTGTTGTAGCCCAAGGACAAATACTTTATTTCTAATAACTTGTTTACTATCACAATGTTGTGACCTGAGCTAAAATGATGGGGAGACTAGTTTGGAAGGAAGATTAGTAGGCAATTTTATTGCCATCGATTCTGTTCTCATTAACAGTAACCTGTGGGTCAGAGGTGAAATGCTCCCAGTTTGGACCAGATCACCCAATCCAGTAGAGATGGTGGCGGGTGGTTCGGAGAACTGGTAGCAAAAATCCCTGCACACACACACCCCATGCCCAGCTGAACCGTGGGATCATCAGAGGCTTTTTTTTTTTTTTACTTTTAAAAGCATTTTTTCTACAACCTCTTCGGCTGAAAAAATGCTTTTAAAAGTATTATTTATTTATTTATTTACTTTGATTTATATGCCGCCCTTCTCCGGAGACTCAGGGTGGCTTACAATGCGTTAAGCAATAGCCTTCATACTTCTGTATATTTATACAAAGTCAGCTTACTGCCCCCACAACTGGGTCCTCAATTTACCCACCTTATAAAGGATGGAAGGCTGAGTCGACCTTGAGCCTGGTGAGTTTCAAACTGGTGTAATTGCAGGCAGCTGGATGTTAATTGCTGTCTTTAGTAGGAGGCATTAGCCTCCTATGCCACTCAGGCTCTGTCTGAGTAAAAAAAAAAAAGCCTCTGATGATCGCACGGCCCAGCTGGGATCGTCAAAGGCTTTTAAAAGCATTTTTTCTACAACCTCTTCAGCTCAAGAGGTTGTAGAAAAAATGCTTTTAAAAGCCTCTGACGATCCCAGTTGAGTTGCCTGATCGTCAGATGCTTCTAAAAGAATTTTTTTCTGCAACCTCTTCGGCCGAAGAGGTTGTAGAAAAAATGCTTTTAAAAGTTTAAAAAAAAAAAAAGTTGGCCATGCCCACCCAGTCACATTACCCCCCCCACCACCACCAAGCCATTCCCCCAGAACTGATAGTAACAAATTTTAGTTTTCACACCTTCTGTGGGTCTAGTCTGATTAGTAATCTAATCCCTAAAATGAGTCGCTACGCCCATTTGAATGTGTCACCCTGAATAACTAAATGGAACATCTCCAGAGGTGGTTCACCCAGCACTGAAAATGTGAACAAGTGCCTGGCCTTCCAAGCATGCACTTTGCTCATGCGCGTACCTTCCATGCATGCACCCAGCCTCAAAAACATGCCTAAATAGGACAGCATAGAGCCGGATCAGGTAGCGCAATTTCCGCTACCAGTTTGCCTGAACCAATCAGAACCAGCTGAACACCACCTCTGAACATCTCTACTCTGTTGTCCATAATACTATATAAATTCTGCCTGATGTTCCCAATTTGGAAAAACAGGTCAAGCAATTGCATGTAACACTAACATAACTAGCATAATTTACCAACTAATTACTATAGAATGATTTCACTGCAGCCATTCCAGTTAGATGCTCAGCTTCCTTGGATACTGAATTATAGCATCTATTCTATTGCAATTCTATGGTGCCATAGTATGGTGATTTTATCATGGATTTACCTTAATATTTTATCTTCTACTTTGTTCTCCTTCTCTCTGTCTCCCTCTATCTGTCTCTGGCCATAAAATAAGTATGGGTGGGTGGGTGGGTGAGTAGGTAGGTAGGTAGGTAGGTAGGTAGGTAGGTAGGTAGGTAGGTAGGTAGATAGATAGATAGATAGATAGATAGATAGATAGATAGATAGATAGATAGATAGATAGATAGACAGACAGATAGTAAAATATACTATACACATGCACAATCACTTTTATTTTAACTTGACTCATGCTAAATATAATTTACAAGGTAAATAGTCAGCTCCTCTGCCACTTAATCCATCCTAACGATCCTAATAATTTTTAAATAAATGCATGAATGATAGATGAATGAGTGGGTTGCTTTTAAAGAAACACATTGCTACCTATCTCTTAAGATTTCTACTATATATTTACATGCAATATACCTAAAAAGTTTGAGTAAGTATATATTTGCCAACACTGGAAATTATTGCCCAAAGTACCATAATAACTTACTGTTATTCCTGTTCATTATAATAATGGATTTCATGTTCCAGAGAGAGTCCTGTACCCAGCTGACATCATTTCCTCTCTGTCTAACAGTAAGTCACTAATTGTGGCATAATTATATTTTTCCGCATAAAAGAACAATAGGGTAAAAAAACGAGAGAGAAAGAGAGAAGTCACATGAATAAGAGTTACTGCATCTTTTCCATAAAAAAAATCACTTATAAAAAGTATACTAAATTATTGGTTTATCCTCATCAAAAGGTCTGGAAGCTACCAGGAAGCACAGACATTTTTGAAAATTTCCCTTTTCTAAACCAGTCCTCAATTTGGAAGATGACAGAACTTATGTCCAATGTAATCGATATTCTACAGAGGTGTTCCTCTAGTTCTAACTTATAACTCCTTTATTAGTAGGCTAAGATGAAATCTTAGGTACTCAATGAAGATTCTGGGAGTAAGTATGCTAACAATTGTACAGTAGATTTCTGTAGATGTTCTAGCTCAGTCGTCTCCAGTCTGATAGATCAAGGTATGTTAGACTTCTCTCCACTGCAGATTTTTTCAAACTGTGAGGTCTACTTTCTTGGGAAGAGGAAGATAAAATCCAGGAGAGGTAGACTTTACAATCTTCTAGTTACGGTTTTACAATAAATCCACCTTTTTCAAAATTTCATCGTATTGTTTTCATTGTTCATTTGTGTTTAATTTGGCATTCAGATTTTAAAGGAGGTACATACCATAAGATTACATTAAAGCAGTGTTTCCCAAAGTGGGGTACGCATACCCCCAGGGGTACGGGAAGAGTTTGGTGGAGGTACGCGTTGCACCAGAGTTTAGTGGGGATCACGTGGGAATATCCATTGCACCGTGCTTAGCTCGCCCACAGAACAAAGAAAGAAATAGGCGCGTATCGCAGTTTTTACACGGGAACTGGAAAACGGGAACAAAATAACTTTCGTTTATTTTGTGTATGTACCAAAAAAAGAAAAAATATTTTGATTTTTATTAAAGCATATGTTTTTTATGAGGGGTACTCAGCGTTACAAAATTATAGAAGGGGTACACATATGTCAAAAGTTTGGGAAACACTTCATTAAAGGGAAGTACAATGGCAAAATGTTTAAGAATTTTTGTTCTAGAGATAATAGAGTGTCCAACACATTTTCTGGAGAAGGCAAGATTGGGAAATATTATTCTTCCAACAATAATAATATTGTTGGTATAAATGCAGATGGTATAAATGCAGGTACAGATGGTATAAATAATACAGCCGAGGCCGGGATCAGCTATGATAGTATCCGGGGGAGGGGGGGAGATAAGTCCAAATGCAGGCAGGATCCAGTCCAGATCACCAAACTGCTCAGAAAATTAACAACCGGTTCTCCCAAAGTGGTGCTAGCTGGCTGAATCCCACCACTGGATGTACTACACAATTATATAGCTGTTGCATTTTATTTGAAAATAAATACAAAGCAGCTTTATGCAGAGTGCACTAAACCAAGACACATACATTGCGAGGGAATGCCATGGGTACAACAGTATTGGTTGATATACCAGTCAAAGGTAATAAAATGATAATATAAGTACCCTTCTCTACAGCAACTTGGGCTTCTAAGGACAATTAACATTTCTATTACCACCTCGAGCTATGTATTTTTTTTCCTTCAAAGGAAGATCACCAAACACGACCAGAATTATTTCTTTTCAGACCCAGCATGCAATATATTTTATCTTTTTTTATTTGTACAAATGAGTGTATTTTGAATGTATGAAATCTTATGAAATAGCATTGTAGGAAGTTAGCACCCACTCCTTTCCTGGAAGAATGAAATGTTTTAGGAAATATTAAAAAGGCAGAATATTATATTTCCCTGGATGAGAAATGGAGAAACATGTTTTAAAAGACAAGCAGCTTCCTGCCTCCGCCCCCCCCCCCCACACACACCTTTGTTAATGGGCCAGAGGGAGAAACTCAATCTTTGACAAAAGGACCCATTTGCAACACAATAGCAAAAGAAACTAACACAATGGGGGCCCCATCTAGCACTCTCTCATGGTCAATGATATAGTGTGGTGTCCTACATTAAAAATTGCACATGGTATTTGCACACAAAATACCCTAGGTTTCTATATGTTTATGAACATCAAAAGTGTAGTCAGAGCATTTACCAGCCAAAAGATATAACTGTTGAAGTGGCAATCATGTCCTCACCACGTCTACCTACTATATGACTCTCACAAGGAGCATTCCCATCCTAGCTGATCTTGGTAGTCCTGTCACAAGGACTATCTCAATAATGAGACAGAGATGATAGAGATAGATAGAATGGATGATAGATAGAGATAGAAAAATGAGAGAGAGAGAGAGAGAGAGAGAGAGAGAGAGAGAGAGAGAGAGAGAGAGAGAGATGGAGATAATAGAGATCTAGAGGTAGAGACAGAGATATAGGGAGGTAAAGATAGAGATGATATAGAGATAGAGATAGAAGGAGGGAGAGGGAGAGAAGAGAAACAGTGATGTTTTCCTCTTTTCCTTTGTTTTCATTGTTTTGCCTTTCACATTTATACTTCCTGAGATTAAAAAAATCTCTTGAGAGAATGTGGAAGAAAAAAAACTGTTTCTGCTACTAATAAGGAGGAAAATAGTTCCTAACAATATTTTGCAGCAAATGAAACATAGCAGCTGAAATGTCATTCCTTTATTACAGCAGTATATAACTTTCCACTAAGCTTTTAATTTCAAGGAAATGACTCCACTCCCTGTACAATATTCTCCCTTTTACTTTCTTTCAAATAAGAATATGGATTTTTTTTTCTTTTTAGTTTGTGGCTTGCCATTAAAATAAGCCACACTCCATCTAAACCAAACACATTTATCATCACTATAGGTTGGATGCAGAATATCCTTTCTGCAAATAAAACTTGTCTTCAGTTTCCAGAAAGAAATTGGAATTAGTTTGTGGAGGAGTGGTGGTAGTGGTATTAAATCTCCCTTCTCTGTTCAACACACACACACACACACACACACACACACACACACACACACACCATCTTACACACGGTTCCATATCCTCTTAGAGCAGTTTTTCATGGGGCAGGAGACCAAGTTGAGCCTGGGAAGTTCTTAATGTGATCCCACCATTTTCTCTTTAAAAGGAAGGAACAGGGTTTCAAGGGTAGGACACCAAGGCCTCTAACACATAGGTTCCTTAATGCATTGCAGCAGGCCTGGCTTTCCATATTATGAACTATGTCCAACTATACACATTATTATTTAAAGAAGACTCATCCCTGTCCCATCTGGCTTTTAGCTCACTTATTTTGGTTTTAGTATAGTTCTTAATAATATATTAATTCGGTGCTGTTTTAACATTTTAACTATTTTTTTACTTGTTTTATAACCCGTAAGCCTCCCAGAGTCACCGTGTAGGGGAAATAAATGGCATAAAAATTTAATAAATAAACATAAATATTGCCAGGAGGCAAATGATCTCATAATAGCACTACATGTTGCAAAGATAATTCACTTTACAGTTGCACTCCAAAATGCAATAGACATTTTCATTTATGCTAATATATCATTAACAAATTATCTTTCAAAGAATATCTAAAGAACAAAATTCTTAAACCATTTTTTGTCAAAGATTTAGCACATGAAAATAGCACATTCACATGGACTATGGAAATATCTATTCCATGGATGTTTTTTATATTGAAGATTCCAACAATGCTGGAAAATGGGGTGGGCAGCATAAGATTCTCAAACAGCTATTCAGCTATCTTCAGTTCTTATAAGCTGCTGGCAACAGTGAGTTGGGAGTTGGGACTAAGGCTGAAGAGAAAGTGAAGTCTAAGAAAGTGTATGGAGGACTATGAGGTTGCCACATTATCAAGGTGTGGCAGGATAAGGTTGTCATCCATGAAGACAGCTGAGCCACAGAGAAATTGCTTCACATATCTTGCCTATCCCTGGTTTCCATCACTGTAAAGTGTTTGATTTCTATGAAAACAGAGGGATCTATGACAGGAAATGCTAACGTAAAGCCAGAGTTCCTTCTTTGAGGGAGAAATAAATAGAAGAGCTAAAGAGAAACTCAAAAAGCAAACTCCTGCATTTCTTACATCTTTAAAAGTTACATGTCAGCTCTAAACAGCTGCGCCTGACCAGGGCTGACTTAACAGCATTATGGGCCCTGGGCATAGCAGTATATTGGGGCCCCTACGACAACTATTCACAGGAATAAAAATGTAAATGGTCAATAAAGCTAAACATATATTTATTTTATTGGCAACAAAATCGATGTTGAAACATTAAAACCATGCTGTGCAGCAACAACTAATCAACATGATAAACATTTGAACAATACACGAGACTTGAAAATCACAATAATACTCAGTAAGCCATACAGTTGCTGTATTTATATGATATAAAGTGCATTGAAGGGTTAACATACACAGATTAGTATGGGGCCCCTATGCTTGTGGGGCCCACGGGCAAGTGACCGTGAGGCCCATGCGTTAAGACAGCCCTGGGCCTCACAAGTAAGGTGTGCATAAGTGCACCAGTGTGCCTACCGTCCCTGTCCTAATGCTCCCTTTTATTTGTATCCATCTCATGTATTCATAATTATGTCTATACTTATATATGTTATCTAATACATGCTTGATGAAATAAATAAATAAAATAAAGTATCATGTAGCCAAATTGCAATGGACAAAACTTGTTTGTGCAGCCAAAGAAGGAATATGATAGAGTTACAGTCATTTCTAATTTACTGATGAAGTTTTGTGAAAACAAAATAGCAGTGAAAACACAATGAAGTTTTAAAACGGTGTTAAAAAAACAAGAGCTATAGAGCCTTCCCCAAAGGACTGACAAAAAAAGTGCCCAAGAATAATTAGCTTCACTGAGGGCTCATAACAGTATGGAAAAATCAGGATTTTTCAACAGCTGGAAACAAATGATTGGAACATTACTTGTGAAACAAGATCAAGAAACAGCTTTGAGAATAATAATTAGTACAGTATAAAATTCGCTGGTGGCATATTGCGACATTAAGATTTTATGTGAAGCCTAGTCATATTCTTCAATAGGAGCAGAAATCAAAAGATATAGGAACTGCCTGAAACTGGATTTTTGTAGTATCTGGCTGAGAGATGGGAGGCATTGGGCAGGCCATTCAAAGGGAATTTGGCAATAATCTCATCCTATGGTTCTGGGCACAATTTTTTGCTTAATATATTGTAAGCCGCCCTGAGTCTCCAGAGAAGGGCAGCATATAAATCAAACTAATAAATAAATAAATAAATAAATTTCTGCAGATATCTTGATCTCGGCTTGCTGAACACCAAGCCTATTTCCAATAAGACTGTGCTTCTCCAGGAATTAGCTATGGAGGGCCAAACAGACTTAACATGTCTCATAGTAGCCTTGATTGGGCAAAGTTGGGGTCATTACCCTTTCTGAGATCTGTCCTTCAAATTTTCAGGTTTCTTAGTAGTCGTGCCATCAAGGAGGCTTCATAATTTTGATCCTTCATGAGAATGTGGCTATTCCCAGAAGGCCTCTTCCAGAGATAACTGCATATGAGTATCTATATCTAGGTTGGGTCTGAGGTTCAAGCTAGGGATTCTACTGTATGTTTAGTTGACTAGATGTTCTTTGGTCTCATTTTGAGAGTGTGTTACAGATACTGTTTGTGCAGGGGACTTCAGTCTCCATAGCTTTGGAAATGGTTCAGGAATTCATTGTCTCCATGACAATCATGGGCTTGTCCTAGTTGACATGGGTTCTTAAGCATATCAATAGATTCATTTGATTGAAATGTATTTGCATATTAGTAGTTCGGGTTGGTAGTTGGGCTGTTGGTTGAGCTCTGAGCTTGGCAATTTGGTTACAAATGTTTCATCACTATTTGAGGAGACATCGTCACTGCGTTTTGAATTGTGCTTGTCTGTTAGAACACTGGCCTTTAAATACCTTTTTATGTGCTGCAAATTACTATGGATGTTTTTTTCATTCAGCTACTTCCGAGTCATGGTATGAATTTGGAGCTCAAAACAACAGCCCAGACCTTTAAAAAAATCAAGGTAGGTTTTATCACTTTGTCAACTTTATCACCGGGCTTTTATTTCAACATCTATATTCCTATGGGCAGAGGACTATGAATATTGCCTAATTAGAGATTAAGTATGTGATCCCTTTGAATTCGTGGCAAATTTTAGAGTCAAGGAATAAAAAAGGACTTTCCTTTCCACCCTTGAAAGATGGGTTGGCTACAGAAAGAAAATCATGATGTAACTTTAGGGAAAGAGGTTAAAATATAGTTGTATTTAAAACTACTATGAAGAATATCAAAAGCTACTTCTTTGCAACTTTTTTTCTTTTTGTTGCACTTTTGGCTTCTCTTTGATTTCTTCCTTTTTCTTTTTTTTCCCTTACTTTATTCTAGTTTGTTTAGTTTTTTAATCTTCCTTTTTAGAAGTTTTTACAAAAAATATATATAACAGCCTAGAAAGCTGTCAGACATAGGAGTTTATGTTTTGACCTTCAGTCCCATGAGAAAGCTATGATACTATAGAAAAATCTAAATTTGAAGATAGTGGGGAAAATATTTTACTTAGTGTTCTTTGGCCCCAGCACTAAGTAAAATATCTTCCTCCACTATGCAAGGAGTTCAAGATCACAGCAAATCAAATCCTAATTTGCTCTACTATATCATCACCCAGTCCCAGGCTATGGTGAGGAAGAGTGAAACCTCTTGCTTCATCACGCTTGCCATCTTTTTTCTTTATTTTTAGGTTTCATTGATTTTATTGTAATTTCTTTATTTGGTTGTCATGAGCACTCAGAGTTGTTGAGAGTCAAGAGGCATGTAAGTTTCCAGCAGTCTTAGACTGCTAAGTCTAAGCCATAGTGTTCCTGTACATAATACTGTGTTCTCATTTAAAAAGTGCAATTTAAAATGATTTGGCCTACATGTATCATTCATATACGATCAGATAAAAATATCCAGTGTTAATTGCTGCAGTTCCTTTTCCCACCAGATTTCTAGCCCAAGGCTGATGAATAATTCTAATTTGTATCAAGCACTGTTGCACGATCACCATGCCATATGATGCGCACTGAAATATATTAAAAGCATTTTTAATGAATATTAGTCATGCAGTCAACTTACATAAGCCCCTTAAAGCAGGTTTTGTATTAAGAGACAGAATAAAGCTCCCATTATATCCCAGTCCTAGGCATAAGACTACTGATAATATTCAGACCATAATAAGACTTTCATCTAAAATGCTGAGATAGCTGTTTTGTTTAACCTAGTCATGCAGTATCTAAGCAGCATCACATTCTGGTGTGTTATAAAAAAAACATTTTCCCTTGAGCATTTGAACATTTTAAAATACAGCTGGGCCTTAAAATGTCAATCTCTGCCTCTAGGATTAATCACAGTGTCTATTTATCTACCAAAATGGGGAGAGGAGGAATCACACAAATATCAGTGGATTTCTCTTACATACATAACCAGCCACTGCTGAATTTTAAAAATAAACATGTAGTAGGATAAAAATAAAAGTAAGGGAACTATTCTTAGTTTGGACCTGGGGACAGCAAGCAAAGTGATTAGAGATGTATTTTGTCCCCTTCTTCGATTACATCCCAACAAGCACTTGTGAAAGATGTAAAACTCACATTCATTTCCCATTTTTCACTTCATTCCCTATACAATGCCAGTGAAATGAATCCTATTTGTATTTATATGTGAAGAGTCATAATACTCTCTTAAAAAGAATATTGGTTCTATGGGAAGAAACGATCCTGTTGCAAACCGGTAGTAAAGGTAAGTAGAACCCACCCCTGAATTAAATCAGTATCCAGTGTCCATAAAATCACTCAGCCATGATGTTAGCATGAATCAGGGACTCTAGGCAAGATGTCCTCTGGTTTCCATCTCTTTGGGTGCCACTGGAATTAAGCAACAGATTAAATAATACTGCCTATTTGCTAAGGCAGTCATATCCCTAGATCATTTGCATATGATCTTCTCTGCTCTACTACCTCCTAGGCAGTGGTGGGTTTCAAAATTTTTTACTACCAGTTCTGTGGGTGTGGTGGGCATGGCATGGCTTGATGGGCGTGGCTTGGTGGGCTTGGCAGGGGAAGGATACTGCAAAATCCCCATTTCCTCCCGATTAGCTGGGACTTGGGAGGCAGAGAATAGATGGGTGTGGGGCCAGTCAGATTTTTTACTACCGGTTCTTCAAACTACTCAAAATTTCTACTACCAGTTCTCCAGAACTGGTCAGAACCTGCTGAAACCCACCTCTGCTCCCAGGGGCATTCTATCTCTTCTTCTCCACTCTCTTAAATTCTCTTGCTTGGTTTCAATTGATTCACTTTCTCAAACTATACCATCTTTCCAGGTGCACAGATTGAAGCTCCACCACTCCTGGATGAATGTGTGAATTTCCCTTTCAAAACCATTTGGACTCATATGTTTATATCAAGTTTTTTATTTTTGTATAGTTTCTACATATCATTATGTGAATGATGTGGTATCTGAGTATCATACAATTCAATACAAATATACATATTCATAATTATTATATTCCATTTTCCTTATTCCATATTATTAGTACAATGCTTTACCACCCTTCCATTCTAAACTTTCTTTAACATACCCCCCTTGACATTATTATATTCAAATGATAATCTGTTTTATTATTCATATTCCCATTATTTAACTCTCCCTCTCTCTATATATATTAAAGTTCCTTTCTTTCTTTCTTCCATTATTTAATATCTCAATAGTGACTTCTAATATCAATCACAATCATTTAAAGCATTCAAAACCATTTGGACTCATATGGTGGACCAGGGATCTCCAAACTTGACAAACTTTAAGACTCGTAGACTTCAACTGCCAGAACTGGCTGGGGAATTCTGGAAGTTGAAATCCACAAGTCTTAAAGTTGACAGATTTAGAGACCCTTATGCAGGGGTGAAATGCTCCCGGTTTGGACCGGATCACCCGATCCAATAGCAAGTGGTTCGGAGAACCGATAGCAAAAATCCCTGCCCACCCCCCCCCCATGCCAGCTGAGCTGCACAATCACCAGAGGGTTGTGGTTTTTTTTACTTTTAAAAGCATTTTTTCTACAATTTCTTTGGCCAGAAAAATGCTTTTAAAAGTTAAAAAAAAGCCTTTGATGATTGTGGGGCTCAGGTTGGATCGTCAGAGGCATTTAGAAGAAAAAAACCCTTTTTTTCTTTTAAATGTCTCTGATGATCCAAACTGAGTTGCCTGATCGGCAGAGGCTTTTTTTTCTTTTAAAAGCCTCTGACAATCCAAGCTGAGTTGCCTGATCATCAGAGGCATTTAAAAGAAAAAAAGCCTCTGCTGATCAGGCAACAGCTGGGATCGTCCGAGCCGTTTGAAAGCATTTTTTTACAACCACTTTGAGGTTGTAGAAAAAATGGCTTTAAAAGTAAAAAAAACAAAAATTGATCATGGCCACCCAGTCACATGACCCCATCACCACCAAGCCACGCCCACAGAACTGGTAGTACCAAATTTAAATTTCACCACTGCCCCTATGGTAAATGATGCCAACGTGAAAATAAACCATCTCTAGAGCTGACATTAACTCCTGGTGAAACTCCTTCCATAGAAGCTTCTGGTATGTTTTTGGCAACAATAGGGTAATGGTTTGCATTGCTTTCATATGGGCTTTTTTCCAGCTTCTTATATTCTTGTTATTTCCTAATGATCTTTTATTATCCATGCAATAAACCTCTTGATTCTTGCTTATTGGCTGCCCCTTGAGTGAAGCAACACATAAATCAGGGTTCAATCCATTAGATAAAATAAATAGATGCTATTGTAGCTATACTCAGAGTTTCAGAGTTTATATATTTATTTATTTATTTAGCATCATGAAAATGTACCAGGCTTTACAAAGTTTACAAATTTACAAACTTCCATCCCAAAGTGTTCCGGTTATGTATTGTATAAAGTGTATAGTTGTCAGTTGAAGTTCTCATTCTGGTCCTCTGTTGGAGCGGGAAAATGCTCTCTCCTAATTGGTTGTTTGGCTGATCAGTTACATATAAAAGGAGCTGTGTCAGCCAGGGAGACAATTTGCCTCACAGACAAGAACTGTTAGAAATCACTCCGGCCTCCATTCTTTGTCCAGAACTTTACAGTTCCCATATTAAAATAAGATACCCTAAAAGTGATATAGAGGACTAAAACGGAATGAGGTGAAAAGTTATACTGGGTGATCCCTTCTGCTCTGAAAGCAGTGATTTTTCAGAAATGCCTCCCACAGCCATTTTCTGGGGGCAATTATACATTCTCTTATGTTTGTGGCTCCCATAGGGATTTTTTAATTTTTATTTTCAATGGAAGAGAATATTTGAAGCTCCAGGTTGACCTGTGGGGTCCTTGGTGCTCTCTTTCTCTCAAGAAAACTACAAGCTCAGAGAGCACCAAGGACCTTGCAGTTATTTCATTTTGACATTCTGGGAAGTATGGGAACCAGCATAAATAGGCAGAGTAGGGTTAAATGTTCTCCCTTCTCCAGCTTCAAAACTAATAACTGCAAAGTTTAAAGAGTGGAAACGGAGGAGGGGGAATTTTCAAGGAAGGGATGAATTCCCAACCTGAGGTGAGTGGCTAGGGATGAGGATTTTAACTGTACAATGTACAAATCTTTGACTGATCTTGATTAGATCTGTATGTTTCTGAAAAAGCAAAGAAAACTAGGAAAAGCTGGGTCTCCTTCTCTTCCTCCTCCCTCCCTCTCTTTGTCCCCCTCCTTCTCTCCCTACTCTCTCACTCACTCTCTCTCTCTCACACACACACACACAGACACAAGGTTTGAGATTCTTTAAACTGCCCCTCCCAATTTTTTAAAATTATTTTTTATTTTTTTTAAAAAAATAAAAATATAAAACATTCCATCTTTCCTTATGCAGTGTGTCACCTGAGTACATAGATCTCTGTGCTACATAGTTCATTATTTATCACATTTTTCAAATTCATGTTCACATTAACATTAATTATATAATATGTTAAGTACTTTACACATTTAAATATTGTAAAATTCCCCATTTTCTTCTTAGCATCTTTCAATAATAATACCCTATTAACATCAAATATCATTATTCCCTTCATACATATACTAACAATTTTCATCTTATTTATATCCCAATTTTTTTTAAAAGAACTATATCTTTAACGAACTGGGCTTGCAATTGTTTGCTTTTTCCTCTTCTGTTCTGTCCCTCGCTTTCTTTGAGTGCTGGATATTGTACTCTGTGTAAACCTGTGAGTACGGAATACCCCTGGGAAAAGAAACAGGTAAAAATTGAATTATTAAATAAATACACACCCTTAGCACATAACAAAGCCCACTGGTCTGTTTGGATTAAAATAAAGGAAGGATAATGCACTAGCAATTGTGTGAAACAGTTTACTAACAAACTGTAAAGTATGATTTTGCTGCAGGTTTGAAGGGATGGCCGCATCTCACTGTCAAGTGATTCTGGGCAACTTACAACACCGTAAAAGAACTATCTAGAACAATGATGACCACTTTTGTTTTGAAAGCATTCAGAGTTGATCAGATGTCCATGGCAGGATGGGGAGAGGACCACTTTGAGCAAAGTCTTATCACCTGAGAACTGCCATTAAAATTTCCCGTAAAGGGTGAAACGTAGAATAGGCCTGGTCTCATGTGGAACACTAAAATGGCTAGCTCGCGGATTCCAGCCTTTATCTCCCTCTTCATCCTCTTTTCTCAACACCCAAAGCCAGAGGCTGAATGAAGTTTTGGCCGTGCAAATCTGGAAGCCCAGTTAGAGCAGAGTCCCTGCTGGGAGTCTCCTAGTGTCACCCTGGAAGGAACTGATTTAGGGGTGGGTTCTAAAATATTTTACTACCGGTTCTGTGGGTGTGGCTTATTTTGTGGGCGTGGCTTGATGGTCATGTGACAATTCTTTAGGATTTAGCAGAGGTGCTGGTCTACCAGGCTTTTAACTGCTTGCAGAGCTGTACTAGTCTACTCATTTGTTTTTGGAGGTACTGATCTACCCATTTATTTTTGCAGGCACCAGTCTACTCATTTGTTTTTGCAGGCACTGGTCTACCCATTTATTTTAGGAGGCACCAGTCTATCACCACATTGCCTTTTAACACTGATCAGCTGTAGGGCGACCCTTTGAAGCCCCGTGGCAAGAGTTTAAACAGTTTTTTTCCTTCTAGCCGATTAGCTGGGACTCAGGAGGCAGCAATAGATTGGGGGTGGGGCCAAATAAAAGATAAGAAAAATGGGTGGGGTGAGGGGCAGAACCAGTTTGGTGATGTCATATCGTCACTGCTACTAGCTCGGCTGAACCGGGAGGAAACCACCACTGAACTGATTAAGAGGGAGGGTGAACTCAGAAGGCAACATGTGGCTATATCCTTGTCCTACTTTTAAGCCTCAGGGTGGATTCTGAAGTGCACACAGTGGTGATATGGAATCTCCATGATCATGAATAATGCACCACTTGACATAGGTTGCAGGGGAGAAATAGTGGGGAAGACAGTTGCTTGGGTTGGAAATTACAGTGGGCAATTTCCAGTTTAGTTTTCAACCAGCATTCTCTCAGTCAATCCCCACCTCCAGATCAGACCAAGAGTATACACACCACTCAGTATAACTAGCATAAATAATACAATCTTGTGCTCATGTGTGAAACACCAACAAACATTTAAAAGAAAACTGGCAAAACCAGGCAAAAGGCAGAGAAAAGTAGGGTAAGAGAGAGAGAGAGAGAGAAAGAAATGAGCAGCAAGCAAGAAATTCTCTCTTTTTCTCTCTCTCAAACTTTCGGGAAACAGTAGCATGGTAATTAACATGGCCAATACCCAAAACAGAGGATTTTGGTTATTACAGCCTTAACCTTCACATGTACATGATGGCAGCAGAACAGAGATGGAAAATAGGACATGAGGTGATCTATCTTCTATTTTGCACCATGAATTAACCAGTTTGTTGGGTGGCAATAAGGTCGGACTCATAGTCATCTGAGGAAAAGAATGCCATACTACAGTACGTCTCACCTAGCAGGGCTGTTCTTTCATCCTTGTCTATCTACCAGTGGTGGGATTCAATAATTTAACAACCGGTTCTCTGCCCTAATGTTTCTTCCAACAACCAGTTCACCAAACTGCTCAGAAAGTTAACAACTAGTTCTCCCGAAGTGGTGCGAACTGGCTGAATCCCACCACTGCTGGGATTCAGGGAATCTGGGATTCAAGACTATATGGATAACCTCTCTATAGAACCTCCCTTTTCAGAGGCCTCTTCAGTAGCATATGTGAGAGGCTGCTCTCCAGTGTCAATCCCAGCCATGGTATGTTCTTCCTTAGTTCCTCTTTTTTTCTGCCTTACTAAATGAATCAAGACTTTCCTCCTTACTCTACATTCAATTGTAGTAATTAGGGCTTTAGCAGCTGGTTTTAATGAAGTTCTGCCATTTGTTTTTGATTCTTTGCTACTTTGATTGACCGATCTATTAGTACAAAAATAAAAGGTCAATAAATAAAATAATGTAAAACTAAAAAGGCTTCAAGAGTGGGAGATTCAAAGATGCTTTGAGAATCTCCCTAAGGTTTGGTAGGTGGAAGAAATACTTGACAGCCACTATATCACATTAGTGATGGCAGAAGTCTCTCTTGCACTGGGCAGAAGAAGTGAAAACTTTGTCCAAATGTAAGAGACCCTGGAAAAAAATCCAATTTTTCATCCATGAGGCAAATAATCTCCTTTATTCCTGACACACATGCTACGGTATGTCCCTTATGTAAAATACAAGCGGTCACACTGCATTCTGCATTCAGAGTGTTATTTTTTGCCTTATCTGCTTATTTATTTTTAAACATATGGCATACTTTCAGAATCTCTCAAGAAAACATCATTCTGGGCAGTAATGAAATCTAAAAAGAATTACTGGAATTAATTAAATTTCTTTCTCCTTTAAAAGAAAATCAATGATTGGGGCAATTTAGCCTTGTTTATAAACTGAATGGTGGCAGGTTTTCATACAAAGAAATGTGTTTTGAAGTCATTAGTCAACCAACTTCACAACATTTTCTTTCCCTGTTTTCACTTTCCCTGGTGTTTTCTAAATGTCATTTGGATTGTTCCACTCTAATAGGAAATGGAGAAGGCAGAAAACAAAGCATCTCATTGTTCCCAGAAATGAAAAGGAGAACACTACTGTACATTCCTATTATCATACCTTGAGAATTATTCGTATTAACCATATGAAATGTATTAGTTTAGGTATTAGGTTGGACAAAATACAAATTAAGCAAAAACCAGGACCAAAACAAAAGGCATGCTAAGGACACTACTTAGATGAGTAAATTATTTAAAAAAAAATTTTTTTTTTAAATGACCCCAGTTTTTTATATGGGGCAAGTTTGATTAGAACCACAATAAATATTGACAAAAGAATAATGCAATGATATCATGATTGTTCTCTTAGCTATAGAAATAAAGCCATCCTAAATATTAAAGTAAATGAGATTTCCTGTTGGCCAGCTGATTGCAACTCCCACAAGCTGCCCATATAACTGGTCAGTTTCAAAAGTAGGGTTAGATAACTTTCTTATGGAGGGAGGCATATTTGTTAAAATATTTTGTCTGGTAATAAAAGGTCATTCATTCTGATGAAGTGACATCAGTATTAAGCAGATGGTGGCAGAATTTGGGGCACATTTTTATTTAATAAAAAGGTTAAAATAAGTGCAGTGAACTTATCAGGGGTCTTAAACGTCTAGTTTATCCCTTATTGTGCCCAAAATGTGGAAACTCCTAGCTTTTTAAAAGCATGAGCTAGGACAACATTTCTCAACTTCAGCTACCTTCAGAGGTGCAGACTTCAACTCACATAATTCCTCAGACTCAAGTAAGTTGAGTTGTGACTTGAAGTCTACATGTCTTAAAGATACCAAAATTGAGGAACATTGACCTGGGTGCTCTACGACTACGAAAATAAAGGTTCAAGAGCATCTGAATCTCTGAGGTGAGACTTCTATAGGGCAGGCATCATGACAGATGTCCCCTGATCTAGCAAAATAGAAAGGATCCAAAGTAGGATCCTGCTGGATCTGGTAGTAAGAGCAAAATTCTAGGAGCAGACCCACCAATATTTTGAGGACCTACTTTCATGTACAAGGTTATATTTTCATATTTTCACTTTAAAGAAAAGGAAGTCATAAAGTGGGCAAAATGGATGCTTTGAGTAAGTTTAAAGCAACATAGAACTTACATATTATTAGATCCTATTTATTTCTGTCAGTTTATTCCTAGTGTATTCCAGTGTATTTCTGATTCTCACTTTACCTGAAAGACCTGGTAAACCCTCCTTCCCCTCCCCAAAGAAGCATGTCCTTCAAAGTTGGGGAATGCCCTGGGGCAGTTCAGGAGCTGTAGCAGGAATGAAAAAAGAAATGTTCATAACCACCATCACCCCACTTTCCCCAGGAGCATAAGCATCAAGAAGGCCATAGAGTTTCCCATACTTAGACGTTCTTCTATACATGGAAGGCTTCATCTAAAGCAGGCTGCTTCGCAATCATTTTCACAAGATTGCAAGACAAATGCTCATTCCACCAGAAATTGGCAATTCCCATGGTTGCCTGCAACAACCCCTCTGACTTGGGGAAGCATCTTTCTCTTAAACAAAAACATTCTGAATGAAAATAGAAACAAGTCTTGGTATTGTTATTAACATTATGAACCCTGAAAAGATTTCTTTGTCCCATGAAAGAACAATTCTTGAGAAAGTACAAAAATAAGCCAGAGGAGCCAACAACTCAAAAGGCTATTTGATTGAGAAATTCAAGCCGTATTTGTTTGCTTATGCTTAAAACTATAATTGGATTTGGAACTGCTATTTAAAGATCTGAAAAGTTAAACATCATTATGTTCAATAGTTGGGCTTATAAGTATGTGTGGGAAATTTGAACTTTGCTGGAACATAGTAGTATCCCTGGACAAACTTCTAAAATGATAAATGGTACAAGTCTGCTAAATTCTGTGCTTTTAAAAACTTTTTTTAAAAAGTCTCAATCCCTGTTTGAAATTCAACTTGCCTTCAAGCTTGCCCATTCTGCAGCAGTTACTTCTTACATTTTGCAAGCGTGTCAGACCCTTGTGCAGGGCTACGTACAAATAAACGCAAGAAATGAAACATACATTGTCTTCCTCTCTTTTCTAGAAAACCAGGGCATGAGAGAAGAGTGACGAACTTCCACAGTTCTCTGTTAGCAGTTATACTCCTCTGCAACTGGAAGGAAAGCCTCTTCAGCTGGTCCTGCTGCAAGAGCTTTCTCTTCCAGCAGAACGTTGCTTCTTTTTCCCAAGATAGATATTTTGTGCCTATAATTCAAACTCCAAACTCGATTGCAGAAAATACGACTTCAGCAACAGAGTGGTCAATGCCTGGAATGCTCTACCTGACTCTCTTGTTACATCCTCAAACGCCCACAGCTTCAACCTTAAACTGTCCATTATTGACCTCACCCCATTCCTAAGAGGTCCGTAAAGGGGCCGTTCATAAGCGCACCACCGTGCCTACCGTCCCTGTCTTACTGTCCACATTTATCTGTATTTACTTCCTTTTTTTCATGCTTATGTTCATACCTGTTATCTTGTACCCATTTAAGAAACTAAATAAATAAATAAATAAAATTATGGGCTCAAAGAGGCATCTCCCTGTGAGAACTTAAGTCACAATGCAGTTCTAAAGTTGCAGAGCTTTGGATTAATGTCACTGTGAGCAGGGAAAGTGGGGAAGGTGCCTGCCTTTTTTTTCCCCCCTTTTTTTCTTTTGCTGATTACACAGAATGCCTTCTGAGACATGTAAATTTCTAGAACAAAATTTGTTTTTTTATGATTTATTTTAAAATTTTGTTTAGCCACCCATCTTAAAACACAACTCCAGGTGGTTCACAACAATAAAACCCAGATCTATCAATCATAATACAAAAACCATTAAAACAAATGGTTCCATCACACCCTTGGGATGCCACACAGATATCCTCATTCTATCCCAGGGCCTCAGTATTCTTCTGAAAGAGTGGGGGACTGCTGAATCATCTGGGAGGGAGAAGGAATTAGATAAAAGGCTAAATCCAGAAGGTCAGAATGCAGAATTGGCACTAAACACTGAGAATGATTTAAAGCACCTTTCCTTCATGCTGCCTAATAATAATAAATGCTGCCGTGTTCTTACTTTCCCTTAACTACTGCCCAATACACGTTCTCTGTCCAACCTCTGCCATCCTAGCCCCATATCAAGAGGGTCCCTTCACAACTAAGCAGCTGACAGTCCAGGTTTCAAGGATGCTTCTGCCTCACATTCAGCATTCCAAACCCAGGTCATCAGATACAATCTAACCACATCCATATTCACGTGACGACTTGACGTCACGAGTCTGACACCCCTGCCCCATACCATCTCTATTTTTTAAAAATCCTTCATAATCTACAAACCAACAAAATCTCTATAAACCAGCCACAACCTACACCAGCAAACAACTGCCATGACCCATCCTCAGACATTCCACCAGTCTTAGAAATATGACAAAAAATATCTTACAGTTTTCTTCTGGGCATTATAGTGCAAATTGATTCCAACTCTCAAAACACAAAAAATGACTTTGTCACAACATACCTTTATGAAGTACTGTCTAGCTTAAGGCAAGGTGTCCTTGGGTTCTGAAGGAGTCTTCAAGGCTATTCTCAGATGGAAACAGCATTTCTGTTTGGGATATGTAGGACAGAATAGATCCTATGTTGAATGACAGCTCCTAGCATCTATCTCAATTATGCATGTTGACACAGGAATGGGAATTAAGCAACATCTGGAGGATGACAGGTAATTACATCCATTTAAAACTTAAATGGATGTAATTCTGACTGTATTCATGATAACCAAAAGAAATGATTCAGCATCTTATACACAATTTTAGATGTTACTGTGTGAGAAAAACAAATGGCTGCAGTCCAGATTACAATTCTACACTGGTTTCTTGTTGAAAATCATTCTTCTACCCAGTATTCGTCCTCCAAAAAGATGTTTACACAAAACAGATCTAGAATGAAATGGTGCAGAGCTATTTATTCTAACTTCACAATTAAAAACAGCCAGGTTTGTTTTTAATGAATAATGTATGATTTAGTTGATCCTTAGACATTATTCCATCTATACAATGCAGAAAAAAAATAGACATGATAGGATAGAGTACAGTACAGTACAGTACAGTACAGATTGTCCTTGTTTTACAACTGTTCATTTAGTGACCATTCAAAGTTACAACAGTACTGAAAAAGGTGACTTATGACTGTTTTTCACACTTACAACCATTGCAACATCCCCACAGTCATGTGATCAAAATTCAGACACTTTGCAATTGAATCATATTTATGATGGTTGCTGTGTTCCAGGGTCATGTAATCAGCTTTTTCAACCTTCCGATAAACAAATGGGAAGCCAGATACACTTAACCGTGTTACTAACATAATAACTCACTCATTTAACAAATGTTTCAATTAACAAGATAAATTTTGGGCTTAGCTGTGGTTGTAAATTGAGGACTACCTGTACCAATTCAACTTCAAATTGCAGACATGATTTTTGTCATGCCTTTGAAAACCATCAGTGAAAAAAAAACCTTGCTAACAGAAATTTAGGAAGAAAAATTCTAATAGAACTGCCTCCCAGAGACTTATTACAAGCAGAGAATACTTCATACAGAGGTCATTAAAAATATGATAACTGCAGTGTGAAATGATCCAACTCCAGTCTACCATCCCTGATTGTGATCTTCTCCTAAGTATGTCATGTGTTCAGAAAACAGATGCAGCACATGATGTATTGTTGAATAAACTTTCAGGAAACCTTTTTTTTTTTTTAATTTGATTTATATGCCGCCCTTCTCCGGAGACTCAGGGCGGCTTACAATGCGTTAAGCAATAGCCTTCATACTTTTGTATATTTATATTTATACAAAGTCAGCTTATTGCCCCCACAAACTGGGTCCTCAATTTACCTACCTTAGAAAGGATGGAAGGCTGAGTCGACCTTGAGCCTGGCTAGGATTGAACTCACAGAAATTACAGGCAGCTGGTGTTAATTGCTGCCTTTAGTAGGAGGCATTAGCCCTCTACGCTACACAGGCTCACATTAATCACATTAATTGAATTACGTAAACATTGATTTAAGGAAAAGCCAGTTATCCAAAATAGGGCATATTTAGAGTAGGACAATTTTAAAAGAAATGGAGCAACTAAGTCTTCCTTAGGTGGGTAGCTATTTTGAAAAGAGCTAGCATATCAAATGGCTACAGTTCTCATAATAATCTTGTTTTAAGGGAGGTGTGCTGGAAGGAAATGTTTTAGAGACTGCATCAGAAGGCTATTATATGCTGAAGAGTGGAACTAAAACTAATGCTGAAATGCTATCAAAGAAAAAAAAGAATAAAAAGTGATAAATGCTGTGAGAATGCTAATAAATATTGAAGCTGGTTGTGTGATTGGTATAACTGGAAAAACGTAAAATAATGGATGTGATCTGATTATGGGGTGGCTGTGCATCTTTCTTAGAATATGTATGAAAACTGAATTGTATTGGTTGATTGGAAGAATGATATCATACGCCCACATAAAGGGAAAGATAGTAAGAGTGAATGAAAAAAGGATGGACAATTTGTTTGTTAGATGTGCTTAGAAATGGGACAGAGTTCTGATTGGGTACAAAATATGACAACAATCAAACTTTGGAAAGTGGGTTGAGACTTTAATCTGGGCAGAAGGTAAGCAGACCAGGTTTTTGCTTTTCTTTGGAGCAATCTATGGATAGGCAAAAGTTTATTGCATGTTGTTTGTTTAAAGAACATATAAATAAGGGATTTTTCCCCCTGTGAATATAAAATTAAAGATTAAAGAATGTAATAAGAGTGATATGTGATGAAAATAGCATGTCTCAGGCTAAGTGGAATGCTGTTAAAATTTTGCTGCCATTGATGATCATCCAAATTATTGATAGATAATCTGGATGATTATGTGCCAATAATCTGGTAGCCCTACCATTACAACATTCCTAAACTAATAATTCCAGAATGATCTCGGAAGAACCATGTTGACAAGTATTCTACTATTCAAGTCTAAGTAGTTAGTAGCAGGAGTTGCTTTATTTATGTAAGCTCTGAGCCATAAGAAAAAGAGCCCAAGCCAATGAAAAGCAGAAAGGAAGCATTTACTAGCGTAACCATCTACTAAATGAGCTGCTAAAAGTATTTAAACTATTTTACAATGCTGCCAAAGCTAAAGAAACGGTGTTTTCACCACTTCACTGGTGTTTTGCTAAAAGAAGTTTAGATTTTCCCCTCAGGCTGTCTGAGTACTTAAACCGTGTATTCTTACTTATACTGAAAACAAGACAATAAGTTGAAGAGACAAATCCATCAATCTTTCAGTAGATATGCAGTATTTTAAATGCTAGGGAATTCTTCTCTGAATGTTGTGCAGAAGTATAGAGAGCATCAAACAAAAATTATGAAATGTAAACCCTGATTTGAAATTATGAAATACTGGTAATTATGAAATGGTTTTCATAACAATGAATTCATATGATCATCATATAATAGGTAGAGGGTTAAATTCAAGTTTAACATATCAATTTGACAGTTGTGCCAATGAGGACTCAGATTGTTGGGGGCAATATGCTGACATTGTAAACCAGGCCAGAAAGTGTTGTGAAACACTATGAAGCAATATATAAATCTAAGTGTTACTGCTATTGCTATTGCTATGTGTCTCTAAACTATGTATCAGAATGAATAGTCTGCCAAGTAAAACTGGAGCTGTTACTTTGGTTTAATACTTTGGGATAGGTGGGTAGTGAAGAACATAATTTAACTAAAGAGCATAATTAAGCATAATTTAACTGATTAAGTTTAATTAAGTGATAGGTCATATTATAATTTTTGCTTTTATAATTTCACATTTCTGTTTTGATTTTCTTAAAAAAGCAAATGAAAAAATCATTTTCATTATACAGTAACTTTGAAATACATAAAAATTGTCTGTCAACTGAAACTCGAATAATATTCAGATGAAACTTCATAACAAAATTATTTAGATCTTTACTTGTTTAATATTAATTTGATTCATTTCAAGAAAAGGGATCTGATTTTTTCCCAGTCACTTAAACTGGAAAATTCATACAATTTTCTTCAATGGAAATATAAAGCATCAGTCTTCCATTTTACCCTCTAAACAACTCAGTGAATCATTCTTTTTGTTGATCATAAAACGCCAATGCTATAAAAGTGCTGATACTAATTGTAATATATTCTAGTTAATGAATTAGTATACCAAGTATGGTAAGAATAATTTTCTCTCCTCCTCCTGAGATCAGCTCTTAACAGCTTAGTTGGTAGAAAATGAAGGATATTTTGTCTTGGGTATAGATTACAAGGTGGAGAGATTCCTGTTTTTCTATCCAAGTGAATTATCCAGATCAGGGGTCAACAACCTGTGGCTCTGGAGCCACATGTGGCTCTTTCACCCCTCTGCTGCAGCTCCTTGTCACTCAAAATATGCGTCACAGCCAATGTGCAACACCTGCTGGCACGCTATTTATTGAGCTTTTCAACCCCCGGTAGCCCAACCATGGATAAATCCAAGAAAAGAAAAGTTTCAGAAGAAAACAGAACATTTAATTCAACTACATATGCTAGCTTTGTGGCCGCTCCAGAAATAGTCAGGCACGGGAAAGGTTTTGTGGCTCCCAGTGTTTTCTTTTCTGTGGGAAACAGGTCCAAATGACTCTTTGAGTGTTTAAGGTTGCAGACCCATGGTCCAGATGGTCAATATGAGCTGAACTTTTTCAAAGATATCCTCGTGTTACTCGATTGAGATTTTTATTATTTATTGCATATGCAGATTGTTATTTCAAAGATATAAAACAAAGATAGCAAACCAGAATCTTCTAGATGTTGGGCTCCAAGTTCTATAAACCAGAAGTGTCATCCTGGAAGATTCTTCCCTGTGAAGTCTTTGCTGCTCTCTGAGACTTAAAAAAAATCTGCTTTTATTATTTTTAAAAATAACTCAAGGTGGTGCCCATACCTAATAGCTCTTCCTCCTTATATTTTCCCCACAACAACCCTGTGATGTAGGTTGGGTCGAGAGAGAGTGACAGGCCCAAAGCCACCCAGTTGGCTTTCATGCCTAAGGCGGGACTAGAACTCAGAATTCCTGATTTGATTTGTTTCCTTGCAGATGTGTCATTACCTGAATAGGTAACATCATCAGTAGGTTTTTAAAAAAATTATTCTATTTTATTGGAACTTCTTCCAGATGATAATAAGTGTTCAGCATGACAAGAGAAGCTTGTATCTTTACTCAAACTATAAAGTAACTTTTATAGACCTGTTTTGACTTCTATAGAGCAACAGGAGTAGTTGCTGAAAAACAAGGATAAATAATTATGCATAATGACATTTTCATTGCAAACCATTTGGATCCATCACCCAAAGCATGTAATTCAGGGCCCTTCTTCCCAACTTGCATTCCAGAGGGAGGGAAGAACACAGGGGGAGGGAGATTTGGGAGTGGGGGGATTTGGGAGATGTGGGTGGAAGGATAGGTCTCAGGGAAATCCAGAATCTCTGATGACCTCCGTCTGTCCCACTGAGAGGTTTATGAATGTATATTTAGTGCCAGAGAAGGCAAAGATTGACAGCCTTATAAATACATCGACATATTTAGGGAACCTATTTACAACCCATTATAATATATTTAATAATGAGCCATTTAATTCCTTCTTTAAAAGTTAACAGTGTGACTTACTGTTCCATATTTTCCCATGCTCTGTCTACAGCACTCACATTAGCTCAGATATGCATAAAACAATAGAGGAGAAAAATAAAGGAATGTCCAAATCAGGAAGTTTTTAGTAGTAGCAGCAAACCTCATAACTCCTATAGGGTTATTCTTGGGTTAATGGGCCATGGTTTAAATTTGTAGAAATAGACTGATTTTTATGTTATTTTCCATCATGTTCACTAATTTTAAAACTTTTAGAGCTGAGACTAATGGATTTTATTGTGAACTCTGATAGTGCTACTGTACATGTTACAATAATATTTACTTTGTGGATCACAATATTTCAAAATAAAATGTCCCTATGTAACAATTTGATTCCTTTTCCCTGTTCCAGTTTCAATTTTCTATAAAACATTTTCACAAAGGGGTACTCAATAAAGGATAAATAAATTAGTTAATAGGAGGAAAACGACTGTGATTCCTTCCTTAAACCTACCCCCAACTGGTCCACAAAACCCAGATGACACTAGATGGCATCAAAGTGATTTTTTTTTGCTCATTAGATATTGTATGTTGCATTTTCCTATTTATTTGTTTCATTCTGAACAAATGGACACCTCTAAATACAGCTAGATATATTGGTTTAGGAATATACTGTGTTTCCCTGAAAATAAGACCCTGTCTTATATTTTTTGAACCCCAAAATAAGTGCTTGGCCTTATTTTTGGGGAGGTCTTATTATTTTGGGGTGTGTGAAGCAAGATGGGGCTCCTCTTGCCATCTTACCTTCCAGCTCTGTGTTTAAATATTTTCGGAGAGGGCTTATTTTCGGGGGGAGGCTTATTTTACCACATGCGCTCAAAAACTTGATTTTGTAAAACACAGGAAATCCCTGGCAATTTTGCCTGCGAACTGTGGGTACAGATAGGGAATTAATAGCCCCAGCAAGTGTTTATTTGGGGTTTTCCTGTTGAATTACAAAATGTTCTCTATTACTTACAGAATTCTTTAAGATGATATTGCAAGCCACAAAGATATGGCAATAACAAGCACGTTTTCCTCATGTAATGGTAAGGAGTGTAACTTTCATTTTCTGGGCCTATAAAACAAGGGATCTTTGGCAAATATTGAAGGCAAGGCTTTCCATAAGTGTGGGGGCAGCCATATTAATAGTTCTGCAGTTTGTTTCTTCATCTTTATTTCTCTAAACTAAACATTAGATGTACAGCATTAAGTATTGATTGGAAATAAAATTTGAAAATAAAGTTTCAGTTTGGAAATAAAATGCAGGTAAAATAAGCAAGACTCTTCTGCATTGGCCCCAAATGGTGGCATCTCCCTATTTTTATCCAATGGGGAACTTTCTGGTTTGTTTGTTTTTCAAGAATAGGTTCATTTGAAGCTCTTCAGCTTGAGAAAAGCTGAATGCATGTGGATTTCATGGGGGTGAATAAAATCAGATCTGGCCCAGGGAAAATTTATTTCTCTGGCCTAGAGAAGTAAGTTTTTTCCCCCACTCAAAATGCTTGGACCTTGATGTGAAGCTGATTGACAGAAAACATGGGGAGGGGAGGAAAATTTTCTTTGTATAGGACACATGAAATCCATGATCACAAGACATGGTGATGACCACCAACCTGATCGGCTTTGTCATGGAGTGTCCTTACATCAACAGCTATCAAAGGCTATTAGTTAGGAAGACTCAGTGTAACCTACAGGTGGAGATGATCTGCTGCAGCAAATGATGGTGTGTTTCTACCTTTTGCTTGTGAGTGCCCCAGAGACTGCCAACCCATGAGTAACAAAATTCTGAAACAAGATGGCCCAGCAGGATTAGCTGTTGTTTACTTATTCCAACAACTTGTAGGGTGTGTGTATTGTTTTGCTGTGGGTAAAACAGTCAGATGCCATTATACATGAAAAATAAAATAGGGCTAAAAATCTCTAGAATGACAGCATCTAAACCATAACGGTAGAATAATAAACACACAAAGGCACGTGCAAATAGGGAATTAGAAAGTTAACTCCAATTGTCATGATGACACAATGAATGATACAGAATTGATTTTGATACATTTCTCCCTGGAAGCTTATATGGATGGAGGGAGCAGTTTAAGAGATAATTATATAAGTATGTTACCTGTTTTAAAGAAAGGGGGGAAAGAGTCCTCAAAATAGAACTTGTTCGAGGAGAAATACTTAATGAGCAAAGTGCTGAAAATTTATAAAATCATTACGTAGAATAAATGATTATAGATTGATAAATCTGTATAAAATCTTCTTTGCAGATAGCAAATACTAAAATGCTGTCCATAAATCTAAGCTTCCATCACAGAAATAAATAGGAAAATGCAGACTATTTGTGGTTTGATAGAATAATTCACTTTTTTGGCAAGAGACAAAAATGTGCAAAGAGAAAAGTAAAACAGAAAATGTTCAGGAGAGTCTCTGATCCTTGAATTGATACATTGATTTGGGGAAAACTTACAATCTTTGTAAGTTTGGGGAAAACTGATTTACAATCATTTACTGGAATTCCATACTGACATGCAGTAATGGTGCTTTGCAATGTATCAGCAGAATAAAGCAGAAGCAGCACAAAGCAATGTTTGCAAAATCTGGACAGCTGGTCCTAGCAACATCTCTTGGGTTCATCATATTAATACTAGCATTAGAATATAATATTTATACGTAAGGTTTAAGTTTTGTTAAAAGAAGATAAAAATTGAAATAAAACTATTGTTATTCAAAATATTTTATTAATGTCCATACATTAAAGACCCTTTCCATTAACACATTAGATGGAGAAATACTCCACAGAATGTAACATTTAACTTAACTTCTCCAATTACATTAAAAGTTGTTTGTAAATCTTAATTTCAAAAGCTCTTGACAGCTGGATAGAGAAACTACATGTGCAGAAATGTACTAGGTTTGCCATAACTTCTCCAATAAAATATCATAGAAAGCAGCATTCACTGTAATTTGATGGGTCTCGAGTGGCAACCACATGGTATTGTTTATACCTCCCAGAGATGACCTAAAGGTGGCTTAACTGCTATTCCAGAAAATATCCCACTCAGAATTCAGTAGAAGGAAAAAGTGGTGATCCTCCTACATTTAGATTTAGGACTGTGTATAATATGCTAGATTGAACATCTGTTAACAATCCATGCACTTCTGAAATTAGATCTGTTGGGGCTACATAAAACTATTCTAATTCACTTAAGGATTATATAGTTTCACATTTTAATATTAAATATGACAAATGATAACTACAAAAATGAGAGAAAGGGATCAAATATAAATGTATTTATAACTGTTGTTAAGATTGGAAGCCATTTCTTTAGTAGTAGTTTTTTTCTATTTTCTCTCCTTTTGCTTTATTTCATTTTCACTTTCTTATTGTTTGCCTCCATTCTTTTCTCTTGAATTCAAAATTGGTATTTTTTTCATTGTATTTTTTAAAAAGTTATACTTTAAAAAATGAAAGAATGGGAGAAATGGGAAGTGCTAAGGTCTTAATGTTTAGACAGATTAGAAAAATTTGGAATACATAAGTGCATATTTTTTATCAAAGTTTTCCAATTGATAGGCATTGAAAAAGGATGGAGAATGTTTGTTTATAAAATCAATGGGATATTTCATTTTATGGAAAATAATTCCATCATAATGCATACCATTGATGCATTTTCTGCAATGAAATATAGTATACTGGGTAATGACATATTAAGTGAGTTTGGAATTGCAAGGTATAACTTCCTATATATTAAGAAAGCTAGAAAACCCATTATTCTCTAAGCAGTTGAGTTTTTCATTGAAAGAATAATGTACTGAAATATAAAGGAAAACAAGGAAAAACTATACTGTATTTGTATCTGTATTGTATTGTATTGCCATTATGTGCTTTCTGACTGATAAATTTAGCAGTTATTTGTAAATTTCCTAGTCTTTTTCCCCTCTGTTATAATTTCTTAACACTAATTGTTCAGCGAAGAGGTTGTAAAAAAATGCTTTCAAAAGGCTCTGACGATCCCAGCTGAGTTGCCTGATCAGCAGAGACTTTTTTTCTTTTAAATGCCTCTGACGATCAGGCAACTCAGCTTGGATCGTCAGAGGCATTTAAAAGAAAAAAATTGGTTTTTTTTCTTTTAAAAGCCTTTGACGATCCCAGCTGAGCCGCACAATCATCAGAGGCTTTTTTTTTTACTTTTAAAAGCATTTTTTTCGCAGAAGAGGTTGTAGAAAAAATGCTTTTAAAGGTAAAAAAAAAGCCTCTGATGATTGTGCGGCTCAGCTGGGCATGGGGGGGGGGGCAGGGATTTTTGCTACTGGTTCTCCGAACCACCCAACTCCATTGCTACCGGATCAGGCGATCCGGTCCGAATCAGGAGCATTTCACCCCTGGATTATCCCGTTTTGTGATACTTATTTGAAGATCATTACCAATATACATTTTGTAGGCTAAACATACCAGATCCTTTAAGCTTCCTTAAGGATCCTTTGCTTTCTAGACCCTTCACCATCTTGATAGCTAATTCCAATTTTTCACCATGCATTTTGAACTGTGGTGCCCAGCACTGGACACAGTATTCCAAATGGGGTCTAAACCAGGGAAGTACAGAAGAACAATTGCTTCCTATGATCTTGATACTATGATCCAGTTAATGCAATTCAAGATAGCAGTTGTCATTTTGGCAGTTGGATCACACTTCTGGTTAATGTTCAACCTTTGGGTGACAAGGACACCTAGATTTCTGTCTCAGGTATTGCAGCCAAGCCAAGTTTCCTTCATTTAATACTTGTGCCTTGTTGAACATTTTTGTTACCGAGTTGCTGAACTTTATTTTTCTCCCTGTTAAATTTCATGTTATTCTTTTTAGCCCACTGCTCAAACCTCTTTAGAGCACCATGTATATTCTCTCTTTCTCTCCAACATATTGGCTACTCTCCCAGCTTTGTATTATCCGCTAATTTTATAACTCAATTCTCTCATCCAAGACAGTAATAAAAATATTGAACAGACAAAGCTTGGGACAGAGCCCTGTGGTAGCCACTTGATATTTCTTTCCAAGATACAGTGGAACCATTGACAAACATTCTTTGGATGCAATCATTTTGCCAATTGTGAATTCATCTAACAATAATATCTTCTAGCCCCCATTTTACTATTTCATAGTATTTCATTGTTGAATGCTTTGCTAAATTCTAGGATCTCTATAGCATTTTCCAGATTAACTAAACTAGTAATTCTAACGAAGAAGATAATATTAGTTTAACATGATTTGTTTGTGACAAATCCACATTGGCTCAAGTTAGTTGTAACATGCCTATTTTAGTGTTCATAATTTCATTCCAGGATCTTGTCTGAAGTTTCTGAGTTGTCCTTTTTCCTTTTTTTGAAAAATGGACATTACTTTTTTGAAAAATGGACATTACTTCTCCTCCAATCTTCCAGGTAATGTTGATATTGATAATATTAATATTTCATCTGATTGAATCAACAATTTATCAGCTGAGCATGAAATCTAACTGGTTAATTTTTATGTAATTACTGTAGTAAAAAAATAATTGAACCTTCTAAAAAAATAACTTATAAGTCTAAGTTCTGACTGATGGTAAAAGCTATTAACTAGCAGCTAGTTGATAAATGATGCAAGATGCATGAATCATATGATATCTGCATTGAAGATTTACACTAGTTTCCAATTGTTCACTATGTATAATGTTGCTTTTTTAACCTTTAAAGCCTCAATAATTTAGATATTCACTGTCAAAGGGCCTTCATCTGATCATGGTTGGTGTTAAAATCTGCATGACAGCCCCTTTTGAAAATTCTACCATTGTGGTGGGAAAATAGATCATGATAATGTTGATAATAATGACATTTTTTTAAAAAAATGGTATATGCTGCCCTGAGTTCTGAATTCAGGAACATTTAAGTAAATACTGCTAATAAATAATGAAATAATATCTTTGCTAATATCATCTATTAGTTTCTTTGAATACCTATTCTGCTTTTTCACTATCAACTCTATCAAGTGTTGAATTGTACTTGACATCCAATAATATTCCACATTTCATTGATGAAAACACATTTCTCCTTGTGCAAGAGATGATTTCTTAAATTTTGTTTACTCATCGTTATGTATCTTTTTTCTGGTGAGCATACGTGCAGGAATGCAGGAAATTTGCTTGTGCCTCATGTTTTGTAATTCAGTATTTTAAAAAATACAAATGCAGCATTGAATTTTTTTTAAAAAAATATGATAAGATCATAGAACGTTACTTTTGAAGATTTGTGTGTGTGTTTGCGTAATCTAGTTCAATGTCTTGTCAGTGTAGTAATCCACCAGTGTAGTATCTCCAACAGGTAGCCATCCATCTTCTCCTTGAACAGTTCTTACCATTATCAAAGTCTACTTCCCTGCAATTTAGATGTATTTTTTTTTACCTGTTATCTGGAACAATTCTCAACAATTCTGGTCTGTTTTCTAAATGGGAGTGCTTCAAATATCAGAAGATGACTATATCTTCTCACAATTCTTCAGAGTTCAGACTCAATATACCCAATGTTTCCAACTGTTCTTTGTAAGCTCCTGGTTCCTGATCACCTTTGTGGCTCTCCTCTGGATATGCTCCAGTTTATCAACTCAAAATACCCAGAACTGGAGCAATACTTTAGGCATGATTTATAGAGTTTGTAGAGATGTATAGAGTTTGTAGAGATGTATAGAGTTTATCTAGGTCATCTTCCCTACCCCCCCCCCCCACCTCTCTTTAAAGAAAAGGAATGTTGCACTTTTTTAGTCTACTTGCAAATCTATGGTCATCTTCTCTGACTTTTCAAAAACCATAATTAGAGGCCCCAAATGATATTGGCAAATTCCTTCTTAGATGCAATTGGTCTGATCCTAGAAACCTAAAACTATTTCATGGCAGTCAGAATCTTCCTTATTATCTCTTAATTTAGCTTGAGCTCTCGTTTTGTCAGTTATTCAATTTAAAACGTTAAAAGTTGCACTATATTGTTGTAAATATGACGATTTACAAATTGGAATTGAGATAATACTGTATGTTGGAGAGATTGAAATCAGACTGCATGAACATTGATTTCATGAGGGCTTTTCATAAAATGCAAAAAGCCTACATAATTAAATTTCCTTGATCAAGATATAATGTGTAATAGACTGGAATTAAAAGTCACCAGTAGAGTGTCTATTCTCATTGCTAGAGTAAATAGAAAATAAGCACATAATCTCCCAAGATCTTAGAGTTCAGTACACAGTATGACATGATTATGTTATATTCATGTTCACTTCTTGAGAGAATACCTTTGTGAAAGACAATTAATTTTTACAATAAGACATTTAATGCTACAGATCCCAACTGTCTACAATGCCACCAATCTCTTCTAATTTTAAAACAATATTTTGGAAAAAGAAATGCCTCTATTACATTTTGTTACCCGTGTTTCTTCTTGTTTCTGTTTTGTTAAAAATATAAGTGTCCTGAAAACAAAGGTTCTTGGGATCTGAAGGATCAGATCCTTCTTCCAAAGGATCACATTGTCCCTTCTTCCTCTGAACAGTATTCTGTCTCTCAGTTTTTCATAATATACATTATGTTTACTCTTTGCCATTTGCTATGGCATTTTATATTAGCACAAAATAAGCCCAAGACTCCTTTTATCACTGCAGAACCAATAGTATATATTTTGAAATATATTAATTGAATTAAAAGATTTTGACTAGTCTTGAATATTGTGACCAGCTTTAGGGTTCATACAGAAAAATGCACACACATTAGCTTGGATTTTATCCCATTTTAAAGTTAGCTGGGATAATGAAAAATGTCTGCTTCTTTGGTCCTAATTTCTGCAATTTAAGAAAATACTGAGAATGCAACTTTAAATAATGTTGATGTGTAAATATGTACAGATGCTGGAAAAATGCATTTGCTTATGTGCAAACTTTAGCTGCAAATTCATTGACTGGGGTATCAAAAAAGGTAAAGCACTTCCTAATAGCTGGAAAGCTGAAAATTGTCCCACATAAAGTCCAAGAAGACTGATCATGTAGTTCTGAAAACATGGCATTTTTATGTACAACTGAAATGTGCAGACAGTCCTCTGACAAAAGAACGAGCAAAGCCATACATGGAACTCACTGTTTCACTGTGGGAGTTGAAAACTCTCTTTGATTGGGGAAAAAGACATTTATTCTGACAGGAAGGAATTCAATTCTGAAAGTGTAATAAGTCACATGCGATAAAATGGAATGGCATTGGCATTTTTCCCTCCATTTGCTTCAACATCTTGGCACTGGGATGGAGTTAATTTCTAGTGAGAGACAGAATGATATCTATGCTTGTTAAGTGCAAGTTTTCCTAGTGTAGAAGTATAGCTATAGGTAAATATTATCGGCCTTAATACCAATTAAGTTAGTTTGGTTCCATGGCTAAGGCACCAGGCTAGAAACTGGGAGATCCTGAGATCTACTCCTGCCTTAACCAGGGAAGTCAGCTGGTGTGTCCTTGAGCCAGTAACTCTCTCCTAGCCTCACAGGATTGTTGTTGTGGGAAACAGGAAGAGGAAGATATGTTGGATATGTTTGCTGCCTTATTTGTAAAAATAATAGAGGTGGGATACAAATAAATAAAAAATAAAGTAATATAATAAAGCACTGGTGTCAAACTCACCATGTCACGTTGCTGTCACGTGATGTTTCGCGACGTTTTTCCCCTTGATGGAGCTGGAGTGGGCATGGCCTGTGCATGACACAGCCGATCTGCGGGCTGTCAGTTTGACACCTCTGTTAAATAGAGTCTTCCAGATGAAAATTTTACCTTGCAATTTCCTGATCTCCTCCTCAGAATTTAATGAGATGGAGGGGTGGGGGAACCGATGATATTTCTCACTTGTAACTCATATATATGTTCCAATCTTCCTTTGTCTTTTCCTTGTTATTAAAAAAATATTAAGTCTTCTGACTGGTATCCATGAAGAAATAAACACCCATTATTTTATAATACACAGTTTCTTATGACAGTATCTGCTATGCCTTGTCTGAAATGGATTTGATTTCATCATGGAGGTAAGAACAAAGTTAGATAAACAGTCATGTCTAGTCATGTATGAGGACTATCACTTTGCTAACTGGCACAAAAACATTTGTAATAAGAATATGGGATGCATTTCTCTGTGTTTGTAAAAGTCTCAAAGGTTGAAACTGGAACTAAAACCTAGAGTTCTAAGCCACAGAAATGTAATGATACTTTAGTAATGAACAGGAGAGAGCTTGCATGAATTAAAATGTGCATGTAGTAAAGGGCTCATAGAATCACTGCTCTTGGAAGAAGACTTTTAATTAAATACTTCTTTTTGTTTCTTTCTTGTGCTTATTTGGTTAAAAAAGGTTTTTCCAGAGCAATACCAGCTATTACCATTATGTGTCACCACTGTTATTACAGTACCTAGTTACAATGTTCAGCCTACCTGCTCAGCTTTTTCTTTGCTTCTGAAACAATTATGTTACAAGGGATATGATTATTTATCTACATCAATCAGAGTTCATCTTACTTACCTCTAGTGCTTCCCTCTATCCATTTCATACAGGTTGAGAAATGATCACCAACTTTCTATTTACTTTATTAGCAGAAAAGGGAGCGGTTTATGTACACACCATTAGAGCAAATAAGATTGTTCTGCTGTATCCTGTTTCAATCGTGTTTAGTCCCGAATTATCTTGCTTAGCAGGTATCTTAATGATATGATATTTTTTTTGTAAGAAATGAATGTTTCATTTAAGTAATTGGATTTTAAAAAATAATCCTTTTCTTCTTATTATGATTAATCACTTGCAAATATCAAGAACACAGAACCTTATAGCAGTTTTTAGTCCATTCATTTCTATAGTATTTATCTTGAGGGGGGAGGGGGATACTATTATTATATTATTCATTTGGCTGATGAGGTAGAATTCCATGGAAGAAGAATTATGACTTTTTTTGAAATTCTTAAATAGCACACTTCTGATATAAATACTGTAGACCACTCATGTAGACCACTTATTGTATATGAGCCATCATTTCTGCTCAGTTATTGAGCAGTTGTTGCTTATAAAGCTCTGAAGAGTAGAAGACTGGGACATGGTATATGAAACTTGGCAACCATTTGCCCTGTTCACATTTTTACATAAAAAAACCCAAAAACATTGTCAGATATGTGAATAGCCCATCTGTTTCATTCATCTATGTCACTTCTGGCCAGACCTAGACTAACCCATGCTTAAAGGATGCAGTCAATGCCTTTTTGATAATGGAATATGTTCCTGCTTGCTTGAAGAAGCTTGTTACAGTATAAGACATGTACTGAGAAAACTTCCCTGTATCCGGAAGATCTCTGTAACTATAAATGCCAGTTTCACGTTCAATTTCTGGATAAGAATAGAGAAGATTCATAGCTCAAATTGCATTTGGATTCAATCAATTAAACCCATTCCGATTGGATTTTCATCAAGGAAGATACGAGAATGCTTTGGTCATCTTGGTGGGTAACCCATTCCAGAGGCTAGGTAATAGGGTGTCCATCACTTCTAGTTGTTCAGGACTCCTCAGTAGCTTTTCTTACTTCTGGCCATGGCAATTCTTCTGAGCTGCCTGTTAGGACTGGACCTTGCAGGCATTGCTCTGCAATAGTTCCCGTTGTTCCTGTTGGGACATGAGTGCTTACTGGAAGATTACTGTTTGACACCTAGATAGTTTAACAATGTATTTCACAGGGTTCTATCATGTTCTACATGCTGGGTAATATCTACAGAAAATTATTGGGATAAGACTTTTTGAGTTCTGAAGTGGAGTGCCATCACTAGACTGATATCATCCAGCTCTATTGCCTCTACATCTAACTCCAAGGAGGCAATAAATGTTGTTGAAATTGCCTAATCTTAATAAGGGAATTGATGAGGGCAAACCAGCTGAAATTAAATCCAGAAAAGATTGACTCAAGTGAAACCTATTTTTAATGGGATACTATTCCCATCAAAATAGCAAGTTAGTAGTCTGGGAGTATTCTTTGAACTCCAGTTGCCACTGGGTTTGCTAGTGGTGGTTGTAATACACATTAGCATAACTATGGAAATGTATCAACTACAGCTCTTTCTCAGCAAGATCTGGCAACAATTATCTATACCTTGATTACATCCCTGTCTTGTTTACTGCAATGTGCTTTATGTGGGGTTCTCCTTGAAAATTCTCTAGAAATTGCTGTTGTAATTGTAAAATTGTGAACTTTCTAATTCATTTGTGAAAATATGGAGACCTGTGACCCTATTATCTCATGTGCAAAAATCATGTATGCATAATGGCTTTTAAATTCAGAATTCATGGGAGTAGATGTTGTGAGAGGATGAAGCACACAAAATATCAAAGAAATTAGTGCAAGCTTTCAAATTGTATGGTCTTTGCACCAAATATGATAGAGAGAATATCCTGCAGGTCCCCTCCAGTTCCAGGACCAAGGAGGCACAACTTCTCTGTTGCAGTGAAAGTCCTATGGAACAACTTGTTCCAGGATTCAGAGAGCCCTAACCGTCTTGCCTTTCTACAACACTGTTAAGATCTAATATTTTCCCCAGGTATCATGGCTGGTATGTTAGGGGACTCCAATATGTGTGTGTTTATTTTGTGAATTTGTTATATGCTGCTTTGGTTTTTCTTTTGTACTGATTAGAAAAACTGAAAAACACCAAATTTGAAAAAAAGTAGGTTCACATGGAATTCCTCAGAGAGAATCTCAGAAATAATCAGATATAGAACAACAGCAAACATAATTTTACCTCTTCCTCTTTTCTCAGATTTTGCCAGACATCCAAAAGGTCACATTTGAGGCCCACTCTAATTTGAAGATGTATCTATGAATTCCTGAATTTAACCCCCCCCCCCTTTTCTTTCCCACTCTCCAAGCCAATTTTTCCAAACAAGCACAAGCAAAAGATGTCTTTTGTTTTTGGAATGTTATGCCTCTCACTGCTTTGAGAACCAGAATTGGAACACCATATCACAAAAAAATTGCCTGGAGAAAGAGAACTTCTATTCTACTTGAATGAGAAAAAAAATCAGCCTGAATGGTCTCACAATGCACCATTAAATTCTATGTACTAAATTCTAATTCTTTGGTCAGCTAGTTTACTAGTTTACTAGATAGATAGATAGATAGATAGATAGATAGATAGATAGATAGATAGATAGATAGATAGATAGATAGATAGATAGATAGATAGATAGATAGATAATCCTACTTGCCTTATTTAATAAAAACAGTTGAATTTAATTGTATATTTTTTTCTGATGCTGATTTTTTGTACTGACCTTACTATAGGTGTATATATTTCAAAATTCAAATTTAGTCACTTAGATGTCACTTAGGTGAGATAGGATCCATATAAATGTAATACATAAATAAATAAATTCACTGGAAAGAGAGAGAGAAAAAGAAAGATGTCCTCTTGATATGTACTTTTACTTGGCCAACCACAGATTTAAAGCAATTAAATCTCTATATACAATTTAACAGCTACAGTTATAACACAGACTCCAGAAACTAAGGAATGGTAAGAAATAATTTATATTGCTACTCAATATGGCATTCATACATGAGACCTGCTTGCTAAGTCAAACTCATAGACTAAGTTGGCACAACTAGCTTAAAACTGTGATTGACCAGATTTGTAGGTTAGTAACTGTGTTCCGTTAATCACATATTGTGCAGACACAGCCACGGAATTGGTGTGAGGATTACAGTAAGGAAAGCCACGTATGCCCCCTTGAGCTGCTTGTAGGAAAGGCAGAAAACACCAATGTCATAAAGAAGCAAGCCACAAATTTCCTCTTAAAACTTTTAACACTCCATCTAATGAGGCTGACAGGATATTCAAGGCTTAGAAATAAAGAGTGCTTCTTCCCACAACTTGGGAGCACTTAATTCACTGTACAGAATTCTCTACCACAACTTGTGGCATTTCTTGCTGGCAGGCAGCTATAAAAAAAAGCATTAAACAAATTCATCACAAAGAATTGGTCCAGTCTCCACAGCTCTTAAGTTTCAATAGCGGGAAACCAAGGAGGGACAGGTCTTCTTGACCTGGCACTCTCCCACCCCACAAACATAGGAGAATGGATGAATCGGGGTCCAGCCGAGCTCCTCGTTCTGTGAGAATCTGAAGGCAGGACTTTTGTCCTGGACTGAGGGAGCAATCTTGGGGGACCCCGGCTGAAGTTTTCTCCGGTGAATTCCGGACAGCCCCATCCCTTCAACCGGAAGGCGGGACTGGCACCGCTTCTTCTTCTCGCTCTGGAAGATGAGACAATCGCCGTCGCCCGTCCTCGTTCCCGCCCTTTTCCATCCCATCCGTCCTTTCCTATCTAGCGCCGTCCAGTCACGAAACTTGCTGGCAAGTCGTGCTCAGTTGGCAGCCGCCGATGCCCCGAAGATGCAACCCCGAGACGGGAAGCGTGGAGGAGGTTGGACGTCCGAAACAAACGTGGTGTGTGTGTGTGTGTGTGTGAATGAGAGGGGGGGGTAGGTGGGTGGAGTGTGAGGCCGCGTGCGGGAAATGATCAGCGCAGGTTTTCTAATTAAAGAAACTTGGCGGGTGCCCCCCTCCTTCCCTGTCTTCCACCCCCCACCCCCCTTCGCCCGAGCCGGGACAGCTCCATCTACGTCTGCAGGGGGTGGGGGGAGCAGCATAAGAGGAGAGCGCGCGGTGGCAAAGCAGGGGAGTCCGAGGGAACTTCGGTGGCGGCAGCAACAGGGGAAGAGCGGCGGCGCTCGCGAGGTAGCCAAGCGGGACGCGGAGCCGGCCGTCCACCCACTGGCAAATCGAGACGAGCTGACTCGGCGGCGGCGGCGGCGGCCACCTCGTGAACTCCTTGTGAACCTATATAAAGCGCAGCCATGGAGTAGGAGGTGAAGAAGAGACGGCGGGCGCATAAGGGAGAAGACGAAAAAAGCCGAGAAGGGCGGTGAAAGGTTCCTCTTTCGCTGCTGGAGGAGGCTCAGCTCGGCTCAGCTCAGGGGACATCCGGACCGTCTAAGTCAGGGGAAGCCAGCGGAGACAGGTATGCCCCTTCAGTCTCCCAAGTGCGAGCGGCTAGCGCCAGCGCCTCCAGATTGCTTGCTAGGAGTGGCGGCTGCAGCGATAGCGCCCGCTCGCTCCCGGCCAAGTTTTAGCGGACTCCTCAACAGTTCTCAGGGCGCTTTCTTTTGGGCGATTGCGGGCGCAGGCAAATTTTGGCAGTCTGCCGGAAGAAGGCTTCCTTCTTGCTAGGTTGCAAGGTCTTCCTTCGATCGGTTCTGCTTCAGAGCTGATGTCAGTCCAGAGAGACAAAACGCACCTCTGGGGGAGTTGCTTCGTTGTAGAAATATTCTGCTCTGTAGGAATACAAGCCAGAGATAGAGCTGGTCACAGAATGGGTTCCTCCGGAGAAGGACAAGAGTGGAAGATCTAGTCCGAATCAAGTCATTTTAAGTAGCGTTGGTATCTCTAGGGGAAATCTGACATCCATCCCATGAAAAGTGAGAGCCCTCCTCGAAGCTGGGTTGGGTGCTTTCTTTTCTGCAATCCATTTAGCTTTGGGAATCCAAATGCAGAGAAGCTGCACTGCGCATCCCAAGCGATGTGGAAAAAGCGATCTCCGAGTAAGGTCGGCCAAATTGACACACTGTGGATGTCTGAGCAGATAAAATAAATGGTGGTGGGAGGTGTTAATTCAGATTTTATGCCTTGAACAGGAAGCATTAGATGGGATCAGGCCAGACCAATTAGGTCTGGAGCTGTATGATGTGGAAGTTTTCTTTGAAAGGTTTTGGAGCTTTCTGAACTGGCTCCGCTGTAGGACCATATACCATGGGGGTACAGTGAGTATAATCACTTAGTAAATTGATGGCCTGTAATGGCATTTGGTAGCCTCGTAGAATCTTACTATGACTGGAGGCAGATGCAAATCATACAGAGATACTTTGCTTTGAGAATTTTAATAGAAGGCCAGTGTACAAATTAGAAATAGTTCCCAATGTATTGACTGAAAATAGTGAAAACATCACCAAACCAGGAATAAGAGTAGTAATTCTGTTCTGATTGTCATGTAGCTATTTAAATACTTAGCTAAGTTATTATTTGATCAATGTCTCTGTAACCACCAGCAGAAAATTTTAATACATTTTAAATAAATAATAAATGAATTTTTTAAAAATAAATTAACAAGATCAAGTCAAGAAAATCTGAACAGGCTGAAAAATTTCCCAGTGACTTTGAAGCCAATACTGGAGTCAGTGACACTAAAATTGATTTCTCTTCCCACCCCCAAATTTTTGTTTACTCCTTGTTGAACCTTGTTATCTGCTCTTAAGGTTATTAAGAGGCAGGGTGCTTAACACAAATTTCATTCAGATTTTCAGGCTCTGCCAAGCAAATAGAGAAATTTTATCTGTGCTATAGCCGGCTGTTTTCTAAGATTTTGTTTTTCCTTTTTTTCTTTGCCCAGCTGATTTTGGAGGCTATCTTCTCTCCTTCACCAATTTCATTACAGTTCTTGATACTTTTGAGTGTGAAGAACAAGGTCAGACTGCTACATGAATGCATCTAGAAGTCCAACTGTTTTCCTAGCTAAAGAATATTTTACTGAAATAAAAAAGGAAGCAGCAACAACTCTAAGTAGCTTGTTCCATACATATAATGAAAAATATTCTATTTAAATTAATGTCTTCTTTCTGATTTTTTTTTAAAAAAACATTTTCTCTCTTTCAGGGAGTAAGTGGGAAACACATTCTCTTTTTCTGGATTGTCCCCACAAGTGCAATGTGCAAACTTCTAAGGTCTTCAGTGCTGATTGGGCTGATGGCATTGATACTTTCTGCAGGACATTGTAAAGAAAAATCAGAATCTAGTGTGGGGCTGAAGGAAAAACAAAATCTCTTAAATCTGATAATGGAGATCATTCAAGAACTGAAAAAATACCATCTAGAAGAGGATGAAGAAAATGGAGTGCAGTACAAGCAAGACTACCCACCTCTTGATCAAAGGGAAATGCCTGACTATGGAACTTACTCAGAGGAACAGAAAGTTGGTAAGTCTATTGTGTTGTATTAAATAGTTTGATATGATCTCTCCCTACCCCACCCCCTTTACTAAAAAGAAAAATGTGCCATTACACTGCCAGTTGTCCCTGAAGAATTCCATAGTTTGTATAAAGATAACCTGACTGATTTTTGCATAGAGGAATGGGTTCAACTGCTCTGAAGCTAGAGGAAATGAGCGGACTAGATCTGATCTGACCAAGTTCTGCCCAATTAGGTATTTGGCTTAGCATCAACATAGACTAGAAAGGACATATTACGTTTGCTAAGGTCTGTTTCTACTTGATTTGGGATGCAGAAACAGAACAGGGTTCAGCTTACCTTGCTGCCCCAAAACCGTATCTGAAACCGTCTGTATTATTTACTTAACTTACTTATATCTAAATCGTATCTATAAAATGGCTCATCTCACAACAACTCCAATTTGAAAATGCTGTGGATGGGTTGATTTAAGATGCTGTAGCTTCAGAGATGTGTATCTGGCAGTTCTGTTGTACTTCTTGTTTGTGTCATCTGGAGATGAAATGAGTGTTTGGTCTATCACCTTGTATGGTCTCTAAATATGGAGCCATGAAATATGGACCTCTGGGCAATCAAGAAATCCTAACTCTAACTAGTAAGAATATATGTGGGCTTAATTCTCACTATAAATACGATTGTTTAGAAAAACAGCAAGGATGTGCTTTCTGTGCATTTTTTATTTCTCCGCCAGCACTGCATCTTCAGTGTACCACACAGCCAAGATTTTGGGGTGGCAGGTGAGCAGTTTCATAGGTGATTTGAAGCATTTTTAGAGAAAGATTTTCTAAATGGTGTGGCATGAAAAGACTAATGTTGTAGCTCTTGGCTAAGGAACTAGACTACATAGAGCTTTAGTGGTCATTTGAAGTTCAGACTCTTGGCTTAGCGACAGTGATAAATTGGATAAGGTCCAATAAGCTGAACCAAATATAATGGTTGTAGATGAGTAATTTTCAGATCTAGGAGTTAAGAGTGTCCTGTTCTAGATTAACCAACTCCCATAGATGGATAAAATGGGGTGTCTCTTTGATTCTGACAACTAATAGGACTGGTAGTTCAGTAACAAAGAAATCTTATGATCAAGTTTGTTCAGGCTTCTAGTCTAACTTAGTCTAGCCTCAGTGAGCCATTCCCTAGTAATCTCATGATGGGATAAGCATAATGTACCCTGTCAAGGGCTACCACTGGGCATCATCATATTTAGAATGCAGCAGCTCAATTGCTAAATGGAATGGATAAATCAAATAACATTCATTGATCCTGAAAATGCTGCACAGACTGCGAGTTCTTGGACCAACACAAGTGTTTCAATTAGCTTATAAAGTTCTAAGCAGTTTAAGACTCAAAGGCTTATAAAATTGCACTAAAGATCAGCAAGGGAGGTTCTGCGTGTGGTCACCTTTGGGTTTGGCCAGGAAAAGTCTTCTCTGAGTACTCAGTATTATGGAAAGTATAGCTAGCCTCAGGTCTTTTTGTATGACTGTTGGAAGATAATAGTACCAGGTATGAGTAGATAACTGCTCCCAGTATACCAATTTTTAGAATCCTTTCTTAAAATTAGCCATTTAACTATTTTCATCTATTATTTTTCTTGATTTTTATTATTTTATTGAAAACTATGTTTATTCTTTATGGAACTGCTCTGGGATCATCTAGGAGGAAAAATGATACAGAAATAAAATACCATTATAATTTTGGTGTAAATTATAATGCATTAAAAGTTTAAAAAGTTTAAAAGTCCCTAATTCACTCGGTGTCAGGTGCAAAAAAACCAGATACACATGAAGAAATTCCAAAAAGTTATCAGTCTGTGTTTAATATACTATCAGTTGATTACTTATGATAGTGACAGTAATGGGAATTTTCCAATGACTGCTAGAGCTGCTTACAGGCATATTCACTATATACCGTAAGATGTTATAAAATATTTCATTTTTTACAATTCAGATTTTCATTCCTACTATGCAGGTGCAGTCTTATATGCATGGGGCAAATGTACCTGGTAAAATTCCCATTTCTTCATATGCATATTCTAAGTGTGCTTTGCTTGCTATCTGCTTGGAATCAAAAGCAGTTGTGCAAGAATCCAATCCTGAACTCTGTTGAGTCTATCTCAGATTTCCTGCTTCTCTACTGTTTATTTATTCTATATTAAGTTCAGCATCCTAGAGTCCCACTGGTACTAATGAAAAAATTAAAAAGATAGGAAGTCATCTCCCATCAAACCTTGGGCAGGGGGGCTTTGAGAAAATGGGATACATACCTTTTATTCCTTCAAGGTGATATAGCATAGTGGTCAGTACTTTAATATTTTAAAACCTCATTAAATTTAACATCTCCTCAAAGTGAATCTTGTAACTGACACAAAGTTTGTGCTATTAGAGCAAAATAAGATTTTCTTTTAATATATGTACAGTAACTTATTGCACTAAGTCAATATGTGATTGCTTCATTTTGTCTTAGCATGTTGTGTGAGCCAAACTAATTATAATTGAGCCATGGTGGCGCAGTGGTTAGAATGCAGTATTGCAGGCTTCTTCTGCTGACTGCAGTTTGACAGTTCGAATGTCACAAGGTTTAAGTTTGACTCAGCCTTCCGAGGTCAGTAAAATGAGGACTCAGATTGTTGGAGGCAATATGCTGACTCTGTAAACTGCTTAGAAAGGGCTGTACAGCACTGTGAAGTGGTATATAGCAATAGCAATAGCACTTAGATTTGTATACCGTTTTACATATAAGTCTAGGTGCTACTGCTATAGTCTATTTCAAATGGTTCAGTGCAATATACAAATCAGATCAATGTCTTCTCTACTCACCTGATCCTCCACAGGAAGGATATGACATATATTAGATTAATGTGCTTTTACAAAAGGCTGTTGATAGAAAGTACTATTGTAAGCAATTATAATTCTTTTTCCACCTCTCACATTGAAACCAATGAGATTTGAAAGTGATTGCATTTGTTTAAAATCTGTGGGTTTATAAATTATTTTACCTTCATGCTGGTGGTTTAATATCTGTGAAATAAATGTGTTTCTTTTTAAAGTTTCAACAGAACCAATGAACTAAATTTCATGTTAAAATATTGTCTGGTCTTAAGTCTAAAGAAAGCAGTGAATATGGAACATACTTTAAAAATATTTGACTCCCCAGAAACTAGATACATAGATTTAGCTTTTTGCTTCCTCACATATGCAAAATACTATAAAATAGTTTTCTCCAAAAATACTACAGACACATTTCTTTGAAAAAAATTCAGAATGTCAAATTTAAGGATTTTTCTTAGAATAGTTAATTTTGTATTAGTAATTTGTTGAGGAAAGGGAACTTTCAATGTAGCAAAAAGTGCGATCTTGCTATAGGAAAACCAGTTGTACCTATCATATTAGATATTGTTTAATGTGATTTTTATCCTAGTGAAATACATGCTGTATTTCTTTGGAAGAAGTTCTATCAGGGCTCAATTAATTAAGGTTGCTTAATTTAATCATTATAGGAAAAAGAAAAATCTATGGATGAAACATACATTTTTAATAGATGTTTGTTTATCCTAGAGCTGTGATGGCGAACCTATGGCACGCGTGCCACAGGTGGCACATGGAGCCATATTTGTGGGCACACGAGCGTTGCCCTAGCTCAGCTCTAGCATGCATGTGTGCACTGGCCAGCTGATTTTTGGGCCTTCTGCCCCCCCCCCCGGAAGTTGGGATATGGGCCATTTCTGGCCTCTGGAGGCCCTCTGGGGGGTGGGGAAGGCTGTTTTCATCCTCCCCAGGCTCCAAGGAAGTTTCTGGAGCCTGGGGAGGGCGAAAAATGGGCCTACCAGACCCACTGTGCCATCATGTGCCAAAAGTGGGGGGAGTGAGAGGGTGATTACGTGTGCATGCACAGGGGGTGGGGTGCATGGAATTATGGGTGTTGGCACGCGTGCACACGTGACCCCCCGCTTCCCCCGCTTTTGGCACACAACGGCAAAAAGGTTAGCCATGACTGTTCTAGAGTTAACATTGATTATGTGTATTTGAAAATGTTTATGGAACTCATATGTTCCTCATTTGGTGAACATTTAGCTCACCTTGGCTAAACTCAACTGTAGCTAGAAACCTTACCACTATTGGCTAAGGTTAGAACTATTGGCTAAAGAGAAGTTGAAAAAAACATCTCCCAAAAGAAGGCAATGGCAAACCACTTCAATAATATTGTCCATAAAATGACAAAGATGCATTCACCAAAAGTTTTGAGATGTATATTCTATAATACATTTTACTGTTTTTTTAAATATACAACTTTAAAACAACTGCAAAATCTGCTTAAGCAACAGACTGAAATTCAGTGTGTCATTTTGCAAAATTTAATTGGACTACACAGATGCAGACTATCTGTTCTAATGAAAACTTGCCCATTCTGCAATGTTTTTCTGAAGAAACTTAGCCAAAACTAGCTTTCAGAATTGCCTTCATCTTGTCAACTTTTGAGAGAAGTACCTAAGCATTTAGTGCTGCACTTGCCAGAATTAAATCAAAATATGATAGGATCAATTCAACTGAGTTGGACTATACTTAGAAATAAATAAAATTTTGAGAAATAGCTAAACTCCCCAGTGGGCCAGATATAGTTGAACGTAAAAGTCACAAAGGGAAATGTCATTTATGTATTAATTTATGGTAATATTAATGATAATATGCAATTGTCATCATGACAAAATTGTAAATAACAATATTAAATATGACACTAAATCAAAGAGATGGCCATGAGAAGCTAAAGAGGATTTCAATAAGCTAGTTATCTTCCCATTCATTGAATAAGCTATGAGAAAGCAAATAGTAACACAATAGTTTTATGTATTTCCCACTCGCCTCCATATTTTGTTCAACAACATGGTTTCATTTCTTTCAAAATATAATATTCTGTCAATTTCTCTGATAATGTGTGTCAATATTGCCCCATCCTAGATAAGGATGTTGAGGAACTGAATTACAGAAGGAAATGGCAGCCTAAATACAGTATTTAGTAAGACACATTTTTTTTTCTCACTCCTTAGTTTGCATCCACATTTCTGCATAAATCTGCATGGATAGAAGCATATGATATAAAACTGCTCCTTAAGAAAAATATGCTATACTTAGTTCCAAGACAAAAATGAATTTACAAGTTTTACTATTGCTTCTATTACTCGCTTTAGCTTTCAGTTTTTTCACCGATGTGCTTTGGAACTACTTAACTAATTAGTGTCAATATACTTCGTTTAAAAGGCGACATTGTGCAAGCAATGTTGCATAATTTAAGGTGAATGATCTTGGATTTTAAGAATATTACCCACAGCTATTGAGACTTAAGCTGACAGTCCTTTCTCCCTCTCACATCAGAGCAGCTTTAGCTAAAACAACTAGAAGGCCCATGACACTTTTGCCAGCAAATCAGCATCAAGCCAAAAGAATAGAGATGCACAGAGAAGCTAGAATTTGAAGGGACCAGAAGAATCCCTTTAGTTTGTAATCCCAAAGCAGAGAGATCACCAGAACAGATTGCCCAAACCACAGCATGTTATATACATATAAAATACATCCATGACTGCTCAGGACACTGCAATTATAGCTTCTTGATGCTCTTCAAGGCAATCCCACGTAAAGCATATTACAACAGTCCAAATGGGAAGTGGCTAGATAACTATTATCAATTAGCAGGGAGTACTAATCCAAGAAAGGTCACAATTGTTGCCCAAGATGAAACTGGGCAAAAGCCTTTTTTTGCTATAGTAACCACTTGTCCCCCTAAGCTAGAGGTGTCAAACTTGTGGCCCACAGGCCAGATATGTCACATGCTGGCCACCCCCACACCCATTTTAGCAAAGGGGAAAAAGTTGTGATTTTCACGTGACGTGTCGTTCCAAGTTTGACATCCTTGCCCCTAATCAGAGGTACTGTATCAATATTCAAAGTGTGGACCATCTCAGAATGGCGGAATACTTGTTCAGAATCTGAGACAGTATTTCTCTGGATCAATGGTGCCAGAAACACCCTTTAGGAAAGAGAACCAATGCATGACAGTATCTCCCTATTCCAATCCCTCTGAGACAGTCCTATTTATAATTTAATTGTACCAATTTAAGTCACTAATATTGTCTCTTATGAAGCACAGAAATAAAGCAAAATAATTACAATTTGCTGATTTCCAATAACTTTTAGCAAGATTATAGCTGTGAAGCCAAATACTAGTCATCTTTACTCAAAAATTTGATGCTTTTATTAAATGGGAATATCTTAATTATATAAGACTTTTGTTCCAACACTATAAATGCAAAACAAGAAAGATTATACTTTGCTTCTAAAACAGGGGTGGCAAACTCGCAGCATCACAGCGGCGTCATGTGACGTATCACAATTTTTTCCCCCTTTGCTAAACTGGGCTGGGTGTGGCCAATGCATGAAGCATCCAGGCCAAGGGTCACAAGCTTGACAGCCCTGTTCTAAAACATCATTGCCCTTTCAGACAATTTTTTACTTTTGCCTTGAATTGTACATTCCAGGAAATTACAGAACCAGAATATAAATACTGACTGTTCTAAAGAAGTGTCTTTATTCTCTTTAACAGAAATATTTCCTAGAGACCTAAGAATGAAAGACAAATTTTTAAACCATTTAACAGGTAAGCCAAATTTCACATCTGAATTATTGCCTTAATTATAATCCTTTTTCTTATGGCACTAATTAAATTAATCTGCTGATTTTCTTCTTTTCCAGGTCACCTTTACTTTGGCCCAAAATGCACTAAACATTTTCATAGACTTTATCACCATACAAGAGATTGTACCATACCTGCATGTAAGTTCTATCATCCAAACCAGAATTACTAATAAATACAGCTTTTTAAAGAATCACCCTGTATAATTAACATGATAGTTTGTAGAGATTTTGTAGAGTTAAAGCCATGAAATAGAGAAGTGTTTTCTTGCGATTCCTCAGGGCAATCTAATGGTTCTAATTTCTAATTTCATAAACAAACATTTAAAATATATTTGTGGAGGCAGCCAATCTGCTCTTCCATTATATGCCAACTCTTTTTGTTTTAGGATTTCAGTATCACATCAGATAACAGAAATTTATAAATTAAACTTGCTTTGTGCTTAAAGCACAAATACATCACTGAAAAATCCTGGTACTACTGTTCCTAGAAAAGCAATTATTCAAAGTATAATTTCCTAAGAAAATGAAAAACAACCTACTATGCTGAAATATTCTGAATTCTGAAGACAGTAAAAGAAATGAAGTATTACTAGGAAACAATTCCAATCCAAATTCTACATTATTAAATGGCAAATATATTGGCTACTCTTCGTTGTCAACAGTTTTTCTTGAAGGGATCTGTATACCCGCTTAGATATAAAAATTCAAAACTTGTGCCAACTGTATCAAGGAAAATAAAGATGTCCATATTCTTTTCCTTGAAATACAGAGGTGCTAGCAAAAACCTCATTAGAATTTAAGTCATTTAGTACATAGATTTTGAAGTTGCATAAATGCATAAACTGCACATTTTTTCTTCTAAGATGTAAACAGGAGGTAATATTTCTGCAAGTAGATTAACTTTTCCTTATGAATTTATCCCTCTATTCACAAATTGACCACAAAATCTCTCACACATTGTGTTAAATCTGTTAATACCTGTTATTAGAGTAGCTGAAAACACCAACATTTGTTTGTTCAACTAGTCTAAGCCAAAACCAAGGAACCGTATCAAATTTATTATTTAGTCAAATCTAGTCAAAGGCTTCCCAAATAAAGAGTCAGCAATTCAACAAAGTATGTTTGTTTCTTATTTTCCAACAATTTTAACTGATCAAAAATTGATATTTTAAAATAAGCTTGGCAATTGGGAATTAATTACATTATAACATTCTAGAAAAACTACCATAGATTTTGGGCAACGTATGTTACCCTATAGCAACGTTTTTCCACTAAGGATTACTTTTCACAGGATTTAAAACCAATCCTGATTGCTAGAGTGAATTTAAATGATATGTGAGGAACTCAATTACAGAACTAAGTGGCAGCCTAAATACTATACAGTATTTAATAAGACACATTTCATTTTCTTATATTGCATCTACATTTCTGCATAAATCTGCATGGGTACAAGCATATAATATAAACTGGTCATTAACAAAAACATACTATTAGTTCATGAGATGAAAATGAATTTACATGCTTTGCTACTGCTTCTTTTACTTGTTTTAGCTCCCAGTGTTTTCACTAATGTGCTCTGGAACTATTTAACTAATGAGCATCAAAATATACTTCATTTAAAGGTTGACATTGTGCAAGCAATGTTGAATAATTTAAGGTTTACGAATCACTCTATGAGGGACATGAGCAGTTCCTAAATATGCTAAATAAATTAAAAAATGTGTTGTTTAATGGGATACAGGGCAATTCACTGAAATGTTTAAAACTTCCTATATTTATGGCAATAGAAAGTCTAAACATATATAAATCTACCTTTGAAATAGTAGGTTTTATTATGGGATTTGAGTTTTTGATGGACCAAGTAATATGTTTAAGATGCCAAAGATTGAGAGCTGCTATGCTAGACCATCTTTACTGTTTTTCCTTTTCTACAAGTTTTCAGCATCTGAGTCCTCCTTTCTTCTTTCTTGCTACTACCCTGTTAGCAGCTATCTTATTCCATATTAGATTGATAGCGGGATGCTGATTAACTTGCCCCATAATTAACATCAAATTTTATTTGCTTTCTTCATAGGCATAGCTAGTTATATAAATAGTTCACTGCAGAAACATACAAACCGATTTTTCTCATGCAAGTGGAAAGTGTTTTCATGGATATCAGTAAATATCCATCCATTCAACAGTGCCCTATGCCAAATCAGTCTTCATAGGATGGCAAACTTATATACAATGCTTAAAAATCTAAGAAGTATGTTTAAAATTAGCTCCTTAAGCACACAACTTCAAATCTACAATACAGTGCTTCAAGATGAATTAGTCATATTCCCTCATACAAATTGCACATTTTAAAAATACAATAATCCAACCCTCCCCATAAGAATTTTTTACACTGCTGTTTATCTTTTTTCCCCCACCACAGATTATAAAAGATGTGCCAGGCTCCTTACTCGGTTGGCAGTAAGTCCAATGTGCACAGAAGGATAAGGTAAGATTATTGAGAGGAGGAATTGTATGCTGCCACTGTGTGGATAACAATGACTAATTCATGAGCAGAATATCTTTTGGACTGAAATATTCTTGTTTCAAAAAGCGATGCAAACCCTTTCATTTAGTAAAATATTTACTGTTAATAAAAACATATCTACTGGAAAGCAATACAGTATAGGCTCTCAGGCAACAACTGTGAATTATTCATAGTAGTGTGCAGTTGTAGATAGTGTATTGGGCATAACTAATTTTTCAGGAATTAAATCAACTATTTCTATTTATACTGGATACCTTTTTGTTGATATAGACATTTTTAATATTAAATATGTTTAGAAACCAGTTACACATCTACACCATTCATGATATAATGCAGTATGTAAATGTTGCTGCTTTTGTTACACATAGAATGAAACAGCATTAAAATCTACTTGCTTATTCAACTGCAATTTGTATTTGAATTACTATACCTGCTTAGCAATACAGTAGAGCAATAAACAATATTGTACAGCAATACCAGGAATTAGGGATGCCCCCAAGGGAATCATTGGATTATTTTTTGTTTAAATCAATTGTTTGATATAAAAGAAATTTAATACCATCCCTTCTATTTCCAATGTTCAAGTTGTTTATGTTGTGCTTCAGAATACCAATCAGGATCACTCTTGTGCAAAAGAATGTTATTAATAAGTTTGGAAAGAAGAAACTGTACAGCAAAGAGGTGCAAATTGGCGAATGGAACCTGGGAATATTCTACTGTACTTTGTAACATGGATTATCAAGTTTAGATTTTTATATTATGCTAGGTTTCTCTCATTTGTCTCAATCCCCACATTCCAATAGGAACTGGAAACAATCTGAATTATTATTTAACAGGATTTATTGAAAATTAATGTGAAACATCAGGAAAAGTAGAGTTTAATCTTTTGTGTTTTTGTATTACTTCAGATGCTACTATTATCAAAGGAAAAATATATAGAAGAACCAAGAGAAGTGCCTTGGAAACTGACAGGGAAATTGAACTTAGCATTTTTGTAATATATGGCATTATGAACCAGAGATTTATTTTTGGAAATTGATGGACTACTTCTCAAAAAACTTTAAAAATGTGTTTTGTATCCCATCATCACTGTTTACAGATGCATTCTTTTTAGTGAAAAACTACCAAAAGGTTAATTACTTGTTCATGTTTTATGCTTTAAAGTTGCTCTACAACAGTTGTGTTGTACTGCCAAAAAAGTAGCAAGTACCATCTTCTCAAGTATAGACATGTTTCCCGTTGAGACATTACAGCACAATCAAGGAAATGCTTGTGGAGGAAGATAGATATCTTTCTTGCTTATGCAACTGAAAATGTTACGTTACAAACTTTTCATAAAGCTGTTACAGTGGTGGTCTATTAGACTGCATGCCATAGGCAAGGGATAAACCTGTTTTAGGTTGGATTCTATATCCACTCTAAAGTCACTTCTTTCCTGTACAATAGAAATATACATTCCAGCTAAATGTGCAATATGTACATATTGTAAATTCACAAATATATGTAATAAAATGTTTTGTATATAATCTGGTTCTTTGTGTTTATTCCTTTCAAGTTTGGAAGAAATAATATTTGTGAAGCAGAGGTATGCAACCTGAGGCCTTCCACATATGTTGGATTACTATTCCCATAATACTTATCTAGTGTATATTCTGGATGGATTTCGAAGCTTACAACGGAATAAATCTGAAGGGTACTAACTGTTCTCAATACTACCATTCTAGCAATACTTCTCAATACTTAAGGGTTGGCAATAAGGACTATGCATTTAAATAGTTCTAATAAGAATTAATTTTAATGTAACTTGTCACTGCAAAGTGATGGCAGTCAATTACCAAAGGTGTAACTGAGGTCATGTTTCAAACACTAAACTTGCCAAATAGCTTTTCCAGAGTGAAACACTATTGCCTACTCAATCATGCTTTTGTACTTCTCATCCTATCAGTTAATAAGACAAGTTAACTCTAAATTTGCTTCACCTACTTCCATTCCAAAATAAGTAACTCCGCTTTCAAGCCACACAGAATCTTGGACTTGGAAGACGGTGTTTTGGCACTGATTCCAAACTCTTGTTCAGTTCACATGACACAATCTTAGATATGTGAAGAGAGCCAAGAGTTTGGAAGCAGTGGCCAAAACACCGTCTTCCAATTCCAAGGTTCTGTGTAGCTTGAAATCGATGTTACTTATTTTGAAATGGGAGTCAGAATTTTATGTGTATGTGCTCAAGATTCTAATAAAAATGTAATAACAAGATCTCTCTCCAATTTGATGAGATATCATTACATGAGAATTTATTTAAACCCACCATCGGTCCACTGTGGAGTCAATTAATAGGTATTACCATCCATAATGGTTCTTGGTCAAATGCTTTACTGAACTCAAGATATGTTATTCCCACAGCATCCTTGAAAACTACATGATTAAAAAAAAGAAATTTGTCTTATTTTGGAGAAGACTACATCATACCTTCTGTATATTTTTTCACAATGGGAATCAGTTTATTTTTAATTAGCTATAAATATTTTATCTATTAGCTTTCTTAATTATGTAGATCTTCTGCCCTTAAAAATACACAGAAGATTTAGGTAAAATTATAACTGATTAAAGCTTTTTAAAAATAGCCTTCATTTTTTCAACTTAAATCAATGGGTAACAGTGTTTTCTCTGTGTATAAACACTAAGTGCTGGCATCAATTACCCACAAATTGAGACAGTTTAAAAAATACCAAAGACCTGGGGAAAATGTAACTTTCAAAGTCTGTTCAGAGGAAATATTAGTATTTAAGAATATTTGAATAAAATCTCATGTTTGATTAAATATATCAAAAGTGAGGAATTTGCTGGTAATAATCATTAATACCATCAAAATCTGCCCCAATCATTAACTGTAATAAAAATTGTTATGACCAAATCATTCTAACTTTTTTTAAAAATACCAAAGTTTGCTGACTATGAAACACAAATGTCAAAGTTTCTGAAAAATCCCTTTGTGTTCAATTAACTTATGTAGAATAAGATAAACCTTGTTCAAATGTATTGTTCCTTGCTAACAGTCTATTTTGCTATTAAAAAATCCAGTTAAGGATAATATACAAAACACTCATTTTTAATGAGTTAATATGTGATATAAAAATATAGTCTTATTTTTAAGTGGTAAATCAACAGTTATCATAGAAAGAAAAACTTTGTAAATGATCAGGACCATCATCTCTTTGCATAGATAATATAATATATATCATCTCTTTGCATAGATAATTTACAAAATACATTTATAAAGTTACTACCATAGCTAGATCATAAAATGAAAATTTTACAAGAAGTAAAATAGCTTTTTCACTATTTTATTTGGTCTTGCACATACTAATCACAGGCCTGGAAGTTAATTATGATGTCTGTAAATTTGCTTGAAATGAAACCTGACATTCATGAAAGCAAAACAGGTCCCTAGAGTATTTTTTAATAGAACTTGAGCAAAGCGTCCTATTAATAGGAATTATGGCTTAAAAATGACAAATCTAGAAGGTAACACGAACAGCAGCGAAGTCCACTACAGGCCTATGAAGATTCCTCTTTTGGGAAGACTTGAAGACACACAAAAACTAACTCTAAAAGAGAAAGGGGGAAATAGTGCTGGCTTGTACTTCCCCATGCAGTGTTTATAAGGACTCTTGGCTAAAAAGGGATTATGGCAACACCCTGAATAATTGCAAAATTCAGACAAAATATGCTCTGAGTAGAAGATGAAAGTTTTGGCAAACAATTGCATACAACTCTCTGCTATCTTTTAAACAATTAATTAACCACACAATATTACACTGCATGTACTGACAATAATCAGTAGAAATGACTCATACAATATTTACATAGAATCACTGGTTTATGTCAACATCCTTCAGTATGTGCTTTTTTAGTAAGCAGATCTTTGCCAACTTACTATGGACTTCGCTGCCTGCTTCTGTCTAACAACTTCTCTTTGGCTTAATCTTGAAGCATCCATAAACAATGTTGTTTCAAAAGTAGGTGAAGAAAAGAAACCAATGATGCCATACGGAAGATCAGTAAAAAGAGGCATGAAAAGTGAGGGGAGGGTAGTAGTTTTATTTCCACTGGAAAACTACAAACTCTCTAGGCATTTAAATCCTCCCCTCAATCATTTTCTGCCTTCCACAAATATATATCTGGATCCATAAGGTTACATTTGTGTAACAAACAAGAATGTAATGATTTCCTAACATAAATTTTTTAGTTTTTTTCATATTATGGAAATGAAGGAAGTTTACCCTTATATAGTCTTCTCAATTTCTATTAGTGCTGTAAAGGAACTGATCAGAACTTGAAACGCATAATCTATTATTATCTTACTTCAGAATGCTATAGTATTTTTTTTCAAACATTACGTCAATAGCCTTTAAAGCTATTTTAAATAGCCTTTTTAAAGCTTAAAAATAATTAAACAGTTATTTACTTCAATTTGTATTCTTTAAAAAAAGAATATACCAGCAGGGAATTATTTTGTCAGTGCTAATGCAGAACTGCAAATATTTGCATCACAGCATTCTATATGGCTGAATATCATTAAATCTTTCCTATATTATTATTTTTCTTCTGGCTCACCTCCACATCTATATTTTATATATAGTGATGAAAGGATATCAAAATATAGTTTTCAGACATCTAGCAATTGACAAATAAAAATGTACAGGTAAGTATTTATAAAGTTTTGATGTGAAAAGAAAAATGTTTAGAATACTATAGTTAATGATAGCAACAGGAAACAGATCTCTATGCCATTTACAGATCCAAGAATTTTTATGTATCTATAATACAGATAGTCCTTGACTTATGACAATTGAACTCAAAAGTGAGTTTTGCCCCATTTTACAACCTTTCTTGCCAAAGTTGTTAAATGAATCACTGCAATTTCCAATCATGTGACCATAGGGATGCTGCAAGGTCATACGTATGAAAAAGGTCATAAGTCACTTTTTTCAGTGGTGCTATAACTTCAAATGGTCACTAAATGAACTGTTATATATCTATATGTAGGTAGTCTTTGACTTACAACAACGCTGAATGAAGGGACATATGACCCGTGCTTGAAGTTAGAGCCACTGCAGCCTCCCTGCAGTCACATGATCAAAATTCAAGTTTCTTCCACTCCTGCCCCCATCTATGACCTTAAATGCTAGGGAAGTTGAATAGTGCAGGACAAAGAAATCAGCCCTCCCCAGGGCCGAACACCCTGGAAGCCTCCACAGTGCTGCACAAAGCAGTTGCCCCATCGGAAGTTCAAAATGCCCCGGACACTCCAAGGGTGTTGATCTCCTCTAGGAATGTGTGTCGATGGTTTTAACCCAGGAAAGTCAACCTGAAACTTCTTAAAACTATCAAGCTTACGAGGCATGCCCAGTCTGACTCTGCAGGGAAAAATGCTAAACTTTAGCTTTTAGAATCGAGGGTATTTTGTGCAGCCTCGGGAAATTGTGATCTCTTCATAGAGCCAGGGCAAAGTGAGGCAAGATTTTTTTCCCCAACACGAAGGAAGCTCCAGTGTTCCAGTCCTGCCCAGGAGCATGGAAAAAGGGATATTTTAAGAGACTGCAGCTGAGCTGCTGCCTTTAGCATTTTTCGTCTTTTTAATAAAGCTGATGAAAGTCAGTTGGCATGGGGCGGGCAGGACAGGGTAGTGAGGGCAGCTGGTTTGTAGCTTCCCAGGCATTCAGGGTTCATGATTGGAGGGCTGCTTTATGCCTCACTGTGAAAGCTTCTTTCTGAGTGTCGCATTGTTTCACTGCACTGCAGGGTCAACAACTACAGCTCCTTTCCCTGGCCTCCCTGCATCTGTGGCACGCCACAGCACCCCTACAACTTGCACGTGGCCTGTGCCGAGCACCCGCCAGAGACCTCCCCACCTCCTGAGGCATCCCGTACTCTGCTTAACAACCATGCTGGGGAAAGTCATGATAGTTCTAAAGTTGAGTCAGGTCATGTTGTGATCCACTTAATGACTACAACTTAAGAACTTAATTAACAACTTAATTTCCAAGCTCAATTGTGGTCGCAAGTCAAGGACTACCTGTATATGGAATTACACATATTTATTCACTTAGTTTAGTACCAACAGGGTTTTTTTCTTACATAGATGAGCAGCACAATATTCAATCATCATATATTTGATAAAATCAACTTAATTTTGAAAAAAACATCTTCTCAAATAATGTATACCCATTCAGTATACTACAAAAATTAAAATTAAGAATGCACAAATGTATCTATTTTAGAGGCACACTATGATAGTTTAATGTCAATTGAGATTTTGCACTAAGAATTATTTACGTTTAGAAACATAACCACATCAATGAGGGTTTTTCAAAAATTCTTTACAGCATCTGTGACATTGCTGATAAACAGTTTCAAAATCTTCATCATTTCCCTGGAGGTGGAAAATAAAAAGAGAAAGAAAATACAGAATCCCAAATTACAAACAATTTTTTTTCTTACAAATAACAATAAATAGCTTAAATGAGAAAATACTTACATAATACGGATCTTCAATAATAAGCTGATTCTCTGGATCGTAACTACCAAGAAGTTCAATTTTAGCTTTGCAATTTTTAATTTGATTGCATTTTCTTTTCAAGTCACTAAAAAAGATTAGTTAACTTTCCATTATTATTAAGTAAAGCATATATTTTTCATCAGTATTGCTGCATATAGAAGAAACACCTGCTCATGGAATAGTGTAATAGACTCCTCTAATAACAAAGGCATCTATTCACAATGAGATCTACAGTGAGGATTTTTCTATGGCTTTTAAGCATATTGCCAAGTAGAAATTGAAATGTTCATAATTCATTTTCGAAGAAAAATTTGGGGGGAAAGCAACAAATATCTTAGTTTTACTTTCAGCCAATAAAATGGGATGAAAAATCACATGTAAAAATGTTGCCGCATCTTCCTCCGGATACCTGCCAGTAGGAAATGGCTTACCTCTTGCAACTATCCAAAAATGATAACTGTCATAAAGGCTTATTTAAAGTAGGCAAGCCCTGATTAATTCATGATCCAGCCCTTGGCTTGATGTAAAAGAGAGAATTATAAAGCAAGGGGAAACATATGAATTGTACAGGAAAATTGCAATTAAGGAATGGCAGTCTGTCTGTCAAATATGGAATTGCAATCAAAGTTCTGGAGATGAAGCAATGGAGCTGTTTTATGACTTTTTCCCACAGCCAAGTTAAAGTACTATCCACCAGTCCTTTAACCAGCATAATATTAGCTGCACCTATCCTACCACAGTCATAACTCTGCCACATGGATAGAACTAGGGCTTATTTTGCCCTGAGCACGACATGTTAAGAAAAGGGACAAGGTGATTCTCCCAGCTTTGTTTCCTTCCTGATCCACCAAGAATCATCAGCTATGAGGAAAACATTTACCACTCATTCATGTGAGATGGGACCGAGGATGAGTTCTAAGATGGCTAGGCTGGTGGATTTAGCGGTCTGTTAAAATTCACTCTGGCTTTGTGCACGTGCATTGCACAAGTCCGTTCACAGAGGCTTCTACTAGATGCGGATTTAAAGCTCAGATTGCCAAACCAGTTATTGCTGACAGGCATGGCAGAAAGGAGGTGCCGTATGAAGTGGTAGAGAGGGAACTAGTATTGGTCAACTTAGTTTGAACTAATCAAGGCCTCTCTGCCTGGAGAACTACTGTGTTTCCCCCAAAATAAGACCCTGTCTTATATTTTTTTGAACCCCGAAATAAGCACTTGGCCTTATTTTCAGGGACGTCTTATTATTTTAGGGCACATGGAGCAAGACGGGGCTTCTCTTGTAGTTTCACCTGACTTCCAGCTCTGTCTCCCTAACCCTAACCAGAGGAAATGGCAGCGACTGGCTATGCATGTGTTTAAATATTTTTTGGGAGGGCTTATTTTTGGGGAGGGATTATATTCAGGGGGACTTATTTTAGCGCATGCGCTCAAAAGCCTAATTGGGCTTTTTTTTAAAAAAATTTGATTTATAGGCCGCCCTTCTCAGGAGACTCAGGTTGGCTTACAATGCATTAAGCAATAGCCTTCATACTTTTGTATATTTATACAAAGTCAGCTCATTGCCCCCACAATCTGGGTCCTCATTTGACCTACCTTGGAAAGGATGAAAGGCTGAGTCAACCTTGAGCCTGGTGAGATTCGAATTTACAGTAATTGCAGGTAGCTGAATGTTAATAACAGGCTATTAGTCTGCTGCGCCACCAGGCTCTTTTTCTCTTTTTATTATCGGGGATGTCTTATTTTCAGGGAAACAGAGTAATAGGTAAAGGGGAGAGTCTGTGTGAATACATTGGACTTTCCTGCTGTTCAAATTAAAATATCTGACATTGCTCAAATATTAGGGGTGGGGAACAACAGAGCGTGCTTGTGCCAGCTAAAGTGACTCATAGATGCTAGGTTTCACATCACGGTGATTCCAGCAGAATCGCCAGTGAAACTGAACCCACTGTAAAACTGTCCTGGTATACAACCTACTTTGTGGGGAAAATGCTACTACTTAAAACTGGAATCCTGAGGACCACTTGAAGCTATCCCACAAGACGAAGGTAACAGCAGACAAAAGTGATTGCTGAGATCTGTATGTCAAGTGCTTTGGATATAAAGAAAGACCCCTGTTTTTCACACCTTCATGTTCCATTCTAATAAGTTTGTACATTTTAAATAATCTTACATACTTCTATTTAAAAGAAAGAACACTGAACTTCACAAGGTTTTCCTTTAAGTGATGTGAAGGGAGTATGTTGGATATGCAAACATTTATTATCAAAATTCACAGCTTTTACCACTTACTTTAAGTTGCTTTCATCCATGCAAAGAATATAATCAAATGACAGGAAATCATCTTTTGTAACCTAAAATTCAGAAGATATATTCAATTTTTAACTAAAGAAGAAAAAAATAAGATTATTTATGAATAGTTAAAAATGTAATCGATTGTTATTTTAACCAAAAGCAATGTTTTGTTGTTTGCTCAAGAATGCCAGCCAGAAAGAACCAAAGATTCTAGTACAATATATAAAAACTGGTAACGATTGTTCTTTTGGCGAATATAACAAATAATGTCCTCCAAACATCCACAACAAATAATTGCATACAGTTCCTATTCTTATGAAAAGAATTTAACTGAAAACTTTCTTTAATTGTAAGTACAGTGGCATCTCAATTCAGTGGACTTTGATATAATGGATTTGATGTCTAATAGATTTCCAATATGCAAACAAAGCCATCTGTGTGATGACACTATGTTTGCTTTAGAACCAGTTTTGCCCCATTATATTAACCCATCCCGCTCGATCAGGCAGGGGAGATATGCTGCAGCCCCCGTAAGTCAAAGAATTTAGCTGGCGGGGTCTAGGAAGAACTTCTCTGCCAGTGCCCCTGCACTATGGGACACCTTGCCCACAGAGGCCAACACCCATGCTCCTGGCCTTCCACAAAGGGGTCAAAACTTGGCTCTGTGGCCTTTGGGGGGAGCACAGAGAGCCATGCAATCATGGAGTGGGCTCTATGGCCCCATGAGAACAGCCGTCCTGCATGTATTAATTAATGCTGTTTGGAGAATGGCATGAGGCAGCTTCGGTAGGAAGGCTATGCCTCACGTAGGCTGGCCATGCTTATCAGCAGCTGAAGAAAAACAATTAAGTTAATTGTGATGCTTTGCACATGCTGGTGCATCCCATAGCCAACCAAGGCCTCCCTGGCTGTAGTAGGTTTGCGCTCAATAGTTGACTAGGTAGGCAGCTGAGATGCAGGGGAGATCATGGAGGAGTTGCAGAGCTCCTATGATCGTAACTGTAGGCAAGGTCCTGTGCCCAAATTTTGTTCATGTGGCGGTCCTTTCCTATTGCACCAAGTTGAGAACTATCTGTATAAAGTACTTTGTATAAAGTAGAATGGCCAATGGCCAATGACATTCCCAATAAGGATCTGCAGCAAAACTCCACGTTCAGAAGTGAATCAGGTTTCAGTGTTATCAGTATCTATAGCTTCATTTTTACAAAGATGTTGCACTGATTATTCAATAGATAATGCTTTATCCACCCTTGCACAGAACACAAAACAGTTGTGCCATGCAGGTATGCCCATGTTTTCTGAAAACACATGCATCCAAGTACACATACACACAGAGAGAGACATTTCTTTCTACCTGTCGTGCTTTATGAGCTGTTTCAATTTCATGATTTCTCAGACAGTTTAAAGCCCTTGGATCTGGATAGCGTCCCACATTCCAGTCAGAAACAGCACCACTGTCTATTAACCACTGCAAACAATAAGAACATAGGCAGACAGACATTTAAAAAAATATGGGTACAGTACCTGCCTGGCAATATGATTCATAATTATGCCATGGTTTCTCATGCAATTCTGGCCTCGATAATCTGGGGGATTTCCTATTTCATATGTAGAGGTTGCTGCACTGTCTATCCTCCACTATAGAAAAACAAAGCAATTTATTTAAATAATGCTAGCAGAAAAATGGCTTGAGTACTGGTAATTAAAATCAAGTTTACCTTGTTTTCAAGGTTTTCTTCAGTTACAAGTTTTCTAAAAACAGCTTCAGCTATGGGAGACCGGCAAATATTCCCTGTAGAAATAAAGATTCAGTCCAATCATTCTAAAATACAATTTTATATATATGGAAAAAAATATGTAGTCATGAGACATACCGTGTTTCCCCAAAAATAAGATATGTCCAGATAAGAAGCTGTTGTGTCCAGGGAAACACGCTGTAAAAGAAAGCCTTCTCGTGAGTTCAATCAAACTTCTTTTCAACGTGTTTCCCTGGACACAATGGTGAGGAAAGTGACAGAGCTTGAAAGGTAAGACCTGTGTCCCGCTTCTCGCCCGTCCCACCTGCCACCCCTCTCAATAAAGAGACATCGGGGAAGGGAAGCAGCTGTTGCCATTGGGGTGGGGTAGGATGTGTTGGGCCGCTCGGCCAGTGTGAAAAACAGGGAGGGGAGGCGACAGCAGCAACAGGACATCCAGTCCCACGCTCGCTGCCCCCTGCACACCCAAAATAATAAGACTCCCCAATAATAAGGTCAAGCCCTTATTTGGGGGGGGGGGTGTTAAAAGAAAATAAGACAGGGTCTTATTTTCAGGGAAACACGACATGTAGCAGCAGGTATGAGGAAAAAGAAAAAGGCAAAGTTGTCTCCTTTTGGCTTCAGCTAAAAGCAAATCTAATCTCTCCTGGCCTGGAGAAAGCCACCAAGTTTCTTTCGAATTAGGTCTTCCTTTTCTAATGTTGGAAATATTTAATTAATTTATATAGTGCATTCAGAAAGTATTCAGACCTCCTTCACTTTTGTCAATTTTGTTATGTTGCAGCCTGATTCTAAACTTGTTGAATCTACACTCAGTATCCCATAATGACAAAGTGAAACAGAATTTTAGAAACGTCTGTAAATTTATTAAATTTTCTTTTTATTAAAAAGAAGAAAACTGAAATATCACATTGGCATAAATATTCATACCCTTTGTAACAACATTTGAAAGTTAGCCCTGGTACTTCCCATTTCTCTTAATCATTGCTGATATGTTTCTACACCTTGATTAGAGTCCACTTTTGGTAAATTAAATTGATTAGACATGATTTGGCAAGGCACACACCTCTCTATAGAAGGCCTCACAAGTGACATACTGTAACAGAGCAAAAGCTATGAGATCAAAGAAACTGCCTGCAGAGCTCGGAGACAGGATTATTACAAGGCACAGATTTGGGTAAGGCTACAATAAAATTTCTGCTGCAATGAAGGTTCCTAAGAGTGGCCTCCATAATTCTCAAATGGAAGAGGTTTGGCACAACGAGGATTCTTCTAAGAGCTGGTTGCACGGTCAAACTGAGCAATCAGGGGGAAGGGCCTTAGTAAGAGAAATGACTAAAAACCCAATGGTTATTCTGACTGAGCTCCAGAGATTGTGTGTGGAGATGGGACAGAGTTCAAGAAGGACAACCATCACTGCAGCCCTCCACTGATCTGGGCTTTGTGGCAGAGTGGCTAGACAGAAGCCTCTCCTCAGCGTAGAACACATGCTAGCCTTTCTGGAGTTTTTACAAAAGGACCTGAAGGACTCTCAGACAGTGAGGAACAAGATTCTTTGGTCTGATGAAACCAAGATAATAACAAACCAAATAATTTCCCCCATATATTCCTCCAAACCACAACTTAACCATTTCTGCTTTCAACACAATATACAATTAATAGTATCTCAATTATTACAATTCCCTAGTTAAATAGAGCTTTTTTTCTTTTGTGTTTTAAAATCTTGAACTCTTCTCTTTTGCCCTAAATTTCCCATTGTTTGCAGTTTTGCACCTACCTTTTTTGCTGAGGAAAAAGAAAAAGAAATCTCTCTCTGCCTCATTTTGTCACGTTGCAGCAAAGACCCTGCTTTACTTTCAGTTTCACTTTTTCAGCATAGCTAGGGGGAAAAAAACCTGTTCCAGCACTATTTGCACCTAGCAAAAGACCTCTGTGCAAAATAGCTGAGACCAAATCAGCTGAGAGTTGGGAGGCCGATCTAATCAATTTGTGGTAATTAACCTATGCTGAAGCTGAAAGGGGCTGTTTTTTCTATTTTTGAAAGCACCAGTCTACTCATTTGTTTTCTTTTAACACTGATCAGCTGTAGGGCGGCCCTTTGAAGCCTTGCGGCAAGAGTTTAAACAGTTTTTTTTCCCCTCTAGCCATCAGCTGGGACTCAGGAGGCAGCAGCGACCGGGCTGTGAACCAGTTCAGGGGCGTGGCCAGCCAATCTTATTACCGGTTCTCCGAACTATTAAATTTTTTTATTACTGGTTCTTGCGATCCGGGAGCAACCCACCACTGCACCAAAACCATGGTGTACCAAATTGAATAGAGAACATTTTAATAAACTCTTCACAGTACAGGTAAATATTTCAAGCAACACAGTGGCATCTGAAATGGTCATTAGTAAATTCTTTGAGTGGCGGAATTGTACTCTAACAATCACAAATTTATAGTAATGAAGTCCCAGAAAGTAATTCTAAGTAGTAGTAGCTATAGCAAACCACAATCATGTCAAAATACTGACACATACTCTATATGGTAAGATCACCATGTAAATGCTGTGATACTTGGGTCCCAGCATCTGATTCAAATATGTATACGCATTTGAAGGAGGATATCATAATGCACATTTTATCACTTGCTTCCAATGCCCCCACTCCAGATGCTCATTATTCTGAGTTGTGGATTATAGAATTATCAGAATGCAGATGTCTGCCAACTCTGCTTCACTTTTCCATGTATGTGAAGTTATATTTTAAGACACATAAAATGGGTTCAAAGCGGCATTTGCAAAGATGCTTAAACTAACATCTACCAATGATTGCTAATATTACCAAGAATCAGTTAAAAGTGTTAATATCGACTGAGGAATCTTTATTCTGTCAATTTATCTGCATATTAAGGTTTCTTTTTGTAGTAGTTACATATTTGTTATAAAAGTGGTTTTATAAACCCAGTGATTCATTGGTTATAAAAGTAATCATATCTATAGGCATAAGTAAACATGTTTTTAGGCAGTACATATTAGGCATTTTAAATATTTTCTTTAAACAACTGATTGGTATATCTTCTTTAACAGTTCCGGTTTACAGCTGTCCCAAGTTTCACTGCCTCAACTGTGAGTGACAGGAGTCCCATTTGTACAAACCCAAACAAGAAATAGAATTGATCTTTTAGAGAATTGTTTATATTATGAATTAAGTACTACTTGCTGTTTTTTACAGCAAACAAGTCACTTGTTTCAATTAATGACTTGTATCCTTCAGTACCTGTCATAGCTGCCTTAGTGAATCCAGTAACCAGCTTTTCCAAAAAAAAAAAGGGGAATAGCAAAAGTGTCTATATAGCATGCAAGCAGAGTCATTTCATATTGCTTATTGTTATTTACAGCATTCCAAATGAACTGCAAAAGGGCACGGGAAGTGTGGAGGGGAGTGAGATTTAAAAAAAAATATTAAGTGGATAAAATTATGAAGCTAATGGACTAAAACGTTTCATCAGATATTCTGAAGCTATCCAAAGGAAAACAATGCAGTCACAAGTAGAGCCTCCCCTCTGCAGAAAGGATGCACGCTCGCCAAAGTAAACAGATTATCCTTCCGCCGTTACAATTATTTCCCCATCTTCGTGAATCGCAGGGCCGGTAAACTGAGTTTTAGGGTAAAACAGCAGCCCTCCCTTCTGCTGCTGTACTACATGTAAATGCCGGTGCCAGAGACGCAGGCAAAAGATGCAATCTAGCAACTCAGGAAAAATGCAAGGAAGGTGCGGCAAAGATGAGAGATGAGAAATAAGGACTATGTGCAATTGAAAATAACAGTCCTTATTAATTATTCTTGGCAACAGCGGGGGAAAGAGGGAAAGAAGTAAATGAAAATTCTTTTCATTTCTAATCTTTCCTTCCTCGTTTCTTTATTAGTCCCTGTATCAAAAGAAAGGGAAAGACCAATAGCTAATGTCCCCCCCCCCCCGGTTTTTTTCTCCAACCGATGCACTCCACCTCTCTTTCCCTAAAAAACAAAACAAAACGCCACTCACCCAGACATACGAATAAAACGGACTTCATTTGCCCCTCCGCCATGATCCCTCAAAACCCCGACGGCAAAGAGCGAAGGAAAAGCGGACAAAGCCGTTCTCGAACTGACGTAAAGCCTCCTTTCGCCGCTTTACGGCAACGGCCAGGTCCGTCTTTGTCCATTGCCTGGATATTAATTTAAAATGTCAGGACCAGAGACATTTGGTGATTCTCTTTGGATAGGGTATACGTAGAATTTCAAACCAGAAGCCCAAGATATTAGCAAAATGTCCGTCAACCCGCGCGGTTTCCTTCGCTCATTTTCCTCCCCTCTAAAAATCAGGCACTCGGGAAGTCACCTATTCCCCCTCCCAAATGCACCTGCTTCAGGTGAGCAGCAGTAGCAGCAATAGCTGCTGCCGCAATAGCCTCCGTCTTGCCCAGGCGAAGGGTTTCGGTGGGGATATGACCGTGTTCCTTTTCTCGCGTGGGTGAGCGCGTGGCTTTTAAGTCAAGAGGAGCTTTTCCAACCAGGGACGCCCGGCAGAAGTGAGTATCTAGCGAAGGCTGATCTGCGAAGGAGAGGGGTGTTTTATATTGGGATTTTGAGAAAGGTTGTGGGGTTAGTCCGGGAGGGTCGGCATCTGCCTTCATTTCTTCCTTGTGTTGCATAGACCCATCTATGGATTGCTTGATTAGAAATTGCTATATTTGTACTTGTCTGTAATGAATATGTATTTGTATGTGTATTGGGCTTGCAATCAACATGTGGGGAAAATAGATCCACACCAGCTAAAACGAAACCCTTTATATCTCCTTCATAATCTTTGAGATTATACTAATGATGTAACTTCTTTATTTGAATTATAAAGGCGGGATAAGAATCTAATAAACATATATTTCAAGGACAGAGGCAAACATGGTTCGGACAATGTATGGTCTTTCCATGCGGCTTTCGGTGGCTTTATTTCAGGATGGGGATATGGTTTTGTTTTTGTTTTTTGACTTCCTAGTTTAGCCTATAGCCCTTGTTTTTCCTGATACTCTCCTGTCCAAATACTAATCACGCCCAACCATGCTTGAGCTATGAGTAAACCAAGACAGAGCAAACCCTGTGCTGCCACCTGCTGAGGTAAAACTATGTTTGGTTTACTTTTGTTGTGATCAATGGGACTGAAGGGCACCCCCCCCCCCCCCGGTAATTTATGTGATTTTTTTTTTAATTGTTGGGAAATAGTTTTATAGGCATACACATGTAAAAGGAGAAAGTGTCTATAGCATATTAGTCTGAAAAGATACTAATAGATCTCTGATTTTGGGATACTGGAAACTAACGCTGCTCTTCTAAATACCTAAAAAGAAGAACCATGAATGGAGTTTTATAATCAAAATATAGTTTTGGAAGTACACAAGAGTTACTAGAATAAATTTTACAACTGAACTGTAATCTAGGTCAGTATCTTCTTTGTGCTAATGGGGGGGGGGGGGGATTTTTTTGCCAGAAATTGTGACAAAAGTAGCACCTAAAGTACCACCCAAATAATATCCAAGTAGTACCCAAAGTACTACTTTTCAGTAGTAACTGAAAACTTCTCACTTTATAATATTAACTATCAATTCCCAAAACACATCAGCAGTAGAAACTGTTGAGAAGAGACAGTGAAACATCACATTAATTACATTGTGTATATGGTTAAGGCACCACATTAAAAACCAGGAAATTGTAGTTGTAGTCCCACTTTAGGCATGAAAGCCGGATGGGTGACCTTGAACCAGTTATAGTCTCTCAGCCCAACCCATCTCATAGGGTGGTTATTGTGGGAAAAATTGGAGGAAGAATGTTCATTGTCTTGAGTTATTTATAAAAAATAACTAAAGTATGTGTGTGTAAATAAATGATTCATATTGACCCTAGTTATCCAACCTGTAAATTAGGAGATATACAGGCAGTTGTGTTACTTTCTGTGGTGTTGGACCCTGAAGTAGCCTTAAAAATGCTTACGGTTAGTAATTGGATAAATTACTCTCAATACTTGAAAATCCAGATAGACAATAAGCCCTTGCTCCAATTTTTCTTTCCTCATTTGTTTCAGGCAGTGAACAGACGGGCAGACTAATAGAAACCAGAAGAACGGGCTTTTTTTTTTAATGGCATGCAATTCTGTAAATAAACTATTCCCCATTATAAGTTGCTGTATGGACAAAACTAAGGTGAACTGGGCATGGTGGGATTTCATATATCCTTGCCAAAAGGCAGGTCTGGAAGAGCTCTTAATATCCTTTTTTAGTCTTCTCAGACAGTTGAATATTGAAAAAAGATTAAGAATAAAGAATTAAAGACACAGTTTATCTGCTTCTAAAAACAATAGGGGGAAAGAGGGAAAAGAATAACTACATCTAAAAATTTGTTGGATCGGGATAAGAGTACTGCAGAGGGGGAAAATATTCCCAATGTATTTGTTTAGGAGAGGCAGTTTAGAAGTGGATCAAAACCAGGGGTGGGTTCTACTTACCTTTACTATCGGTTCGCAACGGGATCTGCGCATGCGCAAAAGCTTCTGCGCATGTGCAGATAGCTGAAGATGACATCCGGGGCAGTGGGCGGGGCCTCCCACCGGTTTTACTACAAGTTCTTGCAAACCAGTCTGAACTGGGGGCAACCCATCACTGATCAAAACTGTGTAGAAGACCCCTCTATTCTTCAATTCCTTCCTTCCTGGTCACATGACCCAAGGGGTTGATATTGTTAAGACACTTTCAAGTTTTCCCAGTTGTTTTCTTATTTAGGCTCTAGGCATTTATCCATTTAAGATACAATTGCTGTTTATTATAAAAGCTATAACTCTTCATCCACACACTAGGAGACAGGTCCAACTCTACAACACTTATATTCTATATCCAAAATTGTTACATCATTTATGCTTTGACTACAGTCTTTTCAGATTACTACATGAGGTTAATCTTGAAGATAGTTGAAGAGTTGAATTTAATTTAAAAATATTACTAGCCTTGGCCTAGGCAATGTAAAACTCTGTTCTCCAGATACCTAGCCTTTGTTTGGGAATTGGCTTCTTAGCAGAAGACTCAAGACTACAATGGAAAGATTTCATTAATTTATATCAGGCAAGCAGGAAGCCATCTGTATACAATACATTTATCTACTGTAACACATAGAAGTAAAAGCTCTTGTTTTTAAGTTTCTGGGTTCTTTTTCCTCCTGCCTTTCTGAGTTAGTAGAAGCTATTAAAACTTACCTTTGTTCGAGTAACTTTTTTTCCTAATGCGGAAGCTGTTGATAGCTTCAATGTTTTATAATTTTGTGGATAATTTTAGCAGGGGATATCTATGAGTAGCATATCATTTTTAATTTCACATGACTGCATTGGTTACCAGTTAAATTTTAGGATCAAAAATTTTAGGATCATTATTCCACTTTTAACTGTTAAAATCCTGAATATACTGTTGCACTTGTAATATCTTTTGATTTTCTTCAGCTACTTAGACTGACTGGGAATCTTCCCCCCCCCCCCAAAAAAAAAAAAAGATTAAAGAAGTTTCAAGGTAGATCTTCCTTTAGAGCTGTATTGAATGTTTTGCTCAGGGAAAGCCATTCAGTTAACTCCTTTACCAGGTACAATAATTGTGCAACCTTTTCTCTACTGTTTGATCTGCTTGAAGTAGAATATTACAACAGATATGGACAAAATCTATTCATGTAAATATATTCACAATAAAAATTAAAATTGAAACACAGGGAAAAAAATAGATAAGGAAGTAGTGAACCACTTGTTGCAAAGGACTGATAGATGCATTGTAGCCCTAAAACAGTGATGGCTAACCTTTTGCCGTCGTGTTTCAAAAGCGTGGGGGAGCGTGGGGGGGTTATGCGTGTGTGTGCCCATACTCATAATTCAAAGTGCCCGACGCATGCGCATGCAACACCCCCCCTGCATTCCCCCTGCTTTTGGCACGTGAGGGCCTGGTAGACCTGTTTTTCACCTTCCCCAGGCTCCAGAGGCTTTCTAGAAGCCTGGGGAGGGTGAAAACGGCCTTCATCCCCCTGGAGGCCCTCCAGAGGCTGGAAGCAGCCCATTTCCTAACTTCTGGTGGGCCCGGAAGGCCTGAAAATTAGCTGGCCACACATGCGCGCTGGAGCTGAGCTAAGGCAACGCTCGCATGCCCACAGATATGGCTCCATCGTAGCAATTTCCCAGACAGATCATAACTGTGTTAGATGGAATGGACAAAACCAGGTGCTTTAGTTCTGAGAGCAGAATTATTTAGCTGTTTGGATGATAAATGTTATTAATACATTCAGTAAACTTCCAGATTCTAATAATCATCTTCAGTATTAATTAGGAAATCTTTATGAATATCTCAAATAATCTAGCCTCCACCTCATTGTTGGTAAATATATAAATGAATTGCAATTCTAAAAAATGGACATGGTCTTTTGATCACAGAGAAAGCAAGCTGTAGAAGTATATACTAATAGAATGAGTGTTTCTAAGATTATTCTCAACTTTTCTTTCTACAACAAATGGGAACAAGAATATCAAAAGAATGTAGGTAGAAAGAATTGCACAGTGCAGAAGGGCTGTGCTGCTTTGGCTATATATTTAAATCAACAAATAGTTAATGCGTGTTATTCGTTAAAGATGGGGAAGAAATGGAGGTAGTGGCAGATTTTATTTTCCTGGGCTCCAAGATCATCACAGATGGGGACTGTAGCCAAGAAATTAAAATTCTTCCTGGGGAGGAAAGCTATGGCAAATCTAGACAGCATACTAAAAAGAGAGACATCACCCTGCCAAAAAAAGCGCATATAGTCAAGGCTATGGTTTTTGCAGTTGCAACGTATGGCTGTGAAAACTGGACCATAAGAAAGGTTGAGTGCCAAAGAATTGAGGCGTTTGAACTATGGTGCTGGAGAAGACTCCTGCGAGTCCCTTGGACTGCAAAGCAATCAAACCAGTCAGTCCTAGAGGAGATCAACCTTGACTGCTCTTTAGAAGGCCAGATCCTGAAGATGAAACTCAAATATTTTGGCCACCTAATGAGAAAGAAGGACTCACTGGAGAAGAGCCTAATTCTGGGAAAGATTGAGGGCAAAAGAAAAAAGGTACGACAGAGAATAAGGTGGCTGGATGGAGTCACTGAAGCAATTGGCATCAGCTTAAATGGACTTCAGAGGATGGTAGAGGACAGGAAGGCCTGGAGGAACGATGGGTCGGACACAACTTCACAACTAACAACAATGTGAGCTTTGGGGCGTTTGTTGTTATCTCTGGTGTTTCATTATGTTTTTGAAAACAGCTGCAAAAGGGAGATTAATGTTATTAACAACAGCAGAGAACTGTCAGAATGTAGTAATAGTTACGTAGTCCTCAGGTGATGATTGGGGCTCAAATTTCCATTGCTAAGGAATGCAGTCATGAATATGATACCATATGACTAGTGATGGCAATCCTAGCAGTTCTTATTGTCATTAAGCAAGGATCACACAGGTTGTTAAGCAAGGATCTCATATGAACACAAAGTGGGAAAGCTCATCCCAGACATGCAGGCCTGTGGGTGCTACTGGGTGCAGATCGGTAGGTGCCAAAAGGGTGGGCACCACAGGGCATGGGTGGGTATGTGCTACTCGGCACAAGATCCCCATGTTACACAGGGGTTCCTCAGGAAAAAAAGCAGGATTGTGAGTAACCTCCTACCAGCTTCCTCTTGGAAGTTTCTCTTTGACTTTGCTTATGAGAAACTAGCATGGAAGGTTACACGGTGATCACATGACCATGGGACACTGCAACCCTTATAATTATGAGCTGGTTGCCAAGTGCCTGAATTGCAATCATAAGACTGCTGGAACATTGCGACAGTCACAACCTCAGTCGTCAGTTGTAAGTTCCACTTGTTCAGTGCCAATGTAACTCTGGTTGCTGAATGAGTTGTTGGTAACTTGAGGACTACTTATACTTATGATGGTTCCCAATTTATGGTTCATGGACTGTCTATTTTCTGTGGAGGTACTGCAAATGGTCAATGGGGAAAATGATATAATAATTATATACTGTAATTTCCTGGACCTATTGTATTTGAAGTATGATAGTACGTTATTATTTGCAGTATTTCATGGGGTGCCTTGGGTGTTAGGTGTGAACTCCCTCTTTCCAACCCTGTAATCCCTAAATTCAGGATAGAATCGAAGCAACTGGATGGAGCTGAAGATTTACTAGCCGGATACCCTTCCTGACGCAATGCATACAGCAGCTATTTTTTTTCCTTTGGCCCCTAGGAGAGACATATCTGCCAGTACCTATAATTGAACTTTCAATCTTCCAAGTGGGAGGCGAAAGTCTTCACCATTAGGCCACCACATCGCTCCCACTAGGCCACCACACCACTCAGAAGCCTGAAACACTATATATTATTTAAGTAAATTTAATTTATTTGATGCCAATTTGTAAGAGCAGTTTTATTTGTATTTTTAATACTGCTGGTGTATTGCTTTTTTCTAATCATGTCTTGCACCATGTATTTGTTTAATTATAACGCAGGGCAAAAATTCTTGTGAGATGACATCTCTTTCTCTCTTTCCCTCCCTCCTTCCTTTATCTCTCTCATCTCTTTCTTAAGAGTTTCTCAGATCTCATATTTTCCAAAACAGTGTGTTCATTCTGTACTGTAAATTAGAATTAACTTTGTGAAAATGTGACTAATCCCATGTGATCCCTCTCTCTGTATCAAATACTAACTATAATTGTAAATTCATTAAGACAAAACCTGGCCTTTTGCAATAAAAGGACAATAATATAAGAAAATGTTCCTGAAATATTTCCATCTCTTTACCCTATTTCCATTTTTTTGTAATTTATTTATTAATCCAACTTGTGTGGCAGCCCATGTCACCAAAAGAAACTGGGTAGTACAAAATAATATTTGCCCTCTTATCAAATATTGACACATGAGGCGGCTGCAAGCTCTCTTACGAAATAGTACTTGCAGCTATTATAGATAGTGGAGCTTTTGAAATTGATGTTGCCTAGCGTGAAGACAACACAAATAAATGTTTATTTTAATGTTTCAATGTTGAATTTGTTTAAGATAAAAATTGAACAAGTTGTATTTAAATTTCATTTTGTTTTTTGATTAGAAACCCCCAGGAGTCATACAATTTTGGCAGTATTTAAATGAAAAAACACATAATATATACATATATGTAAATACATTTCCCTCTCTCTCTGGGGGAACAGCTCAGTATTTAATTGTAGCTGTTATAAGCAAATATATATTGCATATATATTGCAATTCAAATGTTTATTTCTGTCTTAAGTTGCAGTAGTCTATTCATTAATTACAAGTTCTTGAAAATATCATAACAGATCCTTAAATATTTTTAGAATTTAATGGGACCATTAAAATTTACAACAGAACTTCATTTATTTCATTTGGATTAGTTTTATGAGAAAAAGGCTTCCCTTTCAGAATAAACTCAGTGAGTGATTAGTCATATTGTTAACTATAAACTGAGTTTTCTTTAAAGTTTTAAATCTTTTGCAGCATTAAAATATGGTTTCCTGTTCATTATCATCTTTCTCAATTAAATAGCTGGGAAGTAAGCATTTCAAAATCATCAGCTAGTAAATTTCCTTGCTGAAACGGAACAACTGCTTTTGTATTTCCTGCTACTTTTTTCGCTTGATAGTTGGTAGAATTAAATTAGAGCTATCATTTATTGAATTTAAGATAAACTTCATGTTTATCTTAAGCTCAATGGTAGAAAAAAATAACCCGTTACCTTAATACCAATAAATATTCTTGTGTTAAGATTTTATTTATTTATTTCAATCTGTACCTATCTATATGGTTATCAACCTCAAATATATGACTCAGCGCAGCTCATCACATTTTTAAAAATAACAGAAAAAATAGAAAAAAAGGATTAAAAACAATTTAAAACAATATAAAAGTCATACAACAAAATCTATAGCTGAGGTATTACAATACCGATCAACAATATTACAACTACAACACAGGATGCATGTATGTATGTATGCATGTATGTATGTATGCATGTATGCTTTTATTTATTTATTTACTTGATTTTTTTTCTTGTCTTTACTATTTCTTTTTATACTTAAGGCAGTGAAAATACCTAACTCTCCTTTCATCCTATTTTCCTCACAACAACAACCTTGTGAGGTGGGCTGGGTTGAAAGAGACAGTGACTGGCTCAAATTCTCCCATCTGGCTTTTATGCCTAAAGCAGGACTAGAACTCACCATCTCCTGGTTTCTAGCCTGGTGCCTTCAACACCAGTCCGCCCTGGCTCTTTTTACCACACTTCCAGCTCCCCGTGCCCAGTGATTAAACCACATTTCAAGGCCTTATGGGAAGCCAGCAAGGTCAAGTCTTATGGTCTGTGAAAATGTCCTTGAGAGACAGGAGGAGGAGGACCCTAGCAACAATCAAAGAAGTGGCATCTGGGCTTTCAGAAGCAATGTAGCGTGGCAGAGGCCTAAAAAAGGACCCTCCCTAATTTCTTGGACTGTAAAGGTGGGCAGGAGGGAGATGTACTTTCAGGCCTCCAAGATGCTGTTACGGTAACTTTACAATAAATGTATTTTTAATGTTCATGGTTAGCGCTTTCCTCTCTGGACTACTTCAAAGGCCTGAAAGTCAAGGCTAATCTGATCTTTGAGGAATGATGTTCCAAAGGGAGGAAGCTATGACATAAAAGTGTTTCTTTCTAGCCAGACAACATTCCCTAGCTGACTGGTTGCAAAACATACCCATCCCAGATGAGCTGATGGGACCGGTGGACGTGATTGGAAAGAGATTGTCCCTCAGTTCCACATTCCATGAAAGGGCAATGTTTTCCTGAGTTCTGCCATTATGCAGATATTGAAGGAAATTGTAATAACATCACAGAATATGACTAAGATGGAGTCATATTGGCAACAAAGTCATACAAACCATTGGAAAAAATGAAAGATGGTTTCAGCTTCTCTTGTCAATATTATACTAGTAATAATGTCCTTTTATATTATTTTTTTCTCTTCTAGTGAACAATCCCATACCTTCCAATTTGAAATCGGAAGCCAAAAAGGCAGCTAAGATTTTAAGAGAATTTACTGAAATAACCTCCAGAAATGGTCCTGACAAGTTGATACCTGGTAAAGAGTGAGATTTTCATTTCTATATGTTAAGGAACCCTTGTTCTGCCTTGATTTATTTTTTCTCTCTTTTTTAAAGTATCTCTAAGGCCTTGTCTTTGCCTGCTGAGTTTATTTGAAAAATTATTCTGTAAAGGCATGGATTCTGTATTTACATTGTGAAATGGATTATGAGCCTGTAAAAAGTATATGTTGTTACATTTTAAGGGGCCTGCTTTCTATAAAACCAAAGATAGCAGTTAGTAGCCAATGGCCCAGTAGCACTAGATCAAGAAAAGTTTTTAAAATGTTTTTGCAATAACACTCTGCTTTCTTTCAGATGGATTATAATAACATAATATTATTTGAAACAATATTTTGAAAATATACTGTGAAATAATATTTTTATGGCACACTTCCTTTCCTATTCCATTCACCCTTAGAAATAATGTGGTCTAGCTTAAAAGATAACTGCTTCCCTGGCTGTCCTGAATATTCAGATGACATTCAGAATATTAGTGATAACAGACCTCATTGCTTCTTGTTCATGGAGCAAAATTTTGTCTCAAAATACCTAGAAGAGAAAACTACACAGCAGCAGTGTTGTAATATTTTTATACCATCAACTAAAACTTACAAATAAATGGACCTTAGAGTTTGCCCTTCCATGGCCTTTTTTGTTTGAATTTTTTGTAATAGAAAACTACTTTTTGTCTTGGGGAAAATGTTTTTTTTTAAAGACTGACTTCAAGCATGACAGTTCTGAGATCTTATTTTTTCAGTTTTGATTCTCATACAGCAGTAATTTCCACATTGGTAATGACATCTTAAGATGGGGAATTTAGAGTTAAATTTAGAGTTAAATTGGATTCGGGCCATATAAAATAAACAAACAAATGACTAATTTAATGGCATACTTTAATGAATCAATCTGAATCCAAATCTTATTTTTTCAATTAAATCAGAACCAAGTCTCTCCAGTTTCTAAAGAGCTACAATAATCAAGACAGCTCTACATAAACTGAAAACCCAAATCAGTGTAAAATGACAAGGAATCATTAAATTGAGTTGACAGTTCTTTCTCATGAATGCTGTAATTATTAGGGCTGTGTTAGTGCCTTAGAGATGAAGGCAGAACGGTGATCCAAAGAATATAGGGGCAAAAGAGTTGGCTGTACCTGCAACTATTGAAAAGAAAGACAGGTTTTCTTGAATTTTTGTGGCAGCCCCATGATCCTGGAAGAAAAGCAGCTTTTCTCAGGCACTTCAGTAGCTGTCTAAAGTAAAATTCCTCCATGCCTCCAGCACTCTTAGAGTTCTGTTTAATAAGATTTATTGTGATAGATTGAATGGAGTTAAAACCATTACCAGAACCAAATTATTTTCAATTTAGAATCAGTTCAACCCCATTTTCCTTGGTGTGGAGACTATTTATTCTAACTCTTAACAGTTGGTCTCTTCATTGCTAACAAGAAGTTTGCAACTGGTTGTTAGCATAATAGCAGCATATTGTAATGGTATGTGGGACTGACACTGGTACACAGGGCATTGAGACACAGCCAGGGTGACTGTCAGATAAAAGGCAGCTGAGCCTGCAGCAGGAATGTGGGTAGGGCTAGAAGCTCAGAAGAGATCCTCCCTGTTTTCTTGGGTAAAGGGGAAAGTAGAGGGGGAGAGAAATGGTTTCAGACTTGGCAAGATTCTGTTAATGTAAACTTAACATAAAGAAATAATGAGAGTTAGTTCATCTGGTCATATTTCCTGTTTCGTCTACCTAGAAAATGGGGCAGGTATTGACTATATAAGTTCATTTGTTAATATATTCTTTTAAAGTACCTCTGATGTAATCTTTAATTGTATTGTTCTTTGTAGCCCATGTAATTGCCAAAGCAAGAGGCCTTGCAATCTTGTCTGTTATCAAAGCAGGATTTTTGGTAACAGCTCGAGGAGGCAGTGGGATAGTACTAGCTCGCCTGCCTAATGGAGGTAAATTTTGATTTTCTAATTTAGTGCACCAGACAAACCTTAAGTACCTGCTCTTTCTTGTCCTTCCTCTTAGGAGCATTAATAGGATGGTTACATCTTTTCATCCCATATGTCCATTTACTTTCATAATATGCCAAGCTCAGGGGTGGGTTCTACTTACCTTTTCAGTTCACATCGCGCCCGCTTTTGCGCACGTGCAGATCATCTTTGATGATGTCTGGGTCAGTGGGCAGAGCCTCTCTCTGGTTTTACTACCGGTCCTTCCGAACTGGGTGCAACCCACCACTGGCCAAGCTAGCGTTAAGGATATTGTTGTGTCACCACCAGAGTCATGGAGCTCATAAAGCAGAGTACCATCAGAAGTTTTTACACACGGAAACGGTTTTGAGAGTAATTGTGAATAACATGCAGATAAACTGGTTTTATACTACTTTACTTTGAGGGTAAAGCAAAATCATAGTCATTTAACAATCCAAGTCTTAACCATATAAAGTGCAATACAAGATCAATCCAGGGATATAAAATCTTACCAGTTTGTAGAAATACAAGGAACATTCAGGAACAATATAAAAACTGTTCAATAAATATCAAGAAACATTAATAAATAACCCATGATCAAACATTGACCATTTAGAGAGATCAAAAATAGTTACAACATAGTAGCAGGTAAAAATATGGTGTAGTGAACACAACTAACCACAATAAAGCTCTCCTTAAATACATTGGCTACAGAGGTTATCCAGTCAGGATGCAGAATGACTCAGCAATGTTTTAAAGCAATATAATACATTTACACAATACAAACATACAATGTTGGATTATATATTGCCTGGCCAACTAGTTAGTCAGTGACCATTTCCTAACAGCTAGTACCTTTATGTTCCTTCTTGGACACAACTAGTTGCCTTTGATACTTTCACACTTTCCTGTGTCCTTACCAGAAATACTCCTGACACAACAGTCTCTTTCTTTTGTGAATATGGAATTAGACTTAGAATTTAGAATAACTTTATTGTCACTTTGAATGTACACTAATTGGCATATATTAAAATGAAATTTCATTGCATACAGCGCTCAAAGGGTCACCACCTCCAATATATCCTACATAAGCATGACTAAATAAATAAATAATAAATAAATAAATACCCATATATATTATATGACATGGAGAAACAACATAGTCTAGCTCGGATTTATACATGTACATGGCGAGGAAAACAAATCTTGCGAGTTTACCAGACAGATGGCATAGGGAACAAAGTTTTGGACTTTGGTGAGATGACTTTTCTTTCTACTATTTTTCATACTTAGATAAGCTTTGTTTCTTCTCTTGTTCTCATTGGAACATCACTGCATTATTCTTGAAAGCTGTTTCTACCATCTTTCGATTTTTACTATATCAAAATTAAGCAGTCAGCATAGTCACAAGGTTTCTCTAAATTACCTTTATAGGCTGGTCTGCTCCTTCTGCCATAGGAATTGCTGGCCTTGGTGGTGGATTTGAAATTGGTATTGAGGTGAGTATTAAGTTGTGATGTTACATTGAATAGTTCTAAAAATGACTAAAAAGATGAGTCCAGTAAATTACAATCTGAAATATTTGGTAATGTTTTAAAAGTCATGCAATATGTAAAACAGAAACAGTGAACCAAGTGAGAGTCATCCTTTATGATCCAAGGGAGCAGTTGTTTTCTGAGAGGATTTTAACTAGATTTAGATTTAACTAGATTTACTAGATTTAATATGATCCAATAATGTTAGAGAGATTGCATTTTCTGGAATCCCATTTTTTTTCTTTTTTGCAAAGGTGATTTAAGTTGTTAGCTCTCGGTGTTAATAAGATCTTAGCCAAGCATACAAAATTTTTGCTTTTACATTCATTTTTTTTCCATATTTATTTATGTTTTCAAAGTAATTTCATGGGAGTTTACTCTGCACTGATATGTTATGCCCTGCAAGAACCAATATTTACAGTGGATAGGGCTTCATAGCCAGTAGTTTGCAAATTCATTTATCCAGTTACGCAGATGTATTCTGCTTTCTTTAAGAATTATATTCCAAGATGAAAATAAGAAAATAATGTATCAAAGTCTGTGGATTAAAAGAGGAGCAGGGTACCTCTATATGATGATTAATTGATTTTGCTACAGGATCCTAGGTTTTGATTCAAAACAATTGTATTGCCCACATTTGTCTTGCAGTTGTCAATTATCAAAGCCAAGCAATGAACTGAAGTAAATTGGTGGGGATGATACAACTGTTCCTCTGGCTATGCTTTATCCATCCAGTCTCCCACCATTACTGTTTTCTGGAAGGAAATAAAAGCTATGTGAGTTGTAAAATTAGAAAATTAGAAAGTAAAGCTTGCTCAGAAGTTTTTGTGAGTTGAAGAATCATGCCAGGGTCTCTAATAAAATAACAGAATAGGAAGGGATATTGGACCTTCTAGTCCAACCCTCTGCTCAACCAGGAAACCCTATACTATTTTAAACAAATTGTTGTCCAATCTCTTCTTAAAAACATCTAGTGTTGGAACACCAACAACTTTTGGAGGTAAGTCATTCCACTGATTAATTGTTATAACTGTAAGGAAATTTCTCCTTAGTTCTAGGTTGGTTCTCCCATTGATTAATTTCTATCCCTTGCTTCTTGTCCTGCCTTGGTGCTTTGGAGAATTGGTTGACAAACCTCCCCCCCCCTGCCCCTTTTCTTCTTTATGGCAGTCTCTCAAATATTGAAACACTGCTATCAATTTACCCCTAGTCCTTTTCAATTCCTGCAGCCATTCTTCATTTGTTTTAGCTTCCATCCCCCTTATCATCTTTGTTGCTCTTCTTTACACTCCTTCTATGATGTTACACTCTCAACATCTTTTTAATGTTGTGGTGACCAAAACTGGATGCAATTTTCCAATTGTGGCCTTACCAAGGACAATATAAAGTGATACCAACACTTCATATGTTCTTGATTCTATCCCTCTATTAATGCAGCCTAGGATTGCATTGACTCTTTTGGCAGCTGCAACACACTGCTGGCTCATATTTAAGTGACTGTCCACTAGGACTCCAAGATCCCTTTCACAGTTATTACTACTGAGCCAGGTTATCCAGATTGACTTGGTGGGAAATAACCTTTGACACATGAGCCTTCAGCTATATCCCACTAGAAGTGATGTTTGTGGCCTTTTCAAGCATTCATATAGTTTATAGGATGGTGATACAGTTCCACAGCAACTGATTAGTCATGTGGCAAATCCTGCATCTACCATAGATCATTATAGGGCATATAATTTCTCTGGTTTGATAAATAATGAGGGTTTCAGCAGGTTTGCTCAAGCATACTTCTCAGCCTAATAATTCTTCCTCTTTTCTTGCTCTCCAAGATTTTTTCTGCTCTTTTCAAAGTCAACTTAATCACTCCCTTTCACTCAAAGAAATGCTGCTTTTCTGCAGCAGTGTTTGAGAATTGCATTTAATTCCCTTATGGTTATGTCAAGGCAAGTGAAGACAACATTCAGACAAGTTCAGAATGAATGTTTATATTTCAGTTCCTAATAAAGAGTTTGTCTTCCTTTAATTTACCATGAGATGATAGCCACTTAAGTTACTTCATTGATCCTAGGGAATCATCAAACCACACTGAGAAAGAATTCAAGAAATCGCTCCTCTTCTGTCTCTCACACACAGTGGTTTTGTTACTACATTATACTGAGTTGGAGGTGATCAGTCTGACCTAGGTTCCTCACCTATTGCCCCAGTTGTGATTCATAACAGAGAATATCAATCACAACTACCAAGGTTGCATGAGATTTCACTACAAAATCATAAAAAATTAATTCAAGATTGCTGAAATCTCATGAATTCTTATATTCTTAACATTAAAAAAAAATAGGTACAGTTGTCTTGTATGTGCCTGTAATGTATCTTGACAAACAATGGCAGGCATTTTATTGTTTACCTTATCACTAAGCCAAGATTTTTTTCAATAACCCATAGTTTGGTTCTGGAAAAAAAACTAACATTAAATTCTTTTTTTTCTCCTATTTCACCCCCAAACTGCTGCCATCAGGTATCAGATCTTGTAATAATATTGAACCATGAAAGAGCAGTTGAAGCTTTTGCAAAAGGTGGAAATCTTACTCTGGGAGGAAATTTCACGGTGGCAATTGGACCTTTAGGGAGGTAAGTATCATTAATATCCTGTAAAGACAGAGTGCCTGAAACTCTTTCTGTGCTCCTTATTTAGTTGTTTCCTGAAAATTGAAAATTGTACTGTTTATCTTACGCTTGGAGAGTCATTCGGGCAAAACATGTAATGCCACTTCCCTGGCTCCTGTACCAATTCCCAGCGCCTGAGGGAATTCACCTGAATTAATGTTTCTCCATGTCAGAACATTTGCGTGCAAAAGGGTACAGAATAAGGCAGTTACAACCTTTTCAGGCTCTGGACTCAAACCACTCACTAATGACTACCTGAAGGCCCATCAAGTGCTTCTTTTTATCTGTACATGTTATTAATATTTCTCTTCTCTTCCTCTTCCTCTTTTTTCTTTTTTTCTTTACTTTTAGAGTAGAAAATACGAAAAGAGTCAATTTGGGTTAGTGGTTGAGGCACCAGGCTAGAAACTAGCTGACTGCATGTTCTAGTTTTGCTCTAAGCATGAAAGCTGACTGCTTGACTTTGGCCCAGTTACTCTCAGCCCAAGCACCTCACAGGATTGTTGTTGTGAGGAAAATAGGAGGAGGAAGGAGTATTACATATGTTCTTTGCCTTGAGTTACTTATAAAGTAATAAAGGCGGGATAAAAATCTAATGAATAAAAGATGTACATGAACTTATTTTTGCTTACTTTCTACAAGTTCTAGACTTGGTTATCAAACAGTAGTTGTTGTTTTTTTCAGTTCTTTGGAAGTATTTCTTTTAATAGATGACTGTGAGATGTTTTGAAACCGCAAAATATTTTAAGAAGGAACCTAAAAGAAAGTAACTTGTGTACCAAGGTTTATTTTGGAGTGATAACATGACTTGGATAGAATTTCACTGAAGGCAAATCTTTCAATACTAAAAATTCTGCAAAACACTTGCATGTTTGCCTCACATACCACCTTTCTTGAAGCAATGGCAAGTTTGGCAGAGATTTTACATGTGTCATTCTTTGGGTGCTTAAAATTGCCCACACGGCCGCATTTTATACCAGCTGAGGCTTCGGGATGCTTTTCAAGGGTAGCCCCATGTAGAACATATTACAGTACTCCAAACAGCAGATGACCAGAATATGAGGCCTAGCGGAGAGCCTCTCTAACCAGGAAAGGGTATAATTGACACACAATACAAAGTTGAAAAACTGTGAAATTAAAAGTTCAGTAAGATTTAATTATGTTGATATTAGTTAGAGAATGTTTATTTTATTTATTAATCATATTTCTGCCCTGTTGCAATCAGTCTCTCAGTCGCCCACTGAGATTTTAAAATTGCCACCATTATCTTAAATCCAATCTGAATAATAACGATAGCAAAAATAATCATGTCAAAACCCATAGAAAAACACAGAAAACGGCAAGAAAGCAGATGTAAACTCAAGGAAAGCTTCTCTGAAACAGTTCAGCTTTTAACATTTGCTGGAAGAGCAAAGAATTATTGACTCAGCATTTTAATACCATGATAGCTTTTAACTGGGGATTTTTCAATTAACTACTTCCATTATATCTAATTATAAGATTCATTTAACAGTTTACTAGAAAAACAAGCCTTCCTTGAGTTGAATTCAATTTCAGATAAATGTATTGCCATGATCGTGCAGATTTCACAATAGCAATAGGAGAGTGGTTTTGTGTTGCCTTCTTTTAGAAGTTCTTTTCAACTTCCTAATCTAGCCTGAAGTGCTGAGATTTCCTTTTGGTGTCCCAGCCACTTGCTGATCAGAAAGCCAAGGTTGACAAGGTGCTGTCATCTACTGAGAATGTAGTTTATTGCTATTGTTGTCACTTTCCAGCAATCTAGTTTGGATGGGGAAAGGTGAAAGGAAGTTTAAGCACCTGTCCCCAAGTATAGAAAATATATATGAATATAACTAGAAATATGAGGTATTTCTACCAGGACTACCAGATTCTGAAATAGCTTTGTTCCCTATGCCATCTGGCTGGTAAAATTGCAAGATTCATTTTGCTCGCCATGTACAAGTATACATCTGAACTAGATTGTGCTGTTTCTCTGTGTCCTATATATTTAGCTATATCCATAATTTTGTATTTATTAATTTTGTCATGTTTATATAGTGTATATTGGAGGTGGTGATTCTTTGAGAGCCGTATGCAACAATGTATGGCGATTAGTGTACATTCAAAGTGACAATAAAGCCTATTCTTCTATTCTATTCTATTCTATTCTATTCTATTCTATTCTATTCTATTCTATTCTATTCTATTCTATTCTATTCTATTCTATTCTATTCTATTCATAAAGTTTTCTACCTTTCTTAGAAATCTAGAAGGGGATGTGGCACTGCGGAGCTCTGCTGCTGTGTATACATATTGCAAATCTCGAGGCCTATTTGCTGGAGTCTCTTTGGAAGGAACTTGCTTAATTGAAAGAAAAGAAACCAACAGCAAGTATGTTTAAATGAATAGTCCAATGTACCTAGTTCAATATTTACATCCTGTGGTGTAAAAAAACCATAATATAAACAAAAGTGTTTTGTTTGTAAAAATTATCTCTTGAAAATGCTGCATGTGGTTTATATGAAATAACAGGAGGAAATGTTAAATTCAGCCATCAGCATCTTTAAATTGGATTAGAACTGGAATAGATTCAAAGTAGCTTTGCATTTATGACAAGGAATATTGATAATATTGATGATCAGTTTGTAATCAAAATGCAGCATGAAATGCTTTAGCTGGGAGAAATTACTAAAGAATTATAGTTTATAGAAAGCCTGGTTACTTAATCATGAAATACTGGGCATCTTGTTTTATGTACGCTTCTGGCACGCATATAAATGTTTGAAGGTTTTGTTTATGTACATTCTTCCAAGACTTTGTATATTTATGGGAGGAGCTCAAACTAATGTAGATCATAAATGCACAGATATTGGAACATTCTGAAAGAGGCCATGGCTCAAACCTGAACACTCAGTGCAACAGCCCAGATCCTACTTATTGCAACATGCAGGTTTCATATTTAGTTAGCATGCAATGAAAGTTTACTAGGAACATGAAGTGTTTACTTCAGTTTACTAGGAACATGAAGTGTTGTGTCCTATCTCCCCCCCACCCCCAAACTTTGTAACCTGCCTGGAGTATAAATTTTCTTTAAAAATCAAATAAAACCTTGTGGGCTAACATAAAGGATTTTTGTTTGTTTGTTTTTAGGTTCTATGGCCGAGATATTCGTGCCAGTGCCATTTTGTTTGGTGATATTTCTCCTCCACTTCAGGCACAAGATCTTTATGATATCCTTGAATCTTTTACTCTTCAATATGAAGTTGAGGAAGGAAGAAGCTACAGTAGTGCACCAGTGGCCAAAGAACCAAGAAAGGTTTGTGGTAACCTGCTTCATGCCTGCTTAGTTCCTTCTTATAATGTATGTTTTCTGTACTTCTAACCATTTATTATTTCAGTTGAACAAGGGCAATGAAATCTACCTCCTGCCAATAGTATCAAGACAAAAGCCCTGAAAAGTGCTCTTACAAATTTATACCTGCAAATACAAAAGAAGGAAAAGGGCTTTCTTAAATTAACTGCCATTCCCCCTCCCCCCATTCTTAACTAGGACAGTAGAGATTTTAAATTGTTTGGCATACAATCTGAAGCAGATCCTTCCGTATTGTCTATGGGGATTCTCAACTATCTAGGTCATGATTGTCCCACAGTTGCTTTTTTCTTTGTTTTTCCTCGAAGACGTTCACTTCTTGGATGAGAAGAAAAAGGTCTTCAAGGAAAAATAAAGAAAGCCCAGTTGCCCCTTGAAAAAGGGAGAATTTTTAAAGTGAATATAAAGATAAAACCAGAAACTTCTCTTTTGGGCTTAATGGGATTTTTTGGGGGGGGGGGGACTTTGATGTTATATATATTGATGGCAGCAAGATTACTTTATGCACAAAAATGGAAGGACATTTTGACTCCCACAATGGACGAATGGCTGCAAAAGTTGATGGAGCTGGCAGAGATGGCTCAGTTGACTGCTTTGATTAAAGAAAAGAAAAATCTTTTGTTTCTACTTGGAAACTGCTTCTGGACTTTGTGCTTGAAGTGGGAAAAAAATGAAACTTTGATTTTGGGTTTTACTGATTAGATATATTTGTTGTTATAGAAATGGCTAGTTTATACTATTATGGAAAAGTTAAAAAGTTGAGGTTTGATATTAGTGTCTTATTCTACTGCATCAGAGGGAGTCGGAAGTCAACACCTTCCCTCCCTTCTTTCCTACACTTTTCTCTATCCCCTTTCCCTTCTGTTTGTTCCCTACTATTTGCTTTTTTTATTTTTGTATTTTATATTATAAGCCAATTTTTAAAAAAGAAAAGAAAAAGCACCTTTGGGACATCCTGGTCTATTCTATTTAATCCCCCAGAGAAGGTAAACATGTGAAAATAGGAGGCAGATATTCTTGAGTGACCAGTGTTTTCAATAGTACATGAAAACCATAAAGATATTCCAATGCTCTGTTCAATTCCAGCTGGTAGCTATGATTGCATTAACAAGGTAGTCCCTTGTTAGGATGTGTTACAGTGGACTCAAAGACTTGTTACTAGTGCATGGATAATGAAATATAAGCTGTCTCAGTTGAGTTGTAAGTGACATGTGAGCTTTAAGTGGTGGAGAGCTGCTCTTGATATCCAGGCCTCCAGAGAAAGAGCCAAATGTAACAATGTAGTATCCATAAACTGGGACAATATACTTTTTCAGGCCAGAGTTAGACTCATGCAGAATTAGCTAATCATAGACTAAAATAATTACTCATAGAAAGCATGTGCATATTCTAAAATTATTCCATATCTTTCTTTTCCCACATACTTGGCCAACAGTCATATTGGCTAGGAAATTATGACAGTTGTAATCCAGTATGTTTATAAGGTATCAGTAAACTGTTTATGATGTATAGTGATGATAAAGATTTTGGCTGTTTCCCTTCCTGACAGAATTATGTAAAGCAACAGCCAAGTAGGACACCACAGAACATTCCACCAGAAGGTAATGTGTAATTTGCAATATTGCTTGAAAAATGCTTTTCCCCCCCTTCCAATAGTGCTACTTTGTGCAAGGTGACACAGAAGGTCCAGCTTTTTTTGACTTTTTGGTAGATAGACCAAATTACCTCAGAGATGAACAAAATCAAACTTTTTTTTTTCAAAGAAAAATATAAAACATTAAAAATAACTTTTAACTCTAAATATTAAAATGCAGACATTCATTTATGGAGAAGTTCTACTGAAGAGCCATCCAAATCACATAACTTTCAACTTAATTAAGAAACCTAGTCTTCTAGATAGCACTGGATTGCTCCTAATAAGCAGGAGTGAAATGCCGGTTCGGACCGGCTCGGGTGAGTAGGTAGCGATGGCGGCGGGCAGTTCGGAAAACTGGTAGCAAAAATTCCTGTCCCTGCCCCCGATGCCCAGCTGAGCCCCGCGATCATCAGAGCCTTTTTTTCTTTAAATGGCTCTGACGATCCAAGCTCTGACGATCCCAGCTGAGTTGCCTGCTAATTAGGCAATTCAGCTTAGATCGCCAGAGCCATTTAAAAGAAAAAAAGTTTTTTGTTTTAAAGCTGGGATCGTCAAAATCTTTTGAAAGCATTTTTATGCATGGTTTTACATGTAAAAAATGGTTTTAAAAGTTTAAAAAAAATTGGCCACCCAGCCACATTAAACCCCCACCCCCCACCCCACAGAACCGGTAGTAACAAATTTTAGATTTGACCCCTGATCTGCACGTCTCTGGAGAAAGATTGTTCTCAATATTATTACAAACTACAAATAGATTCTAAGGAAAGCATGCTCTTTGAACCCACCCTGGATGATAGATAATGGCTGAAAATATATATATAGTCCCCACCTTTTGCAGAGAAATACAAACTTGAGATTTGGGGCCACAGAGAAAACAAATCAAATCTACAGTAGTGCAACATCCTTGCTAAACATCTTAACAATTTCTTCAGAAACAGAAGAGTCCTGAGAAATATATTTTTTTCTGTTCTAGTTATCTGGTCTTCCATTTTCTTGAGAAAAGTTTAATCAGAAGCTGAGGGGAAATAATTATAGTGCTCTGCTTTTCCCAATCTTCTTTCTGACCTTTGACTGTTCTTTTTAAAATGATGACAGAGGGTTTGGAGTAATCTGACTCAGTATGTGGTGAAAAGTCCCGCTCTCACCTGCATGGATGCATAGTGAATGTTTGAAATAGGGATATGTATTGTGACTAAGGCTACTTTTGGACAATACGGCAAGATAAGGTTGGCCAAGGAATGCAAGAAACTTTAGCAGATAAAAGAGACAGTAAATGACAGCTAGAGCCAATTTGGTGTACAAGTAGTCCTCAGGTTATGATGGCAATTGAGACTGCAATTTCCTTTGCCAAGTGATAAGGTTATAAAGTGCAATTTTATGGGAACACATCACATCACATGTTGCCACAAAAAGGATGCTTCATGACAACATTTCATGGTTGATTGCCATTCTTTAAGAACATTGTAATGTTTTCACTTCTTTTTCCTTGGTTCAAAGTGACATTGTGTTGTATTATATTCTGTTATTGAGTTGAGTTCCAGTAGACCCTGTGATCTCTGTCCCAACTCAAAGGGCTGTTAGGCAAACAGTAGCAGTCAAGATACATTCATAACACTAAAAGAAAAATGCAAATACACATACTGTAGCATCGTTAAAAAAAAATAAAAAACTTCTTGATAAAGTACAGCCTTTTTAAAAGGAAAAAATCCAGGGTAGTGAGCCTGGAAATGATGTTATAAATGAAGCAACTCCAAAATTTGACAGTGGTCAAACAAAGACAAATTAAATCCACCTCTTTAACACAAGGGTTGTTTAAAACAGTTTAAAACAATCTTAAGTAGTGGCTGATTTTCCGCATTCATACAATAGAATAACAGAGGACTTTTGAATCAATCAGTAGAACATTCATTGCAATTTTTTCATTTTAATCTAAGCCTATTTCAATAATGTCTTTCCATCCTTTCCTTAAGCATGTTAAAGCATGTTTTAACATACGCTCTAATTCTTCCTCTTCATTATTATCTTTGTTTTCTATTTTGTAATTAAAGACTTTAGAGGAAGAGTATAAATAGAGAAAACATGTAAAAAGAATAAAATGTAAATAGTAACATACAAATAAATAAAGGATCTATGCTGTTATGAGGATTAAAGTGTTCTAGTATATCATTAATTACTTATTATAAACTGCACAATTTACAAAACTAGGAATTACTATTAAGAGTACATAATTAAGTTCATTGTAAATACAGTATAAATCACAAACTGAAATTATACTATAATACATTGAATCAAATCTGAAAATCTTTTTATTTTTTTTTACGCTGATAGGTTGAGGACAGTGGAGATTTTCTTCTTGGTACATTAAATGTTTCAACTTCACTCCTATCAATAATATGTAATTTATATTACATATTTTCAAAGAAAAATTCAATTCCCTCCCATAACCTTTTTAAATTTCTGCTTTGTGAAAACACAGTGTGCTGTATCAAATAATCACCACCACCTATTAAGACTAGGCTTTCTCTTATATTGCTTTATGAATTCTTTCTTGTGGTAAGCTAGTATTTAGTCTCCTCTCTTTGTTTTCTTAATACTGTAGTTCCTGGCTAGCTTGGGCTAATAGTTTTAGCTTTGTTAATAGGAAAAGAAATAACCATCATATAGAAAGTGCTAACTAAAGTAGTAATGTTCTGAATTCTTCTGTAGCTCCAAGAACATCAAACAGACTTTATCCTGAGCTTCCCAAGAACTACACTGCAATGGGTGAGTATTTATTGTATTATAAGTCATAATAGTCAGTGCAGGGAGTTATAGAACTTGGGAAATTGTTTGAATAGAAGTAAATAAAGATTCCTGTGATGTTGGTCCACTTCTCCACATACAAACTCAGAAAGGTCCACAGAATCTTACAACACTGATACAAAAGAGATGCAGTTTCTGTTGCAATGTTGTGATGCCTGTTTTGTCATTTGTTCTTGCTTGTTCCACCTATAGATGCCCATTTAGAAATTTATTCCAGCTTACAATTTAAATATGAGTTATGAGATTGAGGAAGATTAAGCTGTTAAAAACATACAGCTTTTGGTAAGGGGCAACACACAGACACATATGTTGGTTGCAAATATTTAGAATCTCAGCAGATTTGGAATAGTTTTGAATGGAACAAGTAGAACAAATAATTACTGTCTATAGCAGTGTTTCTCAACCTTGACCACTTTTAAGATGTGTGGACGTCAACTCCCAGAATTCTCCAGCCAGCATGGCTGCCTGGGGAATTCTGGGAGTTGATGTTCATGTATCTTAAAAGTGGCCAAGGTTGAGAAACACTGGTCTATAGAATTTTACTTTTTGCTGTTACCTTGAAAGAAAATGAGATACCAATAATCCAGAATTCTTCAAACTTTTAGTCTTATGCTCATATGACCAAAACAGCCAAAATTTTGGGCCGTGGACTGGCAAGGCAGTCTAGTATTCTTGAAAAAGAAAATTGTGTAAACTGATAAAATATTAGTATTGCTTTATAAAGCCTTTGTAAGGCCACACCTGGAATACTGCATTCAGTTTTGGTCACCACATTACAAAAAAGATGTTGAGACTTTGAAAAAGGGCAAAGAAGAGAAACTAAGATGATTAAAGACTAAGGCATATTGAGAGCGGTTGAAGGATTTGAGTTTGGCTAGTCTAGAGAAAAGAAGGACTGGGAGTGATATGATAGCAGTATTCCAGTATTTGAAAGGTTGCCACAAAGAAGAAAGGGTCAATTTATTTTCCAAAGCACCAGAGGGCAGGACAAGAAACAACAGATCTCCTAATCAAGGAAAGAAGCAACCTGCAACTAAGGAGAAACTTCCTAACAGTGAGGACAATTAACCAGTGGAACAGCTTGCCTTCAGAAGTTGTGGGTGCTTCATCATTGGAGGTTTTTAAGAAGTGACAGCCTGAAACAGTATAGGATCTCATGCTTGAGCAGGAGATTGGACTAAAAGACCTCCAAGGTCCCTTCCAGCTCTATTCTGATTGATTGATGTTTGATGCAAACATATTCCTCTTTCAGCTTGAATATGGACTATTGCTCACTACATTCTGTACAGGCATGACCTACAAAGAGGTGGTGGTGATGGGGGGGGGGATGTTTCTTATTGGATCAGTGGAAAGTAAGTTGGAAAAATTAGAAAGTGAATGTTTCAGTGTAAGTAAAACATTATGGTATGTTTTCCACTATGCTCAGAGCTGTTTTCAGAACGCAGAGAGCAAATCAAATCTATACTATGGTCGTAGACCATCATAAATAAATAGAGCAAAATCTACAGAGTTTATATTCCACTTTTTGCCTATCATTCCTCCACTCTTCCCCTCTTCCCCCAAAAAAGTAAATAGGAAGGAACAAATTCTCATTTTGCATATTTTTATTCATCCAGATTCTAGAAAACTTGCTTGGTAAACTTTTTTGGCCAAAGTTCTCCAATCCTGGAGTATACAACTACATTTAGTTTGAAGCACATTATCCAACACCCCTGGTCCCAGCATTTTTTCTCATTAATGCTATTCTTTTCTTTCTCTGCTCCAGAAGAATTTGATTCTCAGGATGTGGTACCTGGCTAAAAGAAGCTTAAAGTAACAGAGTTCAAGGTGTGTGTGTGTGTGTATGTGTGTGTGTGTGTGAGAGAGAGAGAGAGATGAAAGAGAGATAAAACAGATGAAAGAGAGAAAAAAGTAAATGGAATGGAATGGAAGGAAAGGAAAGGAAAGGAAAGGAAACAACAGAACAGAACAGAACAGAACAGAATAGAATACAATAGGACTATGGGATTTCCTCCATTTGTTAATTAGCTAATTTCTAATGCAGTAAACTTTCACAACTGTCCTTTCCAAGTGAGAAATTTCAATATATTGCATGTGGTTTATTTAATTTATATAGCTGCTCAGTTCAACCAAGTGACTTTATGCTTAGGTTCTCCCACTCTGTTGCTGTCAGGACAGCAGCAGCTAACATAAACACTAATTGTCAGCCTTTTATAAGTGCTGCAAAAACTCTTAAACTCCTTCTGGATGAAATTCTCCTTTTCAGTACTTGGTAGAGTCCTAACATTTTGTCTAAGGCATACTTTGCAGATACTACAAGTTCAGTTCCAGACCACTGCAATAAAGTCAATAGTAACACATAAGATTTTTTTTTTGTTTCACATTGCATATAAAATGTATGTTTACGCTACATTGTAGTCTCTTAAGTGTGCAATAGTTATGTCTAATAACCCACAACATATATACCTTAATTAAAAATACTTTGTTGTTAAAACATGCTAAATCTGAGCCTTTGGCAAGTCATAATCTTTTTGCTGATGGAGTGTCTTGTAAGAAAACCCACAATACCTGTGAAGCATAATAAAGAAAAGCATAATAAAACAAGGTAGCCAGGGACTTGGATATAAACGTTTCCTATTAGATATTATTCAGTCAGTTAATGGTGGGTTTAATTCTTTTAGTCAGAAAAAGCAAAGAACTCCCTTCTGAACTATATAGTTTATTTTCTATAGAAAGATATAAAATTGATTTTGTTCCTTAACTTCACTGTCCTTGCGAGCATTTTATTCCTTTGAACAACTTGTAGAGACATTGCATGTTTATGCTAAAATTTAAATGACTCTAGTTTGGCTATTTGTTAGAGTCAGGAGATGATAAATAGCAAGGATCTGTTTGTTTAAAACCTGGCACATATAAAGGGATATAATTTTCCATTAAACAGGTTCATTATCCAGGGACAACACTGATAGTAACTAGGGCTCCTTGGTTGTTGAGGTACTTTTCCAGAAGCCTAATATACTTATAGTACATAGTAAACAATAGTATATTTATGTATATCTAGGCATCCTAATTATGTATACCAAGGTGCTGAGCAAATACTAGCTCTTTGTTTATCTCACCTGGAATCAAAGATCAACATATTCATTCTACACAGTAGTGGTAATCATATCAAACGGCACATTTATTTAGCATATGGCATATCATATATGGACTAGCAATATAAATTCAACTAGATTAGTCGAACCCAGTAAAATATAAATGTCAAAAAGATCTATGTTCAAATATCAATGTCTAGGCCATTTAATCATTGAAGCTTAGCATTATTTAAATTTAAAAAGAAATCAATATCTGCCTTACAGACAGTTATGACGTGGTCAATAGTTTGATGTGCGACCCCGTAGTCACACTGAGGGGAGGATACTATGCTCCCTTTATACAGAGAGTCCCGGAAGACGCCATATGAGGTGGGAATCCTATTCAAGTTTGTCCATTGCTATCATAGTAGTTCAAAGCTTTTTTTGTGGGGTTATTTATATGTCTTCCTATTACTGGACATTGACTTTCCATTGGGAATTGATGTTAAAGTTCTTGGGCAGATGTTGTGCAAATCCAGGGGCTTCCTGGATTTGAGTCTTCCTGCTAATAAATGAGGAAGGTCGGCATGCACCGGTAGGAGTGAGTTATTCATATTTTTTTCTGTATTCTCTAACGAGTGCATCTTGCCCAGTGGTGGGATTCAATCTTTTTAACAGGGTTAAAATAATCTTTATTAGGTATAAAAAAATAAAATATCACATTTAACTACATATATTATAAAATATAAAAGAGAGAGAGATAAAAGAGCAATAGAAACAGAAGTAAAAAAAGAAAGACATACAAAAGAAAGAAAAAAATAGGAGCAAGAAAAGGGAAAAGCAAAAAGAAAGAGAAGAAAGAATAAAAAAGAAAAGAAAGAAATAGAAAAATAGAAAATACATAATATATTATTACTAACTACAATATATATATCTATATAGATATATGTTATTGGCGGTATCTAGTTGTTAGTTTTGTTATCTTGCAAACTTTGTTTTTTTTTTTTAAATTAGATTTATATGCCGCCCTTCTCCGAAGACTCAGGGCGGCTTACAATGCATTAAGCAATAGCCTTCATACTTTTGTATATTTTATACAAAGTCAGCTTATTGCCCCCACAAACTGGGTCCTCAATTTACCTACCTTAGAAAGGATGGAAGGCTGAGTCAACCTTGAGCCTGGTGAGACCCGAACTGGTACAATTGTAGACAGCTGAATGTTAATAACAGGCTTTAGTCTACTTATTAGCCTGTTGAGCTATCCGGGCTTTTTTGATTTATCCATTCATGCCATTTGTTCCATACTATATAATATTTCGAGTCTACCTTATTTTTTAATTCCAGTGTTAGCCTGTCCATTTCAACACAATTGTAAATTTTTTGAATTATTAATTGTTCCGTTGGAATTTGGTCCGTTTTCCAAAGCTGAGCGAATGCCAGCCTTGCTGCCATAATTATGTGCAATATTAAGTATTTTAATTCTTTCCTGATATTTTCACTAATCATACCCAGTAAAACAATTTCTGGCTTAAGTTCTATTTCTTCTGCAGTTATTTCCATTAACCAAATTTTGATTTTTTTTCCAGTATTTTTTTGTTTTTGGGCAAAGCCACCAGATGTGGAAGAAAGTCCCATGTACCTGTTTACATTTCCAACAAATTGGGTTAAGGTTACTTGGCCCCATCTTTGCCAATCTTGATGGGGCCAAGTACCACCTATACCACATTTTGTACTGGTTTTCTTTATAAACTACAGACCTTGTCATACTCTGGTTGGTTTCCCACATCCTTTCCCAATCTTCTAATTGTATATTATTTCCAATATTTCTGGCTATCATTTGTCCTTTTACTATATCTTCCGCCATCATTTGTCCTTTTACTATATCTTCCGCCAAATCGTATTCTAATAGATATTTATAAATTTTTGAAATTAATTTTTCTTCTCTACTTTCAAATACTTTATCTAATCTATTGGGATTTAATTCTATGCCTCCTTCTTCTTGGTCTTTTTTATACCTTGTTTGTATTTGCAAGTAAGACCACCATCTATTTCAATACCTTAATCTCTAAGGCCTTGTTGGGTTTTTAATAGTCCCCGGGAGTCTAATACTTCCTTGTATCTTATTACTTTCTGTATTGTCAATGAGTTTGGGTGCATTGTCGCCTCCAATGTAGATATCCAACTGGGAGTTTTCATATAGTGTTTGTTTTTTATTTCTTTCCAAGTATCAATTAGTGAGCCTCTTATTATATGATTTTTGAAATATTTGTGTGTTTTATTTCCCATACTCCAGATGAAGACATGCTACCCTTTCAGTAGATCGTGTCCTAATTTTAGCAATCTTGGTTTTCCAACCTAACCCATTCTCTGAACCATGTTAAACTCGCCGCTTTGTAATATTTATCCCATGCAGGTAATCCAAATCCTCCTCTGGTTTTATCATCCTGTAGAATACTTAATTTTATCCTTGGCTTTTTCCCCTCCCATACAAATTTTGAGGTTATTTTATTTAAATTTGTAAAAAAAATCTTTCTCTAATTTTACTGGAATGGTTTGAAACAAATAGAGGAGTCTCAGCAACACATTCATTTTTATCGTCGCAATTCTTCTTAACAATGATAGTTTTAATTTCCCCCATATTTCTAAATCCTTGTTAATTTGTTGTACCAAAACTCCGTAATTGTTATCCTTTATAGCTACATTTCTCACTTTCAAGTTGATACCTAAATATTTTACCTTTTTTACTGCCTGTAGTCCTGATTGGTTTTCTAATTCTCCTATTTATTTCTCTATTAGATTTTTGATTAACATTTTAGTCTTATCTTTGTTGATTTTTAACCCTGCTACTTTGCCAAATTTCTCTCTTTTATTAATACTGATTCTGTTTCTAATGGATCTTCTATGAAGAATACAAGGTCGTCCGCGAATGCTTGGACCTTGTATTCTTCTCCTTTTACCTTTAATCCTTTAATGTATTTATTTGATCTAATTCTTATGCTTAGGTTTTCCAATGTTAGTATAAAGAGTAGTGGTGAAAGTGGACATCCTTGCGTTACTCCTCTATTTATTTCAAAAGATTTTGAACAATCCCCATTAATTAATATGCTCGCTCTTTGTTTTGTGTATATTGCGGCTATCATTTTTTCAAATTTCTCTCCAAATTTCATATTTTTAATTTGTTGTATCATAAATTGCCAATTGACACGATCAAAAGCTTTTTGTGCATCCAGGAATATCAGGGGTACCTGTTTCTCTGGATGCACCTCATAATATTCGATTATGTTAATTACTGTTCTTATGTTGTTTCTTATTTGTCTTGCTGGTAGGAATCCGTTTTGGTCAGTATATATTCTACAGTTCAGTATTTTTTTTAACTCTATTGGCCATAATGTTCGTAAAGATCTTATAATCTGAATTTAATAGAGAAATCGGTCTGTAGTTTTTTACTTGCATAACTTCTGCTCCTTCTTTCGGGATTAGGGAGGTGTAAGCTTCCCTCCATGAGTCTGGTAACCTTGCCTCTTTTAAGGCCTCATTATAAATTTCCAACAAAATCCAATTTAGCGATTCACCTAATCTTTTGTATAGTTCAGTTGGTAGTCCGTCTGTCCCTGGGGTTTTATTGTTTTTCTGTTTCTTGATTATTTCATTTAATTCTTCTATTGTAATATCTCTGTTTAATATCTCTTGTTCTTCTGTTATCGTCAGCATACCTTTCCCGTTTAGGTATTGAATTATTTCTTCTACTGTTACCTCATCCTGTTTATACAGTTCTTGAAAAAATTTGGTTACTATTTCTTTTTTCTTATCTAATCCCTGTTGTAACCTACCTTCCTTGTCTTGTAGTTGGTGGATTATTCTTTTCTCCCTATCTTTCCTCAGTCTATAAGCCAACCATCTCCCTGGTTTGTTCGCATGTTCAAAATGGTTTTGCTTTATAAATTTCAATACATTAACATATTTTTCTTGTTCTAATAAATTCAATTTATGTTTGGCTGTCATCCAATTATCTCTTATTTGCTCGTCTCCAGGTTTTCCCTGTAATTCCCTTTCCCATTTTTTGATCTCTTCTTGTATTTTACTATATTCTTTTTCTTTCACCTTTTTCCTTTTGGCATTATATGCTATTATTAATCCCCTAATAAAAGCTTTTGTAGTGTCCCATAAAATCTTTTTAACAACCGGTTCTGTGGGTATGGCTTATTTGGGGGCCGGCTTGGTGGTCATGTGACCAGGTGGGCATGGTGTAGTGGTCATGTGACCGGGTGGCCATGGCTATGTGCATAGGGACTACTCAGAGGGCTGAAAAAAGTAATTTCTGACCGGTCCTCTCACTTTTGACCAGTCCTCGCATTTATGACCCCTCATCATTTATGCTCATTGCAGCATTCTTAACAACCATGTCACTCATTTCACAACTGTGGTGCTTCATGTGACTGGGTGGCCGTGGCCAAGTGGTCATGTGGCATCGCTTCTTTGCCCTAAAGACAGTTTGCTGCAATGGTCATAAGTGTGAAAAACAGTCATAAATCACTTTTTTCAGTGCCATTGTAACTGTTGTAAGTCAAGGATTACCTGTAGAAAAATACAAAAAACTTCTTTGCTTGCAAAAAGCTGTCCTAAATACCAATCATTAGATTAGAAATACCTGCAAACTGGAGTTACAAATCAGGCAGGGTGGCAGAGCACCTTGAGGAATTAAAATAGTTAAAATGCAATGATCAGCAGCCAACTCTTGCTCATAAAGTGAAACCCTTTAGCAGAGAGTTCATTTAAGCTCCCCAGAATGAAGCAAAGGAGTATCTGTTGCTTGTTAAGCCAATTACCAGAACAAATAGACACTGGAACTAGTCAGATTTCCGAAGCTGCTGCTTTTCAGGAACAGAGATTAACATTTTTTCTTACAAACAAAGCTGAATAGGGAAAAATATCCCATCACTAAACACAGGATTAAACATCACCAAGCACAGAATTAAACTTCATCAAAAACCAGTTGTAGACCAAAAGTCAGAAAGGGTATGTAAACTCATGGTTGAATGTCATTCTTTCGAGCTAGCCAAGAAGCCTTGCTGAATGTCATTCATCTTGGTTCCTTGTCATTAAAAGCTTCTGCTTCATTATTCAATTATTTCTTCAAAGTACTGATCATTGCACGCTGGCTGGAAGAACTCCAACAGGGGAGTATTTCCTCCCAACAGCGGTGTAAAAAGCTTAAAGCAACCCTTCCCCTTTAAGAAAGTCAAGCAAAAAAAAAAAAAAATCCTCCGAGAAGCTCCAGAACTGGAAGCGACAGTAAGTCTAGGTACTGCCAAGAATGTAATAAGGACTAACGGAGAGGCAGTTTCTGTAAGCAGGGCTATTAAGATTAGGCTAGGAATCCTGTAAGGAAACAATTCCTTATGGGATTAACCCTGTAATGTGGAAAAAAACAAAAGGAGATTTCTTCTAACAACCGGTTCTCAGAATTGCTTAACTACTTAACAACTGGTTCTACCAAACCAGTGCGAACCGGTAGAATCCCATAACTGATCTTGTCTCTGTAAACCTGGCAGTGCTATATGGCTCGGAACAGTAAGCCAACAAGCCAGAGTGGTTTTAATACATCCATTTATAATCCTCATAGGGTCATTGAGTCTGGCATCTAACTTACTAATATGGCCGCTAACTTACTAATATGGCAGCTGTTAAACCATACAGGGCACAGTATTCTGCTGCAGAAAAGACCAATCCTAGGGCAGATGATCAGTATTAATTTTTATAGTATAGTAGAGGGTGGATAAAAATTGGTGCTTTTTTAAAAAAGAAAATAAAAAAATCCAATTTTTTAAAATTTAAATTGGTTTTTTTTTTATTTTTATCAAATTTATTTTAATAAAATGCTTTTGGAGTAAAAATCTATCTAAAGATAGTTTTCTATCTAAGATACATTAATAATTTAGTTTATTCAGCATGAAATGAAGCTTAGTTATGTAACATGAGGCTGTATATCTCATGTTATGTAACATGAGGCTGTCTGTCTGGATCCACACCAGTCCGGCTTCAGGCCTAGGCACAGCACAGAAACGGCATTGGTCGCGTTGGTGGATGATCTCTGGAAGGCTTGGGATAGGGGTTGCTCCTCTGTCCTGGTCCTGTTAGATCTCTCAGTGGCTTTTGATATCATCGACCATGGTATCCTGCTGTGCTGGTTGGAGGGGTTGGAAGTGGGGAGCACCGTTTTGCAGTGGTTCTCCTATCTCTCCGACCGGTCGCAGTCGGTGTTGGCAGGGGGGCAGAGGTCAACCCCAAGGAGCCTTGTTTGTGGTGCCGCAGGGGTCAGTCCTCTCGCCCCTTCTGTTCAACATTTATGTGAAGCCGCTGGGTGAGATCATCCGTGGCTTTGGGGTGGAGTTCAGTCAGTACGCTGATGATACTTAGCTGTACATCTCCACCCCACGCCATCCCAATGATGCCCTTGAAGTGATGTCCCGGTGCCTGGAGGCCGTGCGGATCTGGATGGAGAGTAACAGGCTTCGACTCAACCCTTCCAAGACCGAGTGGCTGTGGCTTCCGGCATCCCGATATAGCCAGCTGGTGCCATCGCTGGCTATTGGGGGCGAGATATTGGCCCCCATGGACAGGGCTCGCAACTTGGGCATCCTCCTGGATGCACAGCTGTCATTAGAAGAGCATATGATGGCTGTGGCCAGGGGGGCTTTTCATCAGGTTTGCCTGATTCGCCAGTTGCGTCCCTTTCTGGATCGGGACTCCTTACGCACAGTTACTCAGGCACTCGTCACTTCCTGCCTGGACTACTGTAATACTCTCTACATGGGGCTCCCCTTGAGGAGCACCCTGAGGCTCCAACTGGTGCAGAATGCGGCCGCACGGGGGATTATGGGAGCGAGGGGGCGCTCCCATGTGACACCTCTCCTGCGTGAGCTGCATTGGCTTCTGGTGGTCTTCCGGGTGCGCTTCAAGGTGTTGGTTACCACTTTTAAAGCGCTCCATGGCATAGGACGTGGGTATTTCTGGGACCGCCTTCTGTCGCCGATCGCCTCCCACCGACCAGTACGCTCCCATAGAGAGGGACTCCTCAGGGTGCTGTCAGTCAGGCAATGTTGGCTGGCGACCCCCAGGGGGAGGGCCTTCTCTGAGGCAGCTCCTGCCCTCTGGAACGATTTGCCCCCGGAGATATGAAGGATATCAGATCTTTTTAGCTTTTTAAATTGTCAATGGGTTTTAGTTTGAATGTTTTAAATTTTGGGCCAAAGTTATGTAATTCTTTTAAAATTTAAAATTTTGTATTGATATGTGTTTTCTGGCTGTGCACCGCCCTGAGTCCAGTAGGAGAAGGGTGGTATACAAATAAAATAAAATAAATAAATAAATAAATATATTCTGCAATATTTACATTTTTGGTAAACTCATTCAGTGAATCCAAGCTCTGCAAGCTGAGATAACATGCACTGCATTGATGCATTCACACGATTTCACAGTAACCATGAGATACATCATAAAACAAAATTCAAGAATATTCCTTTATCCCATTGTTTTGCAAATCTATGTACACTACAAACTGTATGATTGTTTGAAAAGAAATGCATCTGTACTACCAGGCTCTAAGTGTGAGGAGGAAAGGCAAGCAGTAAAAATAAAAGTGAAACCTTCTAAGCAGCTTATAAATACAATATTAAAGAGCACCTGTCATCATGGCAGCACCTGTTAGCGGTCATCCACTCACCTGCTGCCTGCCATGTCCCTCACTTTGTTGCTGCATCACCACCCATCCCATTAAAGTGAATGAGACTGTCAATGAATGAACAGTGGGTCAGAAGAGGAGCCGCTGTGGGACAGAGATGACAGTTGCTCTTTAAAAATTATGATTTAAATCGAGTTGATTTAAATCAAGCCTTTTTGTTGTTGTTAGTTGCGAAGTTGTGTCCGACCCATCGCGACCCCATGGACAGCGTTCCTCCAGGCCTTCCTGTGCTCTGCCATCCTCTGAAGTCCATTTAAGCTCAAGTCTACTGCTTCAGTGACTCCATCCAACCACCTCATTCTCTGTCTTCCCCCCCTTTTTTTACTAGTGATTTAAATCGTATCCATCCTTATGTAGTATATGATATAATATACGATACAGTAATGTACTCACAGACTGTTGTGCATTATATCCTTATATTAGTTCATAGAAATTAGTAATATTTTTCCCTTTTCAGACCAAATAACAAATAGCTAAGTATGCATTGTGGTTTCTAAGTGTAGACACAGTTTGTACAGATAGGCTTACAGGAAGGTGGCTCCCACACTACAGTTGTAATATAGAAACAGAAATAGGTTGCAAACTTAGTAAGGATGAACGAAGTGTACCCTATTGAGCACAATGAGTTTTATATCAGAAAGAATGGACATTATATTATCTTGCTTATCATGTTTTATGAATATCATATCTATGGAAAAAAAACAATCCTTCAGAGAGATTTTTGTAGAAAACCAAATACTACTTCTGGTAGTACTGTAGAACTGCAGTTCTAACACATCTGGCAGCACGAAGGAGGTAAGGCTTTGCCTTAATGACTATATTTAACTGCATTCTTGAGTAACAACTTTTGTAATATTATTGAAAAAGGAACTTAAATAATAACGTTTGCCTCTGATAAGAACAGATGGTGTCTGTCTCCTTGAAGCAGGTAAAATGTTTCTGTTAAACCGGGGTCCCCCATCCCTAGTCCATGGACCGGCACCGGGCTGTGCAAACAGATGAAGCCCCATCCGTTGGATGCAGGCAGGATGCAAAACCACGCCTTCTCTGGTCCACAGAAAAACCTCTCTCCACGGAACCAGTACCTGGTGGCCAAAAGGTTGGGGGCCACTGTGTTGAACTGTTTCAGGATAATCAGAACTGATGCTCATAAACTGGGTTCCAGTATATTTGTAATAATTTTATGGGAATAACCTATAGTTAGTTATAAACTATAAGGGTAGCAAGCCAGATCAAGGAGACTGATAGATATGTATTTCTGAAGATCTGTAAGCAAAAGTATAATCTATGTAAGTTTATAAACATGGCATGCAACACTGAATCCTTTCCCCTTTTAAGGAGATTTATGAGAACATAATCTATTTTTGTGATTCTCTGATGGAACTTAACAGTTGATTTTAAAGACAAGTAATCATGCATTTAATAGTATCTCTCTTGCTGTTTTAACTAATCTAAATTCCCTTAATGTTGTTCCTTGAAGCAGGAAATCACAGGAATCTTGCTGAGATTAGTTTTGTAATGGCTCAGCTACAATAAGCATTGCTGTGATCAATTCTGCAATCGTTTTGAAGGAAGCCTCTTTTTTGGCGTGTACTTTCTTGAAATGACAAAAAAAAAGTGCAGTGTAGCAAGGATAAAAAAAAAAAAAGCTTGAAAAATCCATTCTCCTGCTGAGCCAGCTGATTGCAAAGGCACATAGCAACTGAGGTCAGTGCATGCTAGGACTAGAAAATTGAGATCTTTGTTTTATGTGTGTTTTGGGCCAATGCCATTGTGTTAAACTTATTGAATAATAGGCATCCACTAGAAACATGTATTTTTCTAGCATTCTTAACGTGGTACTTCTGCTGTTTTTGCCAAAGAAATAAATTCTGTAAGATGTATGTAAAGATGTCTGTAATTCTGTAAACTGTCTTACAGCGTGCAATGGTCTTTCAGCCAATCATTGAAAATATCACTAAAACTTTAAAACTCTTCTCCATCCAGCAGTGCAGTAGCTTGAATTTTGAGACAAGTAATAAAGGTTACAATACTCAAACAGTACAGAGAGATAGAAAAATGTATGTGTGTGTAAATACCAGTTCCAGAAGCAACATGGATCCATTGAATTTTTTGTAAAAGTACCCAAAGACTGATATGCAAGCCTTTAAGATAACCTTTCCACCTGGTTGAAGATGGTGGCCACAGTAATGTAACATATCTGAAGTGATTGGTTTGGAAAACTAGCTTAAATGTTACTAAACTTCACACAGCTTGTAGTTGTTGAAGGCAGCCTCATTTGTTGTTTATCTATCTTATTTATTTCTATTTCAGCTCTAATATCGGAAGTGGAACATAAGTTGCTGTATTATCCCAGGTTAAAACTAGTTGGTTCAACCTTGTGTCTATTGACCAACAATATTTTTACAGAACTCCAGATGGGAATCTTTCCCAGTCTTACATGAAGTCACCAAGGGCAGTACTTGAGACCCTAGAGTGGAAATATTTGAAATAAAGCATTTTGCAAGATAATTTGGAAAGGAATTAAACATATGACTTGCATATCTCCTCTTAAAATTTCACTTTTTGAGTATGAATATGTCTCATTCATTTATTAACAAGTGTATATTTATTACCATTGCTTCTATTTTGTCTTATATCATTTTAGGAATCTTGTCCGAATACAAGAATCTTGCATATTTTATAAAATGTAGCATGGGCTCTCTTATTTTTTGTATTTAATGATGTTGCCTGACTAGGCTTAGACACTGTGAAAACAATGCAATTATTATTAATGTATATTTTAACAATCAAAACTAGATAAGTGGATGTTGCTTGTTCTACATGGGTCTCTCCAGGACAGAGCAGTAAGAAAATAAAGGATCAAAGTAATATCTAGAAATTGCTGTAGAGATATATGCATGTGCTCATTGTGATTTCTTTTCCCTTGCCCTATTGTAAAATTAGCATTTAGAATATTAGATAATAGCTTGGATTTTTTAAAAAAGAAAAAGTACTACCTGCTGCAATAACTAAATGTTTTTTGTCTTCATTGTGAAAGTTTATTTCATAATTATTTATTCTTTCATTGCCACTTTTATGCCAATTTTAGCAGATAGATATTAATTTTTCAGAAGTGAATTTGGAAATCTGGAAAACATTCAGTCTGTAGTTTCCTTTTGCAACATAATTATCCCCCTGGGAGATGATCTAAGCATTCTGCTAAGATTAAACTCTGACAAAAGTATGATTGAAGATTATGGTAGATATATTATTGCAGTAGCTGCAAGTATTTTCCAGTACCGACAGCAAAAAAAAGAAACATGGCATTTTTGTATTTAAATCAAATTAATAGTCATAAATATGTCAGGTCATTCTGGATAGCCATTTAAAACTTTCTCAAAGTCTACTTCATGAGAATGTAGAGAAGAGAAGTGTGGCCTTAGACTTTGTCAATATACTTGGTTTATTGTAGGTCACCTCTTAGTAGAAGAGGGTTTAAAAACTATATGAAAGAATGTGCCAGATGACATGCCAGACTCAAAGTTCTGGGGCACAAACAGGAGATATTGGACCTTGCCTGGGTAATATTGTAATATTGTGTTTCTCAATGTCAGCAACTTTAAAATGTATTGACTGCAACTAGCTGGCTGGAGGATTCTGAGAATTGACGTCCATACATCTTAAAGTCACCGAGGTTGAGAAACACTGCATAATACATAAAAAGAAGAGCAAATATTGTTGTCAAAATCTGACACCATACCAGCATTTGCTATCATGATCAATGATAAATAACAAATGTTTTCTGATTATTTTGCAAAATATGTTAAAATATAGGCATGTCTCATTTACGAATCTGAACCAGTAAAGGGTACTATATGCAGTTCATAAAATTTAATAAGCTGGAAGTTCTGTCTAGATTAATTAGGTTTCTCTGGGATAGGTTAATTATCTTGTTTCCTCTGAAATCACTGAGAGGAGAGCATCAACATATCTGAATCAAGTTCAGTAATCAAAGCCGTACACATAAAATGATCATTAGCAAATTTTAAGTTTATCTCAAATTGACCAGCAGTGCCTTCTTTCAGCTGACGTGTACCTGTTTCTGTACTATTTTTTCCTATTCTAATGTAGCAATACTAATAACATAACTCATTACTTTATCATCATATTTGATTTAGAAGTTATAGATTAATGGATCAGCATGACTCGGTCATTTAGATCTTTTTTTTAAGGTAGCACTGTAGCACCATCTTGTGAAAGCTTTATACTTAAAAGTTACAATTGAAAGAGCTTAATGCACATAATGATTAAGCAAATTTGTACTGCATAATCTTGCCTGTTTATGCAGAAGCAAGTAACTAGTTCAATATATTTTCAAAATGTGTTTTTAGTTGTGTTGTGAACATCTCTTTCTCAAGATTTAGGACCTTTGCAATCCAGTCAATCACTTTCTTAAAGTTAATCTACTTTAAACAAGTAACAATTTGTCAATTCTGTGTTAGAATGAAAAAGAAACAACAACAACAACAACAACAACAACAAGATTAACTTGGCCAATTTAGCTTTTTTGCACCATTTCAAACGCATTTGGATCCTTTAAGAAAATAAAGTTAAGGAAGACAAATGTGATATCCTGACAAAGAATTTCTCTATTTCTTGCTGTTCTATGCAGCTTCTATGCAACTCCTATGCAGTTTCCATAGGCATTTTAGGTTTCTAGATTGTGAAATTAGTTGTTCCTGGTAAAATATGACACAGCTAAATTTGTACAAAGCTTACCTACTTTCTTTTCCCCCCCAGAAAACTCCAAGTTCAATCCTACAATTGTGACAGCCATATATCCCTTTCAAGGACAGCAGCCAGGAGATTTGACTTTTAACGCTGGAGACAAAATCAAGGTCACAACAAAAACGGATTCCCAATTTGATTGGTGGGAAGGAAGTTTACACGGCAGGACTGGCATTTTTCCTGCTAATTATGTAACACTAAACTAAAGTATTTACTTAAAAATGGCCTTATACTTTTGATTGGTAACCTTTTCTTAAGTAAACATAAGACTGATCATTTTATACTTTTTTGATTCAGTTGAATGTGGGCTCCTGTAGGAAAGATCCATTAAAGCACTCTTTTCATGGTCTTAACTTCCACTGCAACCCTATATTTTACAGAAAGGAGATTGTAGAGAACAGAAAAGTCACATACTGTATGTCTTCTATAGTCAGTTTTCCATTCTAAAGCTAGATATTACGTTGGAGAGAGATATGGAAACACTGTTGGATTCCTGGAATTCCCCTATTCTGTTTCATGCTACTGTTGGCAGAGGAAATAAGGCTGCTACTGAGATCCATAAGGGCTCTTCTATTTATGTGGATCAGGCTTGTTTTACGGGATCACTGTACCATATTTTCCAAGCTTTTTTAGAAAATAAATTCAAAAATAATATTTTTCATAAATTTTAATATCTTTCTATAATGAACAAAGCATATTACTAATTGGAATGAACTGCATGACAGGTGCTGCATTTAATATATTGTGTGTTTAATATGGTCTCATTACTAATTCAAAATACAACCTTAAATTATTTTTGCCAAGGGTCTTCTGTATTTCTTCTGAACAAAAGAATGTTTTCATATTATGTACTGTGTTTAAGCATGTAAATGTTATTCCTTTGGATTTGGTTTAAATTGCTGTTTGTATTTCTCATATCTAAGCTAATAAATCATGATGAGTAAAAGAAGAATCAAACCATCTTATATTGTTATATGTAGTGACAAACATTTGCACTGATCTTGATCCACGTGCCTTTCTCTGAGCATTTCCTGTAAAAACTCACAGTTTCTTTGCTAAGCTCCAAGACACATTTTTTAGTTGTTCTTCATGATGTGTAGGCCAAGCTTCATTATTTGGTTTATGTAAAAATGTGTTGTCTGTTTTTAATTAACATACAAAGCAAGAATGCAAAACTGACGAAGAGCATAGAAAATTATGTACTCTAATTCAAAGCCATAAAACAGGAGACAAAATAGCAGCAAAACCATTGCAGGCAAGAGGAACACAACAGCATAGTTTCAGCTGAAGTCATGCGTGAATAAGAAGTCTTCTGTACAACTTGTAAGACCTGGGAAGGGAAATGGAGGTCAGAATTTCAACAGTCATGACCAATGCCTTGAGAATACTTTCTATCCACTCGCTACTTGCCAGACGTGTCTCCCTCAAGATGGCATTTTCTCTAGAGATGAAGGAATGCATGGTCAATTATATAAGAGAGAAGGTGATCCATCAGCATCCAGGTCCTAAGATATGCAAACTTTCTCAGTTCAAGCACTGAGTAATAATTCTGGCACCCAGTGCAGCTCTTTGACTGCATGCAGTTAGGATTATATCTCCTTTAATGCACAAGCTGCAACTACCATATAAACCTTATTGCAAGAGTCCAAGCTTAAGCCTACCAATGTCATTGTGGGCTGATTATACAAGGATGGTTAGAGATTGAAAAAAAGCATTTCCTTTGAAAAAGCATTCCTTGTACCTTCACTAGTAGCATTAACACTGTAAGCACAGAATAAATGACCATTCTTTTAGAAAAATGAGTTCCACTCAACGAAAGTAATTTTCCTGATATGAGGAGTGTCTCTTAATTTGTCAGGCTTCAGCTTCAACTTTTACTGTCCCATGTTTTACCAGTCCACCACAATCACCAGTTTCCTCTCTTTGTGTCATTGCGGTACAAACAACAGTTCATACCAATGTCTCTTAATCGTTGTTCTAAAGCAATATAAACCACATAGAAGATAAATCAGAACCCCAAAAAGCCCAACTCATTTATGCTTTGTATTTCCGTGCACAGGAGAATGGAAGCAGAGAATGCAGGTCTCATGGCTTGCCGTGCCCAGGAAGAGGAGTTCAAAATTATAAAAATTGAGTGAATTTAAACAATGTGCAGGGGGAAATGCAGTATATAAGTGTAAAGGTTAAGCTTGTGTGTATGTAATTGTGTATCTGTGTGCGTGCTCATTTGTACATAATATTCCTTCAGGTTCAAAGTGGGGGAGGTATAGGTATAATTTTTCTATTGCCTGTTATCCTTGTAACATTCTTATAATGGCTACAAAATTGGAGTTAACAATTTCTGATTGGGATCAAGAAGTACTTAGTCCCAAATACTGAAAATCGATGCTCCTTAATTGACTGATTGCCATGTCAATCTCCTGTGCACATTCTTCAGTACCAGTTTATTTAGAAAACTAAATGCAGTTCATTCTGGAAATGGAGTCTTGTTTCACATTGCTTCTTACTCTCATTGGCAGATTCTTTGTGTATTAAAGCACCTAATCTGTTTCCTTCCTTCAAGATTTTTAAAACTAACCCCCTACCCTGAGTTATAAACCAAAGCCATCATCCTGGCTTTAATTGGTTGCTTGTCATCCATCATATTCTGACAAATACATATGCAAAAAAGAACTCAACAAATGTGTTGTGGGTCACTTAAGTGTTGTGGGTCACTTACTTTGTATATGGGCTTTTAATTAACGTCAACTCTTGGGCCAGCAAATGTCCATGTAGCACCACTAGACATGTTGCATTGAGTTGTAAACAGAATGTAGTGAATTTAACTGATGTTTCTCTTGGTTTTGGATTAATTAACAACAACAACCCCCCTACACATCTCAAAAGTAATGAATTCATTTTGGCAGTAAACAGGTTGCATCAGGTATGTTGTGTAGCTGGCCCTTCATTAATTATATTTCTAAGCTTCTCCTGTTCAGAATATTTCATCTGCCAACATACTGTACTTTGGTTCATCAATCTAGCTTTTTAATTCCCAGCATATAGTATGGTTATGAAAAAATGCTTGTTTTAGCTGATATCCTTTCATTTTCAAGCTAGGTTGCCATTTTAACGATGTTGTATAAATTAAAATAATTAACTTAATACACTGCAGTGTTTATCTTAAAATTCTTTTGTATTTTTCTTGCTTTAATATACAGAAAAGAGAGAGAAAAGTGTGTGTGTGTATCACATATACAGAGAAAATCATTCAGCACAAGACTTCATTCAACCTTGACCACACAGAATAGTATTGATCAGTTTTTCCATTGCAGCGCTAGAGATCCAGTTCATACCAAAAAGCAAATACATACTGGTGATTCAGGACTGCAAATTTGGTGCCAGTCTTTTCAGTGTTGAAGAGCAATTCTTGCTGCCACCATGCTTGATAAATCATTGATATCTGATACAATTCCAAGTTTGGGGTATAAAATTCAAGAATACATTCAGATGTTTAAAATGCATTTATCAAAATATTAAAGCAAATAATAGGGCAAGCCTATATCATGACAAAGTATCACCTAACCTACTTTACACATCTAACATGGTGAGAATGAGAGCTAATCCTTTTTAAATATGCCAATAAACAAAAGATGTTAATTACTTAGTCAGATCTTAAAGTCACAAAAACCTAATAGTCTTTAAGAACCATAGCTATTGGTTGATTTGTCAATATTTTATTTATTAGATTTATATGTCACTTTCTGTTCAGAGGCTAAAACAGTATACTATTCAAAGTATACTGTACATGTATACTGGATGAAATAAGTGAGCAGATTTAGTTTTCAAAGTTTTTTTCTGTTTAGGAAAAGATCTTTCCAAGTCACATTAAACACAGTTTAGGGTTCATCTTCCAAATTAATTATATTTTTTCACTGAAATTGGCAAAAAGAAAAACTTTTGTTGATTATTGGTCCAAAAGAAGTAAGGGTTAGGCATTGCAAACTGCACCAGCTGTAAAATTTGGAATTTACCTTAAACAATTTGGAGCATTTAACCTTTTCAAAATTTTGTAGCTAAAATTTTGAGACATATTATTGTTATTTATTTGGTTGGTTGGTTTTTTGTATTTATTGCCCATCTTATCATGGAGCTACTCTGGACAGTTTACAACAATAAAATTGCTTAAATACAATTAAACTTTTTTTTTAAGTTACAGTACCTGTTAATAGATTCATTCCATTCCAATGCTTAAATAATTATATTAAGTAATGTTTTCCTATTGTCAAGCACAAGAAGCAATAACAGAAATAGAGCTCAAAGCACTAGAAATTTATTTTATGCTACCTATACACAAGAATCTGATCTACTAACAGTCAAGCCAAGTTGGCATTAGATAAGAGGCAGTGGAATTCATGGTTCGACTTAGATCTCTTGTGGAAACGTAATGATTCCAAATTGATGATACATTTGACCCCTCCTTCGGCCTCCACTTAAGCATCTCCTACACCTATTTGCTACTAACCCAATTCAGAATGTGGATTAGAATTTTAAAGCCTTAACTGGCTAAAACAATGTTTCTCTGCCTTATCAACTTTAAGATGTCTGGGACTTCAACTCCCAGAATTCCCCAGAAAGTCCACCCTTATTTTAATTTTCATCTTTTATACTTTTATTGTATTGTAAAATTCTTAATTTTGTAAAAAATGTATGCATTTATATATAAAAAAGGGCCTTCTCACTGGTACCCTAAGTGGATATCTTGAACAATTTTACTGATTGTATTGTCTTTATGGCGTCAAATTTGAATGTTCCTTTTTGGCAAAAGGCATTTTAAATATTTCTAAAGGAGTATTTTATTTGTTTCTACTTAAAACATTTTCTTTGCAACCCCGTTATTATCTTATATTTGTTTCTTAATAAACCATTCCACAAGTGTGTTTTTTCCCCCTTAGTGTGCAAAAGAAGAACTCTTTAACAAGCTGTCTTGGCCTCTACGGGAACAAAATATTTAATACAAGCCTCAAGAGTGTGATATTAATAGTGCTTGCTTTGACAACCTGACATACACTCGTTATTGATTAGACTCCTGGTAGATTGTGCTAACTGAAATGCTGTATTTAAGTAGCATCTGTGGGCTAGCCAGATGCAAAAGCTGAAACACTATCTAAACACAGTTGACTTTGAAAGTAAATAATCTGGTGGGTGGCCCTCACAACTGTCAGCACTCATTATTCCTTGCAACATAAACAGAGCTGTCAAACACAATTTGTCACAACATTCAATACTAGGCTTTCTTTGCAGGTAGGAAGGTTTCTGCAGTTATGTAGGTTGTGCATCTTTCTTTCTCCTTTAATGCAATGCTCCTTCAGTGAAAATGTAGTTAAGAATAGCCACTTAGTTGAAAAAGCTCTGCTTACATTACAAGCTGCTTTTAATTATATAAGTTATAATTTGCTTTAACAATACTGTTTGTTACATGGGCAGCAGCAGACATATTATAAATCACATTTTACAATCTCAGTTAATACAGCATGATATTAATGTATGGATTCAGCTTTTTGACTCTCAGTGGCAATAAATAAGTTTACTATTTAATTAGTATTCCATGCTATAAGTAATTGTTTTTATTTAAGCAAATAATTTATCCCACAAATTATAGGAGCATATCCTGGACCTGTAAAGCCATGCGTAATACTCTACCTTAATAAGAAAATACAACTTTCATTGCAGAATGACTATGAGAATGTCTGTGAGATGTCTATATGTCTTTTATACTAAGAATATGCTGTATTCTTAACTTTCTTCACTTGCCATAACAAGATACAAGATGCTCATCTTAGCATGCTTCTAAAACCAATTAAAACTGTGATAAATCAGATACTAAAATTCACCTAGCCTGGGATATCAAACTGGCAGCCTGCAGGCCGGATGCGTCACACACAGGCCATGCCCATGCCCACAAAGGGAAAAATATGACACGTCACGTGATGTCAACGTGATACCACAAGTTTGACATCCATGGGGCCTAGCCCAATGTTCTCAGCCTCAGCAACTTTAAGACAACTTTCAGCGTTGCTGGCTAGGGAATTGAGGGAGTTGAAGTCCACCCAACCTGAAGTTGCTGAGGTTGAGACACACTGGCCTAGCCCATGACATTCAGTGGCAGATTCTTTTGTAAAGCTGAGTATCCAAATCTTCATTGTTCCCTATTCCTCAAGCTGTTCCTCAGAGCATAAAGGAGACAAGGAGGCGGAGACGCCACCTTAGCATAGATTGAGAGAGAAATAGGAGGAGGGGAGGCAAGAAGAGGATGACCAATGTAGAAAATTCAAAAAGGACAGTAGAAGTTGTCAAAAGGTACTACATGAAAAAATTGTCTGCCATTATAAATCTCTGTTAGCTTGCTTTGTCATATGGCTATGCCTCTTCGGAGGTCCAAGGAAATACCATACCAGCCCTATGTAAAGCCTAACAAAAAATAAGGAGTACAATGAAAAAACAGGAAATGTTGGTGGCCTTTGCTTATCATTATAATTAAAGGGTAATTTTGGCCATAGTAGTTAAGGCTTTTTGTAAGATGAGCCATCACTTTCCAGGCTGGCTCAGGAATTCTGGGAGTTGAAGTCCACAAGTCATAAAAGGGCAATAGTTCCCCACCTTTCCTCCAGATTATGAGAATGACAGGACACACTTTAGTTGCTCCTCCAATACGTGACAAAAATCCAAAATTCACTGTCCTGCATTAAAACATGATCTCTTCCTCCATTACTGCTTTGTTTGCTTTTTAAATTTTTTTGATAAGCACAAGTGTCTTTTTTCAATTGGTGCAAGACTTAATGATGATATAAAGCATGGAATTAGGAATTTCAAGTGCATTAATTATGCTTCCTCTCATATTTACTGCAGAGATGTTCTGATGAGTAATTGTCCCTTCATCCCACTGATGCATATCTTTCACTTGGCAAGGGGATATTAACTAGAAAGTGATTACTGATCCCAGGGAAAATGATCACTTGCCTTACAAAAAGCCTCAACTATACCTTTCCTCTTATATCATGCAGTATTAGTTGTGTATGACTGTTTTGAGACTGTGGAGATTCTCTATCTTCTAGATTATGGTTGTCCCAAAGATGCTTTTCCAAAGACAACTGGCCTTTCTTGGTTTTTTCCCTTGAAAAAGTTTCGCTACTCATCCAAGAAGCTTCTTCAGAAGTTCTTCAAAATTGAAGAAGCTTCTTGGATGAGAAGCGAAATGTTTTCAAGGAAAGACCCAAGAAAGTCCAGTTGCCTTTGGAAAAACATCTTTGGAACAGTTCTGGATTACATATTTTTATTCACTATAATGACTGCTGTTTTAAGTACTGCAGTCATTATAGAGCCTAGAATTCACCATATGCTCAGCATATCCATTTTGTAAACTGTATCAACATACCAGGTTTTATAAAATTCTCATCTCTGGTTATCAATGAAATCAAAGAAAGTAGAAGATACTTCATTTCTCAAAGCATGCATTCTCCATATGCATTTTGCAATTTTATTCCTACTCATCACGCCTCACTTAGGAGATGCAAACAGAGAAACCCACTAGAAAAATCTAGAGTTCCTTATGTGCCTTATCAAGATTGCAAGCATCAGTTTCACCAAATATCTCAGTATTATTACATTCCCACAAAAAATAGGAGAATTGGCAGTTCTTGCAAACCCCAGCTGCCCAAAACACCCATAATTCTCAAAGCAACCTCATGGCCTTGTTTTCTTTTCATAATTAAATATATTTTATTAAAAAGAAACAACGTGGGAATGGAAAAATGTTCTTTTTTCAAATAATAACTGTGGGAAACTAAGATGGGAAATAAGCAGTGGAGAACTTTGGTGCAATAATACTAAATTCTATGAAGGCACAATAATTTATATATTCCTTTTTATTTATAGGGACATCCTTTGGATGGGCATTTAGGTACCCTGTGCTAAAAAAAGAGAGAGAAAATAAATAAATAAACAAACAGCTTTCCAAAATAGAATCTTTAAAGTCTACCTCAGGTCACTCAGTAAAGCTGGAAACTGCCCTTGGTTTTCAAGCTTATTTAAACTGATCATTAATTGTTTACAGATACAGATGGATTTGATCTGTCAATCTGGGTTGAATTAGCCTATAGAATTACCTTCGATTCTATCTGCATTGCAGATGATGTGATGCAGCTTTTCCTAACTTGTTGTCCTCAAGTGGTGCAGGGCTACAAGTCCTATACTCTCTAATCGAGGGGCCACTGATTCCCAGTAGTGGAATTCTGCCAGAGAGCAAAATGTTTGGGAGAAACAATTTTTTTGCATTAATTTAGCAGTTTTTAGATGCCATTTAATTCCCCTTCCTGTAAAAGATAAGTTGTTCCAAAACGAATTTTCAATATTGGCATTATTAGAATCATGCCAAGGGTCTGCTTAAGCCAAACCTCTTAAGTCCAGGTGTTCTCCAAATATATTAGGCTTCATCTTAGAGAATTCTGGTCCCCATAACTTTATTTGGGAGTTGAAATCTAACATATCTAAAATATACTAGGTTAGAAAAGGTTGATTTAATCAATTACCCATTGAAAGTGGGCATTCCAGAAGAAGCTGCTGGATATTGCAAACCCAGGACCAGAATAACTGCAGTAGAAGATTCCCATTCTCATCACATCATTAGTTGCTTCTCTTGAGTTTCTGTGTATTTAGCATCTAAGACAAATATCAGCTGTTGGTTCAATGGAACAAAACATACATTTTGCAGCATGTGGTAACTAAATCCAATACCAACAATGTTTTGGATGCCATCCAGATTCCTATAAAGTGATTACTGTTTTTACCCCAGCATAACCCCCAGTGAACACAAAAGGATATCCTTGCTTATTGTCAAGGTTATCTGACATCAGTCTGCTTTGGATGATATTACACATGGAAGTTCCATAGATTTAGGAGAGGGAAGCCCTAGGCCAGGGTGACATTTATCTAGTTTTTTAAAAATGACAGAGGTTTATTCAGATATTGTGAATAAATGTCAACTATTTAGCTGGATTAATATTACATCAAGAATGATACAAATGATAAAAACTTTCTCCCTCAATTCTGCTGCTGCTGCTGGCCTGAGAATGAATGTCGGTTGACTGAGTTGTTCTACATAGGATTGCTCTATAAAATGACAGCATCCAATGCCACAATGCCATGGAATAGAGTTAGTGATAGAGGCGCTAGTCCTGAATTAAAAGAACCATTTTTAAAAAATAATCATTTTGGTGCTTATGTTTCTAAACATTTGCAGAAAGAAGAAGAGAGAGACAATTCGTCTTTGAGCAAACTATTTTGCACATTCACGCAACAGTTTTCTTTCACAAAAGGAATGTTTTCTTGTTTGGAGTAGGATGGTGTAAATCAGTTTTCCTGAGTCTCAATTTACTTGTCTATAGTAGCCAAGGCTAATCTTGGTGATGGGCAACACCCTGTAAATGCTTTGTCAAATTGTCCACGTGATACACATAAGGCAGCACATCTTCAGTTTCTGATGTTTCCATTCCATTCTGAATTCATAGTGAATGATGCCCTGACATTTCTCATTTCTTTCCTGCAAATGGGTTCCTAGTTTTCTTTTTTTTTAAAAGTTTTTTATTTTTTGACAAATATTTAATACATCAATTATCTCTTCCCTGTGACATCTCGGTGTTATCTTCCAAAGTTTCTTTCTTCTTCTGTATATGTGTTATTTCTTCTATCTTGATCCTTGTCCAATCCATGATATCAATTCATCGCTAACATAATATTCTATTCATCACATATTTATGCAGTAATGAATTACTGGATAAATTATGAAGTAATTATGAAGTAATAAATTTTTTTTAGCTTGTGCAGAAATGAATAGATTAACTTTGATGATTAAGGATAGAGAAGACTTAGAATATTTTAAAATATGGAATTATTTTTATCACTGGTTTTCTACCTTATTTTCATGATGCTTGAAAATCTATTTCAAATGTCAAAAGTGCAGATACGTTATTGGTACAGCCGATAAGGCTGTTTTGTGTTATACACTTTTTGATGGCTCTTCAACTGCTTACAGTTTTACTATTATGACATAACAATTGTCAGGATCAGAATCATATGTTATGTTGCAATTCAGAAGACTTATTGCTCAAGCCTATACAAAAGAATTTAGTCAACTAAAGTTCAATACTAAATTGACACCAAATAAGGGTCAACAGATGGCTCAGTGGCTAAGATGCTGACCTTGTCGAACGAAAGGTTGGTAGTTCAGCGGATCAAATCCCTAGTGCCGCATAACAGGGTGAGCTCCCGTTACTTGTCCCAGCTTCTGCCAACCTAGCAGTTCGAAAGCACATAAAAAACACAAGTAGAAAAATATGGACCACCTTTCGTGAGAAAGTAACAGTGTTCCATGCACCCTTGGGGTTTAGTCATGCCAGCTACATGATCATGGAGACATCTTCAGACAGCTCTGGCTCTTCAGCTTTGAAACGGAGATGAGCATCACCCCTAGTATCAGGAACAACTAGCACATATGTGCGAGGGGAACCTTTACCTGTACCTTAAGGTTTAACAAAATTCAAGAAGGTTGGAGTGTTTATGTCAACATACAGACTCTAAACTGATGACATGCTTAACTCCATTCCAGATCTGCTTCCTCTTCTCCTACAGCAATACTACATGGACATCAGAGATGGGTTTCAGCAGGTTCTGACCAGTTCTGGAGAACCAGTAGCGGAAATTTTGAGTAGTTTGGAGAATCAGTAGTAAAAATTCTGACTGGCCCCACCCCTATCTATTCTCTGCCTCCCGAGTCCCAGCTGTTCGGGAGGAAATGGGGATTTTGCAGTAACCTTCCCCTGCCACGCCCATCAAGCCATGTCCACAGAACCAGTAGTAAAAAATTTTGAATTCCATAGGAGAGACGGGACATTCACAACCACATTTTGACACCCACATGACTAACTGAAGTTTAATCAGACTTCATTCCACTCAGTTTTGAAAGAAATGTTGTCAAGTAAACTTTGGATATCAAACTGGATGAGATGCACCACTTTATATAGTATGGGATAACAAGCAACCATATTCTCATGAAACAAAATAGGAGGCCTGAACCAAGTAGGCATGCTCTATGTTGGCATTTTACATTGTGTGTTGGATGGAATGTGTTGTGTTTCAAATTAGCACTGAGGCCAGTTTGTTTGGACTAATCACTTGACTTCTTGCCAAGTCACAGGAATCTACAAGTGGGAGAGAAGTGGTCAGAGGAGCAGGTTAGGTAAAGCAGCAACAGCCTGCATTATTGAGATCCCTCAATTGCATGTCCTTCAAATAAAAACACCAAGTTTTGCAAAATCTAAATTTAGGAAGAAAGTATAACTGATTTCTATACTCACTCCAAAAGTAAACCTCAAGTACCCAACTGTTATTCAACAGGAACACTAATTTCTACACTGGGTTTTTTTTTCCACCTAATTTCCATAGAATTACTTACTTTCTGCAGTCGAAGCACATGGTGTCATGAAACACACTAGATTTATAGAATAAAATGTGAATTATAGTGCTCTTGAAATTGCCATCTTTATTAGCTAGCTGGGTCTATATAAATCCAAGAAACTTTATGAGCACTTACAGCCTATATTACCATGGCACATGAGGTAAAACAACATAACTATTTGTTTCTCTAGTATTCTTTATATATTTTCCCCTCTTACTGACATTTTCAGGAAACTTGATCCCCTGTAAATAGTCTGAACCTATTTCATATTCTTTGCACTGATTGTATAACTTACTGTCCTTTTAAATATAAATTTACTTGTCTTTGGTGTGATCATATAGGAAATTCTACTCAAGCAAGGGGCAAGACCTTTAGAATTAAATGAATTCCAGTTCTTATTTGGTTGGCAGTCAGCCATGTGAAATGTTGCTGGTTCTGTGTGATGCGACCTCTAAATTGATATGTCAATAAGTGATAGTTTATGATGGGAACATTTTCCCATTGTAAGACGTTCTGTAAAGGGGCAAGGACTACAGTTCAGTCTTTTTTGCTGGGATTCTGTTTAGCTTTTTTAATATTAGCCACAGTCAATGAGATGCTGCCATCTAGCTGGGTGTGTGAACACATTGGAACATTAGAGGCTTTGGCTTCTTTTACATAAAGTGACTATATTAAACTCTTAATTAACTGGACTGTAGATGCAATGGATAAAAGTTGTTTACCATTCTATGTATGAGTAAAAGCTACCATTACAGAAAGTCCTTGGGGCTCTGGGCTTGATTTGTTTCCTTGCAGATATTTCATTATCTGACTAGGTAATGTCATCAGAGTTAGTGAGTTTAAGGTTTGCTCTCTGTTTCTATGCAGTGGCTTGCCCTACCAATGTCAGTTTCCTCGATTTCTTGACAAGCATTGGCAGGCAAGCTACTATATTTCAATGGGGAGCGAACCTCCACAGTCAGTAGCCCTGATGATGTTACCTTGTCAGTTAATGAAAAGTCTACAAGCAAGCAATCCTGCTCAGAGAGCACTAAGGATTCCACAGTTCCACTTGAGGTATATATGTTCTCTTCTATCATTACTTCCATTACTACATCCTTTTAATTTCATTTACTTTCTTTTCCAGTATGTGTAGCCCACTCTGAAAGAGCCTAATGCTGGGAAAGATTGAGGGCAAAAGACGAAGGGGACGACAGAGAATGAGGTGGCTGGATGGAGTCACTGAAGCAGTTGGTGTGAGCTTAAATGGACTCCAGAGGATGGTAGAGAACAGGAAGGCCTGGAGGAACGTTGTCCATGGGGTCACGAAGGGTTGGATACAATTTTGCAACTAACAATAACAAGCCCGCTCTGATCCAAGTAGATTTTGGGTGGGGTCCAACAAAGCCAAGGTAAATCCAAGACATCAAAAATCAGATTCAAAGAATAAAAGGACATGTCCCCCCCCCCCCCAATTAGTCTGTTAAACTCATGGTTTGCTGGGCTTTATAAGCAGGTAAGAGAGTTTGGGGAAAAGAGGCTTATGTTTGCATGTGTCTCGGCATTAAATAGATTTTCTTTCCTCAAGGGTTACAATAGGTTACATTGCATTATAATAGCCTGTGCTATTGAGGTTAATGTGTCTGTTCACCCTCTGAAAGCTAAAATGCCTCTCTGCTGTATGGATTTCATCCAGGGAGAAACTTGGCCTTCTATTTCTTAGGTTAGGAGAAACGTTATTAGAACTGATAAAAATAGGCTCAACTTTTGGAGGTTAACATAAGAAGAATGTTATAAACAAATAAATAACAGGGTGACTCCATAGTTGATTTATACTATGCAAACTTAAGTGACCTGGTTCAGGGAGGTATTTAGTCCATATTGGGTCTGGTTCCACATTCATCTATGGGATGGGGGAAAGGAGACAGAATACTGTATGTGCTCCAGGAGATGTCTTCAAAGTGCCAAGACTATAGCTCAACTACTCATAAAATGTTCAGAAACTCAGTAAGAAGTCCAAGGCTGGCTGGCAGAAATATTGCTGGGAACAGAAGTAGGGCCAACGGTTTTTTCATGGTACGCTTTTATGAGAAGCAAGCAAGGCACAGTAGAAAACTTTGAAAATCACGGGAAGAAAGTGATGACGGTATTAGTAGGAAGTTAGGGGAAGAAAAAATCTGGCTTAGGAGGCCACTTGTTTTTCATAAATGATTTTGGAGAACAAACCAGACCTTAGATAGTCCCTTGTCATCTCTTTTTATGGAGAACCTTGAAAAAAAATAGAAAATAGATATATTCTGAGATATATGAGAATATCATGTTGTTTTCTAGTTGGGGTGTTTCTTATGAAATCTTATCTCCTCATATGTAGAGGTTTTGAGGTTTTCAAATATCATCAATATTGTTGTCCATTTGGAAATCTTCATGTTTTCCCATGATTCTTTCAGGAGGCTTTTTAGCGCACACACACACACACAGACACACACACACACCTGTGTCATAAAACACCGGACTTAACTGTGAAAAGAAGAAAGTGTGAATTTTTGAAAAGAAGAAAGTGTGAATAATTGTTGTGGTAATACCAGGAGACAGTAGAACAGAAGTCGAAGAATTGGGATCACACAGCGTCAAGATCTGAAAATTGAAATGGAAAGTCAATGGAATAAACTGACTGGGAGTGATCTCAGCAGTTATTGACACACTGGGTGTCATACCAAAATCTTTTGGATGGAACTTAGAAAATTCGTGCATTGACAAAATTCCCATCTGTCAGTTGCAAAAGGACCACACCAGAGGTGGTATTCAGCAGGTTCTGACCAGTTCTGGAGAACCTGTAGTGGAAATTTTGAGTAGTTCGGAGAACCGGTAAATACCACCTCTGACTGGCCCCATCCCCATCTATTCTCTGCCTCCCGGGTCCCAGCTGATTGGGAGGAAATGGAGATTTTACAGTACCCTTCCCCTGCCATGCCCACCAAGCCACATCCACCAAGCCATGCCACTCCCACGAAGCCATGTCCACAGAACCAGTAGTAAAAAAATTTGAATTCCACGACTGGGCCACACCGCTTGGATCTGCAACATATACGATACCGATTCCGATGGGAGTTGGACTAGAATTCTATTCTATTCTATTCTATTCTATTCTATTCTATTCTATTCTATTCTATTCTATTCTATTCTATTGATACATCACAGTATCCTAGGTTCTTGGGACGAACTCAAGGCATATGAAAGTGAACACCAGCTAAAGTACTGGCAGCTGTGACTTCATATAAGCTTCTTGGGAAGGACTTGACCTGTGGATAAAAATGCCAAATTCAGCCCAAACATCTGGCTGACTGTGAAACCAACCATAATAACAACCATAACATCAACCCCATTAACCCTTGGGAGTCAATGTTGGCCATTTTGGGGAAGACCAATGCATAATACAAGCAGCTCTTTCAAAGAAAAGGAAGCTTTTCTCTTCTCCATATCTCTGTTTCCTGCTTCCTGAAAGTATCAGCCTCCCTATCTCCCCCCCCTTATACACATGATTAATTGTAAAAGCAACTTCACACAGATCAACAGACTTTGCTTTCAGATATAAACAAACAGTGTAAAAAAAAACCCACGTTAGATTTCTGAGTTATGAGTGGAAAGATTGAGGGGAAAAAACCCTAGTGATCAAGTTGTAAACACATTATAGCAGTTGGTTAAACAAAGATGTTTTATGCTTAAGACCTCCTCGCTTCTGAAGTGGCATAAAGGCAAACGTTTTGTGCTTCTTTTTGTTGATTGTGATAGCTTGGCACACTGGAGTTTTAATTGAAACACTCGTATATCTTTTTCGCCACAGTAATCGGTTCATCTTTGATTACTAGATGCTTTTAATAAACTGCCTCAGTTATAATCCTGTGTAAATGCAGTAGCACTGGACACTCTTGATGTCTGGGTTTGCTGTGTACACAGTTCTCCCCTGCAAAGAACTGTTATATATACCTCAACTTACAACAATTTGTTTAGTGACTGTTCGAAGTTACAATGGCACTGAAAATAGACTTATGACCAGTTTTCACACTTACAACCATTGCAGCATCCCCATGGCTATGTGATCAAAATTTGGATGCTTAGCAACTGGATTATACTTATGATGGTTGCAATCTCCTAGAGTCATGGGAAGACCTTCTGTGACCTTCTGACAAGCAAAGACAATGCTTGTCAGATTCATTTAACAACCGTGCTACTAACGGTTGTAAAGTGCTATTCACTTTACAACCGTGGCAAAGTGAGTGGCACTGTAAAATGGTGCAAAACTCACTTAACTCACTCATCTCATTTAGAAACAAAAATGTGGGGCTCAATTGTGGTCATAAGTCGAGGACCACTGTCAGGGTTCCAAGTAATAGATCCATTGCAAGCAAAATTCTGAGGCAGGTAGGTTCCTCAAACAATAGCTTTATTGGAAAATAAAGCATATCTGCTGAAAATCGACTCTGATGGGCCCCTCGGTTTTCACCTAATTAAAAGTGAAAGTTTTCCCCCCAATCCCAAAATTAGTCACATGGCCCAATCAAGCCAGCATCTGCTGGTCTGGAGACATCACTCCTCCTTCCTCTGGCCAGATGTGAGAACATCCTTGGTTCCCAAGAGAAAGTATTTTATTTTGACTACACAGCCCCAGCTATCTCTAATCCCCCTGTCCCCACCTATCCCTCTGCTCTAATGTGGCAGCACTGAAACCTCAAGAAGGCTTTGGGCAGGCCAGCTTTAGGGTTGACAACTACCTGTAAACTGGAGGGAATGGAGCCTAAAAAGGTGAAGTGATGGTCATGGACCTGGATACTTACGGGATCGCCTTCTGCCACTGATGGCCTCCCACCGACCAACACGCTCCCACAGAGAGGGACTCCTCAGGGTGCCGTCGGTTAAACAATGTAGACTGGCGACCCCCAGGGGCAGCACCAGCCCTCTGGAATGATCTGCCCCCGGGGATACGTATGATTCCCGATCTGAGTACCTTTCGCCGTGCCCTTAAGACTCTACTATTCCAACAGGCTGGACTGGCTTAATAAGAATTTGGATTGGGTGTTTTAATTTGTGGGTTTTTAACTGGGGGGCCAAAATGTTTAATTTGTTTTTAAATTGCTTTTAAATTTTGTATTTCATGTTGTTTTATTGTGGCCTGAGTGCTTCGGGAGAAGGGTGGTATAATAGATAGATAGATAGATAGATAGATAGATAGATAGATAGATAGATAGATAGATAGATAGATAGATAGATAGATAGATAGATAGATAGAAACTGTTCACCTGTGTGAACTGGTGAAAAAAACCCACTGTTTTCAGCAGTGTCCAAACTTCCCAGATTCTAACTTTCTCTCTCAGGTCTCAGATGCCGCAACATGTCTCTATATATTTCCTTTATGGATGAAACTGGCTTCATTTTCTCTAGCAACTGAGGAGATGAGTTTCCCTTGAAGTTTTAGCCCCCAACACTTTAAATTACACATTCCATTGGTTTGGCCAATGTCTCCAATTCCTAGATACGAGGCTGGTCTCGATCCACTCCACAACTGTCCTGGCTGGTAGTTCAGGCAACTCATCTGCCTTTGGGACCGCCCACTGCAAAGAAAATGGGGGGGAAAGCGGGATGCCATCTTTGTTTATTATGCTCCTAGGGCCTTGAATAAATTAGAACCAGGGGTGAAATGCTCCCAGTTCAGACCGGCTCGGGTGAGTAGGTAGCGATGGCAGCAGCAGGCAGTTCGGAGAACTGGTAGCAAAAATCCCTGCCTCTGCCCCTCACACCCAGCAGAGCCACGTGATCATCAGAGCCTTTTTTTTCTTTTAAATGGCTCTGACGATCCCAGCTGAGTTGCCTGCTAACCGCTAGCAAAAATCCCTCCCCCACTCCAGCTTGCTTACTTTAACTGCTGGTCGCAATGCCTGCCTTGCTTCGCTTGCTGTAATACCTGCAATCCATTGCATCAGCAAGCAACTGAATCTCCCTGCCTGCAATCAAGCTCATCGGTGAGCAGCTCTATCTGCCAACCTTACTGCCTGCCTTATGCCTTCTTATTGCAGGGGTCTCCAACCTTGACAACTTTAAGATTTGTGGACTTCAACTCCCAGCAAAGCTGGCTGAGGAATTCTGGGAGTTGAAGTCCACAAGTCTTAAAGTTGCCAAGGTTGGAGATCCCTGTTTTCTTTAGTGTTTCACTCTAACTACACAAACACACAAAATCTCACAAACCTGTATGTGGAATTTTGTGTGTGTAAAGTGTGAAAGTTGTTTTTGGGGGGCTTTTTGTGGCTGTGTGAGGTTCCTGCTTGTTGCAGGGCCCATTTTGGGTCTAGCACAGCTGCTTTTACATTGGGGGTGAGCCAGTTGTGTTGTGTTGTGTTTTGTAGGTTAAAAATGGGCAAAGAAGTGACATTGACTTGACCACATCTACCCAGTCTCCTTACCACCAAGCTCCGCCCACTAATTAAACCACACCCACAGAACCGGTAGCAAAAAATTTTAGATTTCACTCCTGATTAGAAATAAATTATGCTTAAATAGAAATTGAGTTCTTGACTGTAGTTTATGTACTAAAGAATTTCCATCAGAACATAAGTGGAAGAATTGTGATGGTACAAATGGTGTAGTGATACAGATGGTTTTCAAGGAGATGGAAACAATTTTTAGAAGGCTAATGGGTAATGCAGCAGTTCACATCCAGTTATATGTTGTTATCGTTCCAATGCTATCAGGTGGATTGAAAATAGAGTTCAGAAAAATGGTAGCAGATAGAATAGTTTGTGAAGGATGCTTGAACAGATGAGTCAAGTCTGGTGACGGTGTGGTAGATGTGTTTTTTTGGAGATAGATAAGAAAGCCTTGCCAAAAGGTTTTTGGGGGTAAAAAGGTACATCTTACACTCTGAAAAATACGGTAATTTAGTGAACAAGAAAGATTAGTAAAATGGTAGTCTTAATGTTAGTGTGATAAAAGCATTCATAAGGAAACTCTTCAGCTTTTTTGATAGGCATAGTAACCCATAAATTGCATTGCAAGAAGGAACATCTTTTGAGACCATCTTGATCTTCTCCAATCCCCATTATGGCAAAGATGGAATTTGGTTTCTTTCCCATCTGCCAATGTTTGATTCTGTTTCAGGATGCAGTGTCACCAATTTGTCCCTAGATGTCACTAAATACCACAAATGCTTTGCACATGAACTCATTACAGACTGATGTTAGGACCAGCATTCAGTGTCTTTTTCCCATTATCAGGATACCAATTGTCCTCCCTCCCTCTCTCTCATATGCAGATAAAAAATAATCACGCAATTTAAAATGTTACTAGAAAACATAGCAGTTTATACACCATTCTGGCCCAGTGCCCTGGATAGAAAATTTTGGGGTAACTGGACAGCTGGGCATTTTACTTCAAATAAAGTTTTCTTTAATTGAAGGATAAAAACCAAGGAAATCTTCAACTACCATTAATAATAGAGAGCTAGTTTGGTGTAATAATGAAGGTGCTGGCCGAGAAACCAGGAGAGTGGGAGTTCTAGTTCTGTCTTAGGCATGAAAGCCAGCTGAGCATCTTTGGGCCAGTCACACACTCAATTTAACCTACCTTACATGGTTGTTGTGGGAAAATAGGAGGAGGAAAGAGAATTAGGTATGTTGAATTACTTACGAAGTAATAAAGATGCGATAAAAATCTAATAAATAAATAAATTGTGCTTATGGTTTAGATTCATGGTCTTTTTCTAAGTTTGTAGACAGGATCAAGATATAGATCTAGTAGAGAATTTTGCTGACAAAAACAATGTAGCTTTGTTTTTCCAGTTGGTGCCTCTCCCTATACTTACTATAGTTGTAGAACAGGGATGTCAAACTCGCGGCCTGCGGACCGGATGTGTCACACGCTGGCCATGCCCACACCCAGTTTAGTGAAGGGGAAAAAGTCTTGATACATCATGTGGCGCCGTCATGATGACTCGAGTTTGACACCCCTGTTCTAGAAGATCCCCTGAACATCAATAGCAGTTACTCAGGAAGAAAAAAACTGGAAAGTCATCCCTTTACTTCTGGATATAATTTCAATCTAAAATAATCTGGTCTGTAAGAAAATTCAGTAACCTGTATTTTAGCAGTCACTGGAAGGGTATGATTCAATATTCAGGAATTATTCATCAGGCTCAGCCTGGTCTTTCATTATATGAATATATCCTGGTTTAGAAATTTGCTGAAAATGATATATTTTTGAGACCTTTAACATGGCTCTTTAAACAAAATCTTATATTTATTGTTTCATTTCTCTATTATGTGAACTCAAAAGTTCATTCTCCCTCAAAATGAGCCTTGGCTACATGGCAAGGCAGTTAATGCTCTGGGTTTTCTAAATGCTGGTGTGCAAATCCACCTCTGAAACAGAGATTCCAGAAAATAGTGTTCTCTAGAAAACCTGCAGTATTCAGGAAAGTCCAAAAAGCTGATGTCCATTTGTCCTATTTTCTTTAATTGTTGGGAATGTTAACTCCTCTCTGGAGGTACAGCTTACATTTCAAGTAGTAGCAAATCCTCACCTGTTATCCTTTGTGTCTCTAGAAATTACAGCATTTTCTAAAAACAAGGACAATTTTCAAATTGCTTTTGCCATTGCTGCTGCTGCTGTTGTCACCAAGTTGCTTTCCTCTGGGAGAAACCAGACAAGGTCACTCTGTAGCTTCACATAGACCAACAAGGGGCAGACGTGAAACTACACCCATGTTATGAAAGATCAGATCTAGACATGCAGAAGAGCAGTTTGGTAATAGCAATAGCATTTAGATTTATTGAGATTAGACTCTAATGCAGCCAAAACATTCCCTTAACGCCTATCACCAAATCCTGATAATGACAAGGGAGAGATTTCAAGAGTGTGGTAGCTGAAGATAGATATGCAAGAAGGATTAGAAGTTTCTTTCTCCCTGTTATGTCCTTATAAGGGCATCCGCCGGGGGATTGGTAGATTCCACCGGCGGGAAGCTTAAATGATTGTCATTGGCCGGTGGGCATGCCTGAGCAGGATATAAGGAGGCTCAGCAGCCCAGCCGGCGTGCAATTTCACCCACCTAATAAAGGTTCTGAACGGACAGCTGAGTCGCGTTTCTTTCCGGCGCCGAGCCAACACTGGCGACGAAGGACTGAAAAAGAACCGACGACCTGCAACACAACGCTACCGCCATCAGGAGCTGAATCACCGAGCTAAGTCACTGAACCATGTCGGGACCACAAATTTCCCTGGCTCCATTCAATCCAAGCCAGGAAAAATGGAAGTCCTTCATGGTGAGATTCAGACAATTCCTGGCGGGCAGCGGCTTCACAGAACTGGACGACAACAGGAAGAGGGCTCTCTTCCTGGCTCACTGCGGATCCGAAGTCCTGGAGATGGCGATGGACCTCGTGGCACCCAGGGACATCGAGCAGATGCCATGGTCCGAGCTCCAAGACGTCCTTCAGGAGCACTACGCGCCCACGAGCACTCCCCTAGCCAACCGTTTTGAATTCCACCAAAGGAATCAGAACGAAGGGGAAACGTTCAAGGACTTCATATCGGCGCTCCGGAAGATCGCGGCCAGCTGTGAGTTTGAGAATGTGGACGTCCAGCTGAGAGACCGGATCGTATTCGGCATGAGGGACTGCTCAGTCCAGAAAAAGTTCCTCAGCCGGAAAAAGATCTCTCTTAAGGACGTCATAGAAGAAGCAACCGCGGCGGAGACGTCCGACAGAGCGGCAGCAGCGATGAGACGTTCAAAAGGGATCCACAAGATCCACAGAGAACAGCCTCAGTCATCCGAGGACCTCTCCACGTGCTCGGAGTCCGAAGGGGAAATGGCCGTCCACAAGGTCACGAGGCCCCAAAGGCGGGAAAGTCAACAAGATGGCACCCGAGAGGACAGATGCGCCAGCTGCAAGGGAGATCACCCTCGCGCCAGATGTCGCTGGCGAGATGCAACCTGCCGCCGATGCGGACGGAAAGGCCACATTGCCGAGGCCTGCAGGGCGGCAGAACCAACTTTTGAGAGGCAGAGACCTGGAGACCGCGAATACCAGAGGTCATCCAGACGATCCCAGCAACCGAGGCGACAGGACGAGCGGCAAGCAAACGGCCGGCGGGTCAACAAGACGACCATCGCCAACACCGCAGCGGAGGGAGCCAAAAAATTCCACGTGACCATCCACGTGGACGGGGCACCATGCCCCATGGAGATAGACTCGGGCTCACCCTTCTCCATTATTGCCTGGCAGAACCTAAAAAGACTCCAGCCCAACATCGCGAAGGGACACCTGAAGCCAATCCAGGCGAAGTTAGTAGACTTTGGCGGCCACCCCATCGGCATCCTGGGACGAACGAACATCAGAGTGACATACAAAGGGTTCAGCGGAGACCTCCCCATCGCCGTCGTCAAGGACGACCGACCGACCCTACTGGGAGTGGAGTGGTTCAGGCCACTAGGGCTCACAATCGGAGGAATTAATCAGATTAGGAATAGTCAGCTCGACAAACTCCTAGAAGACTTCCAGGACGTCTTCGACGGGAGCTTAGGTAAATTCATGGGGAAACCCATTTCTCTAAATTTAGATCCCAAAATCAATCCGATTCGGCTAAAGCCCCGCAGAGTCCCGTTTGCCCTTAGACCGAAAGTGGATGCACAATTGGATAAGCTAATCGCCCAGGGCATCCTCGAACCGATCGATCACGCTGCATGGGAGACTCCCATTGTGACCCCCATGAAGCCTGATGGATCAGTGCGCATCTGCACCGATTATAAGTGCACCATCAACCGCGCGTTGCAGCAGAGCGCATATCCGGTGCCAGTAGTGCAACATCTGTTGCACTCACTGGGCAATGGATCAATTTTCGCCAAACTGGACCTGGCGCAGGCTTACCAGCAACTGCCAGTGGACCAGACAACTGCGGAGGCACAAACGATCGTCACGCACCGGGGCGCCTTTAAATGCAACAGGCTCCAGTTCGGAGTCAGTGCCGCCCCGGGGATTTTTCAATCGATGATGGAACGCCTTCTCCAAGGCATTCCAGGGGTAGTGCCCTACTTTGATGACATCCTAGTCTCAGGGACATCGGAATCCCAACTAATGGAACGGCTCAGGCTTGCCCTGCAGCGGTTCCAGGCGAAGGGACTACGAGTCCGACGGGACAAGTGCGTGATCGGAGTCAGGGAAGTCGAGTTCCTGGGCTATTTAATTGATAGCCAGGGCATCCACCCCACCAAAGACAAGGTACGGGCTATACACGAGGCTCCAGCCCCAAAAAACAAAACGGAGCTTCAGGCTTTTCTGGGATTACTTAACTTTTATAGTGTATTCCTACAACAGAAAGCCACCGTCGCTGAACCACTGCACCGACTCCTAGGGAAGGCGGCACCTTGGAAGTGGGGGAGCGCAGAGGAGGAAGCCTTCCAGAAAGCCAAGAGACTCCTGTCCTCCGACAGCCTCCTCATCCAGTACAACGGGGAGCTACCGCTAACCTTGACCTGCGACGCCTCACCCTACGGGGTCGGGGCCGTCCTAAGCCACCAACTCCCGAATGGAGAAGAAGCACCAATTGCTTTCTTCTCCAAAACGATGTCACCAGCCGAAAGGAACTACGGCCAAATAGACAAGGAAGCGTTAGCGATCGTGGCAGGCGTTAAGCGTTTCCATGAATACGTATATGGCAGAGCGTTTACCATCATAACAGATCACAAACCATTACTTGGCCTCCTCGCGGGGGACAAACCCACCCCAACCTTCATGTCGCCCAGGATGACACGCTGGGCCATCTTCCTGTCGGGCTACAACTACCGCCTAGCCCACCGGCCCGGTAAGGTCATTGGAAATGCCGACGGCCTCAGCAGGTGCCCGCTGAACGAACGGATCGAGGATCCCGCACCCACACTCGGACTCCACCACATCGATGATGACCAGTCCAGCCCGGTGTCCTCATCCACGGTTGCACAGCACACCGCAAAGGACAGAATCCTCAGGCAAGTGCTATCCTGGGTCTTACGGGGATGGCCAGAAGAAGCCCAGAGGGAGGAGCTAACCCCATTCCACAGAAGGCAGCAAGAACTCACCACGATGCAAGGCTGCCTCCTCTGGGGCGACCGCGTGGTCATTCCCAAGTCACTCCAAAAACGGACTTTGCAAACCCTTCACTGCGGTCACCCAGGGATCGTCAGGATGAAGGCCCTAGCAAGGAGCTACGTCTGGTGGCCCGCCTTAGACAAAGACATCGAGGCGTGGATTGCCAGATGTGACCCGTGCCAGGCAACGAGACCAGCACCCCCGCAAGCGACACCGTCAGAGTGGGAATCACCATCCGGACCCTGGTCGAGAATCCACATCGACTTCGCCGGGCCGATGAACGGTAAATCCCTCCTGATCGTGGTCGACGCATTTTCCAAGTGGCTGGAAGTCATAGCCATGCCCTCCACCACGACGGAAGCCACCATCAAGGCCCTACGACGTCTATTCGCCACGCACGGCCTTCCGGACACCCTCGTCTCCGACAACGGGCCACAGCTGACAGCGAAGGCGATGGAGGAATTCCTGGCAGGCCACGGCATAAGGCACGCGCTCACCGCCCCGTACAGACCGGCCGGAAACGGACAGGCCGAGAAAATGGTGAGGCTAACGAAAGAGACACTAACCAGAATGGGAAAAGGGGACTGGCAGGAACAAATTGACCAGTTCCTCTTGACCCAACACATCACCCCTCACACAACGACGAGAAAAAGCCCGGCAGAGCTACTGATGGGACGGAAGCTGCGCTCACCGCTAGACCGCCTGCACCCGCTGTATAACCCAAAAGACAGGCTGAACAAACCTCCGCCGCCAAGGAACTTCGCGTGCGGGGACTTGATTTTCGCGCTAAATTTCCAGGGCGATCCCAAATGGCTCAAGGGTCAAATCATGCGAGTGACCGGCCCGAGGTCCTACGAAGTCGAGCTGGTCGACGGCCGCATCTGCAGGCGACACATCGACCAGCTCCGGAAAAGGTGGAGGGGAACTGAGGAGTTCGAGGAAAACCACCCAGACGAGGTAGGCCTACCCCACCCCGACGAGGTAGACCTGCACCGCCCAGACAGGGTAGGCCAGCCACACCCCGACGAGGTAGGCCTACCCCACCACGATGAAGGAGGCCCACCGCACCCTGAGGAGGAGGACCAGCCAATCCCCGGCCTGGAGGGACGCCACCTACCCTACCCCGGCGAGGTAGGCCGACCCGGAGAGGCCAGGGAGAGACCGTCGCACCCACCACCACCTGGGGGTCAACCCACCGTGGAGGTCCCCACGCCCCCTGACCCGGGGGCATCTCGGACACGGGACGAGGACTCGGAAACCTTACCGAGGTTCAGACGACCGTCTTCCGACCATGGCGACTGGAACAGCCCGGAGGACCACCGGACCTACGGCGGCGCACCCAGGGAACGGCCCAAGGAGATGACTTCAACTCCTGCCGGAGACGCCAGGTCAGGCCCCGCGCACTCGACGGCAGAGTCCGGAGACTCCCGGACGGAGGGACAGGCCCCAACCGGGGCTCGGCCCGTCCGGAGCAGCATCCAGGTCCAGTAGAACTGTCAGGCGTCCCGCCTACCTGCGCGAGTACGTGATCGCGCACACGGATTGACGGACTAAGGACTAGGAGGGGAGGGGTGTTATGTCCTTATAAGGGCATCCGCCGGGGGATTGGTAGATTCCACCGGCGGGAAGCTTAAATGATTGTCATTGGCCGGTGGGCATGCCTGAGCAGGATATAAGGAGGCTCAGCAGCCCAGCCGGCGTGCAATTTCACCCACCTAATAAAGGTTCTGAACGGACAGCTGAGTCGCGTTTCTTTCCGGCGCCGAGCCAACACTCCCCTTCCCTCTCTCACTGTTTTCCAGCCTGTAATTGTGATACATCACAGCTGTTCTTTCTCCTGTCACCCCAAAAGCAAACCTCAAATCTGGTGAGTGACCACAAAATAATTTCCTGTGTTGTTTTTGGTTTTTTTTTTCCTTAAAAAACAACAACCTTGCACACCCTTTATATTCTATTTATATTATATATACTGTATATTCGGCACATTTCTAATATATGTTGTCTTCAAACTGAATTTAGCCTCAAAGCAATGACATCCGCAGCATTTATTCACATGTGTCTCAAATCTTTCAGTTGGCAGGTACAACATCACACTGAAATCCCCCCCCCCTTTTGTAACATGGTGATGTGCACAATAAAAACGAGGCTGGGCCTCGGTTGTGATGTTGTGCCTGCTATCTTTCAAGTTTCGATACTTCCCCAGGGACAGGTCCAGGCCTCAGACCTTGACAGTTTCTCTCTTCTGCCTTTCAGACAACAAGCTCAGCAAATAAGAATGCTATTTTTGAATGGGGCTCCATATAAAAATTCTTTGCAAATGGAAAACAAGAACACAGAGGAAAAACGGTATTCTCTCTTTGTTCCATTTACTTGCAGAGACAAATGTTTCCATGACGCTTTCCATACATTGCCATATATATGTGTAATATCGCCTACTAGAGTGGTATACAATTTAGCTATATGTCCGCTGCAAGAGAATTACAGTGCTATTTATTTTGAAAGCAGATCATGCTTAAGTCCAGAGCAGCATTACCAAATCATCTAATTATTTTGCAATAAGCAGACATTGATCCTAAGTATTTGTGATGCAACTTCATCACCAACTTCATGATGTTGATTTACTATAGGACTGTATCACTGGTGGGTTTCAAAATTTTTTACTACCAGTTCTGTGGGCGTGGCTTGGTGGGCATGGCATGGCTTGGTGGGTGTGGCTTGGTGGGCATGGCAGGGGAAGGATACTGTAAAATCTCCATTCCCTCCCCAATCCGGGGGAAAGATACTGCAAAATCCCCATTTCCATAGATGGGGGCGGGGCCAGTCAGACATAGTGTTTCCTGGTTCTCCAAACTACTCAGAATTTCTGCTACTGGTTCTCCAGAACTGGTCAGAACCTGCTAAAACCCACCTCTGGACTGTATGATAGTATTAATGTGAAGGTGACCCAAGTAATATGGAATGGTGGGCAAGGCAAGGCAAGACAAAAGGCAAGGCAAGGCAACAGAACTTTGATATAAAGAAATATAAACATGTTGTTTATGGTATATTTGCCTGGTGAACAATATAAAGAGTTCTACAAGTTGCCTCCATAAAATCATTGTGTAATTTAGGTCAAACTCCCAGCCCACAGGCCGGATGCGTCATGTGCTGGCCATGCCCAGTTTAGCGAAGGGGAAAAAAGTCCTGATACATCATGAGACTCCGCCATAATGACCTGAGTTTGACATCCCTGGTGTAATTCATACTAGTAAATAGGCAATAGAGTCTAACCAAGGTAGACATTATAGAACATTTATATTGCAAAGTCTAGGAAAAAAAGATAAATTTGAGTTTCATTGAATTTCATTTAAATGACATCAATTGAATGAAATTCTATGAAATCTATTCAATGTCATTAAGCAGTTTGTGACAGAAGCAAGATTTATGCTGCCTAAGAGTGGGACAGAAAAAAGTACTGCAAAAAAGAGTGGGACAGAAAAAAACATTGCAGAAAAAATGATATTGAAAATAAGGTTCAGTGTAGAGAAGTATTGAAATCTAGTCCATGTTAACGTGTTTACTGTGTCAAATTTTCTAGAAATCATTTAAGTAAAAAGTATTTTTATAGGCCACAAATATTTTTCTTAATATTTTTTTTCTTTAGATTTTCTTTAGATTTAAACCTAAACTTATACTTCTTATATAAGATTTTCAATAATATATGCTGGGATGCAATCAATATCTATATATCTATGTGTTTATCTATCTATCGGCTTTTTCATACATATACACTTCTTTTTTCCCCACCCTAAATCTTTTATTTATTTATTTATTCCATTTACATTTTGATAGGTTAAACTACAATGGAGTCTGTGAATATCAGAAAAAATGCCCACCCCAACAGAGGTGACAGGGAAAACTCCAGAGGGCGCTCCAGAAAGGTGGCAAGGCTGATGATCTGGCTTGATCCCTCTTGATCTGTCTCTTGTCACCTCATAAGGTCTTAGCTCTACTCCATGTCCTCAATCACCAATACTACTGATTAGAAAGTGGATATCAGAGGTGAAAATGACCCACAGGCCAGATTGATAAAAATTATTCTAGATTAATCTGTTGTATTTTTCTACACAAACGCACAGTACTTCCTACCACGAAATTCCACTAGCAATGATGTCCACTGAAACAAATCTGAACTTCTTTCTGCCATAATGGTTATAGATAGATAACAATCAGATGTTTTAAATCCTTAGTGGAGTACATTGAGTTCTCTGTCATGTTTTAATTAGCTTTAATAAAGTTCACTGCAGCAGCGATGAGAAGAATTAATCTGATTTCCTTATGAAATAGACCTCCACTATATAATAATCACCTGCTTCAAGGCAGGTGACTAAGTTGAACAGCTTCCCAGCAAAAAAAAAAAAAAAAGCTAAATCACAGTCATCTCACTATGTTTCTGATCAATATCTTTTCACAGACTTTAGCAGTTATTAACAGTGTTATAACTTATTAACAAAAGCTTAATGCCGGATTTATATTTCTTCTTGGGTGCTGGATTTAAGTCAATCTTCCACACTCTCAAGCAATATTTTAGATCCCATGAGACATCATTGGAATAGAAAAACACAAAACGACTTCGTGTGTGTGTGTGAGAGACTATTCTAAAATAGGGCAGAGAAGTATTTCCATGTAAATATCAGTGAACCTATTTCCTACCAGTGACAACTCTCTTTAAAAGATCCTTTTGTTAGGTCTGCTAGAGGGGAAAAGAAGCAGGAAACTAATTATACACCTTACCTTCCAATAATAATAATAATAAAAACCAACCTAAAAATTTGGTTGACTGTGCAATCAACCATAACAGAATGACCATGGCAAAAAAAGCAAAGATTGTGCCAATAGTCATAGATACCTAAAACATCTGGAGCATCACTTGAACACCACCGGCACTGACAAAATCAGCATCAGTTAATTGTAAAAGTCAGCTTGGACAACAACATCTGCCTTTCCCAAGCTTGGAAAGGGTTTGATAGGTGGATAAAAATGCCATATCCAGTCTAAACATCTGGCTGACTGTGTGACCAAAAATAGTAATAATTTAAATGTATACACTACCCAATTGGATGGTTTACAAATTACTAGGACCAGTGAGGAGGGGGGGGGGGGTGTGGAATCCCAAAACAATAGAAAACAAAGAACAGAGATGGCAGAGAAAACAAACCCAGATGAGAACAAAGGAAAGGAAGAAAAAGGGCCTCAATAATCCCAGACAAAGAGCCAGTGGTGGGTTGCTCCCGGTTTGCCCTGCTCCCGGCAAAGCGGTAGTGGTGGTGGCAGGAGACTCTGCCCACCCACCCAGATGTCATCAAAAATGCTTTGTGCATGCACAGAAGCGCCATGCACTCTCAAAGTGAATGAGTGCACCCGTGCACTACCGATAGCAAACCAGTAGCACTGGGATTTGAAACTCACTACTGCAAAGAGCCACATCTTCAGGGCCCTTCAAAGTGCTCATAAGGTGGGGCTTGCTCTAACCTTGGGGGGAACTTCATTCTAGAAGGCAAGCATTGTAAGCTGCCATGAGTCTCCGGAGAAGGGCGGCATTTAAATCAAATTTTTAAAAAAAAGCCATGTTCCAAAGAAGACATACTTCCAGAAAATGACATTGTGTAATTCAGTGTTTCCCAACTTTAAACGTGCTGACTGGGAAACTCTGAGAGTTGACATCCATACATCTTAAAGTTACTGAGGTTGAGAAACATTGGTTTAGCTAATGGCGCTCAGAGTGCAATGACTTTACCTAATAAAACTGCCTAGGCAGATATTATGGGAGTCAGGCGGTCCGTCAAGTAACCAGGCCCTATGCCATGTAGCAATTTCCTTGTCTCTGCTGTTTTATATGATGAATCTGATCAGATATGCAGAGGCTGGTCCCAACACGAACAAAAACCTAATTTTTTAAAAGGGAAGAGCAATATATAAATAGAATCCACAGTACGAATAACTTTGAACTGAGCTTGGAGACAGTCAACTACAGAAAACCATGCAGTGTTAGATACATTAGCTTTTGGTTTTATTTTGCACTTCAGTTGGATTTATTTTATATTTTTTTTAGAAAATAGTGTAAGTGAAACCTTTCATGAAATGTTATCATTGTCATCATATTGATTTTTTGAACATTTATTAACAGAATTGCCTACCACAGATTTTATCTAAAGGCATGGTTTCCTTCATACCTGTTCAAGACCACCTTTCATTGTTTGATTATTTAGCAAGCCCTTTGAGACTTGCTTAAAACAAATTCAGAGCATCATGTCCTGGGAAAGAGCCTGTCGTTAGGGAATATAAAAAGACAATTTAACAAACCGTAATCAATTATTATTCTTTTTTTTTAAAAAAAAAACCCTCTCAGCCTATTCAATTCATTTATAGAGGGATTTCATATATTAAGGTAATTTTTTTTCTCTGCTGGCTTGTCTAATAATGTTTAGGCCACTAAAACATAGTAGTAATGGTTGCCAACATTTTAATATAGTGCTGCATGTATAAGGTTGAGTTCCATGCCAAGGTGAATGAATGGGACTGTGACCTAGTTCAATTGATGTTCCCATAAACAACCCAGCTGAATAGCTGCAATTTGTATAGAGATAATTCCTGCACATAATTGGAAATCTAAAATGAAACATTATGTTTTAATCCTGATTGCATCCAAGTTAGGATGCAATTTAGGACTGTGTTGAATTGAATTTAGTGGGAATTGTTCAGAATATTAGGGCAGAGGGTTGTGATCATAAATCAGCATACTATCCTGTTTTTCTGGGGTGTATCATGGATGATACCTGGATGATACATCCTCCTTCTCCTTCTCCTCCTCCTCCTCTCCATTCCCCAAATTATAACAACAGCTCTTATTGACAAATACAGGCCATTTTTTGTGTATGATGTATAAATGACAAGTATTGCAGAATGGATAGAGTGCAATCTGCACTCTGTAGGCTACAAGATGCAGAAGATAAGCCCTGATTTATTGTAGACAACAATTTATTCTAGATTCAGAGCCATTCATTTGTTAGCAATCGGCTCAAGTTTACATAATGATTGAGTGGATGAAACACAGAAAAGGGTTGTGGGAGATGTAAATCCACCATCTCATAACTGCAATCTATTGGACATAACGGAGTCACTTTTTGATGAATGGAGGCATGATCATTATCTTAAACATAAAGATCACCTTGGACTAAGGAAAGTAAAGGCATTGTGGGGGGAGCATTTAAAGCAGAAAGAGGAAATGGGTTTGAGCAAGAAATGTCTTGCAGCTATAGCCATTTGATATAGGAATTGCAGTACCTATTCCTCACTTCTGGAAATGAAAGGTAAATAAACAGACTCCTTTGTCATGCTGAAATGAGCAGACATTAGGCAGAAGAATGTGAATGACCATTGTCATGGAGACTTCCAGTTATTAAGAATGGGGGGGAGGGAGCTTTCAAATGTTGGAAGAAAGATTATTATCTGGATTTTATGACCCTGGCAGGAATTACTTTTAGCGGCCTGGATAATGTTGGGAGGAATACAATACAATGAAGCTACTTGTACTATGGGATAGCTAATTGAAAACAATCTGCAAAAAAATAACCAGAAAAAATATTATCTGTCATATTTGGAAAGGAAACAGATTTCCCTAATTTTTCTTTTACATTTATAAAATATTTTTATGTTTATGACTTGGGATGATATATAATGATCTGTTTTCAAACTTTCTCATCTGTAACATTAGCTCACATGTAAATGTCATTGATCAATATGGAGTGCCCTTTGAGCTGAAAGTCAGGCTACACATCAAATCAATCATCCTCATCAGGACAGGCAGCATTTTGCAGTCAAGTGGTTAAAGATTAACGTGCTTTATATTCTCATCAACAGTAGCAGCAACAGCAATCACCATTATGCTGACAGAATTCTGGAGTCATCTGGTGCTGATGGAGAAAGAGATAGGACTTACAATGTTCTACATACTATTCCATCAAAGACTTCATCAGGTATGGATGAGTTCATTGGTGGCTTATTGCCTGCCTGTCTCCAATGTCAGAATCAGCTTACCGAGAACTTTTTCTGCTGGCATTATATCTCTTTGATGCTTGAGAAATGCTCATGAAGTTCTTTTGGAATTCAGTAAGATTTATTTCTAGGTATCTCTGTTTAGAATTGTGCTAAAACTACTCTAAAAACAGCTGTTGATTGACGGAGTGCAATGCAAAGATGAACAAGCAATAAACTATATATGAATTCTTCCATCCCTGATGAGTTAACCTCCATTTGCCCCTTACTCACATACAATTTCTGAGAATTTCTGTCTCTCTTTTCCTTAACATAATCTAAGTCATTCGTCTGTACACTTCACAATTAAAATGTAGTTCAAAGTCAAGGAGCTGCATTGGATCAAATGAAAGGTCTTTATAATCCTTTTTTTCTTTCTTATACTTTTAACTTTACTGACAGAGAAGTTCTACCAGTAGTCCTTGACTTAACAACCAGATTTTCTGTTGCTAAGAAAAGCAGCTGTTAAGTGAGTCCAGCCTGATTTTATAATCTTCTTTTGCTATGGTTGTTAAGTGAGTCCCTGCAATTGTTAATTGAATAATAGATTTTCCCCCATTGACTTTGCTTGTTGGAAGCTGTCCGGCAAGATTGCAAATAATGATCACATGATCTTGATGTGCTACATCTATCGTAAAGACATGCTGGCTGCCAAGTGCTCAAATTATCTGACCCTGAGGGTGCTTCAACAGTTGTATAAGCGAGTATGAATCGTAAGTCACTTGTTTCAGTGCAGTTGAAACTTTGGTTGCTAAGCAAAGGATTGTAAATCAAGGATTACTTGTATTTGAAAAGTTTGGGGAATGTAATGAATATACAGCGAGAAAGCAACCCAGGAGTCTCTTTAACAATAAATACTCTCGTTATAATGGTTTGTCCTTGTATTGTTTTTTTTTCTTGCTGTATGTTACCATTCTGACCAAAAAAGAAACCAACCCCAAAGAAAAGGGATTTAGGGAAAATATCTCTAAAATGCCTGGCAAATAAATGGGGAAGAAAGGGAGATAGTGACAGATTTTATTTTCCTGGGCTCCAAGATCACCACAGATGGGGATTGCAGCCAAGAAATTAAGACGCTTGCTCCTGGGGGGGAAAGCTATGGCAAATCTAGACAGCATACTGAAAAGCAGAGGCATCGCCCTGCCAACAAAAGTGTGTATAGTCAAGGCTATGGTTTTCCCAGTTGCAATGTATGGCTGTGAAAGTTGGACCATAAGAAAGGCTGAACGCCAAAGAATTGAGGCCTTTGAACTATGGTGCTGGAGAAGACTCCTGCAGGTCCCTTGGGCTGCAAGGCGATCAAACCAGTCAGTCCTAGAGGAGATCAACCCTGACTGCTCTTTAGAAGAACAGATCCTGAAGATGAAACTCAAATACTTTGGCCACCTAATGAGAAGGAAGGATTCACTGGAGAAGAGCCTAATGCTGGGAAAGATTGAAGGCAAAAGAAGAAGAGGACAACAGAGAATGAGGTGGCTGGATGGAGTCACTGAAGCAGTAGGTGGGAGCTTAAATGGACTCCAGAGGATGATAGAAGACAGGAAGGCCTAGAGGAACACTGTCCATGGGGTCGCAATGGGTCAGACATGATTTCGTCACTGACAACAACAACAATCTCTAAAATGTACACATCTTTCTGGACAAAGTAATTAGTCAGCTTATGTGTATATAAAGATATAACTTCTTGGCCATCTTTGAGACTTTCTTTGGAATTTAATCATGTGGTGTAGCTATCAAGGAAATGAAGGTGATTCGATCACCATTCATTCTTAACTTGAAGCCTGTAGAATTGAGGAAAGTCATTGTCCTCCCTGACAATGAATCTCTCACTTTACAGGGTTGTTGTTTTAGAGAAAATAGGAGAAGGAAGGAATGTTAAATGTATTTGCCATCTTGAATTATTTATAAAAATAGAATATGTCAAATATATGTTGAAAATGTAAACTATCTGAAGGTGCCTTTTTCACTTTTGATGGACATGTAAGACAGCTAAGAAATATTGGGATCAGACATATTTTAATTCAGAGAATTCTGAAATTGTACAATGTGTGTAAGTCACACTTGTATCCTTTTTGCCTTCTGTTGTGCTGGATGGGGTTGTAAATATCTAGTGGGAGGTGTGGGTTCACAAAATAGAGCCAATTGGATATAGTGGTTAAGGTATCAATCTGAAAATTGATATCTATCAGGCTACATCATGAGTTCTAGTCCCACCTTAGGCACAAAGCCAGCGGGGTAAACTTGGAATCGCCACATTCTCTTTCAGCTCTAGGAAGCAGGCAATGGCAAACCACTTCCAAAATCTTGTAAATAAACTGCAGGGACTAGTCCTTGCAACTACCAGGAGTCCACATGACTCAAGGCCCCCGTGGCCCATTTTTGCTCCCAGGGAGTTGCAGGAGGTCGAATGCTGCCTGTCACACCCCCTGGCCATGACCATCATGACCACGCCCACTCAGTCAGTCATTAGGGTGTTGCGGGAATAATGGGACTCAGACCTCGGAATCAAAAGGAGTTGTGTTTATTTGCGCAAAAGGTTCAGAGCAATAAAGCTGTAGCAACATTGCTCCATTGTAAAACACCCTCTTACGAAACAACAAGCACTTATATACTTATCAAAAGTAGCAAAACACGGAAATATAGCATATCAGTCATTGATTGGTTATATTATTTATATCACACACACACACACACACACACACACACACACACACACCCGTTGCTCTGTTAAAAAAGCTAAATATCTTGCTCCCCCTTCATACAGAATGAAGTCACAGGCATCTTGCAGGAAGTACCTAAGTTTCCAGCAGCTCATTGAATAACTGTGAACTTTGAGGTTTGACATTTTCCATCGCCTTCTCACCTTAACCTTCTTTTTATTCTGCCTCACTGGCAGAGAACCAGTTATTGAATTATTTGCATCCCACCACTGGATATATCAGTGTAGCTTTAGCAATGTAAGCGAATGCAAATTTAACTGTTCTGAGTGCAGACTGAAGACATTTTCAATTTTGTTTCTAAAATTTCTACAATCCTATGAATATTATAAGAGCTAAGTTAGCATGCCACACATAAAAAACCAAATAATCAATTTCCAGACTTAGTTCAAGGATGATTTCATTAGAATTAGACCATAAAATGCAGTGTCCTTGTATGGCAATATGCAGAGAAGGCCACTAGGTGTAGTTCCAGAGTTAGTTTGCCACGACTGCAATCTGACATGGTTAGCAAAAGGGAAATATCTTCTGCAAAATTGCTTGCCCGGTGCGGGTGGATGGAGGGAGTGGGGAGGGAGACTATCTCCTCTTCATCTGGCTTTCCTGAACTGTGTTCGTAGCCCATTTCAAGGTTGCCCTGACCAGGGCATTTGTAACATTACCAAAAAGAAGTTGGATGATTAAACCGTGGTTTTAAAAAAGTCATTCAGAGTGTTTAGCAAATCATTTCTACATTCCCTCTGTTCTCTCAACCTGCCCTGTGCTAAGAATCTGTATCAGGCTAATGAGGTTGCTCAGACTACTTTTTCCTCTAGCCTTCTTAACCTCTGCAACATGCCTGCTGTGTCTCAGCTCTCAGCTCTCCCTGCCAATTCTGGCAACTAGAATAAAAAGATGTTGAAATGAAGAGTTATAAAACAGCCTTGCCCAAACCAATCACCTCCCATTCCAGCCAGAGAGCAGAGAAATGGCATGTCTAGGGCTGGACTACAATTCCCATCCTATCTGTCATAATTTATAGCCACACTTTCTGTGGGTGATGGGAGTTAGAGATATTGTATTTGGCATTGCTACCCTAAATCTGTCAGCTGGTGGAATGCAAAGATTTTCTTTCCCACCATCCAGATAGGTTTCCTCAAAGGCTTAATTAAGACTGTGCTGTGGCCAGAAATATATCGATTAATTTACACATCGCTGTGCGTTTTTATGAGGAGCCTCCAGGAAACTTCAATAGATTGCAGGAAAGCAAGTTTGATAAACTAATAATAAATTGACCCTTGCGGAGGAATGCTTTTTTGTTCCCAAGAGGAAATGTGGTTTGGTTTTTGTTTTGTTTTTTAGCAGAGGTGTGAGGGTGGACAAAGAGACTGAGATGATTTCAAGAGCATATTGAGAGAGAATGGTTGGGGGAAATGGAAAGGAAAAGAATTAAGAACTAAACAGTCAGCAAGAAAGTGATGCAGATCAGAAATCAGGCTGTCAGGAGGCCTCTAGCTTAATTGAATCCAATGAAGTCCTGTTATGAACAGTCACCTGTAGTTGCACCCATGAAATATAACAAAAGTACAACAATAAAAAAAACCAAGGGCTTAAAGAGCCGCCTTATTAAAATGGTATTCTAAAAAATGATAGCATTTACAATTCAGATCTGGACTGTATCCAATCCGTTGATTGCACCCAGCTTTTAAAGGAGTTATTTACATCAGAGGTGGGTTTCAGCAGGTTCTGACCAGTTCTGGAGAACTGGTAGAGGAAATTTTGAATAGTTTGGAGAACCAGTAGTAAAAATTCTGACTGGCCCCACCCCCATCTATTCTCTGTCTTCCAAATCCCAGCTGATCGGGAGAAAATGGGGATTTTGCAGTAATCTTCGCTTGGATTGGGGAGATTTTACAGTATCCTTTCCCCTGCCACGCTTACCAAGCCATGCCACGTCCACCAAGCCACACCCACAGAACCAGTAGTAAAAAATATTGAAACCCACCACACTGATTTACACCCTGCAACAACGATACATAGGTACTTATTCTTTGTGCTGTAAGCAACAGTATAAGGAGGAAAAGGGTATATAAACCAAGGCCTGAGATTTAAAAGGAAATATATCTCAATCTAGTTTATATCATCTCTTCTCACTATCATTCTTTCATAACTTTCTATTTTTGAAATCTCTCCTGCTTTTATCATGTTCCTTTTCATGCATTGTCTTTTGCTCTTTAAATTTATGATCCCTCTCTTTTTCAGGTTCCAATCATTTCCATGCAATTACAACTTTCTTGAGCTTCCTCTTCCTATTGCATCCTTTGTGTTTCTTTCATATATTTGTTTTTGCAATTTGATTCTCCTTCATTCTCTCTGGTCAAACCACTTCAATATGCCTTCTTTCCTGCTGGACAGTCCCTTTGTATTCCATTCATTCAATACCCATTCATTTTGGTTTTATCACACACAGTTCTTAAATACCCAGTTTTGGCTACATTTAACTTACCGGTATTTTTGGCTTCCCTAAACATATCCATTTCTTACTTCTGAAGAATAAAGTTAGCAGAGACATTATTTTATATGCATCACTTATTACATGCAATTTTCTAATATCATATCATCTTAAAATGTCTTCATCCTTTCCCCAACTCTACAGAGGTATGAAAACTTGTTTACTTGTTCTTTTTTAACATTTATGTATAATTTTGAATAATTCACTTGGTTTTTTCCCCTGTATAACACAATTATTTTGGTCCCTGATGTATTCATTTTCAGTCCCATACTCCTCATTGCCCAGTATTGTCTATCCAACACTCAACTATAATTTATTCAGGCTTTCAAACAATAATAATCAACTCCATAACAAATATATGTACTTTTATATCATCAACCAATAGTCCTTTAAGATCAGTCCAAGTTTTCTTTATACATTTATTAATAAATACATTAAACAAAAAAATGGAACAATTGCAATAGTCATTTGGCTACTGCAAAATCTCCATTCCCTCCCCACTCCTGGGGGAAGGATATTGCAAAATCTCCATTCCTACTCCACTCTGGGGCCAGTCAGAGGTGGTATTTGCAGGTTCTCTGAACTACTCAAAATTTCCACTACCGGTTCTCCAGAATCTGTCAGAACCTGCTGGATTTCACCCCTGCCTTGAGGGCTTTTGGCTCTCATGAGCCTCCCTATTCAGAACAGTGCAAGAAGCAGAAATTGAATAATAAGTTGATAACAAGATGGTAATCACGAATTTAGCAGGAAGTGTGCATTTTGCAACATTCAGAACTGCTGTTTTTGACATCCTTCAAGAGCACTACAAGAAACAAGTGCTGATGTCAAAAAAAATTAGACTAATTTTCAACAGTAGTTAAACTAATGGGAAATCATGTGAAGGCACTTCAAGTAAATAACCGAAGAAATAACATCTGCAGAAAAATCTGTACACTGTATGTTTTTCAGTCTGTGAATGGATTCTTACAATTGCTATTAAGATATAAAGAAAAAGACCACATTTTGCCTTTTTACTGCGTAGTACTGTAGATATATCATTAGAATGGCACCTGGTTTGAAAAGCATACATGTGAAAAGCATCTAATACATTTAATAGATATCTCAACAAACAAAATACCACTCAGCATTGCAATGTGGAAACCAAAACTAGTAATAACCGTATTTAAAATATTTTTGTAAATGTTAACAGGGAGATTAACTCTTCCTTTTTAGATACAGAACAAGTATCTGACTCTAATAAAAATTCAAACCAATGCAGTCTATATTCTTATGACTATTTTCCCATAAATAATAAATAGAATCATAGTTCTGAAAGGTGGATATCTTTTCTATGAAAGCATAACTGCTCACATTATTTATATTAATCTACAAATGCCCTGCGTGGCTTTAACCCATTCCAACCTCTTTGTGCCTCTGTCTTTTCCTTGGAACAGAATATTATTGGAAAGTAAGTACATTTGCTCACGTGTGATATTTTCTGAGAAACAAGGAGGCAGTTCTGTATTTAACAAAGTGAACTGTTAATTTCCAAGCATAGCTAGTGGGTTTAATAAGAACAGGCTACTCAAGTGGAGGAGAAAGGAAGAACAGCAGGAAATAAATGAATTATGCCAAATACTTCAGGTGTCTTAAAAAGGAATTTATACTTTTCTTGGACTTTTGAGTCGTGAGTTTAAAGCCAGCCTGGTTGAATAGACACATATACCTATAACTACAGTGGCCTTTATTGTCTGCTGACAATATGCCACACATAGGCAGAACTCTGAGCACCAGCCTGCCGAGAATTTGTTAGAGGTAAGAGAGGGAACGGGGGGGTCTGGCTTGTACTTAGGAACACAGCACACCCATCATTCACAATGCTTGAACTCTACCCAAGCTAACTTCAGCAATTGGGGGTGGGGGTGGGGGGGAGAGTGGCGTTGAAGTTGCCTAAACAGCTCCTGCCTTTTAACTGCTGTTTGCTGTGCAGGAATCAACAAGCTATGTTTTTCGAAGTATAGAGATAAGCATTATCAACTGCTAACATCTCCATGCATTCCACGTTGCTGGTACATGCACAAAACAGAAGCTCAAAAGGCACACACACGTATGCATGGAACCCTTGCTTCACTCGGCTGAGAATAGAATAAGACTGTTTGCTGTAAGCTGATGCTTTTCAACCTGATAAAGAGGATCCAGCTGTAAACGTATTCAGCCTCTCAAGAACATTTGCAAATTAGCAGCTTTCAAATCACCCCTTTCTTCTCAATAGCTGAAAAATGGAATATCAGATGGTAAATGAAAGATAAACTTAGGGGGGGGTGGGGTTTCCAGCCCAGTGTACATACAAATCTTCTCCTTTATTATGGTGCTTTTCAGCAATCCCAAATATGTTTATGTGAAAAAACAAATGACTTCTTTGGAGTTCAGGAAAATCTACCCCCAGGACAGTGATGGCTAAACTTTTCCGGACCAAGTGCCCAAAGTGTGCACATGTGTGCACATGTGTGTGCCCAAACCTCCAAAATGCAATGCATGTGCACCTGCACATGTGCCCTCCTCTGTGCACATGCGTCCCCTGCATGCAGCCCGCCCCTTCACATGTATGCGCGCCACATGCATGCGCCCCTCTCCAGTGCAAGCATGTGTGGCCCCCACATGCCCCCCCACCCCTGCATGTGTGCATGGCCCACACGTGCCCCGTGCATGCGAGGCAGAGACCCAAAGACCAGCTGGCTGGCAGAAGGCATGCGCACATGTGCAGTGGAGCTGAACTAGGGCGACAGTTTGCAAGCCATCAGAGAGGGCGCTGCATGCCACCTCTGGCACGTGTGCCATAAATTCGCCATCACGGCCCTAGGAAATACAAGTATTTTTTTTAAATAGTTAATACAATCATTTTGTCTCTCTATCATGTCTAATGTATCATCCTGAAATCTTTGGCAGGTGCCCCATATGATCTGTTTGAAAGCCAACATAGTATATAATCTAGATTGGATCCAAGCTAGATTCAAGGAGCCTGAGTAGCGTAGGGGAGTAATGCCTCCTACAAAGGCAGCATTTAAGATCCAGCTGCTGCAATTACTTGTGAGTTCAATCCCAGGCAGGCTCAAGGTCGACTCAGCCTTCCATCCTTCGTAAGGTGGGTAAATTGAGGACCCAGTTTGTTGGGGGCAATAAGCTGACTTTGTATAAATATAAATATACAAAACTATGAAGGCTATTGCTTAACGCATTGTAAGCCGCCCTGAGTCTCCAGAGAAGGGCGGCATATAAATCAAATTTTAAAAAAAAAAGTCCACACTAGACTATAAAATCTTACTAGGTGACTTTAGGCCACTCTGCACAACCTACCTTACAGGACTGTTGCTCCGAGTTAAGATTGAAACTGGGGGTGCAACTAGGCCAACAGGTTTTTAAAGGGCTAGTTAAGAAGCTAGATAAAGCCGCTCATTGCTGAGAGAAGAGCAGATTATCAATGTTATGATGGAACAACACCATCACTTTTGGTCCGCAAGTCAAACCATCGCATTAAAGTAGTTGTCCACACCCTGCACATATCTGCTACTTGATTTGCCCAGAAGTCCTAGAATAAAGGCACTTATGAAACTAATATTTAGATAAGGAATGTGATTCTAAATGGTGATTGTGAGTTGAAGTTAACAATAGGATGAATGTGAACAAGACTGATAATGTATCTCTATTTTATGAAGCAAGGGTGAAATAATACATTAGTTTTCCACAGGCTAGCAGTGACCAGATATGTTAGTCTCGCTTCTACCAGTTACCCATTCTTTAGTACTGCCATATTGCATTCTTGTGAATCAAATGCTTTTGATATGGGGTCACTGTATCAGGCCCAGTGAAGTTCTTTGGTATAGGGTGGGGACTCACCAATCTCGGCAATTTTAAGACTTGTGGACTTCAATTCCCAGAATTCTCCAGCCAGTATGGCTGGCTGAGAAATTCTGGGAGTTGAAGTCCATAATTCTTACAGTTGCTAAGTTTGGAGACTCCTGGTATAGGGGTCTCCAAACTCCTGGTGTAGGGGAAAGGAATTCTCCAACAGCAGATTGGCGAGAAGAATGATTAACACAAATCAGTTTTTGCCAACCTAACAGACTAACAATACCCATATTTCCCAGACAGCATCGTTATTGGGGGAAGCTTGAGTCATTGGCTTTTTGTCTGGTGCAAAAGATCAGGATCACACCTGAAGTTCCAATTAAACTGATTTATTACTACTCATGCCTAAAGGTCAACACAATTCAAGAGAGGTTGGACTTAATTTGTGTCTATGACAGGGGTGGGTTCTAAATTTTTTTACTACCAGTTCTGTGGGCGTGGCTTGATGGTCATGTGACAATTATTTAGAATTTAGCAGAGGTACTGGTCTACCAGGCTTTTAATTGCTTACAGAGCTGTACCGATCTACCCATTTATTTTTTGTAGGCACTGGTCTACCCATTTGTTTTTGCAGGCACTGATATACTCATGTATTTTTGCACACACCAGTCTACTCATTTGTTTTGTAGGGCGGCCCTTTGAAGCCCTGCGGCAAGAGTTTAAACATTTTTTTTTCCCTCTAGCCATCAGCTGGGACTCAGAAGGCAGCAATAGATTGGGGGTGGGGCCAAATAAAAGGTAATAATAACACGGGGGGGCATGGGAGTGCGGGGGGGCACAGGGTGTGGGGGGGCACGGGGGCAGGGGCGGGGGGCAGAACTGGTTCGGTGACGTCATATCGTCACCACTACCGGCTCCGGAGGACCAGGCCGAACCGGGAGGAACCCACCACTGGTCTATGTAGAGGTTCTCTAGACTGATTCCTCTTTTGACTCTATCCCCAGGTTCTGCCATTTCTTCTCCTACAATTTTATCCAAACAGCATTTCTAGCTGCACTTAAAGGTAAAGATAAAGGTTCCCCTCGCACATATGTGCTAGTCATTCCCAACTCTAGGGGGAGGTGCTCATCTCCGTTTCAAAGCTGAAGAGCCTGTGCTGTCTGAAGACATCTCTATGGTCATGTGGCCAGCATGATTTAATGCCAACGGAACAATTACCTTCCCACCAAAAGTGGTCCCTATTTCTCTACTTGCATTTTTTATGTGCTTTCGAATTCTAGGTTGACAGAAGCTGGGACAAGTAATGGGAGCTCACCCCGTTACACGGCACTAGGGATTCGAACTGCTGAACTGCCGACCTTTTGATGGACAAGCTCAGCATCTTAGCCACTGAGCCACCGCATACATTAGCTGCACTTAAGCCTTCCTTATTTTAATCCAAAGTAAGACTCGCTTTCCATTTGCTCGGCAATTTCCTACTTGAACAGTGATATGAATAAACGCATGTGTGCAGCATGGTGAGGTCTCACCTTAGGACAACTGTTTATTTTAAGGACAAAGCAATAAGAGGGAAAGGGACCTCTCTTTTTGTTCATCTCCTCCTCCATTTTTGAGAGAGCACCATTTTCCCCCTAAGACTAAAAAAACTCTGAATATGCAGTGCAAATAGAACTATCCCAGGTGAGCTCATTCCAATGGTGTTCCCTTGCTGATTATTTCAGGGTGTCCTAAGGCACCATTTTTACCTCAAGTCTCTGCAAACCTGGATCCTCTCTCAGTTTGGTTTCATTTCACTCAAGGAATTTCAGGCTATAATTCAAACTATGAGAGGAAACTCATCAACATTTTGCCATGTGTGTTCAGAGAAAAGCTTCCAAATAGGAAAAAGACAAATTGTACTTGTGGTCTGGCATCTTATAATTTAAAAGTCATAGGTGTGGGATCTTCTACAGAAGGAGGGATGTACCAATCCCTGGGAAAAAATAATATATTTTTCTGTTGTATATAACAAAATGCTGGTTATTTCTCCTGGTTAACTGAAAAAGAACAAACTCCCAAGACTAGCTGCTTTGGAGGGAATCCTGCTTTGCTTAAAAATGACACAATATTTTCTCCCATTTCAATCCAGAATACTGGAATTTGCCATATCTCAACTAATAAACTCCATCTCAACTAAAACATACATGCCAGAATGTAATGCATAACAACAGCAGGGACACTGTGGTTTTCAAAGAAAATCAGGGAGAAATTAGACCAAATAAAAGTAGAAAAAGGAGATGCTTGGGTCTCTACTGGGACATTTCTCTGCTCCTAATTGCTCTCAAGAAATGTTCATTTTTTCCCTTAGAGACAGCTAACTTTTTGTCCTTAACTAGAATAGTTCTCAGTATTTTGTAACTTCCTTAGCATCACAGAATGGTTTTCAGTAGCCAGCAGGGGAATCAAATCAAGGCCAAACTTTTCACACAGCTACATCAGAACACTTAGAATATTTCCATGGTATATATTATCATATCTAATGCCTAATTAAAATAAAAACTACAGACTTCTTTATGTAATTCTATTGAACAGCGCCAAAGTTTGCACAAAAAATATCACAACAGTTTGAAACCACATCATATGATCGATAATAAACTGCCTATTACTTACAATTGGGCTTGTCAAATGTCCTGATTTTGTGAGGAGACCCTGGAAAAATCATGAGTCAGGAAAACATATCCTGTATTGCTTAATTATGCTGAAAGTACAGGTAGTTCTCAACTTATGACCACAACTGAGCCCAACATTTCTGTTGCTGCGAGACAGTTAAATGAGCTTTGCCCCATTTTACAATTTTTCTTGCCACAGTTGTTAAGTAAATCACTGCAACTGTTAAACTAATAACACAGTTGTTAAGCGAATCTGGCTTCTCCATTGACTTTGCTTGTCAGAAGGTCACAAAGGATGATCGCATGACCCTGGGACGCTGCAACTGTCATAAATCTGAACCAGTTGCCAAGCATCTGAATTTTGATAACGTTACCATGGGCATGCTGCAGTTATAACTGGTCATAAGCAGTAGTGGGTTCCACTCACCTTCTGTGTGCATGCTCAGAGCATCCGTGATGACAGATGGGTGGGTGGGCGGAGTCTCCCACCGCCGCCACTACCAGTTCGCCTGAACTAGGGCGAACCGGTAGGAACCCACTACTGGTCATAAGTCTCTTTTTTTAGTGCCTTTGTAACTTAGAACAGTCATTAAATGAATGGTTGTAAGTCATTTATAGTATAATCCATAAATGCTTGGCAAGAATAAGCTTCAGTAAAGGCACCAAGGCTTAGATCTAGAATTGTGCTAGACAATTATAGTAGTGGCCAAAATTGTGGAGACCTTTTGGGAAAAGTGTATTTTCTAAAACTAACTAATAACACCATCTTTTTTTGGATTAATACCATAAAATTGTATATCAATTTAATCAAGAATGTAATGAATAGGAGCTACAGTATAAAGAAGAAAAGTGAAAGACGTAGAAAAATGAGATATATAAAAATTATCATGTCAGTTAATACTTAGTTGGGTAATCTTTAGCATGAATTACGGCCTTACAACATCTTCCCATGGAGTGAACCAAGCTTTTTAGTTCTGCAGTTGTTATAATGTGAAACCAAGATTGAATGATTGCTTCTATTAACTGGGTTTTATTGCTGAGTGGCTTCTGACTAACAAGTTTCTTTAGTCGGCTCCATAGATTTTCAATTGGGTAAGGTCTGGGCTATTCCCAGACCATTCCAGCAGTGGAATATGATTATCTTGAAACTCAAAAAAAAAAAAAAAGTGGTGTTATTAGCCACCAAACCTCAAAAATACACTTTTCCCAAAAGGTTTCCACAATTTTGGCCACTACTGTAGATTCTTTGGAAATATGACCTAATACCAACACTTGCAATTTTGCAACCCAACAAGACAGACACAGACTTCAGAGGATAATTAGAACTGCAGAAAAAACAATTGCTACCAACCTGCCTTTTATTGAGGACCTGTATACTGCACGAGTCAAAAAGAGGGCTGTGAAAATATTTACAGACCCCTCACATCTGGACATAAACTGCTTCATATCCTACCTTCAAAACGACGCTATAGAGCACTGCACATCAGTGCACATCAGAACAACTGCACATCAGAACAACTAGACACAAGAACAGTTTTTTCCTGAATGCCATCACTCTGCTAAACAAATAATTCTCTCAACACTGTCAAACTAGTTATTAAATCCGCATTATTTTTAATCTTCTCATCATTCCCACCACCAATCTCCTTCCACTTATGACTGTATGACTGTAACCTTGTTGCTGGTATCCTTACAATTTATATTGACTGTTTCCTAGTATGATTTGATTGCTTATTTGTTCTCTATGACTATCATTAAGTATTGTACCTTATGATTCTTGACGAATGTATCTTTTCTTTGATGTACACTGAGAGCGTATGCACCAAGACAAATTCCTTGTATGTCCAATCACACTTGGCCAATAAAGAATTCTATTCTGTTCTGTTCTGTTCTGTTCTGGTCTGTTCCAACCCATGTCACAAGTAAGGTGTGTTTGCAGAAAACCAGCTGTCTAGCTGTTACATAAACTTCAGTAATATGATGAACTTACTTAGCCTTAAAAAAGGAAGAGACAGAAGCATGTAGACACAATGGTAATCCCTTCGGGGATACAAGACACAAAGGCTGCCAGAACACGCAGCTCTTGTCAGGGAACACACAGAGCTGATCAAGGCTTCTCCACCCCTAACGTGATGGCTTTGAAGTTTTTTTTAACAAGAAGACAGCTTAACCTCCCAGAGACAAACCACCCCTTTCTAGTTCTTAACTGATTTTGCAGTTGCATTGGCATTCCTTTAAAAAAAAAGGGTGGGGGGAGAACAGCCCAAGACTCATTTATCTCGACCTGAAGTGTGCAAAAATCCACATTTAACAACAACAACAACAAAAAGCATCTCCAGAAGCTTCTCTACCACATGCAATTTGGGGTGCTTGCAAATCAAGAGGGCTCCACCAGTTAGAACAATTAATCAGTGGAACAACTTGCCTCCAGAAGTTGAGAATGCTCCAATACTGGAAGTCTGAGCAGAGGATTGGACTAGAAGACCTCTAAAGTCCCTTCCAACTCTGTCATATTGTTATTCTGTTTTGTTACCAAAGAGAGGGGCTTAAAAATACAGAAACCATAGAGACACAGAATAGCTTTGCTTTCTGAGATATTAATTTTGTTCTGATTATAAAATGGTTGCATCCAGTTATCAGATTATGACATTATAAAACAATTCTTCATAATGAAATTCTCTAGACCTTCCTTGCTCCCTCTCTCTTTCCAATTTTTAAAATTTTATATTGTTTATATACATATATATCGATGTGTGGATGGTGTGATACCTGAGTATCATACATTTTAATAAAAGTAAACATATTATTACACCCAATTTCATTTTTTCATATTATTTGCACATATCCTTTACTACCACCCTTCAGTTCTAAACCTTTTTCTTACTCTTACTTTCTTACTCTTTCATATTCTTGATATATTAATATGTACATACATTTCTTTCTTTCTTTCTTTTCCTTCCTTCCTGCCTGCCTGCCTGCCTGCCTGCCTGCCTGCCTGCCTTTATAAATAACTTAAGGCAGCAAACACAAACAATACTCCTTCTTCCTCCTACTTTTCTGACAACAACAACCCTGTGCGGTGGGTTGGGCTAAGACAGAGTGACGGGGCCAATGTCACCCTGCTATCTTTCATGTCTAAGGGTTTAATTTTAATTTAATTTAAAGTATATTTTAAAGTACCCTCATTAAGCATATTTTATTTACAATCATAATGTGAGCTGGATAGCTGTCTGGGCCTAGAAATGTTTTAGATGTGACACACTTCAACAGCAAAATGTGGAGCTGCACCATTTGAATTGTCTCTGGAACTAACGAAGTTTCTGAGAATTTTCAAGCTAAAACAACTGATATGAACAATTTATGCCAAATATACATTACAAAACCATGCTACCTATCATCAATGTTCATCAGTAGCTCTTATACCAATTTTTATTGAAGAGAAAGGGGAAAAAACAGCCTGAAGAAAGCTTGCCATAAAATTAGAAGTGCAGTACTTGAAGAGGGAGATTTAAGTATTTATTATGTGTCCATAGCACTGACATTTTGTTATATGCATTTATTGACAGTTAAGTATTTTTCACAGTGGTAGTAAATATTCTAAAAATATTTTCAATTGTCTTTTTCAAGATCCTATACAACATATATAACAACAAAGTACACATGAAACCCAAAACATTTTTGAAAACCAATTCATTGCTTTAGTAATTGCAGTATATTATTCCCTCAGTAAAATTGGATGGTTTTTCATTTAAGTAACATTGGGAGCAGGTTTAGACTGTTTTATTAGAGAAGAAAATGTCAGGATTTTGGAGACGAGGAGCAGTATTCTGAGACTTTAAGGGACAAAGGATCAAAATGAATGTGGTATAATGAAATAGGCTTGGTTGCTTGGTTACTTTCACACCATATTTCTAAGCTCCATGATTAATTTCCTCTCAGCATATTAGTCTTAAAATATAAAGTCTGCATCTCTGCCCCATTTCCCACTATTCTCTTTGCTTTGGTTATTCAAAAATTTGCTTCTGATCTCATCCCTTCTAATTAATGTTTTTCTTCCTCCTTCATATTGGTCAATGGGGTATACGATTTCTAGCGAATAATTCTAGAAATTGAATCCCAATACCTTGACATGCTATTAGAATGGACTGAATCAGAAGATTTTGATATTAGTTGTAATTTTTTTAAAAAAGGTGGGTGATATCACTTAATCCATATATTATCCGAAATGGTAGAATCCACAGCAAAGATAAAATCCATGTTTCTCTTCTGAAACAACTTAATGAGAATTTTTATTTTGTAATACATAAATCCAAGTCACAAAGACTAGTTCATATACGGGTCATGAAGCCATATGAGATAAACCACTGGCAGAAACTTTATATCTCCTCAGATAGAAAGATGACTATCTCTATAATCATTATGCATGCCTCAGTGTGCCTTTATTAGGAAATGCGATTTTTCAATGAACCAGTCCCTAGAATACTCTGATTATTTGAAGCACCTTATGGGACCAAGCAAATGACAGCTAGAAGGGCACTTTCACGAGTTACTGCTAAATTCATAATCTGGAATGCCCACTAGATACCACTTGAGTAAATCTATTGCATGTGATAGTCCTCAATAATGCTTGCTCCATGCTGTGCGATCCACTGCAGCAATTTATTAACAGTGACTTGTTAATTGTGCCCACTGCTAGAGTTTGTGTGAATTAAAACTGAATGAAGTGAGGATAGTACAAACCAGCTCCTGTAATTGTCTGATGTTGCCTTTCCTCTAGTATCCTAGTCTGGTGAAAACTAAGAAGTTCATCTTGGAAATATTTGACTTTAGGAAGAAATTCTGCACCCAAAGGTCTTTATCTGGCACTGATGTGTCATCTATGTATGATATATACTTCTCTCCCTAACAAACCTTACCGTTTGGAAAGACATTGAATGGTAGAGAAGTGGAAAAGGGTCCAAGTCTGTGACTTTTCCAAAGACAAAATTGTGTTGACAACGTCTTCAGCAAAGTTCCTAGATAGGAAAATTTAGGATCCTATAACTTTAGCATTTTATGATGTGAGGCAGGGGTGAAATGCTACCGGTTCGCTCCAGTTCAGGCAAACCGGTAGTGATAAAAACTACCGGTTCGGGCGAACTGATAGTTAAAAAAAAAAAGCTACCGGTTCCTCCGAACCGATATTTCCGATGATCAGCTGTGTCGCGAGGTTTAGTTTTGCTAGAAAGCAAAGCTAACCACCACCACCCCCGCATTGTTCTACTTACCTTATGAAAGGTGCTGGCAAGAGTGAAATTCTGCATGTTCTGACAGAACCGGTAACGGAAATTTTGAGTAGTTTGGAGAACCGGCAAATACCATCTCTGGCTGGTCCCCGAGTGGGGAGGGAATGGGGAGTTTGCAGTATCTTTCCCTTGCCATGTCCACCAAGCCACGCCCACAGAACCGGTAGTAAAAAACTTGGGATTTCACCACTGGGTGCTGGACATTTAAAATGTGACCCTCCCCATCCCCAAACTCATCACCTAAAGTAAGAGTATCAGAGAGCCAATGTTCTAAGCAAGACACAAAGCCAATTACTGTTTCCTATTGTTGTTCTCCATCAAGGTTTCATCTGCTACCCTAATGCTATACAGTACTTTTAACCATTAAACTATGCTTCAAAGTGTGGTAACATATTCTTACCTTGACTCTTTTTTTCCCCCAGAGAGTGAGCAAGCTAGCAAGTCTTGAACAGATATTGTTGGTCTTTGAAGAGCCATCAGATTTCTGGTTTTGTTGTAGCAGACTGACAAGGGCTGACTTTTAGGAATTTATGACTTTTATTCAAGCAGTTTTTGTTTGATGTCTCTTGACCTGCCAAAGCATTCTTGCCTGCTCACCACTCCCCTTGTCTAACCTTTCCAAACCTCTTGTCTATTGCATCTAAGCACAAGATCAATCTCACAGTGAATTATTTCAGTCTTTGCTTTTTCAGAAGTGAAAGGGATCCATGGAAGCTTATGTATAAATTGATCAGTATTTAGGGTACCACAACTCAGACTTCCTGTTTCTCCCCTTATCTCTCTTCTCTTTTTTAGTCAGTGCATCCCAGAATCAGTGACAGATGTGGTCTTTATCAGCACACTCAAATCTCTGCCAAAGTTTACTGACTCACTAGAATAGAATAGAATAGAATAGAATAGAATAGAATAGAATAGAATAGAATAGAATAGAATAGAATAGAATTGGAAGGGACCTTGGAGGTCTTCTAGTCCAACCCCCTTCTTAGGCAGGAAACCCTACACCACTTCAGATCAATGGTTCTCCAACATCTTCTTAAAAACTTCCAGTGTTGGAGCATTTATAACTTCTGGTGGCAAGTTGTTCCACTGATTAATTGTTTTAACTGTCAGGAAATTTCTCCTTAGTTCTAAGCTGCTTCTCTCCTTGATTAGTTTCCACCCATTGCTTCATGACCTGCCCTCAGGTGCTTTGGAGAATAGCTTGACTCACTCTTCTTTGTGGCAGCGCCTGAGATATTGGAACACTGCCAGCTCCAATAAGGCTCCCCTAGTCCTTATTTGATATCAGTAAATACTGTAGTAGCTTCTCCTTTCATTCTTTTTTACCAGTTCATAAATAACTTTCATCTGCAAATGAAAAATGTTTATTTTAAAAACTGAACTTTTCAAGCAAACAAGTTTCCCTTTAAAAAATGCCACCTAAACTATCTCTTTTTGTATTTTATTGTATATTCCTCCTGAAGCATAAAAGAGGAAGTAAAAAAGAAGATGACTTTAGCCATAAAGTGGGGTGGAAGTTAACCTAAGGAATAGTTCAAGTCTCTAAACTTATTGGAGTCTACACCCACCTCCATTTTCAAATATCAATTCAAATTGATATCTTTATGGCAAGCTTATGAATTAATTCTCTTGCTTTATGGGAAAGCAAAGAGTGAATAGGCAGTACAGCTTTTAGATTAACACTTTTATGACTCATGGGATTGAATAATGTACTGCAGTCTCCCTATTATCTCAGCCTACACATAGTTATTTTTCAACCCAGTGCGGATGGAAACTTTGGCCTGTTTGCCAGTTTTAATATCAATTGGCAGTGGTTGCTTACCTCCAGTTAAGTGACTCTATCTTCCTTCTCCAATAGATCTGGTGGATTGCATCTTCTAGAATGTGAAGCCAGTGAGATCAGAGGACTGGTAGGACTTCTGCAATTTTTCAGTCCATCTGGAAGTCATAGGTTGGGGAAGAACACTGTAGGTTTATACATTTATGTATAGATACTCATACTTAAGGAAGATCAATTTATTCAATAAAAATGGAAAGTCTAGACCTCAGCCTTTCTGGATAAACTCCTCAGAGTGTATGGAAACTTTGTTTGTCTGGTAGCTTCTAATCACTCTTGACCAGGGGTGGGTTCTATTTACCTTTACCACCGGTTCGCAACGGGATTATGCAGATCGCTGATGACGACATCCAAGGTGTATGAATTGGTTTTACTACCAATTCTTGCGAACCGGTCCGAACCAGGGGCAACCCATCACTATTCTTGACCTTCGGTAACTGCCTGGACTCATCTCTGAAATTTCATTTATGATATGTCCTTGCCTGCTTCCTAGGGTTGGGAGAGAATGACTGGCCCAATCTGACTTTGTGACAAGAACTCACAATCATCCCACTTCTAGCTGATACCTTAACCCCTTACACCAAACTAGATCTCAGTTTTATATGAACTGTAATGCTCAGCAAAAATATAAAAGACGTATTGATATCCCCTCTTTTACTTCTATTTTTAAACTTTATATTGCACAATCTTTAGATTTGTCTACGTTATATATTATGTATGTATGTATGTATGAATATGGATAAGAGAGAGACAGAGAGAGGATTTCAAGAGATAAAGATCTTTGCTAAACCCCATAAAGAAGCAGAAAAAGAATCAAGTAATCCAAAGGAAAGATAGTAGGGCAAAATATCCGGGCTGCCAGCAATAAAGCAGCAGGACAAATGGTCAACAAACAATGCTTGGATGGAGAGATTGAATATGTTCAAGTTTGCTCTTCACTGTGGTAGGTAAACATCAGTGAATATGAGGACAGAGAGGAAGTTTGTTGATAAATTTCACTCTTGACAGGCTGATGTATGTGAGTGGGAGCATGTTTGTATGTCATAAAATATTCCCCCCTTTGATTGATAGGCACTGAAATTCCAGTGATTATTTCATAAACTGCTCCCTTATTTCCAATGACTTTATTCCCAGACAAACATTCATTAGACTGTAACTTAGGCAACTATCTTCCTTAGAAAGAAAGCTTATTAAGCAAAGCAAAATAAATTTGAGGTGGGGACCCCAAAGCCCTACTGATTACAGTATAATCAAATTGCCAGGTAAAGAGATGCATTAGGTTGTGCTGCAACAGATTGTCTTGAAATGATGGTTCCATTATGGGTTTCCTATAGCATGGAGCAGAGCAGTTGCTGGTCAGCTGAGAACAAAGCTATTCTAAGATCTAATTACACTTGTATCCTCTAGTAGGGTGTTACTTAAATTTGGCAACTGTGTGTCAATGGAGATCTCAGTCCTCCAGGTCATGGCTGCCCCAAAGGTGCTTTTTCAAGAGGCAATTGAACTTTCTGGTTTTTCTTTGAAGACACTTCGCTTCTTCAACTTTGACTGGATGGTGGGTAATGGAAGGATTTATACTCCTTGCAGACAGCTGGTCATTTGCATTCTTTTAGTGAGTCATTAAAGCCACTTGGACATTTATCTGTGTCATCAGGGTCACCTGAGTGGTGTAAATTGGTGTGGCCATGTGGACTTCCAACACCCAGAATTTCACAGTCAGTCATGTTGAAATCTGGAAGTTGAAGTTCACATAACTTAAAGTTTGAGAATCATTGCTCTAGAACACGGGTGTCAAACTTGATCATGTCATGTGACATCATGTATCACAACATCACGTATCATGACATTTTCTGCCTTTGCGGAGCTGGGGAGGACGTGGCCTGAGCATAATGCATCCAGTCTGTGGGCCATCAGTTTGACATCCCTGCTCTAGTACAAGAACTTCTCTTAGAATCCTCAGGTTAGATTTGCTTCACTCCTGAGGTGACAGGAAAGGGACAGGGTTGAAGACAGGCATTGCTTTCCTAGGTTGTCAATCTTCCATCCCTCCAGGAACTCAGCATAAGCCACCCAGAGAAGAAAAATGTGAATCCTGCCAAAATAACAAACAAATGAACACAAGAAGCTGCTTTCCACCATTGCAATATAGCTTTTCGTCCTCATAGTCTTACATTTGTTAGATAATAAGTAAATAACCAAACTGATAGATAACAGGAATAGAGAGTCTATGCCAGTGGTAGGTTTCAAAATTTTTTACTACCAGTTCTGTGTGTGTGACTCGGTGGGCGTGGCATGGTTTGGTGGGCGTGGCTTGGTGGGTGTGGCAGGGGAAGGATACTGTAAAATCCCCATTTCCTCCTGATCAGCAGATAATAGAATAGATGGGGCGGGGCCCGTCAGGATGTTTACTACTATCAAAATTTCTGCAACTGGTTCTCCAGAACTGGTCAGAACTTCTGAAACCCACCTCTGGTCTATGCACTAGAATCATGTGAAGCAATGATTGTTTCTTTCCCCAGCAATAGTGCTGTGGGCAAGGAAACAATCCACCAGGTGCTTTCCTTATATTGTCTTGCATTAAAATCTTAAAGGCAGCACCATTATTGGTGGCTCAGCCATGAGGCCAGTTGTAGAGGAACACAGAAATGACCTTGGGGAAGACAGGACAGGAGCCCTGCCTGGGGAGACAAGACAAAATCCTTAAAACTGTCCAGCCTTGACTGTCTTTAGTATAAGAGGAATGTAAGGGGAAACGCTATCAGAATTTCAACATTCTGTTAAGTCCTCAGTTCATGACCATAATTGGGACTAGGAACGTTTTCACTAAGCTGTGTGGCCATAAAGCAAAAAAAATCACCTGACTATGTAGCATAGTTCTTGTCCTTTCCTAAGCCAAGGGGGGGGGGGGGAAACTATTCTTAAAGCTACAGTAGCATAAAATATAACAGAATAAAGGTAAAGCAAAATAGTTTTGATATATGCTACATAACATTTCAGGCAAAATGTCTCATCATAATAGAGAAAACAATAATAACTCATTTGTGTTTGTTTTTTACTGAATCCATGTCTCACCATTGAGGGGTAGCTGCTGGGCTCCTGCTTACTCCTTGAGGTTCTTCATCAGTGATTATTGAACATCTTTTCAACTAGAACAAGATTCAAAGCAGAAAATGCCCTCTTGCAAGGATTCTCCTTTGCAAAACAGAAAATAAGATATCCACAATTGTCTCAGAAAACATTTCCTTCTAAATAGGAGATCCCATTATCTCTAGACTGGGTAGTCGCTCTCAGTCAATGCCTCTCAATGCCAAAACGCCTCCTCCTGATGATGGATGAATGGACTAGTCCAATTTAAGCCACCCAGGAAATATACCATTAGCATGATTTTGGTAACATGATCAAAATCAGGCTCAGACTCAACCCCTCCAAGACTGAGTGGCTATGGTTCCTGGCGACCCGGTATAGCCAGCTGGCTCCATCGCTGGCTATTGGGGGTGAAATCTTGACCCCCTCAGAGAGGGTTCGCAACTTGGGTGTCCTCCTGGATACACGGCTGTCTTTAGAAGATCATATGACGGCTGTGGCCAGGGAGGCCTTCTATCAGGTTCGCCTGATTTACCAGTTGCGTCCCTTTCTGGACTGGGACACCCTGCGCACGGTCACTCACACCCTCATCACTTCCAGTCTGGACTACTGTAATGCTCTCTACATGGGACTCCCCTTGAGGAGCACTCGGAGGCTCCAACTGGTCCAGAATGCGGCCGCGCAGGTGATTATGTAGGCAACATGGCGCACCCACGTAACACCTCTCCTGTGCGAGCTGCACTGGCTTCCAATGGTCTTCCGGGTGTGATTCAAGATGTTGGTTACCACCTTTAAAGTGCTTCATGGCTTAGGACCTGGATATCTACAAGATTGCCTTCTGCCACCGATAGCCTCCCACCAGCCAGTACGCTCCCACAGAGAGGGCCTCCTCAAGGTGCCATTGGTCAAATTATGTTGACTGGCAACCCCCACGGGGAGAGCTTTCTCTGTGGGGGCTCCTGCCCTTTGGAATGAATTGCGGAGATACATAGGATCCCTGATCTTCGTGCCTTTCGCCATGCCCTTAAGACTTTACTATTCCAACAAGCTGGTCTGACAGAATGATGAATTTTAAATGGGCATTTTAGTCTTGGGGTTTTTAATAATAAGGCCAAAACATTGAATATGTTTTAAATTGTTTTTAACTTTTGTGTTTATGTTGTTTTTATTATTGGCTGTACACCGCCCTGAATCCCTCGGGAGAAGGATGGTATAAAAGTTTAATTAAATAAAATAAATAAATAAATAAAATGTAGTCTGGTTTAGGGAACAAGGCAAAAAAAACCATGCTTATTTTTGAAGGGTGGTGGAATGTATCCCTGTCAGTAAAATCATGTATTTCTGTTATTGCCTTTTTTAAAAATGGTAAAACTAAATTTAGAAATCAATTTGAATGCAAACATATCCGCATCATGAAATGAAATAATGAGATGTAGCTAAATCAGTGAACGGAGTAGTACATAATTAATGAATCTATGAAATAGGATACAATTCATTATACTTACTCCTCTTCCCAACACACATGGAATGTTAACTGGGGTAAGGAAGCAAGAAATATTTTTATTTCTTCATCGTTTCACAGTGCCATTCTTAAGAAATGTAGATTACTCATTCACTTGATTCTCATGCAGAGTCATGAAGTGCTTTTTCATTAGAATGTCAATCATCTTCAATTATGACTCAGAAAAGGCAATGTGTTATGGACTGTACTTTGGCAATAAATTTTCTTGCAAAAAGATGGTCTTGCCCAGGTCTAATATCTATTGCTATTGTACTCTATACTCTGAATATAATCATTTTGCATTTTACTTTCCAAGGCCTCCTGGTATTTATGATCAAACACTGTTTACTATATAGAGTATGGCATGTTTTTTTATACAAAAATGTCAGAAGTCAGAATGACTGGCTTTCTTTCATTTCAAAACTCTCTTCAAAGAGTTTTGTGGCAATTAATAGTACATTTGGCATTTCAATTGAAGATGTTTCCTACCGGGACATTTAGTTGCTAAAGTAAAAACCAAAATTTACTGATGCATACATGCTATTTTCTAGGAGAAAGTAGTTGTTTCAGTATTCTTCATTCATTTTGATTCACTGTGTGTAACCTTTCAAATTATTATATTTAATAAGCAGTTGAAGAGAATAGATGCAGTATCATTTTAAAAAATAGAAAATAGAATACATACATTCCTAGGTGCTCAAGTTATGAAGAAACTGAGCAATGATGAAACAAAGCCAAGATCTTTCTATTGATTTGTGTAATTATTTTGTATTTGTTAATAGAATAGAATAAAATAGAATTCTTTATTGTGAGTGTGATTGGACACACAAGGAATTTGTCTTGGTGAATATGCTCTCAGGGTACATCAAAGAAAAGATACATTCATCAAGAATCATAAGGTACAACACTTAATGATAATCATAGGGAACAAATAAGCAATCAAATCATATGTCAATATAAATTTTAAGGATACCAGCAACAAGGTTACAATCATACAGTCATAAGTGGAAGGAGATGGGTGGTGGGAATGATGAGAAGATTAATAGTAGTGCAGACTTAGTAAATAGTTTGACAGTGTTGAGGAAATTATTTGGTTAGCAGAGTGATGGGGTTCGGGAAAAAACTGTTCTTGTGTCTAGTTGTTCTGGTGTGCAGTGCTCTATAGCATCATTTTGAGGGTAGGATTTGAAACAGTTTATGTCCAGGATGCGAGGGGTCTGTAAATATTTTCACAGCCCACTTTTTCACTCGTGCAATATACAGGTCCTCAATGGAAGGCAGGTTGGCAGTAATTGTTTTTTATGCAGTTCTAATTATCCTCTGCAGTCTGTGTCTGTCTTGTTGGGTTGCAGAACCAAACCAGTTATAGAAGTGCAGATAACATACTCAATAATTCCTCTGTAGAACTGGATCAACAGCTCCTTGGCCAGTTTGAGCTTTCTGAGTTGGCGCAGAAAGCAAGTGAATGTTCTTTCATATGATGGATCAAATGTCTATACATCATGGACCATAACTGACCTCTGTAAGTTTCAACCTGTTTTATGAAGTACTTTCAAACTGGGATGAGACTAAAGAGTAGCACATCAAAAACCACGAAAGCAGTCTCACTTCCTCTCTCGTATTCCAAACTTTTGATCCCATCTCAAGCAGCTGTTTTGTGCAGAAAAGCACTCTGTGTGATTTAGAAGGGACTTCTATACAACAAACATGGCCAACTGCTCCATTGGCAGTTTAAGAAGCGGTTACTCTTTTTCATTAAAATTTCATGAGTGCTGCTGTTCAGCCTTCATATGACCATATGGCGATGCGGCTGAAGAAAAATCTTGAGCATGTTAACTCTCGGCCTATGGTCAGAGGCACATGGTCAGATACAATGTGCCCAGAGCATTGATTATTGCAGCACTATGCATATATTGCATGCTTACCATATGTCACAGAATGTGAGCCTGAATATTCAGGAGTTAAGAGCTTCTCCTGTGGCTTTCATGGTTCTGATAAAAGTATAATTTAAAAAACCATTTCAATTTCTATCAACTGTGCCTTCTTGATACTGTAATGAAAAGTATCACTAGAAATCTATGTGTACATGTTGAGATTTCTTGGTGGCTGTTGTTCCTTACATCTAGAAAATAGCTAGTTAATTTTGGTTGATATCTTCTCTGTTCTTTTTCTGTAGAACACCATAGCACCCCATCATTTTCAGAGATAAAAAGGACAATAACCAAAAGTCTTTGAAATATTCGTAAATGTTGTTTACTTTAGCTCAGCTCTATTAAGAAAATGTTTTCTCTAAGGGAACACATTCCTTCATTTTATCTGTTTTTCAAAATGAAATGAAAGTCAGTAGGCCTTCCATAACTTGATGCACTTTCCTTAATGGTTCTCCTAATGGATGACAATGATGATGATGATGATGATGATGATGATGTAATCTTGTTGATTCTATGGCCAAGTCCTTCCACATCTTCTGATCTTATTTCTTTGAGTTTTTCTATTCTCTGGCTAGTATCAGCTTTGATAGTGTCCAGCCACCATTTTCTTTGGTGGCCTGGTTTCCTATTACTGCTAACTCTTCTCAACACTCTGCTTTCCCTAGTGCAGAGGTGGGCAACTATGGCTCTTTTATGACTTGTGGACTTCAATTCCCAGAATTCCTGAGCTAACATGGCACCCCCTGCTCTAGTGAATTCCCCCACATGACAAAGAGAACCATAAAGAAGTGGTCCAGGTTGCTATCTATATATTCTGTCTAACAGTGGGTCATTGCTTGCCTTTAATACCATTTTAAAAGAGTTATGGAATAAAGTAACAATTCAAAGAGAAGGATTATTCTCAGATGGTCCATTGGTCCTTTGTAACATTACCTCTGCACCAACCACAGCTCTATATTCCTCCCCCCTCCCTTTCTTACATCCCTTTTTCACAAGGTTGACCTGTTACTGAATATCAAACACTTTCTATTTTAAAACACTTGTATCAGAATTATTTTGCAATTAGGCAGCTTATACATCAATGAAACATTAGGAGGTACTGCCTAATAATATGGGAAGAGTCAGAGACACCATTAATATATTATGACTGTAAGTATAGCCTACTCTCATAACTAGCAAAAGCAAAATAAGAAGCAAAATAAAGAAGGAACAAATCATAAAATAAAGTAGGCTAAATTAGGAAAAATGAGATAATAAATTAACACGTGTTATTATAAAGATTCAGCATATAGACATTAAATGTAGAATTGCCTGGATGTAACTAGTTCATATTGTAAATTATTTTTTAAAGCAGAGGGAGAAGGAAATCATTGAATTAGGTATATATACACACTGGTATGCATATGTGGATGCACACACACACACACACACACACACACACACACACACACCCCTAGAGTTTGTTTAAAGCTGCAGTGTAAAATTGTAGAGTCAAAGGATTGAAAGGTGCCATTTAGATTGCATTCAACCAACCGCTCTATTCAGGACTTCTCACTAAGGCACCCTAAAAAGAACTGTCAAGCCTCCTTTGGACACATTTGATGAAGAAGTCCATCAAATCCTCAGTAATTGGTTCCACTGCCAAACTGCTCTTATTGTTAAGGGTCTTTTTTTCCTATCAGGAATTGCTTTCCTATAACTTAGATCCATTATTCTCTATCTTCTGCTCTGGAATGAAAGAGATCAAGGCCTGGCCTTCTGGGTGATATCCTCTCAGGTATTTGAAATGAGTTGTCGTTTCTTCTCAGAGCTGAACATTTTCTTCTATTTACCCCAGTCCTTATTTCCAGACTCGTAAGCTTCCTCATCTTTGAATCTTTTCCACGTTTCCTTCTTAAAGGCTGGTTTCCAATACTAGACATAATTGGGAACTTCACTAAATACACCAGTTGAATTAAACTGTGTTTCTCAAGAAAACTATATTGTACTTCTGTCAGCACAGCATATTTGTTTGTGTGTGTGTTTTGCAGCAACATTGTACATCTGATTCACCCTCAAATTGCAGTCATCTGCTGTACGATTCCAACACCTATAGACAAAAATCTTGCCAGACTGAGGACTACTGTTTGCAACTACATTATACTTTGAGAACTGTTAAGCAGGGCCTGTGTTTACTCTCTTTCTCCCACACGGAAATCCAGACTGTGTTGCCTTTGACTCTCCCAGAATGCATTTCTCCCTCCTGGGAACCTGCCAGTGGTGGGATTCAGACGGTTCTCTCTGGATTGCACGAACTGGTAGCGGCGACTGCAGGAGGCTCGCCTACCCACCCAGACATAATGCGAGACTATTGTGTAAATGTGTGCGCTCACATTTGCGAACCGGTAAGGAAGGTAAGTGAATCCCACCTCTGGAACCTGCATTTCATCACAGTCACAAAAATTAAAATGTTACTTCTATAGCATTGGCCTAATTTATTAAGCAAGCTACAGGATAAAAATTGCATCTGGCAAAGATGCATTCTCATTAAATGCATACTTACTTCTGATAATTTCAATACTGTTTTTAATGCATTTATAGATTGATTATTTTATGAACTTTCCTAGAATATTCCAAGGTATCCTATCAGGTTAATTGATGTGTAATTTTATCTTCTTTTATCCTTTCTGAAGATAGGAAAAACAATTATTCTCCTCCAATCGCTTGTCAGTTCAGTCAGTCCATTTGTTTATTTCTTCAATTGAAACACATCCTAAATAGAACTTCTCTCAGCCTCAGCTTCCATCTTGCTTTGTTTACTAATATATATATATTTTATACTCCATGTTGGCGTCTTCCATTTTCCTTTGGTGTGGGCACTGAATGTTTTTAGGAACTTCCACGATCTCATTAGCTTCTAATCACCGGATACAGTAATGGCCAAAATTGTGAAAACCTTTTTGGAAAAGTATATTTTCTAAAACTAGCTAATAACATCACTTTTTTTTAAAGTAGTATCATAAAATTATATATCAATTTAATCAAGAATGTAATGCAATAACTTTTATGAAGGATTTGCTATTAGAATAGCAGCTACAGTATAAAGAAGAAAAGTGAAACGTAGAAAAAAAACAAGATATACAAAAATTATCACCATAGAAAAAACAAGATATACAAAAATGATCACCATGTCAATAATACTTAGTTGGGTAACCTTTAGTATGAATTATGGCCTTACAAGGTCTTTCCATGGAGTGAACTAAGTCTTTTAGTTCTGCAGCTGTTATAATGTGAAACCAAGATTGAATGATTACTTCTATTAACTGGGTTTTATTGCTGGGTCACTTCTGACTAACCAGTTTCTTTAGTCGGCTCCATAGATTTTCAATTGGGTTAAGGTCTGGGCTATTCCCAGGCCATTCCAGCAGTGTAATATGATTATCTTGAAGCTCCCCCCCCAAAAAAGTGGTGTTATTACCCATCAACCCCCCCAAAATACACTTTTCCCAAAAGGTTTTCACAATTTTGGCCACTACTGTACTCACAAATAATCCCATCAGCAGATAATACAACTCTCAAATTTTTAACAAAATACCATGAAAAATGAACAACCCATGGATAACAATTGTCTTAGTGCTTGGTGCATTGTTTAATTTTTATATACTGCTCTTCGGCATATAGAAAAGTAAATCTAAGAATATGTATGAATGTATATATACTTTTCAGTAAGTGATTTAATATGTCCCATTACAACATTCCTACTTCCTCCACAATGTAAAAGAATCCTTTTCTCAGATTCATATTTTTTAGCTCTAGCCCCCTGATTCAGTTAAAGTCTCTTGATTGAATTTGCCATGCAATTGTGTAAACATTTTTATCTCTCCTTGAAAGATGCAACAAATCTCATGCTAGCAATCATCTAGTTAACTTAAGTCTCTCTGTCATTGTGCTGGAATTACTACCTGTGCCTTCACCAGTACTGTACGAGTAGATAATGGGTTTTTGAAGCAGCTACACAAGTTTTGCAAAGAGGCAGCTGCTTTAATACTCTGAAGAAAGCTGTTTCATTTGCACTAACATACAGTGCCAAGCATCTCTTTGGAATGCTTTGGAGAGCCCTATGAAACATAACTCCCATTTAGAATTGTAAGCAATTTTTGCTTGATGACACCAAATGTTTTAAGTGGTCATTTTTGTTCATTTTTTTTCTGATCTGAACTCATAATTATGCTAAGCTTGTTGATGGATTTCAGCAAGCTAATCATGAACAATTTAGAGCAATTCTGAATTAGAGGTAGACTGGGAAGTAAAAAAAAAAATCTCAGCCATAGTTAACCATTTCTGTCCACTTGCAAAAACTCCCTTATTCTTATCACATGAAACCTCAAATATTAAGCAATGAGTTCAAATTCAACATCCGCAATGTGCCAATAACACCTAACAGCTATTGTTGTATGAATTGGCTCAAGCAAATTGAATGAATGAATCTGACATGCTTTCAGTAAAAATAAAACCTTAACTTACAGTGAAGTCTTTCCTGCTAACTTTCCAATTCTCAGTTTAAGCTGAATTGCCATGCTCTTGTATCAGCAACTACCTTGTTCTCTGGAGAAAACAACTGTAATTACCACAAAGACCATGCTAGTTTGCTTCCTATGGGTTTGTCTGTATATTTGTTTCTTAGGTTGAACCTCTAATAATTCTGAAACATAAACTGCAGCTCCAAAGGGCTATGGAACCCAAGTAGAAATTGTATTTACAGTTTACTCACCACAATTATTGGTTAAGGCTCTTCTCATCCTAGAATACTTACATTTTCCATTGTGACACTGACAATTTTTAAAAATTAACTTATGAGCCAAGCACTCTTAGACTCTTATTTCACTGGTACTTCATAATAAAATAGATTTTCATCTATGCTATACTTGTAAGCAAGTACTCATTCCTAAGGACAACAAAGCTGATAGTTGTTACTGCCACATTGCAGGTCTTATCTGAACTCCTTATTCAATTTTTGAGTTTACACAACACAAAAACAATTTCCCTTGCAAGAGAGCAGAAGTGGTTTACCATTGCTAAAATATTTTTTGACTTCCCAATTTCACCTTCAATCGTACTATATCTTGGAGCACTCCCATCCAACCACTAATTCGCTTCTGAGTCCAGATAGGTTACATGACTTCAGTATTATGCTTTGTACATCGTGGCTATAAAATTTAGAATTATCAACAAACCATGATTAAACCATGGCTCTGTGTGTTCACTTCAGAACATACATCTGAGAATCCCCATTGCCAGGAAATCCCCATATTGTATCTGTCATTCACCTTTGTTAAATGCTGTCCCTTTAAAGGTTTATTGCCTTGTCTCCCAAGGTTATTTTTACATTCCTGGCATCTGCCCTCTAGTTCCTGCCTTCTGCAAGCCATACTATTATCAGTGTTTCTTAACTTTGGCAACTTTAAGGCCATGCTGGGGAATTCTGGGAGGTGAAGTCCACACCTCTCAAAGCTGCCAAGTTTCAAAAACTGCTCAGTATTATTTCTGCTTATTTCTTATTCAGGACAATTGATCACTGCACTGAAATAGTTTTCCAGACTTGATTTCCCCCAAGAAGGTCTGATTTAAATAGCCGAGACTTTGATTTTGAAGCACTGTTTCAGGCCCACTTTGCTCTTGTTAGAGAGACCAGAGGAACCTTAACTGATTAAATGAACCATTCAGACTTTCCCTGATGTAAAATCAGATAAGCTCAGTTGCCTCTGAAAATCACATTTAATGATCCAGAACATTAAAGTTGTTATATGATGGTAGAGATGTTCAGTGATGAGGAAATAAAATAATCGGCCAAAACTACAGCCATGGAGCCTGAGACCCACCAAGAGAGGATTTTTTTTCTCCCTCAAGCTCCAAATCTCTTGGAATGAAAACTGCAAAATGTTAATCTTGTATTTTTTTTCTTGATTAATTTGGACTAAATTCCAGTGCCTTCAAAAGTTGGTGTAAATCAAGGAAGTGATCTGCCACCAACCACATGGTATAGGGAGGGAAGGGTTCAAATCCATAGCTAGTTCTGATGTAACAGTTAAGATGAAGCCTATGATGAGTTCTGGAAAATTAATATCTACTCCAATTGTGGGTTTCAAAATTTTTTACTACCAGTTCTGTGGGTGTGGCTTGGTGGGCATGGCATGGCTTGGTGGGCGTGGCAGGGGAAGGATACTATAAAATCTCAATTCCCACCCCACGTCAGGAGAAGGATACTGCAAAATCCCCATTTCCTCCCAATCAGCTGGGATTTAGGAGGCAGATAATAGATGGGGGAGGGGCCAGTCAGAATGTTTACTACCGGTTCTCCGAACTACTCAGAATTTCCAATACCGGTTCTCCAGAACTGGTCAGAACCTGCTGAAACCCATCTCTGATCTACTCTGTCTTTTTGCAGACAGCTGCACAAAAGAGTAGTTTTACAGAAGCTGCACCAGATTAATTGGACTGTCCCCTTTTCTCAATTATGGTAGCAATAGGGAGAACCATGCTATACAGTACATGCCCCCTTCTTCTGTATGGTGATAGTAAGCTAGTAAGTGGGGAAAACAATTTTTTTAAAATCAGTTTATGAGGAGGATTGCTTTTATTATGAGGCTTGCTAGTTTTAAGCTTCCACTTAATTAACACATTTCCCTGTTATTTTGATCTCTGTGAAGGCAAAACTGAGGATAAGAAAACCACTGCTGGTTTATAGTGCAATTCTAGCCTCATTATCCCTGCTACTATTGGCCCAGCAAATGATTCCCCAAGACTTTGGTGTCTGTCACTGGTGTATTCCTCCAAAAAAGAGGTGCAAGATGTGGATTGGATCCATTTAGATAAGGTTTTTCAGCATCAATTGAACTGTCTGAACTGTTCTCTGTGCATCCTCCCTTTGGATTGTGGTAAAATAGGGCTAGAATGGATTATCTAGATGCCCCACTGGAGTGCAAATTCCAACATTGTTTGACTTGCCAAAGAAATGTGGTCATAAACAAACTCAGTTGGAATCCAATGTCATGCAAATACAGATTTTAACTTAGCATCTGGCATATTCCAATATTCTAATAATCAACTCTTAGTAGAAAGGAACATCTTATCGCAAAGATCTCGGCTGCTACTTTCATCTGAGGCAACTCAGGAATCTCAGGAGGAAACAGAGGTTCTCTCACATGGCTGTGCTGAAGCAGCTGACACTGTGAACAACATGCAATGAATTGCCCAATCTGTTTCTTTATGCCTAGCCAGTATATAACAAATGTGGCCTGTGCCTTTGACCTCTGATATGTCAGGTAGATAAACTGCACCATTTCCTCCCTGACATCTGAAGGGACTAATACCTTATACCCCTCATAACACTATCCCATACACAACTGAACTTTAACCAGCCACTCTGGGCAGACGGCAGGTTTAACTAATTCACACAATCTATGTCATCCTGTAAAGTTTATGTTTTTATGTTGTTAGGTTGTCACTAGTGCACTGCTGGAGATCTTCTGGTTCTGTGACTATAGGATATAAACTATAAGCAGCCATTTCAACTGATGGTACATTTCCTTTATCTGAAGATAAAGGAAATGGCTGCTGTGGTCAATGTATTTGCTGCAAACATCTCATCCTCTTTTGTATAAACTACTTTAAATTCATAATTCTAAACTATGGCAACATTCTTTGGAAGCAAGCAGGAATCTGCCGCAAACTAAGCACATATTGATAAAAGTTGATCAAAGGTGAAAACAATAGATATAAGCAATTATTATTATTAGGCCTGAAACTAGGTCCCATTTTTGACATTTCTATTTTTAACTGTAAAATGTGATCAGAGTAATATAAAACTGGCTAATTAATTTAATGTCTGTCAGTGTGGAATATACCAAACTGCATCCCTTATGAGCAGATTTCTATGAAGTACATCATCATCATCGTCAGCCATTCAGTTGTGTCCGATCCTCAGCCACTCTATGAATCAGCACTCTCCATGCCCCTCTGTCTTGCACTGCCTCCTTCAGATCTGCCATGGTCATCTCAGTGTCATCTTTTATAGTGTCCAGCCAACAGATGCTAGGACAGTCCCCTTCTGCTTTTTCCACTGTTAGCACTAATTCTCTGGATATGTATGGTGCCAAATACTGCTCCGTCCTAAAATGCACTAAACTCCTTTGGGTGTGGTATTTTCCTAATAGCTTGCTATTAATTGTCATCTGGACTGTCCCCATCTTTAGAGATGGGTTCCATATATCTTACACTAGGGGTGTCAAACTGATGGCCCATGGACTGGATGTGGGAAAAATTTTGTGATATCTCAATGTGATGGCAACGTGATGCGGCAAGTTTGACATTCGTGCTTTACACCATCTACCAAAACAGAATCTTATCAACTGTTAAGCTTGACTCCCTTTTCAATAGCTCTTTCTGACCCATCTTAAAATTAGCCAATGCTCTATCTTTGTAGTTTGATCATATTGCCAGTGATAGTGCAGACTGCTTGGATGTAACCACATATGTCCAGTTCTTTTGCTAAAATACCTTATCAGCTGACTTTATACCAAAGGACAAATGGTCCAAGTAAAACCCAATCCATGGGAACTTGACTGTCCGCAACTCTGCAGATTTTTTGGCAAACAGTACTTGCTAATGCCCAACTTTCTCATCTAAAATGGTAACAGAAAGAATCCTAGAAGGAGAGGAAGCTGAGTTAACTTACAAAATATGCATCTCACTCCCAAAGGCACCCTAAATTAGTATTTGAGGCATGAAGTCTTCTTCTGCTCTGACTGAATCTATTAATCTGAATCTATCCATGGCCAAATCACACTTTCAGCATCCTCTTTTTCAGAATGGCTGAGCATACATCCAACACAGTACTGTCCTTTATAAGAAATTCTGAAAGTTATCTGAATTTACACGCTTGAGAAAATCTTTTTAATTCTACAGCACATGAGTCAATATTTTTTTTCACTTCATTGAGTACTGGCAAAAAAAAATACTATATGTATCTCAAAAGTAATGTTCTTCCTTCTGACAAAATATACGGCCAACTTTTCTATTATTGTGTGCAGTTTTTGATTATCTGCCTCCTGTGTAAACTGAAATGTCACAAATCTCCTGGGCCCTTTTGTCAACCAAATGCAAAAACAAGGCATGCTGAAGTTGTTCTTCTTTCCACTCAGATCTGCTAGCAGTCAGATACAACAGAAATGCCTGAAACCATTTATGCTAATGTTCTGCCATATTTACTTTTGTTTCCAGGACTCCAGATGTTGTAAGTGAAGCCATTTAGAGAGTTTATAACATTTCCTGACCTGCCACTGACCTTTGGATTTACCTGATGTCTAAGATCCACAGTGAAATCTTTTCCTATGATAAACAGCTCCCTTTATTTATAGGAAGACAGCCAATCGTACACAGCAAACTAGCACGCATAAAATAGTCAGATCTACAAAAACAAATATGGTCAATATAGTATATATATATACTGTAAGCAAATCAGGCTTATTTAGAACAGCAGTTTAAATGGCCTCATTTGCTGACTTACAGCACTCCTTAAAAGCATAATGGCCTTTATTCCAGGGGTCTCCAATGCCCAAGCCATGGCCCACTACCAGGCCATGACCTATTTGGAACCGGACCGTGAAAGCAGTTGGCTGGTGCACATGCACGCATACAACAGTTTCATTCACGCGAGTGGTAGGCTGGTTCCCCTTTCCTCCCCCCAGTTGGGTTGCCAAGCCGCAGTGATTGGGGATCGCTGCTTTATGCCATAACCAGACATGAAGTCTCTCTGTGTTCAGAATAGCTTATTTGCTTAATTTGTATCCCACCTTTAATATTTTTACAAATAACTCAAGGAAGCGAACATATCCAACACACCTTCCTCCTTCCTATTTTCCCCACAACAACAACTCTGTGAGGTGGGTTAGGGTGAGGGAGAGATTGGCTGGTATTCCCTATGTCTATTAAAAACTGCATCATTGGATATTCAAATCTGTGTTGCAAAAAAGAAGCTCTCCAGAGAAGATGAAAGGCATAACATAAGCCTCACTCATACTGTCCAGTCTCACAGTTACTGTCATAGAACACTTTGATCTTTGTCAAGTGTCAGACAAGCCATAGATGGCTTAGCAAATGCCACCATTAACAGAAATCCAGAAGACAAAAGTCCTTTTGGCGTTAGCCCTTGAAGGAAAATATATTTAATGATTCACTGCAAATTCCCCGAAACTTGAGCTTTTGGCCCAAAGAATCCTTAGTTGGGACTTTAGTCAATTATATACCTGAGGGACATCTAGTAAAATCTAGCCAATTATATACCTGAGAGACATCCAGTAAAGTGCAAATATTCCTGCCTAAAAACTTAAGACTAAAGGAAATGTTAGACTCTCTACAAGAATATAGTACTGCTACAATCAATATTCCCATAACCAGTCTCTCTCTGATGACTATGTGAGATGATGTAACATCAAGTCGACACTTCTCTGCTCCACTGGTTGCCCCAATTATTGGGGACACCCAACTTCTCAAATAGTAAGTATAGATAAATAAGGGCTTCCTCTCAGGTGTTCAAGATATACAGAATGCCATTATCCTTGTTTTAAATTCACAATCAGGTTGTGTAAGAAGTTAGCGCCCACCCCTCTCCTAGAAGAATGAAATATTCTAGGAAATATTAAAAAGGCAGAACATTATACCTCCCTGGGTGAGAAAAGGAGAAACATGGTCTTGGAAAGCAGCCCCCACCTTTGTTAATAGCCCCAGAAAGACTGGGCCAGTTTATCTACAGGACAAAAGACCTTCACCCTCAGGACATAATAGGATTAGCCCCCTACCCATCTCACCACATGGCATCTGGGAAGGTTACATCACCCAGCAGGATTCAACCAAGCCTGGAACTCAAGACAACCTACAAATTGCCCCTGCATGGCCTCGTAGGAGTCTGACAACCAACCAATGTGTTTCTTTCACAGGAAAGGAAGCAAGTTCAAAGCCCAAGAGAGGGTATAAATATATCTCACTCTCCGCTCCTTGTGGTCAGCTACCCAGGACTTCAAGCCATGTTGTCCTCTCCACCATTAAACCATCTTTTCAAACAGTCTCCATGTTTCCAGTGTCTTTCTCCCCACTTGGAACTGAACCCAGATGGACATTTCTTCCAGCAGTTGTAACCCAAAAAGCACATTCCCCAAACATAATATCACAGTCCAAAAAGTCTTTTTCTTATAGCCCCCTGTCTTGATGCATTTTGGTGGCGACATCTATAAAAGTATCACGATAAAGGAGGCAAGTCTTCATCAAGTTAGCCTTCCTTAGTTATCTGACATAGGGAGCAAAATAAAAACAAATGGTAGCTCTGGGTATCCAAGTGTAGCAGCGGGTTGGATTACGTGACCTTTAAGATCTGTTCCAAGCTACTCTAATTATATCGATATCTCTCAAATGAAATGATGAACGGTAGCTTAGTAATCATGATAACATGCTTGGTTATTTTTGTTAGGTGTTGCCTATGGGCAATCATTTTTAGACCATGTTATCTATTGAAGAAAGAGCAGAATTAGGTAATTTTGTAGGGGCTGAGTACATGATACAACATGTAGGTGTGAAGAATGCAGTTCTATGGGAAGGAATGAGCAACTGAAAAAGATCAGATGAAAACAATAATTTCTCTCAATAGTTTGCGTCCCTATTCCTACTCACTTTCGCTTGATGTCTTTGTTTCCATACTGTTATCCACTGCAAGGTCCCTGGGAGCAGAAAATTATATTATTTATGCAATCTTCCTGAAAGACAGGCCATATATGCTGGAAAATCCTCAAATCCAACACAAAGCAAGGACACCAAGTTGTAGAAAGCTATGATACAGGATGGACAATACTGTTCCAATGTCATATGCAGATGCATAGGGAAGCCTAATCAAATCCTGGCTTGAGTTGTACAGATTCATTGTAGGCAAAATCCAGTTAATAAAGCATAGTGTGTTGTTTGTTCACTATATCTCACTTTACGTCACCTTCTGGTCAAGCTGTTTTCTTTTTTTTTTAATCCAATCTTCATTGCTGGAGATAGCATCTCCAGTTTTGCCCTTTCAATTCTCAAACTGTTCTTGCAAGACCAGCTCAGGTTTCCAGTGAGGTAATCAACAGCACACAGATTGAAAACCCTTTCAGGGCTCCCCTTGATCTCAGTTGACTCAAGGAAACCGCAGAGATTGAGCTTCTCAAAGGTCATGTTCTCTTCTATTCCTTTAGATCAAGTTACACCATATATTAACTACAATACTGTGGACTCAAGTTGGCATTTTATATAGCACTTTGTTCACTTACATCAAAGCCTTTCATTCTAAAAACTACAAGTATTTTATGATAATCTTTTTAAAAGCACACTTTCAAATACACATCCCCCCTTTTGTCAAACTGGAGGTGACCAACAAGTCAAGGCACAAACTACTAAATATTTACATTACAATGAAGCTACAACACCTCCACACATCAATTCTATTCCTCAATCTCTCCCAAGCACTTAGAAACCATCTTCGCTGCTGATTTTGAAGAGCTGAAAACAAGCAGGGACCATGATAAATCTGTTCAGTGCTCCTTTCAGTAAAAAACAAAAAACAGAAGAATGTCAAAACTAGGATAACAAAAATATTGTGTCCTATTACACACAGTCAGGGAGAAAATGCCTCCCTGATATACTGTGTGCATTTTTCCTGCTGATTTGGCCTAAAATTTGAGCTGTGGCTCAAGAGGAAAGCTATCTTCCCATCAACTGTAATTCCTCCTGCATATAAAGTTCCTTTGAAAAACTTTGATGCCTATGGTGCTTTCTCCATCAGCTGCAGCCATCACATACACATTGATGGAGAGTTAGGGAGAGTCACGCTGACTTGTGTCTAGAAGCTAGGTAGCAGGTCAGGCAAAAATCTGGAAGTTTTGTGATTTGAAGTGTATTGGAGGCACGGTCAGCTACTGAAAAAGGAAGATGGCATCTCATCCCCTTTATTCTGATTGAGGGAATAAAATTTGTATGAAAAACCTGAAAAATAAGTAGATTGACCCATGAGTATATAGGCAAGTCCTAGCTTGTTGCATTACACTTTGTGCCTTGAATAATCTTTGGCTCATCTTTCATCACTTCCTTCTCCAGTGGCAGATTTTCAGCAAATAGTAGTTTAACTGGTTTGAGTATTATGTGGGAATCACATAGAGGGCTTCTTATTAATTTTTGCTTTGGATCTGAACATTGCCTCAATGAGCTAAAAATCTTAGCAGATTCCTGATGTACAGATATTTGCCCAATAATATTTTATGGGATTTTTTTTGGAGGGAGGAGAATTTGGACCATACTGTATGGACTTTGAAAATTTCACAAAATCTTTCTTTCTTTCTTTCTTTCTTTCTTTCTTTCTTTCTTTCTTTCTTTCTTTCTTTCTTTCTTTCTTTCTTTCTTTCTCCTTCCTCACTTCTCTTCCCTCGCTTCCTCCCCATCGTTTTTCTTTTTTACTTTCATATTTTGTATCTTATTTATTTTATAACCTTACCAAAAAATGTTAAAACAGAAAATTTCACACTCCAATATCACACCATTTTGAGATCCAATCCCACACAAAACATTTGACTGGATTTCAGCCAAGTATCAAAACCTGCAACTTTCCAAAGCTAGTAGAAAAAAATCAGAACGCAGTTCTTTTCTGATTTTTATCATGGGTGTTTGGGGGACCAGAGCAGATTTACTATTAGATCAAGCAAGGATGAAAAGGGCTGGTAACAAGAAACAGGGGTAAATCAATGACATGATGGTTGTATTTTAACTGTTGGGGACAGGGTTAATGAGAGATGTTTACAGGGGTTTCTGTCTTATGGCAAAATAATATAACCAGTTTGAAACACTAAGTACACTGAAAGGAGCAAGGGCGAATCCTTTGATGTGTCAGATCAGGGATATACTCAGACTTGGATCTCTCCAACCCTGACGAAAATCTTAACTATTGTTTCTGGGTGTGTGCAGGTGTGTGTAGAAAGTTAGCACCCACCTCTCTCCTAGAGGAATGAAATATTCTAGGAAATAATAAAAAGGCAGAATATTTCCCCTAAAAGAGAAATAAAAATCTTAAAGGAAACAAAAACAAAAGACCCCAGCTCCCTGCCTCCAGCAGATATTTTGGTGGCAGTTTATCTACAAGGCAAATAACTGGGCCATTCTATCTATGAAACAAATAACCTCAGCTCCAGGATGATGGGATTATCCTTCAGGGCAAAGCCATTCAGCCACAATAGGAAATTGTCCTTCATTGCATCAGCCAGCAAGGTTCAATCAAGCCTGGGACACAGACAGCCTACAAAGTTACCTAAGACCCCTGCCCCCCTGGGAGTCTGACAGCCAATAGGATACTTGCCCTTGCCATAGGAACAGGAAGCTCTAGTTCAAAGCCCAGGAGAGGGTATAAATATGTATATATCTCTCCATGTGTCCATCCAGGACTTCAAACCCATGTGGTCCTGTTCACCATTAAACTAACCTTCCAAGCAATCTCCATGTTTCCATTGTCTTTCTCCTCACTTGGAATTGAACCCAGATGGACATTTCTTCCAACGTGTACGTGTACAATAAATTTGATCATTTGTTTCTGAAAACTTCATTCATTCAGTTGCTAACAAATTACTGAGACATTTTTAAAACATCATTTAAAATTCTGTTGCACAGCAGGGCTTGTTCTGCAGAAGAAAACTTCATGAACATCTAATATTTTTTTAATTTCAGTCCTGAAAATGGACAGCTACCTTCCAATATATTGGTTGTTGCTTTTGAAGACCATGTGAGGCCAAAATTGAAAAGGTCCAGGGCTAAGAGATTTAATTAGACTACCCTAACTTTTTCCTTTAATTCAATCCCTATTTTGCATCTTTTTTTAAAAAATATAATAGTTCCATAGTCCATGTGCAATGGGGTGAACTCCTGTTACTTGCCCCTGCTTCTACCTACCTGGCAGTTTAAAAGCATGCAAATGCAAGTAGATAAATAAGTACCACTTCAGTGGGAAGTGTTCTGTGCACCTCGGCGTATAGCCATGCTGGCCACATGACCACAAAAAATGTCTTAGCTAAGAAACAGAGATGAACACCATGCCCTAGAGTTGGATACAATGGGGAAAATCTTACTGGCCTCCTGATTACAGATAGTCCTCGATTTACAACCATTTGTTTGCGACCATTTGAATTTACAACTTCCCTGAAAAAAGTGACCTATGACCATTTTTCATACTTACGACCGTTGCCACATCCCCATGGTCAGGTGATAAAAATTTAGATGCTTGGCAACTGATTCATATTTATGATGGTTGCAGTGTACCAGGGTCACATGATGACTTTTTGCGACTTTTTCTGACAAGCAAAGTCAATGGGAAGCCTGATTTACTAACAACTGTGTTACTAACTTAACAATTGCAGTCATTCGCTTAACGACCCAATAACAGAATAGCAGAGACTTTGGAGATCTTCTAGCCCAACTGTGGCAAGAAAGGTCATAAAATGGGACAATGGGGCATATAAATTGAACTAATAAATAATAAATAAATAAGACTCAGTTAACCTTCTTGCTTAGCAATAGAAATTTTGGGCTCAATTATGGTCGTAAGTTGAGGACAACCAGTATAAGGGTGAAATGAAATTTGCTCCTGCTGACTGTATATTTGGGCATATGTATCTTTCTGTGGAAGAAAAGAGCAATGCAAAGTAAAAGCAAGTAACGGGTGTATTCAAAGTCCTACCCTTTCTGTAAATAAACTTTTACAATGAGCTACAAGAAAGACTACTATAGTAAGTATGTCAATTCTCAAGTGTTCCTGGTATTGTTCAGGCCTACTGTCAGATCTGTCTGCCAGTTTCCTCATTTGCCACTTTTTCAAGGACAGGATCCCCCAAATATCAAGATCCCATAGGCTCACTTCCTTTCTGTCCCCACTCCCGTTCTTAATTGGAAAGTAGTGACTCTTCGGTCCTTTAAAAGAACTAAGCTTCTTAAAAATTAACCAGTAAGATTAACTATGTGAGATAACTGAGCACTGTTTGTTTTCTTTGGGGATTACTGGGTTTCCTTTTGGAGGGAAAAGTTCACTCTACAATATTATGCTATTCTCTGTACAAAGTTCTCTTAATGGGGAGAATGATAGAGATGGCCTTGACAGAGAAAGGGAAGATCCATTACCAAGGCAACAAAAACAGGTAAACATTGCTTAAGCCCAAAGAAGAAGAGAATTTTACAAAGACGTCTCAAGACAGACAGTCCTAATTCACACAAATATAAAAGAAGGGAGGAGGGAAAGACATTCAGACTTGCTAAATTCTGTTACTGTAGCTGATCTTAATTAAAAATAATAATTTTAGGTCTATGTGGAGTCTGTTTTTTTGGTCTGGTCTACCTCAAAGGGCTGATGTTTCAACAATATCTATACAAGTCTGTGAGATAAAAGTCAAGGGACAAATTATACTATAACAACCAAAAACTGTGCTGTACGCTAAAAATCCAACAAATGAGTTGGGAGAATGTCATGTCCAGGCAAAATCAAAAGTGGGGTTACACTTTAAGCTCCATCTCTTACATCAGATCCCCTTCTTCTGACATCTCTTCAGTGCACATGATCTTCTGTGAGAAAATCCACCAGGCCATCAACTGTTCAGGATATGCAATCATGTTTTCTGGTTGACAAGAAATAGCTATAATCCCTTGCAGAATAACAAAATTGGAAGGGAACTTGGAAGTCTTCTAGTCAACCCTTTGCTCAGGCAGGAAACCCTATACCATTTCAGACAAATGGTTGTCCAGTCTCTTCTAGGAATCCTCTGGTGATGGAGAAACCAGAACTTCTGGAGGCAAGTTGTTCCACTGGTTAATTTTCTGTCAGGAAATTTCTTCTTAGTTCTAGGTTGCTTCTCTCCTTGATTAGTTTCCATCCATTGCTTTTTATTCTGCCTTCAGGTACTTTGGAAAATAGGTTGGCCCCCTCTTCTTTATGGTGGTATGAAAATATACTTTTCAACAGCCTTAGAATTCCACCTACCCACTCGTACCATCTTACATGCATTACATGCAATATGAAACGTAAGAGTTTGATTTGCTCCAGCCACTGGGAGAGGCGAATGAATAACAGGAAGAGAGGATGAGTTGTCAGAGGAAAGGGGTAAATACCAGAACTCTGGAGCCAGGCCAATTTGCCAGGCTGTGACTTGAGTACCCTAAGCAGGATTTAAAATGGAAAGCAAACACTTTCCCAGAGCATGTATTTTGCTGAATTATTAGAGTGCTGCAATCCTTTTTTAAATAACCTGTAGATCAGTGCTTGTACAGACACAATTCCCTGAGGACTATAACCGAGGGCTGATACCACCTTTGCCGACCAGGACATTTTGTTAAACGGCATAAGATTTTGAGAGCTGCAGCTCCCGTCAAAAGACAAAAACTTTTACCTTTTAATAAAAAAGCATGAGTCAGAAAACCAGACCACAGCTTTCCTCCTACCATGTCAGGAAGAGAGAGAATTTAGTTCTTCTTAATAAAAATAATAATTTCTGGGGGAAGATGAAAATACTAGAAGATGACCGTTAACGAAATAGTTGTTAAAAAGGAATTTATATTATGTGTTTTGTGTTTGTTATATTGTGTTGTGTTATAAATAAAAAATTTTTGAAAAAAAAATAAAAATAAAAATTCTCTTACACATTGTAATAGATCATGGAAGTGGTAAAATAGAAATAGACCCCCTGTCTCTGCCTGCAATACAAATAATCTTCAGCATCTGAATAGCACTTCCACACATGTTCAAAGTGCATTCTCCTTACAACAAACCTGCCAATCAAGTCGTGGTTATTGTTCCCCAAGTGACAGAGTACAGAGCATGAAGCTGAGCCTATTAGCTACCTTGTGAGTTTATTGGCAGATTCAAACTGGGAACTGGGAACTTCCGGCTTCGTAGCTCAGTTTATTCATCCACATACACGTCAGTACTCAAATCCAAGTTCAATGAACTTCCCTCGTCCCACCAATAGGGTTTTCAAGGTGATCTAGGAAAATATCACTTTATCCTTATCCTTATCTACAGCAGGATCTTGGGGAGGTTTATTTTGTCCTTTGCACCTCAGTCTCTGCCAAAGAAAGCTCCTCCAGCACTTTCATTCCCATTTCATTCCTATTGTTGTAGGAGGAGACAGAAGGAAGCTTATGTGTTGTTTCTTTTCCTTTTTTTAAAAAAAAAACCCTCTTCATTAAGGCTCGTCCTTGCTTGAGGCAATGAAGTGTTGATGGTTTGAGAGACGCTCCTCTAACATCAGTGAGTCATCTCCCTCCCGACTGATGTCAGAGAGGCCTTTGTGCTTCACAAGGATTGGCTGTGCCTGGCTCATAGGGGCTGTCTCATTGGAAAGGTGAATGTGCACAGAAGCAGCTGTGGAGGGGTGTGTACTCATGCATGTGTGCAGTTAGAGTGTCTGCAGCAGGCACAGACAGTTGGGTTTGGCCAGAGCGGAGGTGTTTTGCTTTGTTCAGAAAGCACTGAGAAGAAGACAGCAACAGGGGTTGGCTGTTTGTGAGAGGTTCCTCAGATTGCTTATCCGGGAAGAATCTGAAAAAAAGGGAGGAGGAGAAGGAGAAGGAGGAGGTGGGGGAAAAGAGGCTTTGAATTTTTCTTTCTTTTTCCTGAAGTGCAAATCAGCTTGGGACACCTGAGCTTGCTATGCCAACTGAACTCTCCCACATGGTGAGAATGCACGCCATCTCTGATTTCCCCTCCTCGCTGACAGCACGGCTTCTCCACAAGGGTCCAGAGTACCTTCGCAAGCAGATGGAGGCAGCCAACCCTAGCAGGAAGAGTGCCGTGGAAAGGTTGGCAGCAGATAAGGCCAAGTACGTGAAAAGCCAGCAAGTCATCAGCAGGAAGCAGGTGCCGGCCATCACCCTCAGCTCAACTTCTGAGAGTAGCAGCGAGACTTGCTCAGTAGAAAGCAAGAAGGTCGATCGCTCAAGAGAGGAGAAGGACACGACAGCCCAAGTTCCCACGGCCACAGAACTGAGCCCAGCAGCCCTGCAAGACGGCCCTCCCATTGTGAGGCGCAACAGTGGTAAAAGGCAGATCCGACCAGATTCCTTGGTGATCTATCGTCAGAAATGTGAATTTGTCAGAGGTCAAAGCCAAGAGAATACTCGTGGAAATTTGGTCCGGAGGTTGTTCCAGGGTTCCTTCAAAGAAAAACAGCTGATTTCTGAGGTGTCCAAAGTTGTTCTCAAGGAGGAAACCATTCCTGAAGTGGAAGGGACTATTGTGGGCAAAGACACAAGACATAGCTATGACCTAGAAGGACAGAATTCACCCACAAAGGCAAATCCAATGCCCTTTCTAGTCAGCAGATGCAAAAATGCCCTAAATGTGACTTCAGCACCTTATGATGTAAAGGAGATGAGGCAGAAAGGTCTTCAGAGATCTCAATCAGATATCAGTTCGCGATATTCAAAATCCTTCTCTGAATTTGACACTTTCTTTAAGAACTGTGGTCTTGAACCTGAAGTAATAAAAGATTTAGGCCAAGAGAATATTTCGGTGGCTTCAGACAACTTCTCATTCCATCTCCACAGCATCAGTGGGGCAGCTTCTGAAAGTGACTTCACGAGACACAGCGATGAAGATGGACTCCTGGAGGAAGAGCTCACGGAACAGGTGCCTAGCGGCACCTCTGTGGTTGAACGCAATGCTCGGATAATCAAGTGGCTGTACGTGTGCAAGAAAGCCAAAGAGGCTAATGTGATGATGCAAGATTTGGCATAAGGACTGCTTCCTTCATAGAGACACCCAGGTCAGTGTAACATGAATGCATGTGCAAAGTGTATCCGTGCACCTTTGATATTACCGTGCATAGCTATGAATATACAGAATAAGGTTCTTTCTTCTTTATCTCTCCAGCACCATGGAGTAAGGGATGGGGAAACCTACAATTTATCTTTACTATATAATAATATTTAATATATAAAGAATTATGGGCATAACATAGGGTACCAGTGTTGATACTAATTCTTCCATTTGGGCCTTCTATAATTTTATAATGGTAAATGATTCCAGAAAGTTACAGCTGGTTGTTGTTGTTTTATGAAAGATTCCACGGTTTGAGCTGGCCTTTAGAAAGTCATGGACTTTGCTAAGGAGAAATGAGAACCACCAAAGAAATTTAAAGTCAATATTTACACACATTGGGTCTGCCCTCTGACTGGGAAAGTGCTTATTTACAGCAGGTTGGGCCATGATAACAAAAAGCCTGGCCATTTGCTCAGGCGTTCATTTTATCTAATTAAGATAAACTGGCACACATTTTGTCCTCTGCAGATGTCAACTTTGTCATCTCTCACTTTCCTTTTTCTTATTTATCCCTTTTAAGTTACCGTGGGGGGGAAAAACATTTGTGGGCCTCTCTTTTCCCCACTTTATTTCATTTGATATTAACAAGTGATAAGCCTTCCTCTGATGTCACTACATAACAGGTTTGGCAGCTATTTCCTGGCATTTCTCCTTTTTCCATTCTCTTGAGGAATGAGTGGGACATCTCTTGCTGCTTCATTGCATTTATTGCTTTTTGCCTCAACTTGACTGAAATTGGTTCACGACTGCACCGGTGCCAAAAAGGAGGGCTTTTTAGTAGTGCAGTGTAGTGCAGTCTTGGGCACAGTTTCCTAGGAAGTAGGATACAGTGCATCAATAGGATTTACTTTTCACCAAATACATTTAGCATTTGGACTTTGCAATTAGTATTTGGATTTTGCAATGTCTTTTTAAAAAGAACGCTTACAGAAAAGTGGTGTAGGAGTTAGAAGATCCATTTACAAACCTGAACCTTTGATATACTGTACTGATTTGGCAACTTCTCTGTCCTTCACTGAACTCTAAGCACTGACCTAGGATTTAGCAACTGGTACATCAAGGCAAAAAAATCAAGCAGTTTCAATCAGTCGTAACAGGTCAATGATTACAAATATCACATAGAATCCCTTGGGCAATTGAAATAAGTGGAAATTAAGAGGTTTACACTCCCTGAAGGAAGTGTGCTATTGTGCATGGGACACTTTGCATGGTTGTGACTATCCTACTCTTCAACAGCTAGGGATGTGCTTGTGTTTTTCTAACGGGTGTTTACTGAAAACATGGTGTGTTGACTGGCTGTCCCAAATGCAGTCATCGAATGTTGATACTTGCCACTTCAGCAGCGGTGTTTCTGGTTAAACATACTGAGATTAAATAAATTAGTTTACCAAATAAACTTACAAAGTAAGAAACATCAGTAAGCATCTTTTGGCCATGAGAACCCAATCAGTTGATGTGCCCTTGAGCCACAGCTAATTTAGCCATAACAATCTGTTCAGATATTAGGCACATCATAAAATACAATACAAGCAAACATGTAAAATAGTGAGATAAGTGTATTGTACATTATAAGCAACCAAGCCCTACCTAAATCTTTGGAAGGGCAACTGTCTTGGTCAGGATCACTCCGAGATAACATGTTACTTGAAGCAAGTCTCAGATGGCATTTCCTCTGGAAACTGACGAAGCAATGTTGGCATGAAGCAGAAATGCCCGGCAGAGAAGCAATAAATAAATAAATAATGAATAATTTGCTGCTCTGTTCAAGGAGCTTATCTCATTGCCTAATTATAAGGTGGACATTGTCTAGAGCCATCTTAGTTTGAGGTTCAGGCACTAAGGAATTTACATTTGGTTAAAATATGATAATGTTTGTTCATGAAGAAATGACCGCATAGCTGTATCACCTGGAGCGGTTTTGTTTAAAGAGAAAGAGAGATTTGATAGCATCTGAATAGAAAACCAAGATCTTAATTACCAGTATTCACCAGTACTTCATTCTTGGCAGAAGGAAAATAAGTGAAATTTGATTTCCTTGATTTTTTTAAAAGCATGACAACATAAATCTCTTTATTTTTCATCACAGGAAAATAGCAGAGTAATTACCCCCATTTATGTTTCAATTTTTAACTCAGAAAAAAATAAGCCCTACTAACTCCACATCTATGTATTTGATTATTATCTCCTATCAGACAGTCTTATGAACCCAGCTTCCTAGACTGGCTATGCTTCAGCCAAAAAAAGTCCAAACTGCTCATAGTACCATCTGAACCAAGTTGTAGGTAATGCAAAACTCTTTATTGGCTAATCCCTAGATATTGATAAAGTTGATAAGAACTATCTGGTTTAATCACCTACTACTGATAAAGAGTAAAGATCTTGAGGAATGAGATCATGTTTAAATCCAAAATTCTAGCACAGGACAGGAGGTGTTTTAGCCTGTGTATAGCTATCTGGAGGTATCTGCCAGAACAAGTGTACCTACCACAAACACAAATTAAAATCAAAACTAAAAAATGCACCTGCATCTTTCACATACTAGATACACTGGAAAGGGTTTTTCCTAAAGGGTTTTGTGGGGAGCAACTCTGGAAAGAGTTCATGGCATACAGGGTGGAAAAATTCTAGATCAGTGTTTTTCAAACTTGGCAACTTTAAGATGTGTAGATTTCAACTCTCAGAACTCTTCAGCCAGTATGAAGACTACATATCTTAAAATTCCAAGTTTGGTCTGGAAGAAATAATACAAATAAAATGTCATGTGTCCATTTGTAAGGAAACACCACTGAATTCAAGAAGATTGGCTTCCAAGTTCTTTTTCTTCATCTTTCTACTCAAACACACAGTTTCCAGAATGGTACTGTTGAGGAAAAGAATATTTGTTTGTTAGATTTTTAACTCCAAGTAGCAAATATACTTAATACTCCTTTTACTTTCTATTTTCCCCAAAAATAACAATCCTGTGAGGTGGGTTGGGCCAAGAAAAAGTAACTGGCCCAATATCACCCAGCTGGCTTCATGCCTGAAACAGCATTAGAACTCACAGTCTCCTGGCTTCTAGGCCAACATTTTAATCACTGTACCAGACTAGTTCAATTATATTAAAAATTAATATAAACTGAGAATATATCCTGAACAGGGGACTCTTGACTGTCCTATGTTTGGAAAATCACATAATCTTCAGTTATTAGTTTTTATACTCTGTTCTGCCCTACCTAGGTTCAGTTGTGATTTATTCAATAAACCATAGTCATCTCATATATTTATAAATAATTACAGGTATCCTTAGGTTACAGTGGCAATTGGGACTGAAATTTCCATTGCTAAACAACATGGTCGTAAAGTGTGATATCACATGACCAGTTCGCAACAGCAATGCCAGCAGTCTTGCTGATGTCATTAAGTGAGGATCTCACAGGTTCATGCAAAATTGGTGTACCTAGGCTTGTTTAAATGTACATGGGTTCCAGTTTGAGCAACAGCATGTCTAAATTCTGAGTGTTCCTTACTTGGAAATCTCCAGGGCAGAGTTTAGAATTCACTAGGAAATAATAAGACGAAATGAATCCATCTATAACAGAGGCCTGATTAATGGGTTTTTTCTTTAACTTATCTTTGGAAATACATAAGTGAGTTAGGAGATTGAGTTGTGTGGGTAGCAACTTTTCTAAAACCTGGATCTAGTACATTGGGAAAAGAACACCAACCTACAGATAAGCGAAAAGAACACAGATAAATGAGCCGGTTCAGATGGTAGTTTCAGAATGAAATCTGCATCCCATCCTTTAAACTGACACTAGCATTGAAGGAAGTCTAGCTGCAACAAAATGGATCCCAGGAGAGAAAGCACTAAAGGAGATCAGTCATTCTAGAGGACCAAAAAAAAAAAAAAAAAGAGGATTAGGAGGAGGACTGATTTCACAGTTTTGACCTTGCAGTCTTGTTTAAATCCTTTAATGGAAGGCAGGTGTTCTGGTGCTTGGGGTGTTTGCTGACTAATCCAAAACAACATCAAAAGCCATCTAGGAGTGTGATAAAGAAATGTGGCAGATTGAGGCATCGTTCCCACAATTTTTCTAATGAGGGAATTTTTAATTTGTCCCTATCTTCCTTTGCAGAGAGATAGATCAAAAATTGCTTCTCCAATGTGAAATCTTCTCCATCTATTGATACAGCAAGTCTTTCAATTTTTTTGACTGGGATAAACACATTGTAAAGGATGCCAGATTGAAAACAATTGAATAAAACCTTCCTCGGTTTTGCCAAAAAAATTGCAGTTTCTACATAGAGAGCCAGTTTGGTCTATTGGTTAAGGCAACAGGCTAGAAAGTATGAGTTCAAATGTGCCTTAGCTATGAAAAGCCAGCTGAGTGATTGTGGGCCAAGTCTCTCTCTCTCTCTCATTCTCTCTCCTCCCCCGACCTACCTCACAGGGTTGTTGTGGGAAAAATAGGAGGAAGAAGATGCGTTGGATATATTCACTGACTTGGGTTGTTTGTAAAAATAATAAAGGTGGGATACAAATAAATAAAAATAAATAAATATAGCTTTATTCTGAGCTTTTCTAAAGTATTTGAAATGGCAAAGCCTTCTTCACTAACCAGTGCTTGACTTTTCATAGTCATATCTGATTGAGGGTAGCAGCTTGGAAAGAATATGGAGAAGAAAATATGGTGATGATTGAAGGGAATGGTTAAGAATTTTATTTTTTAATTTGCTTGTCAAATCAAGTATCCCCTGTACAATTGGTATAAGATACAGTTACAGATTTGAGGCTGGAAATAATCATTTTTGCGAATGGACACGTTATTCTGAAGCTCCCACAGGATATAGAATTTTGCAACATTTAAAAGATTCTGAAGGCTGACTTGACCATGAAAAGTTTTATGCATTGCAATAATCCATTATTGTCTTAACTATGGTTTGTTAATTGAGCCACAAAGAGCTGAGTTCCCATAATATGCTAAGATGTCCACCGTATTATGCAATTCACAATGGTTAAATCACACTTCACACTATGCTAAAATCAAACAAACCACATTTTGGCTTAGCACAATGTGTGAATCCAGTCTGTAAATACGTAACTCTGAGAGCCAGCACTACCAACAGGACAGCTCAAAATAGCAATGTCCTGAGAATGTTGTTGGTAGCTAATTTCACTTTGTCCTTCAATATATTAGAAGAGATATTTCTGATCTTTTGTTATTTCAGAGCAGCTCTTGTTAAGATAAAAGCATACCATTTTTGCAGTGAAGAATTCCAATGGCAAATCCTTTACAAAATGCCCAATTTGTAATTCATCATTATAGTATTTATACAATTTGTTAGTCAGAGGATGAGCTGTAAGAAGGCTACTGAATCGTTTACAATCTTGCAATCCAGGCCTAGTTCTGTAACGCTAGGAACTTCCTGCTATGAAATAATACATCCTTGATTTCCTGCAAATACTGGCTTTTTTCCAGAGCAAACACAGTTGCCTGTACCTGTTAAGTTTTCTTGGTTGCTTCATTTTTAAAGAAACATAAGCAAGAGACCAGATTGTCACTGTGGTTAGAGAATGAGTGCAGATTGAAACAACATAATGGAGCGGTAGACTACTTTTAACTTAGTTAGCAAGATGGCCTCATTGTAGACAATTGGGATGAAGATGCCTGAATTATTCCAGTAGGATTTCTTCACATGCTTAAGGTCTTGACATCCTCATTCCCTGTGAGATTTTGCAAATTTTATTTCTCTCTATGCTGCGTGTATAATACTGTATAATTAATTTAAACTTGTAGCAGTAACTCTTTAAACTAACAGAACAAAGTACTTTTTCGTGATATTAAATGCTACGATAAATCAAGCTTGCAATTTTTATGTAGGACAAAGATGGAGATGTGATTCCCTTTAAATATGGTTAGAACCCCATCTTCCTTCTTTCCCAGTAAATCATTAAGTGTGACAGGTATGGGGATAGAAACCAATGAATTTTGAAGAATCACAAATCCCGCCCCACCCCCACCTCCACAAGATTGATGCAATAAGAAAACATTTCTATAGAGTCATATTGAGCCAAAATGCAGTTACACCTAACATGTTAACAGATAAAGCATGGTTCATACAGATAGCTTGTAGACCTACTTGCCCCAACTCTGCCCCCCAAAACTTCTGCTGGCATCTTTTTTTTTTCTTTTTTGCCTTGGTCCCTCATGAAGCTTCATCTCATTCCAGTCCATGAGTGAGCTTGGGGAGGAGAAACTCAACAAGTCACTTTGTTCAACCTGTGTTGCTCACCCATAATCAGGACATGCATGTCAGCAGTACAAGATATGACTCTACAGGAAGTAGAATACAACTATACTTTGCTCAGAAGTCTGCCTGCTTTTTCCCATCCCTCTCTTTTACTTATACCCTAGGAAAATTATAAGGAAGCCAGACTGAGTGTTTTTCTAGCACTTTCCTTTCTTCCAAATGTAGCTTTGGTACTCGTTACTGTCATGTTGTCTTCTGGATGCAGAATTACAGAATAACAGAGTTGGAAGAAACCTTGGAGGCCTTCTAGTCCAATTCCTTGTTCAGGCAGGAGACCCTATAGTACCATTCCAGACAAGTGACTGTCCAGTTTCTTCTTTAAAAACTCCAGTATTGGAGCACCCACGACTTTTGAAGACAAGTCACTCCACTGATTCATTGCTCAGGAAATGTCTCCTTTGGATGCCTTCCCCAAGATCACCCCCATGGCTCCCTACTATTCATCAAAGATTCAAAACACATAGGAAAAGAGGGACTAGAAATAGGAGAAGATTTCACACCAGCAGACCAGTTTTATGCCACCTCAGGAATGGGTGGATGGCACTTCATCTCAACAATGAAGAAAGGCCCAAAAGGTGATTAAAGTGAGCCACTTACTCAGTCCCCATCTTTCAATTACACTTAACATCACATCAATCTTACACAGGTAGTCCCGACTTAAAGCAATACATTTAGTGACCCTTCAAAGTTACAACAGTACTGAAAAAGTGATTTATGACCATTTTTCATACTAAGGACATGGTTATCAAAATTCAGATGCTTGGCCATCTATAAAACATCTTATAAAAGTTCTCTCTAAGGTTTTGTGCTTGAGTAAATTTAACATTTCTAACCCAAATCTTTTCCCATGTCTCCATCATTATTGGTTCCTGAAAATTTCTAGCCCATTTAATCATACAGTCTTTAACCAGCTCTGATTCAGAATCTATCTCTAATAATACATTGTATAATCTTTTAATATGCATAATACCCTGGTCCCTGATTTGCTTTACCAAATTTTCTTCATTTTCCATAAAACCTGTTTTTTGATCCTCCCTCCATCTTGCTTGAAGTTGACCATATTGAAACCAAGTATAAATTATCCCTTCCTTCTTCAAAACCTCTAAGGATTTAAGTTGTAGTTTACCCCTTTCTTTAAATAAAAGTTCTTTATATGTGATCACCTCCATCTTTTGTTCTATACTTATGTTTTCTATTGCATGTCTGGGATTTGCCCAAATAGGTATTTTATAATCCAATTTATATTGATATTTCTTCCAGACTCTCAACAAGGCATTTCTAAGCATATGACTTTTAAAAACTTTATTCACTTTCTTTTCATACAATAAATAAGCATGCCATCCATAAAGTAAATCATGTCCTTCTAAATTCAAAATTCTATCCTCTGTTAAATTAAACCAATCACTAATCTGAACTAATACCGAAGCTTCATAGTATAATCTTAAATTTGGCATTTTTAAACCACCTCTCTCCCGAATATCTTGTATAATTTTTAATTTAACTCTGGGTTTTTTACCTGACCATATAAAAGTATTAAGACCTTTTTGCCATTCCCTCAGTTGTTCATCCTTCTTCAGCACCGGTATCATTTGGAACAAAAATAGTCCCGACTTAAAGCAATACATTTAGTGACCCTTCAAAGTTACAACAGTACTGAAAAAGTGATTTATGACCATTTTTCATACTAAGGACATGGTTATCAAAATTCAGATGCTTGGCAACTGACTCATATTTATGATGGCTGCAGTGTCCCATGGTCATGTGATTACCTTTTGCAGACTCCTGAAAAGCAATGTCAGTGGGAAAACACAACCGTGTTAACCACCTTAACAACTGCAGTAATTCACTTAGCAACTGTGACAAGAAAGGTCATCAAATGGGGTAAAAGTCCCTTGACAAAGGTCTTGCTTAGCAACAGAAACAGAATTGTGGTCATAAGTCGAGGGCTACTTGTACTTTTATCTACCAACTGACTTTTAAATTGTGCTACAATTACTGTTTATCAGCTGCTGAGTTACATTTGGAAAGCCAATGGTTTCTATTGATTTATCAAAAAATGAAAAATAGAAATAGCACTTAGACTTATATACCGCTTCACAGTGCTTTTACAGCCCTCACTAAGCTGTATACAGAATCAGCCTACTGCCCCCAACAAACTGTGTCCTCATTTTACCGACTTCAGAAGGATGGAAGGATGAATCAACCTTGAGCCAGTCAAGAGAAAACATTACCATTATCGTTTCTCTTGGGTTTCTTTTTATGAGTTTTTGATATGTAAATCATTCTCCATGGGGGGCAAAAAAAAAAAAAACCAGCAAAAACCACATATACCAGATTTTGCTCACTGTTATTTCTTGTTCTCTTTCTTTCAGGATTCTGTCAAAAATCTTTCCAGAAACATTTAATAAACTAATCAATTCCCCTGCAGTTTTAACATTCACTCTTAATCAGGGGTGGGTTCTACTCTACTTACCTTTACTACCGGTTCGCAGTGGGGCGTGTGAACAACCGTGTTTGTACTGTGCTTGCTTTGCTCGCTCGGGCGCTCTATTGCGCAAGCGCAGAAACATTTTGATGATGTCAGGGTCAGTGGGCGGAGCCTCCCACTGGTTTTACTACCGGTTCTATAGAACCGGTGCGAACGGGGGCAACCCATCACTGCTCTTAATAGATAATAATGGCATCCTTCCAATTATTAGCCATGGGTTAATTCTTCAGATGCATGTCAAACAACCATTCCATAAGGAAGTCACTTTCATATTTTAAAATTTTCCAGTATTACCAGGAACACCTGCAGCCCTACCACTTTTTGAACTTTCTTACAACATTTTTTACTTTTTTTCATTATTTTTTAAAAATTAGATACTAACATTCAAATTTTGATCACGTGACCTTGGGGATACCACAACAGTCAAAAGTATGAAAAAAATAGTCATAATCACTTCCTTCAGTATTGTTCTAACTTCAAACGGTCTCTAAACAAATGGTTGTAAATCAAGGATTACCTGTATGGTAAAAACAATCCAGTTCTTGCATACTGTGACTAGTTGAAGAACATTTTGTCTTTCTTTCTTTCAGGTCCATCCAATGCCAAGATAGTAGACAATGGCTGAATTTATGCTCAGAGAGGAACAAGGAACCTAGCAAGAAGTTAGATAAGGATCAGTGCTGCAATAATTTTGTGTGAATGCTCCTGAAATTAGAATAATTCACCAAGCTATAAACATAGCACTGTTTGAAGTTTATAATCAATGTAATGTATTCAGCTGGTATAGATTGTTTCAGGGCTCACAAACTCCCAGTCCGTGGGCTGAATGCATCATGCGCTGGCCACCCCTGTGCCCAGTTTAGCGAAGGAGGGAAAAAATCCCGATATGTCACGTGATGCCGCCGTGACGTGAATTTGACATCCTTGCTCTACATTGAATACTGGTGAGTTAAGTCAGGAGAAGTTCTCTTGTATCTGCTGGAAATGGAATCTAATAAATTCTGAAATTCAGCCATATCTCACCCAGCAGATGCTAAGCTCTTATTTGCAAGGGAGCTATTAACTAGTAGTTAAAGCAGCTTTCTTGCCAATACCTGTTAAATTCTGTCTGGCAGCAATTACCCACAAAGAATTAGTGGGCGCTGGCCCCACCTACTCCAGACTCACTTCATTCTGCCTTTTCAGTTCAATGCCACTCAGGTTCAGTGGGTTCTTGTGTTGCCTAAACAATTTCTGTCAAAAACTGGAAGGACAAAGGAGACAATCACACCGAGAACAAAAGACAAGCTCTTCTTACATTCTGCTGGCTTTGACCTGAAAAACATAACTTTATGATGTGGAAGGAGTTGGCTTGCATAGTTACCTAGTATTGCTTGAAGATGAGCAAAGTTGGTGTTCCGCCTTTGAAAAAGGAAAGTGGGAAACTTCCTTTTGTGTGTGTCCAGGCAGATACAGGTAGTTCTTGATTTATGACCACAAATGAGCCTAAAATTTCTGTTGCGCTAGCAAGACAGTTGTTAAGTGTGCTTTGCCTCTTATTATGACCTTTCTTGCCTCAGTTGTTAAGTTAACCACTGCAGTTGTTAAATTAGTAACAGGGTTGTTACATGAATCTGGCTTCCCCGTTGACTTTGCTCGCCAGAAGGTTGCAAAATGTGATCACATGATCCTGGGACATTGCAACGGTTGTAAATGTGAATCAGTTGCCAAGTGTCTGAATTCTGATCACATGGGGATGCTGCAACAGTCATAAGTATACAGAATGGTCATAAGTCACTTTTTTCAGTGTTGTTAGACCTTTGAATGGTCACTAAATGAACTGTTATAGGTTGAGGGCTACCTGTATTCTCCTGTATGCCATGGTTTCTGAGGGAATAGCTTCTTCTTGAAAGTTGCGCTCTTAATGGATCAGAAATTGCTTAGTCGTGAACTTTTTATATTTACCGCTTAATATATATTTTTTAATGGGGCTCTCTTGTGAGCATGAATAAATCAAACAGATGCTGGCAAAACTGTAAATCTGTGTTGTTCAAGGGATATTCATTAAAGAGGTTGACATAAATTAAGCATTCAGGTTTTGTTTTGGTTTTAAAGAAAGAAATTACCTTTTATATGAAAAGGCTGTCTCTAAAGATAAATTAAAATCTTTTTCTAACACTTTCTGTTCTGTTGGTTTCCATAGCATTATCTGATATCTGTCTTTGTATGTTTATTTACTTGTTAGATCTGTCTCTTTCGAGAGCTCGTGGCAGCCCAAATAGCATTTTTTCCTGTCCATTTTTCCCAGGACCACAACTTTGTGAAGGAAAGTATCTGCTGAGTATCTGCCTAAAATTAGTCAATGAGCTTCCATAACTGGGAGTGGACCAGAGGTGGATTTCATCCAGTTCTGACCAGTTCTGGAGAACCGGTAGCAGAAATTTTGAGTAGTTCAGAGTACGGTAGTAAAAATTCTAACTGGCCCCGCCCCCGTCTATTCTCTGCCTCCTGAGACCCAGCTGATCAGGAAGAAATGGGAATTTTGCAGTAACCTTCCCCTGGAGTGGAGTGGGAATGGAGATTTTACAGTATCCTTCCCCTGCCACACCCACCAAGTCATGCCCACCAAGCCACATCTACAGAACCAGTAGTTAAAAAAACTGAAACCCACCATTGGAGTGGACCAGATCCTGGAACTTTTTGGTACCAGTCAACTCTCTCAACACTGCATCTTTTGCTGAAGAAGAGAGCAATTGGGGAATATTGGGCACTTCGAAAGGAAGTTATTTTTCCAGCAACTCAAAAGTGTGAAGGCAGTTTGGTTGCTGTGATAGAAATGTAATGAAAATATGGACTTGGTATATCTGATTCTCATAGTATGGTGAAGGGAACTTGAGCTTTTCTATCATGATTTGTACAATACCAAATACAATGTTTTTATGGGGTTTATTTGCTCCTCTTCTTGTTAGTTCATTATATTGTTATAAAACATTTTATAGACTTTTTGTAAAAGTGAATTATCCACTGCATGTGTATGACATCGGAGTTGCAGTTATGTGCCCTTTCTCTGATCATGTCATTGGCTTAAAGTGAATTGATCTGATTATTATCAGGGCATAGAGTACAAGCGGTACACTGTTCAAAAAAAGAACTGTGTGAACGTATAGTACAAGCTGCAATTGTTTAGTTATAGTACAAACTTCAATTATTGCCATTTTGCAGTATGTATAAATAGGTGGAAAAAAAGAGTAAGGACAGAAAAATTCAATGCAATTTTTTGTTGTTGTTGCTTTGAGTTCAAAAGTATAATCATGAACCCCTTTCACTGAGGAGCAGTGGAGATAACAGAGTGGCTTGTTTGTGGCAGACGTTATGTTCAAAGAAGAAGTTTAACACTGACTAACTCTTCTGTTCAGATTTGATGATGAATGGATGAAGTGAGCAAATCTCCCAACGTTATGCTCTCCAAGCAAATGACTTAGAATGTTAGGAAAATCTGGTTAAAGAAACTACTTGGCTATAATGTGTACTAATAGAAGAATGCTAATTTGTATTGGGTCTGAAGGCTCTTGAGACATGGACATAGCATGGACTGTTGGAAATGGGAAACGTTTCCATTCATCCTTGGTTTGCGATAAATGCAAGAAATATAAAAATGTTTCTCGGCATCAATCTGAATAAAGCACCTTAACACAATGGCAGAGTGAAGCATGCGAGCATTTCAATAAAACGTCTTTCTCTTTTTTTCCAGAATAGATGCATTCAACGAAGAGTGAACACAACAGAGAATGGATTTACAACAGCCATTTCCCGCTTTCTTTTTCACCAAGGAGCAGGAGAATTTTTGTTGCTTCCTAAAGGATGAATTGAACCTGAAGCTCAAACTCAAGAAGTGGTAGCTGATGCTTCTTGTTGTAGTTTAGAACAGAAAGCATGAGTCATGCATGGACCTCTTTTGATGTACATTTTCATAACAAAGCAGAAACCTACAGTTAATTGTCTCTGAGAGATAATTTCATTGTTTCCAACAATGAAAAGCATAATTTCTGTATAAGAAAACTTTGTGTGTCTGTGTTTCTATGTGTGTGAGCATATGTGTGTGTGTATATGGATCAGTAGTGGATTCCACTTACCTTCGCTACTGATTTGGAACCAGGAACGCACGCATGGTGCTTCTGTGCATGCGCAGAACCTTCTGCGCATGTGCAGAGTATCCATGATGATGTCCAGGTGGGTGGGTGGAGCCTCCTGCCGCCGCCACTACCAGTTCACCTGAACCAGGGCGAACCGGTAGAAACTCACCACTGGTATGGATGGATACACTGTATAAAAGGTGAGAAAGGTACATGTCCACTTTGTGGCTTGTATTTATAAGATACTACAGTGATCAATATGGATGGATATTAACTTGTGGGACAAGTTAAATGTCTGGAAACAATTCTCTCTAAGATTCTGGTCTAAATTGCTAAGTTAACGTTTTCAGTGGAATAGATAGGGTCTTCTCTAAATATAGAAAACTGCCTTTCAATTAGGCAAATTGTCTGTCTGTCTGTCTGTCTGTCTGTCTGTCTATCTATCTATCTATCTATCTACCTATCTACCTATCTACCTATCTACCTATCTACCTATCTACCTATCTACCTACCTACCCTCTCAGTAGTAATTGAGATGACAAATCACAGGAACCCATAATAGTGGTTTTGCCTGGCTTGAATATGGAAAATTTAGACCTTCGAGTTTATGGAGCTTAGTGCAATGCTTGAACTGGAAAGGGCTTATTAAAAAAACCCAAAACTATAATATAAGCATGAGGCATGAACCTTGCCAGTACTGTCTTCAGCAATTTACACACACTCTAGGATTTCAGAGAAGTAATTTGGGGGTGCAGTCATGGGCCTGCCGCCCAATTGCTTGACCCAGAACTCTTCCTCCCCTTCCATTACTTCAGAGTCCTAAAGAAACCCACCCCAAAGGTTTAGGATTGTCTCAGATTAGAAATAATGTTACCCCAGAGCTGCAACTGGTAATCCAATCCAGTGGTGGGATTCAACTGGTTCACACCACTTCATCTGAACCAATTGTTAAATTGCTGGCTCTCCCCACCTCTTTCAGAAGTCCCTACGCACCCTGTTTTAGTTCCCAGGGGGCTGCAGGGAGGCCTACTAGGCCCAAAACGGGGCATGGGTGAGCATGGTGCAGTCCCCCATTGCCCATTTTTGCTCCCAAGGGGGTGCAGGAGGCCGAGTGCTGCCTGTCACACACCCTGGCCACACCCACCATGGCCATGCCCACCCAGCTGGTCATTAGGGCAGAAAACCAGTTGTTAAATTATTTGAATCCCACCACTGATCCAATCCGTTCTCTTGTCTTATGTACTATATTCAGTTTTAATGTGCCATGGTACTAAACAGTCGCCTCCCCCTCCCCCAAATAATGGAATGGTGCTCATTATTATAAAATAGCATTGCTTTTTTTTTTTAAATGGTACAAGTAGGTTGCACGGGCAGATGCCTGGTTTAAACAAGCCTGCGGGCACAGAACAGTCTGGGGTAGTTACAGTGTCTGTGAGAAGATGGTTTCTGATTGTGGTTTTCCAAGTCTGTTCCTCTGCCACCCGGGAATCGCTGGCTGTCATTTCTGTAACAGCAAACAAGCAAGCGCAAACATGTCTTAAGTCTGCTCTTTCAGAAAGACAGAGAAGACAGCTTCTTCTTCCCCAAGTTGGCATTCATATATAGCAAACTGGCCATGTCTGTCTGACTATCTAGGTAGATAAATAGATAGCAAAGTTAACGCTGAATAACCAAACTTCCCACAGTTCAAATCAAAATTATTATTATTATTTGTCTGGAAAATGTGGGGCAGCTCTTATCATGAAATAGAGGCTTGCCTGAACATTCCTAATTCCTCAAAAGGTAGCAGCCCTTTTGTCTAAGGCTGGCATGCACAGACTGGAAGTCAGGAACCTTTTCGTGCTAACACAAACCCTTCATTCTCCTGTGTGGGAAAAGGTCAGTCTGGGATTTCATTCTCCTGCAATATTTCCAAGGCTGTTTTGGGTTAGAATAGAATAGAGCTGGAAGGGATCCTTGGAGGTCTTCTAGTCCAGCCCTCAAGTTAGCAGTGGGCAAATAGAAAAAGGGATCTCTTTTAAAAGATTATTATCATTGCAGCTCCATACAATATAATATCTTTTTCTTTCTTTTCTCTTTTTCTCCTGAAGCCTTTTAGCTGTGATAATTTTGCAGGGTTGGAAACAGCCTGTCCCTGGATGCCAGCTACTGGGGATCATGGATTGCGCTAATTTCTTTGAGTGTGCTTTATTGCAATGTGTGAATGCTGCCAATATTCTTATGGCACAGTCACACGTGATCTGCAAATCTGAGGGATGCATTGCACTTTGTGAAGCAGGGGTGTGCAAGCTATGGCCCCTTTATGACCTGGGGACTTCTACTCCCAGAATTCCTGAGCCAGCCATGTGGCTCAGGAATGCTGGGAGTTGAGGTCCGCAGGTTGTGAAGGGGCCATAGTTGCCCACTCCTGCTGTTGAGCATTAGAGCTTGGGGAAAATTGAAAAATAGATGAGGATTTTTTTTTCTCCTTCCGGTCAACCATGTCAGATTCTTGGTGACTGCCTGGAGAAGCCCCCTGCAGTTTTCTTGACAAGATTTCTCAGAAATGACTTGTCTTTGGCTCCTTCTTAAGGCTGGGGGATGATTGGGTACTCATTTTCTTCTTAAACCCCCCCCCCCCCCCCGCCAAACTATGGGAGACTTTTCCATTCTATGAGGGGCATCTCTAGGGGCTATAATTCATACTTAGCCATCTATTCATACTTAGTTTATTGCTCAATGTTGTGAATAAATACACTCACTGTGACTGATTCAAAAAACCATGGTTAAACAAACCAAGGATTAGTACATGAGAACATTTAGCTGCCATATCTTGCCTGTGGGTTTCCAGAAGTGATTGATTATTGCAGGAAATTGGATGCAAGTTTAGACAGGTATTTGTTCTGATTCTACAAATATTAACTTTAATATTAATTATTATCAAGTTAATATATTAAAAATTACTCCAAATTCCATTTTTGCTGTAGCCCCTTGATTTTTCTTCTGTTCCTATTTTTCCTTCACCTGCACACCCACCCCCCACCCCTGTTGCCACAATGGGCTTCTTCTTGATGTGTGTCCTTTATATACATGCATTTCAGTCCTCACCACTGAAAGATTGCTGATCCCAATGGGTAAGAGAGCTCTGTTTATGTAGATCTGCAGGCAGGGATCAAGAATGAAATATTGTTTATTTTAATTTATTCTGGACTTGGGAAGCTAAACCAGCACTTGAAGTGCTAATTAATAGAGTATATTGGTCGAAAAAATATGGTTGGTAAACAGTAAGTGGCTATTTTGCTTTTAGTAAATGCAGCCCATTTGAGCTCTGGATGTTTTGATAATATTAATGAGGCATTAAAAGAGGTGAGGGTATGTCCTGTAAGAGATGTGTCACAAGCATTTTGTCCATTCCTCACAGATCTGCTGTTAACTGCAAAATATGTCATGTAATTGTATTTAAAGCTTAGGGCTGAAAAGTCTTTGTGAAACCTATTTTTTTCACTGTAATGATGTTTGTTACCAAAAAAATTGCTGCTAACATGGACAAAATTTATTACTGCTACGAGTGTATGTCCTTATAGTAATATGTTAAAGTTGCTGATCCAAAAGGAAATCCACTGTACTTTTGCATTCTTTCTAGAGTATAATAAGTTATTTATTTAATTATTGTGAAAAGTAAAGGATCGAAAAAATCCTTCCTTCAAACTGACAGTCCCCTAAAATGATGAATTAATTTGTGTGGAAATGTTCTGCCTCCATGAGTAAACTAGAATTAGTCCAAAAAACAAACAAACAAAAAAAAAACAATCACACCACTTTTATGAATTAAACTTTATCACATTAAATTAATGTAGTTGTTAACTTTATAAAATAAATATGTTTCATTGGAAACAAACAAAAATCGAAATCAGATTTAAAACCACATTTTAAAGGAAAAAAATGAGCTTGCTTACTTTCACATAATTCCATAATTCCATATTCACATTCATTTTGAAACAACAAAACCTATTACTTGTTCCATATTTAATGCCTTTCATCATTCATTTGTTCATTATGTCAGCAACTGCAAGACCTGAAAGATTATATTTGGGTCAAATCCTAGAGAAAATCTCTCTTTGTGGTTGTTAGGCGTAGATACCAATCTGATGGCATTTCATCAATCATAGAAAATCCTGACTAAATAAGGCTCTATGTGGACTTCAGCTCTCAGAATTCTCCAGCCAAGCATCCTGGAGTAAATCTTAGAGTTGCCAAGGCTGAGAAACACTCTACAAAGTATTCTTTGCCTTTGTGTTTAGTTTTTTTGTGCTAATGAGCATTGATCAAAATTCAAAGAGAGACATCAGGATTTTTTCCCCCAAGAAAGCATCAGAAAATACATCTATCAACAGTTCCTCCACAGTAGTATGGAGTATATCAGCTGTAATCAAGCATGGAATAGTTCCTTAAATTCATTATCATTGTACTATTACAGGCAATCAAAAACTATGGATCTGCTATATATATTCCAGAAATGCCCAGACACAGAGATATTTATAAGATAATTCAGATCTAGATAATGATGATCCATATGTATATGAATACAAACAATAGTTTCTCACATGAACTTCTGGTGTAATGGTTATACTATCAGATAGTAACTATCCTGAAATCAGGTTTGCTCATTTTAATTGTGTTAAAAACCCAATGCACAAAATATACTACATTTAAAAGCATACATTTATATGCATTTTAACGTAACAGTGATCAACAATTTTTAAAAGTATTATAAAATAGATATGCAGGTATTTCAAACTAATGTTCTACAACAGTAATTTAAAGAATACAAACTGTTAAATGTTCATAGCAATCTTGTGTGTCTGCTAACCAAAGCTTAATAATATTCAATTTGTAAACTTATTAGCAATACTCTAAAGTTGAAGCTTGAGCACCATGCCTGAGCAAAATCTTTAAAAATTCTTGTGATCTTCCTCTAGTTTATTCATGGCCTGCTGGGGATCATGACCCACAGTTTAAGAACCCCTGTTTTTTGGAACAAAGATAGCTTCCCGTTTGGATTTATCTCCCTGTATAGAAAAGGTATCTTGGGGTATATGTGTGGGTGTTAGTGTATATGTCAATCTTTAAATAGAAATTATATTATAAAATTATATAAATTTTATGTATCATTTGCAGGAAGTGATTAAATTATCTGCATTTCAGTGAAGGTTTATCACATACAGTACATTAAAGCATCAACCAATGTTTTTTACTCTCGGTTGCACAAACTTAGGCGTTTGTTATTATTCAGCAACATTTGGAGAGTCACAGGCTTCCCATCTCTTATCCACTAACTTTACATAAAATGATATGTAGGGGGAACACATGGAATGGGAGACACGATTATGCCCATTGACCACACATACCCTCACTGGAACTATCTGATTATAAATCTATATTAAGCATATGCAAATTCATGCTTATGACTTTTGGTATATATGGAATATATTAAGAGTGGAGCCACTCTGATCTCAGACTCTAGCTCTATGGATTCCATGACATCTCTCTATAATGAGAAAATTTGGGGAGAAAACAGATTTAGCCATTATCTTGAAGTCTTAGGGGAAAAAGCAGAATAAAAATGCAAAATAAATACATTCATTTCCTGCAGTACATTCATTTATATGACAACCTCTCCACACTGTTCCCTTTTTGGAAAGTTAAACTATGATAACCTCCAATATACAGCAAACAGGTTGATAACCTCCAATATACAGCACAACTAAAAAGAAGATACAAGTAACAACAGTGATTTTTGCCTGAAAATTCTTGAGTAGCTCACGAATAGTCCAAAAAAACTTCTTTTATTGCAACAACTGTGAATTCTTTCATTCACAGATGAATCCCAATTAGTTGTAAAGAATTGTTCAGGATAAATCCTTCAGGATAATCATCCATCTTTATGTAGTGGTGGGATTCAAATGATTTAACAACCGGTTCTCTGCCCTAATGATTTATTTCAAAAACCAATTCACCAAACTGCTCAGAAAGTTAACAACCGGTTCTCCCAAAGTGGTGTGAACTGGCTTAATCCCATCACTCCCTTTATCTTCCTTGACATGCTGCCAAAGACCTAATAGGCAAAGCCACATGGAGTCCAGAATCAAACAAAGCTTCAGGCAGGTTTCATTAAGCTTCATTCAGGTTCATTAAGCTGAACCGAATGAACAAACGTTGCCTCCTGCAAAGGCCCACGTGCCTTTTCTCCTCTTTTAAGTCTTATGGGAGGGGCCAATCATCTCCCAGCCCTACTCCCAAGATGTCCCTTTTGTTTTAGCTGTTCTTGCCTTCTGGCAGCTCTGCGCATGCGCACACTGGGAACAGGCTCCCCTGTTCCTCTGCCTCACTGAGGTCCGACTCTGGAGGCTCCGGAGGCAGTATGTATCTCCCAGATGGCCCTTTCTCTGCCTCTGACGCAGAGTCCTCATCTGAGTTTTCCCCAGACTCCAGGACTAGCCCATGTTCCTCCCCAGCCTCCTCACTGTCCGACTTTGTTGCCAGTTCCGCAGGCTACTGGCGGACCACAACAACTGATGACAAAATGTTAAGACATATCACTAGGGATGTTTCAGAAAAGAGTAGAGCTAAATCAGTACTCAGAATTTTATAGTTCTTCCATGAAGATATTTATTGTTAATTGCAGCTTCTGCCATCATTGATCTGCTTCCTCTGGCATTATCATTTGCAATAAAAGTAATCCTTTTTTGGTTAGGTAATATAGAGATGACAAATTACAATGCAGTCTTTTTGCAAATCATTTTTCATTCATCCTGTAGAAAACTGAATACCTCAGAGAGATGAGAAGAGCATTAAGCAGGAAGTACTCAATTAAATATAAAAAGGGAATTCTTGACTGGACTTACCACAGTTTTCTTTAATGCAGTATTTGCTGCAGATCCAGTACTTGATACAGGCCAGGATTTACACATGACCTAGGTTTATACATTGTTAAATTGCTTTAGGATTTCTCCTAGCTTGCCAAACAAGATAAGTCCAGTTCATTGACTGCACTGAACAAAATGAAAGCTTCAAAATAAAATTCACATCTGCATTTGATCTGAATCCAAATCCAAGGCCTAGGCTTCTGAACCCAAACCCTTCGAATGTAAGTTTTCATAAATGATATGCAATTCAAAAGTTAAAGAATCACACATTTATCCCAAACTTGCCTGAATAGAATAGTAGATGATTAGAGTAGATCAACTATTTTTATATGGAAATGTTTTATGAAAAAGAGCAATGTATCATTGGTAAAATTGTATTCAAGGAATTTCTTTTGTTCTTTTTTAGGCATGGGTGTTTGCAATATTGGCATGGTGTACAGATGATGACCTACACAACATAATGTACTTAAACATTAATTACATAAATGTAAATTTATAAGACCCACATGAATATGGCTAGATATTTTCTGGACCAAACTCCATCACCAAAAAGAGGAATAAATTAAAATTTGTGGGCAATTAATAACCTGGTTTTTTTTTTTTTTTTTTGTACTTTAGAATTTTTGGGGGGAAGAAAAATGGATCATATGTTTATACAATTCTATTTTGTTTTTAAAAACTGCATATTTAATTTGTGTAGGTATCTGTGTATATGGATGTGGGTACAGACACACACATACATGCATAAAATTAAACTATACATGCCATGAAGAATGTACTCTTTCTTACAACCTTTGTACTTTTTAAACTGCTACCCATGGGTAAATCCTGTCCATAGATGACATTTTCTTAGACAGAGTGATTAGAATTCTCACTTTTGAAGACTACTTCTGGTTGATGGATGGGTGCACAGGACAATATCCCATTCTTCAGTCCAAAAAGAAGAATTTTTCTCCTCCCACGTAAATGAATACATGTTACTTTTCAAAATAATCAAAATAATCATGTATTGCTCAGATGGGTACAATCAAGTTAACCATTCTGGATGCCAATAACCAACAGTACTAAAATCAGGGTTTCCTCAAAGTTTTCATATATACTCTTATTTTGAGTGGTTCTGTCCCAGGAAAAAAAAATATCCAAAATTCTGATGTTTCTAGCTATTCTAAATAATTTCTCTGATGTCATTGAAACCTTCAGCATAACAAATATTCAGTCCCACGCCTATTTACCTAAGTGCACAAGCTTTCTTCATTGCAGAGGCAAAATAGGATCAGCAATAATGGCAGTACAGTTAATGCAAGTGTGCTTTTCTGCTTGTTTATAGATTGGTTGAAAGCAGGTTAATGTGGCTGGCTGGGTCTGAGTGTCATATGCAATTAAGTCAAATGACCACAATATTGCACCTCAAACTAAAAATGCAGGATGCTCACTGTGAATGTTCCTGTTAGTGCTGTAATGTAACGTGGCTTCTAACTATTACTGCAGGTAGAATGTTGAATTTGGCTAATCATTAATCCATGCCTGGATAGTCTTACCTGCAATTGCTAATCTGGGCATAGACTTCAGGGAGCGGGAAATAGCTCGACTCTCTTGAGTTACATAAACATCTCAAACGATAAGAAACTTAGCTCAGCAAAGGGAATATTTCCTAAATCAGTTAATTCAGCCACATTTTCTTGTGATTACAAGCAGCTTAACTGCTAGGTGATTAGTACTTTACCTTCAGTTGGTTCAGAGTTAGTCATAACATTGCTCAATAGGGCTGTGTGTGCTTGAAAAATGATTCAGAAGTGCTTTGGACTTTGCCCTTTGTTCAAGCAGATCAGCTTTTTCCACAGAAGTCTAAAGCAAAGATGCCATCTCTTTAAATACTCCACTTATTAAAGGGAAGGTGACTGTTCCAAAACATTTCTGGAAACTTGGATCACTCAACACAACACAGTTACAGGACTCTTATCTGTCCCAGAGCAAAACAACAAGACTTTTGGGGCCCTTTAAAAACTTACACAATCCATCTATTCTCTTATAAACTTTTTGTGACTTATGGTAGAGTTCTGTTCTCTTCACTGCCAAAAATGCCAACTGTTGGTTTTCTTGATTTTGCAGCCCAGATAAAATAAATATTGCAACAGGGGTGGGTTTCAAAACCCGTCGCTACTGGTTTGCTTGTCGGCGCTCGCGCAACACTTCTGCGCAGAAGCATCCAGGCAGGTGGGTGGAGCCTGCCGCCGCCGCCGCTACTGCTTCGTCCAATCTGGGGCGAACCGGTAGCAACCCACCACTGTATTGCAGCCCTGCCCAGATAATATTAGCCCTAGTTTATAGCACTAAAATATTCCTTATTGTTTTTCCTGCAGTGTCTTACTGCGGTTATCTCCTGGGAAACTGTGGTATGATTTGGAGCTGAAATTGGAAATGCTGTTCATTCAAGCAAAACAGAATTTATGGTGCCTAAGTATCCCTCACACACACACACACACACAAATAGATATTATGATATAAGCAGACATTGAACTCTTGGAGAACCAGCTGAATTGCATCTCTCCTGCTATTTTCCACACCAACAGCTCCTTCGTTCCTATAAAACCTACTTTATAGAGATGCACAAGAGGAGGAAGTAATCAACTATTCAGTATGACTATAATGGATTGGCCGAGAACTATGAATAACATGGCAAGTCCTGCTGATTACACCAAGTCAGGCTTGCTTGCTTATTTATTTGTTTATTTGATTGTTTATAAACTAAATGAGGATCCAGAGAAGAAATGTTGCTTTTAAAGAAAATAAAAATCCATACTGCTTTGTTATGTAGATGCTTAGGTAGCATCTACATAACAAAAATCCCAAACATATATTAATTTGCTTAATGAGACATGCTTCACAGCAGCTTTTTCCAACATGGTGTGCTTCATTGAAACATGTCTCAGGATTCTCAAATGGTGGTTGAGTTGGAATCTGGAATCTGGAACATCTGGAAAGCACCTGGCTAGGAATAAGTTCTTTAAGTGTTCCTGTGTTTAAAAAAAACAAAAAACCAGCGTCTGGATTCACAGATCAGCGTAATCTGCAATGCGGTTTGTCTGGCTTTTTCGTAGTGTTTTGTTAACCCAAGCATTATGCTTTGTCAGGGATGGTTGTGAATTAAGGCAGTGTTACAGCCATTTACAGAGAGGCCAGAAAACACAGCTGCAAATCATTTCCAAATTAAATCAAATATCTTTATTACAGTTTTGACCAGCCTTTATAATAAAAGAGTACAGTAAAAAGGGAAATAGTTTAATGTAACAATTTGTTATCAGGAAAGGGGAAAAATAATAGGACAATAAAATAACATATATAATTAAATGGATCATAGAGAAAGCCAGGGAGTTCCAGAAAAACATCTACTTCTGCTTCATTGAATATGCTAAAGCCTTTGATTGTGTGGATCACAACAAATTGTGGCAAGTTCTTAAAGAAATGGGAGTACCAGACAATCTTATTTGTCTCTTGAGAAACCTATATGCGGATCAAGAAGCAACAGTGAGAACTGGACACGGAACCACTGATTGGTTCAAAATTGGGAAAGGAGTCCAGCAAGATTGTATACTGTCGCCCTGCCTATTTAACTTATATGCAGAGCACATCATGTGAAAGGTGGGGCTAGATGAATTAAAAGTTGGAATTAAGATTGTCGGGCGAAATACCAACAACCTCAGATATGCAGATGATACCACTCTAATAGCAGAAAGTGAAGAGGAACTAAAAAGCGTCTTGATGAGGGTGAAGAAGGAGAGTGCAAAAGTTGGCTTGAAACTCAACATTAAGAAAACTAAGATCATCGCATCCGGCCCTCTCAATTCCTGGCAAATAGATGAGAAAGAAATGGAGGTAGTGACAGATTTTATTTTCCTGTGCGCCAAGATCACCACAGATGCAGCCAAGAAATAAAAAGATGCTTGCTCCTGGGGAGGAAAGCAATGGCAAATCTAGAAGCATACTAAAAAGCAGAGACATCACCCTGCCAACAAAAGTGTATATAGTCAAGGTTATGGTTTTCCCAGTTGCAATGTATGGCTGTGAAAGTTGTACCATAAGAAAGGCTGAGTTCCAAAGAATTGAGGCCTTTGAACTGTGGTGCTGGAGAAGACTCCTGCGAGCCCCTTGGACTACAAGGCAATCAAACCTGTCAGTCCTAGTGGAAACCAACCCTGGCTGCTCTTTAGAGGGCCAGGTCCTGAAGATGAAACTCAAATACTTTGGCCACCTAATGAGAAGGAAGGACTCACTGGAGAAGAGCCTAATGCTGGGAAAGATTGAGGGCAAAAGAAGAAGGGGACGACAGAGAAAGGTGGCTGGCTGGAGTCACTGAAGCAGTAGGCGTGAGGTTAAATGGACTCTAGAGGATAGTAGAGGACAGGAAGGCCTCGAGAAACATTGTCCATGGGGTCACAATGGGTCAGACACAACTTTGCAACTAACAACAACAACAACAAATATAATTAAAAGTTTTGCTCACTTGTATAACTTGGTGAAGGTATTTGACCACTTGATATGATGGAGTTAGCATCCCTTAAAAAATAATAAACATAAAAGTTACCTGTATGGCCCTCGTATTTGGAAATGATTTTGGGGCATTGTAGCGATAGGCTATTTGCTGTAGGGCCATTTCCTGTAAAAATGGCCCTACATGCAAGGTTATGGCATGAACCCAGAAGGAAGGGAGGAGATGTGTATTTATAAGGTCTGCATAACAAAGATAAAACATCATACAAGACATATTGGTAAGATAAGGAATAGGGCTAAGACAGAGCCAATAGAAGACTTGCTAAAAGTCTTCTAGGATGCCTACGAGTTAACTTTTAGAAATAGGGTTGAAATAGAGCCAATAGAATATTAGTTAGATAACTTTTGAAGTGTTTATTAGTCAAGACTTAGAAATAGGAATGGCATGGAGCCAATAGAGGACCCTTTAGGTCAATGTTGGTGAACTTTTTCAGCACCAAGTGCCAAAACGGGAGAGCGCGCTGGAAATTGGAAGAGTAGCTGGCCGGTGCACATGCACACACTGGAAGATGATCTTCTGGTTCCTGACGTGTGCATGCGCAGCGGCCAGCTGGTCTTCATACATGCATGCATGTCAGAAACTGGAAGACCAGGTAGTTGGTATGGATGTGCATGTTGGAAACCAGAAGAATAGCCACCTGGTGCATGTATGTGGACTGGGCAGCTGCTCTTCTGGTTTCCAGTGCTCCTGTATGCATGAAGACCAGCTGGCCGGCACACCAGAACCCAGAATAGCAACGAGTGACGGCTTGCGTGCCTGGAGAGATGGCTCTGTGTGCCACTTCCGGCACGCATGCCATAGGTTCACCATCACGGCTTTAGTTCATTTTCAGAATGCCTATTAGACAATGTTTGTTATCCTGCCTTGAAAAACTGTATAAAAGGTTGTTGAATCCTTTCTTCTGGGTCCAGCATTTTGCTAGCTGGGGCCCCTTTCACTGAAGTGCTTCAATAAAAGGAAATAAAACCTGTACCCCATGTTTGGTGTTCTTCAGCGGCTTTGGCACCAGGCTCAAACCTGAATTGGAGACAACAGTAGAAAGGGCAACATATGAGACATGGAACCACAAGAATAAAATACCTACAAATAAGGAGTCTCATGAAATCTTCCCACGAGTAGAGCTGATGAGAGGTCATCAAAACGGGCTCCGGAAAAGGCCCCTCCATATTTGCTTGGCATTAATTGTATAAATATCCTTTACGACTGTCTAACATCTAGCAATAGAATTCAGAAGCATGGGTAATGTCATTTTGATGATCAGTGTCCCAATTTCTCTCTTTTACTATTGATTTTGCCTTATCCAGGGCTAGCTGGCCTAAGTATTCAGGGGAAAAGTGAAGGTGCGGTATCAATGGAATTGGTAATTGTCTGACAGTAGCAGAGGCATCAGGCCTATAGGATCAAACATGATTCTAAAACCTGAGATTAGAATCCAGGCCTGAGCCTTCTTAATACTTAGCATGTTCGTTTCATGCATCAATACTGCACTGCAGGTGCATTTTGAAGTGCCAAATAAGGTCCTGAGAAAATTTGATTGAATGGTTTCATAAGCCCACAGGTTTGTGTATGGGACCGGGAATCAAATTATTGATTTGCAGAACAGGGTTAAGGTATGTATGTGAAAGGCGGAGTCGGGGGCCCGAGATAAAGTGCAGTCAGAAAATCATACATCATTTTGACAGTGTGCATATTCTTCTGTGCACTTTCATTAAAATACACAAGACATTGCTGCATAATAAAAAAAGGGACGAGGGGGAAAGAAGTGAAGTGGAGGAAGTTCCCCTCTGCTAGCCCTTCCTGAAACTATTTTCACTGCCAAGGACACTTCCTCATAATCACATTAATCTGCTACACCACAGCTTTCAATTTAGAAGGCCAGCAATGGCAGAACCCTCTCAGTTGTCCTCCAGCTGCATCACTCCTTCATTGCTACCAATTCCAATTCCTTCAAAACATTTGTTTACCACTAATGACTGTGCCTTCAGCTCTTAAGCAGGGGAAGAAATAATCTGTCTTTCTCTCTCGTTCCTTCCTTCTCCACAGCTGTGCTTTCTCCTGGTACCTCTAAGCTTTTAGGGATTCATTTTTCAGCGTAGCAGCCCATCAAATATCCATTAATATTCTTGACCTGTGAGCAATTTGTCTCCAGGATTTGGCTGAGTCCATTTTTTATTTTGAAGTTTAAATGCCTGACATTTCGTCACAGGAAACATTTATGCATTCTTCTCCAAACATCTCGAGAGTGGTCTCTTCTGTATAACCAGTTTATGAACAGAATGGAGGGGAAATTGTTTTATTGAACCCAATTTATCCTCTTCCATCAGTGGAAAAGAAAAGAGGTTAATCATCTCCCATTGAGGCAAAAGCCCGGGGAAGCTTGGCCCAAATTACTCAGACGTAATCACAAAAAAACTCAATGATAATCCAAGCCACCATTTGAGAGAAAAGAAATATAGATCCCAATGGGGATTGCTGATTGTTATTGTGGCTGTTCTTAAAAATAAAACATTGTTTTGCTTATGGAAAACACTTGTTCAATTGGCAGGTAATAAAAGAAATTTACTGGGACCCAGCATTTTACAGTTTACATATTATTACATACTACAAAATATGCCAGAAGAAAGACAATACATTCCATTTATGCAAGTGGGTAATATATACAATCCATTTATCACAAAATCATGTTTGGAGCAAGAGCCATTGAAAATAGCTTTCCTATTTTGTATATTTCATTAGTAATATTCCACCCCACACAATTTATTCCTTGCTATCTGAAGTGAGGAGTGAAAAGATGTTTACCTTGCTTTTCCTTTAAAAAGGTATTGAATTTAATCAACCCGTTGAGTTTTTATTTCTTTCTTTATGTATTTATTAAATTTATATGCCACCCATCTCTGTTAAGTGACTCTTAGGGTAACTTTTATTTATTTATTTATTTATTAATCAAATTTGTATACCACCCTACTCCCCAAAGGGACTCAGGGCAGTGAACAGCCAAATAAAATACAATGACATACAAAAGTTAAAAAATATTAAAATAAATTAAATAGTTAGGCTAGAACAATTTAAAATCCAATTATATAAGACATTTTAAAACCCAGTATAAAGGGGAGGTTTAAGCCAGACCAGCCTTTTGGAATAAGAACGTTTTTAAGGCGCAGCGGAAGGTACGTAGGTCCTGTAACCTCCTTATCTCAGGGGGGAGCTCGTTCCAGATGGCAGGTGCCCCCACAGAGAAGGCTCTCCCCCTGGGGGCCACCAGTCAACACTGACGGCACCCTGAGGAGCCCCTCTCTGTGGGAATGGACTGTCGGTGAGAGGCTATTGGTGGCAGTAGGCAGTCCAGAAGATACCCTGGTCCTAAGCCATGGAGCGCTTTGACGATAGTAACCAAAACCTTGAAGTGCACCCGGAAGACCACTGGGAGCCAGTGCAGCTCGCGCAGGAGAGGAGTCACATGGGAGCGCCATGTTGCTCCCATCACCACCCGCGCGGCTGCATTCTGGATCAGTTGAAGCCTCCGGGTGCTCCTCAAGGGGAGCTCCATGTAGAGAGCATTACAGTAGTCCAGGCGTGAGGTGATGAGGGCATGAGTGACCGTGCGTAACGAATCCCAATCCAGAAAGGGACGCAACTGGCGGATCAGGCGAACCTGATAAAAACTCCTCCCAGCCACGGCCGTCATATGCCCTTCTAAAGACAGCCATGAGTCCAGGAGGATGCCCAAGTTGTGAACCCCATCTGTGGGGGACAATGACTCGCCCCCAATAGTCAGAGATGGCGTCAACTGACTATACCAGGATGTCGGAAACCACAGCCACTCGGTCTTGGAAGGGTTGAGCTTGAGTCTGTTCCTCCCTATCCAGATCCGTACGGCCTCCAGGCACCAGGACATCACTTCAAGAGCATCATTGGGGTGGTCTGGGGTGAAGATGTACAGCGTACAGCATACTGATGGTACTTCACCCCAAAACCACGGATGATCTCACCCAGAGGCTTCACATAAATGTTGAACAGAAGGGGCGAGAGGACCGATCCTTGTGGCACCCCACATCCAAGGGGCCTTGGGGTCGACCTCTGCCCCCCTGTCAACACAGACTGCGACCGGTTGGAGAGAAAGGAGGAGAACCACCGTAACACGGTGCCCCCACTCCCAGCCCCTCCAACTGGCGCAGCATGATACCATGGTCGATGGTATCAAAAGCCGCTGAGAGGTCTAATAGGACCAGGACAGAGGAACAGCCCCTGTCCCGAGCCCTCCAGAGATCATCAATCAACGCGACCAATGCCATCTCCATGCTGTACCTGGACCTGAAGCCCGACTGGAACGGATCTAGATAGGATGATTCATCCAGGTACTGAAGCAGCTGTCGCGCAACCACACTCTCAACAACCTTCGCAACGAAGCGAAGGTTGGAGACGGGACAATAATTTACCAACATTGCCGGGTCCAGAGAAGGCTTCTTGAGGAGGGGCCTCACCACTGCTTCCTTCAAAATGGCGGGAAAGACACCCTCATTCAAAGAAGCATTTATAATCCCCTGGAGCCAGCCTCGTGTCACCTCCCAGGAGGCCAGCACCAGCTAGGAGGGACACGGATCCAGTAAACATGTGGCTGCGCTCAGACTGCTCAGTATCCTGTCCATGTTTTCCGGAATCATAGAGTCAAACTCTTCCCATATAATATTCTCAAGACCTGCCCCAGTCACCTCCCCTGGATCTACCCACTCGGAGTTAGAGTCCAGCTGTTCCTGAATCTGAGCGGTTTTGTCATACAGATATTGTACAAAGTCCTCAGCTCTACCCTCCAAGGGGTCCTCCCACACCCCCTGTTGAAGCAAGGAGTGAGTCACCCTAAACAGGGCGGCTGGGCGATTATCTGATGACGCAATAAGAGTGGAAAAGTAACTCCTCTTCTCCGCTTTTATCACCATTAGGTAATTCTTAATATGAGCTCTTACCAGTGTCCTGTCAGATTCAGAACGACTGGTCCTCCAACTGTTCTCTAGGCATCTTTTCCGGCGCTTCATCTCCCTCAGCTCCTCAGTTTTGAGGAGGTTTTCCTCAGGTTTGTCTTTCAATATACAGCAGATATTTGAAAGGGCAAACAGTAACTAAATATGTTGACGCACAATATCTTTAAAATCTTTTGGAGAATTCTTGAGGCTGATAGCCACTATTCTTGCTCATCGTGATGGGTTTTGTTTGGTCTTTTTCTGGTTTGTAGGACTTCTTTTAAATATGTGGTTCTATTAGCTTTTTCCATATGAAAAAAAATTATACTTATTTAAGTACAATTACCTGAATTGTACTTCAGGTAATTGTACCTGGAAAAAGAGGTGATTAGTAATGCAACACTAAACAAGAGAAGAAGAAAGTCTTGGCTAACTTTCCTATAAATGACTCTGGATGATGATTTCAGGATGGGGAAGAGTCTCTCAGATGTAAATTGCCTGGAACAGTCCATTTTTTAACTCAAAAGGCATCTTTCAAGCATAATCCTTGGTGCACACCATGAAGAAGGCATTGTTCTTTTTTTATTCTTCCAGACTATGCTAGGAATAACTGACAGTTAGATCTGAGCATCTCCCTCAATTTCAAGAAATCACTACAAGCTTTTAATGGACTCTTCCTCAATGTCCTGTGCCCACTGTAAGTTGCCAATGAGTCAGTGTTTTCGTTTGGCTTTTAGAAATCTATCATTTGAGTGACAGCCTAAAACAGTATTGGTGAACCTTTTCAGCACCGAGTGCCGAAATGGGAGAGCGCACCGGAAACCGGAAGAGCAGCCACCCAGTGCGCATGCGTGCACCGGGCAGCTGCTCTTCTGATTTCTGGCATGCACAGGCACCACCCGGTTTTCTAGTTTTTAGCACACATGCAAGCACAAAGTCCACCTTCCTTCCTTCCTTCCTCCTTCCCTCCCTCCCTCACCCCTCCTTCCTTCCTTCTCTGTCTCTTTCTCTTTTGTAAGGATTCAGTCCATAATATATGCAACTATTTCACTGAACTTTGTTTTGTGACTTTTTGTGCTGAATATTGTATATATGGTTTCCCATCCTTCCTGTTTTCATCATGAGAATAGATCGTCTCCTACCTCTGGCCAATGAGGAAAGGGTTTGTTTGTTTGTTTGTTTTTGGTCTCCATGCTATTTTTATAGCTTTTTTAACAATCAACCTTCCATTTGTTACACGGAGGAACACATTTTTCCTTCAAGGCCTGCATGTTTACAAAACAAAGCTGAGTGACGGTGTACTTTAATCGAAGAGATGTCTCTCATTGGGAGGTCTGAAGTCTTAGAGCAGTTCCCCGCCACCCCCCATTCCACCACCACTGGTCCAAACACAAATCTTTCATTTCTTTCCCAAATACCTCTGGAGATGTGAATGAATCTGGAAATGTGAATCAAGGCAGGAAGATAAACATGCAGGTCACTATACAGGCAGACTATCTTAACAATTTTGAAATGAACAATCAGCACTATAGTTCACCCTAAGGAAAACTAAAAGCACAGAGAAATGAAATAGGTCTTTGTGTATACAATGCATTTTAGATCTGTATCATTTCTTTTAAGAGATGCTTTATATTGTATCAGTAAAGGTCTCGGGCTGGCTAGGAATTCTAGACATGAAGTATGTATTTGATATAACTTCCAATTTATTGTCCCAAGGACCTTGTGTCATTTTGGTTAGGGATATATGGCAATTTTTTTTTTTTTTTTTTTTTTGCATGATCCAGAATTACCACTTGAAAATCTAGTAAAAAAGATGGGAATATATGAAATTCAGATTTAATTTTCTCGCCTAAATCTCCTCTCTGTGCAGTCTCATTTATATGATTGCAGAACTGGTCAAAATGAGACTGCACCTTTATTATTCAACCAAAGTTCATAGAGATGTAACTTTAGTCACTAGATCAGGGGTCAGTGGCTCTGGAGCTGCATGTGGGTCTTTCATCCCTCTGCTGCGGTTCCCTGTCACTCAAAATATGCATCACAACTGCCAATGTACAACACCCGCCGGCACATGATTTATTGAGCTTTCCAACTCCCGGCCAACCATGGCCAACCATGGATAAATCCAAGAAAAGAAAAGTTTGAGAAGAAAACAGAATGTTTAATTCAACTACATATGCTAGTTTTGTGGCCGCTCAGAAAATAGTCAGGCACGGGAAGCGTTTTGTGGCTCCCGGTGTTTTCTTTTCTTTGGGAAATGGGTCCAAATGGCTCTTTGAGTGTTTAAAGTTGCCGACCCCTGCACTAGATCATTTCTGATTTGCTGACAAGATTCAAAATATCAGCGATGATGTATTTTCTTTGATTGGACAACTAAAGCCACAGCTACAGTAGGGTTCTCCACCCTCCGCAAAATTTTTGGCTTTCATTTATACTTTTATAATTTTTTAAAAAACATATTGAAGATAGTATCTCAGGAAAAGCAAAGAAGTAGACTAGGTTGGGATCCACAAAAAAATGTTACAGCTCTTACTATACTGATCCAAGCAGTAGTGATAAAATCTTGAAAACCTGACAGAATTCCTATTTCTCTCCCCCTTATATGGAAGAGAGTCAAGGTGGGCAATCTTGATTTCTTTCTTACACTTTCCTATTTCCAGCTTATGCTCGTGCTTCACTAATGGTTGCCATGTGTATTCCTCTACTGGCAGACTACCGTAAATATCAAACAAGAAATATCAGATGGCAAGGAAAAAAGTGCAACCAGCAAAAATAAAACAACAGTAGAAACATAGCACAAACATGAGGCTCCTCTTGAAGAGCACTCGGAGGCTCCAACTGGTCCAGAATGCAGCCGCGCGGGTGGTTATGGGCATACCCCGTAACGCCCATGTAACACCTCTCCTGCGCGAACTGTACTGGCTCCCAGTGGTCTTCTGAGTGCAATTCAAGGTGTTGGTCACCACCACTAAAGCGCTCCATGGCATAGGACCAGGGTATCTACGGGACCGCCTTCTGCCACTGACAGCCTCCCACCAACCAGTTCACTCCCACAGAGAGTGACTCCTCAGGGTGCTGTCGGCCAAATTATGTCAGCTGGCGACACCCAGGAGGAGAGCCTTCTCTGTCGGAGTTCCTGCCCTTTGGAATGAATTGCCCCCAGACATTTGTAACATCTCTGACGTCCGGGTCTTCCACTGTGCCCTCAAGACCCTACTGTTCTGACAGGCAGATTTTAAATTGGAGTTTTAATTTTGGGGTTTTAAAATTCGGCCAAAACTATTTAATCATTTTAATTAATTTTAACTATGATATCTGTATATTTATGTTTTTAATCTGGCTGTACACCGCCCCAAGTCCTTCGGGAGAAGGGCGGTATATAATAATAATAATAATAATAATAATAATAATAATAACAACAACAACAACAACAACAATAACAACAATAATAATTCACAATCAAGGACAATCCATCATTTACATCCCCCCACCATTACAAGATGGATTGATCCAATACCTTGGATCAGGGGTCTCCAAACTTGGCAACTGTAAGACATGTAGATTTCAACTCCCAGAATTCCTCAGCCAGCCAGTCTTAAAGTTGCCAAGTTTGGAGACTCCTGCCCTGAGTCAATGCCCAAGAGAAAGTCGGAACAAGTCAATTTCTCAACGTATAATATTCTCAGCACTCATCCTCTTCTACTGGTTCAAGTTGTTTTGCAGTTAGCTGTGGAATAAAGTAAATAACATCTATAGTGTGGACATCCTATTAGACAGGAGATATACAACTGTGTAGGCCCACTCTGATCTAGCTGGGCTCTTCCCATTGTCTTTGGAAAAGATTGAAACTATATCATGAATTATGACTCTTTCATAAACACATCCAGGAAAGACAATTAATCTGCCTTGCCTCCCTTAACCAGCAACTGAGGTTTTAAATCAAAAAGTCAAGGAAAAACTGTGGTAGACTACATGAGCCTCTTAGGAGAAATGTTGAAAATTGATGATAAATGAGGCTTACATCAAGAAATACAATTTTATCTCAGTGCTTCCATGATGAGCTCAACTGTTGTAATTCACTCAAATGCAAGATATTCAAAACTGAGGTTTTACTTTAGTGCCACATGCAGAGTTTCTCCTGCTGAAATATATTTTGAACAATCTGTAATCCTTTGGGCATTATTGGGGTGTGTGTATGTGTGTGTGGAATTCAGTACTGCTTACTTTTAAGCAAGCACAAACAGGGTGGCTATTTGGCTGGACAGTTTCATTGGTCTATCCTTATTGGATCAAAGAAAACATTTATTATGCTTTCAAGTCAGTCTTGACTCCTGACAACTACACAGACAAGTCCCTACAATTCTCTTGGCAGCATTTTCAGAAGTAGCTTGTCTTCTTGCTAAGGATAAGTGAGTGCCTCAGGTGAGACTACAGCTCACATTCTCCTGTTATCTATCCTGGTGCCTTTAACCACAACCATCAAATTGATACTTGGAAACAACTTACATGGCACTAATACACACACAGAGTGACACACAAACCATTCATACATCAACAATAGATTTCCCTGATGCAAGCAACTACAGGTAGTCCTCGACTTATGACCACAATTGAGGCCAAATTTCTGTCACTAGGTGAGACAGTTGTCAAGTCAGTTTTGCCCCGTTTTACTACCTTTCTCACCATGGTTGTTAAGTGAATGGCTTCCCCATTGACTTTGCTTGTCAGAAGCTCGCAAAAGGTGGTCACATGACCCCAGGAGACTGCAAATGTCATAAACATGAGTCAGCTGCCAAGCATCTGAATTTTGATTGCATGATCATGGGGATGCTGCAACAGTTGTAACTGTGAAAAACAGACTTTTTTCAGTGCTATGGTAACTTTGAATGGTCACTTAATGAATGGTTGTAAGCAGTGGTGAAATCCAAATTTTTTTACTACCAGTTCTGTGGGTGTGGCTTAGTGGGCGTGGCTTGGTAGGCATGGCAAGGGAAGGATAAAATCCCCATTCTCTCCCCACTCCTGAGGGAAGGATATTGCAAAATCTCCATTCCTATTTCACTCTGGGGCCAGCCAGAGATTGTATTCCTTTGGGAGAAGGGCGGTATATAAATCTAATAAAACGTAAACGTAAACGTATTTGCCGGTTCTCTGACCTACTCAAAATGTTCGCTACCAGTTCTCCAAACTGCTCAAAATTTCCGCTACCAGTTCTCCAGAGCCTGTCAGAACCTGTTGGATTTCACCCCTGGTTGTAAATTGAGGATTTGTATATTACAAGCATTTTTGGAGAGGAACTGGAACCCGGTTCTTGAACAATTACTGATTGGGAAAAATACAGGGAGTTTTCTATGGACTACTTTGGAACATGAGCAGGTAGAGTTTTCATCCATTGGAAAAGTGTTTGGGAAAATATATCTCTGTGAGTGTAAAATTAAAGAATGTGTCTTGTAATCAGCCAAAGCCTGAGAAACACTTAGGATATTTGGCGGAAAATAGGAAATACTGAGCTAAAATGATCCCCGGCTTTGTCAAGCTATCCAATTGCTCCCTCCTCTGTTTTCCTTTATCTGGGGATCTGAGAATCTCCCAAGGAATTGGAAACAGTTTTGATTTTAATAGATTAATTTTATGAACGTTAAGAATTAAAGAGATGAAGACTTATTTATTGGGATATTTTTCCACAAAGCTTTTTGAGAGAATCTTTGTTACTATCTAAAGCTATCTCTCTCTGATAGGAACTAAGCGCAACCTCTCCAGCTAAGCCTGTGGCCAGAGATAAGTTTACTCCCAGAATCATTTTCCCCTTCCTTTGTCTTCCTTTGTCAGTACTTTACTGATTTTTAAATTAGATTAAAGACTCTTAGAAATTCACCTTTTCACCTGTTTTGTAAATTTTCAATTGACTATTATAGGTTCTCTTTCCTTTGTGGTTACCATCATGATATTTTTGTATATAGCTGGTATATTTTAAAGACTAGACAATAGTTCATCAGGTGTGACTGATGTCATCCTTAAACCATGCTAGTATTTTAAGGTGCTACAAAATCCTTTGTTGGTTTTGTTTCAACAGTCTAATGTGGCTCACTTTCAGGAAAGGGCCTCAGATTCTTGGTGTCATTGTTGATAACTAATGGATTTTTTGATAAGTTTCCAGTTCTATCTCATTTTTAAATCCTTTTATTTGCCTTGAATAGCGCAGAGGACAGAGATAACACAAGAGGCACTTCTGAGCAACAGCACATTTTTATTGACTCAGATTTACTAATAGTGAGATCATAAAGAGACAAATAAAGGCCCCTCCATTTTGACCAGGGAAGGAAGTCAAAAACAGCTTGGAATTTAATCCCCTCAAACAATACTATATACAGTGTGATGAATGGAATCCCAACGTCTTCCGGAAGAAACACACGGCTGCCAAAGCTAAGGTGTATGCCGCACACACCAACAAATCTTCAACAAGCCAGAAAGTAAGAATGAATGTGAAGAATCTAATCAAACCAGAACATTTTTTTAAAAAATAAAGGAGGATCCCAAAAGAATAAGAGCAAGATTATTTGTGGTACTCATTCTTTTGGGCTCCTTTTTTCTTGCTTTGTTTCTTAATCTGTGAGAGCAATAATGTAAATTCTATTACAACTAAGTTATTATAGGCAACCAGCAATTGCATAAATATATTGAATGCCAAATAAATGGTGCCTGAAAACAGATCTCTCATAGGCCGCACAAAAAGTACTAGTTTTGTGCCAGTCTGCCAGGGGGTGCAAAGGCATTAAAAAGTAGCTTGTATCTACAATTCAATCTCTAGCTAGTAGCTGAACAGAAGCCAGTATAATTCAAGTCAAGTCAAGATAAGTTTGTACTTTTTCAAGTTCATAAGAGTATAAGTAAAATCTTGCATTTTCTTATTAGAAAATAATTCAGCAGGACTTTTCAACAGCTAGTGAGCCAGGAAGGTGTTGTGAAGAACACATTGTCTGAGATAGATGGTCATACGCCATGCCCAGTCCTGGCCTAGATCTCAGTCTGTGAACAAATTACTCCAGCTGAACCCATTTATCAATCATCATGCAGTCTGGTGGGAAAATGTTCATGGTTCAAATGTACCATTTGCACATAGATATTCAGATATAAAAATTCTGCATAACCATTTCAATACACAGTAGCTATCTGTCATTACAAATCATCTGTAGGCAATCTACTTTGGTAAGCAATTTGTTCCTATATTGGTTAATAATATCAACCATGCAGGACCTTGTGTTGTTGTTTTAGCAAATAGAACTGTTCATTTAAGAGCCTTGGTGGCGCAGCAGATTAAAGTGGTGTTAAGTGACACCAGCTGCCTGCAATTACTGCAAGTTCGAATCTCACCAGGCTCAAGGTTGACTCAGCCTTCCATCCTTTCAAGGTAGGTAAAATGAGGACCCGGATTGTGGGGGCAATAAGCTGACTGTATAAAAAAGAACACCACTTTGTAGGGGGGGGGGCAAAAGCCCTACTAAGCAGGTATATACAAAAGTATGAAGGCTATTGCTTAACGCATTGTAAGCCGCCCTGAGTCTCCGGAGAAGGACGGCATATAAATTGAACCAATAAATAAATAAATAAATAAATAAATAAATAAATAAATAAATAAATAAATAAATAAATAAATAAATAAATAAATAAATAAATAAATAAATAAATAAATAAATAAATAAATAAATAAATAAATAAATAAATAAATAAATAAATAAATAAATAAAGTTTTCTGCTAAGGGGATCACAGGTAACATGTCGGCAAGTGAAGCAAATTACACTCTTAGAGGAAGATTGTAAGGAGTCTCATGCTCTTTTGCTGATTTTTTCATTTTTTTGATTTTTTCCAAAAACTGCCTGAGCATTGCAATGGCTAAAATAAAAGCTAAATGTTTATGAACTCTAAATAATGTATATTTATACATTATAACTTTTGGCATAAAACTATCTGCTGCAGCTTTGCCCCTCAAATGTGTGAGATTAAAGCTTCTACAATTCCAAAATAAACTTTTTGGGAAACATGGAACTGTAATCTAATATAACAAGAAAATTGTTACCGGTATATAGATGGCTATATAAATTGAATAACTAAATAAATTTACTGAAGCGGTCCAATTGTCAAATTATCAGATGCATAAAACAAGCACCTTTTTGTGAGACATGGGATAAAATGTGCACAGAATTTTGCCAAGATTTTTTCATAACTCATGGCTGTGTGCATGTGTCGTGTGAAGGAACATGAAAAGCATATACAGACTTTATGGATTGTTGCAATCTTTTTCTCAAATCTGTACAACCAAAGAAATCTACCACAATCTAAATTTATCAAGGCATATATTCAGTGTGACTTTCAGAAGCCCATCTGGCACAAAATGCTATACTGAATTGGGAGCAAAAATCTAAAATTGCTACTGGTCAGGATATCTCCAGGTAACAACCTTACCAACCACAATGTAGGTCACATTGCATAATTTATCTGATCTCATGTTAACTGTAGTAACAGGCAGTCATACCAGTGTAAATTCTGTGGGTTCTAGACTTTGCTAGTTAACAGATATTTGTCTTAAAACATACCAACTACTTGGCAGAGCATTTTTATGAGAGTGAATGGATGCCTTAGGCTGCATGGCAATGCCCAGTAGCAAAATGTTGGTCTCTCATAGACCACATGAAAAATGCTACTTTTGTGCCTGTCTGCCAGGGGATGCAGAGGCATTTTAAAAAAGAAGCTTGTATCTACATCAATCTCTAGCCAGTAGCTGAACAGAAGCCAGTGTAATTCAAGCTTCCCAGGTGAATTACAATGCAATGCTCTATATAGTCCTACTTTCGAAAATACCAAGCAGAGTTAAAGAGGAGACTACAAGAACACCTTTTCCCCCTTCAGATGCAATTTTGTTTGCTTATTTGGAGAAAAGATAAGTTGAATTTATGGAGCTTACATGGAAGAAAGCAAGTACTGAAAGATGAAAGGTTAATGAATCGTGAGGAATGTACACAATGAGGATATATGCATGTTGAGTCTAAATGAGCACACTGACAAATGATGTATTAAACACATATTTAGCAACAGCCATATCACTTTAACACTGCAGCATACTTAGCATGTTTGTGAAATATTGAAGTAGTGTTTAAATTCTTTGAAACATTTTCCTCCTTCGAATAAAATATATAATTTTGTGTTACTGTATGTTTGTGTATATATACACACATATCTCTCCCTCCCCCACCCACCCCCAATCTCTCCTTTACCCCAGGCAAGAAAGAGTTTTGAGTGGATTGGATTAGACTGAAGAAATTGTACTTTTAAAAATTCCTAAAAGAGCTGATGTGATGCAGTGGTTAGGTTGCTTGAAATGGGGCTACAGAGACTCAAGAACAAATTTACACTCAAAGAAACCTACAGTATTGGATTAGTCTGGCCAATCATTTAGCCAATCCAGGTATACAAGAATAGGTATATCACGTGCAATTCCTAAAAGAAACTTTGGAAAAGGCATGTATGTAACAACCTTTCAAACAAACAGCAGAACTCAAAATGCAAAGGTTCTATAACCAGGGCTTGTCATTTTTGTTTGAAAGAAAGAAAACCCAAAGCTGAAAAACTTTGGGGAGGAAAAACAAATGCATGCAAGCTTCTTAAAGATGCAGTTTTAATGGGTCCTTGCAACACCTGAGGCAGCCCGAGGGGCTCTGTGGAGCAAGGAGATTAGTAAACAAAATCTATTGTCATCCTCACGTATAGTCACACATAGTTACAAGCCTGTCCATTTTACCTTCAAACAAGATTCTATCTGGTTTACATCATGCAGCCTGCCTGAATTAATCAAAGTCATAATTAGGGATTGTCTAATCAGGAGTTTACCACTGCTTTTCCCACAACTCAAACCATCCTAGAAAAAGAGATGAGGTTGGGCATAGTAAATGCAAGATCCATTAATAGAAAATTCACATTGGAAAGTCACCAATGGAAAATCTATTATCTTGTATATTTGGATGGACAGACTGTATGGAAACTGTATGGCCTAGCAGTGATGTCCTAATTCTCCTTAAGGATTGTTTATTTTATATGATGATGATGATGTTTTTATATTATTATTATTATTATTATTATTATTATTATTATTATTATTATTATTATTATTATTATTATTATTATTTGTGCCTGTGAAGTCAATTTTGACTTCTGGTGATTGTCTGGATTAGTCCCTGCAGTTTTCTTGGTTCAAGGCTTTTTCACTTTTATAGCCAGGAAATAGAGAAGAAGATGGCAAGTAATATCCACAACTTAGAATGCATCAGTGAGGGAGGTGTTAAATTTAGAAGAGCAGACTGAAAGGACTCAAAAAGAAAAGGTTCAATGTTCAGAGGAATTTCTCTGAGACAGGCAGAGGTGGTATTCAGCAGGTTCTGGAGAACCAGTAGAAATTTTGAATAGTTCGGAGAACTGGTAAATACCACCTCTGACGGTCCTTGCCCCCATCTATTCTCTGCCTCCCGAGTCCCAGCTGATCAGGAGGAAATGGGGATTTTGCAGTAACCTTCCCCTGGAGTGGGAAAGGAATGGAGTAGGGAACAGTATCCTTCTCCTGCCATGCCCACCAAGCCGCACCCACAGAACCGTTAGTAAAAAAAATTGAATCCCATCACTGGAGACAGCCAGTGAGCACCATATGGAAAACTGACCTCTCTGGAAGAGAGTATGATGAAAATAACGTCTGGATACGGGATCCAGACTGCCAAAATGTCTCCAGAGAAATGAGAAATCTTGCTATTATAGATAGATTAAATAAATGGTGCCATGGAAGAGAACAGGTTTCATTGGAAAATACTGAAATTGATATAAATGTGGATTTTTAAAATATAAGCTGTAAGAAGGAGGTGGAAGAAGATGTACAAATGGAACAGATTGTAAAATACATACAAATACTAACCAGAAGAGTAACATAGATAACTTTTTATAGTGGTTTACAATTTTTTTAAAAAAAATTGTCACTGATTTCATGAGAAGAGACAAAACATGGAAAGAAAACAGGCCTTATGACAATAATTGAAGGGATTACAGATTCTTGAGAGAAAGGGGAAAGAATGCAAAGTTATTTTTTTTTTATCAAGGTTAAAATAGATGGGATGTTATCTCTGGTAATATGACTAGGAGCAGATGACAATGTTTTAAAGGTCTTGTTTATCTACAAGAAAAGACATATGGGAATGAGAGTTCTTTATTGGATTTTAAGTTTATTTGATGAAGGCTAAAATAGTGTTAAAATAATTCTGTTATTTCTGGTAATTTTATATAGATTTTTATTGATAGATTTGAATGATGAGGTTTGTGGGCTTTCTTTAAAGATAGAAAATGAGATATAAATTTACAATGAAGGATTTTAAGCAGGTTTATTAGATTTAATTTGTAATAGGTATGTTGTTATTTCTGACAGTCCTTAAAGAACTTTTCCTAATTTGGATGGAGTGGCAAGATTTTAAAGACCTCTTTATAAAGAAAAGGGTGGGATATGGGAAAGTGTTTTGTACACTTTAAGAGATAATGATAAATTGTTAAAGTTATTTAAGTTTGCTAGGATAAAGAGGGAGGTGACTTTTTTTATTTTCTTTTTCCTTTTTCTGCACCCTTTTCTTTTTTAATGTCCTCATCTTTTATAGTTTATTTGTTTTATCTGAATAATATAATCTTTTAATTATCAATGTTCAGAGGAATTATTTAGTTATGCTTCTAAAAGGGTAATCTTTAACCCATATCCAAATACCTTGAAATCCAAATTTTTTTACTACCGGTTCTGTGGGCGTGGCTTGGTGAGTGTGGCTTGGTGGGTGTGGCAGGGGAAGGATACTGCAAAATCTCCATTCCCATCCCGCTCCAGGGGGAAGGATATTGCAAAATCTCCATTCCCACCCCACAGGGGCCAGCCAGAGGTGGTATTTGCTGGTTCTCCAAACTACTCAAACTTTCCACTACTGGTTCTCCAGAACCTGTCAGAACCTGCTGGATTTCACCCCTGAGTTTAGGTTTCATTTAGGTCTTTATAGGGAAGGATTCAATTGGAATTGAATGCAGTTTTTGGATTATAGTTTTACATAAAAAACACGTATCATCTGCCTACTCCATTTTGAAGCTAGTTGCAGTTTCTAAACATTTTTCAGGAACAACCTCCACAACAACACGTGTACTCCAGGAATCTGTTAATAAACAACACAATGCAAATTCTGTTGCCAGTACAAGGCATGAATCAGCTTACTTTGACCCTTAACAACATTTGAATTGAGCCATAGCACTCAGAGATGCAGCTATCATACTTTGAGCAGTTCTCCATATTCTTGTGGGGTTTTTTTAATGTCAACCTGGTCACAGAAATAAAAGTGGAACTGTCAAATCAAAGCAATTAAGGCTTATCTGGTTTTTGTCACTCAGATAGGGTATTAATTTGGCCAATGTATTGATGTCACTGGACGTTTTGTCACTGATTTCAGCACCATGAGAATTTCATGCTGATCTTTAGTATGTACTGTGTTGCACAGGTTGCGCTGCAAGGCAGGGATCCCCAACCCTGGGCTGTGGCCCACTACCAGATCTTGAGCAATCAGAACTGGGCCACGGAAGTGGTGGGTAAGCAATTGTGCATGCTACTTGCATGAGTAGCAGAGAAACGTGTGCGAGCACTCCATTTGCACGAGTGGTGGGTGGGCGTGCCTGCCACTTGCGCAAATGGAGCTGTACCTGCACGCATACTTGTCCACCGCTCGCACCGAATAATCGCCTCTCCTCCCCACCCCTGGCCAGTCTGCAAAGTCAGAAAAATTGGGGAACTCTGTTATAAGATGACTAAATCTATTTAACATATTTAAAAGGAAAGTCTTTGGCTCCCTTTTTTCGTTGGTAAATATTGTAAGGGGGAAAAAATGAAATGCCCTATCTCAAGAGATTCCAAAAGTATTTTTCCTTTGCATTTTTTGGAATCAAATTTGCGGAGTTTCCTTTTTTTAAGGTGAACACTTATTGTCATGAAGAATATGTTGGATATAATTTTCCCCGTTAATGTTCACTTTGCTATAGGGTTCCCCCCCTTTTTCCTTTGTGTGAATTTATTTAAGAGATTGTTTTGTAATGCCCATTTGTAGTTTATATCAATAAATTACAAGTGGTTTTTTTTTCAGGACTTGAAAAAATATCAAAGAAAAAAAGAAAACTTGGCATCTCATTAAGATCCAAACTGCTATTTATAGTGCAAAAGTCAACAGTAATCAGCTGTGTAGTTACTGGGTGGCAATGACCTGCTTATGATAAAAGGTACATGATATGCAGTAACACCACAAAGATATAAGCTTGGAAAAAATGGAGAATTTTGTTCTTCCAAAGGGAGGGCTGGGAGTTGTGACAAGCATTCTACATGGAGACATGACCTAATATAACATCCATATCACTCTGTTCTGAGAGTTTAAGAAAAGATGGACTATAGCTACCATTTTGATAGCTTACTAATTAAAAAATGGATGTTCTCTGATCCCCAAAGCATACATGGCACTTCCTCCTCAGCTTACAAAGCAGAACATCCAAGAGCAATTAATTGAGGCACAAACCTGATTTATATTCCAGCGGTGGGACTATATGCCCTACATATTAATTCAGAAGGAAGTCTCTTATGTTTCTTTGAATGTATTCCCTATCAAAGGTGAATCCAAACTTAGCTATGTTTACATCGTGGGATCACTGAACTACAAAGTAAGTGCAATTCTATTTGATCCTAATGTCTTGCATGATCTCAGCCATTGAGGTTATGCATGATTTGTCGTGACGTGACGCCAGAAAACCGGGACAATTGAGAAAACCATGGCTTGCCAACCCACTGCATGAACAGGGCCAGACTAAAGAGGTGCTCACTAGAAGATAGGTTGCAAGCCAGTGGTGAAATCCAAATGTTTTTACTACCGGTTCTGTGAGTGTGACTTGGTGGGCGTGGTGTGGCTTGATGGGTATGGCAGGGGAAGGATTCTGCAAAATCTCCATTCCCACCCCATTCTGGGGCCAGCCGAGGTGGTATTTGCTGGTTCTCTGAACTGCTCTAAATTTCCGCTACTAGTTCTCCAGAACCTGTCAGAACCTGCTGGATTTCACCTCTGATTGCAAGATTAAAAAAAAAAAAAGCTGAAGCAGAAAGCATGTGCTGGAAAACAGTTAAAGTAAAGCTGTGAACCAGCCAATAAATAGGTTAGGAGTGGAGGAAAGCATACACTGGATAACAGTTAAAGGAAAACTATGAACTAGCCAAAAAATAAAGTTAGGAGTGGAGGAAAATATATCTGGAGATCAACTGAAATAAAGTTGTGAACCAGTTAAAAATAGAGGTTGGAGCGGAGGAAAACACTGCTGGAAAGCAACTATTTGAGTTGTGAACCAGTTACATAATAGATTTAGGAGGAGTGAAGGAGATAACATTGGTGTGCAATTAAAATTATACTGTGAACCAGCCTATATAAGTAGGGTTAGAAGTGGAGAAAAGCATTGCTGGAAAGCAACTGATTATGATGTGAACCAGCCAAAAAATAAACCTAGGAAGAAGTAGAGGAGATAATACTGGAGAATATTAAGCCAGACTATGAACCAGTTAAACAAATAGAGATAGAAGTGGTGGAAAACACTGCTGGGAAATAGCTATTGGAAATGTTGATTGATTTTATGACCTCAAGAGAGGAGAAAATATTTTTTTGTTAAGATCATGGATATGAGTTGTTGTTTAAGAAGAGGTAAAATATAGATTTAATATAATGGGTCTTAGCAATGAGGAATATATATAAAATATTGATTGTTAAAGTGACAAAGATTTAAAGGTGGAAATAATTTGGAAATAATTGTTTAGAATTTTGGGTGATATAGTAGAATGATAAATGTCTAGAATAAGTCTTTTTTTTCTTGTTTTTTTAAAAAGTTGTTAATGGATAAAATTTGGAACAAAATTGGTTGCGGGAATGTGAGCAATTGTACTTATTTTATATTGGATCAAATCCTTACCCTAAAAAGATGTATTTTGTGTTTTATGTTTTAAAAAAATAAAAAAAACTTTTTGGAAAAAAAAAAGCTGAAGCAGCAAGGATTTCCAACAAACTCCAAATGACAATTTTTTTTCTCTGCTTACCTTTTGAATCTGAAGCCATATACTGCATGATGTGTTAAAAGACAGATTTTGATTGGGTTGTGCTGTTCTTTAATTTCATATAATCAAAGGTACAAATGACTGGTTTTAATCAGTTGTCTCTATGACTAAATACTTACGTTTTCAGTAGGAAAACAGTAGCTATGCCAGATACTGTGCTGAAAAATAAAAATAGATGTTTGGGCAGGCATGGCCCACTGAAATCAATTGGCTTTTGTTAACACAGGAGGGCTAAGAACTGAAACAAATATAATAAAAGAGGGAACTGGGCAGGGTAGAAGGTAAGGGGATGTTTCAGACCATCCCCTGGAGGGGAAAAATGAGAACTATATCAGATGGGAGCACTTCATCGTTTGGAAAAACGCTATCAGAAAAGCCCTTGTGTGCAGTCACTGAAAAGAAGCTGAACACATGACAGCCATGTGAGACAGTTCTGGGTTGCAATGGAAGCACCCTGCATCAAAGATTGTTGGGAGTTAGGGTTAGGGTTAAACATTCTGAGTTCCCTCAACACTCTTCTGCCTTCTCAGTTGCCTCAGTTGACAAGATTTTATGCCTATCCTCTGTTTCCTCAGGATACAATTTGTGAAGTCTTTATGAAGAGTCTGGTCGAACATCCAAAAAATACATTGGACATTTCCTTCACTAAGACTCTGAGCACATGGTCAAGCACAGTTATACAGAAAAATAATTTGTACTGGCTATTGCAAGCTTCATCCAGACAATGTCATTCATTCCTATGCTACTAAGAAAGTGTGCTCCTATTTACAATTATAGTAGTTGGCTTTCAAGAGATTATTCTAGCTGCAGTAGAAGGAAGAAACATAAGGTCTCTATGTTAGCCATATCCTGGCACTTGCAGGGATACCTTAATCTTCTGCCTAAGAATAAGTGACTTTCTTGTTTAAAGAAAAAAATGGAGTTGGTACAGTGCAGCTAAGCAGAATTCTGTCCCACGAGTAAATCTCATGTATCCATCTTCTACAAAATCTATGAAGTTGTCATTCCCCTCTATTCCACAGGGGGAACCACATGTGTAACACTGGATACAATTAATTCTGATAATTTTCCTGGCCATAGGCAAATAGTTTATGGCTATCTTTCCTGTAGTTTCCCTATATTGACTTGTACAAGGCGATCATATCTTCCTTAGATCTTGCTTTCTTCAGACTGAGCATCCCATGTTCCTTCAGCCTACCCTTCAGAGGTGGGATTCACATAATTTACCAGCACCGAAAATGTGAGTGCCGAAAATGTGGGTGCCAAAAATGTGGCCTTCCACGCATGCGCTTTGCTCACACGTGTGCCTTCCATGCATGTGCCTGGTCTCAAAATGTGTCTAAATAGGACAGCATAGAGCTGGGGCGGGAGAGTGGCCCACCTGTTCACCTGAACTGGTCCAAGCCAGCTGAATACCACCTCTGCTACCCTTAGAAGCCACATCTTTGGAATAGCACTTGAATTATATTTGTTACCTTTCTGTGAAACCTCTCCAATTTAGAGTACCCAGAATTGTATCCAGTGTTACACATGTGATCCCCCCTGTGGAATAGAGAGGAATAATTACTTTATAGGCCTAAGTTGCTTAGCTAGCAAGACTTAGCTACCATTTCTGATGGTAAGATCTCTGCCACAGTAAGAACAGTCTGCCCAAGGAAGTTGTGGATTCTCCATCTCTGGAAGTTTTTAAGAAGAAAAGTGTTTAGGAACAGGCAGCTCTCATGGATCATTTAAATGTTTTCTCAGCACATTGCAGAGGGTTAGACTAGATGATCCTTTTGGTTTCTTTGCACTCTACAATTCTATAATTCTCTAAGGGTAATATTCGTTTCTTAAAATTAGAGATAATAAATGCTATGAGAAAAATTGAATGTATAAAATTGTGTTAAAGATGAACAAAAATCTGTACAAATCTAAGACCAGGCCAATATTCTGTTCAAAAAAGATGTATTGTATGTTTGTTTGTGTGTTTTAAAAAAAAACTATTCTATAATTCTCTGACAGGTAGAAAGTTTAAAATTGGAGGTCAATTTCCCACAAATTTTAGCATATCATTATAAACAACCCCGATGAAAATATAACTGTTAAGTTTTATTCATTTCTTACATTAGGGTTTTACATTATTCTTTAAATCTCCAGCTTGTGATTTTAATTCCTTTTTATGCCAGAAGGCTTCAATAGAGTTGCCTCAAAAACAGAACAAAACAAATGTGTACCAAATGTGTTGGGTTTTTTATTTTTTAGCACAAAGGTGTTTCAGTAACAGATTTACTTATGTTGGATCAGTTGAGCAACAGTTTCCCAATTTGGAAGCCAAGGGCAGGCTTCACTCACAACCCCAGCTTCCGAACTGTCTGCAGGCTCATTTAGCATTAGGTGCACCCTGAGTCTATTAGGGCTTTTACAACCCCCTTCACCCGAATGGGATACTACGATCTCCACTTGGGCCAACACGGGGTGATGGTTTCACTGACCATTGGGTCATCTTCCCCCTCATGGCTGCTCTCATAGACGGTCAGCTGGGGATCATCCTCAGTCGGAGTTCCCTCCCCTTCAGAGCTGGGGAGGGCAGAGAAATCTATGACTTGGTGTGCCACTCATGATTTCTTCTTCCCCTGTTTTGTCGGCTTCTTCGGCTTCACTGGGCTCATGGTCATTTTTTTGATGCTCAAGAAAGAAAACCCGTGATGGGACTTGGTAAGGGACTTGTGTGTCCAAATTTATTTTTCAACCTGAATGCAAAATTGGATAGTGAGATGAGATTCGGGGTGTAATTTTATGTTAATAAATGGTGCTGCTTGCTGTTTTTAAAAATCGAGGGTTTTTTTGTGCCCGTGGAAGAAAACTTGTGATGTCAGGGACTCATATGCCCAGGGAGCCTTTTTTTTTTTTTTTCAAATGCAAAAACAGACACAAAAACTGAATGCAAAAACAGATGCTAAGATGAGATTCGAGGTGGAATTTTACGCTTAAAAATTGTGTTGCTTGCTCTTTTTAAAAATCAAGGGGGTTTTTTGGGGAGAGGTATACTAGTCTCTACGTTCATGTACAAGGGGATGTGCATGTATGGGTGTGTTACTCTGTGTGTGTATTGCTTTTAATGTTATAGATCCAAACTGGCCCAAAAATAATTGTCACCATTGAAAACTATAGCTCCATTGAAATGTCACCATTGAAAACTATACAGCAATGTCTGTATAATGGATTGTCTTTATCTTATTCAAAGGAACAGCTGTTTTTGCACATTTCAGCTGGCGTGGCAATCATTTAAGCTTCTTTCATTTTCTGCAGTATTATCTTTCTCTCCTGCCGTTGAAACTTTAGCCTCCCTTAACTTGGACAGTCTTAAGCCTGGCTTTAAATGCCCTTTTCCTTGTGTCCCATTTTGTAAAGCTTATAGGAGATGTTATCACACTTATTCAGCTGTAGCTGTCATCACAGTTCAGCAAATGCATTATGAGGTTTAATCCATTGTGGCTAACCTGACTTCCTTTTGTGTGATTACTTAGCCATTGGAGACATTTGTTTTTAAACACCTGTAAATACAAAAAAGGAAATAGAGAGGAAAGAACTTGTCTTCTTAAAGTGGATGATGTTACAGGGGATCCTGGTATCTTATTTGTGCTTCACAAGCACCATAACACTTCTGGACTCCTGGATTGCAGGTAGTCCTTGATTTACAGCCATTAATTTAGTGTCCATTTGAAATTACAATGGCCCTGAAAAAGTGACTTACGACTTATCCACACACTTACAGCTCTCACAGAATCCCTATGGTCACATGATTAAAATTTGAGCATTTGGCCAAATCAACATATTAGATATTTATAATGGTTTCAGCATCCCATGATCACACAGTCACCATTTGCATCCAACAAGCAAAGTCAATGCGGGAAGCCAGATTTGTTTTATCAACTATGGCAAAAGAAAAAAATTTGCAAAATCAGATGTGACTCACTTAACAACCACCTTGCTTAGAATGCAAAATCTGGCCCCACTTGTGCTTGTAAGTCAAGGACTATCTATGTATTACAAAGAAACCTGAGAGCAGAAGGTTTGCTTGACTGGAGAAAGAATTCTTTATTTATTTGTATCCGGCTTTTATTATTTGACAAATAACTCAAGGCGGCGAACATATCCGATGCACCTTCCTCTTCCTCCTCCTTCTCCACAACAACCACCCTGTGAGGTGGGTTAGGCTGAGAGAGAGTGACGGGCCCAAGATCAATCTTTCATTGGCTTTCATAGCTAAGATGGGATATGAACTCACTGTCTCCTATTTTCTAGCTGGTGCCTTAACCACTACACCAGGGGTGTCCAACTGGCAGCCCGCAGTTCAGATGCATCATGTGCAAGCCAGCTCCGCGAAGGGGGAAAACATTGTGATACGTCACATGACAGCAACGTGAGACCGTGAGTTTGACACCCATGCATTACACCAAACCAGCTAAACAGTATCACTAGCATGATGATGTCATGAGAAACATGACAATTATATTCAGGAGCATCTCTCAGCGGAGGGGGAGGGGGAAAGCATCACACTTAGATCTGCATCAGATGGGAGATAGGCATCTCTTAGCGGCTTCTCTCTGATGTGGCATAGCGAGGCGAGAAGAACTTGGTGCCGGGCAGAGAAAATGGGCTTCTCGTCATATGAGAAGCTGCCCTTTTTCCATACTGAGGAAGGACAAGGGGACTGTGGACAGGACAAGTGAGCTATGCTGGGAACCATGGATCAGGGGCTCCTTCTGCAGGGCTGACTTGTCTGCTTGGCTGTCGTGAGTCCTGATTACATCTCTGCAAGGGTTGGAGCCATCACATTGCCCTGACCTCCAAAAAGTTCAGAACTACTTATTACCTCTCCCATGTCTTTGCCTTGATTAAAAAGAAAACCACAGATATTCCCAGCCATAATCTGTGGTGACAAGATTTATTATAGCTTTGAGATGACAAGATTTATTACAGCTTTGATGTTGCAGCAGCTCAACTAGATCTGGGAATTTTCAAATTGCTGCTCCTGCTTTAAATGAATCCATTGGATGCTCCCTAAAAGCACTGGATTTGATGCAATTTATCTCCAGAGGAGTCCCTGCTAGCATGCATGTTGCTTGGGGATGATTGGAGTTGTAGTCCAAAGCATCCAGAGATGTACCAGATTGTGAAGGTTTACATTTAGAGGTTTGTAACAAGGCAATTCAGAATCTCAAGCCAACATCACTAACAATACCATCTCTGCAAAATCTTTTCCAGAACAAAGTCAGTGGGAGGAGGAATATAGTTAGCACATAGCCAAACATTGCTTAAAACAAATAGTACATCTCCAGATTTTATTTTTGACTGATTTGATGTGTTTAATTAAACAACTTTTAGCAGTGAAAGCAAGGTAAGGGATTCTACCACAAGGAGATATGCTGATATATCTGATAAATTTTAAAATCCACAATGGGAGGAAAATGTGTTAATGTTAGATAAGACTTTAGAAAAATTCTACTTTGAACATTGTTGATAAATAATTTTATTAGAAAGCTTAGGCAGAAACTTTCTAATAAAATGATTTATGACTTTAAAATCATGGCATCTACTACCTAATGACCACTGTAAACCTCTCTCCTGATTTCAAATTGAATGTGGTTGACAAACCCAAATTCAGTTCGCAATCTGCAACCGTAAACTTAACAGCTTAAGCATGTTCTAATGGATAAATAGAGACTATATACTTCAATTGGCTCAGAGGCAGCTGAGTTGCTTTTTTCAGCTGGTTCATTTTTGTACTATGCAAAATTGAAGAGTAAAGCATATTTTTATAAGTTGAGAATATTTATAAATGGATATTTCTGGGGTATTTCAAGCAAGGACTAAAGAACTGGTATTTCTGGCTTGAGGTTCTTAAAATGTTAAAATTGTACCTACAGTGTTTCCCCGAAAATAAGACAGGGTCTTATTTTCTTTTGAACCCCTTTTGGCCTTATTATCAGGGAGGGGGTCTTATTATTTCAGGGGTGCAGGAGGCCCTGGGAGGCCTGGCACTCACAGCTGGGAGTCCAGAAGAGAGAGGCTCCCTTCTTGCACCGCCATCAAGCCCCTCCTCTTCTGCAGGGTGTGTGTGTAGAACACGAGCGGCCCGAAGGCATCAAGCCGTGTGAGTGCCTGTCCCCACACCCCCACTCGCACACCTCCCAGGCCTCCCCACGTTGATGTGGGCAAAGCCGGTGAGTACCAGGTCCTTGAGGAGCTTGTAGCCAATGCCACCAGTGCCCACCACCCGTGCGGATGCCACAACCTAGGCCAGCTCTCCCTGCAGGGTCCAGCTCTAGCTGTCACCATAGAGTGGGAAACACACTCCAGAGCGGCCGCTGCTCTGGCTGGGGTTTGGAAACTGCAGAGGCAGAGTTCGGGGGAGAGAAAGAAAGACTTCTGCTGTTTCTGCTGCTTTCCTTGCATGCAGTCAAAAGCAGAAGTCTTTCTTTCTCTCCCCCAAAATCTGCTTCTGCAGTTTCCAAACCCCAGCCAGAGCAACGGCCACTCTGGAGTGTGCTGCCCACTCTATGGTAATAGTCACCAGAGGCCTCCCCTTCCCCCCTGCTCCTTTTCACTCTGATCGCAGGTCCAGTTTACTCTTTCCAGGTGCCTGGCAGTGAGACCCCGGGCAGCTGTGCTGAGGCAACCCCGACAGACACAGCTTGACTGGCCCAGCAATGGTCAATGCTCCTTGCCCATGGCCGAGCTTGGCCGCAGAGGGCCGCTGGGCCTCTGCAGGTGGCAGCAGCAGCAAAACCTGCAGCACCTCAGTTATCCCTGCCAAGACCTGCGCTCAGCTGTAGCCGCCCTGCAAAGAAAGCCCCGGGGCAGCGATGCTTGCACTGGGGTTGCTGTGGCAGGCACTCGGCAGTGTGGGCTATGCGGACGCGGCACCTGGGCACAGGGGCGAGAGCGGGTAGGCCGCCACCATGGTGCAGGAGCAAGACCAGGCACTCGAAGTCTACGCTCGGTGCCACGGGCGGCAAAAGGGGCAGGGGGTGCAGGAATTCGCCAGGATGTGACTGCCTTGGGAGGGTTGGGAGATGAGGGACCTGTGTGTGGGCGTGATGCAAACTGGTAGTAAAGGTAAGTAGAACCCACCCCTGAATGGCACTGAAAAAAACCGACTTATGACCATTTTTCATACTTACGATTGTTTTAGAATCACATTTGGATGCTTGACAACTGGTTCATATTTGTGATGGTTGCGGTGTCCCAGAGTCATGTGATTTCCTTTTGCGACCTTCTGACAAATAAAGTCAAACTTAACAATAGTGTTACTAATTTAACAACTCCAGTTAAATTAACTGCACTTAACATAGGGCTATCAAACTCCAGCCTGTAGGCCAGGTGTGTCATGCCCAGTTTAGCGAAGGGGGAAAAAGTCCCAATACATCACATGATGCCACCATGACGATATGAGCTTGACACCCCTGACTTAAATGGGGCAAGAAAAGTCATACAATGAGGAAGAACTCACTTAAATTTCTCACTTCGCAACATAAATTTTGGGTTCAATTGTGGTCGTAAGTTCCTAAGCACGAAGCCGAGAACACCAGCCTGAAGATGATGAATGAGACTTTGTCGAAATGTCGCCAAGACACTTCCAATTTTACGCGGGAGAAGACCTGAATAACCAAAGACCTACATAGATAGATAGATAGATAGATAGATAGATAGATAGATAGATAGATAGATAGATAGATAGATAGATATAATTTGATTTATATGCCACCCTTCTCCGGAGACTCAGGGCGGCTTACAATGCATTAAGCAATAGCCTTCATACTTTTGTATATTTATACAAAGCTTATTGCCCCCACAAACTGGGTCCTCAATTTACCCACCTTAGAAAGGATGGAAGGCTGAGTCGACCTTGAGCCTGGCTAGGATTGAACTCGCAATAATTGCAGGCAGCTGGATGTTAAATGCTGCCTTAATAAGAGGCATTAGCCTCCTACGCCACTCAGGCTCTTATGTTCAATGATCTTGTGAAAGAGTTCTGGAAAGAATGCTGGACACCTTTATTTAAAATGGTCTCTTTAAAATGCAGGAATGGAAGAGTAAGGACTGATCTCCACTGTTGCTTCTGTTGCATGGAAGAAGAGCATCACAGACCCTGATACTCAAATTTTAGCTGGCAAGAAAGGCCTTTTGGAACTGGGTGAGTAACAGGAGAGATCAACTCTCTCCGAGCTTTGTTCCATTGCATCCTGAGCTTTACTTCGTACCACCAAACTTAACAGCTTTGTTTTTGTCCTTTGAAGTAGATTACTACTGTTAGAGGGATTCTGTGTTGGCTGAATAGCCTTGTGCAAAATAATGTATCAGACTGATTGGATCCCATTGCTTTTGTATAGAAAAGGAATGAGTACCTTTCTTTTCTCTACAGTGCCACAAGAATGTTTCATTAAAATGTACACTTTTGCAATGTCCTAACAATGTTAATATTCTGGGAAGAATTCATTACGTTCATTACTCTGATTTTTAAACAGGGTTTAATATTTTTACATGCCCATATTCTTTTGAACCACACATCTCCTACATAGACGGTGACAACTGAACAAGGGGAGTGGATTTGCTGCCCTCTTCTCAATGTTAAAGACTGTCTTTCAACATTGGAAAGATATATTAATAACCTAGCTGCATCAGAGACATGTTTCCTCTTTTCTTGTCTAGCCTTGAGTGTGAGAGACACAAAGAAACATAGAAACATTGATCCATTTCTAGAATATCGGTGAACATGCAACTTGCTGACTTTAATTGGTTGAGTAAAAAAAAGTTCATACTGTTAGTCTAGGAAGTTAGCTGCTTTGTTAATTAGTAGATGTTTTGGAGGAAGGAAAGGAAGTTGAAAACTTAACCTTTTTACTTGATAGATCAGCTTTAAGGATCATTTCTCCTATGAAGTACGAAGTATGTGACCCAAAGCTCCATCAATGTCCACTCAGGATTATTCTTTCAAGGGGCCAATGAATGGCCAAGCCAAAGTGTGGAGGTTAATTCTTTGAAAGTGCTTCACTATCTGGGCTCATTTTTTCTTCCTTGTGAGTACTAAAGCAAAAAGAAAATTAGTTTGTTATATATCAATGGGTTTGACAGTAATACCACTCGTTTATTTTGGAAAGGCAAAACAATTTATTGTGACATTTGTTGCAAAAGTAATTTATTGTCTCAAATCACCCAACTGCCTTCAAGGTGACACAGAGAGACTTTTAAAAGGCCTGGGGATGGGGGGATTTATTTATCAGGACTTTCGAGATAGTGTACCAGGAATTTACTTTTGGTTATATTGTCCATAAAGCTTCTTGAGGCTTTAACAAGAAAATGAATCACTTGGAAGGAACTATTATCAGAGTTCTAATATTAAAAGGAATGCAACCCTTTTACAAGTAGCCGGGTTGTGAACAAGGTATGTTCTACTGAGCTTTTGAAGAACAATTGTTGGGGGGAAAATAGGTGGTAAGTTGCCTACATATCAAAGCTATAGCTGAATCAACGTTATAGGCATCCAAAAATTTTTGAAGTCTAATTTCTATCTTCAACCCAAGGTGACATTTGCTCATATTGTTTAGGACACAGTTTGTGGATGCATAAACGAGCCATCAGTGCGTGTGTGGCAGCAGTCAAAAAAAGTCAGTGCAGTCCTAGGCTGCATTAATAAAGGGATAGAATCAAGATCATGCAAAGTTCTAGTACAATTTTACAAAGTCTTAATAAGACCACACTTGGAATACTGCAGCCAGTTCTGGTCATGATAATATAAAAAAGATGTTGAGACTCTAGAGAGAGTGCAGAGAAGAGCAATAAGAATGATTGGGGGCTGGAGGCTAAAACATACGAGGAATGGTTACAGAACTTGGGTATGTCTAATCTAGTGAAAAGAAGGACTAGGGGTAACATGATAGCAGTGCTCCAATATTTGAGGAGCTCCTACAAAGATGAGGGGGTCGAACTATTTTCCAAAGGACCAAAAGGAAAGACAATGGATGGAAACTAACCAAGGAGAGAAGCAACCTAGAACTAAGGAGAAATTTCCTAATGGTGAGAGCAATCAACCAATGGAATAACTTTCCTTCAAATGTTGTGGCTTCTCCATTACTGGAGCAGCCACAAAAAAAAGAGACTGGACAACTATTTGTTTGATATGGTAGCTGTCCTGCTTGAGCAGTGGATTGGATCAGAAGACCTCCAAGATTACTTTCAATTCTATTATTCTATGTTCTATAAACTAGTCATCTTGCTGAAAATGAATAGGATAGGAACTAGTCATTACATGGGGTTAAAAAAAAATCTAGAAACTTCATGTACCCACCTTGATTTCCATGGTGGATGAGAGATGAAGTATACTTAAATATTAGCTTAATACAGCTAAACCATGTCTGATTTATTCAAAGACTGATTATGTACTAGATATTACACAGCCTCAGATAGCTCAACAGGCTAGATAGCCTGTTATTAACATTCAGCTGTCTGCAATTATTGCAAGTTCGAGGCTCAAGGTTGACTCAGCCTTCCATCCTTTCTAAGGTAGGTAAATTGAGGACCCAGTTTGTGGGGGCAATAAGCTGACTTTGTATAAAAATATACAAAAGTATGAAGGCTATTGCTTAACGCATTGTAAGCTGCCCTGAGTCTCCAGAGAAGGGCATAATATAAATCTATTTTTTTAAAAAAACAGCATTCATTGGTACCTTCAGTAATGAAAATGGAAAGGCAACATAGTTGTTGTTAGTTCAAAGTTGTGTCTGACCCATCACAACCCTATGGACAAGCCTAACCTTTCTGTCCTCTACCATCCTCTGGAGTCCATTTAAGCTCATGCCTACTGCTTCAGTGATACCATCCAGCCACCTCGTTCTCTGTCGTCCCCTTCTTCTTTTGCCCTCAATTGTTCCCAGCATTAGGCTCTTCTCCAGTGAGTCCTTCCTTCTCATTAGGTGGCCAGAGTATTTGAGTTTCATCTTCAGGATTTGGCCTTCTAAAGAGCAGTCAGGGATGATCTCCTCTAAGTCTGACCGATTTGATCGCCTTGCAGTCCAAGGGACTCACAGGAGTCTTCTCCAGCACAATAGTTCAAAGGCCTCAACATAGTAGTGTTCATAATAAACTGTCATGGCATCAAAACATAGCAAGATATGTTTTGAGTCACATCAATTAGGGATTATTATCTAGTGGGACCATGAAAAAGGGCTTTCTCAGTGTAGCTCCTACTTTATGGAACATCATGAGCAGTGATGTCACAGTGGTCAGAATGCAGTATTGCAAGAAAACTCTAGACTTTAATCCTGACCAACTCAAGGCTGACTCAAATTTCCATCCTTCTGAGGTTGGTAAAATGAAGACCCAGATTGTTGGGGGAAATATGCTGACTCTGTAAACCGCTTAGAGACAGCTGTAAAGCTCTATGGAGAAGTATATAAATCTAAGTGCTATTGCTATCATTCCCTTTACTGAGATACAATAGCTCCCTCCCTGCAATTTTATGAAAGATCCTAAAAATATGGTTTTATCAGCAGGCCTGGGGACCACAAATGGAGATGGAGACAATCAATTAATTTGATTGGGTTGTTGCTGCCACGGGGATGGGAGGTGGGGTTCTTTATGGGTTTTTATTATCTAATGGATTTTTAAAAACTTTGTAAGCCACCTGCAAGTCACCTATGGAGTTTGGTGGCTACATAAAATTGTTTAATAAACAAAATAATAAAATGAACCAATAAAAGGATTTGCACAATAATGCCATGACACAAACACCACCTTTATGGGCTTGTATCATATCCGATGGAAGGGTGCAAGTTGTACCATTCTTGGTCTACTTGTGCCCAACCTTGGAGGTTTTTCAGAGAAAGAGCAATGAGGGCATCCTTAGGAACTCCAACCAAAGTGATGGAGTCTCCTTGCTTTGATAAGTATATGGCATGAAATTCATGCCAGGAGCTCTAGAACAGGAGCATTCAACTTCTGTTGGCTCGAAAAACATACCAGCTTTGCTTTCAGTTAATGCAATTTCTTCTTTGAGGGATTTTGTGCCGCAAACCGCTCCGTTGTGCTCTATGAGAGGCATTCAACCCTTCTTCCGATGCCGAAGGTGATGTTGAAAACGCAAGCAGGGTTTTCAGCTTGTGACAGAGAGATCAAGAGATCACTCTGGGGTTTGTTTGGAGGTTTTTTTTTTTTTTTTTTGGAGAAAATTCTTTTAAAGTAATGCCAAAATATTTCATTTGTATCTGATAATGAAATGGCATACTGTACATATTTTATGCTTACATCAAGTAAGGCTCTTGCTCTCCAAGCCTTGTCCTCTGCAATCGTTGTTTACAGATTATCCGGTGAGCTCCAAGAATTCTTCAACTACTCATAATCTGTTTTGAGTCCTGCTGCTTATTTTGGCAGCATAACCATTAAGCACAGTTAGACATAAAAGCTCACAATATGGTGTGTTGGTTCCAATTCTTGTTTAACAAATCACATGCCTTGTTTTCCACAAGCTGTTGCTCTGGAAATGGCTGCTCTTTTGATGAGCGTATTTTATTTTTAATTTAAATATTTATTTGCCACTCTAGAACCCTATCTCAGAGCCGTATTTATTGGAGTTACCAGAAAAAAATTGCTTTTTTTTTAAAGCTACAGGAAAAGTTTAGAGGGGGCAGGAGGGGGCATGTGTAAAGGCAACAGCATTAATAATTGAATACCATCTCTGAATAATTCAGCACCGCCACATGAATAATTCAATTCTGAAAAGGAAGTACTCATCAGAAGGTCTGAGAGGACTTTTTATGGTTCTTCCCCAAGCTTATTTGAAGATAAAAAGGCATGAGACCAGTTTATTCAAGCCATTGTATCAGATTTGAATGCATTGATGTATCCCATGTTGTAAACATTGTTTATAAATGCAAAATTTCTGGTTGACTGGGCCACATGGTCTGGAAACTAGAATATTAGGTAAAGGTAAAGGTTCCTTTCGCACATATGTGCTAGTCGTTCCCAACTTTAGGGGGCAGTGCTCATCTCCGTTTCAAATCCAAACGGCCAGCACTGTCTGAAGATGTCTCTGTGGTCATGTGGCTAAATGCCAAAGGCGCATGGAGCACCGTTACCTTCCCACCAAAGGTGGTCCTTATTTTTCTACTTGCATTTTTGAGCTGCTAGGTTGGCAGAAGCTGGGACAAGTAACGGGAGCTCACCCCATTACACAGCACTAGGGATTTGAACACTGAACTGCCGACCTTTTGATCGACAAGCTCAGTGTCTTAGCCACTGAGCCACTGCATCCCTTTGCAGCATTTCTGGGATTGAATGGACCACAGGGTCTGGAAACTAGAATATTAGAACTGTCATTACTCAAATGACAGATTGGTATTTGTATTGCCTGGCTCAGTTGGTGGCATTGATTTCACTATGTAGATGTATGCAGATAATTGCAAGGTCAGCTCAAGATCACATTTGCCAATTGGTTTATTGACTCAGTTAGCAATAACCTGTTGATTTGGAATTGAAGATGTATAAGGATGAAGTGCCTCAGCAGGTGTCAACACTTGGTTGACCTTGTCTGACTTAAGAGAAGAAGGAACAGACCTGATTATTACTTAGATGAGAAGCCTTGGGTTGGGAAATTGATAAATATCTCAGAAGGGACAGCAAATCATTTCTGGTGCCAAGAAAACGGCATGAACATGTTTATGAAGTTGCTAAGGAGTCAAGCTCAACTTGATAAGCATCCTTCCAACAACATTGTTCCACACTCATATTGCACGTGCAAGCACACACACACACAAACACACTTGTGTGTGAGAGAGATAGAGATAAATTGATTTCCAACAGCTGTCTTGTGTTAAGAAGACCTTTCATAAAAGCTTCTGAACACTGCTTTGCTCAGAGATGAATCCCTTCGAATAGAACAGTAACAGTACAATTAGTGGAATTCTTTCCTTTCAGATGTGATTATTGCCACCAATCCGGATAATCTAAAAAAGGGTTTGGACAAGTGCATGGAGGACTGGACTAACTATGCCAGCTAGAGCGGATAGCAGCTTATTATGTTTGACACCATAGAAATCAGGTCTGAAATACCAGCTAATAGGGAGCAGTAAAAAAAAAAAATTAAGACCATCACCCTTCTGTTCCTAGGGAATGGCTGAGTGACAGGAATAAGAGGCACTACTAAATTCCGATAAGTGGGATTGAACCAGGGCCAAGAAAATAATTTGAAAAACAGTCCTAGTGAAGCCTCTCGCTAATTCACATGAAAATAAAATGAGGGAGGGGAAAGCACATTCAGAATTCCAAGAATCTGTTACTATAACTTTACAATAACAGTAGCACTGACATACATGACACTAGTTTATTAGTCTAATCTACCTTGCAAGGCTTACGTGGGTCTTTAAGAAGAAGAAATCTGTTGGTTGTTTTAATTTCTTGTTTCAAAAGCTTTGCACAAGATAGATGGGCTGCTTTAATTATCCAGGCCCACCACCTTCATTTCATCCAGAGAGAGCCGGTTTGATATAGTAATGAAGACCATGAGTTCAAGCCCCACCTTAGGCATGAAAGCCATTGGGTAATTTTGAGGCAGTCACTCTCTCAGCGCAACTCACCAATTTGTTGCTGTGGAAAAAAGAGGAGGAGGAAAGAGTATTAGGTATGTTTACCACCCTGAATTACTTACATAGATAATAAAAACAGGATAAAAATATGTAATAAATAAATATATTTCCAAGAGCATTGCGGTTCTAAAGAGGAAAAGAGAAGAAAAAGGAAAAGAAAATGAAAAGGCTTATTACAACCGCTGCTCCCAATTTACACAATAAGCAGGGGTGAAACAGGGACTTGGGGTGAGTGGGGGGATTCACTTAAGTCCCCTCTAAACAGTGGTGGGTTCCTCCCAGTTCGGCTTGGTTCAGCTGAGATGGTAGCAGTGACAATATGACGTCATCGAACTGGTTCCACCCCCCCCCCACCTCCCTGCATTATTCTTACCTTTTATTTGTCCCCACTTTTATTGCTGCCTCCTGAGTCCCAGCTATCGGCTAGAGGGGAAAAAAACTGTTTAAACTCTTGTCGCGGGGGTTCAAAGGGCCGCCCTACAGTTGATCAGTGGTAAAAGAAAACAAATGAGTAGACTGGTGCCTGCAAAAATAAATGGGTAGACCAATGCCTGCAAAATAAATAAGTAAACCAGTGCCTACAAAAATAAATGGGTAGATCTGTGCCTCCAAAAACAAAATGAGTAGGCTGGTACAGCTCTGCAAGCAGTTAAAAGCCTGGTAGACCAGTACCTCTGCTAAATCCTAAAGAATTGTCACATGATCATCAAGCCACGCCCCACAAAATAAGCCACGACCACCGAACCAGTAGTAAAAAAATTTAAAACCCCCCCCTGCCTCTAAAACAATGCAGAGCAATATCAGACAAAGCAACAATTGACAAACAGTAGAGAAAAAGGCAATGGTGATATATGTTACCCAACATTGTACAACCAATTGTTTGAAAGTTTTACTTCTTGAAAAACTTTTGGTGATTATGATAAACCCCTTCAAACAGAACACAAATAGAATTTCAGAATGACTGTACCACATAGGAATGTTGAGAAATGTAAAATTAACTTTTAATGGCTATAATATATTTAATCTCATAATGATGCAAGAGACCAATAGAGCCAAAAATGTTTCATTGCTGATTTTCATTTGTACTCAGTGTTCGATGTGTTTCACTTCAGTGTCTAACAGTACTTATCCTGCAATGATGGATTTCAGTTGCTCTGATGCCAGTTTTCCACTGTGACAATGTCCTGGTGAAAACTTTCATCATGTTCATCCCTGACTGCATCTAGATTTTTAGGAAGGAAGTCCAAGTGTAATTGCCAAAAATGACTCTTCAGGGACGTGTTGCACTTCATGGTCTTGTATGCTGTGAGAAGTTTGTCAACCAGTTGAATATAGTTTGGAGCTTCGTGGTTGCCAAGAAAATTCTCAACCGTGTCTTTGAATACTTTCCATTCTTCTCTGACCCTACTAACAGTAACCAATAACCAATAAACTGCTGATTATTGATGATGTATCTGATCTGTGGACCAACACAAATGCCTTCCTTAATGTTGGCATGAGTTATTCTTTAAACATCGGTCTCAAATAATGAAAACCATCACCATCCTTGTTCATCGCTTTCACAAACTTCTTCACCAGTCATCATTTTTCACCACTTTCATGTGAAGTGGACGCAAAAGTATTTTTCTTGGGTCAACAAGTGATTTGTGTACCATTTTTCTGTCCTGGACCAAATTCTTTCAGAATGGTCATTTCTTTTTAATGTAATTATATTCAATGGTGGGATTCAAATAATTTAACAACCGGTTCTCTGCCCTAATGACCAGCTGGGTAGGCATGGCTCGGTGGTCATGTGACCATGTGGGCGTGCCCAGCTCAATGTCACTCACGTTGATGGACGCTTTACCTTAGTTGTTACAATGTAATAAGGGTTAACCAGTGAGGCAGTTTCTGTAAGCAGGGCAATAAAGATTAGGCTAGAAACAACACCAGAATGTTCCCTTCCTGCCTTCCATACAGGATTAGCCCTGTAAAGTGGAAAAAAACAAAAGATTTCTTCAAACAACCGGTTCTCCCAAATAGGTGCGAACTGGCTGAATCCCACCACTGATTATATTCTCTTGCACAGTTGTCCATTTGCATATATAACAATAGTACTGGGTATATCCGAGCCACATTCCAAGCAACACAGCTATTACTTTTAGATTTGCACAAATGTTCCAGTTGTACTTTGTGTACTGGATGTGCTCCAGCAACAGTTTCACGTTTTCATATGTTTCTTTCACATGTGCAGCATAGCCAACAGGTATCTAATGGTTTACATTGCCATTGTGTAGAAACAGAAGATTTCTACAAAATGTGATAGGTTATTAGCATCCAAAAATCGATAAAAGAGCCTGGATAGCTCAACAGACTAAAAGCCTGTTATTAACATTCAGCTGTCTGCAATTATTGCAAGTTCGAATGTTACCAGGCTCAAGGTTGACTCAGCCTTCCATCCTTTCTAAAGTAGGTAAATTGAGGACCCAGTTTGTGGAGGCAATAAGCTGACTTTGTATAAAATATACAAAAGTATGAAAGCTATTGCTTATCGCATTGTAAGCCGCCCTGAGTCTCAGGAGAAGGGCGGCATATAAATCTATTTAAAAAAAAAAACACTTCCAAAAGTGTTCAGGAAGCAAAATCTTTGTTCTCCAAAGCATATGCCTAAAGTGATGCTGTTTTTAGATGTCATATCTTTTTCTTCCAAAAAGTAATTTGCATTTTTTTTCAACATAGCCTCCTCCTCTTGCTTTTTAATTGAAATAGCCACAGCATACTCATTAAGACAGCCATTACTACTGTTGCTTTGCATTTTCTTTTAATTTAAATTAGAGGACAATTGGGAGATGTATGGTAGTCTTAGTCGAATCACTTTTCTTACTGGAAAAAGTGCCCTCCCTCAAAAATCACTCATGGGCAGGATGTTCACCTCCACAAGGTGTAATAAGTCATTGTCAGCTATCTAAGGATCTGGATGTTCTTTTGGCTTTGAAATCCCTTAATTTCACTTGAAAGGACCAATATTACTATACGTGGGAACATAAATGCAACTTTTGATATATTTATGGGAAGTTTTAAAAAGCTCTGAAAGGGATTTTGAAGCTGGCCTGAGTACTTCGACTTTCATTTAAGTGGAGACTTTAATGAAGTGAAGTAAGAGGCAGGAACTGTGTATTTAATCCAACCATTTCTTCCTCCTTATTTTTAACTATCACATAAAGTGAAACAAGTCGGGGAAAATGGGATTCCAGTGAATTGATGTACAGAACTGATGATGCAAGTTAGTTTAGGTAGTTCGCCACTTACAATCATTCATTTAGCAACTGTTTGGAGTTACAACAGCATTGAAAAAAGTAACCAGTCCTCGTATTTCTGACTATCACAGCCTCCCCACAGTTGCGGGATCAAAATTAGGGCGTTTGGCAACTGGTAAGGATTTATTGCAATTGCAGTTGACCAGGGACATTTGATCCCCATTTGCAATCTTCCTAGTTGGCTTTTGACAAGCAAAGTTACTGGAAGAGGTAGGATTCATTTAATGACCACATGATTCACTTAACAACTGTAGGTAATTGCTTAAGAGCTGTGGCAAAAAATGGTATTAAAATCAGGAACGATTCACTTAACGACCATCTTGCTTAGCAATGGAAATTTCTACTTCCAATTGGGGTCATTCATTGAAGATTCATTGCTGCTTCCTTATGGAGGAATTCACATTCATCAATCATACTGAGGAAGCAGACATCCGGGTGCAGCCGTAGATTCAAGCGTTGAGGGCCAAGAGTGTGAATTGCAAGTCTAGATGGAGCCTTTGTGCTGCCAAAATTAAATCCTGGGATCTTGCTCAATGATTTATTTTCGTTTCGTTTTGAAGAAGAGCTTCCCCTATAGCATCAGTGACATAGCAGCTTTTTCAAACATATTTTATTCTGGGATTAATGAACATGGTGGCATTGTAGCATTGGATCACTTTCTGGCCTTAGGGGAAAGCTGGGGAGCTGAGTTTCTTACCTGCAAATCAGTAACTAATGAATAAATTCCCATCCTCAAAAGTTCCTTGCAGAGAATGCAGTATCTCAGGAATCGGGCACCCACATCATTCTTTGAATTTTTGACATATTGCTCTTCGGCAAATGGGCAATCAGTTTAGTTCAGAATCTGAGAAGATTAAACATAAGACTCCTTGTTCTGATGCAGATACAGAAATCCAAATGACCTTTAGATCAGTGGTCACCAACTGGTGGTCCATGGACCATTGGTGGTCTGCCAGGAAATTTTGGTGGTCCACAGAAAAATTATTTGCATTTTTTATATTGCACTAAATCAGGGGTCCTCAAACTATGGCCCCTGGGCTGGATATGTGCAATGAATATTTGTGTTGCTGCAGAGAGTCTGCACAAAAAGGGTCTTTTTGTGTGGGTGGGAGGAGGGCAGAAATTCTGGCTTGAGGTTTGCTTCAGCCTCCTGGTGTGCGGCTTTGGCCGAAGGCTAGAGGGAAGCACTGTTGGTAATGAAGAGCCGCAGGGCCTTGTTCCAGTGGGACTGCATCATGGCCTGGAACTGGCTGACCATCTCAGCCCACTGAGCCTCCCTGTGTGATACCTGGCCTTGCACTCCCACAGGTCTTCCCTCTGGTTTGAAAGCCTATGCTTGTAGTTCTCAGTGAGGTGCTTCTGCTGAGCCTCCTTCTCGGTCAGATCCAATTTGAACTGAGCTGTTTTGCCATCTCTTTCTTATGGTGGCTGCTTAGCTCCAACATCTGCTTCCTTTTGGGGCCCTAAGGAGCCCGGGCAGACAGGCAAGGAAAGGGTGGGAGGGGAGGGGAGAGTAGAGGCTGGCAAGGCGCCCCTTGATGTGAGTGAAATTAAGATGGCCACGCCCACTGTCACATGACCACCCAGTCACGCTCAGCCAGCCAATCATTAGGCAAAATATATTAGTGGTCCATGGAATTTAAAATTATGAATTTAGTGGTCCCTGAGGTCTGAAAGGTTGGTGACCCCTGTTTTAGATGGTCATCTAGAAATACAGTAAAGAAAATCCTGTCTTTTGGCTGCCATCTGGTGGTTGCCTGGATAGTTGCAGCTGAGCTCTGCTGGCCAAAATGGAAAGAAGAACGAGAAGGCTTGTATAATGACTGTGACTTGGCTGGCATGAGGGATTAGCCCGAAATCAACATGGCATGTGCTGACATACTCCAGTTAGATGTAATTGCCTCGTCTGCTGTAAAGAGATTACAAAAATTCCTGTCAGATGAAGGCATGGGAGCTTAAGGAGCTTGAGTTCAGTGCCATGTTCTAGACAAAATGCAAGCTTATTAATAGTTGGCTAAAGGGATCTTTTGTCTCTGTTTAAAGTGTCTACACATTTATTTCAGAACCAGTCTAAACAAATGATTGAGGGAAGGCAGTAAGTCCCTGTTTGGCATCCAGGGTTAAAAGCATACTAAATAAGTGTGATTAGGGACCTACAGCATATGGAATACAGATACCCAGAAACTTTTGGTGCTGGCCATGCTGTTCAGGCCAATTGGAACCATAGCTTGTGGGTACCAGATTTGTCCCCCCTCACCTCCAAGTCTCAGGGAAATGTTTTTGTTGATATGCAATGCATTAATTTGAGAGCCATCTACAAATGGTAACAGAGCCCATATGAGAGGGGCACTCTCCCTTTCTAATAAAAATAAGAAGTATGGAAATTTAATGTGGCAATATTAGGGGATAGTAGAAGACAAAACAATTGGAGAAGATTACAAAATACCATGATCTGAAAATCAAAGGTGAAAGTATTGGCCCATTGGGTTTCATACCAAAAAGACTTCTATGCATCTGTGCTAAATCTGTTTTCCATGGCTTTTAAGTGGAGACCTTACTTTTGCTTCAATCTTCAATTACCAATTTGCCTTTGTAGGGGGAAAAATATTTATGGATGTTCTTTCTGCCATGGGGCTATTTGCTGCCACAAACGTGTCCAGTAGAGGGCAGTAGCAGCCTTTGTAGGAGCAGATAGTAACCTTGCCTAAAGTGGCATTCTGCATCTTCCTCCTACTTAGCTGTGTGATCCGTATCTCCATGGAGAGGAAATCAGTCACTTTCTAAGTTTAGATTTCCCCCTGCTTTGTATTCCCTGCATGCCTTGTACTGAAGGCACTGAGAATTGCAAAAAAAATAAATAAAAAAATAAATAAAAAAAATTGCTGATGCTTCTCTCAAAGGCCTCAGGAGACTCCTATCAAGCTAAAGGTGAGGAATGGATGGTTATTCAACAAACTCTGCATCAGTTGTGACATCCCTTCTGCAATTGAGAAGTGCATTTATCCTGGTCCTTCAGATATAATTCATTCATGTATTTATAAAAAAAAAGCTGTCTTCAGCAGGTGAAAACCTAAACATGTGTTCCAGGTAGAAAATTCAGTACACCAGCAGGAAACACAATCTTTCCAGAGGTTTTATGAGATACTTTTTTTTTTGTCTTTTATTAGTCATGTCCAATTCTTGGAGCCTGCCTGGAGAAGTCCCTGCAATTTGCTTGGTAACATTTCTCAGAAGAGCCAAGGGAGGATTCCACAGACCTAATTACCTTTAGCTGAATTTACAGTATTGTTTAATTAGAAGACGCAGATGAGTTAGAGTCCCAATTGATCTATTCCTATTCCTATTATGGTAGTTGTAGGCATACTTACATTAAAAAGGCAGGTTGAATTGAGGTGGAAAAAGGCAGGGCTAGGTAACTCTACTCAACAATGCTCTAATATCTACACCTTTTACTACGCTGGCAGAGAATATTCCATTAGACCAGAGGTGGGTTTCAGCAGGTTCTGACCAGTTCTGGAGAACCAAAAGCGGAAATTTTGAGTAGTTCGGAGAATTGGTAGTAAAAATTTTGACATCTCCATCTATTCTCTGCCTCCTAAGTCCCAGCTGATTGGGGAGGGAATGGAGACTTTACAGTATCCTTCTCCTGGATTGAGGAGGGAATGGAGACAGTATCCTTCCCCTGGAGTAGGGTGGGAATGGAGATTTTGCAGCAACTCTCCCCTGGCACGCCCACCAAGCCATGCCATGCCCACCAAGCCACATTTACAGAACCGGTAGTAAAAAAAAATTGAAACCCACCACTGATATGGGATATATATCAAACCTAGATCCCACATAAACAAATTTGCAATTTTAACATTCTAAGTGCACCAAATATAGTTTGATTTCCAAAAAGAGATTGGAGCTGCCATTATGTTTGAAATAAGCAGTTCCAAGACAGGCAGAGGTGTCTGACAAAAAAACATTTTTCAACTACCCAAGTTTGAACATTTTAAATCTTATAGTGGTTTATGCAACAGTGTTCTTTGTACACTCATCTTTCTGTGATGGCCTGCAGCCCTTCCTCAGAAAACATGGACACTCCTGGAGGAAAAACAGTAAGGAAATTGAAAACACCATTCAAGGAAATTGAAAACAAAAATTCAGAATCATTCTTCAGAATGCACTAACTTTCTTTCAAGGTAGAAAAAGAACATTTACATATTAGAGGGCAGATTTTGGTCCCAATCTGCATGTGTATTATTATTAATATTTGCAGGCCATCAGTCCCAAGCATTTAGAGTAGTCTTCAGTTCGCACCCATGACTGAATCTCATTTCTCTCCAATGTAAGATAATCACCACCATCACAAGTTTCAGATGGAATAAATGGATATTTTATACCTGGCCAATAGTCTAGCCTGCATAGCAGTTAATCAATCCAAAGTTACAAGGGTCAGTAGCTAGTTAAATGTGATGGTTGGATTTCCAGCTCCTCATTAAAGCAGTAGGCAAAAATTTTCATAGCTAAGCCAACACTATAGCCTTGCCTGAAAACCATAGTCCTATTTTGGGATGGTATAAAAGTACTATAGAGCAGTATTTTCTGAATGTCTAAGAACTGAAGAAGGTGACATATATTTTTTCCTACAATTATCCTGAGAGTTCATCTTTTAAAAACTGTGTTGACATGATGGCTTGCGAATTCTTTTTGGGGGTGGGGGGGGGGATGCTACCAGCTAGATTATGGCAGAAAACTGTACTTCTTATTTAAAGGATTGTACTTTGCATCCAGTTTTGATCACCACATTACAAAAAAGATGTTAAGAAAGTGCAGAAAGAGCAACTAAGATAATTAAAGACCTGGAATCTAAAACATATGAAGAACGTTTGCAGGATTTGGGTTTAGCTAGTCTAGAGAAAAGAAGGACTAGGAGGGACATGGTAGCAGTATTCCAGTATTTGAGAGGCTGCCACAAGGAAGAGGGGGTCTACTTATTTTCCAAAGGACAAGGCAAGGAGGAAACTGGCTGCCCATGGGCCAGATGCATCACGCACGCCCACTCCAGCTTTGCGAATGGGGAAAACATCACAAAAGACATGTGACAGCAATGTGACACCACAAGTTTGACACCCGTGGTATAGGGTTTCCTGTTTGAGCAGTGGGTTGGACTAAAAGACCCCGAAGGTTCCTTCCAGATTCTATTCCAGTCTATTCCAGTCTATTCTAGTTAGTCTACTCTACTCTAGTCTAGTCTAGTCTAGACATTCCATCCCTACCCCTACCCTTACCCCTACGTTAAGCTATGCTATGCTATGCAATGCATTTTGGCCTTATGATTGGAAGAAGCTTCCAAAAAATGGGCCTTCTAGGGTTCTGCATACAACAAAAGACCTGTGGCTTGCTCACGCCCTAATTCGGCAGAAGACTGCCCCTCCCTGCTACAGTTTGATATTCTTTTTAACTGGAAATGCACCTTGTGAGTGAAGCCCCACACCCTTTATATCTGGCATGCAGTGTTGACACTCATACAAAAGGAATAGGGTTTTCATTGTATAGTCACCATCACTATTGTGACCTACCAGAACTTGTATGTATACACATTGTTGTGTTTAGGCTATAACTAAGTTAGATATAACAGGACATATTATTTATTATAGGTACTCCTCTACTTACAACTACAATTGAGCCCAAAATTTCTGTTGCTAAGTGAGACAGTTGTTAAGTGGGCTTTGCTCCATTCTATGACCTTTCTTGCCTCAGTTGTTAAGTTAACCACTGCACTTGTTAAATTGGTAACACGGTTGTTAAGTGAATTTATTTATTTATTTATTTATTTGTTTGTTTAGATTTGTATACCGCCCTTCTCCTTGCGGACTCAGGGCGGTGAACAGCCAAATAAAAATAGTACACAAAAGTTAAACAATTTCTTTAAAAAAGCATATAACTTTGGCTAAAAATTAAAACCATTAACCATTAAATATTTAAAATACCCAACCCTATAATACAGATCTTAAAAATTCAGCGGGGTCAGGCTAGACCAGCAAGCTGAAAGAGATGAGTTTTCAGGGCCCGACGAAAAGTCCGGAGGTCAGCAATTGTTCTCAGTTTTGGAGGAAGATCGTTCCAGAGGGTAGGGGCTGCCACAGAGAAGGCCCTCCCCCTGGGGGTCGCCAGCCGGCATTGTCTGGCTGACGGCACCCTGAGGAGACCCTCTCTGTGGGAATGCACCGGCCGGTGGGAGGCTATTGGCGGCAGAAGGCGGTCCCGTAAGTACCCTGGTCCTAAGCCATGGAGCGCTTTAAAGGTGGTCACCAACACCTTGAAACGCACCCGGAAGTCCACCGGTAGCCAATGCAGCTCGCACAGGAGAGGTGTCACATGGGAGCGTCCCGTCGCTCCCATAATCCCCCGTGCGGCCGCATTCTGCACTAGTTGGAGCCTCCGGGTGCACCCCAAGGGGAGCCCCATGTAGAGAGCATTGCAGTAGTCCAGGCGAGAGGTGACGAGTGCCTGAGTGACTGTGCGTAGGGAGTCCCGATCTAGAAAGGGCCGCAACTGGCGTATCAGGCGAACCTGATAGAAAGCTCCCCTGGCCACAGCTGTCGTGTGATCTTCCAAAGACAGCCGTGGGTCCAGGAAGACGCCCAAGTTGCGCACCTTTTCTGTGGGGGCCAATGATTCGCCCCCAATAACCAGTGATGGTGTCAGCTGGCTATATCGGGACGCCGGCAGCCACAGCCACTCGGTCTTGGATGGGTTGAGTCGAAGCCTGTTTCTCCCCATCCAGGCCCGCACGGCTTCAAGGCACTGGGACATCACTTCCACGGCATCGTTGGGGTGGTCTGGGGTGGAAATGTACAGCTGCGTATCATCAGCGTACTGATGGAACTCCACCCCAAAACCACGGATGATCTCACCCAGCGGCTTTACATAAATGTTGAACAGGAGGGGCGAGAGGACCGATCCCTGCGGCACCCCACACACTAGGCGCCTCGGGGTCGACCGCTGCCCACCTGTCAACACAGATTGCGACCGGTCGGAGAGGTAGGAGGAGAACCACGGTAAAACGGTGCCTCCCACCCCCAGTCCCTCCAACCGGCGCAACATGATACCATGGTCGATGGTATCAAAAGCTGCTGAGAGGTCTAATAACACCAGGATAGAGGAATAACCCCTACCCCCGGCCCGCCAGAGATCATCCACCAACGCTGTATCCAGGCATGAAGCCGGACTGGAGCGGGTCTAAATAGACAGCTTCATCCAGGTACCGAGGGAGCTGCCATGCAACCACACTCTCAACAACCTTCGCTAAAAAGGGAAGGTTGGAGACTGGACTGTAATTAGCCAAAATAGCCAGGTCCAGGGAGGGCTTCTTGAGGAGGGGCCTCACCACCGCCTCCTTCAAGGCGGCCGGTAGGGCACCCTCATGCAAAGAAGCATTTATGATCTCCTGGAGCCAGCCTCGTGTAACCTCCCGGGAGGCCAGCACCAACCAGGAGGGACACGGGTCCAATAAACATGTGGTTGCATTCAGTCTCCCCAAGGTCCTGTCCACGTCCTCGGGAGCCACAGGATCGAACTCAGCCCAGATAACACTCTCAAGACCTGCCTCAGTCACCTCGCCCGAACTAAGCCAGTTGGCGGCCAAGTCATCCCGAATCTGAGTTATTTTGTCATCCAGATATTGAACAAAATCCTCAGCACGATCCTGCAAGGGATCCTCCCGCGCTTCCGAATGAAGGAGGGAGCGGGTCACCCTAAACAGGGCGGCTGGGCGATTATCTGATGATGCGATAAGGGCGGCAAAATAGTTAGATTTTGCCGCTTTTATCGCCACTAAGTAAGTCTTAATGTGAGCTCTTACTAGTGTCAAGTCAGATTCAGAGCGACTGGCCCTCCAACCGCTCTCTAGGCGTCTTCTCCGGCGTTTCATCTCCCTCAGCTCCTCGGTAAACCAAGGAGATAAGTGAGTTCGGCACCGGGTCAGAGGCCGCGAAGGCACGACATGGTCCAAGGCCCCACCGGCTTCCCTATTCCAGGCAGCCACCAGATCCTCAGCCGAGTCGTGTGTCAGTGTCTCAGGAAATGGCCCAAGCTCCGTCTGGAACCTATCAGGATCCATCAGGCGCCTGGGGCGGAACCACCTAGTCGGTTCCGCCTCCCTGCGGTGAGGTGCAGTGTTCTGAAAGTCGAGTCGAAGGAGCGAGTGGTCAGTCCATGACAAGGGCTCCATAACTATATCCCCAATATCTAGACCACTCAACCACTGACCAGAGACAAAAACTAGATCCAGGGTGTGTCCACCAACATGGGTCGGGCCCTGGATTACCTGGGTCAGGTCCATGGCCGTCATGGAAGCCATGAACTCCCGGGCTAACTCAGATGTTTCACCGATAGATGGCAGGTTGAAATCCCCTATGACCATAAGCCTAGGGGTATCAACCGCCACTTCGGCTACAACATTGAGAAGCTCGGGCAGGGTCGTTGCCACATGGCAGGGAGCCAGGTACGTGACTAACAGACCCATCTGCCCACCATGACCCCACCTCACGAAGATGGACTCACACCCGGCTATCTGCGGTACAGTGGTCTCCCTCGGACTCAGACCTTCCTTAATAATGACCGCTACTCCCCCACCCCTCCCCTGAGCTCTCGGCTGGTGGAATGCAAGGAAACCTGGTGGGCACATCTCCACGAGGGGAACCCCCCCCCTCGTGGCCCAACCAGGTCTCAGTAATGCCGGCCAGGTCCGCACCCCCCTCTTGGAGAAGGTCACATATGAGGGGGGCCTTATTGACAACGGACCTCGCGTTGCATAACAACAGCCGGAGCTTTGGGTCCTGAGACTCTAAACAACCCGGGGAACGGGAATGGCTCGGGGGACCGGGGCACGCAATTGCTCGTAGACAGCGAGTGCGAGCCCCCACCACATGATATGGTCCCCTACCCACGCCATATCTGCCCCTCCCACACAGTATCTTGATCGCACAGCCCTCGACAGAGGGCTTAGTAGACGCCCGCTTGCCTCCAGAATCTTGACCCCCCGCGGCCCCATAAACAGCTGGACCTAACCTTTCCCCCTGTGGGTTCTCCCCCAAACCCACTCCCACCCCCACCCCTGAACCCCTTAAAAATTTAGTAAAACAAGAGCTTAAAAAACCCCTCAATCCCCGTTTTTTGGCATACCACCTCTCGGGGTCCCAAAACCCGTCATTAAGGTGGGCCCTCGATAATGTGGAGGGCCAAATTTGCGAGAGGGGGGGGTCTCGCAATGCCAAGAGTTCGGTCGCCAAATACATCTAGTAAGTCAGATGGGTACAGCATTTGGGTCTGGTCCAATAGTCTGATGTAAGAGTCTTGAGGCAGTCGAGTAATAAATTCAGTGTGGGTAAGAAACTGGTCTCCCTTGCCCTCTCACGGCAGGGGGAAGGAGTTTAGTGCAATCTCAGGATAAGCAGAGGATAAAAATCTAGTCATCCTCTAACGGCGGCTCGTTCTGAATAAGATGGTCGTAATAAGTTTGTTGTTCTGTCTGCTCAATGATGTCAGTAATTCGAAACTCTCTCAGCATCCACATTAGTAGCTGCCCAGACAACGTATGACAAGAGGGTGGCTCAGTTGGAAATAATACCAAATAGTGAAGGTAGAATGATAATAGCTCCATGGGGGGGGGGCGTAGTTGTATATATAAAGAGGGAAGGTTGTCTAGGTGGTGAAAGTATAGTCTGGAGGCAGCGAGGTCAGTGTCAAAATCAAGGTGGTAATGTATAAGCTGGAGGCGGCTGGGTTAGGAACTAGCCGAGGCAGAGAATTGAGAAAGGTGGGGGAGGCCTCCAAGGTGACCAGGTAGATAGTCTTTTATCAACCTCTGGCTTCTCCTACTCTCAGCATATTGAATAGTCCTTTGCATATATTGCCAGGCTCCAGACTTTAAATTATAATGATGTCTTCCAATTCCAGCAAGGATCTAAACACCTTGTGTGATTCAGGGCACTCAAGGCACTCCAGGGGTCAATAGCTTTTAGATTCCCTCTGATGACATTGCAAGCTGTCAATGGCCTTAGCTCAGGCCTCTCAAAGAGGCAGTCATTCAGGTTCAGGTTTCCCTGAACTTGAAGAGGCAGTCATTCAGCTTCAGGTTTCTAGCAAGTCCCCAAACCAATTCGGAGCCCCCAGGGTGTCTAGGGCTCGACAGGGACTGCCATGGTGCCATTCGTCGCTGCCGCCTGCTGCCATTGTCGTTCCAACTGCTGTTGCTTTAAGAATGGAGGAACTGATGTAACTGCCATTAACGGAACTGCTAGAATTAGCCTCCCATGGTGCCTTTACATGCCAATATATGCCCAGCTCCGATGATCCAGAGGGTGAGAGAAACCTCGCTGAGCTGGGAAAAGGCTCCCCTGCTGGGGCTGAAGGGAGTTAAATCAGCCCCAGTGGACCTCCAAACGACCCAAAGCCGCCCCATCATCAGACAGAGATTAGGTGAGAGCTGCCATCTTGGCGCATGCACTTGTACACATATCTCTGGCTTCCCCATTGACTTTGCTTGTCTGAAGGTTGCAAAAGGTGATCACATGACCCCGAGACACTGCAACCATCATAAATACGAGTCTGTTGCCAAACGTCCAAATTTTGATCATGTGGCCATGCGGATATTACAACAGTTGTAAGTGTGAAAAATGATCATAAGTAAATTTTTCCAGTGCAATTTACCTTTGAATAGTGACTAAATGAAAGGTTGTAAATTGAGGACTACCCTGTATTGGGGGGGGGGGGGGGGGAATAATGCAGAAAAGGAGAAATTGGTCTGCCATATGCTCCTTACCAGGGCCATTTATGACAGCGACTTCCCAAAGGGAAGGGAATGCCTAGAAGTGGTCAAATGATCAGCCACGTGTTTTCAATCATGGGACTTATACTTGTGAATGGGAATGTTATTTTGCCTCCAAAGAACATCTAATGTAGTGTTTTAGGCTATAATTATAATTAATTTAGCATGCCTGTGATCTTGTATGGTAAGTTCCTTTGGGCTGTCTGCATATAGAATAATTCTTACAGACTCACTCACTTTGATTATTCCAAAGAGTTCAGTAAAACAAGCAGCAGGAAAGCCTGCTCTTGACTTGTGTGAGTGTGTGCGAGAGATGAGGTTGGGGGGAGGGAGAGAGAGAGAGGTTAGTAGAGATAACTCATCATCAAGGCTTGGCATTTTATCAGTTAATCCAGAATGGATAACAAAATCTGTCCCAGGAGATAAAGTACATTCTCCCCTCCTGTTTATTTGCTACAGTGTGATTTTTTATTAATTGGTGCAAAAAATTCAGGGGCTTGAAACACTTGATAAACTAGTTCTGAACAGAGTGGGAAGAGAGTTTCTCAGTCACTCCCCATGGGCTAGGTGGGTGACTGGCCTTAAAAATACCCAATACCTATCTCAGCACACCCCAGGACAAGATCTGAAGATGAATGAGATCACAAGTTTGCGGTGAAGGATCCATCCCTTCAGGGCTTGGACAGAAATCAGCCTGGGAATATTATCTTGACTTCCTTGATCACAAAGGTGAGCTGGTTGTCCACGATCCTGAGCTATGGAATGATTTGAATAGTTTTCCTTTCGTATGTTATATGAAACTAGCAATTATCATTTATTATTTGGTGTGGTTAAGCATGAACCCAGCCAATTTTGGCTTGGTTAACAAACCACAGTTAAAACAATCATAGCTGTGTTGTGTGAACCAAGTTAGTATGCAACCTACTATTGCTGATTTGTATTTATAACATGTTAAGTGACAGAAAATTAATGCTATTGTCTAGTTGTTGAACCACTGGATGTCTTAAGCCACAGATGTCAAACTCGTGGCGCAGGGGTGGGTTCTAAATTTTTTTACTACCAGTTCTGTGGGCATGGCTTATTTTGTGGGCGTGGTTTGATGGTCATGTGACAATTATTTAGGTTTTAGCAGAGGTACTGGTCTACCAGGCTTTTAACTGCTTGCAGAGCTGTACTGGTCTACCCATTTATTTTTGCAGGTACTGGTCTATTCATTTGTTTTTGGAGGCACCGGTCTACCACCAAACTGCCTTTTACCACTGATCAGCTGTAGGGTGGTCCTTTGAAGCCCCGCGGCAAGAGTTTAAACAGTTTTTCCTTATAATCCATGAGCTGTGACTCAGGAGGCAGCAATAGATTGGAGGTGGGGCTAAATAAAAGGTAATAATAATGCGGGGGCGCGGGGGTGGGGGTAGAACTGGTTCGGTGATGTCATATCGTCACCGCTACTGGCTCAGTGGAACTGGGAGGAACTGGGAGGAACCCACCACTGTTGCAACGTCACGTTGCCATCACGTGACATATTGCAACATTTTCCCGTTTGCGTAACTGAGGTGGGCATGGCTTGCACGTGACACATCTGGCCCATGTGCTACCAGTTTGACACCCCTGTATAAGTATTTAGAATCTGCTTTTATAAAGATGGACTAGTAAGTAGTGCCTCTATAGCCAAAGCTAGATTTGAGGCTTCCAAGTTCCAAAAGTTTAGGATTAGGCTGCCCATAATTTTCTGCTATCAGGAAACCTACAAATTGTTTCTTTGTTCCCCAAATTAGAAGTAGTCCAGGGTTTTAAAAAATGCTTGATTAAAAAAAGAGACGGGAACTCTGGGATCCTGGGATCCCCCCCTCCCAGTGTTCATTCACAGACTATGCCTCTTCTTCTGTCTGAAAAAGAGCAAACACAAGAGCAGTAATTCAGATCCAATTTCAACTCAGATCCGGCTCTAGCAATGCAATTCTAATGGGTACCTGGAGTCCCATTAAGGTTTAATAAGGCTTATTTCCAAGCAGGTGAAGATCTCATTGTAATCCTAGTTGCCCAGTTGAGTGAAGAGATATAGCATTCAAGAACAGATAACATTCATGAACATGCATTCAATAATATTCCTAGAATGATTTGCAAGATTCTTGTTTAGCTTATTTTAGGAGCACCCTTTTTTAAAAAATTGCATATTAAATAAAAATGCAACCTTGTAAAGAAATCTATAAGGAGGCATAAAATATTAAACTTGGCCTCCTCTGCCTAACTTAATGAATCCAACTGTGCATATATAAATAGTAACAAAATTTTATTCCCGTTTCACCTTATGCTTCCAGCTAAATTTGACACGGATTTCAGGAAAGTTATAATTCAGTTTATTACAGATCATTTGCTCCAGATTCTTCTCTGTGCACCCCAATGTCTATGTTTGTGTGAATTCTGAAAAGCAGTTAATAGTTAAAAATTGTCCAAGTTATATTTTTGTAGTAATTAACTGATTATAGTTTGAGAACACAGTGCATTCTTCGGTGGATTATGAGAAGTAGGTGATGTTATAATCGTTTAAGAGATTTATATAAGAAAGGGATTTTTCTTATATTGGAAATATATCAGAAATGATAGAAACATAGATTGGAATGTATGTGCAAGAATATGCAATCATATCAATTGACAGACGAATTATACCAGCTCAATCAAAATGGGTTCAGCTGCTACAATTGACCTGTCAATTGATTATATGCCGTCAAGTCCGTGTCAACTTTTAACAACCACGTAGATTTTCTCCATGATGATCTGTCCCTAACTTGGTTCTTCGGATTTTCCAACAGTGCACACACTGCCATTGTAACCAATTCTACCTTGTTGCTTCTCTTCTCTTCTCTTTCTTTCTGCCTTTTGAGCCTTCTCCAGAAAGCTAGGTCTTTGCATAATGTATTTGAAGTAGGATAATTTGTGCTATGACCAGGAACTCTTGAGTTTTGCTTGATGAGCCATTTATTTTACTATTTTCCATGGTATTCTCATGGGTCTTCTCCAAAATCAAAGTTCAAAAGTATCAATATTTTTCCTGTCCTGCTTCTTCGAAGTCCAACTTTCAATTCCATAGTGTGGAATGTTAGGATCACTCAATTCTTTTTGTAGGTACAGACATATCACAGCATCTGAAAATGTTTTCTGTGGCTTTCTTTCATGGCTGCTGTCCAAAATGCTGATCTGCTACATATTTCTAGACTACTTGTTCCTTTACTGGGGATGGTTGATCCTAAAAGGCAAAAGTTCTCCATTATTTCAATATCTTCATTGTCAATTCTAAGGCTGATTGTTCTATCTATCGGTCTTTGTATTATATTAAATTTTAGTCCTTTTTTTTTCATTGTTAGACTTAGACTTGGCATAACTTTATTGTCATTTTGAATGCACACTAATTGGCATACATTAAAATGAAATTTCATTGCATACAGCTCTCAAAGGGTCTCCACTACAGTATACACATCATAAATGTAACAAAATAAATAAATAAATACAAAATTATTCATATACCTGCATTGTGCTCGTAGACGTTTAGTACTAGGGCTTGTAGACTCTCTGTATTTTCAGTTATCAAAGTAGTGTCATCAGCACAGTGCAGATTATTGATATTTCTTTCTTCATAGCTGAGGTGATTTCCCTCAGACACTTCTTCCCCCTCATTATAATCTCCTTCCTTCCTTCCTTCCTTCCTTCCTTGGTTTACTGCAAAAGAACAATTAAACATGGGACAGAATAATTTTTCTCAATGGTAATATCTGAATGTGTACCTCAGTTCTGTTCTCTGTTGCTGTTTCTCTCAGTAGCTTACATTCCATCACTGACATTTGCATGGACACATATGCAATAGGTTATATCTTTCCTTTGCTGTTGAAGATGGTGCAATGGAAATCTTTATTGATCTTCTGTATGCCATCTGGATAAGAAAAGATACAGAGATAAATTCCACATATTACATATAGTTTTTGGGTACTTAGATCAGAAATACTCGGATCTGGATGGAATTGCCCAATGCAGTAAGCCACTTAATTGCACATTGCAGCTTGTACAGAGAGAGAATCCATGCTAAATGAACCTTGTACTTCAACTAACCCTAATGCTTATGCCAGCCATTCAATGATTTCGGACAGAAATATTTATAAGGTTTCCCCACAGTTTCGGGCTATGGGGTCATTGTCCATTAAAGGTGATCCCTCCATTGCTCAGCACAACATAATCTGAGTCAGCACACAGGACCTGTACAGACCTAATGCTAAGTATGCAGAAGCTGACCTACAGAAATGACTGAACCACAATTCCCAGAATCCCTCACATTGGCCACGCTGAGAGTCTGCTCAGAATTGCAGATAATAATATCTGGAAAAATACTGTTCACACTTGTTTTAACTTTCAGTCTTCTTATGAACTCTTGTATTTGCATTAAATGTCACATTTAATTAAGCCACAACCACCTTCCTATTTACCTTTTAACTTTTACTATTCTCATTAATCATGAACAACCCGATAATTTAGCTAATGCCTGTGACTGCTTTTCAAGTAATATTTTGGAAAATGAGTCTGAACTACTGATCTGACCTTGACTTGAAAGCTGTTTGGCCAGGTGCCAAGGCACAAATAAATGCTCAATGTGTCAAGTATTTCTTCAGGCAACCGTCAGCCTGAGAAAAAGCACATGATGTGCTTCTACCCAGATTGTATATGGTTTTTTTCCCCTATTCTTAAGTAGGTAGCATTTTGCATTCAGCAAGAGGAAAGTACAAGCAAAACCATTTTAAAAATAAAACCTGCCAGAATATTTGCAGATTTCACTGTTCTGCAAGATCTACATCAACCTTCCCTGGCCCATTGTCTTCTGAATGTGATTAAACTGTAATACACATTCAGAAGTTTTTATCCTTATCTTTTTCCTTAATTCTCTTTCATAATAAACACAACTTTAGTTTTATATTTATTCTTTTGTTACACATGCATGAGAAAAGACTTATCTTTAAAGAAGATAGATTTTTTTCTGAACAGAAGCCCATGACTTCCATTATCATTCTTTTTTTTGCCTTCAAAATGTCCCAGTCGCTCCTTCTGAATTGTTTCTCTTGTTCCTATCTATCCATTCATGTCTCTTAAATAAGGACTTTCCCATGGATAGATCACATTCATTCACAAAACTGTACAATTTTATCCAGAAATCTTATCTAATTTTTTCCAATGGAGCAAAGCATACAACTGTTAGCAAGCTATAGCTAGCCAATGTCACATGCTCTGAAACAATTTAGATCAGGGGTGTCAAACTTGATTTCATTGAGGGCCACATCAGGGCTGTGTTTGACCTTGGGGAGCTGGTGTGGGCATCACCATGGTGGGCATGGCCAGCTCGATATCACTCCTCTCGGGGGTACCTGTGGTGGCCCAAGCACTCTGCCAGTGAAAATGGGCTCCTGAACTCTGTTTTGGCTGCGATGGTCTTCTGCAACCCTCTGTCAGTGAAAACGGAGCTTGGGAGTGCCACCTGCAGACCTCACAAGTTCTGTTTTCGGCTGTAATAGCCTCCTGAAACCCTCTGCTAGTGAAAACGGAGCTTGGGAGGACCGCACACAGCCTTTCTGAGCTGTGTGCGGTTTTTGCTGGTAGAGGCATTGCAGGCTGGTCCTTCACTGTTTCCAGGGCGGCCCCACGGGCCAGATCTAAGTGCCCCATGGGCTGGATTCGGCCCCCAGGCCTTGAGTTTAACACCCCTGATCTACATAACACCAATTCATATTTTCTGACATATATTTTAGACCTTTCATTCATAGTGAATCCTATCTTTTCACTTCCCTGATTAGATTAACTCTACAAGAATTGGCCACCTACATAACATCTGCTATGTCATTCCCTTTTCTTTTAGTTACATAGGCATGTTTTATATATTCATATATGGCAGGGTTCCAAGGAACACCCCCCAACGAAATAAAGCTCTGAAGCCTGAGATTCCTCAAAGTTCCAATTTATTAGAGATGTCATGTTGGCATTTCTGAATCAGAAAGCTTCCAGGTTTTTCACACCCAGCTGATAGTTCACAGTCCTGCCCCACACTCACAAGTTCATCACATTGTCCAATCAACTCTTCACATTCAACTGGATACAATCTTCTGGCAGTCTCCATCAGACGCAGGCAAAAGTCCTTGAATACGGAATGTTGTTATGACTAACTTTCTACCACTCCAACAACAACCCCTCCCAACTTTCCCAGCTAAAATATGTGGCAGTTAAGAAACAAAAAAGAAAATTGTCTTCCAAAACTGACAATATACACATATACACATACATACACACACAGCATATACGCTATACGCACACACAGAGGCACACATGCATATATATTTGTTATTTCACACATTTTACCATTTAATTCTCTCATATTCTAAGTAGTAATCTTCTCTCTGCTGTACTGTAGTTATCACCAGATGGGTTTGTAGGTACTGATTTTCACTGCCCAACAAATATTTGATCAATTAATCAAAAGTTTTCCATACATAAGTTTTAGTAACATGGAGAAGATGTAAACTAGGCTACATTACATTTAATTAATTACATTAATTACATTTAATTAATTACATTTAGATGGCTGGGTAATGGTACTTATAGGAAAGATCTTGAAATAGTAGTTGATTGCATGGGAATATGAGCGAACAGTATGATGTACCACAAAAAGCAGCACAGTTGTAGGCAAATTAATACCTGTTCTCTCACTTTCCAAAGTGCAGGACACAAAATAATGAATTTAGTTTACAGGAAGGCAGATTCCAATGGAACATTAGGAAAACTTTCTAATGAGCATTTCTCAATGAACTTTGAGGAATAAGCAGGGGATTAGACTTGATGGTCTTAATGGTCCTTTCCACCGCTACAATTTTCTAAAGGAATAATAGAGTTCTCAAAAGTTGTTGACTGAAAATGGCAGCCATTAAACTCCCTAGCATGGTATATCTTCTCTGACCTGCTCATGAAGCTGATTTTACACAGTACTCGAGCAGCAGCACACCTGATGGAGAAAAATTACAGAACATTTCTTAATTCAGTAACCTGGACATAATATCTTCTGCCAGTACATCCTAGAGCAGTACATCCTTTCCAGCTTGGTGAGGGGGACAGAGGGGATGGTTATGTGCGAGTGGCAGGTGCACAGATGAGGGTATGCAACTCCATTTGTAACCAATGTTGCTTTTTAAAATTGTGGTTTTATCCTGGTTCTGTTTTGCTTTTAATTGTTAGAATCATGTGTATAAGCTGGGTGGCTATGTGCACAGAATAAATAAATAGATGCTTTCAACTGATGTGAATAGTAGAATTGAGCATGACAGCTGCCTTGCTTAAAGCTATGGTGTGTCATGTTGGCTTTCAAAAGAAATGTGCATGCTGATGATACGAATTATGGCTTGATCAATAGAAACATTCTAAACTGATAGCAATGATACAATGACTGCTGACGGAAGTTTTATGCCATATGCTTCAACCAGTAGTCCTCAGAATACATCTTCATTTTTGTGCATGCATGCTTAAAACCAAAAGAATAAAAACTACAAGACTGAAAAAAACCCCATCCACCCTTCAATGAGAATAAGAATGAATCAAATATATTTTCTGTCTAAAGCTGTTCAATCCAAAGATGGCAATTATTAAGGTAGGTGCCAAGCAAAGTGACAGTGAATCATAACTTATTTTTCATCAGATGAATTAAAATTCCACCCCATAGCAAATCAAAAATATTACATACTATGTTGAGAAAAATGGCTTTTTATGTCACGATAGATAGAAGTTGCTGATAGCTGTGTTGTTTATGATCCAAATATGCACTTGGGTTTTTTCTTCAAATTTCCAAGCAATATTTCAGAGCAAGTCATGAATGTTAGATTGAATTTTTGGATCCCAGCTTCTGTTTTCTGTTCTGTGACTTCTGCTGTCTCCATCTCTTCCCAGATATGCCAAATTCCCGGCCTCCTTATACTTCACAATCAGATTCATAAAGCTCTACATTAATATTATCAAGAACAATAATGACTGCTTACCCTTATGCCTGCACCAAGGACAATGCAGATGCTTTAACAAGGCCATTTACCAAAACATCATTAAGATGACCTTTTGCTGGATACTTAGAACAAATGAGCAGCCTTGCAGAACAAGATAAAGGAGCCATTGGATCCAGTGTCCCCCCTTCCCCCCCACACACAGAGGAGACACTGAATTTTCTAAAACAATGAAACAACAGCAACTTGAGAGAAGGCAGATAATTCTAGGAATGAAATGACCTTGGGAGACAGAAGAGAGAGCTGCAGACCGGACAATCAGCATGTAAAATATGTCTCAGTTCATGGAAATGAAGGAGGCATGGGAAGCATTTCAGAACTCTGTCCCTAGTTTTCTGGAGAGTAAAAGGAAAGAAGAGGAGAAATACTTTCAATCTTGCAACATTCTGTTAATATAACCTTAAAATAAATATAGAGTTAGTCCTCGTGGTTGTGTTTTTGCCTGCACTACCTCAAAGGGCTTACACAGAGCCAGCCATGTTGTTTTGTCACGCGAAGCTGAAAATCCCTCAATCACATCTCTGATACCTTTTATAGATTGCATTGTCTTTAACTTTGGCTAGAATAGATGTGGATATTATTTGTTGCCATAGCATTTATTTTCATTGAAGCAGAATCTGCTATTAGAAGTGTTGAGCTGGAGATTTAAAGCTTTTATCACTCAAAGCTAGTTGTACATTTTCTTGAGACAGGGAAATTTCCCCTGGGGGCAAACCCAGAAAGAATATATTCTTAGATTCGGATCAATGGGCAATCCTTCTTGTACACTACGATAACAACATTGTTCTATGCAATTATACAAGTGTTATAACCAGCTGCTTTAGATGAATAGCTAGACAGGCAACAGGTGACACTGAATTTTGCCAATTACAAGAAGGTAAATACAGAATATGACCACCACATGTACAGATAGTCCTCGACTTACAACCACAATTGAGCCCAAAATTTCTGTTGCTAAGTGAGACACTTGTAAAGTGAATTTTGCCCCATTTTACGACCTTTCTTGCTACAGTTGTTAAGTGAATCATTGCAGTTGTTAAATTAGTAACACGGTTGTTAAGTGAATCTGGCTTCTTCATTAACTTTACTTGTCGGAAAGTCCCAAAAGGTGATCACATTACCCCGGGACACTGCAACTGTCGTAAGTATGAGCCAGTTGCCAAACATCTGAATTTTGATCATGTGATCATGGAGATGCTGTAATGGTCATGCAAAAAACAGTCACTTTTTTCAGTGCCATTGTAACTTCAAACAGTCACTAAATAAGTGACTTGTAGGTCGAAGTCTACTGGTATATGACTTTCAACTCTTTGATGAAGACGTGGGATGAAGTGAAGTGGTTTTGACCAATTAGTTTAAAGAGAAATGAGAGATGAACTAATTTACTAGGGCACACCAGATTTAATCCTTAATGTTAATCCAACATCATGTGTCTATAGATGGAAAAGAACTGAGGCATGCTACAGATAGAAAGGAAGAAACTACTATTTTCTCATCCTATATGTTTCTTCTTTCTCCACCAGTTCAGAAGAATATTTGTACTTACGCAACTGAGAATCAGTTCAATCAAATGGCTGCTGAAGAGCAATATTAATGCACCTAAGATCTTTATTTTGTAACATTCTGAAAAAAAGATGGCCTGTTTAAATTTTCCTGCTCTGAAACAAACATGATCTTTCTCTCTCAGTTGGGGGAGTGTAGTTCCCATCACATATGAAGGATATTGCCAAAGTAGCTCCAGTTACTGAACAAGACCAAATGGTTAGACAATTGTGAAGTATTCCTAAAAAACCTAATCAAATACATCTCTCTCTCTCTCTCTCTCTCTCTGTCTCTCTCTTTCTTTTTCTTTTCTTTTCTTTTCTTTCTAATTTCTACACCACTCATTTCGCCTGAAGGTGACGTTAGGCAGTTTAGAAACTTTAAAAACAAATAAAAATCATTGCAGTATGTTTTAAAGGTAGTTCAATGCATCTTTGGTTATGTCCTCGTGGAGAGAATAGAAATTCCAGGCGATAAGCTATTATACTGTTCCCTATATAAGGACTCCAGACAAACCCTTATATATCCTGTCTTGAAAAAATTTCCAGGTAGGAAGTGCAAATTCTATTTAATCTACTCTTCTCAGACAAGGCCAGATAAGGCCTTTGGCATTTAGTCATGCTGACCACATGACCATGGACCACAGGTTGAGAACCACTACTCTAGTGAAGTAAAGGGAGGAGAGAACACTAAATTTCAAGAGACTTATTGAAAGATCAGTGGATGTGGAACTGGTCCTCCTAGAAGGAAGTGGGAAGGAAGTGGGAAGAGAAAGGAGAAGAAATAAATATGACTTGATACAAGGAGTAGATGAAACTTCTACTTCCCACATAAAAGATAATTTCTTCTAGCCTTGTATATGTAATTCTTTTGTACTAATTTCACAGTTTTTCTATGGTTAATCAACTTTCTAAACTTTCATAACCTGGGAAATAATTTTCTTCTGTATTTGCCTTGCCTTGCCTTGGCCTGACAATAACATCTAACAATTTTGTTTGAAAATAGTCTGCTCTTCTCCTGTAATGCTATTGACACAAATGAATAGTCCAAGAATTGTGTGGGAAGAACCCATCATGTCTACACTTCAGGCAAAATAACATCAAATGAATGACAGTTCAGTGCACTGGCTTGTCTTTTTCAGTGTATAGCATGACAATAAACTATGGTAAACAAACTTTTAATTCAAAACCTAGTCAGTTGGTAAACAGAAAATGTATAAACAGCAGATCAGACAAGAAGGTAATAAGCCTATCATTTTGCCCAGAATGGGTACTGAATTTTATTTACATCTAAGTTTAACACACATAAGGGATGTGCTGACAGAAACAGGGTAGTTTTTCTTATTGAAGGTGAAATATACTCTGGAAGATGAAAGTGCAGAATTTCAAAGGATATTTAAAATCCTTTCATTGATAAGTACTGTGCCTAACACTGTTTGTTAATTACTGCATTACCTCAACTAAAATATATTACTCTTCAGCCAGATGTAAGTGTATGATGTAAAGTGTATGTTTGCAATTTTAAAACCCTGAGTTTTTCTAAATGTATTTGAAGCAGTACCTCTTGAAAATCTTTTCCACAATATTTCACTCTTGTCACTTTCCATGCTATATACACTGCCTGATGGGATTTGACTGCTTGTTTGATACCTGCATCAATCTTAATATATTTTCATAATTTCCTTTGACAAATCTGTTGATGCCATTGATATTTCCTGCATCAATCATTCAAACGAAGCCAAGGTTATTTGGACATTTCCCATGCCTTCACTTATATATTCAGAATATGACTAAATAAGTTTTTTACAACATGTACAGTTTTACCTTTCACTTACTGTGCTATAACCTGAGAGCTTTCATTATATCCTGCTTTGTAAACACCCACTAGAGTAGTCTACATAAAATACTTTGCAGCCCATTCATCCATCTTCCTAGATTTATTTCTGGGTGGGGAACCTGTGGCCAACTAATTCTTTCTAACACAGTGGTGGGTTTCAAATTTTTTTACTACTGGTTCTGTGGGTGTGGCTTGGTGGGCATGGCATGGGTTGGTGAGCGTGGCTTGGTGGGCATGGCAGGGGAAGGATACTGCAAAATCTCCATTCCTACCCCACTCCAGGGGAAGGATACTGTAAAGTCTCCATTCCCTTCTCAATCCAGGGGAAGGTTACTGCAAAATCTCCATTTCCTCCTGATCAGCTGGGACTTGGAAGGCAGAGAATAAATGGGGGCAGGGCCTGTCAGAATTTTTACTACCAGTTCTCTGAACTATTCAAAATTTCCACTACCGGTTCTCCAGAACTGGTCAGAACCTGCTGAAACCCACGTCTGGTCTAATGGAATATTCTCTGCCAACATAGTAAAAGGTGTAGATATTAGAGCATTGTTGAGTAGAATTACCTAGCCCTGCCTTTTTCCACCTCAATTTGACCTGCCTTTTTAATGTAAGTATGCCTACAACTACCATAATAGGAATAGGAATAGATCAATTGGGACTCTAACTCATCTGCATCTTCTAATTAAACAATAAAATTAATTCAGCTAAAAGTAATTAGGTCTCTGGAATCCTCCTTTGGCTCTAACCCTACAGTAGCAAAACACCAATAATGTAAGTGAATGTGTTAACTGCCCATTTGTAGATCATTTGCCTGCTTTGGAATTCTTAACACTAGGCACTGGGAGACAAGATTATTCTTGATAGGTGTTAGACTAAAATAAGAATTTAGCTATAGTTCCAAAATCCAAGTTTTAAATTAAAGGTTGTAAGTAAGTGTAGGGGAAGTGTGATTTCATGCTTCCACCCCTTTACCACTCCACTTAATTTGGGTATATACAATCACTAAGTTAACCTTATAAATCACACAAATTATAATGACAAATCCCAATTGTTAATTATTATTTTTAAAAACTAAAAAATTTAAAGAGGGCTTATAACTCCATCTTCCTTTAGGTTTTTGCATCCTGACCACATATACTGTGCCTGTAAATAAATACATTTATATTTCAATGTAATGTCCTGGTCTCTGATTTAAATGTGCCCTTCAGGGAAAATACTTTTTCCTACTCAACCCAGTTATAAGGAACATGGAATTATACAAATGATACAATTGGAGAGGCCCAAGGACAGACACAACTATAAATCTCAAGGAAGATTTTGAGAGTGGATATCTTGCAGAGTATAGGGCTAAGGCAATTTCTCTTGATGATGTCAGTAATCTCACCTATCAGTCACTATGACTCTTCTTTGGAAATAAAAAAGTCATTCTCAAATCCAACTTACCTCACTGATTTTATGAGGCATGTCTTCATGATGTCACCTCTGTCTCTTCCTTGGAAATGAGTACAAGTCCCACAGCTTCTGTCGACTGCTTAAATCTACTGTGCGTGCTGACCTTCACTAGGAACTGCCTCTACAGCCATTCAGACTTGGGCTCTGAAAGAGACAGAAAACCTGGCTTGCACAGAGTGGATCTACTCGTATCTTTTTTGTCTGTTTTGACACAGTCCTATTGAGGACACATACACACACACACACATACACACACAAACTGAAATGGCCTATTAAAGCAATCTGATCTTATCCACGATTGACAGAGATATGCATAGTAGAAGCAAAGAAGCTTTACCAAGATTGGGTGGCTGCATTCAGCAGTTAAAACATGCAACTTACTGATTTGTTTGCTCCACAGCAGGGGTGTTAAACTTGCATCATCACAATGTTATTGCATGATGTATAACGATTTTTCTCCCCTTCGCTAAACCGGGTGTGAGTGTGGCCAGCGTGTGATGCATCCAGCCCACGGGCTGTGAGTTTGACAGTTCTGCTCTACGGGATAAGAAACCTATGAGGAGAAACCATTTTCAGGTGAATAAAAATGCAAAAGAAAAGATCTGCTTAAGCATTACAGGGGGAAAAAATATCCTCTTTTACATACTCCCAACTGACAATGCAAATTGCAGCAAAAAATAGTGGATCCCAAGACCCCAAAAGGAATTACATATGTGAGTGCAATTGGGACACAATGGTTGATGTGGAAAGACCTCACTTCTTTTCAACTAATAGAGAAATTGATTAGCAGCCTCAAAGCCACATTGCCTTGCCAAGCAAGCTGATTTAGAGCATGTAAAGGAGGAGAAGGTGGATGGGAAATATCTTCCTAGGTCTAGATCAAAGGGCAGCTAATTGTCTACTTCTTTGGCCTTTAATTGCTTTCTTTCTGCCATGCTCTAATTAATGCTGGTTCTGCTTTTCTGAAGAATTGGAAGTTGAAAAATCCAATGAACTCCCACACCCCCCAACAGCCTTATCTAATTCAGTTGACATTCTGGTCCCTGGCATATTTGGAAGAGAAGTTAAACCAGGAGTGAAATCCAGAAGGTTCTGACAGGTTCTGGAAAACCAGCAGCAGAAATTTTGAGTAGTTCAGAGAACTGGCAAATACCACCTCTGGCTGGCCCCGAGTGGAGTGGGAATGGAGATTTTGCAATATCTTTCCTCTGGAGTAGGGAGGGAATGGGGATTTTGCAGTATCCTTCCCCTACCACGCCCACCAAGCCATTCCCACCAAGCCACACCACACCCACCAAGCCACACCTACAGAACCAGTAGTAAAAAAAATTGGATTTCACCACTGAGTTAAACCAATCACTTTCTACCGAAGCAATTTGCAGCCAAATTTCCCAGGCCTTGTGATGGCATTCTATCACACAAGCTCCACCTACATGGGCATCTATGTATATGGAAAGATGTGGGTTGACAAGCTAATCAGGAGCGGGAAGGAATGGTGTGAAATTTCTCTATCCTTTGTTGAATAGTGAGGGGGATGGGGAAATGCAATGAAAGTCCCATACACAAGTCAGAGGTTTTCTCTTCTATCCTCCACTGGCTCTAGATATTTTATATTAAGCTTTGGAAGAAAATATTTATAACAGGATCTAATCTGGGTCGGTTACCGGGACCAGAGGTTTTGTCTTCCGAGCTTTCAAAATCATGCTAGAAACCATCTCCAGGGAACTTCTCTCTAGCAGAGTGTGTGCTGTTTGGCTAGAGAGAAATTCCCTTAAAATAAGCTCCAGCATGAGTCTCAAAGCTTGAAAAACAAAACCTCTGGTCTGGGTGACTGACCCAGATTGGTTTCTGCAACATCATCCTTGGGACATGTATATTCGCCTTCATTTGTAAGAATATTTGTAGCTCAGGATTGAACTGTGTGGTCCTTGGCGCTCTCTAACCTTGGTTGTGTTTCTGCAGACATTTCATTACCAAACTACGTAATTTATTTATTTATTTATTTATTTATTTATTTATTTATTTATTTATTTTATTTTATTTTATTTTATTTTATTTTATTTTATTTTATTTTATTTTATTTTATTTTATTTTATTTTATTTTATTTTATTTTATTTTATTCAATTTATATACCGCCCTTCTCCTGCTGGAGTCAGGGCAGTGAACAGCTAAGAATAAAAATATATCCATACCAAATCTAAAAATTATTAAAAGAATTACACAAATTTGGTCCGAAATTTAAAAATATCCCAACCTAAAACCCATTAACACTTTAAAACTAAAAGGTTAAAAGAGGTTAAAAGGTTAAAAGAGGTTTAAAAGGGGGGGAGTTATGCCAGCCCTACTTGATGGAAAAGTTTTTAGGGCACGGCGAAAGGCCCAGAGATCTGATATCCTTCGTATCTCCGGGGCAGATCGTTCCAGAGTGCAGGTGCTGCCACAGAGAAGGCTCTCCCCCTGGGGGTTGCCAGCTGACATTGCCTGGCTGACGGCACCCTGAGGAGTCCCTCTCTGTGGGAGCATACTGGTCGGTGGGAGGCTATCGGCGGCAGAAGGTCCGGTCTGTACCCACCCAGTACATTTGTGCTAATGATGTTACATAGTTTGGTAATGAAACATGTGCAAGAACAAAGTCAAGCTCAGAGAGCACCAAGGACCTCATTTGTTGAAGGCTATATCACCAGATCTCCTTTTTTTCTACTAGACCTGAAGGGAAGCCTTTTTGAGGTATTGGTGAAGTCTGATTTTCTTCTGAGCCATGTGCTCCAAATAAAGCTAAGAGTAACCTAACCTCTTTCTGACTTGAACAATCAGAGAGCCCTACTTCCAAAAGGAATTAAATATTGTGTGTGAGAGAGAGGGGGGAAGGGAGGGAGGGAAGGAGAGAGAGAGAGAGAGAGAGAGAGAGAGAGAGAGAGAGATGGATGTATTTGATTAGGTTTTTTAGGAATACTTCACAATTGTCTAACCATTTGGTCTTGTTCAGTAACTGGAGGTACTTTGGCAATATCCTTCATATGTGATGGGAACTACACCCTCCCCCAACTCATTACAGTTTTGAGCTGGAATTGATGGTTCAAACTTATACTGGATCCATTTCTAATTAGGGTTTAGGGAAGGGCAGTCTAGAAGTCACTTCAATAGGAAGAATCCTGGAAATGTGGTCAACCAAAGTGGCTGCTTTTGATAGGAGTTTTGAATCAAGTGGGATGAAAAATTTTGGCAGTAACTGAATATAATTTGTGAAATGAATAGTAACGGAAGACATATTCCCCATTATTTCTGCCAACATTTCTAATTAAAAATTGTGAGTCATGTTTGATATACATGTGCTCCCTAGTACATAATTTTAATGACACACGAGATGATGAAAAGGGGAAGAAGTCCATTAAATGAAAAGGCTAAATTTATAATTCTCCTACTTGCTGTCTAAATTCCAAATGAATGATCATAGCTTTCGATTATACCAAATATAAGCCTTCTGAGCTATGAGTTCTCAAAACGTCTGTAGTGAAAAAAAAAACTAAGATGAAAATTATTGAATTGGATGGATATTGGATGGATTTAATAACTTTGCTTCCAGCAGTGGGCAACTTCTCATATTTGCATGAATAGCTATTTCATGAAACTAAGGTATCAATAATACCAAACAAGTTGTATGTAAGTTTTACACAGCATTTATTAATTTAGGCAAAGCACCATTTGTTTAAATCAATGCCAATATGCATACCTCTGTGGTACAGGCTATGGCAGCTCTAGTTCCCCTACAGATATATCAATTTAAATATTTGGAAAATGTGGTAAAATTGGCAAGAGTTCTGCCAGTTTCCTTCTATAGTAGAAGCGATCACCTACTACATCACACCTGTGACATCCTACTCTAGTTATTTCTGAACACAGGTTGTGAAATTGTATCACTAACATGGCTGGGATATTGGTATGAATGGCTCCTCCAGAAACTTGTGAAGTTCTCACCATATTCTTAGGTTTTAATAGTATGTTTGAATAAAGTGTCAACCTTAGTTCAAGCTGCTTAATTTCAGTGAAACGAAAGAAATGTTCTTCACAGGAAATACAATTTGCCGCTATCTTTCCTTTTTAGCATTCAGTTTAAGAGAAAATGTTTCTAAACATCAACAACTGTTCAGAAATAGTTAGACATGCTGGCAGTAAATTGTTTATATTAGATATTATTAGCTGAAAATTGGAACAGGAAATTCTTTTTTTTTTTTTTTTTTTTTTGCAGCTGTCACTGAATCATCCCGTTTTTATTTTTACTAGACAAGATTTATAATTTCACATTGATGCAGAACATAACCCGCCTATCTGTGCCAAGTCACCAAATTCATGAAAAGTCACACTTCTGTTTAGTCTCCAGTGCAACATTTAGTTCGTGTCTCCATTTTACATTTGGCGTTCTCTTCCATTTTATCACACATTTGAATGTTTTCCCCCCAGCTAATTCTCCCACAATCTACAGCTTCTTTTCTCTGATGATGAGAAATCAACAACAACAGGGACATTGTTGAAGTATCAATAAGGGGGGGGGAATCATTCCAGCTGAAAGATATATAAACATGAATAAGGTCAATGCTGTCAGATCCACCTAGGGCGGCTTTAATAACTTGGGCCCAAATAACATCAGCTTCCCATAGAGCACTGGATGAGAGAAACAAGCTGGTGACTTTTCTTCTAATACCAAACCTGTTATTAAAATATTTTTTTAGAACAGTTATTTTGGAAGGCTTCATAGCATATCTAAAGGTACTGGCCCTGTTTATCATTCAAGTCAAAGAATGTATACTGATATTTTGCTCCACACAGACGCAGAAAAAGAAGTGTTATGATTGCTTCCTAATATTACTTAGGGCTGTATTTCAGCCAACAAGCAAAAAACAATCTTCCACTCATACATCGTGGCCTTTCTGGATATTGGCACATGTGTGACATCACCTCACAGGTTAAACAATTTTGCTTTTTTGGATAGATGAGAAATTGTATTTCAGGCTAAGTCTGCCACAGCCAGGAGCTCGATACTGAATGGCTCAAGGTTGACTCAGCTTTCTATCCTTCTCAGGTCAGTAAAATGAGGACCCAGATTGTTGGGGGCAGTATGCTAACATTGTTAACAGCTCAGAGAGTGCTGTAAAATACTATGGAGCAGAATATAAGTCTAAGTGCTATTGGTATTGCTGTAAAAATTAGAGATTTCCACTTCAATAGCATGAATAGATGCCAATCTGCTTGTGGGGGAGGGGGGACGGACAGACGGACACCAAGCTGGAATAGTGAAGTAAAGATGTTCTGACATATGGCAAGCTTAAAGAGGATGGAAAATAACATTCTAGGAAGTACTTTGTAGTACTTAGGTGCCATTTTGTAAGACTAGTCTAAATCAAATCAAATCAAATTTTTATTACAGTTGAAAACCAGCATAAGACAAGAGGGATGCAAATAATTAGTAATTTTACAAACTAATGAATATATCCATAAAGTTAAAAACATAATATGTCTATATGTATAAAAAGATAATACACACACATACAAAAATCTAAAAAAAACCCCTTATAAATAAGAGTAAAACATTAAATACAGGGAAATATAAAACTTATATATGACTAAATCTGTCATAATACAAAACACTCTTAACGGACAAATTAAATACTTATTAAGGCTGGTTGCACATCATCTGATGGATTTTAATCATTAATGCACAATGCCAGGCAATGTTGTATGTTGTAGCAGGATCACTGACCGCAAGTAGCAGGGAGGTGTACAATTGTCCTGAATATTTATACAGTATTGGTAAGATGAGGCTAATATGTCTCAATAGCAGTATCCCCCAACCTTTTGGATGCCAGGGAATGGATCTGTGGAGGGTGGTTTTTCCATGGACCAGTGTGTGTGTCTGTGGTTTCATGCGCTATCTGGATCCTGCGTGTGCATGGATGGGGCTTCATTCGCTTGTGCGACCCAGGGATTGGAGACTGTACTCTATAGTACAGGAATTGGAGGTACACATACTTTTATGTATCTCCAAAGACATTGTCTCTTCTGACAGAGAATTTTCCTATATTGGCCTTCAAGGACAGCTGAAGGGAAGGCATGACTTCGTTGCAGAGTGAAGGCCCTCCAGTGGTTAGGTACTTCGAGTCCATGACGAAGCAAGAGTATCTGTTGGATTCATTGGCAATAAAGGTTGGGGACAGGCTAGGTCCAATTGGTGCTCAGTGTCTGTTATATACTGTTTCATAAGAGCTTTGGCCAAGTCACACCCAATGCCGAGTAGAAAACCTGCAGAGAAACCCAAAGATAAGATTTTAATTCACTGCCTTATTCCATGCAAATTGAAAATCATCCCTCATAGTTAGCAGGGCAAGACCAAGGGAAAAAAGGGATACTTTGACCCAATATTTGAGTATGGTGATTGTCCAGATATAATTTGTGTACATACCGTTGTTATTCTCTGGCCCCATCTAGTGATCAATCTGTATTGTTTTGAAGCTGACCTGGCACTTTAAGGATCATCTATCCCAGTGGTGGGTTGCTCTCGGTTCTGTCCAGTTCTTTACAACCAGTAGTAAAAGCGGCGGGAAGCTCCTCCCACCTACCCGGTCATCATAATTAACGATCTGCGGATATGCAGAAGCGTGCATACTCCCATTGTGGACTGGTAGTAAAGGTAAGTAGAACCCACCCCTGATCTACCCATAAACCCTCACTCCCAAAACAAGTGCATCCTGGGAAACCAGACTCCATTTCCTTTAGCATTCAGAAGGAAACAGAAGCACCAGGAAGAATCCAGCCTAATCCGTGGCACATGTTCATCGGAGGACAAAAATCCACATCCCATACACACAACATTGCTGGTGAGATTTAGATTTTATCTGTAATTGTTAATTGTTATGTTCACCAGCAACTCAACTCTGCCAATTTTGTATTTGGGTTCTTATTGAAGGTATTTCTATTTTTTCCAGCTTCACCAATCCTGTTCCTTTAATAAAGCATCCGGATCTACACACATGATGTGTGTTAGCACACAACATACAGTGTAACGTGTAATGAGGACAGAACAGTCATCTACTCTCTGGCCTTCACTTTCACAATGCATATTCTGAGTAAGTTTACAAAATTCCAGCTGGAAACCCTATGTGTTAATGTGATGGATATAGAGACTTTTTGAGTCTATTGTATTAATAATAATACAAATTATAATAAATCATATTTACCCTTGTCTCTTATGTATTAGATCCAAAGCTGATTCAATCATTTAATGTTTCCAGTTGAATGAAATTACCCATTGTAGAAAATTAAAGGTTACACAAAAGCACATCATTAGGAGAATCCGAAATAGATTGTGATTATGAGATGCCTTGGGTAATTTGGACTCCCATAGATTCACTAAATTAAAAAAAAAAAGATTGTATTCTATATTGTGTGCAAAAATTCCATCTTATATTAGGTATTTGATGGCATTTAATACTGATAGCCTGGTATGCAGTATTTCAGACACAATATAATCATAGGACAGACACCACATCACAACAGCCTTTTATTTTTTATCATCAACACAATTCTGTTTTAATTCTACATCATGTTTGCGACCCCACTACCATCATAAAAGTGTTCTTCATCTGACAGAATCTCAGAATAAGAGTCAATTTATTGCTGAGAGTTACCTTGTGTTCTCAGAGGAGAACCAACACAGTTCCAACCTGCTCAATAGACACATTATGCGAATGAAGGAGAAGGAAAGGTATGGATTCTAGAGGACGAATACCACTGTCCAGTTTACTTGTTGGATTAGTTTGATGGCACGTGACACATTTGAGTTGAAAAAGAAAGGCTTTATACATAACTATAAAATGTTGTTGCTGTTAGTTGCAAAGTCGTGCCTGACCCATCGTGACCCCGTGGACAACTTTCCTCCATGCCTTCCTGTTTTCTACCATTCCCCAGAGACCATTTAAACTCACGCTTCAATGACTCCAACCAGCCACCTCATTCTCTGCCGTCCTCTTTTTCTTTTGCCCTCAATCGTTCCCAGAATTAGGCTCTTCTCCAGTGAATTCTTCCTTTTAATTAAGTGGCCAAAGTATTTCAGTTTCATCTTCAGGATCTGACCTTCTAAAGAGCAGTCAGGGTTGATCTCCTCTAGGACTGACTGGTTTGATCACCTTGCAGTCCAAGGGACTCGCAGGAATTTTCTCCAGCACCATAGTTCAAAGGCCTCAATTCTTTGATGCTCAGCCTTCCTTATGGTCCAACTTTCACAACCATACATTGCAACTGGGAAAACCATAGCCTTGACTATACAAACTACAAAATACGTATACATATATATGTGTGTGTACCCAAATACATAATTTTATAACTCTCTATGGTTGCATAAATTGGGGTTGGTGGGTATTGTGGTTTGCAAACCATGGCTGATATCTTCAACAAATCATGGCCATATGTAATATGCGAATCCAACCACCAATTTGTGCCTTCATTACTTTTAATACGTTCTATTCACACAAGTCACCATTTTATTTCACTATTGCAACATAGCCGCATGATTTTATCCACAAAACTCTTGAAGAATGAAAAGAGACAATGCTCCATGCCCAACTTGCTGCAAGACAGCTCACCGCAGGACCATTTAACAATTCAATTTAATTATTTAAAATAAATAAATAAAATATTTTATTTTTTGTCATTCACATTTTATTCTGTCCCTCTTTTTTACATCCTTTCTTTAATGATTCTATTCCATCATTTCTTTGGTATTAGTGTAACTCTTGTCCTTCAGCAAGTTGTCCCATGGTGACTTGGCCATGGCGAGTTTGGTGTGGCGAGTTGACCATGGCAAATGAGGAATGCCTTGCCATTTTAGCATCTTCAAGCAGCTGCTCTTGAACCAATCCCAGTGTCTTTCTGAAAGGATTACCCTCTGATCAGATCAGAATTAGGGTTGTGTTTTTAAAAGGATAATAAAAATTAAGCCTAGTGCTAGGAACTAGACAAATTTAACATCTAGCACTCATGAATTGACTTAGCAAAGCATTGACTCATCTTTTTTTTATCTGGGAAAAGATGACACTGAAGCCCCATCGGATCCCTTAATAGACTGGGTTTGCCACCCAACAGATACTCTGTGGTTCCAGAAATCCCTTCATGGCTGATCCTGGGATGTCACCCTTGCAAGCATTAGGGCATTTTATTCTCTTTGAGTATAAATCCGGATTGAAAATTTATTTTTATTAAATACTAGACAATGTTGGATCATTGTTTTAGAGGTGCAGTATTTCCTGACTAGATTCCACAATGCCATTAACAATTATAGAACTTCTAATGTATTGCCTTCACTGGAAAAGTTAGAATACATTAAGAGATGTATCTGCCTTGAAAATAGCCCATGATGAACTGTATACCACTGTCAAACATCAGCACAGGAAATGCGTTGTGACATTTTGTGTTATGGCATAAAGTGTTTTATGATCATTTTTATATCACAAAATGTTTTATAACCCTAAAATAACTCTAAAATAGTATAGGGTTTCCTGCCTAAGCAAGGGGTTGGACTAGAAGACTTCCAAAGTCTCTTCCAACTGTGTTGTTATTCTATTCTATTCTATTCTATTCTATTCTATTCTATTCTATTCTATTCTATTCTATTCTATTCTATTCTATTCTATTCTATTCTATTCTTATCCCATCCCATCCCATCCCATCCCATCCCATCCCATCCCATCCCATCCCATCCCATCCCATTCCATTCCATTCCATTCCATTCCATTCCATTCCATTCCATTCCAATCCAATCTTTTTTATTCTATTATTTGCCAAATTTCATTTCTACAGGAGTCATGGGTTACAGATATTGGATCCACTCCATAAATTAGCCCATCTCAGGTATCTTAGTTCAAAAAGTGTTCCCTTTAATGCACCACTTTGCCCAATTAAAGGTTATGGGAATGAGAATTTTAGTATACTGGTATATTATCCAAAGAGCCTCAGATAGCTCAACGGGCTAATAGCCTGTTATTAAGATCCAGCTGTCTGCAATTATTGCAAGGTTCGAGGCTCAGGGTTGACTCAGCCTTCCATCCTTTCTAAGGTAGGTAAATTGAGGACCCAGTTTGTGGGGGCAATAAGCTGACTTTGTATAAAATATACAAAAGTATGAAGGCTATTGCTTAATGCATTGTAAGCCGCCCTGAGTCTCCGGAGAAGGGCGGCATACAAATCTAATTAAAAGAGAGAGAGAGAGAGAGAGAGAGAGAGAGCTTCTTAATTGTTCCTGATGTGCTGTAAAGTTCTCCTTATCTCTATTCTGGATAAAGCAGGGAACCAGGGCATCTAGTCATAAGGAAGGGAATATTAATTTTGATTCTGACCTTCCTTCCTCATGGTGGATGATAGAAAGTTAGGAATCAGCATCTTCCATTGGCAGGGATGAGTCGAGAGGGGGAAGAGTGTGCCAAACAACAGATTTCCAATAGAATGGGAGATTCTGGACAGGTTTAAATGAACTATGATTCAGCTCCTTTTATTTAATAGCAACATTACAGAGTTAGTTTAATCAAACTGCTAGCAGGCAGAGTATTGGAAGATGGTTTTAAAAGCTTGGGAACATTTGAAATGTCATAATTAGCAGCTCAACCTGAACACTGCTTTGTATTCAGTGGAATCTACTGCCATAGTATTGCAGCAAGAGATTTGGGGTTAAAACCTACCTACCGTTACATTTATCCAATTTACTAGGAATGACTATTGTGTTAATGCAAAGCTCATTAAAAATGAGGTATCATTTTGGTCTGTGTCTGAGAAACAGACACATACACATACACATAGACTCACTAAAAAAGACTCACTGGAAAAAAAAGACTTATATCTTATAGGTTTTTCACGCTTATCACTGTTGCAGCATTCCCATATCACATGATCTAAATTTGTCAAGTAGTTCATATTTATGACAGTTGCATGATCTCGGGCTCACGCGATCACCTTTTGCAGCCTTTTGAAAGAAAAGTCAATGGGGAAGCCGGATTCAGTTAACAACCATGTTACTAACTTAATAACTGCAATGATTCACTTAATAACTCTAGCAGCAAGGGCCGTAAAATGTGGCAAATTCCCTTAACCACTGTCTCACTTGGGCTCAATTGTGGTCATAAGTCAAAGACTACCTGCAAAATCCTTATTTTTCACCTGAAAAAAGGCATATGTTCTTAAATGACTATATTACACCACAAGTACATTTCACTCACTGTTCCCAAGGAGCATTACAGACCGATCTCTGCTTTTCCTTCTTTGGGGACCTTTCCTTCATCTATTTTAAAGCTGATGCACAACCCTGAATAATCACATGACATTCTGCAACATGTTTCTTTGTGAGGGGTTGTCCCTTATGCTTCCCACACAACACAACAATACAGCATCTCAATAACACTTCCAGAATACTGGACTATACAGATAGCCCTCAACTTACAACAGTTTATTTAATGAAGGTTCAAAGTTATAACGCACTGAAAAAAGTTAGTTATGACAGTTTTTCACACTTTGCATTGTGTGCAACATCCATTGCAGCATCCCCATGGTCACGTGATCAAAATTAAAATGCTTGGCAAGTGGTTATATTTATGATGGTTGCAGTGTCTCAGGGTCATAAACCGTATTTTTCGGAGTATAAGACGTACCTTTTTCCCCCTAAAAGAGGGTGAAAATTTAGGTGCATCTTATACACCAAATGTAGCCCCGCCCACCCACTGGCCCCCACCCTTTGGCCTCTGCCTTGCAGCAGTTACCTTCTTGCAAGCAAACAGCAAGAAAAAACAGCTCCTTTCAGTTTCAGCATAGCCTAATTAGCACAATAGCCTGAATAGCCTGTTATTAACATCCAGCTGTCTGCAATTACACCAGTTTGAGGCTCAAGGTTGACTCAGCCTTCCATCCTTTCTAAGGTAGGTAAATTGAGGACCCAGTTTGTGGGAGCAATAAACTGACTTTGTATAAAAAATATACAAAAGTATGAATGCTATTGTTTAACGCCTTGTAAGCTGCCCTGAGATAGATAGATAGATAGATAGATAGATAGATAGATAGATAGATAGATAGATAGATAGATAGATAGATGGCACAAACACAGCAGAAATCTTCAAATACAGATGTTCAATCAAATATGGCTGTCAAGGACTAGGGAGGATGTCTAAATATACAAGAGGCAATTATTATTCTGCCTTTATTATTTTGTGATGCTGCTCTCAAACAAGTTTACTTAGATGAGGTCCTGTTGCTCTCAAAACCAAGAATTTTAAAGGTGGATTTTTGCAAAGTGACTAAAGGGAGTCTAATCTGCTGTTTATCCAACAAATCCAAGTTAAAACAAATAAGGGCTCAGGGTGATTTGCAAAACCATTAAGCTGGATGCAGGCTTGGACATCAAATACATAAAGTGATGCTGCCTACAGAGGTGAGGCATTTATGGTCTCTTAAGTAGGGTTTACCTGAAGCTAAACATATCATTTGAGAGATTTATTTCTAATTAGCAAGACCCTGTATTTGAAAACCAGACAATGAAGACAATGTTTAATACAATTTAATGTGACAGCGATTTGACAGTTCACATTATAGATCAGCTCCTTTTCCACTATTAATATCATTCTTTAAACCTGGATACTAAAACATGAAGGTTTATACCCAACCACAACCAAAAGAGATGTCTTTCACTTTTCCACCTATAATTTAATTTATTTGATTCTTTATGTTAGTTTTTATTATTTTAAATGTGGTTTGATATTCTGTAAGTTGCCTTGAGTCCCCATGGGCGAATAGGCGGCAACATAAATTCAATAAATCAATAAATCAATCAAGACGCAGATAAGCAGAGTTTAACACCAAGATAAACACCAGACCAACAAATCAAGAAATAAACAATACCTTAATCAAGGAACAAGCCTAATCAATGAACCACCAAGATGGCTTCAGTCCAGGTTATCTGAGGGACTGTCTCTTTCCAGTCACTGGTAATCCATTAGAGATGGAAGGCAAGGAATGTTGCAGGTCCCATCTCCTAAGGAAATAGATCTGGCGGGACTCAGAAGAATGGCCTTCTCTGTGGTGGCTCCTTCTCTCTGGAATATCATTTCCCCAGAGATTAGAATGGCCCCCACTCTAACATCCTTCTGAAAGTCACTGAAGACATGGTTCTGCCAGCGGGCCTGTGGAACGCAGAGAGGGATGGCGCCCATTAAATGGCTCGTATAAATATGTGCTGTTGCCAGGATGGGGATGAGTTTGAGACTATTATTGTATTATTGTATTATTCTTATTTTTATATAATGCTTTTATATTGTGTAAGCCACCTTGAGTTGCCATGGGCAAGTAGGGGCCAATATAAATATTCTAAATTAAAAATAAATAAATAAATAAATAAAATAAGATCATTCCCACTATCACTGACAGGGTAAGTCACTATTATATAAAAAGAGAGAAAACCCCACTCCTTTCTAGCACTGATAATGTTATCTAGTTTGGTAATGAAACATCTGCAAGAAAACAGCCAAACTCAGAGAGCACTGAGAATCCCACAATTCCATCCTGAGCTACAAATATTCTTTTCCATTGATATCAGTTTATATTACAGGTACACTTTAATTTACAACTGGTTGCCTAGCAACCATTCAAAGGCACAACAGACCTACTTGGGAGTTCTTACGATCCAAATTTGATATCCATTCCGTAGTTACATGACTGCACTTTGGCAGTAACCAGGCTACATTCATGGCCATTTGAAACATCCCATAGTCACATGCCCACATTTCAGGGGTGAAATCCAGCAGGTTCTGAAGAATCGGTAGCAGAAATTTTGAGCAGTTTGGAGAACCGGCAAATGCCACCTCTGGCTGGCCCCAGAGTGGGGTGGGAATGGAGATTTTGCAGTATCCTTTCCCAGCCATGCCCACCAAGCCACGCCCACAGAACTGGTAGTAAAAAAATTTAGATTCCATAACTGGGGCATTTACTTCTGGTTGTCGGCAAAATCCGCCCATAACAAACCACAGCTTCTTTTAATGATCATGGCGTTCACTTAACAACTGCTGTAAATGGTCATAAAATTAGTTTGGTCAAATGATTGACTTGCTTTACGATCATCACAACTCTCAACTGTAATGGGCAAGTTCCATTACATAACTCAAGGATTATCTATATAACATTCCACCCCACAAGGTCAGTTGAGATCCAAGAGAAAAATATAAACAGCAAATCAGTTTGGCTAATTCATTGGATCAGGAAATATAGTAAGGCACATAATGAAAGATGGGCTAGCCTGGTCTTTTAATTTGATTTCACATTCTTGCAAAAATGCGCCCTAAGGACTAAAATTCTCTCTTTTGCATACTTCATAAAAGGCAAGGGAATGAACCTTCATTTCCCATGGATGCTGTTGCCCTCTAGTGTTAAGCCCAAGAAAATTTCACATGTTATATTTTATATATTTCTAACCATTCTTACATTTTAAACTTTCACTAAAACAGCATAATTGTTTCCATGTCATAGGTTCTCTATCATAATTGGAGATTGCCAAGCGAAGGTTGGACGGCCATTTGCTTGGAATGGTCTGAGGATTTCTGTTTTAGGCAAGGATTAGAGGTTCCCTTCATGCCCCAATATGCTATATATATCCAGAAGGAAAGTTCTGAAGGAGACTGGACTTCATATGGAAAGGGCTGTGCCAAGAGAAATCTTCTGAGAACTGCCTAAAAATCAGACTGATATAAAGGCTGATATAAAGTAGCAAATTTGACCAATGGTGCAGAATTGGTAACTCCAAAGACAGATGTGTTTGGGGGGGGGGGTTGCTTTGGGTGCAAAGCAGGGGGAAATCTAAAATTTGTTACTACCGGTTCTGTGGGCGTGGCTTGGTGGGGGGGGATAATGTGACTGGGTGGGCATGGCCAATTTTTTTTTTACTTTTAAAACAATGTTTTACATGTAAAACCATGTAAAAAAATGCTTTCAAAAGGCTCTGACGATCCCAGCTGAGTTGCCTGATTAGCAGGCAACTCAGCTGGGATCGTCAGAACTTGGCTCGTCAGAGCCATTTAAAAGAAAAAAAGGCTCTGATGATCGTGCGGCTCAGCTGGGCATGGGGGGCGGGGGCAGGGATTTTTTCTACCGGTTCTCCGAACTGCCCACCGCCATCGCTACCTACTCACCCGAGCCAGTCCGAACCGGGAGCATTTCACCCCTGGTGCAAAGTTGCCAGAAGTTGCCGCCCAACATTATTTTTTAGCATGTCAAATAGAAAATACAGGGAGATAAATCAGACAAAACATTTTAACTTAAATCAGATCAACTCTTAACATTTCCCCTGGCCCAACTCACTTCCTTGTTCCGGTCCTACCACATTCTTTTTTTAAAAAAAGTTTTTATTATTTTAAAAAATATAAACATCCCATCTTCTCTTAAACAGTGTGTCGTCTGGGTACAAATATCTCTGTGCAATAACCATCAGAATTTACAAGATCATTCACTACATTGATATTAATTCTCTAATCTTACAATTATAATATATTAAACAATTGAGCATAGTAAACTTACTCATTTTCTCCTCTTAACATATCTCCTAATAATAATATAATAATAATCACAATAATCCTAATAATCCTAATACTAACAATTATCATATTGTTTATGTCTCTATCTTAACATATTTTCTACTCTTCTTTAATCTCCTTCTGGTCCAACCACATTCTTGAATGCAATCCACATATTTCTCAAAAAACATGTGTACGCCTTAGGTCCCCTCCTCCCCTCCAGCCTTGCCATGGTTGAACATTCCAAAAGTACACTATTGTTAATTAGATATTGGAAGCCAGAATAATATATGCATATCTAAAAACCCATTTGAGGAATGTTCATCTAAATTCATTAAAACAAAAACCAACAGCTTCAACCTGGGAAGTCTTCAACCATGCAAGTCTTTTTGGTCTGAGAGAGAGAGATTTCTGCAGCTTTGGTTGGATAAAGCTCCTTCTCTCTTTTTCCAGCTAATTGGTCTCTCTGTAGCTGCTCAAACTACGGAGCTGCAGTGAGGAGGAGGAGGAGGAGGACTTTGTGCAAATCCCTTCTTGAAAATATGCTGGATTAAAACCCTTCAGTTTGAAATAAACAATTATGAACTTTATCCATATTTTAATTAATATTGGGATTTCCCACGCAAGTTCTCCACAAAGTAATATCTTCCGGATGTGCACTGCAACTCACAGACTTCCCACCCAGTATGGTATTTGTAGTTTCAATATAGAGTAGTCCTAACACATTAAAAGGCCATCACTTTGTGTGCTATAGAAGTGAGAATCCTTCAGATTTCTCCTGGAATAAACACATTCCAGCACATACAAACAATTAAAACTATCCCTTTCCACTCCAGGATGAATATCTTAGACTATTTTAGTGTAGAGTATTTCAACAGCAACTATTTATAATAGGATTGTGGTTGCAGACTCCTCCATGACAAGTGTTGTGATGGTAGGGGAGGAATGAACTGAATCTTTCGGTAAACAGAAGCTTGCTTACAATTTTCAAGTTAGTCAAAAGCTGGTATAATGATTTGTAATAATTGTTTCCTATGTAAGGAGACATTGTAAACCTTTGCTAATGCGGTTCAGTTTTTCAGTTAACTTTGCCAGCTTGCATGTACATTCCACTCCTTTTAAAGTCATTTCTTTTTCTTTAAGTGGTTGAATTGAATTCAGCCTCAGCAGCTGCCAATTTGATCTTACTACTCCGAAATGCCAACACAATGTGACACGAAAGACCAAGTTTGTAACAGAAAATTACATGCTCAGTTGTCAACAGTCAAATTACCCTTTTCACCTATTGAATTTGACCAGATGACAAAAAGAGAAAGAACATATTAATGAGACAAAAATGTTGTCAACCAAAGAAAATGAAAAAAAAAAAAACCCTTTCATTCTAGCATTTAAATACCATTTAGGAAATGCCACAAAGAAATTCTGTATGCATTGCTGTGTGTATAACATACACAATCACACACAAGAATTTCAGACTGTATGTAGTTTCAAAAGTACTTGTTATCCCGTTACAAGGAGAGCAACATAAATAGCCATCTCTCTACTTTTCGCCTCATATTTAAAAATATTTTGAGTGTCCTAACATGGTTCACCTTTTTGATGGTGAATTTCATATTACCTACACGGAAAACATTGTTTGTTTATTCAATTTATATAGATGCACATTTCACATGTATGATTCTGGACAGTTCACACAGTTAGAACACAAAAAGCAAAACCTAATTCAGAAACCATTTAAAACGATTAGTCATGTCATGGGAGAATGCAACAAATATCTTACAAGCAATGTCAGCATTTCACAGACTCCATATCTTCACACACAGGTCCAAAGTATGGTTTGGGAATGTAGACAAAGTTAATGATCAAGTGGAAACATTAACCTGGGTATTGGTAGCATCCGCAGAAGATAAGGCAAATAAGGACATGTAAATGATGACACCAGCATGCAAATATCACAACTTACACTCTTGCATCAGACATCAAGATACAAATAATTCTTGGTGGCATTTATGTGAAGTCATTGTATGCATCATTTTGGCACTATCAGAGTTTCTTGTGAAAATCACTAACCCAGGTCTCTCCAGTGCTAGTCTAACATTTTAACTATTATATACACTGGTTCTTCTTTCTATTTATGTTCTTCAATAGTAGGTGCCTAAGATTAGATGAATTTCAAGGACAGACCTCATATTCTATATAGAGAAGATTTCAAGTTCAATCCTTATCTATCACCATTTTTAAGGACTAGGAAGCAGGAGATGGAAATAATTGCACTCTAAGAATTACTGCCAGAATATAGTAATTAATCATCTTATGTGATTGTATGCAATGCGTGTGAATGCAATGAGTGAGCTTCTAATCAATCCTTTCCAACCTTCCTGCCCTCCAGATGTACAGATTGCAACTCTCAGAATTCCCCAGCCAGCATTGGCAATCACTGAAAATTCTGGGAGCCAAAGCCTCCCATATATCTGGAGTGGACCCAGGTTAGGGAAAATCATATGCTTCCTGACTCTAACTCCTCCTGGACATCTGTATTTGTAGAAGCAGCATTCCCTGGTTAAGACTGGGAATGTTTTTGGATTAGGCAGGAGAATAAATGCCAATGGCCCACTGAGATGTCCTAGGGTTAACTCTCCCCAGTCTTTTGCAACACAGTATTACGCCAGTGTTGGTGTCCTGTTTTATAGCCTAATCTGGCCATAAAACACTTGCATGAAGTTAATTGCAAAGTCATGAGATACTAGAGGTCAAAAAAACTGAGAGAGCAAGATGCGGGTCTAATTCCTCAAGCCCAAGAAGTCTCACAAGGGCTATCTAAAAACAGCTGAAGTGTCAAAGTACAAGAAAACCTCAAATCCAGGTAACAAAATTCATAGCAAAGCCAAGACTTCTACTATGCACTGGACTTTTATAGAAACAGTGTACCCCTGAATAGGCACTTTTTCATGGCATCTGTATATTAGCCTACATGTTCTTTATGAAACTGTACTTTATAAAACACTCAAGGGTTTTCTCTCTTTTACAGAACAGAAAGATGTTGCAAAAATTCATCTGCTGCTGCATTGTCCTTTTAAAAATATTTTTATTAAAAGTTTTAACAGCTGTAATATATTTAAAAAAAAGAAAAATAGAAAGGCAAGAAAACAAAAGAGGAAAAGAAATAGGAAAAAACCTCCAAGAAAAGAAGTAAGCAGAAAAAGAAGGGGGATTTTCCCTAGAATTTCACAGGGTAAATCTGATAGATATACAAATAAATGCTTTAGCCTGGCAAGATTTCTGTCTATACAATAAACTACTCAGAAGTAACTCAATTCATTCTTCGATCTGCCAGAGCTGAAATAGTAGTCTTCATTGTGCGTAATATAATTATTTTTATCTCTTGTTTATAAGCATCTAAGTTTAGCCAATTCCATCTCTATCTTACTAAAAACATGCGAGAGCCTCAACTGATTAAAGACATGATGAGGAAGGGCAAGCAGAGGACAACATTTAAAGGCCCAACTCTTGAGCATTGCTTTCTTTCCTCTTCAGCTATATTTTATTTACCCATTTTTTACCGTTCTCTTAATGTTGCTTAAAGGGAACTGCATAATTGGGAATGCATGTTTATGTCTATTATTATCAATTGCCCAATTAATGCGAATATGTGAGGAAATCCATATTACTAATGTAATTCTATTTTATTAAAAACTTGTGTTGATTTTAATGAGTATGGAATCACCTAATCATTTCAAACACTGAATATTACTTTAGGTAAGCTTTCATCTGTATGTGTGTGTGTGTGTGAGACAGGGAGGGAGGGAGGGAGGGAGGGAGGGAGGGAGGGAGAGGGAGGGAGGGAGGGAGAGAGAGAGAGAGAGAGAGAGAGGTCACTGGGACCAGATGTTTACTCTTCTGAGCTTTTAGACTCGTGCAACTCAAGCTTTTATCCTGGGACATGTATATTTGCCTTCATAATATAATCAATCAAGTGTCACTAAGGATACTTAAGGACAGATGAAATGTGTCGTTCTATCACACTCTGCATCTGATTTGGTTTTACTGAATAGCTAGAATGGAATGCTGCATATAATAAACAGCATTAACTTATCCTCCTGTTAGAAAAAAAAATCCCCCTCCGCACACAGCTGTCTTGGGAAAAAAGTCTCTCTGATTAAATCAACCCCTTGCACATTCAAGGATTCCATGCCAATTTTTATTTATGTATTTATGTTCTAAAAAGTGATGGTGTAATTATACTATAGTTCCAGCAGTTTAGTGCTAGAACTACCAGCATCCAAAATAACATAAATATATCCAAATATCTTAGTTCTGACTTTGGCAACACTCATCATTATGTAAATTTGCTTTTCCCAATATTTTTCTTCTCTCCCGCCTCTTTCTACTTCGCTCTCCTGGTGCAATGTATCTAATGTCTCCTAACTGTTGGCCTTATGATCTTCCCTTGTGATTCATTAAAGTAGCACTTCCCTTTGGTGAAACTGGGATGCTTAGCTTTATGATTCAATGCTAACAGAAAACTCATGTGGCTGAGAAGCCTTCCTTCCCATTTTATAAATGAGACTTGGCCATTCCTATGTTCTCTTTTATCACTGTTGCAAAGCACTTGGAATATTTTTGTAAAGTGACTTCAGCCAAGGAGCAGGAATATGGTGCCAGATTCTCCATTGATGGATATATGAATGACTAAAGATTCCACTTTTGCCCTGCTTTTCATCCATTCTCTCACCTTAGAGATTTATAACCATAAACTGTTGCCACCCAGAGTTCCTATTTCTGCCAAAAGAATTCACTACTGTATCCAAAAGTTAAAAACAATGACTTTCACCTATCAATTTGGAAACAGTGCTAGACTAATGATTAAAAATCAGAACTAGCACTTCTTTGAGTGGGTATTAATGTTATCCTCCCCACACACAAAAATGAAACTGGGAAGAAAAAACTATTACCAACTCTCCACATTGGGTGCACTACAGATTTTTAACTGCTTCTGCCAGAGGATTTCATGTGGCAGCTATTTTTTGTTTGATGGAGAGAAATTAATCCTTCCCAGCTTGAATGGCACTAGGTGCTGCTTTGAAACCAGAACTGGAATCCTTCCTCACTCACTTCTATCATTAACATTTCCTTTCAACCTTAGTCAAGGATAGCAATAGCACTTAGATTTATATACTGCTTTACAGCCCTCTAAGCGGTTTACAGAGTCAGCATCTTGCCCCCAACAATCTAGGTCCTCATTTTCCCCACCTCGGAAGGATGGAAAGCTGAGTCAACCTTGAGCCTAGTGAGATTTGATTTGCCAAACTCCTGGCAGCCAGTGATCAGCAGAAGTAGCCTGCAGTACTAAACTCTAACCACTGAGCCACCGTGTCTCTTACAGGATAGAACTCATTCATTGTTAGCTGCCATTTTACTCCGTTACTTAATTCCTATGGGACTCATCTCTTTCAGAAAATCACTACCATAGACCTAGAAAGAGTAAAACTGACAGGCGAGAGGCACAGAGGAGGGGTTGTCAGAGTAGGAACACAGAAGGTCTTGCCTTCTGCCGGTACTTAGCAAGGCACATCTTTCTGCATTAGCAACCCGTTAGGCAATTTGACACGTTGCTAAAACCTGCTCTCCTAAATTGCCTATTCTTGTCCCACTTCGTGTTGAGAAGAGTGATTGGTGGTTGCTTTGCCACCAGCAGGGAAGAAAGGAAATGATCTAATTCTGCAATCTTGTGAGTCAGTTCTGATCTACTATTCTCAGTTTCGTATTGAGAAAGAAAAAGAAAAATAGAGAGCAAGGGCACTTCTCTCTTGCACTCTTCAGGATGGAAGAGGTCCAGCCAAACCCACATAGGAATGGAATGAGAATGAGAAAACGATGAGTTCTTTTCGCAACTTGGGTAGTGAGCTGTGAAATGAGAAAATGATTGAAGAGAATAAAGACATATAGAGATGCAATGGGTGAAGGTATTGTCACCCTTTTCCCTGTGCTATCAGTCTCCCAAACTCTACTTTTTCCATGCACAAAATCAATGCTTGGAAAGACATATAGCTGCTACTATTAAATCTGGTCTGATCCTTAGCCATCCTGATTCACTGGGGATTTAATAGTAAACATATATACAGGATGAATGATAAAGATGTCTATGCATATTTCATTGTTCCATTATAATAGAAACTTTAGGATAGGGAAATAAGCTCTTTTAATTCAAATTATTTCATGAAAGCAACCTTGATTTCTAATTTCAGCTCAAACACAAACTTTCCAGTATACATTTTTTAAAAAGATGTGATGATCCATATATAATTGGAGCACTCTTCGAAAGCTATAATTGAATTTGGAGGGAGAGACTAAGGAGTGATAATGAGTACTCATCATCTGTGGAATATGCTCAGTAAAAAGTGGGAATTTAAATATAAGGCAGAAAGAAAAAATAATAATTTCATCTCAAGTAAAATGTCTTCGGGTCGGCTTCTTTCTCAAAGAAATAGCAGTCAATGGAGCATATATGGCTTTGCAGACGCCTTTACAAGATCAGCCAGAAACATTTTGCTGTTCCCAATGTCATAGAAAAAGGTGCTCTTCTCTTCAAGTCAAGCTATTCTCTAGACCAGGGGTGTCAAACTCGCAGGTGTGTCACACACTGGCCATGCCCAGTTTAGCAAAGGGGGGGGGGGAGTTGTGATATGTCATGTGACGCTGCCATGATCCCATGAGTTTGACACTCCTGCTCTAGATTATTAATTTGCTAAGATGATTTTCTTTGGAAATAAAAGTACAATGATAAATCAAAGATCAATTTGCTGCCCTTTTTCAAAGCCCCAAATCATTCAGTTGTCTAATAGCAAGTTAAGCCCTATGCATATCTATCTGAGTCTTCTAAGGAAATTGTATGGTTTTAAGTAAACATGTGTACAATACTGCTTTAATCAACATGGTTGAAGAGAGGGATACTAAGAATGAAAAGAAATGAAGATGGTTTTCCTAAATTTAAAGGTAATGAGGCTTTAAATATTTAACACAGTATGTCCAATTTAATCACATCTTTAGTCATTGCAGCTTTAACACAACACTTGATTCTCAAAGAGCAGATCTGGAGAAACCATGCTGGAAGAGCATAAGAGAGAACATGGCCCAGTGCCCCTTCCCAGAATTCCTCCTGTCAACATCTCTTTCCCTCCTGGTTGTTAGCTTGAACATGAAATGATTAAAGTCTCTCTTGAGTGGAACTGAACTTCTGGTGATCCCATAGAAGAGAGGGATCTCTCTCCCTCCCTCTCTCCCTCTCTCCATACACCTGTGTGTATGTGTATAGATATACACATATTTGTTTTCTGAGGTTTTTGCAGGTGTTTATATGTAGGTCTTTGGTTATTCGGGTGTTCTCCCGCATAGAATTGGATGTGTCTTGGCGACGTTTCGACGAAGTCTCATTCGTCATCTTCAGGCTGGTGTTCTCGGCTTCGTGCTTCCAGGAGCAATATATAGATATACACATATCTATATATCTTACTCTATCTCTGATAGAGATAGAGGGGTATATAGAGACAGAGACACAGAGATAGAGATGATAGAGATGAGAAATATAGAGAGACAGACACACAACACAGAGAGACAGAGATGATCTAGTGATTAAGGCACCAGTTTAGAAACTAGGAGTTCTTCAGTTCAAGTCCTGCCATACGCATGAAAGCCAGCTGGGTGACCTTGGACACATCACTATCAGCCCAACCCACATCACAAAGTTCTTGTTCTGGGGAAAATAGAAAGAGAAAGGAAAACTAAATAAGTTTGCTGCATTTTTTGTAAAACTAATGAAGCCAGGATATAAATTAATTATATCCATGAAAGGGCTTCCAGAATTTTTTCTCTCACACTATACTCCAAGAATGCACACAGAGGAGAAGAATAGATCAGTCCATTGTCCTTGAGGTGACTTGCATGTAACTGATGAGCGTTTTTTCTTCTCTTTACTACTGAGGTCTCTGGTCCAGGAAACTACAGCATGTGGGGAACACCCAAAATTAAAATATTTGAATAAGGTGTATTCAAATTAATTTTAACCTCAAGTAAAGAAACTGATTAATCTGTCTGAACGTTTCATATAATGAGCTGTATTTTATATGGATTCACTGCATATATATGGGGCCCAGAACAAATGCCCTCACTCTCCTCAATTGTTTTCTGGGTGCACTTGAAGTGCTGGTTTTGATCCTCAAAGCTGTAAATTGTTTTGGGTGGGGTACCCAAGAGGCCACCTCTAGCAACTGCAGCACAGGTAATCCTCAATTAGTAGCCACAATTGAGCTTGAAATTTCTGTTGCTAAGCAAGACAGTGAGTTTCATTTTATGATTTTTCTTGCCAGTTGTTAATCACTGTAGTTGATAAGTTAGTAACATGGTTATTAAGTGAATCTTACTTCCCCATTGACTTTGCTTGTTTTTATTTAGCATATGGCAAATACATGGACTTACAGTAGTTCAAATGTTAATGTGCAGTCCATCCAGCCATTCAAGGACAGGGTGGTCTATGTTGAAAAAAATAGACATTGGGCCAGTGTAAACTCTTGATGGACACTCAGACACAATGTGGTGGATATTTTGTCGAGGAGCACCAAAGTCACACTGAGGGGTAGAGTCAAGACCAGGGGTGAAATGCTCCCGGTTCAGACCAGATCACCCGATCTGGTAGCGATGAAGGTGGGTGGTTCGGAGAACCGGTAACAAAAATCCCTGCCCTCTCCCACATACCCAGCTGAGCCACACAATCATCAGAGGCTTTTTTTTAACTTTTAAAAGCATTTTTTCTACAACCTCTTTGGCCGAAAAAATGCTTTTAAAAGTAAAAAAAATAAGCCTCTGATGATTGCGCACCTCAGCTGGGATCCTCAAAGGCTTTTAAAAGCATTTTTTCTACAAGCTCTTCGCCAAAGAGGTAGTAAAAAAAATTGTTTTAAAAGTAAAAAAAAAATTGGCCATGCCCACCCAGTCACATTACCCAAAATCACACAATGGATCTCACCAACAAGTCAACATTAGCACAGATTTGTGAGGGATGTACTTGCTTCAGGTAAAAGATACATCTGTCAAGGATTTAGAAAATTATATTCCAGGATGGAACAATGAGTCTTGTAGAGCCTGGTAGAGCCTCTACCAGGCTTTTCTACAGAGTGGTGACCGAAATTGCCGATGATCTCTTACACAGCCTGGATGTAGCTCATCACAAGACATGGGAACAACTCACAACCTCATTACATTTCAGCAAATCCAGCAGGAAAGCCTGAAGCCTACTAAGGACTTTGTTTGTAATCAAAAGTGATCACATGACATTGCCACTGTCATAAATACATGCCAGTGGCCAAGCATCTGAATTTTCCATCACATGACTATGGAGATGCTGCAATGGTCATAAGTGTGAAAACCATCTTCAATCACTTTTTTCAGCACCATTGTAACTTGGAATAGTCACTGAACAAATGGTGGTAACTCAAGGACTGCCTCTATCAGGAGGCCAAAATCTCAGGATCAAACTCATAGAAAAAAGATATTTTTCTCTCTGCAGACCATGCTAATGGCATACACCGTTTTGGGAATTGCAGTCAACTGCAATATTATTATTTTTTATTTTCCCAAGAAAATTAAGATCCTTCTCTTCAACCAAGCTCATGTCAAGGTCAGCAATAATTTTAACTGTTGTAAGATTTGTTTGCCCTCTTTTCAGCTGCCTCCGAGAGCTGCCTAACAACTGGATATAAATCATATTTATGTCACATTAATCTGGGAAGGCAGCTTTTCAAAGCACCTTGCCATGAAAAAGCTGAGATAAATCTATCTGACACTTGCCAGCCTTAACCATCCAAATACTTTGTACTTGCTTTTATACCATCTTAAAAAGGTATTGGAATTCGAAATCTTCTCTCCCTCCCTCCCCCCCACCCCAATTTGCCAAACTACATTCAAATGGTTAAAACGCGACACTCGCCTAAAACCTGCCAACATATCTGTCAAACTCAAACCTACGTGCTGCCAAACTTCTCCAAAGTACAAGATTTCAACCTCGCAGTCCGATTTCTACTTTAAAAGAAAGCCTAGGCGTGCGAAACCGCCTACGATGGTTGACTTTCCGGCAATTACGGTACCGCAAACACAGTTTTGCACCCCACGCAGTTCAATCAATTCAACAAATAAATTCAGTAGATCAATAATCTCGCCCCCCCACCACCATAAAATGGAGCCAAGGTCTGAAACCCCGCCCATGGGGAGGTGGGGGGGGCTGACCCAGCCCACCCCGCCTTGCCCTCTTCTCCTCCCTCCTTTCGACCAAAACATTGGCACGTGCTCCTTGGCTTCTTCGTCACGTGAGGAAAAAACCATTGGGGGGGGAAGCACTGCGGCCCGTTTAGCCAATAGCCGAGCGGGATCCCGGATGGCAACAAGCGCGGCGCCGGCGGACCAATCATCGAAAAGCAAGGGGGCGGGGATATGGAAGTTTCCGTGTCGCCTCCTTCCATAACAATAACATAACCCTGGGAGTCGCTCGGGCTGCGCGCTCTTGGCTGGGGTGAGCATAGCGGGAGGATCTCGCTGCCGTGGGCGAAGCGAAGGGGGAATCGGGGGTAGAGGACGCTTTCGGCGGAGGAAGGGGCTGCCTTGGCAGAAAGAGGCGGTCGGTATGATGGAGACTCTGCCTCTCGCTTGGGCGGCCAAGGGAGCCTTTTGTGTTCTCTATTGCAATACGTCTGGGAAGTGGGGGAGGAATCCTCAAGCTGGTGGCTGCCTTTCCATCTCTTTCCCGCGATCCGTCCTGCCCCACCTATCCCAGCAAAGAGAAGTTGCACGGGTTTTTTGTTTTTTTGCAAGGCGAAGGTGGCCAGGCAAATCTAATTCGTAGCACGGCCCTTTTTCCCGAATGAATTGTGTCCTTCCACACGTCCTCTCCGCTATTCGAACAAATAAAAGCACGCATTGTGATGGCAAAGTGGCCCTCTTGGCACAGCCGGGTCCTGATGGCTACTCGGAAGCGGATCAGGAATGTTTTTAGGAACCCAGATTTAACAGATTAACAGAGTTGGAAGGGACCTTGGAGGTCGTCTAGTCCAACCCCCTACTCAAGCAGGAGACCCTATACCATTTCTGATAGATGGTTGTCCAATCTCTTGAAAGCTTCCAGTAGTGAAGCTCCCACAACGTCTGAAGGGAAGCTGTTCCATTAGTTGATTGTTCTCACTGTCAGAAAAATTGTCCTTATTACTAGGTTGAATCTCTCCTTGTTCAGTTTCCATCCATTATTCCTTATCTGGCCTTCAGGTGCTTTGGAAAATAGCTTGACTCCTTCCTCTCTGTGGCAGCTCCTCAAATATTGGAACACTGCTATCATTTCTCCCCTGGCCCTTCTCTTCACTACACTAGCCATGCTGAGTACTTGCAACCATTCATTGTATGTTTTAGCCTCCAGCCCCTTAATCATCTTGGTTGCTCTTCTCTACACTCTTTCTAGAGTCTCAACATCTTTTTTATAGTGTGGTGACCAAAACTGGATGCAGTATTCTAGGAGTGGCCTTACTTAAGGCTTTATAGATTGGTATTAATACCTCACATGATCTTGATTGTATCCCTCTGTTAATGCAATTTAGGATTGCATTGGCTTTTTTGGCTGCCCAAATTCTAGCTACCCAAATGCAACACTGCTGAAATATTCTTACGTCGTCGTCCTTTTTTTCTCTTCCTTCCTTCTCCTTTGCAAGGTGTTTTCTTAAGCCCACTTCCTTGTTGCTGCTCCTCCATGGTCAGTTTTTGAAGAGTTGCCCTTTGCTTTCCAATTTGTGTAAAATGATCAGTCTCTTGATCTCCTTTATCTTGAGGGTGGCGACTAGGGTCATCTATAACAGGGGTGTCAAACTGGTGATGTGTGGGCTGGATGCGTTACACTCAGGCCACACCCACCCCAGCTCCATGAATGGGAAAACAGTCACGAAACATCATGTGACAGCAAAATTATGTGGCTTGTTTGACACCCACGATCTACAATGAAAGTTTGATTTCATAACAATATTATTTCCTCATATTTTAAACCACCTGCTCACAGTACAGTAATGGTAATTTCTCCCTTAATGCAGCCTCAGTTCATTAATCCTTACCTTGTGTTTGCAAGAGCATGTGCTGGAAAATGTGATGTATCCCCAGCATTCTGAGGTTGCTACCCCATTGACTTGCAGTTGAAAGTTCAACAGCACCATAAGCAAAAGGAGATGGGTTCTGTCAAGATCAGCTGATTACTATTAACATTTTCAGCTTCCCTGTCTCTTGTACTAATTTCCTTGTAAGAAGTTCTGAAGCTCACCTGTGCCTAAGAGCAAAATGGTTAATTAGCTTCATTGCTTGTTTCCTCAAGGAAGCCATGCCTTTTCTGGGCCAGGACTGGCGATCTCCAGGATGGAGATGGATTAAAACAGAAGATGGTTGGAAGCGAAGTGACCCTTGCAGCTCAGAATTTGAGGATGAAGGCAATCCGCTTAATGACATCAACCATGCTATGTAAGTTTTCTGGGAGACATGATAGACAAATGAAGATAGGGTTCTTCATAGGCTGGATCCTAGAAAAGTTGTATAGTGTAAAACTGCTGTATATACATATTTATATATATTAAATGTCATACTGTCCATCTTGTTTAGTCCATAGAGGAAGCCACCTTGAGCCAACGGTTCCATCCAGACGTGGATGGTTCCTTATGTCATTCAACTTTGCAGCTGCATGCAGGTAGTCTTCAACTTACAACCGTAATAGAGCCCAACTTTTCTGTTAAGTGAATTTTGCTCCATTTTATGACCTTTCTTGCATCAATTGTTAGGTGAATCACTGCAGTTGATGAATTAGTAACCTAGTTAAGTGAATCTTGCTTCCCCATTGACTTTGTCAGAAGGTTGCAAAAGGTGATCACATAATCTTGAGACACAGCAATGGTCATCAATATGAATAAGTTGCCAAACATGCAAATTTTGATCACATGAACATGGGGATGCTGGAAAGGTGGTAACTCTGATAAGTCACTTTTTTCAGTGCTGTGTGTAACTGGTCACTAAATGAATTGTTGTAAGTTGAGGACTACCTGTAATTTGTTCTTCTGGAATTTAATTTGTGTGTATGTGCTTTCAATGGGTGGATGTAATGAAGCCCACATCAAATGTGGGAATAAATGCCATTTTGTTGGAGGAAAGGACTTTGTTTTTTTTCACAAGACATCCAAGCCTGAGTATTGCAAGCAAGCCATGGGGGGCGGAGGGGGGAATGCCTCAGTCCTGTGAACCATACTGCACTGCACTGCATCTCTGTAAAAAGGTTTAGAAAAATGGACCACTTTGAACCTGCCTGGAGTCTTTATTGAGGCAATCTGATTGCCAATAATGCAGAGACAGCACAGTTGCTGAGCAGAAGCAGTGTTCTGCTGAGTAGGATTTGGGTGTTCCTTGCTAAGGGCACATTGAAGCTCTTTGCTCTGATACCTGACACAGTGATATTCTCCTTGGATATAGTACCTCAGTTAACCCACCAAACACTGCTACTGCTGCTGTGTTACCTTCACTTTCCACTCTTGGGTTACTACAGCCTACCTAAATGACAGGCCTGTGTGTGTAGTGTATTTTTTTTATGTAATGTCATGATCCTCTATTAAGATACCCAGGTAATAGGCTTTATAGACTTTTCTCAAGGCCAGGCAGGAGGAAGAGAGGGCTGCTAGGTCAAACGCTGATATTTGTTAAGCCCAGAAAGATGGATGCAAATAAAGGAGATGATGAGTTTTGAATAATGTTGGTAAACCCAGGCTGACACTTAAGAAAAATCCACCCTTCTTGGGATAAAACGGGGGTGTCAAACCCATGGCGTCACATGACGTATGGGACTTTTTCCCCCTTCAGGAGTGGCCAGTATGTGATGCATCTGGCCCACAGGCCGCATGTTTGACAGCCCTGGGCTAAAACATTTGCAGGTTTCAGTAGAATGTTTTATAGCCAACAACAATTAATTGCAAAAGATCTTATCGCTGCTTTGAAACACACAGTTTAAAATCTTACATAATTGGGGTGTAAACCAACTGTGATCATGTAAATGTTAAAAACTAATACCTTCCTGCTGTTTCTAAACATTTAAATCAATTATGAGAGTAATTGCACAAGCCGTGTTACCCTTCATAGTGAGATACCCATTTTGGGTAAGATAAGGCGAGCTGAAAGCTGCTTGTATTTGTTTAAAATATCATGGTGTTCATCTGTAAAATAACAACCTAATTATCTGATGCAGTGTTGCCATGGGGACTTCAGTACTTAAAATACAAGGTGGGCTGTTGGACCCATGTTGCTAAAACTAGGTTTGAGCTAAAAAAATGGGGGGAAATTGCAGACTTGGGGAGGAATGGTATTTTCACCACAAAGATATTCAAGAAATAGCAGCTTGAAGACACAAGCTCTAATTTGCCAATACAAATTGCAAAAAAGCAGTGAGAGTCCTTTTGCAAGAAAGAAGGGTCAGTGATTTTATATATATCTTCATACAAGGGCAGAAGTCATTGGATGTAGTCGTCAACCTTTTCTAATGGAACAAGAAGATATTGTTTTACATGGGACTGTTGTACTGCCTTGTTTAATTGTGCCAGTTTTTCCCAATGAGCATTCTCTGTATTGGAGGATGCTGACCTTCCCAGAATTACTACTGGTTAGAGTTGCAGTCTATCAAAAGGATCCTGGTTGGGGAAGGCTGATTTGTAACGTATCTCCAAATTGGCTATAATTGATTGAAAATCACTGATAGTAACAGGAAGGCAATGGTGAATTTTGCTTTTAGATGAAAGTTAAAATTAAAAATCAGAGAGCTACAATGCAAAAATACAAGCGACTGTTAGATGATCTTAAAGCAATATTAGGGAAAACTTCTTTTGCTGCCATCTAGCAATCATCTAGATATTTGTAACCCTATCAAAGAATCTGGAGATCAGTATAGTACAGGGGTGTCAAACTGGAATTCTTCGAGGGCTGGATCAGCATGTTAGTTCTCCGCAGGCTGGTGGGGGGGCAAGGAGCAGGGAAGAGACAGGACGGATGCCTGCATGGGCTGCACCTCATTTTCATCCTCCATGGCCTCCGTGTGTCCCGTTTTCAGCCTCCTTGGCCTCCAGCAGCACTTTGCCGACCAATAATGGACCACACGGCCCATTTTTGGCCTCCCGCCCTCCAGCAGCACTCTGCTGGCCAAAAACGGACTGCATGGAGGCCTCGGGAGGCCTCTGCATGGTCCGTTTTTGGCCAGCGGAGTGCTGCAGCAAGCTGGGGAAGCCGAAAACAGGCCACAAGGGGGGGGGACGTACATGGCCCATTTTGGCCAGCAGAGGCACCACAAGCAGGTTCTTGAATAGCTCTAGGCTGGCGCTGCAGCCCGGGTTTAAGCACCCCTGGTATTGTAGAAAGTCTCAAAATTTAAAATTCAACTTACTATTTTACCAGCATGTGCATACAGTTCATTTGTTTACTTAAACAAATTAAGATAATTTGTGCCTTGGGTAAGTAATTCATGATTTAATATCTGGCTTGTTTTAAAACACAAGTTCAAACAATATAGTGTTACAGTGTTCCTGCTTGGATTGCTTAACAGTGAGCTTTTACGTATAGGCAAAATAATGTTAATTTCTCAACATATTATATTAAAAATGCTGCTTCAAATATGACCTGAAACAGTTTTAAAGCATTTTGTTTAGCCTGATGGGCTCCAGATTTGTACAAGGTAGGGCTCCTCTTAACTTTCCAAATCCTGTATTTTGGGAGAAACTCCATGCCTATTATATCAAAAATTTGTCTTTGTTCTTCACAGTTGGATCACATAGTTTGCCTATGAGTAATAGTCACAATGCTAGCCATTTGCAGCTGATGACTTCCAGCTAATTGCAGCAAATGTTTTGAGTCTTCCTAAATTATTTCTTCTGGGCTGCATTGGGCTGTTTCATTTCATGAGTTCACCCAACCACTTTCCACATAGTTTGCTTGTGTATTAACTTTGTTCCAACTGCAGCATGTCTGTAAATTTGCTCTCACCTGGGAATAAACATAACAAGGTTATACTTTTAATAGCTGTGTTTTAAACAAAACTGCTCAGATATATAAGAATATGATCGTACACCACCTTCCTTTAAGTCACAGGTGTCAAACTCGCGATGTCATGTTGCCGTCACGTGGTATTTTGTGATGTTTTTCCCATTTGTGGAGCTGGGGTGGGAGTGTTAAGTGTTGAGGAACAGTAAATGTCTATGGAGATTCTCAAGTCATTCAGGTCATGGTTGTTCCAAAAGTGCATTTTTTTTAGGAGTAGTAGATTTTCATCCTGAAATCAAGTTGCTGATAAGTGCATATGCATCTTTGATTAATAACTATTTTAACTAGAGGTTAAATGTGTTATGCACAGTATAGCAAATAAATTTTTTTTAAAGTAATGGTTCTACAGCTTTTGCAGCATAATGATCTCTTGTTAGATCAAAAATTTGGCATCCCTCATATTGTAATTATTGTCTTGTTAGTATTTGGGACCTAAAAGAAAACACAATAACAGAAAGTTGGTATACAATCCGTTAGCACATTTACAGTATATCTTTGGTTGGGTTTTGCAATTTCTCACTCTCGGTTATGTGTAATTTTAAACCCAAATCCTTTATTTCAGCCTTACGGCAAATAAAACAAACACAGCCTCTTAAGAGGCCATCTGAAGCTGAATAGGAAGTCCAAAACCCTGGGCAAAAATGGTATTAAGCAAAAAACAGAGCAAGCAGTAATTAAGTTCTGTACTTTTGTAGGGTATTCATTTAGATTTAACCAATCCTGATGCGGTTTAGCTTTTGAAGGATCATTCAAGAATTATATACTGCTCCAAAAATGTCCAGGAGCACAGGTTTTTCCTCCACTGGCTCACTCAACACTAAAGGGATGCTAAGGACCAGGAACCCAGCCTGAAAGCCTCAAAGTGCTAATTCTTTTACCATTCATTTCTCCGCACATCTGAATTTCTCACTTTGTAGATTCACACAATATGCTTGAAACTGTGAGGTGATTAAAGGTAAAGGTAAAGGTTCCCCTCACACATATGTGCTAGTCGTTCCTGACTCTAGGGGATGGTGCTGATCTCCGTTTCAAAGCCAAAGAGCCAGTGCTGTCAGAAGACATCTCCGTGGTCATGTGGCCAGCATGGCTAAACGCCGAAGGCTCATAGAGTGCTGTTACCTTTCCACCAAAGTGGTCCCTTATTTTTCTACTTGCATTTTTTACGTGGTTTCGAACTGCTAGGTTGGCAGAAGCTGGAACAAGTAACGGGAGCTCACTCAGTTATGTGGTGCTAGGGATTCGAACTGCTGACCTTTCTGATTGACAAGTTCAGCATCTTAGCCACTGAGCCACCGCATTCCTTTCGTGAGATGATTGGTTTATGCTTTATGTGTTGTCTAAACCGAGCATACTGCAGTTGGTTCAAGGAAGGTAGACAAAGGAAGGCTTTTTGACAAACCAGATGTCAAGTGAGCATGACTTTTCTGACCCTAATTCATCAGCTGTTCCAGCACCCCTCCTTCCACCTCTTCAATCCTGGGAGGAAAAGGGAGAGTCATTTTCAAGAGGCCCACAGTTTTGTAGGTGAGAAGGAAAGGAAGAAATATAGCACCAGTGTTCAGTGCTTCATTAGCCCAATTAATGGCATAATAATGGAGTTTTCTGATAAAGTGGAGATAGCAATAGCACTTTGACTTGTATACTGCTTCATTCCCTAAGCGGTTTACAGAGCCAGCATATTGCCCCCCAACTATATCTGCATCTCAGTAGTGGGTTCCACTTACCTTTGTTACCGGTTTGGAAGCGGGACCGAGCACGCATGTGCGCTTGCTTTGCTCGTCCATGGCACTTCTGTGTATGCTCAGAATGTCTGTGATGACGTCTGGGCAGGTGGGCGGAGCCTCCTGCTGCCGCCACTACCGGCTCGTCCAAACTGTGGTGAACCGGTAGAAACCCACCACTGCTGCATCTTCATTTTACCGACCTCAAAAGGATGGAAGGCTGAGTCAAGATTGAGCCAGTGAGAATTGAACCGGTGGCAGTCGGCAGAATTAGCCTGCAATACTGCATTCTAACCACTGCACCATCATGGCTCTTATGATATCATACCCTCAAGAACCAGTATGCTAGAATTCCAGTTCCATAATGCCCAGCAAGCATGACTGCTGACAAAGAGTAACAGGTACTTTGTTCAAGCAGTTTTTGAAGGGCCGTGACCTTCCTGCCTCTCCAAATTTATTTCTTTGTGGGCATGAAGCAAGACATAGATTGGGGTTGAATGGGGTATTCCTGATGTTTTCCCCTTATTTCATTTAAATCAAATACTTTGGTTCTTTGGTAGTAGAGGAACCTTTTTCATAACTCAATTATTCTTTCTTCGGGCTAATATGTTCTGCTGTTTACTGTGATATTTTGGCAGATTTTTCTTTGTGTAAATGGAAGTGAATTTAAAGTCCCAGCTGAGTGCAAGTTAGCAATGTCAGATTTCATTTCTTTCTTTGAAATAAATCCAAGGTCTTTGCCCTTGTGCTTCATAGCGCTTGGGCTGAATCTATTTTCCTATTGAGATACTTTTCATTAAAATTTGCTATTGGAGGAATCTACTTCTGATTTAGATTTAGATTTATATAGAGCAGATAATTGCTATGCCACAGATGGCTGGCAATACTTGTATTTTAAAAAAAAATCCAAAGAGATTTTTTTTTTCCTCTTCAAAAACTCAGCTGCATTGCAATGTTGAATTTGTGATGCACTCTTTGCTTTAATAGTTACTGTTTTATCCCTAGAGAAGTGGGTGGAAGGTTTTTTTCCTGCATCCTCTATTCTTTTTCTCTTTGATGCTTACTGTGTTCACTTTATACTCTATGAGTTTCTTAAATCTGAATTGACAGTGATAAATACTTTTCATTTGATACTGAGCTCAGTGAATGGAGAAAAATCCTGTACACAATTTTCCCATCAAAGAATAAAAATAGCCAAGTAACACCTTTCTTTATTTGGGAAGTGAGCAAAGCAAACCATATTGGATTGGGTTCTGGGAAAATAAAGTTTGCTGTATCTTTTTACCAACCTACTTTTTAAAAATTTTCTTTATGAAAATTGAAAGTGTAATTATAGAATTCACATAGATCGATCACTTGGTACTTTTACATTAAAAATTTAAATTTCACATTTAAAGGAAGTTTAAAAGCATCTCGAATAACACAAAATACTGGATTTAAAACAAGAATAAAATATTGTATGACCCTTGGGTATAATTTTTATTGGAACGGTCTTTTTCTCTGTGGTGCCTAAGCTATAGTTAACTACTGTGCCTGTAAGGAATGACCGGAATTACTACTTTATACCAATAATAATTCATATATCCATATGCTCCAATTAGCAAGATTTGCCTGTCTAACCATTGCCATGTGGCATCTTTTAAGTCGAGGTGGAAGAACAGAATCTGAGCCATTCTCTGTGTGAAATGTGTCTCCACATCTATACCTGGAGGCCAGGAATGTTTTTGTAAATAGAAGAGAGTTCTTTTCTTGTGTTTGCGAGTGATTTCATCCAAGTTCTTCACCCTGGTGCTTGTTTAAATATTACTTGAACACAGCCTGCTTGGCTCTTTCCTATGTCAAACACATTTCATGCATTGCCTCTGTGGTTTGTTTTCAGCCTCTTGAACAGCGATGAAGAAATATGCAGCACCGAGTGTGAATTTGCAAGCAAGAAAAGGAAAAAGGATCACTTTAGGAACACGGCAAAATCTCAGTGTAAGCAAGAATTTTTGCAGTTTTGCAATTTGACAATAGCTCTTGTGCCTTAGCAGAGTTGTTATAAGTATGCCCACAAAACACTTGTGTACTTGAGAAGCACAGACTAGCTAGGGGTTTCTTTGTATGTGTGTATGTGCATAAAAAGCTGTATATGGTTAGGGTTTGTACCAAAATGTTTCTTGTTTAGAAAAAAAGAAAGGGATTTATCTGACTCACACAGTTGCTATTACGCTCTCTACAGTAGGGGTGTCAAACTCATATCGTCACTGCAGCATCATGTGACATATCGGGACTTTTCCCCCTTTGCTAAACCAGGAGTGGGCGTGGCCAGTGCGGGACTCATCTGGCCTGTGGGCCGGGAGTTTGATAGCCCTGCTTTTCAGTGCTCTTTTATTAAACTTTTATTAAAACAACTGTTCATGTATATATTTAAATTTATGATTTATGAATTTTCCCTTTCGGAGGTTCCTACTAGGTTGGTCATGCTATGAAAAAGATTCAGGAGAAGCACCTCAGTCCAAATGCCAACATAACCCACCTGCCTTCTATTAAAATAGGCTGATTCTTTCAGGCTATCCACTCTCCTGGGTCTGAAAAGAAAGTGCTATGCTCTTTAAGAATTCAACATGGTAATGTTAATGCACAGAAACCTGGAAAAAAATCAGGCCTGAATAACTGTGAAGGCCTGTGCTTGTGCTCTGGCTGAAGTATTTTGAAGCATCCACAGCCCTGGTTGAAAGCTTGAAATTTTCTGAGGTGGAATCAAAAGCGAATGAGTAGATGTGGCTAAATACCAAACTGTGACGTTGAAAGTGTGTTTCCCAGTGAAATTCACATCTAGATGATCTCAGGACATTGGCATTTTTACAATGAAACATTTATTTACAACCATAGGTCTTAGCAAAATTCATGTAAAATTATAGCAATCCAGATCAGTCCAGGAAGTCATATACTGACTTCTAGTTAGAATATAAATATGAAGTGTTGGCTAGAAGGATTCCACTTTAAAAAGGGGACTCTGAATTGGCCCAGTGAAGGCAGACCTTTCCCATTTTAAAAGATGGCTGCAAAAGCTTTTAAATTGTACAGAATCTCACTTTAGTGTAACATGATGATTAACTAGAGGGAAGTGAAGAGATGTGAGAAGAACCGGTATGTTAATTACATTTCTGTTGTGATTAGTGAGAGGCAGTTTTTGCTGGTCATTTTGTTGAATCACATTCTTTCCCAAAGTCTACAACAATCTAGTTTTGTTTTGTTTTTAAAGTAAAAATCTAGTGAGGGTATTCAACTAAACAGAAAGGAAAATAGCTCACCTTAACACCTCCTCCTTTCTGTTTGATATGACGTGCATTGAGCCAATATTACCTTCTCTGCTCCACTGATTGTAATTTCATTCCCTAAGCCAAAACTGTAAATATTGTCCTCTTTGTTCCATCCTCCTCCCCCCCCCCAACTCTTAGACTTGGTAGCCTGTGAAATAACTGGAAGTCTGTAATATTGATGAGGACACCATCTAAACACTGAATTTTTTGGGGGGTCCAAAGAGACTGTTCGATCCCTTTCTCTAGATTTGAATGAGGGCAGTCTGTTGAAGAGCTGTCCTGTACATACGTCTAATCATCTTTATTGAATAATTCTTGAATAATCTAGTTGACAGGACAGCAAACACACGGTCAGATATATGGATTCAATGGAGTCATTAACAGAACAGCCTTAAGACAAAACCTATTGCGATATTCCTTGATTGATCAATATTAAATCTTAACTAATACTTACATTAGCACCACATTTTGACCAACACCAGAAGCCTGCTTGAAATAGCTACTGTCGTGCTACTAATGCTTTGGTGGGAGTCACTTTAAATTCAGCCAGGGAATTCTACAAGTGCCATAAAAAAAAGAAATGTGGCAAGAGTGAATATTATCAATCCAAACTTGAAGTTATTCAATGAGTTTGTGCTTGGTTCTGTTTTCAGGTTTTTATCGTGAAAACTGGATCTATGTTCATAAAGAAAGTACCCGTGAAGTAAGTGTTGCTGTACAGTGACTGTTTCCAAAATGCCCTGGTAGTCCCTCATTTAAGGAATCTCCTCTTGCAAATGCAGAAAGAGGTATACTGTATGTTAACTCTTTTCCAGGATAGGAACAGTTTATCAAAACATATCGATCGATTCATACTATCTGTAAAAAAAAAAAAAAGATCTAATGAGACTCAAAAGCCTCAGTATCAATCATTTTTTTTCTTTTTTCTTCCCATACCTATATTTCAGTGGTGAAATCTTCCCTGCTTTGCCACTGGTTCGCTGCCCATGCATGTGCAGTGCTCACCAAATGCATGCTGGGCACACACACATTCACAATGTGTGCCAAATGCTTGATGTGTGCATGTGCAGTATGCGCCAAACATGCGCTGTGTGTGGAAAAAGGAGGCTTGGCAAGATAAGTAGAACAGCGAGGGGGGGAACAGCTGTGCCGCGCGATTTAGATTCACTAGAAAGCAGGATCTAGCGATTTTAAATCGCGCAGCACAGCTCATCGTCGGAAATACCGGTTGGGACCAATCGGTAGCTTTTTTTTTTTACTACTGGGTCGCCGAACCAGTAGCCTTTATCGCTACTGGTTCATCCGAACCAGTGCGAACCGGTAGGATTTCACCACTGCTATATTTGTTATCTTAATTGGTCTAAAGTACAACATTACATGTGTGCCTTCCCTCTTGAGAGATAAAAGAAAGCATTCTAGGCATTGAAGACTTGCAACAGATGAAGGTACAAGAAGAATGAGCCCTGTTAGGTTTATGTAGAAACTTCCTCTTGCCTTCCCTCCTTTGTACTCTTTTGATGAAGATGTTGAGAAATTAGACAGCTTGGAAACTGGAGCATCAGCTGCTGCGTGAATCACTCTTTGTGTAGTTTGTGTACTTTGTATTCCTGCTTCATCTTCTCTTTTTAGTACAGGTCCTTCTGCATATCTAACATCTGTTTACTTTCTTTCTTTTTTGTTTCAAGAGGCATGGCTATTGCACTTTGGGAGAAGCATTCAATCGTTTGGATTTTTCAAGTGCAATTCAGGACATCCGGAGGTTCAATTACGTAGTTAAAGTAAGATGTTTCTGGCCTGTGTAGTTCCATGATTGAATGAATTCTTATAGTTAATGAACGTGCCTTATGCTGTTGACCTTGAGGTGGTTCAGAACAAGTTTTAACTAGCTATCTGCATGTTGATTAGTGTAATATATTCTGATGGCCTGGCTCTAAATCTTGGATTGATTTTACTACCTACCTACTTGCATCCCAACTCAAATTGATGATGATATTATCAGAGTAGTTATAAAGACACTTCTTTACTCCCAGAAGTTTCTCACACCTAGAGAACCTCTTGGCCAACAGCATTAATCGGCACATTGTCTAACATTACTGCTTTCTGCTTTAGCTGAGTCATAGAGTTGGATTCATTCAATATATTTACTTGATTAAACATGCTTAGGATTATTTTGACATTCACTTAAGTATCTTTAAATTAAATACTCAGGCATATTGAGCATCCGAGCATGCCTCCTTTCTAGGTGACTTTTGTTGATTTTCTTAATCCTCCTATTGAAATCAGCAGGAAGTCCTGTGGTTGGAATGTGCTTAAAATGGCTCAAGCATAGTAATAATATTTGCATCTCCCTCATAGATGTTTGATGAAGTAGAGCAAAAACATTTTCTAGACTTCAAAAATATTTTCAAGAGAACGGCTTTGCAGGAGTTCATTCCCCCCCCCCCCATCTGCTATGCAGGAATTCGAAAACTACCTTTTAATTTGGCATTTTATGTGACAAAACTATATCGCTCAGGAAGTGCCTTTGGTTTGAAGTTGACAGGATTAAAATTGGAGGAGAATTGTGTGTCACTCTTAAAGTAACTCCTGATGTTAAGAGTGGCTGTAGACAGATGGAGGTACAAGTGACTTGCGCTCCTGCTGTGACCCTCAAAAGGGAATTTGCACACATGCAGAGAAGAGCAAGCCCCAGATTCAAAGGCTGGTTGCTTTTGACGGTATCAGAAGAGTCGTTCACTTGCACTCTGCTTGATTAGCCCTGCTGTAGCTTCTTGTGATTAATATGTGCCATTTGACTTTACCTACTGTTTAAAGGTGGCTGTTTTCTTTTAGCTTCTGCAGTTAATAGCCAAATCCCAGTTGACATCCTTGAGTGGTGCCGCTCAAAAGAACTACTTCAACATTTTGGATAAAATTGTTCAAAAAGGTAAAGCTGCATCATATTCTCAGAATTTCAGGTTTGTTCACTCACCCCAAAAAGATTGCCTACCTGGGTCTATGAGAATTTGCTGTGGGGCCAATTCCCCAAGGCCATTTTGCCACAGAACAACTCTGCAGGACAAGAGTTGGTCAAAGAAATGGTGGAATAGAATCATTTTTAAAAAGGATGTCAAAGGAGGGGCAGAATGTCTCACATTTCAGAAACGAAATGTGAATGGCAAAAATTTAAAAAAATTTAATATATATTTTAAATAATTAAATAGAATTGTTAAATTGTCCTGCAGTGATTTGTCCCATGGCAAGTTGGCCATGGCAAGTTGTCCACCATTGAGTTGGCCGTGGTGAGTTGGCCACAGTGGGTTGTTTATGTTATTTGTAGAGTTCATTCTGATTAATGCTAGCTAAGGATTACATAGCTGGATCAAATTACCTGTTCATTTGAAGCATGTTATGAGGCAGGTTCTGTTTTAGCTAAGAGAATGAAAAGTCTGTACACTATATTTAAAAGCGGGTTTACTCATCTACCTGTATATGTCTTTCAATTCCCATTCCAAGTTTTGGAAGACCAGTATAACCCACGCCTGATAAAAGATCTTCTTCAGGACCTGAGTTCCACCCTCTGCATGTTAATCAGGAGTGTAGGGAAATCGGTGCTGGTAGGAAACATCAATATTTGGATTTGCCGATTGGAAACTATCCTTCTGTGGCAGCAGCAGCTCAGTAATCTTCAGATGACCAAGGTACATCCAGCTTTTATGCTTTTGTTATATAAAACTGGAAAAATCATTTGAAAATGCTGGGAGACAAAGAGGGGCATCTTTTCTGTGAGAATCTCATTAAGGATTAACTCCCTTCATTTTGCTCTTTAGGACAAGAAAGCATGAAATAAATAAAAAATCTTAATCTAAAATAGATGATCTGTGAAGAATCAGAAATGGCAATCCAGCTAAAGCATGAAGAAATAGGCAGTGTTTTAGCATTGGATTTTTGTTTTTAACAAATCCTATTTTTTTCTAATAACTTAATAATATTTTGAGCACCTGGACATGTATTATACTGTATAGCAATATACATAGTTAGCCTACTTCTGATTTTCAGAATTATTGGAACATTGAGTTTTGACTTTAGAATATCATGCTTATTTATTAAGCTTTGCTTTTGATATAAATGTTTGAATTTCTAAATCCTGTTTACGCTTGCTGTTTAAATTAACAGTCAACTGTAATGATTTTGATTTTCAGCACATCAACAATGGACTTACACTTAGCGATCTTCCTTTACATATGCTGAACAACATTTTACATAGATTTTCAGATGGATGGGATATCATTACTTTAGGACAAGTGACTCCAACATTATATATGCTCAGTGAAGATAGGCAATTATGGAAAAAGCTGTGTCAATACCATTTTGCCGAAAAACAAGTAAGAAAAAGTTTTGTTGTGCGTATACTTTTGTTTAGTGAGGTTTTGAAACTTTGCTTCTATGTAAAGAATCAGGGAAAAAAACGGAGAAAGAAAAAGGAAACTAGCTTGCTTGCAGTTCCAGAAGGAAGTATGAACAATCATTAGCAGCACTCTTTTGCTCTCTTATGTACATAGTAAACATAGTGGGTCAGAAATAAATCTCTGGTTTCAGCAGAATTTACTTCCATTTAAGTATAAATTTAATGGTAAAGAACATGTACTCATTCTGGCTGGAGAATGCTGGGGGTTGAAGTTCACGCATCTTAAAATTATCAGGTTTGAAAAACACTGCTCTAGACCCACGTTGTGCTTAGCTTTAATAAGACTCTATAATAATTGAAAACATTTGCCTAGCATTGCTTGCCATGCCATACCTTAACAATTATTTGATGAACAGGGACCAAAAAAAAACCCTTGGTGAGTCAGTAACCCCCTAACGTATTTCACAAATTATTTTCTAAAACATTTCTTCTGATGTGTACAAGTTCTATTCCATTATTGTTATCTGACTTGACTTCTGGATGAAACATGATTGCCTTCAAATGTCATTTTTTATGTTCAGTTTTGTAGGCATCTTATTTTGTCAGAAAAAGGTCATATTGACTGGAAGCTGATGTATTTTGCACTTCAGAAATGTTATCCCATAAAGGAACAATATGGAGACACCTTGCAATTTTGTCGTCACTGCAGTATTCTATTCTGGAAGGTAAGAGCTATGCAATATTTTGGAGTACAGAAAAATTATTAGCTGTGTGCTAATATCTACTTCACAGCCTCCTGGAATGATCATTGTTCCAGTATATAAATAGCTTTCCAAATAAGATATGTGATTGAAGAGTTCAGCTTTACGCTGTGAGAAATAATGATATGCCTGCAGAAATCACTTTACGAATATACTTCATATATATAATGAAATATATATTTCATTAAGAATGTACCAAAGTCAGCGTTGCAAGCAGCTTTGATGTTGATAGATACACCAGCAAAAATAGTTTTTACTTTTTATTTTTCCTTTCAAACACCTCAGACAGTAGTGGGTATGCAAAAGCTGGCTTTGCAAACAGGTCCATTAAATAAATTACTAGCAAATAATTTGTGTTTGGAAGCTGAGGCATCCAGAACAAGTGGGACGAGTTTTATCCCTAGGGCCTTGTATAGTTTGAAACATTTATTGGCCATTTGAAGCTTATAGGAAAAATGTAGGAATTCCTGTGCCATTGTTGGGATTATCCCTATTCACTTCTACAGCTAGGGAGCTTGAGGAAGAGTGACTATCTTTCCTACTTCTTGACATGGGTGAATAGGTTTATTAAAGCTTGTTCATAAAAATAAACTATAATTTGAAGTCTTACCTAGTACCCTTCTTCCTTCTGGACACTCTACCAAAAGGGACATGTGAATAGTAGCTTTCTTTGCAGCTGTTCCCCAGTGGCTGCCTGATTCTAGAGGGAGAATATAGATGCTCAGGTATTTCGTTGGCTTGCACTCCTTGTGATATCCAGCAGAAATCAGCTGGGTGACTTTGGGCCAGTCACTCTCTTTCTCAGCCCAATCAACCTTACAGAGTAGTTGTTGTAGGAAAAAATAGGAGGAGGAGGGAGGATTAGGTTTGTTGGATGCCTTGTGTTGTTTATAAATATAACAAAGGGGAATCAAAAAAGATGTGGTGGCTCAGTGGCTAAGACGCTGAGCTTGTCAATCAGAAGGTTGGCAGTTCAGCGGTTTGAATCCCTAGCACCACATAACGGAGTGAACTCCCTTTACTTGTCCCAGCTTCTGCCAACCTAGCAGTTTGAAAGCACATAAAAAATGCAAGTAGAAAAATAGGGACCACTTTGGTGGAAAGGTAACAGCACTCTCTGCGCCTTCGGCGTTTAGCCATGCTGGCCACATGACCACGGAGACGTCTTTGGACAGCGCTGGCTCTTCACCTTAGAAACGGAGATGAGCCCCTCCCCTAGAGCCGGAAACGACTAGCACGAATGTGCGGGGGAACCTTTACTTTTAAACATGTTTTCAGTCTGATTTATAACAAGGGTGCACTAGTGCTCCTTGCCTTTCCAGTGATTGTCTTTGCATTTGCAGCCAGCAGCCTTAAGTAGCAAAAGTGGGGCAAGAAAAGTCTTGTACAGAAAAGGTTACAAGGAGGAAATGCTGAAAATGGGGATAAAGAATTGGTAATAATAGCACTGATCAATAGCAATGACTAATTGTCATCTTAAAAGCTTTCTCTCTGTATTGTTTTACGTTTTACTTTATTGATAAGGAGAATGGATCCATTGGTTTCAGCTCATTTGCTTCCAAGGAATATGTTGCTAATTTGCTATTTTTAAGTTTGTTTCCAAGAGAGTGGAAGTTTTTCCTTCCATCTTAATAGTAGTGCCCACAGAACACTTTTATAACCATGATTGGAGTATTGGTTCTGTCCAATAAAATCTTCCTCTCTTTTGTTTCACTGCCTTCCTTCCCGTTTCTTCCTCCATGACCTCAAAAGGACTACCAACTTGCTTTGTTATTCAAGGTACTTTTCATTGTACTTTCAACTTAGCTTTCTTCTGTGTCCATGCTGTTGTAACTGAAGTAAAAAGACGTCCTTTATAAGTGGAATGTGGAATGTTACAACCCTCAAAATGCTGTTCTCATAACTGTTGCCATTTTAGAATTGTGCCCCTTAACTTGAGAATCCAGATGTGTGTAGAGTTATCTATTTATAGGGGAAAGGGTACTTTAAATTGCAACATTTTGCCTGCTTCCTCATGGAAGAAATGGCATGTTTGGTTAACATCCACTTCATGTGCTTTCTTCTTAAAGAGATGGTTCAGATTACTTATGGGAATTTTAGCGAATGCCTTAGAGAATTAAGAGTACATTAAGCAAAGGCCAGAGGCTTTTTTTGACTTTGACTACCTCAATTATTCCTCGACCCAGTCTTGGATACAGTGTGACAGGTGGGCACCAAAATGCAGAAAACCACATGAGGATTATATTTGATCTTTTATTGCATTTGTAAAAGGCCTGTCCTCTACGGACTTTAAATGGCATGTATTCCCCCTTTCAGTTTTATATGGCAACATGAAGTAGACTAAGTTGAGAGAATGACTAATCCAGCATGCTGAATGGCTGTGTCTGTGTGTGCATGTGTGCATTTCTCTCTCCTTCCTGGTTTGACATTCTAACGGGGGGTTATTAATGCCAAGAAAAGTGAAGCACATAATAAAACCAACAAGGAAATCTGTGTGGGGGAAGGTCATTCTGAGTCCCAGTAAGGCCCAATTAGATACATGATATAGTTGGTCATAATATAAGGCCTTTCTTTATCTGGGACAGAGGGTCTCCCTACCCCCCATTAGTATTTCAATCAACATCTTTTAGTAACATCTATATTGGTTTGCTTTATGATGGACTCTTTCCCCTTTCTGGGATTCTGGCTTTTTAAAATCTCAGCTTTCTGCTGTCTTATTATTGTAAATTGCCCCACAGAGTTCATTGGAGTGAGAATTGTTGAAATGTCTACTTAGGCACAGGTTTGGCTTCTCATGCTTCTGAGATACTCCTACTTTAATAATAATAATGAAACAACAACAACAACAATAATATGCACAAATTGAAGAGAAACAGTTAGAAAAAATAAAAAAATATTGTGATTTGCAAACTGAAGTTGAGCGACTACGGAGGAAGAAATCAATGGTTGTACCAATAGGAGCCTTTGGAGCAATACCCAAAGAGCTGCTTAGAAACATGGAAATTTTGAATTTATTAGACCTGATATGCTGATATACTCAGAAGTTACCTTAAGAGCTCTTAGGTCCTTGGTTAGGACTTGAACTGTTAAGTTTTTACCAGTCCCATACTGTGAATCAAATTGAAAATTAAATCAATAGTAATAATAATGATGATGATGATGTATCATTCAAAGAATCTATGGGAAGAGAGGGAATAAACTTGATGGTTTAGAATGTAATACAAACTCAATAATATTGGACTCAATAGTATTGAATTCCAGAGATATTTCTCTTGCAGCTACCCAGGTTTTACCTGTTCTTGAAAAAACAAATCTTTTAACTTATTGGAAATTGGTGTGCCTGAAAGGTCCAGCAATGTTTTAGGACCTCATAAAGCATTCTTAGAAAGTAAAAATGATGTGTGAGTTAAAGTGCAGAGATTTACATAAAGGAGCACTTTTCCACTGCGGGAGGGAAAATGAAAAGTCACCAGAGATGCTAGAAAACATCCTGCAGGGATGGGAGGGCTTGGCGAGAACAATCTCAGCAGTTTGCCTTTTGGAAAATTGTTATTTTATAACAAGCCGCACCAAACTAGAGCAGCCATTTTATTAACTGAAGTAACAAGAACTGAAGTGAGGAGTCAAACTGACAAACTAAATAGCAGCTCTTAAAGAAGTTAAATACAAAATTGCTGATCTTTTCACAAAAAAATAAGTACTTTAGCACTGGCTATTTTCAAAATCTGAAGAACAAACACAATATAACCCTAGTTTTTTCCCTGTATGCATAGAAATGAAAAAATGAACTCGTGATTTATGGCTTTAATGATTAGGCAGGATAAATTGCAGAAAGAAGGGAATCTTGATATAACCTTAGAGAAAGGAACTAAAATACGTTTTCACTTATAGCTTCTGTGAAGAATATTGGAACTCACTTCTTTGTATCTTTTTTCTTTCTTTCCTATTTTTCTTTTACTTCTTTCCTTGCACTTTTAGCTTTCTCTTTAATGTCTTTTTCTCTTTTCTTTCTTAGAAAAAAAATGCCACAGTATTTTATTTAGTTTGTATGTGGTTAGTTTGTTTATGTATTCTAATAAAATATAAACCTACTTTTTTCAAAATAGATTGAAAAGTATTTCAGTTAATTTAACATATCTTCCAGGGCAAAGGTTAAAAGAATTAAGAGGGATATTACTGTATTCAAAGAATGAATTTTGTAAAAAATAATGTGTCTTCAGATGCAAAAAAGATAGATAGATAGATAGATAGATAGATAGATAGATAGATAGATAGATAGATAGATAGATAGATGATAGATAGAATGAATGGGTTGGTTGGTTGGTTGCTTGGTTTGTTGACTAGTAGTTAGTCAGTTAGGGTTTTTTAAGGTTATTGTGTATAGACCTGTGTGATCTAATAGATATTCTATATTTGGATTTGAAAAAAGCTCTTGGCAAATGCCATCTCCAAAAGTTTCTAAGCAAAGTCAGTTGTGCCATAAGAGGACGAGCACTTTTATGGACTGGCAACCGATTAAAATAAGCAGAGTAGGAATAAATGGAAAATCCTCCCATTGACAGGATGTGCAAGGTTGTGTCCACCAGGGATCATGTGTGAAACTAATGCTTCATTGTGTACACAGATGATTTATGGCAGGGGTATCACACTTTATTTTATTAAGGGCTGCATCAGGGTTGTGTTTGACCTTGGGGGCTGGGGGGCCCATGGCTAGGGTGGGCATGGCCAGCTTGATGTCACTTGTGTGGACATCTATGGTGGCCCAAGCACTCTGCCAGTGAAAACAGGCTCCAGAGCTCCATTTTCAGCTCCAACAGCCTCCTGTCATCTTCTGCCAGTGAAAATGGAGCTCGGCAAGCTTTGATGTTTCTAGGACGGCCTCGCGGGCCAGATCTAAGCACCCCGGATCTAGCCTTAGGGTTAGGGCTGAGTAATGACATACCATACTTTTCAGAGTATAAGACACACTTTTTCTCCCCTTGAAAGAGGGTGGAAATGTTGGTGCGTCTTATATACTGAATACAGCCATTTTTGTCCTCCTGAAACCCCACCCTGCGTGTCCCATTTTTGCCAAAAACAGGCCAGTTTTTCACAAAAATGGGATGCGCAGAGGATTTGGGAGACCTGCAGAGTGCTCCTGGGGGCTGGAGCAAAACCCAGATGTGCAGAGGCCCAAAACTATTTTTTTTCTTGTTTTCCTCTTTGAAATATTGGTGCGTCTTATACTCCGGTGCGTCTTATAGTCTGAAAAATACAGTACCCATGTTTGCTGTTCAGGATGGTGAAATCAAGAAAAGATTATGAAGAGTTCCCAAAGGATCTCTGCAACCTGGGCAGCCTCAGAATGGCAAAAACTATTACGTGCAAACAAACAAAATAATGCATGCTGGCCCAGAAAAATTTGCCACTGTTACTGTCTTGGCAGTGACTGATTGATTAGGAATGGAATCCTGGAATCATAATGAACAATTTGATGAATATGTCAACCTACTGGCAGTGGTTGTAAACAAAGCAAAAACCTCGCTGGGTATAGTTAGGAGGAAGATTGAAAATGAAACTGCTGATGTTGAAATACCTAAAACATGTCTCAGGTGAGACTTTGCTTGGGGGATTGCATACAGCTTTTGAACACCACACCTGAAAAAGAAAACTATAAAATTGGAAATGGCATGGAAAGGCCACCAAAAGGATTATATGGCTCAAGTATCTCCTTTATCAGATAAAAATTGGGCCTTTTTAGCGCAGAACAAGGAAGGGGAGAACTGAGTAGAGGTGTATAACTTTAAATTGCAGGGATAATATAGCAAAAGGCTTTCTCTTCCTCTCATTTTATTAATTGAGGTGATATTTATTGGAATTAAATGCCTACGTCGAGAGAAGAAAATGCTTTTGATAAAGCACGTAATTAAGCTATGAAACTTCCTGAAGCCGATTTAATTCATAAATAAGCAATATTTCATAAAAGCAGACTGAACTAATGAAGTTGTCAATGAGAACTGATATTGATGGCTGTTTTCTACTCCTAAATTAATATTACTAATGCTAGTTGATGGGAAGTGAACTATTATCCTACACAGTCTGGGCTTGGGAGTTTTCCAAATACTTCCAGTTGGCCACTCTGAGGCATAGAATACAGGAAATTCTCCACTTACAACCTTTCATTTAGTGATTGTTTGAAGTTACGATGATACTAAAAAAAAAGTGACTTATGACTGTTTTTCACATTGATGATCATTGCAGCGTCCCCATGGTCATGTGATCAGAATTCAGCCTCTTGGCAAATGGCGTGTATTTATGACAGTTGTCAAGTTGTTATGACGGAGTCATGAAATCATCTTTTAGGACCTTCTGACACGCAAAGACAACAGGAAAACCAGATTCACTTAATAACTGGTTATTATCTTAATAAACGCAGTGATTCACTTAACAACTGTGTCAAATAAAGGTTGTAAAATGGGGCAAAACTCACTTAACTGTCTTCCTTAGCAACGGAAATTTGGGGCTCAATTGTGCTTGTAAGTCAAGGACAGCAGAATACTACAATCTAAGAGAAAGTTAGATGAGTCTGAGTTCTAATCCAGCAAGGCTGTTGTTATTTTTCTAATGGGGAAGTTCGTTCTTCACAACGCTTTTTTTTCCAGCAACAAGCTGTTAAAATTCCAGATTTATTCACCAGCCCTCAAAGTTGAGGATCTTGATATAAAAAAGATTTTTTGTGTTATGACAGAGAGATGGATCGATTACATTATTGTTCACGTGTAAGTTTGATACCAGTACCAGGTGGAAATTAACTCTGTAGAACAATAATTCAATAAGGAACACTTTACGTTGGCACATTGCCACAAATTTTCACAACAGCACTTCATGAAGCCTCTTGAGATGAAGGGTACAAGGCTTCTGTGCAAAATACAGATTGATTCCTTCATTATGTGATGAGCTTTTAAAGCATTGTTTTCATTTGCTTGCCCCCTTAAAACTTTCCCCTTCTGTTTTTTTTTTAAACCCCTATGGTTGTGTCAATAATTGATTTTTAAAAGTGTTCCAGATTGAATAAAAAAGGAGCAAAGAAAAATAAAAGGCCTCTCTCTCTCTCTCTCTCTCTCTCTCTCTCTCTCTCTCTCTCTCTCTCTCTCTCTCTCTCTCTCTGTGTGTGTGTGTGTGTGTGTGTGTGTGTGTGTGTGAATGACATCTGGATGATGAAGCCAGCATGCCTTCAACTGAAAACATAGAACATAGAATAATTAAAGAGTTGGAAGACACCTTTGAAGTTTTCAAGTCCAACCCTCTGCTTCAGCAGGAGATCCTATACTAATTAACTGGAAACCAAGAATGATTTTCTCTCATTGTATGTTTGTAGAAACACATAGGCAGTTGGTTTTTATTCTCTTTGCAAAGTTGAGTTACTTGCTAGAACTGACTATTGTAGAATAATAGCAGGGTTGTAGAAAATCAAAGAGACAAGTTAAAAAGGATTCTTAAACTGCCATCAACTTCAGCCATTTATCAAAGCAGATCTGTGCAGAGATATGCATCACAAGATGACTTTTTTTATTTTTTAAATGACCTGGTAGCTATATGCATTTGTTCTGAATGAATAAAAGGGCTTTGAAAATCTAAGCACTGTGGGAAATACATTGCTCTGCGGTAGTTAAGGAAATGAAAAGCAACAATCTCTCAGTGTGAGAACTTTTTTTTTTTTTAATTTTTAAGTGCTTCATTTGAAGACTGCATTAAGAGTAGAAATTCTGATTTTCCTGTGTAACATGGTTCTCCATTTCAAAGTAACTCACTTTGGAGTATTAGGTGATAAAGCTCCCTGATTGTGTTAAGCCATAAATCATAGTTTACATGCAAATGGCTAGGTTTGTTCCACAAACTTAAACATAAGCAAATTACCTAATTATTGATTACGTTATATATGAGCCCAGTATCACAGATGCATTTTATATCATGAACTTTTTGAAAGCTCTTAAGCCAAGTGACAATGCCCTGGTATTATTCTTCAACTTGGGGCCTTTGTAAGGCAGTGGCTTTGAGCCTGACAATTCCAAGCTAGCCTCGCCAGGAGTTTGGGAATTGTAGTCCCAGTGTCCTGGAAAAGTTAGGGAAAGCTGCACTAAGTCTTAGAAACTTCTCAGAAAGAACTGTAGTCACCAGGAATTGTAATGTTACCATACCTAACTCTTGGCTTTGTCTGCCTGAAAGAGAAAATGTGTTAAAAACAGGGTTTCAGCTGGTTCTGACCAGTTCTGGAGAACCGGTAGTGGAAATTTTGAGTAGTTTGGAGAACCAGTAAATACCACTTCTGACTGGCCCCACTCCCATCTATTCTCTGCCTCCCAAGTCCCAGCTGATCGGGAGGAAATGGGGATTTTGCAGTAACCTTCCCCTGCAGTGGGAAAGGAATGGAGATTTTACAGTATTCTTCCCCTGCTATGCCCACCAAGCCACGCCCACCAAGCAATGCCATGCCCACCAAGCCATGCCCACAGAACCAGTAGTAAAAAAATTTGAAACTCACCACTGGTTACAAAACATATAAGAATCCTTTGCGAAGAATAGTAAAGCACTTGTTTTGGACATAATGGGCTCCAAAAGTAGATTTTAGCATTTCCAGGTATGGCTGTGAAAGAATCTAGTCTGGAACACAAGATTTACTATTTATTTATTTAACGTATGGCAAATACATGGAGTTATAGTAGTTCAAATGTTAATCTCCAGCCCACCCAGCCATTCAAGGACAAAGTGGTCTATGTTGAAAAAAATCAGACATTGGGCCGGTGTAAGCTCTTGATGGACATTCAGACACACTGTGGTGGATATTTTGTCGAGGAGCACCACAGTCACACAGGGGTAGAGACAAGACCTCACTTAAGCAGTAAGTCCTGGCAGACACAATGTTCGGAATGGATCCTGTTTAGAGTTGACCATTGCTGGCGAGGAAGGTCAAAACCTGCCACCTTTTGTTTAGGATCATATACGTAACTGCCCATTTGGCTTTCCACTGTGTGTTGACATCAAAGTTGTTAAGACAGCTATTGAGCGAATGCCAGAGAGGGCTTCCTGGATTTAAACCTGCCAGTTGATAGATGAGGATGATTAGCGTGCACAGGAAGAAGTGGGTTTCTCATAATTTTGTTGTACTCCTTCACTAAGGCTTCCTGCCTTCATAGGGCTGATGGTGCCATGTGGCTCAAGACGGGGAGCCAGCAAGTAGATGTAGATTTTATGTAACCACTTACGATCCTCATTGTATCATTTAGTCTAGCATTGATCTTGATGGTGTGGCAGCTATTAAGCTAAACAGTGGTGCAGTATTCATCTGTGGAGTAGACCAACCCTAGTGTTGATACTCTGAGAGTAGAGGCTGAGGCTCGCAAGATTTGCTGTTAGCTGATATAGACAATTCCAGATACGTCTTTCCTTAAAACAGTTCCTAAGACCTATCTGCAGCTGCCTTCCTGATGTGGTACACTCCAAGGATGTTGAGACTGAGCGTTCCAGAATCTTTTATCATTGTGGACATATTTGTACGTTTTAAAATCTACAGTGTCATTTGAGAGTGCCTGATTGAATAAAAGCTAAAGTAGTCCTCGATTTACAATCATAATTGGGTCTGGAATTTCAGCTGCTAAGTGATGTGTTCATTAAGCAAGTCATTGAGTGACTGGACTTGATTTTATGAACATTTTTAGTACTCCTGCTTTAGGCATGAAAGTCAGCTGGGTGACCTTGGGCCAGTCACTCACTTTCAGCCCATCCCACCTCCCAGGGTTGTTGTTGTGGGAGAAAGGAAGAAAAAGGAGTGTTAGATATGTTCACCGCCTTGAATTGTTTATAAAAATAAGAAAGGTGGGATATAAATAAATAAATAAATACATCTGGCTTCCCCAATTGACTTTGCTTGTTGGAAGGATACTTTTTCTTGCAACCAGTGATAAATGCAAATTGTGAACACATGACCACAGGAGTAGGCGATGGTTGTAACTTCAGGGAGAGGTTCAGGGGTGAAATTCACTTACCTTCCCTACTGGTTCGCAAATGTGCATGTGCCATCTGTGCATGCGCAAAACCTGCACATGTGCAGAGGCTTAAAATCACAAAAAAGCGACATCATGACATCTGTGTGAGTGGGCGGAGCCTCCCACAGCCCCCGCTACCAGTTCGCCCAAACTGGATAGAACCGGCTGAATTTCATCCCTGGACAGGTTGTGAATTACTTTTTTCGAGGCCATTATAATTTCTGTCTTTAAACAAATGGTTGTAAGTTGAGGACTACCTGTATTTCCCAAAATCTTTCTAGGAGAGATGAAATCAACCTTTTTTTTCCAGTCAAGAATTATGCTTGACCTTTGAATAGTATGTTGGAAGCTGCAGTTTCAGAGTGAGTGGGACTGAACAAAGCACCCATGTGACTTTACTTAAGTACATGCAAAATAATTATTCCCATATATTTCAAGTAAACATTTACTGTAGCTGACAGGCTAGGAATAAATACCAGTGCATTAACGATCTCTCCCTCTTGTTTCATACTGAAAGAAAAACTTTTGGCAAGTGCTTAAGGGGGTAAGTTGTGTCTTGGGTTACAAGCTGTGCATTTTTGAACTCTAGAATTGTTTGTGGGGCCTTAGAGCTCAAGAGATGTTTTGATCTAGCCTCAGTTCTGATTTAAAAATAGAAGCAGGAGACTTTGACCCAGATGTTCCTTTGTCTCAGCGCTGCTTCCTGTACAAAGTCCCATTTGGTGGCCAGCAATTTTCTAGTCCATAACAAGAATAATGGTGTTTTTCCTTTCCTTAGGACACGGGTCATCCTTGTACAGCCAACGATCCCACCGGGTGCTTCACACCAGTGTCACCTCAGCACTTCATAGACCTCTTCAAATTTTAACGGCAACCCGTGGCAGAGGCTGAGGTGTTTTTTTGTAAAGGTTTGGCAGTGCCATGCAGTACGTGAATGGGGGTTTCGTGTGTGTGTGTGCAATACTTCTCCCGATATATTTCAAGTTAAAATTTGGGTGTAATCAGGTCAAATAGAACGTTGCTGGAACTTCCATTAAAACCTTCAATTTCTAAGGAGGAAGAAAAGAGAAAGACAATTCACTTAGGAAGGGAAGATATATCAGAAAGAGATAGGTTTCTGTGAAAGTAATAATTGGAATCGGGCTATCTGGATGATAGCCAGCAACACATTAATGTTTTTCTTTGAGTTTCAGTGAGATGTTTGGAGTTCACTTGTTATTGAAGTGAAGAAACTTTACTTCAGTAAACTTTACTTCAGTAAAGTTTCTTCTTACTTGTCCAATTCTAAATATACCCAGTTGGTACATCCTGTAAATACTCAGAGGATACTCTTAGGATTTCTATGTATATATATCATGTTGATTGTGAGCATTACACATGGCTAAATGTCCTGTATACCAGTTGTGCAGGAAAGCCAGCAATTCCATATTGTAAATATGTTCAGCATAGTATTTATTTTCTTAAAATACCTTCTATTAATTCCGTCCCATATCTCTGTCTCCTAAATAATGTGAGCTGTTGGTATCCTGGCTGCTGAGCCAAGATACTGTTTTTAAGATGCAATCCAATGAATTGTGTTGAGAGATATATGTGTTTTCTCAGTCTTCTTCTCATTGTTGTCTCCTCAAGTCTTAATCGCTTTGAAAAAAATAGATGTGGCTGGGCTTTGACAGAGAATAGGACTTTGTTTGAAGCAGTGCTGTTGAAGCTTTGCTGTGAACATCTTGACTAGCTTCTCAGAAGTGGAAGATAATCTGAATGCTCTCAAGGCTACTCTGAGAATGGGATTGGTAGGAGAAGCGAAGGGCAGATTTGCAAGAACTTCCACTGTTTAGAAACTCTTAAACCACCATTTCCATTTAAGACAATACATAGATGAACAAGGATTTATGTTATGTACCACCATATATATTGAATCTAAGTTTCTACCTGAATAAATCATTTCATCTTCTAACTAGAGTGTGGAGTTTTTTATGTTAACACATTACATACTCCTGGTTTTAGCATTCCGTACTTATAAACATGGATTCTAATGCTATACCTATATTTATGTTTATATAAGCTATGGGGAAAGCCTACCGCATGTTTTTACGATGAGGTGTAATTAACGTTTCCAATATTTTCATAGCAGTTCATATTAATATATTGCTATAGTAGCCCTATGGGATAGCAGCCAACATCATTGCTTGTATCGAATTTCAAGAAAAAATGGTCTCTCAAAGATTGAATAAATGTTGCTCTTCTTTTTACTAAGAAAGAATTTTTGATTCTTGGTGGGATAGCATTGCCAGAAGTAACCAGTAATTATTTATTTATTTATAATTACTGATTACTAAGAGAGCCTGAGTAGCGTAGGGGGCTAATGCCTCCTACTAAAGGCAGCAATTAACATCCAGCTGCCTGCAATTTCTGTGAGTTCAATCCTAGCCAGGCTCAAGGTCGACTCAGCCTTCCATCCTTTCTAAGGTGGGTAAATTGAGGACCCAGTTTGTGGGGGCAATAAGCTGACTTTGTATAAATATACAAAAGTATGAAGGCTATTGCTTAACGCACTATAAGCCGCCCCGAGTCTCCGGAGAAGGGCGGCATATAAATCAATTTTTTTAAAAAAAATATTATTTATTTATTTATTTATCCATTTATTTATTTTGTCACATTTCTATGCCGCCCCACTCCCAAGGGACTCTGGGTAGCTTACAACAGAGAATAAAACAATGCAACAATATCCCATACAACAGTTAAAACATTAAAACACATACACTCCAATTTGTGGCCGGGTCTCGCAAGATCACTATAATGAGATCAACGGCCCCAGGCCTGCCGGAAGAGCCAGGTCTTCACCGCTTTCCGGAAGGCCAATAGGCTAGGGGCAGTCCGGATTTCAGGATATAATTGGTTCCAGAGAGCCGGGGCAGCCACAGAGAAGGCTTTTTGTAAGTGCCTGGTAAATTGTGCACGGTAAATTGTGCTGATGAAGATGAATACATGTGATGCAATAGGGCTATGATCTGAACGGTCCTAGGAGCCCTTACTATTATGGGATGTCTCCCCAAAATTTCTCCCACAGCTGAGGATGTTCAAATACGATCACATATTTGGATTTGATCCAGGTTGTTTAAAGGTGGGGTTTCATTTTGTACACTAGAATTGTTTGAAAGAAGAGGAGGAGCAACTTCCTTTTTCTAATCCTGCTCCTTATAGCCAGTTACAAATGTTTGCCAGGCTTAAGAGATGGGTTACTTCTGTCAATTTTTAAAATCTGCTTTGTTTTTTTCATGGTTTTGTTTGGGTAGTTTATTTGTATGTGTGCGCTACCCACATTGACGTCTGTGAGATGGCAGCTATGTTAAATATATAGACCGACAGACTGACAGATGGATACATACTGTACATACATACATACATACATACATACATATCCACTCACATTTTGGATTACTTTGACCTTAGAAGGAAAGGAAAACCAAACTTGGTCAAGAACCAAAACTTGACAAGTTCCAACCATCCAGCTACATCATGGCTTATTTTATATAAATTGTAATCTCTGTGGCAAAGGCATTCTCAGCTTGGCAGCCTTAACAAAAACTACTGTATTTGCTTGAACTGAGTGCCTTGCATGTATATATTTTAAAGTGACAAGTCTAGTTCTGCTGCCTAAGCTATGAGAACTGCTAGAGATGCCCTTGAAGAAAAGGGTGAAAATACTGTGCTAATGGCATGAAATCACTATTGGAGAGCGCTTCAACAAAAAGGAGACACTTTTATGGCTTTCCACAAAGCACACGTTTATATATTGTTATGAAAATGTCTCAGTGCGTCAACTTCAGCAAAGGTAAGTGGTTTAAGCACTGTTTCTCGGGTCAAGTGGTTTCTAAAACTTCAGGGGCTTATTTGGTAAAAGAAATCCTGCATTAGCAGTTGGGTAGTCCCTCCCCGTACTTCTGTATCCTGGAAGATGACTTTTTGTTAAGAAAACTACCCAGCCTCTTGATCTTCCCCATTTTAGGTCAGTCTTGGCTTGTCTGACTGTTGGCATCACATTCCTGTTTATTCCTGCCTGAAATTAATTCCTTGCAATACAACTACTTGATTGAAAACAGTTTAAAATCAAGATGAAAGCAAGCACATCGCACCATTACCCCTTAACTGAGGAGAGCCAGAGAAGCTAAGGTTTTGGGGAGTTTTTTGCTTGAAAATCAGCTCAGAGAGTTGCAATGAAATTAGAGGAATACTGTCAGAAAGACAAGAAGAGTTTATCTTTTTATTTATTTTAATGAAATAATCTTTAAAAAAATGCATCACTGAGATCTAACATTTTTCCTTACATTTGGAGTTTATCAGATGTTCCAAAAAGGGGTCAGGAAAAAGGACACCAATTGACAATCCATTTGCTATCCCTGCTGTGGTAGACAGCAATTAAACCTGCAGCCTTCTACTCTGCATGGTGAACACAGATGGTTTTGTGCCCCTAACTTGGGAAGGGGGTTATCTAGCAGACAAAAGATGGCGGTAACATCAAGCCTGCTAAAGAAAATGCAACAAACCTTTTTTTATTTTCATGTATTTATTTATTAAATTTATATGCCACCCACCTCACCAATGAAGTGACTCCTGTTCTGACCTAGGCTTCCTTAGAAAGTATAAAGCACAATCTTAGTCCCGGCAAAACCTTTTTTATTTACACGGCTATGAATTATTGTCATTCACAGTCTGCAAGGCTTCATAAACAGTCTTTCAGGGGAATGTTTAGAAACACCCACCTCATCTCCCTTGGAATGCTGCCAGAGAACTAATTGCCAAACGCAGGTCAAAGCCAAACTTGGCACAGAGCCAAACAGAACTTTTCAAAGCTTGAACTGACCAGAGGAACTAATTCCTTCCTGCAAAAGCTCACGTCCCGTTCACTCTTTTATGTCTTATGGGAGGGGCCAATCATCTCCAAGCCTTACTCCCATCGACCGTTTTCTTAATTGTTCTTGTCTTCTGGCAGCTCTGCACACGTGCACACTGGGAACAGGCTCCCTCTGTTCTGCCTCGCTGATGTCAGACTCCAGAAACTCTGGAGGCAGCACATAACTATCAGATGGCCTTGGTCCCCTCTCTGCCTCTGATGCAAAGCCCTTGTCCGAGCTTTCCCCAGCTCTCAGGACTGGCCCATGTTCCTCCCCAACCTCCTCACTGTCCGACTGCTGCCAGCTCCACTGGCCACCACAACAACTCTGGGCATCTTCCCCCCCACCACAACTCTGGACATCTACCCCCCTCTCTTCTTCATTGTTAACGTATCCATTTTACATGAAATAAGAGAAATTGAAAATGTAATCTCACGAGTTAGTGGCAGTTTACCATGTGTCTTGAATTTTGCCATGCTGATTCATATCAGTTGCACTGCAAAGAGTCTTTGAGGATTTTTCAGACCCCCTTCAAAAAGGCTTCAGGACAAGATATGGGACAAAACAGCACTTACTGGAATTGTGGAAAAATTTGGGCAAGTGGCATGGCACATTACATTCTTCTTTGTTTTCCTTGATTTCTCAGTAGCTTTCAATACCAACAATCATGATATTCTCTGGACCAGTCAGATGTGCTGATTCCAGAGGACATCTGAGTCCAATCCAGGTGTCGGTTACTACCTATAAAACCCTGCATGGAATGAAGCTGAATTAAATGTGGGAGCTTTTTCTAATTGTTTTTGCTGGTTCACTACAACCAATACACTGGGGATATTCCATAACCCATCTATTAAAAGGTAAAGGTTCCCCTTGTACACGTGCTAGTCATTTCCGACTCTAGGGGGCGGTGCTCATCTCCGTTTCAAAGCTGAAGAGCCAGCGCTGTCTGAAGACATCTCTGTGGTCATGTGGCCAGTATGACTAAACGCCAAAGGCGCATGGAATGCTGTTAACTCCCCACCAAAGGTGGTCCCTATTATTCTACTTGCAGTTTTACATGCTTTCGAACTGCTAGGTTGGCAGAAGCTGGGACAAGTAACAGGAGCTCACCCCGTTACACAGCACTAGGGATTCGAACCACTGAACTGCCGACCTTTCGGTTGACAAGCTCAGCATCTTAGCCACGGAGCCACCGCATCCCTCTATCCCATCTATTAAGGACTGCCAGTTAGTGAAATGCAAAAAGTGAGATATTTCGTTCACAGCAATTTCCCTTTGGGATATCATATCCACTGAGATTCATTTGGCTCCAACTCTGCTGGCATTTGGTTAGTTCTTGAAGCTCCCCTGGCAGTTTGGGTGAGCTTGTCAATGCAGGTGTTTTTTTTTCCTTGACATGCCTGTGATTCTATAGTTTGCATTAGATTGCCCTTGGATGAAGTGACATTATATTATTGATGATTGGTTTCCAATGCTATGTTCACTGGCCAAAGTTGCGATTTCGAGATGGGCAGATTTATAAATTGATAAATATTAAATAAGCTTATAATTATCTCCTGAACTGTAATAGTGGAAATATTGAGGATTGTTTGGTTGAGTAGTTGGGCTTAGTGAGTAAGCATTGGCCACACATAGGAAAAGGGAATGTTTATTAAACTTTTTTCTGACTTAGTAGAACAATGTCTTCTGTCACCTTTTTAAGACTCAAGGACACTCTCATAAAAAATGTACACTATGAAAGGAAATGATTATGTACCACCTAATACTGACCCTGGCCAGAATCCAAGGTACAGCTGGAGATAGAAGGAACTCGAATTTACAAAAAGATGCCCTGCTTGATAATGCCAGAGAGCCTAAAGAGTTATAAAAGATGTTTTCATTTAAGCAAAGTCAATTATGATACTGGTAGTACAAAAATAATACAAATCTGCTTTATGTTTTTATGGTCCTTCATTTTGAAGGAAGTCAACCCATAGATCTTCTGAGACAATAGTTTATTTCCTAACAGGAAGTAAAGCCTGATTTCTTTTCCTTTAGTTTGTCGCTATCATGCTTCATTGCCAATTTATTGTTGTGAGTCTTCTGTTTATTTTTTAAACAGAATTCACTACAGGGAAAAGGTGGGGAAAGAAAAGAAAAACAAGGTTTGTGAGCAACTGTGTGTGTGTCTGCAAATAAAGATATTGAAGAACATTTTGAGTGTCTTTGTTTAAATATGTTTTATGATTATTCATTGAAAACAGAAAACAAAGAAGTAAATATTTATTAACATTTTCACTATTACATATTTACATAGCCATTGTTTTCTTATGTGAATTTTCCATGGATGCTTCATCATGAAATATGTCACTTGCTTTTATTTAATTACATTTTTTAATGACAGGCAGCTTTTAAAAAGTACACTCACAATTGTGTGAAGTGATTGCAACAATTTCTCAGAAAGTAGTTCACCCATTTTTTTTAAAAAAAAAGGCATTACAACTATAGCACACACATACTCCAAAGTTCCACTATGAAACTTTTCTATTGATCTTTTCCAATAATTTATTTTATGAAGTTTAGGAAAAACACATTGGAATAGTTATGTCTAGAGAGTATACTATTTGAAATAAAAAACTGAAGGTTAATCATGGCTCATGTACTGTTAATTTCAAAGCAATTTCTAAATATGCAGCAAATTTTCATATTTTGCTTTAGATCAGGAAAAAAAACCCAAATTCTATTGGCATCAACCATGTAAACTGTGAAAAGTGTGTGTATGTGTGTGTGTCTATGCAATAGCATACTTCTTATTCACACATCATCTATATTTTGGAATAAGATCTTGCTCTAAAACTGCAATAAAAAGCAGCTGTATAAAGTTTATTAAACCATGGTATAGCTTAATCATTGATTTGGCACTGCCTACTTGTGATAGTACCTAACTGATGCAATAGAACCTTGCCGATTGTGTAAAAAACCAACAACCCAACAAAATCCCACCACCCTAAGCAGCAACAGTCATGCTTAGTATTTGGATAGGAGATCACCCATCCTAAGTTTATCCTATGTAAGAAATACTCTGAAATAAGGCAATAACAAACAACTTTAATGTGATTCAAAGGTAAATGTGTTTGAGGCTTCACATTGGAAGACTCAAGTGGGTGATTATCTCAACTCTAAATTAGTTGTAGTTAATATACATTTATAATTTAACAGGTTTTTGTGACAAAATTTTTTTGCCCACTCTCCCAAGGTCATTACAATAGTTGACTGCACGATTCACAGTATGTAAGCTTATTTATTGGACTTAAAACAATCAGAGATTTTGGATGCTTTTAAATGAGGCTTTTCTGTGATTTTTCACAGTATTTTAGAGCAGGGTGTCATGTCATCACATTATGTATTGTGACTTTTAACCCTTCATTAAAACGGGTGGCCATGGCCGTGTAATGCATCCGCCGCAAGCTTGAACCCGTTTTAGCAGTCAAAGCAACATTATTTTCCATGTGTAAAGTTTTCTCACTGCTGTGTCTTTTTTCTTTAAAGGAAAATACATGTTTAGGAAAAGATAGAATAGCTGCATGATGTTATTTGTCATCAGCACTAGGGGCCTCTATTTGGAAGTGCCTAGATTGCTTATGAATTAAGGGTATTGATTTTTGCTTAGATTGCCATAATTTGTTTAGAATGTCAAATTGCAATGGTCATATTGTTGCTTTGCTATTTTAAATTGTCCCTCATGCATCACAAGATCTGATTAGTAAACCAGCAAATACTAGAGCATTAGGAGTCTGTGTAATCGCTAATTCCTTTGGGGCTAACTACGGGAGCCAATAAAATGGATAGAAACTGTTAAGATGAATATGTAATTAATATCAAAAAGGGCCTTTGCTAAAAGAGAGTTATGAGATAAATATGATAGAAAGCTTTTGCCTAGTGTGACATTGCTAGAATAATGTACAGCTTCAACAGCCTGCCTACTGCTATAAATCTGCTACAAAGGTCATTCTCAGTGAATATTATATAGACAATTGCTTTAAAATATAAAGTTAGTAAATAATTTAAATATCATGTATTAGATTTAAACCCATCTTCCCTCAGTTCCCATATTTCTTTCCTGAAATTTTCAGTGCTGTAAGGACCTACCTATTAAAGTTATCTCTGAGAGGTTCTTGGTGCTCTCTGAGCTTGGTTGTTTTCTTGCAAAACTTTCATAGGATCCCTCAAAAAAGTCCTTTTTTGCAGAAATTTGACTCTTGTAATAACTTCTACTATGCTTTTGATTTTTTAATATTATTCTAAATTTTTTGTTGGCTATTTAGTTTTATTAGGCATTGCATTTTTACTGACATTTTGTCCTAAAGGTGTGAGAGGCAAATATAAAAAATAAGCAGCAGATTTTTACTGGTTTTTGGAAGAAAGCTTTTAAGATCAGATGCTTAAAGGCCTAGGATGCTGACCCTCCTAATCAAATCAAATCAAATCAATCAATGGCACTTACACAGGTGTGACAAATGTATGGATGCAAACCCTTTACAAGTATAATAAATAATAGCTATATTCTGCTATATTCTACAGTCTTTGGAACATATAATCAATAGAATTAAATGAAAATTTTCATTAGATTGGTTTTAATTGAGTTTTTATTCATCTGTGAAAATACTATTTTTAAGTAAAACTAATAAAATACAGAAAAGGAAACATGAGCATTGTGACCAATTAAAGTCACATAAAGCATTTCACCTTCATTGACTTCAAGCCAAGAATTATGCATAGATGTAGTGAAAAGGCAACATGAACAACATATGAATCATTACATTTGTGCAACTTTCAAGCAATGTTTTTAAAACTAATATACCTTAGTTAAAATCAAATAGTTACAAAAAGAAAAAGGGTATGTATTGTTTAAAGGAAGGCTAACACATATCAAAGTAGTGATACATGAAAAATGCAAATAAAACGTTGTCAAGCAAATATTCACAAGGAAAATTAATTTTAAAAATCTACAAAAGCACATCAATAAATTATATTAAAATTTAATCATTGCCTTTAAGTATTAAGTAGTTCTGCATTAGGAAAACATGGACATAAACCAGCCGTAGTGAAGGACACTTATATCCCATGAATTTTGATGACATTAAGCATACAGAAACCAATGTAATAATGTGCAACTTTTGATAGACTTTGTGCGTGTTTATAAAAGAAGTTCCATAGCTTTAATATACTAGGCAATACCTTATATATCTCAAATTTTCACCTTAGGCCTGGTCTTTGGATCTTTTTCCTACTTCCAAAGCACACAGGATCCAGAATTAAGACCAAAAGACCATATTGCACATTACTGCACACAAAAGAATCCAGCAGAGCAACTGATAGCATTTTAGGGTTTCTATGGCGAGCCATCACTCAATATATAATTTGCAGTGCAGGTCAGAGAGGAATGACTTGTGGTCTGTGGGTTTTTTGAAGGCTGTATTAAAGGATTGCCAGTCACGACTGCGGGCAATGAACAGAACAGCTTTTGTAACAGTGGGGCCAAACCATCTATATCAATTCTGCTTCTCAGGTAGATTAGCTTCATCATCACAACTCGGTATTAATACTGCAACAGCTTAAGTCAACACATAGGATGCAGATGGTGGAATTTGTTTTACAATAGGATTTAGTTTGGTAAATCTACCCATCTTTGTATAAATATAGGACAAACGTGTGAATATGGAATTAAGCTGGACATCACAGAAATTACATCAAGATGAAATACAGGCACTTGACAGGTATAATATGCAAGGCAGAACCTCTATCTGTCACAGTATAAAAAAGTTTTGATAAATGGTATGTAAGAATACATATTTAACTCTTTTAAGTTTCACTCCTGGATTTGTTTCTATGTCACATATCAATGCCAACATACTTTTGCTTCTTTTATATGGTTATCTTCCATAAACTGTAAACCAAAGAGGTCTTTGCATAAAGAAAATGGCTATATTCTGGAATTATTTTCAATTAATTTAAAGAAATTAGGGCACACATTAGACATAGTCAGGCAGTAAATCACTTTCAACAGATTATGCATATTTGTAAAGTTTTCTCTGAACTCAAAAGGGGTCTCAATATACTTTTACTCTCAGTGGTTTGGATATTCTGTTTTAATTTGCCCAAAGAAATATTTTTCTAAATTCTTAGTTTAGCTATAATGCTACTATAAAATCCCATTTCTGCATAGCAACTATATTTAGGCTACAATTTTACAATTTGGTATTTGAAAAGAAAAAAAAATGTTGTCTATCATTCCTCAGCACAGGACTGATGCCATTAGCTTGAAATACAACTGTCAGTAGGAAAAAATGAAAAGCAAAAAAGGATGTGTTAATAGCCCACATTCAAGATTCAGGCTGGTTATGGCAGCCTAGTCCACCACAATTTTACAATCTGCATGCAAGTCACTTGATCACAAGATACTGCTTGGCATAAGGGCATCTCGAAGTGCAATAGAGCAGCAAGGAAAAATGCTGTATGCTCAAAGACATAAGACAGCACTGACATGGTGGACGAAAGCTACAAAATCTTGTTGTATAACTGAGAGATATCATATCTCTGGATTATAGCCATAATTTGTGTCCGTGTAGTATATTTCATTTTTTAATATAATTTGAAGCTTTTACCTGTAGGGAGGAATTATACCTTGGAAATGTTCTGCATAGTTATAAAACAGTCCTGTAAAAAAACCTGATTCTTAAAAAAGACATTTTGAACATAAATTTTTAGTTTCTATATTGCTAAACAGCTCATTCTATAAGCAGTCGCATGCATGCTCAATATTGGTTTCAAGTAAGGATTGGTAACTAAGAGGCAAGAAATATGCTACCATCCTCGATTAGATACTCATTTTGCAGAATCTGAAATCAAATAATAATCAAAGTTTTGTAAGGATGAGGAAGAAAACAGTAAATTTTTCTAACTAAACATTTCTATAACAAATGATTATAATTCAAGGCACTTTTAATATTTTCTTCATTTTTGAAATCAGTAGTACTAGTAGTTAGCTGAGCAATGGCTCTTTGGTAGCTTCTCATTTAACTGTAACTGTCTTCTCCAATTCAAAATTACTGGATTCCATTCACAAGGACATATTATGTGTAAAATAACTTTTAACAAGTTTTAATCTCTAGTCTTTAAGGGAACTTCATATATGGAGCAGTCAGAAGACTCGAAAAGATGCTTATAATAAAGAATACAAAAAAAAAAGCATTTATCTAATGTGTTTCCATGTTGATTTGAAGGAAGTTGTTCAAACCAAGTCATTGAATCTGTTTCTTCTCTCATGGGGGCACATATGCATACAAAAGTACAGTATCTTCTAACATGCTAAACGCATACATGGAACAATTTTCAACAAATGTATATATAAAAATATCCTGTTGGGGAAAGAACCCCCACATTAAGGTTAAGAGTACATTTCTTCTCTCTTTACACTGTGAAAAATTATTCTTCGTTAGTAATAAAAGTTAGCAGCAGCTAGCAAATAAATTGTGTAACAGCAAATTAAAATAAGCATTTGTAGATAGCCAAGACAGAACGTTTGTCTCCATGAAGATATAAAGAAAGAGCATAACCAATTAAATCTTACATAGCAGCAAAGATAAAGAGGATTATGTGGACAAAGGATACAAGGACAAAGATTGAAAAACAATTAGTCTATAAAAGGATTGTGCATAAACTGAGTGATAACATTTCTTATAGGCTGGACTTTATGAAAGGCTTGATTTCTTAGTTTTCTAAATAATACAACAGCCTAAAAATACCTCATAATATGCAATGTTATTATCAGCAATGATGGTAATACATACAATGACTCAGCTGAGTAGCAACAGCAACCTGAAAAGTTTCCATATTATTCAAATTTACTCAGATGAGGAGTTTTTGCTTCTATTTTTGCTACAAAGTGGAATCGAACTATATGCAACTACTTTTGTAAGAATAGAATTTGTGCTTAGGCTGACATCCAAGTTGTTTTTGTGATATATAATTCAGGATGATTGTACTTCTGCTTTAGCTAAGTGATAGTTCAACACCACAATATGCAGAAGCATTATTAACATGCAGAAGAAAACAGTTTTTCTTCTGTTGCAAACATGCATCATTTTCTTCTTTCAACAGAAGAAAAACATTGGTGTTCTTGCGCTTCATGTTTGATTTGGTATTTTAGAAGAACACAGAATTTTGGCAGGTTAAAATGTCCATCTTAAGAACCATTATAAAGCCGGAACAATGAGGTATCAGCTACAAACTAGCATTTTCACAAAACAGGGAAAGCATTCAAAAAATTTACCTGAAGTTCAAGAAATCTAAATCTTACATTAACGCAGTCAATATTCAACCAGTGTATACAATCATTTCAGTTTTTAAAGAGCAACTCAAGATGATAAGACAGTGTGAATGTGGAAATTATAGGCACAAAGTTGGTGTTGAACTTTGTTCAGTGAGGAAATAGTAGGTCTAAGAAACCAATGAGTCAACTATTAAAGAATTTGAATGCAGTTCTGTAAAAAGATGCAGTGTTTTGATTTGGTTTAAGTATATACATAAATCATTTAACCTAAAACAATATTTAAAACATTCCACATCTTTTGCAGATACATGCAGAACAAAACTTGCACTTTTTCCTATGGACTGGGTGGATCCAAGTATTCTGGGGTTGGTGCTAGCATTTGTGGAACAGGTTCATAATATTCTAGATGTATTCTAGAAATGCATGCACCCATCCCAGATTCAGACTGGCTATTCTTGCAGAAAAACATGGAGTATACTGAAGCCGAAATGCTCTACTTTGTCATAACTAACACTTTATATCATTCTAGTTCTTCCCAGTTATCAGTAAGGTTACCTTTGCTTTGTCGCCTAATGCTGACCAATCTTCCAGCTGATTTAATACTCCACCTTGAACTATTCCCTGAGCTTGCCAGGTTTGTGTACTTTGTTGAGCCTTTGGTTTCATCTTCCCAGCCTGACCAAGATGAAGAGTCACTTAGAGTATTTTCTGCATCATTGAGGTGGTCACTGGCAGGAATCTGGGGAGGTTCCCATCCTTCAATCTCATCGGGCTTCCTGGAATGGATGTTCTGTTTTATCACCAAGCTGTCCCAAAATCCACCTTTCTTTTCTGATTTCAAATCTTCTTTAAGTTTCATATTTGTTCTGGATAACAATAAATAGTTTTATTGGAAATCATATGAAAAAGGAAGGTATTTAATTGTCTAGGTCAGAGTAGATTAACATTGTTTTATCACTGGATGAAAGATGATTAGGATGGTTTTTCCAATATCTTCCTCTTACCATTCTAGTTTCACTCACTGAATATATTTAGCTCATTTAAATTTTTATACAAAGAATAAAATGCATGTAAAAATACATTTTGTCATACAACAGAAATGTATTTTTATATTTCCGTTGTGGTCCGCCAGCAGGCTGGAGCTGACAGTGGAATCGGACAATGAGGAGACTGGGGAGGACAATGGGCCAGTCCTGGAGTCAGGGGAAGGCCCGGACAAGGGCTCTGTGTCGGAGGCAGAGATAGGGCCAGGGCCATCTGGGAGCAACGCACAGACTCTGGAACCTCCAGAGGCAGACAGCAGAGGAACAGGAGGAGCCTGTTCATAGTGCACACATGCAAAGAGCTGCCAGAAGGCAAGAGCAGCTAAAACAAAAAGGGCGACTCGGGAGTAAGGCCAGAAGATGATTGGCCATTTCCATAAGGCTTAAAAGAGCAGCAACAAGCCGTTGGGTTCTTTGTAGAAAAGCAACGTTGATTCTAGTGCTTCTTGTCAGCGTCTCTAAAACTTTGTGGGGGTTTTGCCAAGAAAGGCCTTTGGCAGGTTGCTAAAGACATCAAAAGTTGGTGATAAGGCCGTAGGACTAGTTATGAAGAATTTGTTTTGGACTAAGCTGAAAATGAATTAATTCTCAGCTGTTTTAATAAAATAAGTTTGTTCAGGACTGAATTGTGTTTGGTAATCACTACGTGAGCCTCAGTCACAATTTCCAACTTTTAAAAAATGGCTAAAGGCAAAAAGGGTTAACAAAAGATTAACCAGAATAGTAAAAATTAAAAGTAATTAATTTGCAAGCCCTTTGATTTCTATGAATTAGCAGCTCTAGCTGTATTATTGGGAATAATGCCAGTTTTCCCCCACAAGTAATCTATAATAATCACAGCTCCAATTCAACATAAATATTTAAATAGAATGTTTTGTTATGAAAAACAGTACAGAATTTAAGTGTACTGTATCTAATTTTCTGGAATCTTAGTTACTTTTTCTTGATTTATTGCCTTAATTCTAGTTTTAATAATTTGAGTAAACTTACTACAAGATAGCTTGTTACATTTAGTATCATTTTATACTCCATTATATACATACCCTTTAGATTTTGGAGATCTACATCCTGTTAATAATTGTTGTTCATCATCTTTATTAAATATGGAGGTTACTTCTTTCCAACCCCGAAAGCCTGCACCTTGAACCTAATAATATAATAAAAATACTTATAAATAATTCTATGAAATATGGCAACGCTGCAGAAAAGGTTTAATAGTTAAAGTATATTTTCTTTCATAAGTTTAATATAATTTGACATTTTTATTGTATCCTAGTTGCAACTTGTTTTAAAGCAATTGTAATGCAATAATAAGGCATTAATAGTACTAAACCTTTAAATTTCCTAAAATTTCTATGCTAATTTTTTCTGGCTTTACATTTTAAAGAATCTGAGAAAAACATTAGATTCAGATTCAACCTAATGCTTTTGTTGTCTAAAGTGGAGACTGGCAGTCTGCTGCTCGCAACTCTACACGATATTCACTGACCTCCAAATATAATTTTACAAATTAAAATGTATTTTTAAAAAACTTTAAAGTGCCAAATTCTCATGACATTATTACCACTCATTTTTTTTAATTACTTTATTCTTGTTCCTAATCTGCTTTAATATTTATATGGCCCAGATGCTTTAGTCATTAATCTAAATATCTCATAGTAACTTCGTAAGTTTTTTAATCTATACTGCTCAAGAATTAGACAGGTTAAATTTATATTTTAGAAAAAATTATTTCCTTAGATCTATAAATAAAACAAATAAATACTATAAATCTCAGAGCAATTTTAAATCTGGTGTTGCTTACAATAATTTATTTACCCAGATCAGAATCAGAAACTTCTCACCCCGATGTTGTGGTACATTTCAGCATCTCTAAAAACTGTTGCTATCCTATCCACCGTGTTTATCCTAGAAGTCCATTTTGATGCTCAGGTGTTATGTTTCTACAAGGATGTACCAGAAGTATTGAACCAGTAGAGGCTTTTTGAGTCTGGTTGAAATTGAACCCCAGAGTAAGATACAAGTTGTTCTCTGTGCAGATGAATCTTAATCTTCTTCAGTAATAATTCTGAATAGAGTATATTTCTCTTGAAAGAGCAGATCTGCAGATTAGAAAGCTCTGGATCTCATAGCTATTCCAAAGTGCATTATGGCCAGCAAGTACTTTGTCCAGCTTCAGTTGAACAAAGTAGAGTCCCACCCTGGAACAGAAGGCCCCAGCCATGATGGCTCATGTGTTTATCCCAGTGGTGACTTGTATACTATACTTAACATCATTACCTAAGCTCCTACAATGCAGTCTACATAAGCCTGTCTTTGTACACAACTTGGAAAGTATGACTGGTGCAAAATACAGCAAACAAACTAGCAAATTACTCATCATGCTCACGTAACACATGTTTTACAATCATTGCATTGGACACTATTAAATTTCTCTGTGCAATTCAAAGCCTTGGATTTAATCCATAAATATTTATATGGCTTAGCATATACAGATTTACAGCCTCTTCTGTATGGGGATGGTACATCCAATTTATCTGCACAGTACATAATTCTCACTAAGACTTTTGCTGATTCTCAGATGTGTGTGTAGGTGGGGAGGGACACAAACAATGGTTTCCAGCTGTGGGCCCTATTTATAGAATGGCTGTGCTCTGGATGTCAGGCCAGCATCCCCACTGCTGGCCTTTCAGAATCCACTAAAGATTGAATTGTCCCAGAAGGCATTTGGGCAATGAAAACTATCACTATTCTGTTAATTGGATTGTTGTGAATTGCCCAGAATTTGGTGAAATTCAAGTGCCATTCAAGTTTAATGAATTATTAATTAAACATGAATAATTATTTGTGTTACTGCTTTTTTTTGTTTATTCTAGCTTTTCGTCTCTAAGAATTGTTTTACACTATTGTATACTGATGAGTCATTTGAAATTCAGCAGTATAAAAAATATAGAAAATACATTATCCTAGTTCTTGTCTGAAATATGAAATCAGTTCATCATATCACGTCAGAACTATGCCATTTTATATAAAAGAGTTCAGCTGTGACTCACTGTGCCTTCCTGGAATATAGCAGAGAATCCATTTTTATTTTCTAGTCAGTTTTTAAAATCTGCTGATTATAATGAGTTTTGCAAAAATGTTGTAAATGTTGATACACTGTAACTTTATAAAGAGAATTTCAAGGTTGCTGGCTTTGTACACTAAATCTAAATGGTACATTATTTGGCTAGGAAGAAATATTTAAATGAATGCGACAAGAGGAACCTCAAGTAAAACATCAGAGCATGGAATTTAAAAAACTAAAAGAACTTTGAACCATCCCATCCCATCCCATTCTCCTTTCCTCTTCCTCTTTCTTTGGTCTCCCTTGGCAAAAAACCAAAAACAAAACCCTAGTGCTTATATGGCCACTAAATCAGAGTCCTCACTCTATTACAATATACTATAATACTACATATATTAAATATTTGTGTGCCGCTGTTTTAGTGATGTTTCTGATTAACACATACATATAGGGAAGTAATTTTTCAGCAGAAATTAATCAGTCTTGTCTGGTAGCAACTTTTGTTTTAGGAAACATTCAAAAATTCTATTGCAGGATGTACTATATCAAAGGAAAGTTTTAAATTGTGCCTCTTCCTGGAATGTTAAAACAGTTTCCTTGTAGTTTGTTTATGCATTTTGGGGGAGAATAATATATTTTATGACTTAAATGAAATTCCTGTTATTTAAGTAAGCACTTTCATATTACCCTTTAAAATGCACCATATGAGACCAAATATAGCATAATTGTATATCATAATATCTAGTTTGTTGTAGTAAGTTAATGGTTTTATCAAGGAACTAACAGATTTTTGGTCAGAAGAAATCTGGCATGAAAATATATAATTTTATATGTTTATTTGTTTGTTTGTTTTAAAAAAAGCCTTGGCTTACTTTTTGAGAAATTTAAATATTTTAAATTAGCTAATAAATTATTTAACACTATCATTACTGCAGATCCTAGCTAAAGTAACGACTTTATGTTCATTCTTTTATATATAGAAGGTATGATGCTGTATTAATCGTTGACCTTCCATAAATAATGAATTTATTATATATTTTAATTTAAACTGCACATAATTGAACTCTTACATTTCTATCACTCCTATTTACCCATATATTGTACTGAATAAATTCACAATTATCGGGGTGGGGGGACTCTTTAACAAGTGATCATAATTTAATGGGCACCACTGATTTTCAAATATGAAAATCTTTAAAGGAAAATTGTATTTGAAGGAAAATAAAGGAGAATTCATTAATTTATGAAATTTATACAGCCTTAGAAATAAAAAAGTAAAGGTTGGCAGTTCAGTGGTTCGAATCCCTAGTGCCATGTAACAGGGTGAGCTCCCATTACTTGTCCCAGCTTCTGCCAACCTAGCAGTTTGAAACCACGTAAAAAATGCAAGTAGAAAAATAGGAACCACCTTTGGTGGGAAGCTAACAGAGTTCCGTGCGCCTTTGGCGTTTAGTCATGCCGGCCACATGACCATGGAGATGTCTTCTGACAGTGCTGGCTCTTTGGCTTTGAAACAGAGATGAGCACCATCCCCTAGAGTCGCTAGCACATATGTGCGAGGGGAACCTTTACATTTACCTTAAGGACAGTAAAGAAGGCACTAACTCCATAGTGAAAAGTTATATCGGTCAGGGGTCTCCAAACCCTGGGCCACTACCAGGCCTTCAGTCTTTTGCAACCGGGCCGCAGAAGTGGTGGGTGAGTGTATGCACCAGAACCATCTTCTCTCCCCTCCCCGCTAGTTCACAAAGCCAAAAAGATTGGGTAAGTCTGATGTAGGCAGTCCTCGATTTACAATTCATTCTCTTAGTGACTGAAGTTACAGAAATGCTGAAAAAAGTGACTTACAACTGATCCTTGCACTGATGACCACCACAGAATCCCCGTGGTCATCTGATCAAAAGTTGGCAATTGGCATGTATTTATGATGGCTGCAGTATCCCAGAGTCAGTGATTGCTATTGGCACTCTTTCCAATTGGCTTCCAACAAGAAATGTCAATGGAGGAAACTGAATTTACATTCAGAATGGTCTGATTCATTAATAACCACAGTGATTCACTTAAAGAGCCCAACAAAAAATGATGTAAAATTAGGCGTGACTCACTCAACAACTGCTTCATTTAGTGATGAAAAGTGCTGGTACAATAGTGGTCATAAGTCAAGATCTACCTGTACTACTGTGTTTCCCTGAAAATGAGACTGGGTCTTATATTAATTTTTGCTCCAAAAGACGCATTAGGGCTTTTTTTCCAGTTAGTTCTTATTTGCAGGGAAATACAGTAGTAAATGTGTCCTGAAAAATCATGCTAGAGGATGATTTTTTTCTGGGAAACATGGTAGTTTTACATTACTGCTAATGATAATAGATTTATTGTACACAGGACAGTATGACTTTAACTTTGTAAGATTACCTAGGATATCTTTGGAAAAGATAAAAAAATTAAAAGATAAGCTTTTATTCAAATCTAAATATAATTATCTTAACCTACAGTACTTAGCAACTTACAGATTTAAAATTATAAGATGTAACATGTACATAAATTCAAACTTTTGTTTAAAGCTTTTTATTTTATTAAGTTCACTGATGTTAAATCATACTTTAAAAATGTAGCAGAAAAAAAGGCAGGCTTCTTCTGAACCATTCTCACAAAGCAACTACATGGCATTTTGCAATTCAATATGCTGTATAACCATCATCTATGCTATTGCTATGTTCATCCATCATTAGATCTCTGTCTCTATATTCAAAGATATAAAGATGGACAATGAAATCTATAAATTCATAGTTCTTAACCAGCTGAATCCTATTATGAAATATTTTGTTCACATGCTAAATATCAAACATTTACAATATTATCATTAATCATATTATTATGGTTCATCACACAGTCAGCCAGATATCCAGAGAGGATTTAGTTTTTTTTTATCCACCTGAGTCCTTCTCAAGGATCTGGGAGAGGCAGATGTTCATGTTTGAGAGGTACCATTGCAGGATGAAAGATGTTCTGAGTAAAGCTGCCTTTTGCAACTGATGGTGACTTTGTCAATGTCGATGGTATTCAAATAATACTTCGGTTGTTTTGGGATTGCACCAAGATGTCTATTTCTATTGGCTTTCTTTTGCCACAGTTGTTCTATTTCTATTTGCAGGTCTTTGTATTTTGCTATCTTTTCCAGTTCTTTCTCATCTATTCTGCTGCCTCCAAGTACTGCCATGTCCATTATCCAGAGTTTTCTTTGTCTTTCTTATTATTGACAATTGCTAAGTCTGAGGTGCCTATAGTTTTGAATTCCAGATCCCAGAGTATTTCAGCTTTTTCATTTTCTATAGCTTTCTTTATTTTATGGTCCCACCAGTTCTTGTTTGCTAGCAATTGCATTTCTTGCAGATCTTCCAGTGCACCGTTTTGCTATTATTATTTTATTTATTTATTAAACAAATTTACATAGTCACCCAACTCGCATCCAGTGATTCTGGTGGCTTACATTAAAATCCATAATGTAACCATAAGCATCTCTGTCTCACAGACACAAACACACATACACGTACATCAGTGTACCGAGTGTGCAACTTGCTTACGTACAGTGTTGGTAGAGGTGGTTCCTTCATTAGGGTATGTTTTCTACTTGATTGATTTTCTGGGTTTAGTTGCTGTCTTGGTTGCTGGAGTGGGTATATTGTCTTTTTTGTTTCCTTCTTAGTTTTTCTATTGCCTTTTTAAAATTATGTGTAAATGTGGTGTATCTCTATGTGGATATTGATGGCTGATTTATCTAAATGCCAAGTTTCCAGCAATTCCCTGAATCTTTTTGGATTTAGCTTGGTCTGGGATGCTCACAATTTCCCAATTGAAACTATGTTGAAGCCACATGTCACATGTGCTGTGACATTAAGGAGTTCTCATCATGCCTTTCGAGTGCTTGTTGGTGTCCATGGATGTGCTCTGCTGCTCTATTGCTGTCTATCCCACATAATGGCTGTTATAGTTCTTACACTGTATGTTTTTGTTTCTTGGATTACTAGGTCTTTTTGTTTACTTAAGATATTTTGGAGGGCTTTGGATGGTTTGTGTGCCATGGTGATGCCATGAGGTTGTAACAATCTATAGACTTTTTCTGATGTATGGTAGTGTTATCCCTTTCATTGCTTGTCTTGGTTGTGCTGTAGTGGCTTGAGTAGTCAGGCACTTTTTGATAAAGTTGCGTAGGTATTCATTTTGTCAACAGATGTTGTATGGGTGATCTGTTTCCTTTTTCTGGTGTTCTGGGTTGCTGTAATGTGTTTGTACTCATCTGAATAATAACCATACATAGCTTCTCTTGTGGGGGTTGGGATATTATTTTGGTAAAGGAGCACTTGGTTAGTATGGTTTGCTTTTCAACAGACTTGCTTTTCTAATCAAGGAACTATGAAGAAGAAAACTACACCCCAACACTGGTAAGGTAAGCTATTATACATAAACAAGAACCAAACTCAACACTCACTATCAACGAGGTTGTTATCTAATTGGATAATAAAACATCTGCAAGGAAACGACCAAGCTCAGAGTGTACCAAGTTCTCAACAGTCAATAATGTGTCCACCCAACTGCTGAAGATTTCTTGTATATTTAGAGGAGGTGATGATTTTGGTCTGGGCAAAATTTAAAATTAATTCCTTCTTGTTGCCATATGGGTTGCAAAGCTTTCTTAAGGCTTACTGGAGTCACAGATAAAATTGTAGCATCAACGGTATACAAAAATATACTGATACATCTACTTGTTTAGGAGAATGAAAACATGCTTCCTTTGATGAGGCCCCAATAATTTATGTATTAAATGAAACTGCAAGTCAATACACATTTGACTAACTCATTTCCTTACAGATATTACTTTAGCGACATGTCCTTGATTTTTGATTTGATACTTTTGCATCCTCATAAATTTGATACTTTCGCATGATTTGATACTTTTGTATCCTCATAAATTTTAAATATCAAAAGCAGCAGACATTTTTCTACTGAAGTGTTTTTAAAGTTTTAGTACAGCTAGTCCTCCACTTAACAACCGCAATTGGGCACATAAACTAAGTTGTTGAATGAAGCAGTGATTAAGCAAGATACCATATGATAGCTTTGCTTAAAGACCACAATCCTGGAACTCCCAATAGCAGTCTTTAGGTGACCATGCACTTCACCTTAAGTGGTGCATAGGGGAGAGGACCCAGGACCTTCATGAGAGAACAGGAAAAGGGCCAAAGCTCCCACCATGCTTGGGAGACCTGGGCCCTCTCCTTGCTCCATTGTAGAGAACAATCAATTGAACGCTGGCATTTACTAGCATTTTCATCAGATTTGAGGTATCCATTCCTCCAGCGTGCCATAGAAGAGACCTGAAATCTGGCAAAAATTCTAGGGAACGTCCTGTTCTGGAATGCTCAGAATGCTGGCCTTTCTTAAGTGTTCTCCCTTTCCCTCCATAGGGGAAAACTCTACCAAATTCTTCTGGAGAGAAAAATACTAGCAAGCACCAACGTTTACTTTGCCAACCTCCAAATACTAGCCTTTACTAGATTCACTCCAAAAAAACAGTAGGGTTCTATGTATGGATTAGCGCAATCAGACATTGCCAGGATTCTCTCATACTTTCATTTTTTATCATGGTTTAACTGTTTATATGTTTCTGGATTTCTTTTAAATCAGATGTTAAACAAAAAACAGGTTTCCTTTATACAGTTAGAAGTATTGGTTAAATACTGACTCAGAGACCTCCTAGCATCTTGGCACCCATGATCAAACCAAGTATGGTGTATATTTATATGTTTTCTGGAAATGAAGAATTGCAATGTTCTTAACATTTGCTGAAACAACTTTATAGCTATCCAGCATAGCATCATCCAATGCATCATCTGCTGGCTCTGATGCAATCAATTTGACAATCATAACTTCTTGCTGAGGAATCATTCAGTGAAAGCAGGGACAGAAGTCCTCCATTACAGTTGCATTACAACAAGGTGATAATTCCAAGCTATCAAAAGTTCTCAAAAATAAAGTGCCTATGAAGTGACTGCTTTTAAAACAATTGCTACAATAAACTTTGAAAAGTGGGGGATTAAGTTCTGCAATAACCCAGAAAAATTATTTACACAATAAAATGAAGAAGCCATATCCAAGGATTACTTGGACAGATTTTCTTTAATACTGTGAGTCATAATCTGTTTTCCAGTTTTATTTTTTTAACCCTCAAAATATTAATATATAGGAAGTTTGAAAAGCAGGTTTAAGAACTAGTTCTTACACACAGAAATGTATAGATGACCTTGAGTTTGAGTCTTAGTGACTTCAATCATGTAATTTTCATTGCAATATTTGTTATAGAATTAGTTTACTATTGCCTTCTTCCAGATTTGTTTTACTCTCCCAATCTAGTCAACAGCTCTGAAATTAGCATGTGGTCCTCCATTAGAACAGGAATGAGAATGGGAATGGGAGTTTGAGTGGCATAGGAGGCTAATGCCTCCTACTAAGGCAGTATTTAACATCCAGCTGCCTGCAATTACTGCAAGTTCAATCCTAGCCAGGCTGAAGGTCGACTCAGCCTTCCGTCCTTTCTAAGGTGGGTAAATTGAGGACTCAGTTTGTGGGGGCAATAAGCTGACTTTGTATAAATATACAAAAGTATGAAGGCTATTGCTTATCGCACTGTAAGCCGCCCTGAGTCTCCGGAGAAGGGCGGCATATAAATCAAATTTTTAAAAAAATGGGAATGGGAATGGGAATGGGAATGGGAATGGGAATGGGAATGGGAATAGAATAGAATAGAATAGAATAGAATAGAATAGAATAGAATAGAATAGAATAGAATAGAATAGAATAGAATAGAATAGAATAGAATAGAATAGAATAGAATAGAATAGAATAGAATAGAATAGAATAGAATAGAATAGAATAGAATAGAATAGAATAGAATAGAATAGAATAGAATAGAATAGAACAGAACAGAATAGAACAGAATAGAACAGAACAGAACAATTTGGCCAAGTGAAATTTGTCTCTTGTGCAGAAGCTCTCAGTGTACATGCAAAGCAACAGAGTAATCATCATCATCATCATCATCATCATCAATAAAACAAGAGTAAAGAAGATGGATCTGACCCTGCTTAGATTCGGAGAACAGTTAAAATCAGCTAGATGCTGCCACATGCTAAACCGATTAAATAGCTAAATTTGCCCATAAGAAATCTATCTATCCGGCAGAAAAATTGATTATGTAACATTAAAATTTAGATCCCCAAAACAAACAAATTAGAGTCGAAAGAGTCATACACAATCTCTTAATATAAAGAACATAAACTGACATGTTTTATTTTGTTATGAAATACAAACAAAAATATATCTAATAATACAAGAATTTAAAGTTTAATAGAATGTAATAAATCATCTTGTTACAGTCATAACAAAGGAATCTTGCTTGAACAAATAGTAGTGTACTTAAAACATTCCCAACAGGAGAAATCCAAAATAAAGTTTAAATTCACATCTCAAAAATAAACAAACCTTTGTTGCGAGTTGTGAAACAGAAGATGTTACTTCATCCTGAAGACATGAATCCTTGTTCTTAGTCTAAAAAAGAATAAATAGCTATAAATTTCAAAAGAGTTTAACAAATATTTGTGATGAATAAGAAATAACAAGAATGGATAATATTGAATAAAGATACTACTGGCATATAAATAATGTACTTGGTCCATATTTACTTTTCTCTCCTATTGTTTTGTTAAAAGCAAGACTCCATGGCAAAACATTCATAAGCACATGCCACTTGAACAAAGAAGGGAAGCACCCAAATAAACTTAGTAATGTAGACCAAATTCTTCACTGAATTTCTATTACCATATATCTACTACTATGCTAGCTGAACATATGAGGAAACATACCTGAAAGAATAAGTACAGAATATACAAAGACCAGAGAGATTACATTCCAGAAAGAAAGATGAAAGATAACAGAGTTATCATAAATGCCACAGAATTCATCAATATTATGAAAAAAGAAGGCAGCAGTAATATTTCTAGTCTTGGAAAAAGCCTTTGACAATTTGGAACAGGCTGTTTTTACTAGAGGTCTTAAATAGAATTAATCCTGGACAAGAATTTGAAACATGTGGAGAATATGTAGCCAAGGCAAGCAGCAAAGATGAAATACTCTCCACAGGCTTTTCAATTAGCAAAGACACAAGGCAAGGATGTCCATTATCCCCTTTACTTTTTGTGACTGCTCTGGAAGTCATGACCACAAGATATGAAAAGATAATAGATAATTGGAATGAACAAGAAATACAGGATAATATGAAATGCTATGTACTTGATGTAGTACTAAAAATTAGTACGTGATTATAAGCACAAAATTCCATAGTTGATGAAAGTAATAAAATATATGGTTGCTTTTCTGAATATAAAATCAATTAAAGGGGAAAAAAGATAATAATAAAGTCCTTAATTTACAAAGAAGAAAATATGAAAAAAAAAAGACTGGCTGTGAGATAATAAAAGATCCAGTGAAATATTTTGGATTTTACTTGACAGGATGCAATAAAGACCTATTTCAAAACAATTACACCAATGATTTTTTTACTTTAAGGACAATTACAGCAAGAAAGATCTGAACATATATGCCAACACAACATATCTGTACTCAAGAAAGATTGAAGACACTACTAGAATTGCTTAATGAAGAATAATGACAAGAATCAATCTCACACAACATTGGAAAAGACAAACAGAATTGGGAAATTAAAACTGAACAAGGAGGCAATGAAAAAAAATTTCCACAGCAAAAGTTTAAACAAATTCAAGCAGGAATGGCTCCCTCATATACTGTATAACTTATCACACAGCAAGGCAAGCTAAATTGCTTGGAATATGGTTTCTGAAGAAAAAAGGGAAGTTTTTTTTTTAAAAAAATAATATCAAAATGATCCAAATAGAAATAAACAATAATCATAGATGTCCAAAGTATAGTATAAAAATATTCAAGTAGCAATTTGCAACTAGGGGAGAAAGGAGGAGGAGGAGGAAGAAAAGAGAGCTACCAGAATGTTTTTTTTAAAATCTTTGTTTCACCATTTTTTAAAAAACAAAATTATAACCATCATTTCTGTATGTATACACATTCTTTTCCTTTCTCTTTGTTTGGAGATTAAGAATGTTACTGACAACAAAGCAAAGTCATCCATTTCCAAATAATCTTTCTCAAGAATCAGACCTTACTGTGTCCAAAGCTCTTCCTATCAGAGCTTGCTTTTTCATGTCCAGCTAGAATTCCTTATACTACCCTGCTTCTCATGATGGGCAGAAGCCTATCCATTTCTACTCTCACCAACCTTAGGATCATGGCACAACAGCTCATTCCCAGCTGTTACCAGCTGTGTCTCTTCCACAACAATTACAATAATGGCAGCAATTTTCTATTGTCATGGTAGGTGGGAATATTACCAAAACCCCTGACTGTCCTTGGTCATTTTAGTATTTTAAGCTGACAAATGACGAATTTTATATGTCCATTACAATAATTTGTACCATCCCACTCATAGATGTGTCATTCAAAACATAAAGTGAGCTACCCAGTTTGGTACAAAATGGACAGTGTATAAAGGTTTCAAGTAACTAATAATAAAAATAAAGCAATAAATAAAAATAATTGCTCAATTATCTCAAAAATTTGATGCCCTTATTTTTTGGAATTGTAGAGGTTTCATTGCTATCAACTACATGCTATTTTCAAATTTAATCAAGTAGCACTGGAGATTTTATGACTTATCTCTACCCAGACAGCAACACTTACCACTTTTTGTAAAACTAGCTTACAATATTGATCCACTTATCTGTAGACCAGAGAAAAAAAGGTGCTATTGATACCACTACTACAATTAAGATCTTTCAAACAAGATAAACTAGTCAAAGAGTTTCAACCCATCTTTTTCAAATGTTCACAATTATCAAGTCAAAAGATATAACTCAAGGAATATCCAAACAACACTTGCACATTTATTCTTTTGTTATAGTTTGAGTATTAACTGGCTTCCTGAATAAGATTAAACGCAAATAAACTTATCAGGGTCACTTAGGTGAGATGGGTGGTGTAGAAATGATAATATGATAGCCAGATATACAGATGTTTTATAAACAGCAGTGGGAAGTGGATGGTATTCATGGGCTTTGTGAAAATTGAATGAGTGAAAAAAAGATAGAAATAAATATAAAGAAGGCACTATAGCAGTGATGGTTAACCTTTTTGCCATCGCGTCCCAGGAGGGGGGCGGCGGGTCGCGCACACATGTGCCACCACCACCACCCCGCTCCTGGCACATGATGGCCTGGTAGGCCCGTTTTTCTTTCTTACCTGGTTCCAGATCCTCTCTATTTATCTGGGAAGAGCAAAAACAGCTTTTCCCACTCCCTCAGAGGCCCTCCAAAGGCCTGAAACGGCCCATTTCCCAACTCCTGGTGGGACAGGAAGTGCCATTTTTTGCTGTCCCCAGCCTCCAGAGCCTCTCTAGGAATCTCTGGAGGCTGGGGACAGCAAAAAAGTCACTTCCTGTTCCACCGGGAGTTCGGAAATGGACGTTGGTCTTACCTGATAAGTCCTTTCTCTACAAGGAAGTAATGGCAGTCAGGCATGGGAGGGACTTGCTCATATAGCACAGGACCGAGTCTGCAACATCTGAATAGCTCTGCCCTCTGCCTCTGTCACCCAGTGTTTCGGCGAGGACGAGAATGCAGACGAGAATGTGTCTTCCTGAAACAAGAAACAGTTAGAAAACCACCCACCCCACCAGACCAGGCCTCTCCCCGAGGGTGGGGCTGACTACCGTTTCTTCCTTGTAGAGAAAGGACATTATCAGGTAAGACCAAGGTCCATTCTCCTAGTCATAAAAAACGGCAGTCAGGCATGGGACATACCACAGCTGCTTGTCCCATGGGCGGGAAGAAGAAAGGCCAAAGATCTTCAAACAGAGTGGACAGCCTGCAGGACACATCAACCAAAGGCCGCGCCTGACGAAGCAAAGGAGTCCACCCCATAATGTTGGATGAATGGCATACGACTGGTCCAAGTGGCTACTCTGCAGACTTCCTCCAATGAGGCCTGAGTTGACCAGGCCGCCGAAGTAGCGGCGCTCCTAGTTGAGTGAGCGGTAATGCCGCGTGGGACCAATAAAGCATGCCATTGGTATTCGGTTGAGATCGTAGCCTGAATCCATTGGCCCAACGTAGGACCTGAGGCCTTAGTGCCGATAGACACTGGTTGGTAGGAAATAAATGACTCCATTTTCTGGAGGGCCGTTGTATGGGCGATGTAGATCCTTAGCGCTCGACGGACATCCAAAGTGTGCCAGGATCGTTCCAAACGGTGCGTAGGGGAAGGACAAAAGTTGGGCAGAACTAATTTCTGTAAGCGATGGAAGAGAGAATTCACCTTCAAAATGAAAGCAGAATCCAGATGAAGTACCACCCAGTCCGGGTGAAACACGCAAAGATCCTGGCAAGTGGGCAGGGCCGCGAGCTCCAAAATGCGGCATGCTGACATGATCGTAACCAAAAACACCACTTTGAAAGATAGAAAATGAAGAGAAATGAGACAAAGAGGCTCGAAGGGAGATAACATCAGAGCTGAGAGAATTTTGTTGAGGTCCCACGAAGGGAAACGGTGGACGGTAGGAGGGTGGAGATTGGAGGCCCCGCGTAGAAATCATTGAACAGTTGGATGCTTGGACACTGTCGTGAGAGAACCACAAGTAAGAACTGAAGAGATGGCTGCCACCTGGCGGCAAAGAGTATTGGGAGCCAAACCCAAGTCGAAACCCTCCTGAAGGAAACGCAAAACATGGATGATCGAAGCCGACAAAGGATGGATCGATGAACGGCAGCACCATGACACAAAGGAGGCCCAGGTAGCATTGTAGATTCTGTTGGTGGAAGCATGGCGAAAGGCTTGAATATTTAGATTTAGATTTAGATCCGTTCCAGTCCGGCTTCAGGCCTGGTTACAGCACTGAAACGGCATTGGTCGCATTGGTTGATGATCTCTGGAGAGCTCGAGATAGAGGTTGTTCCTCTATCCTGGTTTTATTAGATCTCTCAGCGGCTTTTGACACCATTGACCATGGTATCTTGCTGCGCCGGCTGGAAGGGCTAGGAGTGGGAGGCACTGTTCTACGGTGGTTCTCTTCTTATCTCTCTGACCGGTCACAGTCTGTGTTGGCAGGAGGGCAGAGGTCGACTTCAAGACACCTTATTTGTGGGGTGCCACAGGGGTCGGTCCTCTCACCTCTTTTGTTCAACATTTATGTGAAGCCGCTGGGTGAGCTCATCCGTGGTTTGGGAGTGCAATGCCATCTTTACGCTGATGATACTCAGCTTTACATCTCCACCCCAGACCACCCCAATGATGCCCTTGCAGTGATGTCCCAGTGCCTCGAAGCCGTGCGGATCTGGATGGGGAAGAACAGGCTCCGACTCAACCCTTCCAAGACTGAATGGCTGTGGATGCCGGCGTCCCGATATAGCCAGCTTATACCATCGCTGACTATTGGTGGCGAGTCATTAGCCCCCACAGAGAGGGCTCGCAACTTAGGTGTCCTCCTGGACACACGGTTGTCTTTAGAAGAGCATATGACAGCCGTGGCCAGGGGTGCTTTTTATCGGGTTCGCCTGATTCGCCAGTTGCGGCCCTTTCTAGATCGGGACTCCTTACGCACAGTCACTCATGCCCTCATCACTTCCCGTCTGGACTACTGTAATGCTCTCTACATGGGGTTCCCCTTGAAGTGCACACGGAGGCTCCAACTGGTCCAGAATGCAGCTGCGCGGGTGATATTGGGAGTGACATGGCGCTCACATGTGACACCACTCCTACGCGAGCTGCACTGGCTTCCGGTGGTCTTCCGGGTGCGCTTCAAGGTGTTGGTTCTTACCTTCAAACTCCTCCATGGCTTAGGACCTGGGTATCTACGAGACCACCTTCTGCAACCAATAACCTCCCACCAACCAGTACGCTCCCACAGGGTAGGCCTTCTCAGGGTGCCATCACTAAAGCAATGCCGACTAGTGGTTCCCAGAGAAAGAGCCTTTTCTGTTGGGGCACCTACCCTTTGGAACAGGTTACCCCCAGGGATACGAATGATCCCAGATCTTCGTACTTTCCGTCGTGCAGTTAAGACCTTTCTTTTTCACCAAGCCGGTCTGGCATAAATCTTTTCTAATTTTAAATCTTATGCTGAAGTTTCTTTACTGTTGAGCCAAACTGGCTTAATTATTTATATTCACATTCTATGTGTATACATGTATGTCATTTTAACTGTTCACCGCCCTGAGTCCTTCGGGAGAAGGGCGGTATAGAAATTGAAAAAATAAATAAATAAAATAAATAATAAATAAATAGTGGAAATGACACTGTCAGGGATGTTAGCTCTCTTCAGCAACTGCCCCTCAATCTCCAAATGGTCAAGTGATACCACGTGGGATCCAGATGCTGGAGATTACTCTGGATGAGATTGACCTGAGTGGCGGGAATGGTCCAACGAGGGGCTACAGATAGGGACACTAAGTCCGCATACCAATGCCTCCTGGGCCAGCGAAGAGCTACGAAGATGAGTTCTACCCGCTCTGCAAGTAGTTTCCGGAGTACCCTGGGAATCAAGGGGAAAGGAGGAAAGGCATATAATAGGCCGGAGGGCCAAGGGTTGCACAGAGCATCCGTGGCCTCCACCTTGGGATCCAGGTACCTAGAGTAAAACCTTGGAACCCAATGGTTGGCTGCCGAGGCAAAGAGATTGACTGATGGCAGGTAGAAATGAGAGACAATTTCCTGGAAGAGGTCAGCAGGGAGGCTCCACTCCATGTTGTCCAGTCGATGGCAGCTGAGGGCATCCACCTGAGAGTGGTCCGTCCCTGAGATGTGATCTGCGCGAAGTGAGCTGAGATGAACCTTGGCCCAAAGGCCCAACAACCTAGCTTCCCCCATTAGACGAGAGTGGGTGCCCCCCATCTTGTTGACATGGGCCTTAGCTGTCATGTCCATGAGGACAAGAACATCACGATTATGTAGTGTCCTTGAAATGGAGGAGGGCGAAAACTGATGGCTCGCAATTCCAACAAATTGATACTGAGATGTCAATCAGAGAGGGACCACTGACCTTGTGCTAGCTGATGACTCAAGCGAGCGCCCCAACCCGAGAGGCTGGCATCTGTGGTAAGAAGCAGCCTCATTGGCTCCCGAAAGGGAGAGGGCCGTGCTATAGCCAGGGACGTCCACCAGCGGAGGGAGTTGACCAACTCAAGAGGAAGGGATACCGTGTTCTGGTCTGTGTTGGATCCAGCCTTCTGGTGAGGCAGCAGGAACTCCCTGCTGTGGAGGCGACACCAAGGAACAATGCCAAAGGTTGACACTATTTTACCTAGAAGACAGGAGAGGCTGAGGACCAAAGAAAAGCGATCCGTGACGTACCGTTGTGCGAGAGAGCAAAGACTAGTCTGGCGATCCGGTGACAAAGATACTGTGGAAACTACCGTTTCAATAACAGCCCCCAGGTGTTGAAGACGGGTGGTAGGTGTCAGATGACTCTTAATCCAATTGATTGTCTCTCTAGACAATGGGTAGTGGTAGACACATCTTGAAGGGCCAAGCGGAGGGAGGTGGACTGGATGAGAATAACGTCTAAATAAAATTGAAGTATAACAGGGAGGGCACGGATATGGGCGATAAGAGCTGCCATAATCTTAGTAAAGATGGGAGGAGCGGAGGAAAGACCAAAGGGAAGGGCTGAGTACTGATAATGAGCCCCATGGTAATGGAAACAAAGGTACTGATGGCAGGCAGAGTGAATGGGGACGTGTAAGTACGCCTCTGTCAGATCAGTGGAGGAGAGAAAATCTCCCGGCCTAACGGAATCAAGGATAGAGTGGAGGGTATGCATCTTGCACCGGCAGTATCTTACATACTGGTTCAAGGCTTTGAGATCTAGGATAGGTTTCCACCCGCCCGAGGACTTCCTTACGAGAAATAACCGGGAATAAAACCCTGTGCCACGCTGGTCGGGAGGCACCGATTCAACCACCTGAATATAGAGACCAGGTGTCGAATGGCTGAAGCTACCAAAACCCTTTTTGAAGGATCCCTAGAGACAGGACAGGTAAGACAGGTCGGGGGGGAAGGAACTCGATAGAAAGGCCGTGACGAATAGTGTCCTTGACCCAGATGTCAGAAGTGGAAAGGTCCCATTGTCCGGCAAAAAGTTCCAGAGGTCCCCCAATAGGAGGGCTGGGAGCGGAATCACCTGGCCCTACGGAAGGACTTGCCCCTGCCACCCCGAAAGGAACGTTTGTTGGAAAAACAGTTCCCCTGTCTGACCTGAGACTCTTGCACTTGGGGTCTTGTCAGAAAGGCTCGTTGGTAGCGAGATTGGTACAAGACGGCGTCTGAAGTCTGAAAGGACTGGGGCCGTGGATACGGAGAATGAGAATCACTCTGCCGGGAGATGGGAGAATCTTCCGGCGATCCCTGGTCTCAATGAGCAGAAGTTCCAGTGGCACCCTGAAGAGAAATTCTGGTGAATAGGGAGACGAAGCTAATTGCCATTTGCTGCAGGCATCCGCTTGCCAATGACAGAACCACAAGAGCCGTCGCAAAGTGATGTTGGATCCAATGGTTTTCGCCACAAAATGGGCAGAGTTTAGGGTGGCATCTGCGGAATATTCAAGGGCAGTGGCTATCTTATTTAGATATTGATGAGTCCAAGAATCAGAAGAAGGGAGCCTGTCCTGAAGCTGTTTGAGCCACAAGAGAGAGGCTCGATTGAAAAAAGATGCTGAAGTGGCCATACGGATGGCCCAGGCCGCCGCTTGGTAATCAGGGTTTTTACATCTCGCTTATCCTCAGGGCAAAGATATTCTTCCAGTGGCCCCATAACCCGGGTCACCGATGTTAAGACTGCAACGGGGGCATCCACGGTCGGAACCTGCAAGATGTTAGTGAGCGCTGGCGCCAATTGATAGAGACGTTTGTCCAAACCATTAGGTGCTGGCCCGGAGCCCGGGAGAGACCACTGGCGAAGTATAACATCAGTGAAAAGTTTCTGTGCGGGCACAGTCTCTTGTTGAACCGCTGGTTCTACAAACAAGGATGAAACCCGGTCACTGCCTGCTGAGGAGGAGAGTCAGAAGAGGTGGAACCGCCCAAGCCAGTAACCGCCAGCACCTTGAAGAGAAGGGAGCGAAAAAGCTGAGGGGGGAAGAGACCAATAAAGGCCAGCTGGTCCGGAGCCAGGCCTTTGTTGTCAGAGAGATCCAGATCCCTGGATTCCTCTTCTTCCAAAATTGAGCCATGCTCTGAATGATCCAAGGAATAAGTGTGATCCTCAGGCGCTTCCTCCTGATGACTAGAATGAGGCTGAGGAGCCCAGGCAGGAGCGGAGAGGGAGGCCAGAGGAGAAGGGCCTGCTGCAGTCCCTGGGCTAGGCCTTGTTGGATGGCCTTAGAGATGACCCTGAAGGCTGCTCCCTGAGGAAGAGATTCAGCAAGAGGTGGTGTGTCAGCAACATTCTCCTGGGTGTGGGCTTCTGAGGTCAAAAACCCCTCCCCAGTCACATCAGGTAAAGTTTGAAAATAAGGCTCACTCCCTGGAGGGAGTAGTGGAGCGGTTGGAGCCAGGCAATCAGGATATAATTTCCTCCTGGGAGGTGAGGGAGATCCTATGGCCTGTGGAGCGTGTGGGGATTCAAAAGGATTCAAAATGGCCACCTGAGGCTGATGTTGAGCCTTCGATATGGCCTTCTCTACAGCCTTATGCCTCCGGAGTTCCTCCTTAGAGGGCTTGGGCGCCTTGACCCATTTGGAGGTGCCACTGCTAGATCCCTTGGCTAGGGGCTGCTTAGTTGGGGGCGGAAGGCCCGAAGGACCCTCTCCCAGGTCGCTGAGATGTCTGCGCCGCCCCCCAGAAGAGTTAGCCGGCGGGTGAGAGAGCCACGAGGCATCCGCCATCTTGAAATGGCGGCCGGAGATCCCTAAGGCTACTGCAGGGAACCGATACTTAGCTGGCCCGGGATCTTCCGAAAATCCTGAGGTGTCCAGCAATGTGAGGAGAACGTCCCACATTGTGTTGCCAAGGAGAACCGCTAGCTGCAGGCAATAAAATGCAGTCGCATTGGGCACTGACAGGCAAGACAAGCCTCCAGAGTTCAAGCGCTGGAGATAGCTGCTTGGCAATTGCCTTTAAAATGCAGCAAATTGCTCACCCACAATCACCGGGGAGCTGGGGATAAGCAGCTGAGTGATTTAGCTGCATCCCTGAGAATCTGCCAGCCGGCAGTCCAATGCCGCCACACGGCCTTTGGTGGTATCAGGTAAGGACACCGGCAAGCAGTTCGAGCAGTCAGAAAAACAAAAATAGTCACTGTAACTAAAACTTGGTCAAATATCAGGAAAAAAAGGCAGAAACAACAACTCGCAATTGAGGAGACAAGGAAGACACAATTGTCCAGCTCAAGACCGAGTCGAAACACTGGGTGACAGAGGCAGAGGGCGGAGCTATTCAGACATTGCAGACTCGGCCCTGTGCTATATGAGCGAGTCCCACCCATGCCTTACTGCCGTTTCTTACGACTAGGAGAATGGGGCCTCAGGCCTCCGAGGAAGTGGGAAAGGCTGTTTTCGCCCTTCCCAGATAAACAGAGAGGATCTGGAGCCAGGTAAGAAAGAAAAACGGGCCTTCCCCACCCTCCCCAGGCCCTCCAGAGGCAGGAAACAGCTTGTTTCCCTACTTCTGGTGGGCCCAGAAGGCCTGAAAATCAGCTGGCCGGTGGGCGCATGCGCCCCAGAGCTGAGCTGGCATCCTCACTAATATGGCTCCGCATGCCACCTGTGGCACACATGCCATAGGTTCGCCATCACGGCACTATAGTATACAGGCAGTGCTCAACTTACAATTCATTTAGTGATCATTCAAAGTTACAATGGCACTGAAAAAAGTGACTTATGGCTGTTTTTCTCACTTACAACTGTTGTAGCATCCCTATGATCATGTAATCAAACTTCAGATGCTTGGCAGTTGGCTCATATTTATGATGGTTACAGTGTCCCAGGGTCATGCAATCACCTTTTGCAGCCTTCTGACAACCAAAGTCAATGGGGAAGCTAGATTCACTTAACAACCTTATTACCAACTTAACAACCAGTGATTCACTTAGCAATTGTGGCATGAAATATCGTAAAATGGGGCAAAATTCACTTAACAACTGTCTCACTTAGCAATAGAAAGTATAAAAATATTCCTTCAAGTTGGTTGCCTAAGGTTTACAAAATTGTCTTTCACACTCCAAGGAAACGTGTAGGTCATGAGGGTCACGTCTGTAATGGTGTGGGTGACAGGTTTACACCTCTATTCCAAGTCTCATCTTTATCTTCATTTAAAGTGACAATAAAGTTATTCTGAGACTTGGGATACCAGTAGAATGAGGGAGGGATGGAGTATAAGTGGCAACTAGCAGAGGCCCAGATGGGCATCCAGCCCTATGTCACCAAGACTAGATTAGGACATTTCTGATACTGAAAATTATAGTAAGATCTGTACACCTTTGAGAGGATATGAATATGCAAGTATATTTTTTTGATGTTGAATAAAAGTGTTAAGAGTTAGATCATGTGGCTCATCTCTTTTGGCAGACTCTTTGTGAAGAATTTGATTAACCATGAGTCTTGTCTATGAAATATGCTATGTGGTTTCTTGTTTTCTGTTTTCACAGGCTTGGTAACCAGACTACTTTATTAGCACCATGGTTCAAGGAAGAAAATAAGACTCATAACGAACAATATAAAGATTAAAAAAAAAAGAAATCTGTAAGGAATAGCAGAACTGGAAAAATAAAATGGAAGATTAAAAACAGCAGCTAAAAGTTAAATAACCGTTTTTCTAGGCAGGGAACAAACAAAACAGTTAAGTTCATTAGAACAAATTGCAAATATCAGTCGTATAATCCATTTCCTTCCTAGAGAGGAAGAGACCAAAGAGGCAACAGCGCAAATGTGAATGCAGAAAGCTTTCCATTTTCAATAACTATGCTGATGCTGGAACTTTAGATAACTGAGGAAGAAAATTCACTTGTATAAACAAAAGGCTGCTATTTCTAGGATCAACATTCAAGTGTAATATTTGTTCAAAATTATTTATTGCATATTATCATATTGTATAATTGGAAAAATGAGTCATGGCCTAAAAATATTGAAATGATAAAATTAACCAATCCATAACCTACCACTCAAGAATGTCCCAGAGAGCTTGGATTGACAGGCAGCGTGGCTATACAAAACAGGAGGATTGAAGTTAGATTGCAACCGGGACAGACAGAAAAAGAATAAAATTAAGAATAGAAGTGCCAATTCCCACTTCTAGTCTAAATTCTGGTTCCTGCAGTACTGGATGCTAGATTACTGAAACTTTCCACTTTAAGCTGTTAATGCTTAATGTAAGGTCCATGTTCTATAAGATTCTACTTCTCAGTACCATAATCAAGGAAAAATGGTGGAAAATCTGTCCTATATGACTGAGGACTAGTTGAGTGATATTGTGAGTAATCTGCCTTACTGAGTTTCAAATATTTCAGAAACCTTTTCTCTTCTTGGGGAAGAGATAGAGGGCAATCATTAATACCAGAGATAGAGGGTTTATGATTGATACCAGATGCTCTGCTCTACAGATTACTGGATACAGGTTAAAGGTTGGGCTTAAATTGCTGCAAATGTACCTTATTATTTATAGAAGTAAATAAAAATGTGTGCACGCACACATGTGTATAACTAATAGTTAACTAAGAATAATTTGAATTGTTTCCCTAAAAATTAAATACTTTATTATATTAACAAATTTTATATTAATTAGTATAAAATCAGACATAAAGTTTAAGCACTGTATTTTGCAAAGTGCCTTTTTATGCTGGCAGCATCTTCCCCCAGAGTAGATCTCATTAGTTCTCATAAATTAAGTTACTCAAGTTAAGCCTGCTTGACAAGCTATGCCTGCTTCCTAGAAAGAGAGTTCTAATAAAAATACAGCTCTGAAGGAAATGGCATCCAATAGGTTTTGTTTTCTATCAGTTTTTGAGGTAAGCCATATATAAATATGAAGGGGCAAATGTATTACAACAAAAGAAGAATCTGGCCATTCTTCTTCCCATTCAAGTCAAGTTCCAGCTCACACTCATAGTTCTCACTGTGAATAATAATAATTATGTAGCCAAAATACTAAATGAAATTAAACAGCAGCAGCAACAACAAAAACAACCATAATGAAAACTGGACTGCTTCTTACAGAGAAGTTTGCAAATTTACAAATACTCCCAACTTTAAATCAAAAGATTTATATACCCAAATGAACTTTAATTGAAACAATTCTGCATTCATTTCAGTGGACAAAGCAAAATTTTGTATGTATATATTCATGCGTTCCTTGTAATTTTCAAAGGTAATCCATGCAAGTAACACCCATGTTGTATATTTTAATGGTCTAATTTAAGCTAGTATCCTAATGTTATGCTCTCTGGTCAAACTACTGCACCGGTATTACTTTCACTAAATATTCAAAGAATAAGACTCTTCTTATTTCAGCATTCCTGAGGTTCAACTTGTCTTATGCTGTTTAATACCTTGGTAACAAGCTTTCAAACTTTGGCAGTAACTGTGCCAGTTTGCTCAATATTTCTAGAGGAATGTACAAATGTTTTTTTTCTAGAATATTCTTTTAAAATATACAGGTATTCAAAGGATTAATTAAACCAGAACACAGCTCTTTTTATATAGAGATTAAACTTTAAGACAACTTTTCCTCTCTTTCACTTATATTAAATAATAATCATTCATTTCATTGTTTATGTTGTGATAGGAAATTCAAATTACTTCATAGGTAAAGGTAAAGGTTTCCCTCACACATATGTACTAGTCTAGGGGGCTGTGCTCATCTCCATTTCAAAGAGCTAGCGCTGTCTGAAGACATCTCCGTCGTCATGTGGCTGGCATGACTAAACACCAAAGGCGCATAGAATGCTGTTGTCTTCCCACGAAAAGTGATCCCTACTTTTCTATTTGCATTTTTATGTGCTTTTGAACCGCTAGGTTGGCAAAAGCTGGTACAAGTAATGGGAGCTCACCCCGTTACGCGGCACTAGGGATTCAAACTGCTGAACTGCCGACCTTTCGATCGACAAGCTCAGCCTCTTAGCCACTGAGCCACCGCGTCCCTTGGAAATTACTTATATAGTCAAATTCAGATTGTCAAAACTGAACTCTGCGACATTGATTGAAATCTGTTTGAGGTAATAATTGGATTTCCTAAACACAGGCACACACATTTCCCAATCCATATATATAATTTATATGTCTTCTGCATTTTCTATAAATGTAAAACATTAATTGCTGTCATTTAAGAATTTCTTGGCTGACATGGAGGGAGGGAGGGAGGGAGGCAGGGAAGGAAGGAAGGAAGGAAGGAAGGAAGGAAGGAAGGAAGGCAGGGAAGGAAGGAAGGAAGGAAGGAAGGAAGGAAGATTTTTGATAATACCTGCTAGCTTCACACAAGGAAACTCAATTGGGAAGCTGGCAGAGAGTTGGAAATTTCCCCACTGCTTTTTTGCCCGCTTTTGGTCATTCAGTTTCTCTGTTCAGGTAAGGAAATATTTCTCACTTTTATCCAATTTCTGTATGGAAATCATTATGAGGGAAGGTTTTTTTTAAAAAAAAAAAGGCTCAGGAGGAAAGATTTGGATTAACAAATCTACAAATGTCACAAAATCTGTATGTACAAATATTTGTGCTGAAAAAAACATAATTTCAGTATATAAAGCTATGTAAACAAAACTACACAACTCTACTCCCTATTAGAAACATGAGGAAAAGAAAAATATTTATTGTATAGGAAGGGCTAGATAGCTGTGGTTGCCTAAGATAAAAACATCTCACTGAACACTAAAAAAAAAAGTCAGTGTTTGGTTTAGCTTGTGATACCTTGGCATGTGTAATTCCAAACGTTTCCCAAGCAGAAAATAAGAACAATCATTTAAGAGGTTTTTCTTCATAAAAGGATGCCTCTGAATAGTAATTTGTGGCAACAAGTGGCATCTAAATTATTTATTACCTTCTGCTAGAAAGCTTCTTGCATGCAACTGACATTCTTGACTGTACACTATGAATACAGAAAAATATATTTCCAGCCATTTAAAAATATTTAATTATTCCTTAAAAGAAAGCTTTTTTTCCAGATGGAAACATGGAAAATCTCAGCAGTGGCTCATTACTACAGCACAAAAATCAGAAAAGTTTGATCCTGCATGCAAGATCTAAATTTTTGAGCAAGAAGAAAAACAAGGTGAGCAAAAACTAGTTCATGCATAGCTTCAAAAGGGTGTAAAATGTCTCAGATTACATGCCTAAAGGATAAGGAAGAATTTAGATGTAATACAAGATCAGTATATAAATCCAGATTTCCATAATTATTTAATTATTTCTGATGAAGAATCTGAGTGGCATTTTAGATTCAAAATAGTCTAAATACAGAGACTATTTCAAAAGGAATTCAATGATGTTTTTGTTTCTAAGTAGTAGGGCAAAAATTACAAGTGATGATACATAAAGGCAAATAGCAACCCCCTCCCAGGTAGTTTATTTTTTTTTCCATGGAGGATTATATAACATCTTTTTCATTTGATGCATTTTCTCAACCTCTCATTTCTTCCTTTTTAAACATATTAAAGTGTGTGCTGACAGAATAGCATTCTTTCTAATAGTACACTAGATGACGTACATGAATGCCATCAAGATAGGGAAGTATCCTGAATTTATACAATACCCTCCAAATCATCAATTCAAAATCTATTTTTTAAAAATAAATATATATATATTATACATATTTAGCTACTTGCAGATATTTTTTATTTTTAATTCAAAAAATGGGAGATGAAGCTGAAGGAAACTATGGAAAGAATTGGAACCATGGACAGGAACACTTTTATGAGAGGAGAGCTAAACTTTGATTTTTTGCACAGGTCCTACTGCTGAAGTTAAGAAATGAAATGAATAATCCAAACATAGATAAACATGCCTATATAATCCAATTTTCAATTTACTTGTATTGTATTTTGTCCCAAAATCTTATTTCCTAATTTATGTAAGTTATTTAAGTATATAAATATACTCTATAAAATTGGCTTCCTTCTTCTATTTGATATTCTTTATTAAAATTAATCAAAAAGTATTATCTACTTCTCTCAGTTTATATACAAAGTTTCTTCAATTACTGTAAAATCTAATTTTAATCATTTTAGGAGCCATGGTGGTGGTGCAGTGATGGTACAGTGGTTAGTATGCAATATTGCCAGCTAACTCTGCCCACAGCTAGGAGTTAGATCCTGACCGGCTCAAGGTTGACTCACCCTCCCATTCAGATTTTTGGAGGCAATATGCTGACCTTCCAAAGACTATTTCAGGCCATTTTATTTTTCCTATTATTTATTTACAGATAGTAGTTCATCTTTAGAATTATACTTTTAATTAGTTTTTAATACTTATAAGACTGAGGTTTTTTTTTAAAAAAAATAAAACTTCCTGTCAGTGCAATTATTCATGTTTGACAGATCACTGAGAGTTTATGCAGTCTGAAATGGGGGACAGAGGTATCTCAACGTTTTATATTTTTGTAAGTTTGGCAACACAAATGGTATACACGTAGAATTCTATAGATACGATTCATTAACAAGAAACTCTGGACCAAGCACAAATAAAACAGCTACAATCTTGCTGAGTTAACATTGTTATGTCCAATATGAGAAAAAAATAAACAGCAATCCTGTAATTCTGCATTCCAGTGCATACAAGAATATGGAAGAGTCCCACAGAAAGTCAGAAACTGTTACAGTAGATTTCTATTGGATTACTGCAGCTGTGCATGCAATTATGCAGTCAGGTTCTAATTTTATATATTGTGACTGTGCAAATTCTTTTGAAGGAAATGCTTACAACATGCAGGACTGCACACAAAACATGTGTCTTCAAATTATTAAAATGACCATGTTTTTTGTTCAAAGAACATTACAGAAGAGTTCAAAAAGTCATCTCACATGAGAAAAGTCTTAAACCTTAGCCATTACAAGAGAAAAAGTGGCTTAAAATGGGATAAAATCCAATCTTCATATTAAGAAAGTTTAAGATGACAGATATCTAACGAACCTTTGTTATAAGAAAAAAGGAATAGTTCCAAAAAGAAACAAGACTTAATCAAAAATAAGGATAAGAATCTTGAAGTATATGACCTCTCACATAAAGAATCCATTCTCCTAAATCAGAAGCCATTAAATTATAATATGATTTAAATGCATTAAGGAAGATAGTAAAGAGGATAAAAAGGTTTAATAAAATGTAGGAAGAATTACTTTAATAAATTTCATGAACATGCTTAATGATGATAGGAAATTGGGCCACATATAGGTGTTCTGAACAAATAAATGAAAAATCAGATATATTTAAAGAACATGTAGATTGGAAAAGTAGAAAAGGTTTATGCTACTATTAGCAGGTGAAAAAATCCTTGTTAAATTGCATGGTTATTCAAACCAGGTACGTTGGGATCAGCAAGCAAACAATACAGAAAAAAATTCCATGCCTTTAATACTCTAGAGCTGCCAAATCCACTTTTAATAAGGACTATAAGTACATATAGCAGGAATAAGAGACCTAACAATGTTAATGGTACCTCCTTTCATAAAATCGGGGTCAATTTCTTTCTAACTATAGTCAGTTGGGCATTTGATCCCACCCTTTTTGTCTCTTAGAAATTGAAAATGTGTCACTATCAGAGTCGATATATGATAGAAATATCTGGACACAAAATATAAAAAATATAGCTTTAGGAAACTAATAACATTGAACAAATTTCTTTATCAACTCTATTACTTTTATAAGAGCACTTATGGCCTTGATGGACAGGAACAGTCTTTAGGCTCCTTGATCCTCTATTACTCAAATGCAATATTATATATGTAGCCAAAATCAAACCACAGCCACTTATCCTGAAGAAACTCAATCACAGCTAAAATGTATAAACTATCAGGCTGGTCAAACATGAATGCTTCAAGTGTTCAGTGACCAAACATTCACCTGTTCTTTGGAAGGCCTCAATTTCCTCAGCAGGAAAGCTGAGTTTTCTGAGATGCTACAACCACTGCCTATACGAAAAAGACCAAAATGTTTTACGTAAACATACCCATGCTCAATTACAACCCTCCTAAAGGCACATGATCAACAGATGGAATAAAAGATCAACCAGGAAAGAAAGGAGTCAGTGGCTATCAAATTTGGGAGAAAAACCATGCAATTCAGTTAAAGAGGGTATCCTATTTAGACAGATAATCCATATTGTTGCAAGAAAACTACAGACATGTTCATGAAGTCAATACAAGTCAAACTTGACTCAAAGGAGACTTTGTGTCTACACAGGTGTTTTCTAAATGTTTTAAAGTACTTAGGAATTCATGAATACAAGAAAGCAAACACTGTAAGTTACAGGTAGCATTTAAAGCACAAATAAATACAGGAAAATCATGTTAGACCTCATAGCCTGTAACTATCCCTAAATAGGGAAGGCATTACATCAACATTCAGAAACGGACTATTTCTTGTCATAATAATATATAGCTAATATCTTACATCTCTCAGAAATACATGTAAATGTTGCTAAGAAGTTTTGAACATGAGTAGAGTGATAATACTAAACAACAGCTAGCTCTTTATGGTAGGGAGAGAACAGGTAGGAAAAAAACCAAACAAACAAGTTATTTGTTACAAATTGAAGCCAAGGTTGAACTTTTCCAGTTTTTTAAAAGCTTGAACTGTGGTTTCAGGAAAAGCTGTTATATTTAATAAAGTTATAATCAAGTTAAAGCGAATAATTACACCGCATTATTGGGTCTGTTATACTGGAGTATAAAATGGTGCAGGTGTCTCAAAGAGGTGCTGTAAGGTCTCTTTCAGTTTTCCACTGCTGTTTCCTAGTCTTCATTTAAGTAAGGAAAATGCGTACCCCTCTTGCTCAGAATGCAAGGTTAATAATATCTGCACTTAGGTAAAGCCCATGGCCAAATGAGCAAGAACATTAATTACTTCATCAAAAGTGCTAAGATGTCAAAATAACTGCTTTTTGCAAAATAAGGTGATCTTATTTACTAGTAAGACTGTAATTTGGGACAATATGTTGCTTGCACTGAATAGGTTCCAAATACAAAAAAGAATTTACCCCTATTGTAATTGTAATTTATTCAGGTATATTATTTACCAACTACTAATAGCAATAGCACTTAGACTTATATACCGCTTCACAGTGCTTTCCAGCCCTCTCTAAGCGGTTTAGAGTCAGCCTATTGACTCCAACAATCTGGATCCTCATTTTACCAACCTCAGAAGGGTGGAATATATTTATGAATTTTTAATGTGGCAATAAGTAATTTATGTCATGTTATGTTATGTTATATTATATGTTTTAAAATTATAATTTTAAATCAACACTAAATGTTCTGCATAATTGCTTGGACAATATTTTTTTTTTACATTTCTCTATTTTCATCAGAAATTAATCTCTTTTAAAGATAATTCAAGAAACATTTAATTCATTTAATTTTAAATGAATTAATGTGTTTAAATTAATGAAATATTTTAGCTCAAACTCAAGTGACCTATATTTTACTTTATAAAAGTTGTTACAGTATTCCCTTTTCATAAACAAACCTATTATCTTTTAAAATATAATTTTAGTAGAAGCTTAGAAAAGTATAATTCACATTGCAATCCTGAATAAACACGTTTTAAAGTTCCATTATTGTAACTGCCATTAAGTTCAAAGGAATGACTTTGAGATAAATAACTATAAAGCTGCAATATTCCACATAGCAATCTGAGAGTAAGCCCCTCTGAAATAAGGATACACAGCTTTGAGAAGATTAAACATTATACATATTTCCCTTTTAAGGACCTAAAATTGCACACCTATAGTTACAATCCTAAATAAACTTTACTTCACTAAACAACAGGGAGCTTATGTTGGTATAAAGTAATATGAACAATGATTTTTTTTAAAAAAAATAGAACTTTGATGTTATATATGCTAATAGCAGCAAGAACACTGTAAGCACAAAAATGGAAGGATACTTTGATCCCCAGTGGACAAATAGCTGCAAAAGTTGATGGAGTTAGCAGAGATAACTAAATTGACTGCTTTGATTAAAGAAAAGAACACAATTTTATTTTTAGTTGGAAACCACTTTTAGACTTTGTTCTTGAGGCGGAAAAAATGAAACTTTGATTTGGGGTTTTGCTGATTAGATAAGTTCGTTGTTATAAAAATTATTATTATATAACAGTAAAAAGCTGAGGTTGTATATTATTACCTTATTCTATGTGCCAAAAAGAGTTGGAAGTCAATGCTTTTCTTTTTTTTTCTTTTCTTTTTCTCCTACTTTTTCCTCTTCCCCTTTCCCTCCCCTATTTCCCCATTTTTCATTTCTCTTTGTATTTCTGTATTTAATATTTTGATAAAATAATGAAAAAATTAATGTAAAAATCTTATATCCTTTTAATCTTAACAAAAGCTATTGCAGAATTTTTAAAGAAGGAACACAAATAAAGAACAGGTTCAAAATGTATGTGTTCACAAACATGTCTTCTAGTGCTATTAAAATGCACTAAAATAGATTCTACTAAGAGTTATAAAATTTTTTTATTATTATTAAATCTTTTACTAGTTTTAAAAGTAAAACAAAAGTATTTTCATATATACTGAAGAGAAGTTAGCATGCTTCAGTGCAACAAAATTTGACCTCAAGTTTTAAGATCCCATTTTGAATATAACTGAGAATTTCAACAGTGCACTCTTTTATTTTTTGTTACATTTAACCAATGTAACATGTAATTTTACTCATTGTAACTAATTAAAAATATAATTGGACACCTAAATTCAAAAGCACAGACAAAAGTTCACTGCCACATGGGGCATTTTTAGGGAAATATTGAAAATAGCTTTTCAGAGGATAAACAGCAGTAGCAGATACCAGTTCCTTCTTGCCACAAGACTCACTATTAAGGCATCCAAGGAGAAAAGAAAGTGATTACTCATAATGCCAGATCAGAGTTATTAAAAAAATAAATAAAGCCAAGATGCTTGGCCTGGGTAAAGGCCAGAGGGAGAAAAAGCAGACAAAGTGTGTTCTGTGAACAAGAACAAAAGGTGACAGAACCACCAGGGCAGAACTATTAAAGGTATTACATCCACAGAGTCAGCACTCTGGTGACTTTTACCTGAGCTGAAAAGGTGCCTGCTGGCGATGGTGGAGACGGCGTTTCCTGCCGATGGCTGTCTTCTTCCTCTGGTGAATCATCCAGGAGGACTTTACTGCTCTTGTTGAGCTTCCACATTATGAGTGGAGGCGGGAGGGAGAGGAAGGGGGAGGGGAAGGAGGTAAAAAGTGGACCGGTCTTTCTTATTTATGCCTGAGAAAGTTTGAGAAAGAACCAGGTGAAACGGCAATGACTTTGCTATTCAGCCACCAGCCTAGAGATATTAAGCTTTCTGGAGAAATAGCTAAAGAAAGCCAGGCAGGTCGATCCTAAGATGTGCGGCCAGACTTTCAGAAAAGCCACTGTCCAGGGGAAGAAAAAAAGGGGAAAGGCACGGGGGGTGAGGGGGGAATGAAACGCGCAACCCCACTGTGCGCACAGAGACCTAGCGCCTTCTCTCCTGGGTTTGTCGTACAGACCGGGTTTCCCTCACCCTCCGAGCATAATCCCAATTTGCTCTAAAGGACTCTCCCGAGGGTCAAATATATGGGTCCCGCTGACTCAGCCACGTCAAAAGGGGTGGGTGCAGTCTGTACGTGCTCAGAGACACCTTTGCCAGAGAAAAGGGGCAGGCGAGGAGACGCCACAAAGTACGCGAAGTGGCAAGAGGGCAGTAAGCCTGACCTTAAAGCTCCGCGTTGGGGGGACGGGAGGGGGGCAGGTTCTCTTCCCAAGGCCCCACACAGGCAACCCCCTCTCCGACCCCAATTTTCTCCGCACAAACCCCCCCCCCCCCCTCTAGAGACGCTCCACGCGGGGGGGAAAAGTCGCTACTGTTGCCGTCCGCGCGGAGACGAAACAGAGGCAGAAAGCCCTGGTAGGGATGTCGGGCTGCCTCCCCGTCCACCGATCCCGGTACCCTTCCTGCCCCCTCACCTGTGACTGTTCCGCCTCGTTGTCAGAGCCGCCACCGCAGCGTAGCAGAGCCTGCGAGCGGCCGCTGCCATGTTTGCGGCTGACTGGGCGATGGGAGGGAGCCGGAGCTAGGAAGAGCGCGAGCGGCAGCTGGGAGATTTGGGGCGGGGGGGGGGAGCAGGGAGGGAGAGCGCGCGCAAGAGAACAGGGGCTTGTTACGTCGCCACAGCAACCTGGCAGCGCGCGCGCGTCCCCGACACCAGCTTTAAAGGGGCGGGGGAGACAGAGGGAGGTGGGTGGGGGTGTCGAGATCTACCCAAAGACCCCTCTGTCTGTGCCTTTCTCGTGCTCTCCGCATCGGTGGCGCAGAGGTGATGTGTGTGTGGCATTCCTCGAAAACTCGTGACATAACTTAAATGCCTGCGGGGGCAAAAGTGGATCCGTCATCATCTTCCTCGGCCAATCTGCTCTCCAGTCCACCGACCAATTCAGACGAGAACTTTGCTCCATAGTGGCGGGAATGAAATTTAGAAGTGCCGTAGCTCCTAATAGTCGAGCGCACAGAGAAAAGCCTCCTCCCTATCTCCGTCCTCGGGGATACTTGGGGATCTTAAGGGACCTCGCCTCCATTTAAACTGGGCACACCTCAGTATTTGAGGGTGGGGGTGCTTTGATAGAGAGGAGCCTTGCCTTTCTTAAGGAGATACAAAAATGGGGGGGGGGGTTGTACTTCAAGAGGCTGATGGGGGCTACTAGCGTCCAGTAAAACTCATGCCATAATTTGTAAAATTGTAAAATGCCACAAGATTTCTGTGTGGCTTTCCCATGGACTGAGAGCTAGTTTGGTTAGTAGTTTTAAGACACTAGGTTAGAAACTGGGACACTGAGGTCCCAGTCCTGCCTTGGGCTTAAAATTTAAAAGCTATTCAAGCAGCTTTGAGCTAGTCACTCACTCAGCCCTAGGAAGAAAGAAGTTCATGGCAAACCACTTCCGAAAATACTGCCAAGGAAACTGGACTGGTCTGGTCAGTTGCCAAGAGTCAAGACTGACTTGAAGATGCATGCATACATTTACTTTAATATAATTTAAAAGAGGGTGAGGTACACAGAAATTAAATATGTGCATATATGTAAAGGAAACTACACAACTAGAGTTAGTCATTGATAGACATGTTTAAACCAAACAATGGTCATATTATGACCATATTCTTTAAAGTTATTTTTCCATTAAAATGTTTTAACAGCTTTCAAAGATACAGATATGACAGAGCTCATTTCCTTACCAGTAACTGATTCCACCTTATATTGCCTTCCCGATACCTTAGCTGGAGTGCTCTTCACTTTTTTTTAGATAGCATAATAATATACAAGCTTGAAATTTGTTGATCTCTATTCTGTCTCTTACTTCTCTTCTGACTTGGTGCCTCATAATGTTGTTCTGATCCCACAAAAAAATGAGAGGGTTGTTCAAGGAAGATATGGAAATTGCATATGGAAATGAACTGAAATAATTCTTTGCATCGGTGTCTGCTACAGAAGATATAGGACCGACACTTGAGCCTAATGACATAGAAAGGGAATTGGAACCAGTAAAACATACTAAGAAAACAATAAAAGATATTGTAGGATATCATTACAAGATCAGGTATCTGTTATATAACAAATCCCTAGGTCTTAGTGGCATTCACTTGAGAATTGTTAACAATGGGAAATGGGTGATTTAATGTGTGTGTGTGTGTATTTATTATACCTTAAAACTAATAAAAATATACAGAAATATAAAAAAATATCAAAGATTAATAAAGCCCATTACTCTCCAGATTAAAAGAGGAAATACAGGTAATCCTTGATTTATTATCACAATTGAACCCCTAATTTTTGTTGCTAAGCAAAACATATTTAGTAAAACTTAAGTTTTTCCCTATGTTATGACCTTTTTTGTCACAGTTGTTAAGTGAATCTTTGCAGTTTTAGTACAATAATATAGTTATTAATAATAACATAGTTGTTGAATCAGGTTTCCCCGTTGACTTTGCTTGTCAGAAGGTCGAAAAAAGTGATCATATGACCCTGGCACACCACAACTGTCTTAAATATGAATTAGTTGTCAAGCATCTGAATTCTGATCACGTGACCATGGAGATGCTGCAAGAGTCGTATAAAAAAGTCAAGTTACTTTTTTCAGTGTCATAACTTTGAACAATCACTAAATGAATGGTTGTAAGTTGAGGACTACCTGTATTTCACAACATCCCCATCAGGGGTGTATTCACTTTCTTTCCCTACCGGTTTGCAAATGTGAGCATGCACGTTCTTGGGAGCCAACTGGTAACTGGTTTGTTCCCAAAATAGCACAACAGTGTCATATGAAGCATTCATGACTATTTCAACCACTGCATTCTACCCAACTGTAGCTTCAAAGTAGTTTTCAAATATAACCCTATGTACAGTGTCCCATGTAAAATACATTGCAATAGTCTAAACACAATATGACTAAGACATGAGTGATTGAGCCTGCTGTTCTAGGAAAGATCATAACTGTCACAGAAAACTGAGTTGTGCCATTGGAGGCTTTGCTAAGTGTCAAGCAGGAAATGAAACTCAAGAAAGATCCTTAGATTATGAATCGGATCAATGTGGGTAGGTCTAATCCCATCCAGGAAATATTCCTAGAACCAGATGACTTCTTCACCCAAAGCCATGTTATGTTCCAGGGGTTTAACCAAAGCCTTTTCTTTCTTTTTTATTCAAGTTCTAAGTGCATCCAGACACAAATCACAAGAGTGCCAGTTCACTTTGGTATTAATATGCAAAGCTATGCCAGCACGTAACTCCCCTTAATAATTTCATGTAAATACTGAAGTGAATTGCTAAGCTCTCTGGCACCTCATATTCAAAGGACCTCAGACTCAACTGCTCCCTCTTCATCACTACCAGCTGAAACTGCTTTTTCAGGAAGTGGAAAGGTACTGTAATACAATGCTCCTCGTTCCCAACCCTCAGAATTGGTCCAAGCGGTATAGTGGTTGATGACACTGAAAATTGTGGAAAGAACATACAACACCTGGTCTTGCCAAAAATAATCTACAAGTGCAATCAGTGCAGTTCTTATGCTGAAATAAGCTTTTATTTAAAGCCTCACATTACCTCATCCCAGATAATATCACAAGTCACTTCTGGCCCAGTTGACATCCCAATGAATTTGAGGATTAGATTAATCCTTTGGATGCAGAGAATATTTCTCACAGGTTCTATAATTGGTCTTCCAGGAAATCTATCTCAAATGTGATCTAGGTCATTTTAAACAGGGACACTCAGAAGCAGTCTTTGTATACAATAAAAACTGAGAAATATTGTTTTACCAGTTTAGTTGCCATAGGTACAGATACGTTCTAGCCTGGAATATGTTGGATTCCTTCCACCAGCTGTGTTCTAAGGTTCTCTTCTGCTTCATTTCCTAGAATGCTTCTGTAACCAAGAAGTCCCTTTGGATCAGCAAGTAGGGAGAGACTGATAAGTGCAAACAAGACTGCAGCTTCATTTTTGTTCCAGAAAGCAACTAAAGTTTCAGAAGGACTGCCCATCAATGTCTCATAAAGTTCCCCAAGTAATTTCTTCAAGAAGTCATATTTTTAAAAATAGTTTTGTTGATTCTTATTAGAAATAATGACAACATAAACTCTGAAAGAAAAAGGAAGAAACGCATGTACAAAGAGAGAGAAAAAGAAAAGAAGAAAAATATTAAAAGAAATGATTTCCAATCTTCATCACAAGTACAAGCAAACTTACTAATTCTTTACTCCCCTTCCTTTTATTTCTTACAGTCTAAGAAATAAAAGGAAGGGGAGATGTTGTCATAGAATTTGATCTCTCTTAAATTTCCTTTTTTCCATTTCAAAGGCTTCTTCAAGTTTTCAGTAAACCTCTTTTATAAATTCAGTAAGTCAATTATCCAAGTTGTTCTCTTGGTTTTAATTGGCATTTCCAGTTAAACTGTCATATATGTTTTATAATTTACATTAGTTTTTATTTTCCTATATTTCAATATTTTTTTTATATTCTAATAGTTCTGAAGTTTGTTTCGGCTTTTTATCCTGTAGACCAGGGCTTTCAAACTCGCGGCCTGCGGGCTGGATGCATCACGTGCTGGCCACGCCCACACTCGTGTTAGTGAAAGGGGAAAAAGTCCTGATATGTCATGTGGCGCCGATATGTAGAGTTTGATTGGCATGAAAACAACATACTGAATTACTGAACAAGATAATAATGAAGATTTATAATTCAACAAAACATGTATTATTATTATTATTAGAATTATATAACTTGTCAAACATAACTAAGATGAACATTGTTTTATTTCTTTTAAAATGTGATTAGAAAGGGGATATCTTTTAAATATAACTGGCATAATTAAAAATTAGAAAGGGGAACAATGGGAGATTATAATTCAAAACAAAGCTGTATATTACTATTAGAATTATATAAGTCTTAGACACAACAAATATGATTATTGGAATTTTATTTGTAGTAAAAGGAGTGATATTAATACGGAGATTGGCATAAAAATAATATATTGAAATATTGAATAATTAAGGAAAGATTATAACTCAGCAAATTATGTGTATTATTACTAAAAGTTTATAATTGTATTAAATATGAAGAATATTGTTTTATTTGTACTAAAATGTAAGACACTCTGATCCCATACTGTTTACACAATGATACGTTTGTAGAAAAAAATAAAAAAAACTTTTTAAAAAAAAACTTAGGGCCTCCAGGCCAGATGCATCACATGCTGGCCCCGGCCACACCCGGTTTAGTGAAGGGGAGAAAAGTCCCGATACGTCATGTGACGCTGCCGTGATGACATGAATTTGACACCCTGTTGTAGACCTTCTAAAGATATATAAAGGTTATAAAGGTATTCTTTCACATTGTCATTTCTTCTTGAACAACTTTTGGAAATAATCTATCCATAGAAACAGATATGTTACATTGCAGCTCCTATTTTCTGACCCTATTCTTCAAAGATCTGAAGTATTTAACATGTAATCCTGTTTTCTGTTATTTTGTCTGTAATGCCTACCAAACAAAAGGCAAATCTTTTTCCCCTTTTCTGCCTGAAATCCTTAGTCCCCTCTAGTGTCCTATTTCTGAAATCACAAAAGCTCAAATTTCTTTTGTAACTGAAGACAGACTAAACAATTTATTTTCCACAAAGATACTATTTATTTATATACCAAGACCTAATATTCCAATTTTTTCTGATCGTTTAATTTGTTTATAACTTTAACTCTTATATAGTTTTTTTAAAAAGTTCTTTATTTCTGTTCTGTTTTAAAGTTGTTGACATACACACAAACAATACTTTAAAAGCAAGAATATTTACCACAATTTAGACATATAACAGAAAACAGAAATAACTAGTAAATAATGCTTGCCTGAAAGGAGCCCAATATAGTTCAGGAAGCAATGTTTAGTCCAGAGATGTTCCAAAAGTCACAAGATGCCAAACTGGGTAATCAGCCTGTCCAAGGGTCAAGAGTTAAAAACAAGAAGCAGGAACACAATTCAAGAGCTGAATAGTTGTCTCCAACAAGCATAGGAGACACCTGTAGTCAGCTGGCTGCAATTATTCATGCTTTGCCTTTGCTTTTGAGAACCCTCTTTGAAGAACATTGGTCTGCTCACTTCTGTATGCTCCTAGACAGGGATGAAATGCTCCCGGTTTGGACCAGATCACCTGATCCGGTAGCGATGGCGGCGGGTGGTTCGGAGAACCGGTAGCAAAAATCCCTGCGCCCCCCCGTGCCCAGCTGAGCCGCACAATCATCAGAGGCTTTTTTTTTTATTTTTAAAAGCATTTTTTCTACAACCTTTTCGGCCGAAAAAATGCTTTTAAAAGTTAAAAAAAAAGCCTCTGCTGATCGCGCAGGTCAGCTGTGATTGTCAGAGGCTTCTAAAAGCCTTTTTCCTGCAACCTCTTTGGCCGAAGAGGTTGTAGGAAAAAAAATGCCTTTAAAAGCCACTGGTGATCCCAGCTGAGTTGCCTGATCGCCAGAGGCTTCTAAAAGCTTTTAAAATGCTTTTAAAAGTTAAAAAAAAGCCTATGATGATTGGGAGACAACGTCTTCAGTCAAAGAGGTTATAGAAATAATGTTTTTAAAAGAAAAAAAAGCCTCTGCGGATCAGGCAAGTCAGCTGGGATCATCAGAGACTTTTTTTAAAAAAGCCTCTGCGGATCAGGCAAGTCAGCTGGGATCGTCAGAGGCTTTAAAAGCATTTTTTTGTAGAAAAATGGTTTTAAAAGTAAAAAAAAAAAAGTTAGCCACACCCACTCAGTCATATTACCCCCCCTTACCAAGCCATGCCCACAGAACTGGTAGTAACAAATTTTACATTTCACCACTGTAATGGACCCAATATCCTTAAAAGGGCTCTGCTGTCCTTGAGAGATTGATTGTTTGTCTTGGTCTTGGTCTTTCTGGTTTTCAAGCCTACAAAGAACCACTGCCCTGTGGTCTACTCAGGAGTATCAGCTATCCAGAGTACTAGTGGGTGACCTTCAGTGGTGGGTTTCAATTTTTTTTACTACTACTTCTGTGGGTGTGGCTTGGTGGCGTGGCAGGGAGAGGATACTGTAAAATCCCCATTTCCTCCCAATCAGCTGGGACTTGAGAGGCAGAGAATAGATGGGAGCGGGGCCAGTCAGAATTTTTAACTACAAGTTCTCCGAACTACTCAAAATTTCCACTACCGGTTCCTCAGGACTGGTCAGAACCCGCTGAAATCTACCTCTGGTGATCTTCCATCTTTTCCTCTTCTGGAGAGATTTCAAAGAAATGATTTATTCACTGGTCTTTTGGTCATGACTATGACATCATCTCTACTCATTTGGAGATGCATTAGTTCAGCGATCTCCAACCTTTCCGGTTTTACGGACCAGCAGGGGATAGGGGATGATTCTGCATGAGTGGTTGGTGAATGCACAGGGGCAGCTCCATTTACACAAGCGGCAGGCACATATGCCCACCAATTGCACAAATGGAGCTATGTGTGCACTCTTGTCCACCTGCTGCACATTTAAGTGGAGCTTCATGTATGCTCATGCTCGCCTGCTGCTACCATGTCCCGGTTCGGAATGGACCACAGCCCAATAGTGGGCTGTAGCAGGGGTGAAATGCTCCTGGTTCGGACCGGCTCAGGCAAGTAGGTAGCGATGGCAGTGGGCAGTTCGGAGAACCGGTAGCAAAAATCCCTGCCCCTGCCCCCCATGCCCAACTGAGCCGCGCAATCATCAGATCCTTTTTTTTCTTTTAAATGGCTCTGTCGAGCTAAGTCTGACGATCCAAGCTCTGACAATCCCAGCTGAGTTGCCTGCGATCAGGCAGCTCAGCTTGGATCGTCAGAGCCATTTAAAAGAAAAAAATTTTTTTTAAAAAAAATGGCATTGAGGATCCAAGCTCTGAGGATCCCAGCTGAGAGGCAACTCAGCTTGGATCGCCAGAGCCATTTAAAAGAAAAAGTTTTTTCTTTTAAATGGCTCTGACGATCTAAGCTCTGACGATCCCAGCTGAGTTGCCTGCCGATCAGGCAACTCAGCTGGGATCGTCAGAGCCTTTTGAAAGCATTTTTTAACATGGTTTTACATATAAAAAATTGTTTTAAAAGTAAAAAAAAATTGGCCACACCCACCCGGTCACATTACCTCCCCAAGCCACGCCCACAGAACCAGTAGTAACAAATTTTAGATTTCACCCCTGGGCTGTAGCCCGGGGGTTGGGGTCCCCTATGTTAATTAATTATTCCTCACCCAAAAGTCTAATGGTCATAGGGTATTATCTGTCCTTTAAAAATAGAAATCAAACTATATATATACATATGTAGGCAATTTCCTATATGGACGGAAGTAAGGATTGGATCCTCTCCCAAGGATCTATATGGGGAATGATGCTTTTAACTTGCTTCATAAATAATCTTGACTTAAAAAGTAGCAGTAAGTTGGCTACATTTGTGAAAGATGCTACATGGATGGGCAGCCATACAATTCCTTTAAATAAATAAACTGTGTGAGATGAGGCACATGTGGCTTCATGTGCAGAAGTTCTATATGGTTTAAAGAGGATGGGGGGTCTCCATCAGTATTTAGCTGATATATACAGAGATTTCCGCATTGTATTATCAGAATTCCAAATGCAAAGGGTGCTCCTGGTAGAAATTGACACTGATGTGATCAGTGCCACATTGGGAATAAATTTGTTTTCACCTAGGTTTCCTGAGTAAGCACCTCAAAGGCATTATTGTAGTTATTAGTAATAATGCCTGATTGAGGAACAAAAGAAAAAAAAAAGGCCTGTCATATCTGCAATTGGCTCATTGTAACAACTGCTCAAACCCATTTGCAAACAGTTGCCGAAATATATGCACATTTTCTGTGCAGTCAGTGTATCTATTTATTTATTGGTGAGATGAGCTTTTGCATGCAATGTGAAGCAATTGAGAGAATTTTAATTGAATCAGAACCTACAGTAGTTTTTTCAAGCATTGAGGACAGAATGGTTTTCACACTGTTGGTCAGCTGGCAGGAAAGCACTGACTGTCTCATGACATTCACTTTTATTCTCTGCATTTCAAGGTTATCTTATTTGCTAATAATTACCATGGGTAGATAGGGAGGTAAGTAGTTGGATAGATTGAGAAGTGCCTTACCATTGCCTTCTTCTTCCTAAGGGCTGAGAAAGATTAACTGACAAGGTCACTTAGCAGATTTCTTGCCCAAGGCAGGACTAAAATTCACAATCTCTCAGTCCACTATGTCATCAATTGGTATTAACCACCAATAATTGCTGAAGGGAATACTTTGAATCTAACCAGAGCAAATGCTCAGTGATATCTATTGTTAATTAAGGATCAGCAACAATTAGTTGGCTTGGGGGTAAAGATAGCCTCCAAATTTTTTGTTACTGAGCTAATACCTTGTTGACATCCTGTGTGAAGGAGTCTCTCATTCAATGTTCATTTTGTCTGATCATATCACAGCCTTTTTATTGCTTTATTAGAGAAGCCATAGGCTGCCAGTTTTTCTCCGAAGGATATTTTCCAGGTAATTGGAAGTTACACTTGTAAACCAGGAATGTCAGACCTATTGGGTTAAATTGTAGTTTTAGCCAGTAATTGAAGATAACCATCCAGATCCTGGCTTCTACCATTGTAATTCCTAGTTATAATCTTAAAGCTGCATTAGATATGCATCTGCATTAGATATGCATCTGCATGATCATTCTTAGATACTTGGATTATACCCTCTGGACTGCAGTTCAGTTAACATAACAACCCAGTAGAATTCCACATAGTTGTGTCATAACTTTTGCCTCAAATAGTTTTAGTTCAGCTGTAACATAATGTCAACCTCTAGAGAAACCAAAGGAAAATAGCTCTTCTTTGGGCATCCTATGATTTGTGGGTGAATGCGAGTCCCTGCATTCCATCCTGAGGAATGAAAGATAATTCCCAAGAAGCTAAAACATTTAACTCACTCGGTATTATTGCCGTTAATATACTGATTATAAATTTTAGGTCTTTTGTTAAAGGTCAGAAATTATGCTTTTTGGTAATTTATCATCTATTTTTCTTTTTCAGAATATTAAGCAAGCGATCTAAGGGTTCTTTACACCCCTATCATAGACAGAGGCAGAATAAGCACATTGTCATCATACAGGAGAACTGAAAGTCGTCTTTTGGTTAGTTCTGATGGGCAAAAATTGCTTTATTGAAGTTTGGGTAACTGAATTTATATGAAAATTAAAACGTAATGGAGCAAATATACAACCTTGGTTTATTATTTCTTTTTTCTTTTTTGAATTTTTTTAGTTTTTATTTCTTATACACATAATGTTAATGTACATTCTCTTATACATAATTGATCATACATATACATATTTTTCTTAAAGCATAAAAATAAGGCATTTCAATTACATTCGGGGTTGCTTTTCTACCCTTTCTTTTCCCTTATTTCACAACAAACCTTCTCCTTCTTCTTCCTTTTCCTTCCTTCCCTCCTGTCCTCTCCTACTTTCTCCCTCCTCCTCTCCTTCCTCTTCACTACTTCCCCTTCCTTTCCCCCACTCCTCCCCTTTTCCCCCTTTCTTACCTTCTCTCCTACTCCTGTCCCCTCTCCTTTCTTCCTCTCCTTTCCCCTTTCTTCCATTCCTCTCTCTCCCTGTCCTCTTCATATCCTCTACTCCTCTCTCCTTTCTTTCTCCTTTGTTGTGCAATATTTTCCTTGTTTGGTATTCGAGCAATATTCTAATAATATATATTTTCTTTTCAATTTCTTTTCAATTTTACTCAATCTGTCACTTTTATCATCATAATTGTACATTTATCCTTATAATCTTCTTTCTTCTCGCCCCTCCCAGCTTTATTATTTCTGTTGTTATAATTAACTGCCCTTGGGGACTAAATTTTACTTCAGATTGGTATTGCCGTAAAGTTTATATATTAATGAAAGTAATAATTTATCTATGTTGGTAGATATCAGCTGCTTCCACAACAGTTCTCTTGATATGGAGCCAAATGCAGATTTGAAATTTACAAAACTGCATAAAGAGAACTTTTGGATTCTTAGATGTATTTCTCTGCTAGGTGTTATAAATTATTGCTTGGCTGATTTCAAAACTTCCTGGTCTAAAACCAGCCTTTTCTTCAGCTAGGATATTATCTTCAATCCAGTCATAGAACTTCTATTTAGATGTTTAGCATAGATTTTGTTAATTATGTTTTAAAAACTGCTTGGATGGTAGTTGACTAGAATTTTCTTTTGTCCTTTTTTATAGATTGGAATTATAATGGCTATACCCCAGTCTTCTAGGATATGAGTAGTGTTGCCAATAAAAGTGAAAAATGTGATAAGAAGAGAGGTCCCACCAGTTGGTGTTATTTTTGAGAATTTCAGTGGGAATAAAGTCATTATCTGGGGCTTCATTGAGCTTCAATTGCTCAATTAATTGTCTTATATATCTGTTGAATACAAATGGCTGGCATTTTAGCACTTCAAGAGTTATTAGGCACTCCTAGGCAGGGCTAGCATCTATGCCAGCTTGTGGAGAGTATAGACACTGGAAAAGGCCTCCTGGGTAGAGATTGGAATTAGCATTCAATCCTTATGCCTGGGGTTGTGAACTATTGTGCCACAATGTATGTGAATCACTCAACCTTGTGGCTTCATAGAGCTGAGACAACCTTGCTGTGTTCACTGTCCTTTTTATCTATTATTAAATGCTTCTACTGGCATTTGTTTTGCAAGAGAATCTGGGGGTTCATACCTAATTTTATTCCTGAATTAATTGTAACTGTGGACAAATCTATTTTTTACTTTAAGCAGTTTTTATAAAATCATAGTTTTGAGCTATGTATCCTAAGGGGTCTACTTTTGCTACTTGGTTAATTAGAACTCCCTTCAATTTGATGTTATGCTTTTCAAGGTCCAGCAATTTATTACTCTCATTGCCATTGGTCTCATCAGTCATCATTTTACATGTAATTTATTGCATCACTTTGTTATCATGAAGGTAATAATTGGATAACAGCATAGTTTATCTTATCAGCCAATTTTAGTTTCCTGTTACATCTGTCATCTTCTAAATCAGCTTGGTGGAATGTGGCAGTGTGTGTGTAAAATACAAATAGTTTGAAGCATAAAATTACTGGGGAGTAGTCACTTTCAAGCCTGCCAATTGTGACCTGGAATGAAATTAACAAATCAACTGTATTATTTGAGATGATGATATCTAATCCACCCCTTAGATATGAAAACCAACTGGGTGACCTTGGGCCATTCGCTCTCTCTCAGCCCTACTCACCTCATAGGGTTGCTGTTGTGGGGAAAATAGGAGGAGGAAGGTGTGTTGGATATGTATGATGCCTTGGATTATTTGTAAAAATAATAAAAGTGGGATACAAAAACAAACAAACAATAAACAAATAAACTAAAATAATCTGTAGTGCTCATTCCACCACCACCACCACCACCACCAGTATGTATATTTTCCTAGTCAGTCATTCAACATTGCCCTATTTAGGATATTCAGATTTAAACAGCAAGTTAAATGAGCTAGATAGTAGCCAATATATTGACTTTAAATAGATGCTGACTTATATTGACTTTAAATAGATGCTGCAGCAATGAGGTGTCATCACAGGGGTTAGGATAGCATCAACAGTAATAGATATATGGCATTAAAGTCCCGTCAAATTAGTACATATGCAGTAAAGAAAATTAATATTACATCTTCAAGGCAGTTTTTCAATTTGTCATTGTTACCTTTACATGAACATTTGGACAATTGAGGTTGATGATAAATGTAAATTACTAAGACTCTGTGATGCCCAGTGTGATACTGATGACCATTCCCAGGGGTTGGATGGCAACAAATATAGAGATGGATATGGTGATAGCTAAACCATCTCTGACTCTCCCTCCCTTTTGACTCCTTAGTTCACTCAAGATGCAAAAAATTAAGTTTCAAATCTATGAAATCAGAATCAGTTCTCTTATTAGGCCAACTTGTTGTGTTTCAGGAAACAAGGGAGAGAACAAGCATTCAGGCAAAATGTCATTCTAACGGCTATGAGAAGGCCTGGGATTTTTTCTTGATCATCCTGGTCAGGGTTATTATTTGTGTGTCCCCCCCTCCCTTTTTTTTCTTTGAATTTTTTTTATTTTTTTGAAACAAAACATAAAACATAAATCCATCATCCATACAATTGCAAACAGTGTGTTAGTCGGTTACAAATCTTTTTTGCTTCCTCACCATATTCATTACTACTAATTATCTAATTTTTCATATTACCCATCTGATAAGTATCTTTATAATATAATCCTCATTAATCATTCAACTTTGGCTTTCCCCTCTTTCCATAAAAATTATTTTCAAATATTTGTATTATAACATTCATAGTCATATAACTTTGTATTATATTTTGTATATTTCTATCGTTCTTATGTTATAATGGTCTCATCCCTATTTCATTTCCATGTTTTATTATCTAGCCATTGATAAAATAAATCCCATATCTTATAGTTTTGTTTATCTTCTTGTTTTCTAATTTCAAATGTCAATTTGCTCATTTCAGCACATTCCATAATTTTCTTAATAACTTAATCTTGCATTGGTATTTTCTCATTTTTCCAATTTTTAGCAAACACAATTCTAGCCGCTGTTAGTGCATTCACAATCAAGTATCTCAATTTTCTATTGTATATTTCTGGTACAATCCCTAATAAAAAAATCTCTGGTTTAAAGTCTGTGGGGTTTTTTTGTCATTTTTTCCAACCATGTGTGGATTTTAGTCCAGTATCTTTTGGCTTCTACACACATCACCACATATGGTAGTATGAGCCCGATATCTGATGACATTTCCAACACTTTTCTGATTTATTCTTGAACATTCTGGCTATTCTCGTTGGAGGTAGATGCCACCTGTAAAACACCTTATACATATTTTCTTTGTATGCAGTTGACATTGTCATTTTATAATTTTGTGACCACAATAGTGACAGATTTGGCTAAATGGGAGAATTTACAATTATCATTGATAGGGAGGATATCAACTATTAAGATGAATATATTGCCTAGAATTCTATATTTGTTCCAGACAATTCCAATTAGGTTGGGAAAAGATTATTTTGAAGATTTGAACAAAATAGTGTTAAAATATATTTGGCAGGGTAAAAAGGTGATGTTAAAATCAAAACTGTTGCAAGATGCTAGAATAAAAGGAGGTTTTGGTTTGCCTGATTGGGAATTATACTACCAAGCAACAAATTTGATGTGGATTAAAGAATGGATAATGTTAAGAAATACTAGATTGTTGACTTTAGAAGAACATGACTTGTCGCATGCTTTTTTATGGTATAAGGGCACAAAAACACAGGTGTACTTTAGAAGACATTATATATGAGAGTCTTTGCTATTAAATTGGGAGAAGATTAAAAGACAACATTATTTAAAAATTCCAGGCTGGTTATCTACTATTGAAGCATTCTCATATTCAATAACATTCAGAAAGGAGCAAACGATTAGATATAGTGAATTATTGAATGAAAAGGGTAAACTTAAATCGAAACAAGAATTAGAAGAACAGGATATAAAGATGAATTGGTTTTCCTATATGCAAATACATTCTAGATATGATAGAGACTGTAAAACAGAAGGTTTTTATAATAACTTGACTAATTTAGATGAAATTCTAACAGGAACCGATGACAATGTAATTAAAAAATTGTATGGATATTTACTAGAGGTTAAACTAGAAGAAGAACAAGTTAAAGGAACAATGATTGCTTGGGGGAAAAATTTTGGACATGGAATTGGTTTAGAGAAATGGCAAAAATTGTGGTCACAAAATTATTTGTGTTCCTGGAAGTGACATAATTGGGGCACCACAGGTTAGCTTTAAATTGCTACACAAGGCGAGAAAAATTCCATGTGGAGGTTAAATTACTCTTTACTGTAGCTTATTACTCAGGAATTAGAGAAACACACAGTCAGCATTTAACTGCATTCTAAATTAAATCTTTACATTGTTAATCTTTTAATCCAAATATTAACCTTTGTGTTTCAGCACTTCTGGTGCTTTTCCAAGAGGAACAGCTTGCCTTCAGAAGTTGTAGGTGCTTCATCATTGGTGGTTTTTAAGAAGAGACTGGCAGAGACTTGTCTCAAATTGTATAGGGCCGTGATGGTAAACCTATGGCACGTGTGCCACAGGTGGCACGTGGAGCCATATCTGTGGGCATGCGAGCTTTGCCCTAGCTCAGCTTCAGTGCGCATGCGTGTACCAGCCAGCTGATTTTCTATCCTTCCGGGCCACCGGAAGTCAGGAAATGGGCTGTTTCCAGCCTCCAGCGGGGTGGGGAAGACTGTTTTCACCCTTCCCAGGCTCCAAGAAAGCCTGTGGAGCCTGGGGAGGGTGAAAAACGGGCCTACCGGACCCACCATGCCATTGTGTGCCAAAAGTGGGGGGAGTGCAGGGGGTGATCGTGAGTGCATGCCCAAGATCCCTTCCAGCTCTATTCTGATTGAACTTGAAGCTCTGTGTTTCAGCACTTAGTTTTAGGACTTCTCTCATTTCTACTCCCACCATCTCCATTATATTCCCCTACTGAATATTAATCCTGTAAACTTCAAATGTTCAGCATTCCTTTACATGGTCAAAACTGTTTCATTAGTGCTTAAATAATAGTTTTATATCTGCTTATCGTTTCCTGTAAACTTATGAATTCTTTTTCCCTGTGTGTAAATATTTTGCCTTGGGAAATGCTTTTTGTTGTCTTGGATATAACATACCTCTGGAGGGATGGCAAAATATAAGTAGCAGGATGTTTCCTCTCTGATGAATATCAGTGCTTCAGGCTGAGGAGATTCACGAGAGGTAAACATTTAAGGCAAGGTTGTTTTATTACCTTTCTACAAAGGATGAATGCAATTGAATGTTTGCCACTATTTTTCTTTCTGGAGGAGCTAACAGCCCTATTTCAGCTTTCTTACTTTTTCATTATTAAAGGAAATAATAAATCTTAGGCATCACTCCAGTAGTGAAAGCCAAAACTCCTGCCAATTTTTTTCACTACCTTTGACAAGAACCATATACTTTCATCACAAAAGATGGCTGAGACATCTTCCCAATTCACAACCTTCATGGCTAACAATAGTAAAATAATAAAATTTGCTTGACACATTCGCAGTGCAACAACTACCAAATGTGCAAGAGTTTCATTTCGACAAGTCTTCTATAAACTATCAGGGCAGGATCCGTCTGCCTTTCTGTGGATAAGGACAGAGAACTAGAACATTGATTAAAAGAAACTATTCAAAGAAACCTTCTTCACTGTATTTCAGCAGGGCTGGGGAGGATGAATGAAGAACACATTGGATGGATTGATTCTTCTTGAGGTAGGCAATCCTGCTGATATCTGGATGTCAAGCCTTGCATGGCATGGAGATTGAAGTTGTTCAGCATCAACAACTGAACACCAAATCCAGCTCTCAATCAAGTCTGGAAGGCACCTGCTTTTTAAAAAGTAAGCAGTGTGAGAACAGGATCTCTAAACTGGTCTGACCATTTACTCGAATTCATAGCCTATCACAACAGAAAAGTAGCTCCCTAGTGACTATTGTGGAGCTTGAAGGCTCAGCGGTTAAAAACACTGAACTTGTTAGATGGATAGCTTACAGTCCAGGTTACAGACTTGGGCTCTGTACACCTTTGATACCCATGGTGTAGAATAGATGCCCAGTTCTATCAAGTTTAACCAAATTTTTGCCTTTTAGTAGTGTTTCACATAATCCAATGATATCTCAATGCAAATTTTTGAGTTCAATCAGCAGTTCTTTTAGTCAAGCATCTATTTTCAATCTTCAAATGTTGAGCATTTCTATGTCCAAAGTCCAAAGTCAGCCTGATTTAGCCCAGTGATTCTTAGCACCCTTTGCTTTTCAGCAGGTCTTCCCGCTGCTGTGGCTAGTTGCCCTAGGACCTCAGGGGAATGAGGGCCATTTTTGGGTTGTATTGACATGTTGAAAGAATAGACTATAATCTGTCACACTAGTCCATTGCAGGTTGGCAGATACGATCGGTGTTAGTCTGGCCTATTCATCATGGCCTATTTGATTTGGGTGACCCTTCTGGACATGTACATGTCCAACAACCTAATCCACGAATTCATTTAACCACATAAACCCCTTCACCTCATCAAGACCCTGATCATAGAAGGAGCTTCAGGAGCTATAGAGAATATTCATGATACAGGTGGTCATCATGTTAGGACTATCAAGGTTCCAAGTAACACCCCCAACGAAAGAAGACTCCAAGGCTAGAAATTCCTCAAAGTTCCACTTTATTAGAGATGTCATATTGGCACATCTGGGGAAACCTGAATCTGAAAGTTTCTTGGCTTTCCCCACCCAGAAGAAAGTCACATTCCTTTCCCCTGCACCCACATGTCCATCACATGGCCCAATCAATCCATCATCCCAACTGGAGATGCCTCCCAGTCATGGCACTCCAGGTGCAGGCTGAATGTCCTTGACGTCCAGGGAAAAGAATGTTGTTATGGCTAGATATCTCTACAACTCCATGCAATCCCCCTCCCAATTTCCCACAGCACCAAGTGTGGCAGCCCTGAAGATCCAAAGAAAACTTCTTCAGGGCTGACAATAACATCTATTGGGACCAAATTGGGTTTGATTGCCATTGATCTTGTTAAGTGAAGAGGTATAATGGGCAATGTCACATGACTGCATTTCTTAGCCACAGCAATCCAGCCAGTTCTGTTTGTCCCTGATTGGGTAAAGCAAGAAGTGGAGGGAGTCCAAAAAAAGGATTGCAGGTATTTTGGAAGTTGAAATATTCACTGAAATATATTAAAAACAAGTAGGTTAGAATAGAATCACATTAATTCAATCCTATATTTGAAGACTCTATTTGAAGAGAAACTATGTGTTATTATTTTTTTAAAAAAAACCTAACACATTAAATTATTTATCAAATAGCATTTTTGTCCAATCAAAATTAGCTACATTGAAGTGGACAATATTTGAAGCTGATGAATAACTTTTTTGGCGGAATCTAGCAGTTAGAATATTAGTAAGATTTTTCATCACATTTGCTTTTGGAACAATTCAGCCAAGCATATCAAGACAAGCCATCTAAATCCTATTTCTAATGCATGAGAGAATACATTTTGTCTAAAATCTCTTATTTCATGGCTGAATGATATAGCTTAATTATGGGACATCTGTGGCTCTTCTGGTATACAATTCTGCAAAATTTGAAAATCTCGGATTTTCTTGAAAAATTTACAGATAATTTTTTTCATGACACTTATATGAATTTCCTATGAAACAATGTCCTCTCAGTATGATAATTTCACTTTTTATATGTGAAATTATATTTTACATAATTTCACATTTGTCCAATAAACATGGCATTTCATCTTTGACAATATCATATTTGGTTAAACATTTTTGAATAGGTATACCTGAGAAGTCCTGGGAATAACCTTGGAATTGGTTCAAAAGGTATCTTCGCACTGTGTTGCGTTTTTTTTTTTTTTATTGAAAAAGTTTTACAATAAAAAAATTTTTCCCCCTTTTTTCACCCCTGCCCCCACCCCCCCTCCCATCCCCTCCAACCTCCCCCCAACCCCAACCCCTCCCTCCCCATCCCACCCCTGACTTCCGCTGCATATTTCTTAAAAAGAAAAACAACAACGAAAATTTTTAACAGCCAGAAAAACAAATACTATTATATACTCAATTCTATTCTGATCTAAGTTGAGAGGAAGAGAAAAGAGAGAAAGAAAAGAATTAAAAAAAAAAGATGAAAAAAAAAATAAAATGAAATAATGCAAAGAGAAACCCATAAACATGAATATCTGTCTAAAATTAACAATATTATAATAAAAGAAGGCACCAAAAAAGAATAGCCATTATAATATTTAAGCCAATTTAGAAACAAAAAGAAGAAAAAAATAAAATAAAATAAGAAAAACATTACTAACATTACTAATCCTATACCATACTCGATCACTCCAAAGTTCTATACCTTACTTATTCATATTAGATAATGCCAGCTAGTTTAATCCGAACTACTCCCCCTAATTCGAAAGCACAAAAATCCCCCCTTCAGGGAAAAAACATGCAATATAATATAATCATACATATATTATTATAATTTTCCATAACTCGAATTACAGTCTTCTCTTCTTCCTGATTGAAGTTAATTCTTCTTTCTTCACCTATATCCAATTGCGATACTCTTCATCTTCTGTCTGCCCCCATCAGTAAAACAAAACATTCCTTATAAACCCCCCGTGTGACTTTATATGAATAACATCCAACCAAGAAGATGTTCACTCCTGTAGGTAGAATCATTCAAGCTAACATGTTCTGTTTCAGAAAAAAAAAAAAAAAAAAAAAAACCCCAATGCAGCTCCACCAAGCCTTAACAAAAGAATAAGAAAAAAAGGGAAATAGAAATCCTTGAGACTGCATCCAAATGTTCTTGTAAAAACTGTTTCAAATCCTGCCACCCTTTGTTATCCACTCTTGGTTGTAAGACGTTTTCATTTCCATTCTTTCCTCTTAGATAATAATTTCCAAAAAAAACCATGATAGGGTAATCACAAAACACTGCTACTATATAGATAACATCCAACCACGAAGATATTCACTCCTCCAGGTAGAAACATTCAAACTAACGTATTCTATTACAACATAAAAAAAAAAAAAAAAAAACCCCAATGCAGCTCCACCAAACCTTAATGACAAAAAAATCAAAAAGAAAAAAAAAGTCCTAGCAGCTGCATTCCCAGATGTTCTTATAACAACTATTTCAAATCCTGCCACCCGTTATTATTCACTCCTTCTGGTTGTGAGATATTTTCATTTCCATTCCTTCCTCTTAGATTATAAATTCCAAAAAAAACTATGATAGGATAATCACAGAACGCTGCTAGTTCCAAAAGAAAAACTATAATCGGATAATCACAGAACGCTGCTACCATTGCAGCCCTCTGTTAAACTTGCTCAAGATGTTAAATCCAATTCAGAATAAAAAAAGAAACTCCAAGTCAGGATGAAGACTTTATAATCCATAAATCCAAATCCATATAAACTTTAGGAATTTTATAACCGGTATCCAAGATTGTCCAAGCTTTCTGATAACAACTGCATCTGATGAAGGACTTTAAGACACTCATTAGTTAACTCTCGAATTTCCTCGTTAGAATCTGGTTCCTGCTGTTCGATATCACCATCCTTTTCTTGCGGAGCATTGGACCTCTGCTGCTGATCATCTTGAATAATAGTATTTCTTGAATCTTGCTCCAGCAGTTCAAGGTCCGGTGCTCCTAGATTAGGTTCACTGATGTAGTTTATTTTCCCATCTGAGAAGTCCATAGTAAGATCCTCCAAGAAACCAGATTGCGCTCCTTGTTCTTTTAACATTCTTTGATTCATTCTTTGAGTCTCATCCTTCTGTTTACCTTTTACAAGCTCTCTTTCTTGTTTCTTATTCTTAAGGTCTTTCAAAGCTCCCTTAAAAATATTTTTATAAAAATGTTCCGCTTTTTCAATAGTATTCAAGCAATATCTCACTCCGTGATATCTAAAAATTATACCGGCTGGTAAGTCCCATCTAAATGGGATATTACTTTTCTTCAATTCTTTAGTTAAGAAAGCAAATTCTTTCCTTTTCTTTAAAACCTTCGATGGTAATTCTTTAAAAATATTAATTTGTTCACCTTCTACTTGCACTCTGGCAGAGTAGGACCTTTGTAAGATGTCATCTCTCAACCTTTTATCAGTAAAGTAGACAACAACATCTCTGGATAAGTTCCTTTGTTTGGCTACTCGTGAGTTGACTCTGTAAGCTTTCTCTATACAACCAAGAATTATCTCATCCTCAAGCTCTAGTAGTTCAGCAAGAACCTTTGCAATAGTTGCTTTTAAATCTCTCTGGTTTTCTTTAATACCTCTTACTCTGATAGCAGAGGCCATAGTTTTAATTTGAAGCATGATAATATCATTCTGTGTAGTCTGATTACTAATCTCAGCTTTCACAAACCTTTCTTGTATTTCTTGAATCTGGGAGCCAATTTCACTGCTAATTTCAGTTACTTTCTCCTCCATTTCAATCACCACATTTGAAAGGTCTGAAATTACTTTAACAATAGTTTGACTTAATTGGTCATGCTTTCCAGCAATCAAATCCACAAGATTCTTCTGTGAGTTTTTAATTTTGTCAACTACAGTCAATAAAGGAGTTGTTATAAGTTCTTTTAAGTCCCCTTCTGCCAATCCAGACAATTGCATCATCTCAGCTTTATTCTTTAACTGGCTCAAGGGGGAGCCCCCCCTTCCTTTAGTCATCTTTATTTTACTTTAAATGGCTTTAGTATACTACTTCACTTTGCCATACTTTACTTTAAAAAAGATATCCAAGAAAAAAGGGAAGAGAAAAAAAAAAATTCTGTTTACTTTAAGTGACTCTCCCATAGCAAGGCATTCATTTCAAAGCTTCCGTTTTCAGTCGCTCTGGCATTCTTTCAATTAAGACCAGTCGCCATTTTAAAAAAAAACTTTCTTAGGAGCTTTCACTTCTCTTCCTCTCCTTCCCCCCTCCTCTCGTTACTCTTCCAAAAAATCAGTAAAGAAATCAGTTTTAAAAATCCATACTTGCTTCATCTTTGCTTCTTTCTTTTCTTTTCTTTTGCTTCTTTCTTATTCAGCTTACTCCATAGACGCTGTGGTGTTGCTTCCAGCGTCTGGCTCTGCTAATTGCTTAGCGGAGGACAGTCCCGTCGCGGAGCTTCTCTGGAGGTATGGAGGGGGCCATCCTTCTGAGCCCTCCCCAGGACAAACGAAACGATCCTGGGGCGACTCAGGGGGCCCTGCCTCACCCCCAGGAGCTCTGCCTGCTCCTCCCGCTGAGGAGCAGGTTGTTCGAGCCGCCTGCCAGCTGTGAGGCGGCTCTAACGCGGCGGGATGCCGGCGGGCATGGAAGAGCCCACCGCCGACGAGGAAGGCGCCACCGGAAGTCGCACTGTGTTGCGTTTTGATGATGGACGATTTTACTGTGGTAGCAAAAATACAGATATGTAATAAAATGTAAGCTAACCATGAATTGCTCTCACTATCTGGAAATTTCTTAGTTCCAGATAGGATCTCACTTTAAAGAGCTTCCACACATTACTTCTTGTCTAGGTCTTAGGTGCTTTTGAGAATATGTCAACCCCCTCATATGTATGATTGCCCCTCAAATACTGGAAGACAGCTATCATGCCACCCCTAATCTTTCTCTTTGATAGGCTAGACATAGCTAGTTCCCTTAACCGATCATCATACAATTTAGCCTCCAGACCTCATATCATCTTATTTGCTCTTCTCTTCTCTGCACTCTTTCTAAACTCTGAGCATCTTTTTGGTATCATGGCAACCAGAACTGGATGCAGTATTCCATGTGTGGCCTCACTAGCGTGGTGTAGAGCAGTACTATCACTTGTGATTTTGATGCAATCCTTCTCTTGAGGTGGCCTAGAACTGCATTGGCTTTTTTGGCAGCTGCAACACACTGCTGGCTCATAGTTAAAATGTTGGTTCATAGGACAATAGTTGCTACTGAGCCAATAACTGCCTATATTGTGCATTTGTTTTCTTCTTGCAAATGTGATCAGGTCCCCTTCATCCCTTCATTTAGCTCATTGATGAACAACAACAACAGTCTTAGACCAGAACAAATAAAAGCATTCAGTATATATACACTTAAAACTTCTAGTATAAAATAATAAATAACAACTAAAATCTATAATAAAATCCAATGTCAATTTACATGGTCTGCCTATACGAAAGTTGCAATTCCTAAAATGTGTGGCCCATTGTAGGTTCAACACTAAAAGGGAAACGACTAAGCGTTTCCCAAAGAGTTAGCCACAACCGCTATGGGGGAGAAGACACGTATTTGCGATGAATCCCCAGTGCTGCTGCGCAGAATCTGGCTCCCTGTGCTGTACTTATGAACTGTTCATCCTTAAGCAGCCACTGAAGATAGGTAGTGTCAGAATGGCCAGGATGCCTAGCAGTTATTGGCAGAATATGTTTTTTCCTAATCTCTCTATAAAAGGAACATCTAAGGAGCATGTGACCCACAGTCTCCACCTCTCCTGAGCTGCAGGGACAGAGTCTTTTCGTGAATGATATCCTTTTATACTTGCCATACAGAACAGCTGATGGAAGCGCATGGCACCGTGCGAGTGCAAATGCTTTCCGGTGGTTTGCTGATTCCAACTGACTAAGATAGCTGGCAGGAGCAACAACACATCTAATGGCATCTGAAGCCAGAAACAGTGGAGCTTTCCCTAAGTCTGCCTGCCTCTCGATGCCCTCCACCCTTTGTCACAAGGTTTGTCTTGCTAGATCATAGTCCATCTTGAGTATTAAAGCTGGGAGAAATCTAGTTTGGCAAGTTTGGACTCAACAGTCTTGATCCATGATGAAGCGAATTTGTCTTGGAGGATTAACTGAGCAAGACCTTACGGAAAGAAGTTTAGCTTTAGCCAGAGATTTAAGGATGCTATATAGATTCTTCAACTTTTATCAATCCTGTCTCCAAGCGCAGAAGTGCATTTGAGACACAATGTAGCATCTGCAGAATTGATCTAATGAATTTGGATTGAACTATTTCTAATGATGTAAAACATGAAGCTGACAATCTGAGCAGGGTCTCATAAAGGAGCTGTGCTAGAGACTTGGCCACAAAAAACTTAATAGTAGCAGGGATTTAATATCCTCCCTTGGTGCGGAAAAAATTAAGAATGGTGCTCGCTGATCTTTGGCCCAAGGCAGCTGCATATTCTCTATGTGCTTTTCTTGAACCATTGGCCTGAATGACCACCCCCAGATATTTGAAGGTGGTTACCTGCTCTATTTTGTGGCCATTTAGATACCATGAATAAAGTTTTGGCCTTTTTTGCAAAGGCCATTATCTTTGTTTTCTCATAATTTATGTCCAGTTTATTGTAATTATGGTACTGGAGAAGGGCTCGCAAGGCTTTTTTAAGGCCTACTGGTGTCCTGGAGAGGATCAGAGCGTCATCTGCATAGAGCAGGAGGGTGATGCTTTGGTTACCTATTTTTTGGGGATAGTGATTTGGTTAGTTTAGCCATATTACCATGTCGTTTTTATAAAATTGATGAAGATACTGAGGAGCTCAAGACAGAACCTTGAGGTACCTCACTGCATGCTTCCCTCCAGATAGATGTAATTTCACTGAGGCCTACATGCTGAGTGTGGTTGGTCAGTCAAGTCCAAAGCCATCTGGTGGTGGTACTGTTTATCCCACATTGTTCTGTCTTTTCAAGATAGAAGGCTGTAGTTTACTTTGTCAAATGCCTTACTGAATTCTACATATCCTACATCGGTAGCATTTCCTTGAGATGTTAATTTAGGCCATTAATTAAGATATTAATTTAATCACACCTCCTTATTTATATAGTACCTGTGTTTTCCTTGTTCTTTTTCCAGTTGGCTGTTTCTCACTTGGAAGGTCTTCTTCCTCCTGGGCAAGAGGAAGGCAAAAAAATAACAAAATAACTAGTACTTGTAAAGCTAAACTGAAGAAGAAATAAATCACTTTCATTTTTAAAGTGAAAATAATTAAAATGTTCTTAAATTAAAATTATACTCACTTCCTTGACTTTGAAGGAGTTTTTCCTTCAAGTACATATTTTGATTTGCAAAGCTTGCAACTTCACTTGCTAAGAACTCATTTTCTTCCTCCAGCTAAAATGCAGAAATTACAAAAACATTCAACAATCACAGAATACAAATAATCAAACAAAAAGAGAAAGTTAAAACAGGATTGTAAGGGAAATGAATTACTTACATCTCTTATTATGGAATTTTTCTTGGCATCTTCCCCTGGTGTTTTTCTCTTATTTCTTTTGTCTCCTCTTGTTCTGTATTTTATGGAAAAAAACTTCTCCTATTACACAATATTCATGAAAGACATTACATATTAAACCACCAATGACACACCAAATTAAGAATGGTCATTACAATTGGCCCCTCCGTTTAAAATGCAATTTTGAGGTGTGTTATTGGTGTTATTAGTAAAGAGAAACCGATCTTTTTGGACATGTTTCCATTAGTTCTGAAGGAAGGGTTTTTTCCCTCTGAGGTGCAGAGGAAGGACTGCCCTTCTATCCCCACTCCTACTACAGGTACCCACACAATCAATATGTTTTGTTGCTCACCTTTGTCTCTTTGATGTTTCTTGTAGTTCCGGAGACAGTACTGACAAAGGAAGACATTATGAACATTGAGGGCAAACCAACTGGATGAAGGTAATCCTAGTTTTCAAAATGATTTATATACTGTAGGCCTTCTAAACCAAAATATTGATATTTGTAGTTGGGACAAAATATGATAAATTTAGATTTTTAGCATTTTAGATTTTAGATTAGATTTTAGCAGCAATCCTTAAACCGGCTGATCACAAATGAAGCCATTGACAATTATTATTTTGCTCTATTTGTAAAAGTCTGTCAGGAATAAACATTTGATCCTCTAGCTCTAAACAGATCTTTAAAAACAATATTAATCTTGCATATAATCCATATAATCGTTCTAAGAAATTATTTTATCTCAAAACTGGGATCTGGAAGGAACTATATTAAAATGTGATTTGAATTCTTAATAAATATTAGAAATATCTCTGCTTCAAAATAATCATAGTTTTTTGGGCAGAGGCTGTATCTTTGTGCACAAATGATGATGTAAACAAATGGATTGTTTGTCATGGGTGCAGGTATATGGTGGAGGGGACAGCATACCCTCCACAATATTGTTTTCATCTCCACAGCCAAAAACAGTAGGAAGGGGGGCTCTTTTCCCTCTCTCACTAATTTGAATCATCCACCTGGTTAATTGAAAAAAGGGTGAACCTTCTCCAGTGCTATCTGTCGCGTTACCCCTTCGAATCGTAAATCCTAGAGTCAGACATGTAAGTTGACAAGTAAATAAATAAAACCAAAGATTTCTTACCTCAAACAGGACTTTCCCTGCATAATAAAGGAAAGTCTCCATGATGGCACTAAACTGAACCCTAACTAAACTAAACTAAACCCTAACAAATTCACATGGATGGCAGGTGCTAGCATGGCCAGAGATTTTTGTTCCTTCTTAATTGAACATGAATGAACAACACCAGATTGATTGGGAAGGAACAAAAATCATTGGCCATACTAGCACCCACCATGAATTTGTTGAGGCCTGGTATTCTACCAAAGGAGCAATTAATAAACATATTGACCTACATAAAGGCATATAAATATATAAGAAACCAGATCATTCAAACAACCAATCAACAAAAGAACCAATCAGCTGCTCAGAATTTAAACAGAACTCCAAACGAACAACCAACCAAACGACCAACTGACCCAACTGCCACACATGGCATTTATAAGCTAAGGAGAATAGGACAAGATTCTCCTGCTGCTGATGTTACCTAGTCTGGTAATGAAACATTCAGAAACTAAACTGAAATGAGCTTGGAGAGCAAACCACTAACAAAATCCTTTGATTCCTATTTTATTTCATTATCAAATATTAATATAATTCCTTCCAGATCTCATTACTTATGTCATATTATCTGTTGTGTTACCTCTTTGAATCCTAAATCCTACAGTCAGACATGCAAGTTGACAAGTAAATAAATAAAATTAAAGATCCTTTACCTCAAAGAGGACTTTCCCTGTGTAATAAAGGAAAGTCTCCATGATCGAGCTAAACTAAACCCTGAGCTAAACTATACTACTTCTAACTAAATAAACAAATATATTAAATATGATAAGTAAATAAATAATGATAAATACATAAATACATAAATAGTGTGATAAATAAATAAACAGGTGTGATATTAAGTAAACAAATGAATAAATACACAAGTACTGTAAAGTAAAGTAAACCTAAGGTGTGTAAAAACAAAAGCAAATTAATCAGCCAATTCTGAGTAACTAAGTAAACCACCCACACAGAGATAAAAGTTCTGGTGAATAGCTTTCATTCAGCCCACCAAAAAGTTGTATTTACTTCACCTTTGTGAGCTCATCTCCCTGTCAGCAGTATTATGAGGCTTGACCTCAGAAAAGCAAAATCAACTGATGGCTGAATGAATGCTACTCAGGAATTTATTTATTTTTCAATATTTGCAGAAATGTAAATTCAAAATCCTGCTGATGTGTTTGATGGACTCAGAGGATGAGCTAACAAGAAAAAAGCCATAGAAAAGCAGTGCCACTGAAGAAAGCAGGGAGATCTCTGGAGAAATATGTACAATTTAGGGTGGAAAAATGATGCAGAGTTGAGTGAGCAGACTTGGAGAGATGTCTGTGTAAATTACAGTATGGCTCTTGCTCCACCACACTGTACTTGCCCATTTCTCTTGAATGAGCTTCAGGGAGGCTATGGATTTACATTTGGTGGGTCTCGAGACACATGTCTTCTCAATTGTGATGCTCTCAGTACTGAATATTCTTCCCTAGATTAAGTCAGTCTCATCTCTTTCGATTTTTGAAAAAGCCTTAAGAATAGGTTATGTGGCCAGGACTGAGTGTGATGGCATGTACACCTGAAGGAGCAGTGAGGGAGACTTTGGGCAGCACAGAGTTTTCCCAGAAAGAGATCTAAATCAAGAAACTTCACAGCCCTGAGCTGGATGTGGAAGCAGGGAAGAGGTTCAGAGTAAGGTAGCTTCATGCTTAGACTTTCCCAGGGTCTGTCTCATAATTAGAACGTAAAGCTCAGCTTTGGCAGGATGCTATCCATTAGTTGTAGCAAATAAAAGATTGAATCCAGTTGGATTTCCCGGTGTCTTTTGAGGGTTTGGGCCTGATACTGGGGTTTTCTTGGAACCAAAGACCTATCTAGATGGCTTCATTATTGGAAACATTTTTATTTCCTTAAACTATAAGATTTCCAGTTTTATCTGTATTTGCTATTTTTATATTCTTATTTTTTAAAAAAACTTTTGCCTGCTGCCTAGCATCACTTTGGGTTATATAGACAGTTTTATAAATTTTTTAAATAAGCAAATAGGTAAATAAATAAAGAGTTTATATGGGACTATATAAAACTTATAATAGCTTATATAGGATTTCACTTGAAGTCCATATAAGTTAGGAATTTTTCCTTTCCTTTTCCCTTTCCATGACATTCTTTTTTTATCTCATTCTTTTGCTTATTTTTGCTATTGACCTCGAATAGCTCAGGAACAGTTACCCTGAATATTAAGGCTTCTACTTACAACTGGTTACACATGCACATGATGCCAGTAGATGACCATATACGTTGCTCAAAGATGATCTGTTGAGTCCTTGGTGCTCTCTGAACATGGTTCCTTACCTGACCAGCTAACATCTTCCTTGCTAGAAGGGAGTGGAGTTGGCTCCCTGTTTATATACAGCAGCTTACCCTGCCAATGTTGGTGGAGCTGTAGTTTTGTCTTCGATAGTTCCTTGATTAGGGCATTGTTTTCCACTTGGATGTTGGTCAACCGAGATCACATGGCTAAAAAACGCTACTAACTGGAAATTAGGAAACTCATTCTCCCATAAAAAGCATTTCCTTTAGGGGGAAAAAAACACTACAAAATTATTCCTCTCTTTTACAAATCATGTCAGGGAATCAATGGGACAGTCTCAAAAAGAGACAATATAAGTCTTCTTTTGATGTCACAGATCAGTAAAGAATTGTGGTGTGGGCAGGGCTGGATTTTCCTATAGGCTAACTAGGCTTCAGCCTAGGGCCTCAAGATCAAGAGGGGCCTACATTCAAATTGTTAGCAAAATTAAAATTACACTATTCTAAAAACAGTGAACACTAAAACACTGAACCGAAAAAAATGGGAGGTGAAAGGGCCTCATAAGTGGAATAGCCTAGGGCCTCTTTTCATCTAAATCCGGCCCTGGGTGTGGGTCATGATGCGTAACCACATGATATCCCTCAAGTCCAGCAGCCCCACTGACCTCTGCCAATTCCCCACTGGAAATCAGTTTGGATGCTTTCCCCCAAAATATATCATAGAAGTCTGTCATGCAAGTGTGCATGTGCAAAATTTCCCAGGCCTAACAAATATAATCCTCAGGCACCAGCTAGCTGTGGTTATTACAAGCAACAGATGGCTGTGTCCATTGAGGGAGACACTGCTGGCATTCCTGGGCTCTCAACTTCATCCCAAATTTCTGACATGTTTTACCAGGGACCTCAGTGATTTACCTGTCCTTCACCTACACTTGGATGTTGTGCTTTGGTCATGGCTGGTGCTGCCTCATGATACTGGCTATCATCGGGGTGCAGTTGCAGCCCGTGTGGAACAATGGGAGTGTGGGGATACTATTAGAGTTTGCAGCAATCCAACCAGCACACAAGTAAACAATTCAGCACGATTCATTTATATAAGAAACTTCTTTATATACAATACCATACAGCAGAAGCCAGAACCAGAACTCAGAATCCAGAAGTACAGGATCAATAATCACAGAAGCTATATTCACAGAAGCAATATAATACAAGGGCAATTATGCAAGGACAAACCAACTCTTATATAACAGTCAAGCTAAACCATGTCCAGGTTCCAAACGGAGTCACCAAACAGTCCCCATTGGCTGACTTGTTGCCAATAGTCAAGCTAAGCCATGCCCAGGCTCCGAACTGTCTTGAGTTACCAAACAGTCCCCATTGGCCGACCTGTTACCATGTCTATTCCAGTTCATGATACATTTTATACACTGACAGATATGAAGTTTGGCACTTTGAAATATGATGCCATTGTCATCAGTGGCGGGTGAAGTTAACACAATAACACAAAGACTATTCTCCCCTGCTTAAAGTGGACATTTATAAATATATAGCATACAGTTTATATGAAACATGTATTTCCTGAAAACAGTTTGGTGTCCATATTACTAGCTGTATTCTATTATAAGCTGAGTCATGATGATGCCATTATTTAATTCATACCACACACGGATGGGTTTATGCAGCAATCTAAACTTGTGTTTTTTAGCTGATTTGTTGTATCTAGTACATGTTCATTGTGGCGAGACCTCACAATAAAAATGGTGCCCAACCTATACCAAATTAGGGAAGTCTGGATAAACAATGATAGCCTGAATAGATTTTTAAAAACTAACTGACTGCAAAAACAAACAAAAATTAAAGGGAGAAAAAAGTAAAAGAGGAGAAACAAAAACCTACAAGATGCACATTTACAGACATACCTATTTCAATAAATGGATGACATAATTCATAGCAGACAGCTATAGCTGATCTATAATAATCAATTCTATGAATGGTTTGGAGCCATATGTTTGTCTTTCTGGTCCTGAATAGTAAGTCTTTTGACTTGAAGTCCATTTTTGTGTGTGCAAAAGGCTGTAATCCAATATCTCTTGATTTTAAAATAATATATATATTATTAAGACATGCAAGCAAAGGAAAAACAAAAAATAATTGCATATACATACTTGAAGAACTTGTTAAAAAATATTAAAAAGTAAAAGAAACAGAAATTTTAAAAAATATTTAAAAATGCAGTCAATAAGCAATCCCCCCCCCCCCCCAACTTCTTCAGCTACTGATTTAGCCCAGTGATTCTTAGCACCCTCTGCCTTTCCACTATCTGGAAATTTCTAGTTCCAGATAGGAATTCACTTTAAAGCGCTTCCACACATTGCTTCTTGTCTAGCTCTTAGGTGCTTTTGAGAATATGTCAACCCCCTCATATGTATGACTGCCTCTCAAATACTGGAAGACAGCTATCATGCCACCCCTAATCTTTCTCTTTGATAGGCTCCCTTAACCGATCATCGTACTATTTAGCCTCCAGACCTCTTATCATCTTAGTTGCTCTTTTCTGCACTGTTTCTAGACTCTCAGCTTCTTTTTTGTATTGTGGTGACCAGAACTGGATGCAGCATTCCAGGTGTGGCCTCACTATACCAGGTGGTATAGAGCAGTACTATCGCTTGTGATTTTGATGGAAGCCTTCTCTTGAGGTGGCCTAGAACTGCATTGGCTTTTTTGGCAGCTGCAGCACATTGCTGGCTCATAGTTAAATGTTAGTCCGCTAGGACACCTAGATCCCTCCCATAGTTGTTACTATTGAGCCAGTAACGCCTATAGTGTCCATCTGTTTTTTGCCTGCAAATGTGATCAGGTCCCCTTCTATCCCTTCATTTAGTCAATTGATGAAGATATTGAGGAGCCCTAGACAGAACCTTGAGGTACCTCACTGCATGCTTCCCTCCAGGGAGATGTAATTTCACTGAGGCCTACATGCTGAGTGTGGTTGGTCAGCCAAGTATAAAGCCATCTGGTGGTGGTACTGTCTATCCCACATTATTCTATTTTAGGAAGACATAGGCTGTGGTCTACTTTGTCAAATGCCTTACTGAATTCTACATATGCTACATCCACAGCATTTCCACTTATTTATTCCACTAATTAAGTTACTAATACAATCCAATGTCCTTATTTATATCTCATACATGTATTTTCCTTGGTCTTTTTCCAGTCAACTGTTTCTTACTTGGAAGGTCTTCTTCCTCTTAGGCAGGCCCTGGCAAAAAATAACAAAATAACTAGCACTTATAAAGCTAAACTTAATAAGAAATAAATCACTTTCTTTTTAAAAGGAAAGTAATAAAAATGTTGTTAAGTTGAAATTATACTCATTTCCTTAACTTTGAAGGAGTTTCTACTTCAAGTACTTGTCTTGTTTCGCAAGGCTTTCAATTTCACTTGCCAAGAAGTTGTTCTTCTCCTCCAGCTAAGATGCAGAAATTATAAGAAACATTCAGTAACCATAGAATACAAATAAGCAAACAAAAAGAGAAAACTAAAACAGGATTGTAAGGGAAGTGAATTACTTACATCTCTTATCGTGGCATTTTTCTCGGCCATCTTCTCCTGGTGTTTTCTCTTATTTCTTTTGTCTCCTCTTGTTCTTATTTTATGGAAAAACCCTTGTGCTATTACACAATATTCATGAAAGACATTGCATATTAAGCCGCCAATGACACAGCAAATTAAAACTGGTCATTACAAATGGCACAGTCCATTTAAAATGCAATACAGGGAAACAGATCTTTTTGCATCTTTCTCCAATAACTTAAAGGGAGTTCAAAACCTCTCCCTAAGACAGTACTTCCAAAGAAAGGCGTTTTTTCCCCCTCTGTGGTTTAGAGGAAGGAGTGCCCTTCTATCCCCACTCCTGCTACAGGTACCCACACAAACAACATGGTTGGTTATTCACCTTTGTCTCTCTGATGTTTCCTGTATTTCAGGAGACAGGACTGTCAAAAGAAGACAAAGGGGTGAATTAAGCTCATTCTTTATCAAAGTGCTATTAAAGAAAGAACTACAAGACCCAGAAAGCTGTCCTGTCTTCCCTCTATACTTTTCCAAGCTATGCTTCCCCAACTTTTAACGCTTCTTCATTCAACTTTCCAGAGCTTGATAATGATGGAGAGAGCTTTATTTCTGGCTGGAGTCATAGCCAGTTGCAATGCATTTTGCCTGCTTTCTGACCATTCGTTCTAAAGCACTTTGCAGTAGGCAAATTGCTTGGGCTATAAAGCAGTAGTGGGTTGCAAATCCCGTTGCTACCAGTTTGCTCATGGGCACTTGCACGTGATACTTCTGCGCATGCACAGAAGCGTTCAGGTGTGTGGGCGGACCTCCCACCACCACTGCTACCTGTTTGCCCAATCCGGGGTGAACCGGTAGCAACCCACCACTGCTATAAAGCCACATTTTGAAAAGGAAGGTAACTACATCGATCTATTATCAATCTTACATTGTAGCATCTTCATATCCTAGTTTTCAAAGTAATTTATATATGCCTTGTCTAAGCAAAATTTTGATATTTATAATTGGGACAAAATATAGTAAATTTGGATTTTTAGCAGCAAACAGGCTGAGAACAAATGCAGTTGCTGAAAATAATTATTTTGCTGCCCTTCCCTCTGTAAGAATAAAAATGTAATTCTCTTATTTCAAATAGATTTTTGAAAACAATATTATTCTTGCAAATAATCCATATAATTCTTCTAAGAAACTATTATATTTCTCAAAACTGGGATCTGGAAGGAACTATATTAAAATTTGATTTGAGTTCTTATATATATGTAACTTATATGTACATACATTTCTGGAAATGTTAGCAGCACATAATAGATTGTATTCTGTAAAATTAGATTAGGATGATGTGATATGAGCTAAAGCTAAATTTGCTTGGGAATTTATTTGTTTATTTGTTCATTTGGGGAGGGGATGTATTTGTGAAAGTTGGTGTGATTTTTATAGGCTACACAATTGGCCAGATTGTATCCTAACTGTTCTCTGCTTCTGGATTATTCTTCCAATGTTAATCTTGGTGTTTATGCTCATCTGAGTGTTGATTGCTGGTGGGGAGGTATTTTGGTCTTTTCCAGTGGTGTGATTAAAATAATTGAACAACCGGTTCTCTGCCCTAATGACTGGCTGGCTGGGCGTGGCCATGGTGGGTGTGGCCAGGGGTATGACAGGCAGCACTCAGCCTCCTGCAACCTTGTGGGAGCAAAAACAGGCTGCAGGGTGGCACACTGCCCCCCCCCCCGCACCAGTTTTGGCCCTAGTAGACCTCCCTGCAGCCTCCTGGGAGCAAAAACAGGCTGTGGGGGGCTGCACCACATCCCCCTGCACCCCATTTTGGGCCTAGTAGGCCTCCATGCACTTACCTGGCAGTCAAAACAAGATGCGTGGGGACTTTTGGAAGGGGTGGGGCAGGTCCAGCCAGCAATTTAACAACCAGTTTGGCCAAAGTGGTGCGAACCGGTTGAATCCAACCACTGGTCTTTTCATTCCTTTTTGTTTGTTGATTGTCTCTTTTGCTCAGTATGTAGATGTTTATGTCTGTGTATCTATTGATTGCCAATTTGTTAGTGTGCCCAGCTTCCAGGAATTCTCTATTGCAAAGATTGCACAACGTTTTTAAGGCAGAAAACCAAGCATTGCCTCATAATCTTTCTTTTTCTTACAAAAACCTATCTCATAATTAGTGGCCAACTTTAGTGCCATTAGTTCAGTATTTCTCAGCCTTGTTCATTTGAAGAGATGTGGAGTTCAACTCTCAGAATTAATGCTGGAGAGAGAATTCTGGAATTTGAAATTCACATATATTCAAGTGGTCAAGTTGAGAAACACTGTCCTTGTTAATGGAGGAGAGAGAGAGATGGACAGAGACATCCCACCCCCCTGACTTCTGAGAGGGAAATGGGCAATTCTTAAATATGAAAACAAACAAATAGCCTGTGTTCTATTCTCAATACACACTAAGCTGCATTGGCCATTAGTCGTGGTTAAGGGCCATAAGGATGAAGCACCCAGCTGACAACAGTTGGGGAATATTGTCGCTCCGCTATCCTATGCCCCTTTTTAACACTGGAGAAGGTTCAGCTTGTTCCTAGATTCTTTTGATTCCTATTAACTTTAATTTTAATATAGTTCGTTCCAGATCCCATTACTTATGTCATGTTATCTGTTGTGTTACCTTTTTGAACTCTAAATACTAGAGTCAGACATGGAAGTTGAGAAGTAAACATATAAATAAAACTGAAGATCTCTTACCTCAAAGAGGGCTTTCCCTGCATAATAGAGGAATGTTTCCATGGTGGAAATAAGATAAATCCTAAGTAAACTAAAATAAACTAATACTAACTAAATGAACAAATTTATTAAATATGATATAATTAAAGATACAAATAAATAAATAAATCGTATATGTAAATAAATGTGATATTAAGTAAATAGATGAATAAATAAATATTGTAAAATAAAACAAACCTAAAGTATGTAAATAAAGTTAAATAAAACAAAAGCAAATTAACCAACCGATCCTAAGCACCCACACAGACCTAAAAGATCAGGTGAATAGCTATCATTCAGCCCACTCAAAAGTTTTAAGTTTACTTCTCCTTTGTGAGCTCATGCACTTGTGAGCAGTATTATGAGGCGTGACCTCAGAAAGGAAAAGCAAAGCAAGCTGATCAGCTGAATGAATGTTACTCAGAGTTTTATCTATTTTTCAATACTGGTAGAAAAGTAAACACAAAATCCTGCTGATGCATTTGGTGGAATCAGAGGATGAAGTAACAAGAAAAATTGAACAGAAAAATTAGTGTCCCTGAAGAAAGCAGGGAGATGTCTGGAGAAATACGCACAATTGAGAGTGAAAAAGTGGTGTAGTGGTGAATGAGCAGAACTGGAGAGATTTCTGTTTAGAGAGTAAATTACGCTGTGGATGTTGCTCCACCAAACTTCAAGAAATACTTCTTACTGGAACTTGGTAGGACAATAAAGAGAGCTGAAGATTTAGAGATGAGTTTATAGAAAACCGGGTGAGGTGTGGAATGAAGAGGTTTCGGGTTGCAATTTAAGAGACAGTGCTAAATCATTAACATTGAATATGCTTGCTGGGATGTAGTGGAAGGGTTCCTACATCTTCATTGGACAGATTGTTTTTCCTTTTTTTCTCATTTGTCTTTATACACATATTGTGATATTGGGTAACTCTTAGTAAAATTATGAAAACAGGATATTAGTGTTCCTCTCAGTCCGGCCCTTAATGGACACTAATCTGAACGTCTCCCAATTTGTAGACCAATGAAGGAGACCTAGTGTGAGGGTAAAATGTTAGACTGTCACCAAAGGATATTTTCTACTATCTTTTCCTATTAGTATCTTATGGTTATATACTTGGTTGTTTGTATGTACACTGAGAGTTTATGCATTGGAGACTAATTCCTTGTGTGTCCAATCACACTTAGCCAATAAATTATCTCTTCTCTTCTCTTCTCTTCTCTTCTCTTCTCTTCTCTTCTCTTCTCTTCTCTTCTCTTCTCTTCCGCTCCGCTCCGCTCCGCTCCGCTCCATTCCATTCCATTCCATTCCACTTTTCTGGTTGGAGAAAGCTGCTTATACTTTCCTAAAGCAGGTATTATCACATTTTCTAAGTGCATAGTCTGATTCATTCACAATTAGAAAGCACTGTATTGAGTGGATTATATTTTTTTTTATTCCCCCTCACTTCCTTGTTTATAGTAAAAACTTTCTGAAAAGTTAAAATGAACACAAAAAGTAATAACAGTGTTAGCTTTTCTACCCTGCAATGCTAGCTTTCTATTTACTGGAAGGCATTTGTTAAAAAATGTAGTAAAGTAGTAAAATGCTTTCTCTGGTATTTTGGACCCCTTATTCCAATCCAATATATCTGGTAGCGCTTATTATAGAATGACACTACTTCAGTCATAGAATTTTATATCGGGTCCAAATGCCATTGACCTCCATTATTGTAACACTTCTGTCTTTTTGTCTTTTTCTTTCCTTATTTGCACTCACATTGCATGCTTCTTACCTTCTAGCAGATGTTTCATTCTGGGCTGCCGGGCTGCTACATTTTAAAAAATAATCCTGCATTTTCTGAATTTTTGACTCAGTGAGCTCAAAAAATTCACAAACAGAAGAAGAAGAATCTCTGAAGGAAAGGCAGCTGCTGGTAGACTGGCCCACTCAGGAGCTGGAAAGGAAGACTTCCCTTCCCTAGATGGAGAAGAAAGACAAGAGGCAGAGGAATTGCCCATCAAGCCTTGCAATGGCCCAGCTCAAGATTTTGAGTAAATTATAATGCTTTCACAAGACACTGTCCCTACTAGCACTGATAATGTTACCTACGTTGGTAATGAAACATCTGGAAGAAAACCACCAAACTCAGAGAGCACCAAAGATCCTCATATACACTGTGTAGTTATGATATTTTTCTGTCTTTGATTGGTTTTCTTTGGAAAGAAAAATGATAAAAACAGGAAAAGACTGGAGTGTTACAGCAATGAAGGTGAATGGCATTTGGACCAGCCATAAAATCCAATGAATAAATTGGTGTCATTGTATAATACCTATCTGGTATATAATTGAGATGGAAATAGGGGTCCAGAATACCAGTGAAGAAACAGATTTTCAGACGTAAAAGGATGACTAGGAGCTGAACTAGAAGCCAGGAAAATAAGTCTGGGAGTGTGCTACTGTTGCATTTGCATTTTCTCACTGTCTGTCTTGCTATACTGATTCTTCAGAAGAATACATTAGGATATATACAGGACTTTCCAATTTCCCTCAAAGAATTGCTTTCAGATTTTTCTGCTTCTGACATTCATGTGAAAGGGGCCCATAGCAGAACAAATGCACCCGGTCCTAAATTCATGGCAGAGGCATCCATAGGAAGGATGTAAAAAATCAAAGTTGTGCACAAACTGATGCAATTGAAACCATTCATTTTGTATACGTGTCAACCTCACCATCATGTCAAAAGGGGCGAGACTTTGACTGTATGCTCATGACTGCCCCCTTTGACTGCCCTCCCTCTGCAGATACTGCTTTTTCAACTTTTTTATTCATATCCAGCTCTTTTAACCAAGCTGTGTCCTTGTTGTGTTTTGTTGGTTCATCCCATATCTATGCCCAGAATTGTACTGTTTATGTTTCTACCATCCTGACTGTTTTCTTATCAACAATTCTTAAATCTGGGGTCTTATGTAGTAGGTGTAACTAGTGATTGTTCATGAGATAGAGTTACATGATCACATTTTAATGAACTCATTTATTTCTGCTTTAGCAATCCGTAAATTAAAAATAAACAGCTGCAGAGATGGTTGCAACTCAAGCAGGAAAACGTTTTAGGAGTAGTTCCTAATGCTAAAACTAGCACAACATTTCATTTTACAAAGAAACAGGGAAATAGAGGGAAATTATTTTAACACTAGAAAAATATTGTCAGAATTCATAGACCATCTTTCTTTTGCAAGAGGCCTCACAGACAACTCCTATGGTTATATTTTAAAAGAATAATCAGGGATCTAACCATAAATGCTTTATTTGTCATCTAGTTTGACTCTCTCCTCTAGCAACTAATAAGTGCTAGGAATATCTGTCCTTATATGTGTCTAAAATGCATAACTAAATATATATGGCAGATGCAGATAGTACAGTGCTTCAGTTTGGCAAGAGTCTATCTCCAGGTGTGGAACAATGAACTCTGTGTGGAAGAATCACCATGTGTCTTTCTCATTTTATTGGGCTTGACATGGAACTAGTTATTGTTCATGAGCTAGAATGACATGATCTCATTTTAATGAATTCATTGAATGTTTAATTTCATGTAGATTAGATATTTATCTAATCACTCCCAAATGATTCATATTTTTCAGCAATTTGGAGTTAAGTTAATTAAAAACCAGTTCAACTGAGAAATTATTGTCAACCAAACTAAAGGTTGGAAATTACAAGGTTGAAAGGAAGTGAGGAAAGGAATATGGAAAGTCAGTGAAAGAAGCATCAAGAATGAACTGGAGTTGGAATTGAAAAAAAGAATTGAGGAATTGAAAAAAATAAATCAACTAGCAATTTACAAGAAAGAACATGGTCACACACAAAACTACTTCTCAAATGGCCAGTCAGTTTAGGTCATGTTAATTAAATTCCTGCCCTTTGTACACCCTAGTCATCACTACTACTACCAATTGGATAGTTTAGTGAGATTTTTTTGACCAGCTTTACTGGCATTGGCTTTGCCAGAGTGCCAAGAAGATGACTCAACTTGACTATCTGGAGGAACTAAAAATCAAACTACTTCAATTGGGGCAACTACTTGTGAGGATTATTCAGATTTCAGGGCAGATTGTTGGTTTCCTTTTTGTCATTTTTAAAAAATCAGGTTTTTTTAAAAGAGGTTCTTTCTACCACACTGCCAAGCATATTAAATCCTCAAATGACCTGTAGGAAGTAGAACTCTTTGCCCTATGTATTTATGTATGTATTTAGACATCCTTCCCTTCCTTTAAAAACGCCCTGAAATTTATGAGCCCTTCTGCATGGCATTTAGAATAATACTGAGTTGAAGCATTAAAAATGGCTACATTTCCAAATTAAAACTATTATTAATTGCCATCTGAGATACATAGAAGAGATAAAAGTATGTTACAAAGCCAGGGCCTGTATTTTCTTCTTAGATAATGTTAGCAATGTTATAATTTACAGAGGGAAAATATCGATTTCAAAGCCATAGTATTTTTCTGTACAGAGAAATGGTGGTTGTTTGAAGTTTTACTTCAAGTATGTGGATGAAGTACGCAAAAGATACAACAGTAGTGGGCCTTATTCAAGATGATGATGAAGGTTCTTCTCACAAGGAAGTAGAGGGTTTGGTGAACTGATGTAACAAAAGCGGTCTCATTTTAAACATAGGAAAAACTAAAACAGGGGTGTCAAACTCATGATGACACATTGTTGTCATGTGATGTATCACAATTTTTCCCCCTTTGCAAAAATGGGGGTGGGTGTGACCAGCGCATGGTGCATCTGGCCTGTGGAGCGTGAGTTGACACCCCAGAACTAAAGAGATCATTGTTGATTTCAGAAAAGGCAGCCACAGCCACACACCTCTGTATAGTAATGATTAATGTGGAGGTAGTTAGCAGAATCAAGAGTCTGGGTGTGCAGCTAACGAGTAGGTTAGCTTGGTCACTCAACAGTGAGACACTGATGAAGTGGGCACAGCAGCACCTGCATTTTCTGTGTCGCGTGTGAAAAGTACATCTTTCTTTCCCTTGTCCTTACCACTTTCTATAGAGGGATGATCGAGAGATGATTCTGTCATATGGCATTACTGTCTGGTTTGGAAGCGTTACTGCTTCAGACAGGAAGGCGGTGCAGAGAGTGGTGAGGATGGCAGAAAAGATTATTGGTACTTCACTTCCTTCTATTCAGGACATAGCATATAAGCAATGCTTGAGGATGGTCCGCAATATTGTCTGGGATGCTATACATCCTCTTCATGACCTGTTTTCCTTGTTACCTTCTGAGAGGAGGCTTCATGGTATCGAAATTCAACCAGTTTTGTTTCAAACTCTCAAGTTTCCTCTTTCTACTATGTATTCAAAATGGACAGTGATTAATATTTATATGTAAATATTTTAAGAACAGGTAACAGAATTTCATTTTTAATGACAATAAACATCTTATATTCATATACATATATATGCATACACACACACACACACACACACACACAGTGTATACACACACACACGTGTGTGCGTATGTGACAAACTCAGGACAATTCAGTTTCTGATTACTATTTATAATCCCTGATGAGGTCTGCAATGAAAGTAGGATTTTGTCAGGTCCTTATCAGTACCCTGCCATTCTGACAAAGGTGGTGGGAGGCATCACAGGCCTTGTAATTTGCATGCTTTCACTTTTGCTGTCGCTTAACTGCTTGGGATCTTAAGGGAGGGAGAGCTCTCACCATCTGCATCAACTCCTTCTTGATTGGTCTGGGCTGAGTATCCAAGGTCGTAGTGTCCTGAGGACGAACTCTTCTCACCATCTATCCTTGAAGATTTCCTAGACATCTTTGCAGCACATTATTGGTTGATAATGGACATGGCGTATCGGGGTGCGGGGTGAAAGGGGAAAATAGCCTAGTGCTTTGTGTCTAAATTTCAGATTCCTCCTGACTTCTCTGCAATCACTATCTCTCAGTAAAAGTTCTTTTTGAAATGTAAATTGTTTCAAGAGTTTTACTTTCTTCTGAAGATCATTGAGGTAGGTCCTTACAGATTCTCAGAGCTGAGATTTAAATAAATATGAATATTGCCAAAGCTTTAATGCAAGAGCCCTTCTGGGATTCTGAATGAATTACAAATTTAATGAGTAAAAGCCACTTCTCATTGTTAGAAGAAAAGACAACTTAGTTATTTCTTTTTAAAAGGTTTCTTATACCTGTGGGAAAGCAGAAAGGATAGGTTACAAAATAAAATAGAAGTTGCCCTAAAGAGCTACAGCTACCCTTAACCCCAACTGGCAATACCAGTAATCAAGACTGAGGGATCTGGATTTTAGCATTGCCCATTCCTTCCTTCTGCTTTGAAGGAATTAAATCTCTATGCATTTACATCAAGGGGCTGCTTAAGGGAATATCCACACAATTATGATTAACTGCTAATTGTGCAAGTTTATCACCAGAGAAGAAAAATAATTGAGCCATGAGTCTTCATCATCACTGGTGCAAATTTTTCTCATCATGTCAGAATGATGGAGGGAATTTTACATACTGTATATCTACCAACACTTATTAAAGTAATAAACTGTAGCACATGGGATTAGCACAAAATGATAAAATTTTATCATGCTGATCAATATCTAACACAGAGTTTTTGCTTTTGGGTAGAAGTTGCTTGGCCTAAAAAATAGAATTCATATGGAATACTGAGAACCTTGAAAATATCATTCAGTGTAATTTGTCAAAAGCCAACAATTGTAGTTAAAATTGGCCTGCTCTTTAGTGTCATGATGCTTTCACCCCCTTCCTGAAGATCTTTACAGCTGGTAAATCATCCTCTTATCTTCCAGCTACAGATTCAAGTATAAATTCTCTGCTCCAAATTGCTTTCTTTTGGGGAGGGTGGGTTGGAGGGTTTCATCCTGGGTGATATTCCATTTTTTAACTTGTCTTAAGATGTATAATTTAAAGCAAAAGTTCTTGCACTGCTTTTCCTGACAAGGGAAGCTGAAAGACAAACATAAATGCCAACACCACCAGTAATTACTAAGCCTGTAAACAAGAAATACACTCCAAGCATAGAGTGTCAGCTCACAAATATTTTGCCTAGTGAACTTTTGTAATGAAGACATCTGTTAGCCAAAGTCAATGTCCAATACACAGTATCTATGCTAATATACATTTTGCATGTATATACACACACACACAACATCCTTAAATTCTATGTTTTAACTCTCAAGCTGCGCTGAAAGTAATCCTTGTCTTTTTGGAAGATTATTAGCAGAGCTAAAAAAAAAAAGTGTGGAAAATGGTTCTGTTGAATCTAGTCACTTGTCACTTTTATTTTCTCAATTATATGATAATGGACACATGATGGATAGTGACTGCATGATGAAGTTTATCAGAATTGGACAGCCCATGGTCTAGAGTTACTAAAACTGCCTAATATGCAAGTGGCCTGGGTTTGAATCCCACAAGGGTATGGCTGGCGGATGAGAGCTAAACTGCTTGGAATAGCTATTCTAGTCTCCTTTTATTTCTTTGTCGCTAAATTTAAATTTAACACAAAAATAGTTTGTCGCAAAAACGACTGCCTGCAAAGGCTCCTGGATTGGGGCTGAAAGGTGAAAGCGGAAACAGCATGCTCCGTCCCATATTTGAGTTGGGACGGGATAAACAGGTCTCACCGGAAAAAACATTTTAGCAGAAAAGCTACTTTTATGACAACAGAGGATTTTAACATGTGATAGCATTCTAAAGTCACATGAAAACATTTAATAGTATTTAAAGTTTATTTTTCCTCCTTGTCTCAGGACAAACTGCTTCACAGATAATTCAAATTATTCCAATAGAATTTTGGAAGAGAATACATATCCAGTTTTTCAATCTTTGTTATACATAAGAAATATTATCTATCTGGTAAGCAACCTCAGTCTCTAGTTACAATGAAGTATCCAATTAAACAATGCTTATACAGCATTTATGCCAAAAACATGGATGGTACCAATTTTTAAGACAAAGTCTTAAAATATTTCCAAAATATTATTTTGGGGCAGAAGTTTCACTTCTTCCATAATTACATTTTTTATTAAAAGCAAAAATCTTCAGCACAGAATGCTTGGAAAAGTTCTATATAGGTTTCCCACCCTTTCTTGTGCAAAGTAATCTTATACTGATTTGCTATTATACAATTGATAATTTTGGTTCAAGGATTTGCTTTCTGAAGGGAAAAAAAAAACATTCTTATATGATTTCTGCCAGCATAACGTGAGTGACATCTACTTACCTTCCCAACCAGTTTGGAAGTGCACATATGCGCTTGGACACTCTGCGCATGCGCAAACCCGTCTGTGCATGTACAGAGGGTAAAAAACAAGTTACATCCTGGTTAAAACCAGCAAGTAACAATGAATGGATTGGTGGGTGGCCCCTCGCACCACCATAACTATCGGTTCTCCGAACCACCAGCTGCCATCGCTACCAGTTTGGCCAAACCTGGAGCATTTCACCCCTGCAGCATAGTCAATTGGCGCCAAAGGTCAAGAAATATGTCAAGACTTCTTCTTGTCAGACACGGAAAACCAAAAAGGATACAATGAACTGCTCAAAGTAGAATTGTATTGCTCTCTGCCTGTAGACAGGAATCTTCCCAAACTAAAGCACACACTGCATATCTATCACATAAATGCTGTAAAGATTTAAGGAGACTCTTTTCTGGGTCTCTTCCTTTATACCAACAGCTAAATGCTGATTTCTCTCTTGATTCCTCTCCCGTGCAACTCAGCACCAGTTTCTATCCCATTTCTTTCCAAAACCCCTTTTTGTTGTCAGTCATGTGTTCCCCCATCGTGTCATACAGCTGCTCTAGTTGCACTTATTTTTGTATCTGCAATAACTGCTAGCCTTTCTATGGGGTCAAACATCTTGTCCAAAAGGAAATGGAAAAGGAATCTCTCCAATTCTAGAAACAAAGCTGACATAGTACATTGCATTGGAGCTAGTGAAGGATCCCAAGATCCAGGATGTCCGTTTAACTAGGCAGTCTACTCTTTGCAGCAAAACAAAGAATGATGATAAAATGCATAGTGCTGTGATGTGTTCTATCACTTTGCCTGCCATAATAGCCACATTAGAATTCTAGCTGCAGAAAAGCATCAAACACAAGATGCGGAAAACATCTTGGAGTAATGTAGTGTTTCAGCAAAAGGCTGTAACCATTTATGAGAGCATAAATTTGCATGGTATTTGTATTTGTATTTACAAATTTTAACACCATGCCCCACAACCTCCTTTCATTGGTTCAGCATCTAATTTTGTGAATTTGCTTAATGCAAGGTTTTGAAGAAATGTAATTGTAGCATGAAATAAGGGAAGTCAATACTTCAGTAAACTAACACCAATCCAAGATGCTAATAGTTGTGCATGCCTGTAACAAAAGTAATCAAAGAAGCAATAATGGGTGTTATATTACCAGATCTATTGTTAAGATATCAAGTTCCAACCAAATGGCTGACTAGCTAAAAGTAGGAACAAAGACATATGGAGAGAGAAAACATATAGAAATAGTTCAAATTGGTATTGCAGGTAAGAAGAGAAGAGGGAAGGAAGGAAGGGAAAGAAAGAAGAAAGAGAGGGGGGGGTGGGAGAGAGAAAGAGAAAGGAAAAGAAGAAAGGAAGGAAGGAAGGAAGGAAGGAAGGAAGGAAGGAAGGAAGGAAGGAAGGAAAGAAAGAAAGAAAGAAAGAAAGAAAGAAAGAAAGAAAGAAAGAAAGAAAGAAAGAAAGAAAGAAAGAAAGAAAGAAAGAAAACATAGTTTGAAGTTTTTAACTTTCAAAAATGTAGATGTTTTCTATCCCCTGTTGCTGAGTAAAGAATTCTGAGCTGATCAGAGTTGTTTCTTTATTGTTGCTCACCTATTTGCAAGAATCTTGTCAAACTGATTGTACTGGCTTGGGGACAGCCAAATAAGAGTTTCAAGGACTCCAGGGAAAGTCAGGCCTTCATCACTTCCTGCTATGCAAGGACTATAAACTAGCTAGTCTCTTTACAACTCCTTTTACACTCTAGCTGGAGATTCCACCACACCTTCATTAATGTAACCAACATAGATATGACTAGGTTAGCATCAAAGCACAAAAAACATAAAGGTGCCCATAAAAAGAATAAGTAGGGAATATTCAGTGAAAAAAACAAATAGTATAAAATCAGATGGGGGATCGGCAAGAAACATACCAACAGCAAGGTAACAAAAGAGAAATGAGAGAGATTTTCTCAAAACCACCAATAGTGCATCTTGTTATATGAATCTAAATGAAGAAGCCAAATGATCAACTAGGTCAGTGATGGCGAACCTTTTAGGCACACAGAGTGCCCAAACTTGAAGGCGCTCACGCCAGAGCGCCAGAAACCCGACAACCAGGTGTCCGGCATGCATGCATACCTCGGAAATCCGACAACCAGCTGGCTGAGCTGAGGTAATGGTGCATGTGCCCACAGAGAGGGCTCTGGGTACCGGCTCTGGCAGGCATGCCATGGGTTCGCCATCACAGAACTAGGTCATTTTGTTATTTTCAAAACCTTGCACAAAAGGGACGTTGGTCTTACCGTGATACGTTCCTTCTTGTAGTGTAAAATGGGAGGTGCCAGGCTGGGATATTCTATGCTCTAGCTCTATGTCCAGAGTTGAAAACTTCTGAAAATCTGCCTCCCTGGTGAAGTCTCTTCAGTTTTGCCAACGAAGCCAAAGCGAATGGTACGCAGTCTGAAAGACAGAAACAAATATGCCCCACCAACAGGAGCCGATCCAGGCAGACACAGACAGGGTGAGGCTGGCACCTCCCATTTTATTCTATGAGAAGGAACGTATCATGGTAAGACCAACGTCCCTTCTACATAGTGTAGAAATGGGAGGTGCCAGGCTGGGATATACCAAAGACTGGCCAGCACTACGGGTGGGAACTGTCCTGGGCCGACGACCCCAGTTCTTCATGAACTCTCTGCAATACTCTTCTCCCAAACGCCGCCGAAGTGCAGGAATCAAGTCTATAGTGACGGATGAAGGGAGAGGGAGAAGTCCGCATGGTTTCCCTACATATGTCTTTGACCGATGCCTGAGTAGCCCAGGCCACAGTTGGGGACGCGCTGCAGGTAGAGTGAGCTTTATCCTTTGAGGCACCAGGAGAGCCTGAAGCTCATATGCAGACGAGATACACGTCTGAAGCCAACGCCCCACCGTGGAAGAGGTCACCCTGTGGCCAAGAATCGACGGCTGGAAGGAGACAAAGAGTGCCTCCATCTTCTGGAAAGAAGAGGTCGGAGAGATGTAAATATGGAGGGTCCTCCTCACATCCAAAGTATGCCAGGTCTGCTCCAAGGCGTGCCGAGGCCCTGGGCAGAAATCGGGCAGGACCAACTCCTGCGCTTGGTGAAACAAGGAGTTGACCTTAGGAAGGAAGGTAGGGTCCAACCATAGGACCACCCTGTTAGAGTGAAAAATACATAGGTCTTTCCGCACCGATAATGCCACCAACTCCAAGATCCGTCAGGCAGACGTGACAGCCACAAGGAAAGCCACCTTAGAAAGGTCCCAAGTGGGATAACGATGAAGCGGAGGGGGTCTTAAATTAGCTGCTCCATGCAGAAAGGTCTTCATCCTTGGATGGTTAGCGAGAGAGCCCCACTCCCCAAATGTCAATACAGATCCCAGTGCAGCCACCTGTCATCGTAAAGTGTTGGTGAAAAGTCCTATGTCCATTTTTCCATGTAAAAATTCCGGCACCTCCACCACTGATGCTAAAGTTGGACCCAAATGTCTGGAGGCACACCACACAGCAAACCTGTTCCACATGGCCTCATAAATGCGCATGGTGGAGGGCTGCCTGCATAATCTGGATCACCCTGGCAGGAAAGTTCTTCCTCCTCAAGAGTCCCTGCTCAACCTCCAAATGGCTAACTGCAGTCTCTGTGGGTCTTGGTGCTGCACTGGCCCCTGGCTGAGGGAGACTCTGTCTGGGGGAATCTGCCAGGGCCTGGCGACCGACAGGTTGATCAGGTCGGTGAACCATGTCCTTCTGGACCAGTGTGGGGCTACCAACACTATCTCTGTCCCCTCCAACAACACCTTCCGGATGACAGCTGGGATCAGAGGGAAAGCGTATAAGCGTATAAGAGGCTCCTGGGCCACGGGGTCTGCTCCCAGGGCAGGGAAACAGGAGAGGAAATGGGGAAGGTGGGTGTTCATTGGAGAGGCAAAGAGGTCCATCACCGGGTGACTGAACTGGTCAACTGTGTCCGCAAATAGGCTGGGATGGAGCCTCCACTCCGATGGGTCCACAGTGGCCAGACTCAGCCAGTTGGCTTCGACATTGTCCGTTCCAGCGATGTGGTCCGCTGTCAGGGACAAAAGGTGAGTCTCTGCCCAGTGGCAAAGGGTCTCTGCCTCTCGCATTAGTGGCTGGGAATGAGTCCCCCTTGCCTGTTTATATGGGCCTTCGTCGTCGTGTTGTCTATGAGAAGGACCACATGCTACCCTCTCACCTGTGGAAGAAATGCCTGCAGAGACAGACAAGCTGCTTGGAACTCCAAACAATTGATCTGCTGAGAGAGTTCTAGGTGGGACCAGCGTCCCTGGGCCATCTGAGATCCGCAATGGCCTCCCCAGCCCGACAAACTGGCATCCGATGTTACTACCACCCTGTGGGGTTCCCTGAAGTAACACCCCTTCTGGATGGCCTCTGATGTCTACCAAGCCAGGGAGCACAGCACCTGTGGCGGTACCCGAACTCTGATCTTGAATGAGCTCATGCCCGCCCTCTGAAATGGGAGCAAGAACCACTGTAGTGGCCTCGCATGGTACCTGGCCCAGGGGACTATATTCAGACAAGAAATCATTTCCCCTAACAGCTGGGACAGCTGGTCTACTTGTACCGTCTGGCTCCCCTGAAACAACTGAATCAATGCTCTTATACTCTCCTGTCTGTCCCGGGACAAGAAAACCTGCCCCGCTTGCATGTCTATTAGGGCCCCTAAGTGAACTAGCCATGATGAAGGCACAAGCTGGCACTTGTCCAGATTGACAGAAAAGCCATGGTCCCTCAGCGCTCGTATTGTCGTAGCCAAGTCCTGTTCCACCCATCAGTGTGATGATGCCTGTAGGAGCAGATCATCGAGATAGCACTCGATCCTGATGGGGATTGACCTGAGGTATTACACCAGGACAGAAAGAATTTTGGTGAATGTCCGGGGGGCAGAAGCCAGCCCGAACAGCAGGGCAAGGTATTGGTAGTGGCGGCCTGAATAACAAAACCTCAGGTACTGACGATGCTCCAGCCAAATAGGTATGTGGAGGTATGCTTCGGTCAAATCTATGGAGGCTAAGAAATCTCCCTCCCTGATCCCCGCTAAGATGGAATGCAGGGAGTGCATTTTGAACCTCCTATAAACAATGTAATCATTGAGTCCCTTTAAATTTAGAATTGCCCTCCACCACCACCACCCAAAGGCCTTTGGGATGACAAATAGGATGGAATAGAACCCACGTCTCCTTTGCCCTTGTGGAACTGGATGAATGGCCCGAATATCCAGCAAATGCTGGAGAGCCGATTCCATGAGCCCCCGTGTGGACGGGTCTCCAGAAACAGGGCAATGGAGGAAACGCCTTGGAGGAGGTGAAAGGAATTCGAGGGAGAGCCCTGTCTCCCTCACCCAATTGTCTGATGTCAGGTTGTCCCAGCGGTCCGCAAACAGGGCAAGCCTGCCCCCAATAGGAGCCAGAGGTGGGCAGTCACTTTGATCTCCTAGCCCCTCTGCCGCCAGTGCCCCTGAAGGACTTGTTGGGTGGCTGCTGATGACCACGGGAGAAGGTTGATCTATCTATGGCCACTGTGATCTTCAAAATGGCCGCTTGAAACTGCCACAGTTCAAATGATAGCACAAAGCTGAGGGCCCAACCAAAGTCAGGTCAGGCTGCCAAGCAAGCCCGCAGACAGTAACAAAGCTGGTCAGCAGTCCAAGGCTCCCATCCACTTCAGCGGAGAGCCTACCAGCCAGTGCTTCAGATAATGCTGGGGGATCAAAGCCACCTGGACTTAATGGCTGCCACAAATTGTGTGGGAACAATGGCACCGTGAGTTATGATTAAACAAAGGGCCCACTCTGCAGGAACAGTCTAGTAGCATGGCCCGGCGGCTGGCACTGACCTCTTTCGCACCTAAGGTGCCTCCGGAGCTCTGTGGGCAAAGCAGCCCACGCCCAGGCTGTCCAAGGCTGGTGCAGCTGCAGCGGCTTTAAATACGGTGAAAAAAAGTGAAAAAGTTGATCCGCCGCATAGCTGACAGGCGGGGATCAAAGGGAAGCCGCACCAAAGCAAAAAGGACCAGGCGCAGCTTGAGCGGCTGCAAATAAAACTCCTCATTGCTTCTCCTGCTTTTCGAGGGAACCGGGGTAAAAGCCAGCCGGCCAGCCCCCCACAGCCACCTAAACGAACAGGGGAGGTTGGGTGAAGGCAAACAAGCCACCCCCCACAAGCTCAATCCACAAGCAGAGAGCCCTCCACAGTGAAGCACCTGCAAAAAAACCAACAAAGGCACACAGGATATAGAAAAGCACAGATAACACAGCTAAAGAGAAGGAAAAAAAATTCAAACAAAAATTCCAGGGAAAATAATTACTCTCAACTCACAGTTCAGGAGCTGAAAAAGTTGCAACCATGAGCTAGGCTGAGTTGAAAAAAAACTGAAGAGACGTCACCAGGGAGGCGGATCTTCAGAAGTTTTCAACTCAGGGCATAGAGCTAGAGCATAGAACAGTGATGGCTAACCTTTTTTGACATCGTGTGCCAAAAGCGGGGGAGCATGAGGGGCATGCCCATACCCATAATTCAATGCCCCCCACATCCCGCCCATGCTCCCCCTGCTTTTGGCATACTGCTTTTGGCAAAAAGGTTGCCAGTGGGCCTGGTAGGCCCGTTTTTTTTGCCCTCCCCAGGCTCCAGAGGCTTTATTGGAGCCTGGAGAGGGTGCGCCCCCACCACCAACCCGAGGCCCTCTGGAGGCCGGAAATGGCCCATTTCCCAACTTCCAGTCAGTCCAGAAGACCCGTTTTTCACCCTTCCCAGGCTCTAGAGGCTTTCTTGGAGACTGGGGAGGGTGAAAACGTCCTCCCCCACTGCTCCGGAGGCCCTCTGGAGGCCCATTTCCCGACTTCCTGTGGGCCTAGAAGGCCCAAAATCAGCTGGCTGGCACATGCACACACATTGGAGTTGAGTTAGGGCAACGCTCGCGTGCCCACAGATATGGCTCCGTGTGCCACCTGTGGCACCTGTGCCATAGGTTCACCATCACGGGCATAAAATATCCCAGCCTGGCACCTCCCATTTCTACACTATGGAGAATTTACTGGGAAAGAACTACTTCTACATGAGGACTAGAGAACTTATTATTCCTTTAGCTAAAAGTATAGTTTATAATGCAGAGAGGCAAATGTGCTACATGTCACTTTGTGGATCAGTTTAATATAATTAACACAACTGAGTTATTTTTCTTTTTTTTTAACTTCTGTGGTCTAGATCCCTATTCCATAGTTTACTGAATCTTGGTGAATGTTTGTTCTACTGATTAGCATCAGCTTTTCAATACCTAAGTTCATTTCCAAAGTGAAACAAAAAACATCAATAACACTTTACACTAAGTAGTTTGTTACTAATTAGCTTTTTACACATTCATAAATATTTTGTGGAGGGATAAAGTTACTTGAGAAGAGGATAACTAACTAGAACACATAAAGAATAACAACTTAATGTTGTTAATTCTGAATTTATTTAGTCCACGGTCAGCCATTTAAAATAGAAGACAATACTTTTCATAAAACAGCATTCAGCATTTTGATTTTAGATAGAATGACACTCACTGTGTGTATGTGTTCCTTCTAATCTTTATCTGAGAATCCAGGAATAAGATAGTATCATTAACTCTGAAATAATTAAGGGCCTTTAACTAAATACCCTGGAAAGGTATCACTTGTCACTGATGAAAATAACACTAGGTATAAATAACTGATGAAAATTAATAAATTATTAGGATACCTGAAGTCATAATTTACAACAAGGAAAAGCATTCTTGGAACATGACTCTGGTTCCCTTAGTGTATTTGTTGTTGATGGTTACTTCATTAAGTTTGATTCCCCCCCCCCCCCCCACACACACACCTACACTTTGCAGTTTATTGCTTTGCTCTGGCAACTATTTCAGTGCATAATCTATACTTAGATGTATGGAAAATGTTGTTTTTCCTTTCTTCAGAAGTCAAATCCTATAGGTCAGAGATCCCCAATTCCCTTGGGCCATGGACGAATACCAGTCCATGGGCCATTGGGAATTGGGTGAACATCAACTAGCGGGTGAGTACATAAAGCTCAATTTGTGCAAGAAGTGTTGTGGCCAGCCAGATACCAGTGGAGCTGGAGGCAGAATCGGACAGTGAGGAGGTTGGGGAGGAATTTGGGCCAGTTCTGGAGTCTGGGGAAGGCTCTGATGGATGGTCTTTGTCAGACACAAAGATAGAGCCAGGGCCGTCTGACATTTCTCAGCCATGGAGAGGCAGCTGGCATTGGAGGCTGATATGAGTGAGGAGGAAGAACAGCTGGGGCCTGTTCCAGACACACTTATGTGCAGAGCTGTTAGGAGAAGGGAACAACAGAGGACAAAGAGTCGACTCAGGAAGCAAAGCACACATGGATGCTGAATGGCCCCTCCCTGGCTGGGAAATAAATAGAAGGAAAGGGGAGTGGTTGTCATAGGAGACAACCGTTCATATTTCTGAACATTCTGCTCATCATATTTCGTGCCACAGAGGCTGTTTGCCAGAATTTAATTTGCAGCCTTTCGACTGGGAGCTCACACCCTTGCAACTATCGCAAGGAAATGATAAGTTCTGTTGCTGCCGTTAACTCTTTGAAGGACTATTGCCTGGACTTTTCGGTGGGTGAATGCAATTAATTGATAAGCGGTAAATAAAGAGGGGTTTTTCATGACAAGGAGTCTGTTTCTTGCTTCTGCTAAGGCTGGGTCAGAACAAGAGGCATGTGTGCACCAGGGGTGGGTTCTACTTACCATTACTACCGGTTCACAGCGGGGCCACATCCTTGATTCCCAGGAGAAAGAATTTTATTTTGGTTACAAGTCCCCAGCTATCTCTATCTCCCCTCTCCCATTCCCACAGCTCTAGCCAACCCTACTGTGGCCCTGAAGATGCTCCAAAATGGCTTCAGGGTTGACACTAAGACTTGGCCATTTAAAAAATGGTTATTTAAAAGAAGAGATTCAAGTGGATTTCACCACTTTAATGAAATGTCATAAGTATTTTGGCAGCTGTGAACATGGATGTACATTTTCCTGATGTTACACTTGTAACATGCTAATGATCATGAGACCGTTCTAGGTAACTGAAATATGAAGGTTGCAAAATTCGCAGACATAAGCTACCTCCACCAAATTCAGCTCACTGTGTTCCTGAAATACATGACTCTGTTTTTATTTTCAATGGAAAACCTGGTCCTGGGGCAGGATAAAAGGAAGTAGTCCATTATAGGACAGCACTAAATCCCCTATTCATTTAAACGTTTCTAAAAGTTTGGATATTTTAAAATAAAACGTTTCCTGCATTTTTAAAATAAAATCCTTTACTGGTAGGATGAGCTGCAATCTGCTTGGCTAATATTGGAAGAAATTGGAAATTGGCTAATATTGGAGGAAGTTTAGTTTTAATTAAACAAAATTCTGCTTGAATTTGAATCATTTCCTTCTTTATAATGGAGAGTGAGCTTCTTATACGTGTTTGATTTTAAAGGGCTTCTCTTCTTTTAGTATAATTGCACTGAACAGAGTGGTTGTTTTTTTCAGTCCATTCCAGCTCTGCAAAACTATACTGAACAAAAGGAAATGTTCTGATGTTTTCCTTGACTTTGATATCTTGGCCTGGAGATCTCACGAGGTTCCTAGATTGCACAGCAAATTAATTGCATCAAGAAAGCCAGCAGACAACATGGTCTCTGTAATAAGCATTTGTTTTTATATAATCAGCTCTCATACAGTATGTATTATTGGGAACACAAAGCACTGTGTACAAAACAAAATTTCTGCAGAATTGTTGGGTGATCTCAGAACAAAATAGCTATGTATCTCTTCATTACAAAAAAATTAATTCATCTCATCAAGTCTTAATTCCAAAGTCTTAGTGAGATAACCTTGTTGAATTTCCTATTGATCCTATTGATGTATATTGAAACAGTTAAGTGTCACATTTAAAACAAAGGTTTTACTTTGCAGTGGTGTATTTATTAATTTATTAAATTTGTATGTGGCCCATCTCACTGTCAAGTGACACTGGGCGGCTTACAAGATCATAAAAACAAAAATACAAAAACATCAAACATTAAACCTGAACAAGGAACCAATATACAAGTAGAGTGGCTACTCTACTCTACTCTACTCTACTCTACTCTACTCTACTCTACTCTACTCTACTCTACTCTACTCTACTCTACTCCACTCCACTCCACTCCACTCCACTCCACTCCACTCCACCCCACCCCACCCCACCCTACCCTAGCCTACCCTACCCTACCCCACTCCACTCCACTCCACTCCACTCCACTCCACTCCACTCCACCCCACTCCCCATTCTAATTTATTTATTTAGATTTATATACCGCCCTTCTCTTTGAGGACTCAGGGCGGTGAACAGCCAGATAAAAAATAAGGTACACAAAAGTTAAAATTTTAAAAACAACAAATATAAATTTAGCCGATAATTAAAACAAATTAATTTAAAATGAATATCAAACTCTAAAAATTCTAAAAATTTAGCAGGAATCAGGCTAAGCCGGCAAGCTGAAAAAAATATCTTTTTAAGGCCTGATGAAAAGTCCGGAGGTCAGAGATCATTCTCAACTCTGGAGGAAGATCGTTCCAGAGGGTGGGAGCTATCACAGAGAAGGCTCTCCCCCTGGGGTCACCAGCCGGCATTGTCTGGCTGACGGCACCCTGAGGAGGCCCTCTCTGTGGGAGCGACCCGGCCGGTGGGAGGCAATTGGTGGCAGGAGGCGGTCCCGTAAGTACCCTGGTCCTAAGCCATGGAGCGCTTTAAAGGTGATTACCAACACCTTGAAACGCACCCGGTAGTCCACCGGCAGCCAATGCAGCTCTCGCAGGAGAGGTGTCACATGGGAGCGCCCTGTCGCTCCCATAATCCCCCGCGTGGCTGCATTCTGCACCAGTTGGAGCCTCCGGGTGCACCCCAAGGGGAGTCCCATGTAGAGAGCATTACAATAGTCCAGGCGAGAAGTGACGAGAGACTGAGTGATGTGCGTAGGGAGTCCCGATCTAGAAAGGGCCGCAACTGGCATATCAGGCGAACCTGATAGAAAGCCCCCCTGGTCACAGCTGTCGTATGATCCTCTAAAGACAGCCGTGGGTCCAGGAGGACGCCCAAGTTGTGCACCCTTTCAGTGGGGGCCAATGATTCGCCCCCAATAACCAGCGATGGCGTCAGCTGGCTATATCGGGACACCGGCAACCACAGCCACTCGGTCTTGGAGGGGTTGAGTCGAAGCCTGTTTCTCCCCATCCAGACCTGCACGGCTTCAAGGCACTGGGACATCACTTCCACGGCATCGTTGGGGTGGTCTGGGGTGGAAATGTACAGCTGAGTGTCATCAGCGTACTGATGGAACTCCACCCCAAAACCACGGATGATCTCGCCCAGTGGCTTTACATAAATGTTGAACAGGAGAGGCGAGAGGACCGACCCTTGTGGCACCCCACACACTAGGCACCTCGAGGTCGACCGCTGCCCCCCTGTCAACACAGATTGCGACCGGTCGGAGAGGTAGGAGGAGAACCACCGTAAAACGGTGCCCCCCACCCCCAATCCCTCCAACCGGCGCAACATGATATCATGGTCGATGGTATCAAAAGCCGCTGAGAGATCTAACAAGACCAGGATAGAGGAGTACCCCTTACCCCGGGCCCTCCAGAGATCATCCACCAACGCGACCAATGCCGTTTCGGTGCTGTATCCTGAAGCCTGACTGGAGTGGGTCTAAATAGACAGCTTCATCCAGGTACTGGGGGAGCTGCCATGCTACCACACTCTCAACAACTTTCGCAAGGAAGCGAAGGTTGGAGACTGGACAATAATTAGCCAAAACAGCTGGATCCAGAGAAGGCTTCTTGAGGAGGGGCCTCACCACCGCCTCCTTCAAGGCGGCCGGTAGGGCACCCTCACTCAAAGAAGCGTTAATAATCTCCTGGAGCCAGCCTCGTGTAACCTCCCAGGAAGCCAGCACCAACCAGGAGGGACACGGGTCCAATAAACATGTGGTCACATTCAGTCTTCCCAGGATCCTGTCCACGTCCTCGGGAGCCACAGGATCGAAATCAGCCCAGATAACACTCTCAAGATCTGCCTCAGTCACCTCGTCTGAACTAACCCAGTCAGCGGCCAGATCTTCCCGAATCTGAGTTATTTTATCATCCAGATATTGAACAAAATCCTTAGCTCGTCCCTGCAAGGGATCCTCCCATGCTCCCGAATGGAGGCGGGAGTGGGTCACCCTGAACAGGGAGGCTGGGCGATTATCTGATGACGCGATAAAAGCGGCAAAATAATTAGACTTTGCCGCTTTTATCGCCACTATGTAAGTCTTAATATGAGTTCTTACTAGTATCAAGTCAGATTCAGAACGACTGGCCCTCCAACTGCTCTCCAGGCGTCTTTTCCGGCATTTCATCTCCCTCAGCTCCTCGGAAAACCAAGGAACTAAGTGAGTTCGGTGCCGGGTCAGAGGCCGCAAAGGCACAACGCGGTCCAAGGCCCCGCCGGCCGCCCTATCCCAGGCAGCCACCAGGTCCTCGGCAGAGTCGTGTGTCAGTGTCTCAGGAAATGGCCCAACCTCCATCTGGAACCTATCAGGATTCCATTCCCCATTCCAATATTGATTCTTATGCTTGATCTTTCTCCCCATAATCTTACTACTCAGAAAAAAGACTGAATGGGTAAAATAGAGTTGAAGATTAGCAAGGTTTGAGGAGGGCTGGATGGGGTTGCTGAAGAAACTCATGCTAACTCACTTAAGGAGTGGCAACAATTATTATAATTATTATAAAAGAATTATTACAAATGTTGAGACACAAACAGAGACATAGCTTACAAAGAAGTACCTCATCCTCCTTTTTGATGCACTATACTTGAATCCTAACAAAAAAAATAGTTGTTTTCTACTTAAAATTTACAGCCTGATTTCTAAGGGAACAAACAATTGTTGGGAAAATTGCTTGATACCTTCATCCAATGAGTTGCCCATTCCTGATGTATGAAGTGATGTAAACAAAAATGTCTTAGAGTTCTTAATTGGAAATATTACTTTTATGCATTTCCACTGGTTTCATATGTCGTTTTGAAATGTCTTCTTACCAACTGTTTTCCTAATAGAAAGAAAGAAGGTAATTCATTTTAAATGAATGTGATGGTATGGGATAAAAATAGACCCTCCATTTGTGCCACATGCAAGCATCCTTTTTATTTTCACAAAATTTTCAAAAATATGAGTGCTTTAATGTCTGCCAGTGAAGGAAGTTAAAAACTGGTGAAGAAAAGATGAATTGATGATGAAGAAATGGTACAGCTTTTAGCAGAGACGACAACTGTAGTGGAATGAAGAGGTGCTGAGTAGCTCTTCATAATTTCTCTCCAAACTAGGAGAAGACTTGAGATTACCCACAAATGCTCCAGACAGTTGCTCCTTGAGAGGAGACTGCAAGACAGTGGTCTCTCGTGGGCTTAGAACTCTGGGAGATGAGGATCTTGCTCAAACCATAATTGGTATCTTCAAAAGGACAATGGGTTCTCCTTATTACTTTTCTAAACACTTTCAGAATTTCCTTGCTAACTGCTTTTCAGCTATTAGTAATCTTTGGATTGACAAGTCTAAAACCACCTGGTGAGTTTATAGAATCCTAGGGCTGGAAGGCTCTAGATGGTCTTCCAGTCCAAACCTATGCTCAAGGCAGGAGACTTATATCATCATAGTCAAATTGTTGTCTAGTCTATTCTTGAAAATCTCCAATGATGGAGCACCCACAACCCTGGAGGCAAGCTATTACTGTACATCCATACTCTTTTGAATGGGGCAGGTAGCACAGAATTTCATGTACCAGGAGAATGTAGGGTAAATGATTGATGGTGATTTCAATCTCCTTTCAAGATAATGCATAATACAGTCCAACTGTTTGTGTAGATGTCAGCTATTAAACAAATTGGTTGACTTCAGGAAAATACATTGCAGTATTTTCATGTGTCTATTTGTCTGTTTATCGAATAAAGCAAAAATGAAGAGGAATTGTTGCAAAATTGAAATTCTCAAGATAATTATGCTTATATTTAACTACTGAGTTTCACAATATAATCACATGGTTTAGCACATAGCATTCAATTATTTGAATGATGTTTAATAATATAATTACACTATAAAGTGCAAGGTACATATCACTCTGTTATTTCTGCCAGCACCTTCTGATAAATCTCTGCAGCAATTTACTAAAGGAGGGAAAGGAAGGGCTGCTGGGGGAGCTAGTTTGTTCTCATTCTCATAAAGCTACTGCTTATTCTGAGTGAAATTCTGTAATAAAATCTGTCTTACTGTTGATGTACAGCATGCATTTACAGCAATTAATATTATTATTTAACATATGGTAACATGACAGAAGGGAAGTAAACATATACACACAATCCATGTAATTATATACAAAATTTCTACAGGGGAATGGCGTTGACCTCTTAGAAGACGACGATAAAATAATCGAAAAATCAGTACATTTAAAAAAGACTTTTGTGAGTCACTATTATTACTCTCTTTGGAAAATATATGAATGTATTAATCAACAGACTGAGATCAAGGACAAATAACCCAACTGTCTCCTAGAATGGATATAATTGCAAACCACTTCCATACTTGTTCCAAGAAAATTGAATGGAGTTAACCAAGAAATTGCCAGCACTGAGCAAGTGCTTCTTCTCCTTTCTCCTTTCCACTTTCTCCTTCCCCTTCCCTTTTCCCCTCCTCCTGCTCCTGCTCCTCCTCCTCCTAGATCTTACGATATTAAATATGCCACTGACTGTTGCGTGATGACCATCAATTATCATCCCATAGTCTGCTATTCATTGGCTGTGCAGTCCAGTACTGCTACAGGGCAGCCTAGGCTGGTGAAGATTGATTTAGACCTTCTTGTCTGTCTGATATTTTTTTTTTCAAGAGGACACTAGGTTAGGAAATGCAGAATTGATACAATGACATTTAAAAATGGCCTAACTAACTCTGAGAGTATGATCCAAGGAGAAATGACTGCTTTTTTCTAAACCCTATAAACATTATTCTAATCTGTTATGATTTTCTAATTATTTTCTTCTCTTTCTATGAATCCAGGACAAGTGATTTCATATTTCCAAACAAGTGGCATACCAGATCTCCGGTATTATGACTATTTTATAATACACACATTACTTCAACATAAATTCATTTCAAGAACTGTTATGCAGAGCATTATTATTAAGCAACCTCAATTGCTGGTTCAGAGGAATAATGTAACAGGACTGCACACACATTTTATTGCCTTGGGAGCAAAATGTCTTAGTCTGACTCTTTCACGAAATCATGAAATCACAATGAGAAGGCCAAATTCTCCTCTTCCTCCTCCTCCTCCCCCCATTCCTCACTACCAGAATCCTTCTAAAGTTATCACTAAAGTTATTATGAATCAAAGTGAAATTGTTCAGTAAAAATAAAGTTTAATCAGTAAATATAATGGAGCTGGATTAAGGATTTTATGAGTGGAAAAGCAGGCATACTGAAATTATCCTAGGACGATTTGGCAAAAACACTTTTGACAAGTTCTAATCTTTTCCAATACAGGTAGCTAGTTTAGCCATTTGTTTAGTGACTGTTCAGTTACCACAGAACTGAAAAAAAAACTACTTATGACCATTTTTCACACTCATGACTGTTGCAGTATTCCCATGGCCATGTGATCAGAATTTGGACACTTGGTAACTGGCATGTATTTCTGATGGTTGCAGTGATCACTTTTTGTGATCTTCTGACAAGCAGAGTCAATGGGCAAGCCAGATTCATTTAAAAACCACATTACTAACTTAATAGCTACAGTGATTCACTTAACAACAGTGGCAAGAAAAGTTGTAGGCAAAACTCGCTTAACAATGGTCTTGCTTAGCAGTGGAAATTTTGGGCATAATTGTGCTTGTAAATCAAGGACTACCTCTACAAGTGAGGGTAGTTATTCATCAGATCAAGGGGTTTAGGATCACTGAACAAAAATGACTGAAACAAAGCTGTTCCTGCCAATTCTGTGTGGCTTCCTTCCACTGAGGCAACCATAGAAGGCAAACAGTGGAAGGTGTGACCGAAACTTAACAAGCAAATCACACATGATGAATAAAGAAACAAAATTGCTGCTAAATTTGAGTTTGAAAAATTCCTCCATATTCCTCTGCTATGGTGACTATTCGATCTATGAGCACAATCCAAATTTCCCAAGGGGCATTTAATGCAGGGGTGGGGAAACTATGGCCCTTTTATGACTTGTGGACTTCAACTCCCAGAATTCCCATGGGTGGCTTAGGAATTCTGGGAGTTGAAGTCCACAAGTCATGAAGGGGCCATAATTCCCCACTTCTGATTTAATGGAACAAATCACCTTTTTTTGAAAGAAGAAACGAAGCAGCCCCAAACTTTATGTGCTGGTTTCCTTTCTATGTAAGGCTTGCTTTTTCTCTCAGCTGCTGTAAAATTACATGGGAAAGAATTCACTGGGCAAAAGTCCTGCCTTTCATTTTCTGCTGCAGCTTCTGACAGTCAATACAAATGCAGAATGTGATTCATAACAAAATCTGCTATCTACAGAACAGTGAAAATCTGAGCAGGTTGCCAAGGATATGTTTACATACTTTTAACATTTTAGCCTAACTATTTTAGAAATACAAATTCACTCCACTCAAATTTATACCGATTTAAACCTGCTCATTTTGTGGGGGTCAGACCTTACAAGTAAGTAAATGTTTCATAAGTAGAATGAAGTAGAGTTGGAGGGGACCTTGGAGGGCTTTTAGTCCAAACCGCTGCTTAGGTAGGAAATCCTACACCACTTCAGACAAATGGTTATCTAATCTCTTCTTAAAAACTTCCAGTGTTGCAGCATTTACAACTTCTGGAGGCAAGTTGTTCCACTGATTAATTGTTCTCAATATCAAGAAATTTCTTCTTAGCTCTAAGTTGCTTCTCTCCTTGATTAGTTCCCACCCATTGCTTCTTGTTCTACCCTCAGGTGCTTTGGAGAATAGTTCTACCCTCAGGTGCTTTGGAGAATAGCCCTTCTTTGTGGCAGCCCCTGAGATATTGGAACAATGCTATCATGTCATCCCTAGTCCTTCTTTTCATAAGACTAGACATATCCAGTTCCAGCATGTTATAACGTTCTTTATATGTTTTATCCTCGAGTCCCCTAATCATCTTTGTTGCTCTTCTCTGAACTCTTTCTAGAATCTCAACATCTTTTTTACATCATGGCGACCAAAATTGGATGCAGTATTCCACGTGTGGCCTTACCAAGGCATTATAAAGTGGTATTAACACTTCACGTGATCTTGATTCTATCCCTCTGTTTATCCAGCCTAGAACTGTGTTGGCTTTTTTGGCAGCTGCTGCACATTGCTGGCTAATATTTAAGTGATTGTCCACTAGGACTCCAAGATTCCTCTCATAGTCACCACTATTGAGCAAGGTACCACATATACTGTACCTTTGCATTTTGTTTTTCTTGCCTGAATATAGAACCTTACTTTTTTCACCATTGAATTTAATTTTGTTAGATAGTGCCCAATGTTCAAGTCTGTCAAGATCCTTCTGTATCTTAAGCCTATCTTCTGGAGTGTTGGCTATTCCTGCTAGCTTGGTGTCGTCTGCAAATTTGATGAATTCCCCATCATCCAAATCATTGATGAATATGTTGAAGAGTACTGGGCTTAAAACAGAGCCCTGGGGTACCTCACTGCAATACCTCCCTCCATGTAGATGCAGTTCAGTTGAGGACTACATGTTGAGTGCAGTTGGACAGCCAATTACGAATCCATCTTGTGGTGATTCTGTCTAACCCACCTTTTTCTATTTTATCATGTAGTAGGTTATGGTCTACTTTGTCAAATGCCTTACTGAAGTCCAAGTAAATTATATCTACAGCATTCCTCTGGTCCACTAGTTTTGTCACTTTGTCAAATAATGCAATAAGATTAATCTGACATCTGTTTTTGCCAAACCCATTTGGCTTTTGGTTATTACTTTGCTTCTAGGTGTTCACTAATTCATTGCTTGATTATCTTTTCCAGAATATTCCCTGGTATTGAGGTCAGGCTGATAGGTCTGTAGTTTCCTGGTCTATTTTTTTTCCCTTTTTTGAAGATGGGAACTACATCAGCTCTTTTCCAGTCTTCTGGCAGTTCCCCACTGCTCCAGGATCTTTGAAAGAATTCAGTGGTTCTGAGATCATGTCTGCCAGTTCCTTCAGAACCTTGGGTGTAATCCATCTGGTCCTGGTCTCACTGAGAAACAGATAGTGTTTTCTTCTGATACAGTATTTCTATCTCCACATTGAGAGGATGTAAAATTTGGCATGCATCTGAAAAAAAATCTTCCTTTAATGGTTTAAGTGTCCATATTCTTTGTTATACAGTCTGCTTTGGAAAGTCCAAGAATTTTTTTATATAAAAGGTTTTTTTTATTTTTTAAAACAAACAAACACATAATATATCAATCCTTCTGTGCGTTTTCTCAGTGTTTCTTCTGTGACTTCTTTTTATTACTCTTCCTATCTTCATTTCTCCTTGATAATTTCCATTTCTCTGTTGCTATATTTTCCCCAAATTACAATACATTTAATATAACCTTCTCCTTATTTAATTATCACAGTCTTTATATCTCTTTTTTAACCAATCATAAATTTCCCCCGATATCTTATAATAGTCCATATACTTGCTAATCATCAAAGTTAATCTGTTCATTTTTGCACAATCTAAGATTTTTTTAATTACTTCCCCTTCCAATAATAAGATCTTGGTATTTGATGGCATTTCCAACATTTAGTTGATTTGTCTTTAAACATTTTTGCCAATTTTTCCGGAGGTATATGCCATCTATAAAACATTTTATATTGATTCTCTTTATATGCAGTGAACATTGTTAGTTTATAGTTCCTTTCCCATAATTGTTGCCATCTATCGAGCTCAATTGAATATCCACAATTTTTTGCCCAAGCAATCATTGTTTCCTTTACTTGTTCTTCCTCTAATTCTAAACTAAGCAGAAAGCTATAGATTTTTAAAATTGTTTTATCTTCTGTTTCCATGAGTATTTTATCTAAATCTGTCATTTCTAAATAAAAACCATATAATTTTGCATCTTTTTCGTACCTTGCTTGTATTTACATATGTGCAGAGTCAAAGAATTTATGGTTCTTTTTTTTTTCATCTTTCAAGGATACCCACTGTTCATTTATTTATGTAGTATAGCATCCCTATTATTGGACAAAAAAGTAGATTTGGGTGCAGAATTTTTGGCCTTTTATTGGGTTACATTTCCATTAATGTTGATAGTTTCCTATATTGGCTAAGGCTAGCTGGAAATTAACAAAATTCAGTCCTTAAATGGATAATTGAATAGATAATTTTTATTAAAGTGTTTTTAAAGGATTCAATCAATAAAAAATTTTAAAAGGTGAGAGGGAAGGAGAGAGGAGAAGGTAAGGGAAAGGAAAGGAAAGGAAAGGGGAAAGGAGAGGAGAGGAGTGGGGAGGGGAGGAAAGGAAAGGAAAGGAAAGGAAAGGGGAGAGGAAAGGAAAGGAAAGGAAAGGAAAGGAAAGGAAAGGAAAGGAAAGGAAAGGAAAGGAAAGGAAAGGAAAGGAAAGGAAAGGAAAGGAAAGGAAAGGAAAGGCTTCTGATCTTTTTAACAGCAGTTACAAATACATTATATTTTTGTAAGGTTACGACATGATTTCTTTCCATTGACTACCCTTTCTAAACATCAAACCCATAAATCAGAACTTCATTTTTCTTTTTTTCAGCAAAAAGCCATAGTTTCCAGTCACAATTAAATGTAGTTAGTATCCTTGCTCTGATCAAACAAGTCAATTTTGCCCTTCTCCACTCCTGCTATAAAAGAAAGTAGAAGAAGAATATTTTCTAGTGAGACTAAAAAATATTCAAGCTAACAGCATCCTATCAAGTATACAGCAGAATGGAAAGTAAGCATCCATTTCCCGTCTTCTTCACGGGATAGAAAACAAGATGGCCAGATCAGCACATCCCTTCCTGCTCTATCTCAAATTAGACAAGAACCAAGCATTTCTTTCTCTTCACCTTGATCACAAAAGTTTGTGAAAGAGAAGATTACTTTTGATTGGGGAGTGTAGCCCAAGTCACTCAATTTTGAAAGGTTACTATAAGTTTACCTTAAGACTTCTCCTGAATCTACAGAGAAAAAGACCATGGAAAGAATATATATAGCTCAGAGTTGAACTGTGTGGTCTTTGGTGTTCATTATATAGATACATGTGTTTTTGCTGTACATAATGGCAACACTAAGTTTTTATGCACTGTCTAAATGAGATTAAATACAAAATTAAGTACTTCCATTGACAGTGCTATTCAGACTGAATTCTTTCACGGTGCAAATGTTAGACTACTAGTATTTACAAGCATTCTATAGCAGAACTGATGGCTGCTGTATTTAATTCACCATTTGTCCCTCTCTATGCCTAGTTCAGTAGCAAAATGAAACACACACATACACACACACCAATTCTCTCTGAATAATTTTAGATCTTTATTGTGGGGTCCACAGTAGAACTTCAGCTAAGGGGAAAACCTTGAAATGTTCTCTGCACTTTATCTGAAAATCAGCAAGAGCTGAAGACTTCTTGTGCTTTGGGAAAGAGGGGATCAACCTAATTTCCAAAGCACCAGAAGGCAAGACAAGAAACAATAGATGGAAACTAATCAAGGAGAGAAGCAACCTGGAACTAAGCAGAAATTTCCTTATAGTGAGAACAATTAACTCTTGGAATGGGTTGCCTTCCAAAGTTGTGGGTGGCCTATCACTGGAGGCTATTAAGAAGAGATCGGACAACCATTTGTCTGAAATTGTAAAGGATCTCCTGCTTGAGCAGGTGGTTGGACTAGAAGACCTCCAAGGTTCCTTCCAACTCTATTATTCTGTTACTTCTTCTCTGTTTCTACCTTAGTTTTAGAAGAGCAGCATTTTCAGAATAAAAGGAAGAGGGGAAGGCTAGCTACCTGCTTGTCTTCTCCAAATGACTTCACCCTGCCTGCCACTCCCAAAAGTGTAGAAAATTCCCGTTCTCATTTTCATGACCCACAAACCATTGTGCAGAAAGTGGAAGGATATTTTCTGCAAAGAACTAAGTCAAACTTCATACATTTTCTGTATTTTGCTTTGAAATGTAATGGGTATCTCTAAATACAGCATAGACAATTTAATTCTGAAGCCGACTTTAGCTCCAGCATATGGAGCATAACTGTAAGATTTAAAAAGGGATGGGAAAAAGATTATTTTAGAAGATCTGCTCATACCAGCTTGACATTTTCTAAGAATCAAAACAGAGACATATCTGCACTTTCAATAAATGTTTTGATCGAGTGACAGGTTTACCAGATGCTAAATCATCTGCTAAGTTATGAATATTGTAAAGAACTCCAAAAACAACTTCCAAAACTTCTACTGTTGCTGTTCAATCATTTAGTCATTTCCAATTCTACCTGGCACAATGCTTAGCATTTTGCTAGAACTGTGTGTCAAAAATTGCTTCTCTGTGTTCTTATGTTCATGCTTGTGTCATTAGTGATAATATCTAACCACCTTGTCTTATATGAAATTGCCTTTAATCAGGGCATCAGGCATCAGAGTTTTTCTCCAATGATTCTTGTTTGTGTACAAGAAATTTAACCTTAGCTTCATTATTAGTACTTCCAGTGAGCAATCTACATTTTTTTCCTTGCTTATGCATGGTTTTGTTTCATTTATGAATTGGATTACTTGTTCTTCTTATGTTCTGGGGTATTTTCCACAGTTTTATCCAGGACTACAAATCAGGTTTTCTTCACTCATCCTTCCTTATGGACCACAAAAATAAAATAGAATTTATGACATGAAAACATATTTCACTTTTATTGTTTGGTAGACTAGCAGTAGTTAAAATGACGGTTCAACCCAAAACACAAACCGTTCAAATTTCATTGCTGTTACTTGATTTCATATAGGACAAAAATATTTTTTTTAAATTTATAAATACTATTACACAAGATGGACACATATGTAGACAAGATTAATCTACAGTTCATTCAGAAAGTATCCAGAAATTGTGCGCTGTATGGCAAAATCAACCATATCACAGTGTAATATTGTAATATTTTAAATTGACAATTAATCCATATTATTAAACATATAGTAGGCACTAATTGACGGAACATTGATCTTACCATGAAGGTTCTTTTTCCTTGCATTGCGGGAAAGTCCATTGAATGGGTTGTCCTCATGTCATTGGCCAAAGACTGAGTTAAGATTTGCATAAAGACGCCTCCCCTTCAGGCTTGTCTCCGGTTCGTTAACAAAAATCCGGAACATAATAACACTGAAACTCAAACAGAGGTAAACTCAGCTGAGCAGCGGGCAGCGACCAAATGTCTCTAAGTGATCCCGATACAGCAAGGAGTCAGTCAGCGAGAAACAGTTCAAATATCAGAAGAATTTAAGCTAGAAGTTCCAAATAAGAGAGACCATTGAAGGAGCTCAGAAAAAAATCAGTCATAATGGCTGGTCTGAGTTAATGAAGTGGAGACAAGCCTGAAGGGGAAGCGTCTTTATGCAAATTTTAATTCAGTCTTTGGCCAATGACACGAGGACAACCCATTCAATGGACTCTCTTAGCAGCACAAGGGAGAAAGTATTATTCTCTTCTTCAAATACCTGAAAGTAAGAAAATCATAGCTGACATTTTTTTTCATCTATATTTCAAGACCTTGTTAGCATTTGAAAAAAAGGAAAAATTATCTCTTCTTTTCCATTTCTATGATAATTTATATCTGGGCAGAGGCAGAATCTATTAATTTTCTTTTGCTTTTTTATTGATTCCCATGAAATTTTATTTCAGTGATAGATTATTCAGGGACTTCTATGTGAATCACCATCCATTTTCCTTCTGTGAAGAATTCCTTTGTGATTATATAATTGCCTGTAGGAGATGACCAGGCTGAGCCCAAGGGAGGGTCAAACATGTCATAAATCATGAGTCCTTTCGCACCCCCGAGAGATCTAAGTCCAGCCCACCTTGAATTCCTTTCTATTCTTAACTCCCGCTAATTTCCCTTGACCATTAGTAGTTCAGATTCTTGTAGAGAATTTAAGCTTGCAATAAATCTTTATACTCATTTGAACTGCCTGAATCACCTGATTTGCCTGGTGCTTGACATGGTCTATTTTAATTAATTCAATGGAAAAGTCTTTGCAGGTCAGGAAATCCTGGAATGTTTATGGTAACGATAAGGAACTAATGGAGTCAGGATCCAAGGTGCCAAGTAGGGTCAAGACTTCTTGTTTATCTGGTTTGCATCCTGCCCTGAGATTTAGAATAGGATTTTGAATGATTTATTTACTTACTTAAATATGATGCTAAATGCATGCTTCTTATTTTTCTTATTAATCAGACTCCTAGAAAAGAATAATATAGTAACACCCAAATGTAATGTTGGCAAAAACCCATCGCACAGAAAGAGGGGAAAATAAGTGCAAGAGCCATCTCTTTTGTACGAAAGCCAAGCTTATCTGCTGCATATGTGTGGATGTTTTAAAAGGGAATTTTATGAGTGGTAATCGGAAGCAAATTAAACTGAAATTATTGTTTGTTCAGAAGCAATACTATCAATGTTCTGAGTAACATCAGCTTCTTTTCTTCCAGGAAAAAGAGACACTGCTTGTAAAATAATGAGTATTTTGCTACTTGTTCTATGTAGTGCTTACGTTGGACTTCTCTACTTCAAAATAAAGCATCAGGTGCACAAATTATGGCTTCCTGGAAACTTTATGCAAGGAAGTGTCTCTAATTCCACTGTTTAGAATAGCTCATCTCCATAAAAATGAGCACCTTAGTAATTTAGACAGGATGTATGAAATTCCATAGAGCAGGTGGTGTCTTTGAATCATTCATGAACTTTGGTTTGTAGCACAGAGACCTTTTCAAAAATAAGAAGATTCCAGAATGACTGTGAACTACCATCAGAAACTGGATAGCAAATAAAAGAGATTTGTAAGGGCAGTAATATAATTCTGATGGGGAAAAAATCATTATAAGATTGGTTCTTAAAATAGGATATGTACCAGGGGTGGGATCCTATTGGTTTAACAACTGGTTCGCTGAGCGTGCGCTTTGTGCGAGTGCCGTTTGCAGAAGATTGAACTTCTGCATTGCTGAGAGCAAGGAAAACATCTGAGGAGCGGCCATCCACTCTGCCGCCCCGCTTAGCTGGGCTTCAGAAGCAGAAATATAGGTGAGTATAATGCAGGGGTGGGCGGGCTCGGGCGGGCCCAATTCAAAGACAGAGAGAAACGGTTCACTCACAGCTGAAAGTCGGAGTTAATGGTTCACCCGAACCAGTCTGAACCAGTAGAATCCCACCACTGAATATACCCTCCTGAATAAGATTCATACAAATATAATGTGTACTTTTTATATTAATGATCCTATAGGCTAGACAAATGCAAGATCCATGTCATTAGAAATGAATATCCTGTATTCTTTGTTATCTTAATTTTCGCTATATCTATATAAATAGTATTTCTAAACCTCCCATCTCCCTAAAAGAGAGCTTGGATAGCTCAACAGACTAAAAGCCTGTTATTAACATTCAGCTGTCTGCAATTATTGCAAGTTCGAATCTCACCAGGCTCAAGGTTGACTCAGCCTTCCATCCTTTCTAAGGTAGGTAAATTGAGGACCCAGGTTGTGGGAGCAATAAGCTGACTTTGTATAAAATATACAAAAGTATGAAGGCTATTGCTTAACTCATTGTAAACCGCCCTGAGTCTCCGGAGAAGGGCGGCATATAAATCTAATTTGAAAAAAAAGAGGAGCTCTGGGTAGTGTACAATATAATATAACAGATAAATTTAAAAAATATATAAATTTAACATTAGAATTAGAAATTAAATTAGGGCTTAATTTTTAAAAAAATTATAGAATAATGTTAATTAAACATCAAAAGCAAAGGGAAGTCCTAATATGGACATTTATTTATCAGATGTATAAAAGGTAAAGGTAAAGGTTCCCCAGCACATGTGTGTTAGTTGTTTGCGGTGTCCAAAGACGTCTCCCTGGTCATGTGGCTGGCATGATTAAATGCTGAAGGCGCATGGAGTGCTGTTATCTTCCCACCAAAGTGGTCCCTATTTTTCTACTTGCATTTTTATGTGCTTTCAAACTGGCAGAAGCTGGGACAAGTAACAGGAGCTCAATCTGTTACATGGCACTAGGGATTCGAACCACTGAACTGCCAACCTCCTGAATGATAAGCTCAGCATTTTAGCCACTGAGCCATCACGTCCCTCATATATCAGATGTATATAGCTGCCCATCTCACCTGTGTCATTCTGGGCCATGTACAGTAAACAACCTGTTAAAACAATTAAAACAACAGTTAACTGTAGCTTAACACAAATGCAAATGCAAACAAAGCCCAGGAGAATGGACCAGTATCTTACATACAATATAACCTTTTTGGGGGCTCCCCATTTTTCTGGGCTCCTTTTCCAAACACTTGTGATTCTCTCCTTCCCCCATGGGCAATGCAGTGATAATTAGGAGAAGCACCAGGAAATGTGTTCCAATTTCCTGGTACCAACATTACTGCGGCAGCTGATGAGCTGATGGCTGCCTGTTTCACTTTGGTTGGTTTGAATTCCTGAACTTAATAGAAAAGTATCAGTTAGCATTTATGAGATGGAGTGGGTATCTTGGTCCTAGTGGCTTCATATTTCTTCAAAGGCAATTCAATTGATGCTCCTTCAAAAGAGGTTAGAACCATTCTTCTTCAATGAGGCTTCCCCCCCCTCCATCTTGGATCCAACTAACAATTACACCTTCTGGTCCAGGTTTCAAAATCCTAAATGTGTTCAGAATCACCTAAGAATGAGCAATCTCAGCTACTTGGGTAACTAAAAACTGAATTAATAAAACCTCACCTGTCTTTTTCTAAACAAATTAATAAGATTTTATTATGACACAATATGACAATCACAAAATGTACAACATATAAATATCTCCTCTTTTTTCTTTGTGGTCTTCTTTCCATTTTGTATCTATCCTCCCATAATTCTAGTACTATTTCATTTTCTACATTGTCCCTTTTTCTTTGGTTATATTGTATTTTCTAACACTAATAATCTTAATTTTTAACATTTCTATACATTTGTTATATACGTATTTTATACTTTTAAATTCTTCCCTGTATTTATTATTCTTTATTTCTAGACTCAAGCCATTCATATCATTTGTTTCAAATTATATAGTAATCTGTTTCTTCTTTTTCTTTAATTTCTTTTGTTAATTTGTCCATCTCGGCACATTCTAAAACTTTGTCTATCACTTATTCATCTGTTGGTGTCTTTTCCTGTTTCCAGTTTTGTGCACATGATATTCATGCAGCAGTTATGATATGTAAAATTAGATATTTTATTTCTTTGGTGTATGTTCTTGTGAATATTCCTAACAAGAATATTTCCAGCTTTCTTTCAATTGGTTGATCTATTATTTTTTCTAGCCATTTCTTTATATTTGTCCAAATTTTTTTTGCTGCCGGACACATCCATCCTTAGATGGCAATATGTTCCTTGAGTTTTCTTACATTTCCAACAGGTTGAGGTATTATTTGGGAACATCTTTGCAAGTCTTGTCGGTAGAAGGTGCCATCTGTAAAGCATCTTCAGCTGGTTTTCCTTGTATGCCGCAGATAATGTTAATTTTGAATTTACTTGCCACATTAATACCTCACCTGTCTTTTGATTTGGATGTTTTCACTAATGTTGATGCTATAACTGAAATGTTCAAGTCTTATTATAGATAAATAATTTTGTTCTTGTTGTGACAAATGTGTCAGTTCTGATTCCATTCAGTTTTTGGCTGGTACACCAAACACCTTGATAACTTGGTACAGTTTCACTAGATAATACAGGGGGAAGGAGGACAAAACCCATCACTGTCTTCATAATAAAAAAAAACTTACTTCACGATTTATTTTCTCCTTCCTACCTGTCAGGGATGGACACTTACTTCACTGACTTTAGTTCAAGAGAATACTAAAGAATCACATAAATTATGGGTTACAGAGAGAGAACAGTGGGAATTGTGATGGCTGCATGAGTAATTTCTCCACACTAAACTATACCTTTGACTTGAGTAGCATTCATACAAATCAAAATCCATTTATACCTGAGTACAAACTATTTCAATAAAAGGAAACAGACTAAGGATCACTATTATCTGATTGCTATCCTCTTATGGATGAAAAAATCCCATCAACAGTATAATACATGAGAAATTATGGCTGATGCATAATCGTCATAGGAATTAGATACCAGATTGCATGATCTCAATTTAGATGCATTTAATTTCCCAGGACAAGTACCCAGGGTCCTTAACATTGGCTCAAAGACTACCTCTATCAGAGGCACAGTAGTTAGAATGCAGTGTTGCAAGCTAACTCTGCCCACAGCCAGGAGTTGGCTCAAGGTTGACTCAGGCTTCCATCTTTCCAAGGTTGGTACAATGAGGACCCAGATTGTTGGGGGCAATATGCTGACACTGTAAATCGCTGAGGAAGTGCTGTAAGTACTATGGAGTGGTATATAAGTAAGTGTTATCGCTATTAAAGTAGCTCAGATTGTTCTGGGTTTTTTTTTCCTTGTTAACCACATACAATGGCAGAATAATTCTGGCTTGCATCTTTGTGTGAATATAATCAAAGTCACATGACCTATAAAGCCAAAATATATTTTGTTTGATTTGACTTTGCATATTGTATGAATCTGGTTATTATGAACTGCAAAATAGAAAATCAGCTATGCCTTATTTGTTATAACAAGGTTAAACAAGTTGATCCATCACATGTGAAACAAAGGGCTAAAATTAGGCAACATCTTTGCTTCTTTAAATATTGTTTTTGGTCTTATTTTTTTCCTAGAAAACTGAACTTGAAGGAAGGCAGGGCTAATCCTTGAACTTGATTTCTGCTTGGATGGCTACCATAAAAATAATAACTGTAGCAGATAAAACTAATTATAGCTAGAAATTATGACCTCAGTCAGAATTGAAAGAAAGCACTTGCCAGTAATTGTAGACAAATCTGACCAATTTAGACTGATCATCTAATTTTACTGTAAGACCAGCTTCCTAAGAAGAATGACTGAATTGGGTTCTAGCTTTGTTTATTCTTTAGTCCCACGCAACTGAAGGAAAGATATGGAATAGTAATAAAATATGAGATTCTTGATTCTTTCTTAAGAGTACAATAATGTTAGCCTTTTATTATAAAATGTGTTTGAAAACACGAATATATCTTGGAATCTTATAATCCTGGGGGATGTCTAGATTTATTTTTTTTTAGTAAAGAGGGACTGTCTTCAAGAGAAAAAAAAATGCTGCAGCGGATTGTATGTTGATGTTGCAACATCAATTTTATGAAAAGAAAATCATTATGCATTTGCTTATCATATATAAACTACAGCATTTCCATTTTGCTTAACACGAAATCTTCAGTTATTGTAGCCCAGAACTGTGTTTCCTGGTTTGCTTGCTTTTTAGCATAACAAAAACAAATCTGCTTCTTTACCAGATTTGGGGTTACAACATTTTCTAACTCCCAGACAATATGCCAGTGATTTTAGAAGTCAGGATCCTTTTTTGCAATGTCTGCCACAAGTCTGCTGAATTAGAGTCAAATGTCTCTGAGTGTTATTGGATTAAAAGGCATTTTTTTTAAAAAAAAAAAAGAGAGGGGAAAATCTCTCGGGAAAGTCCAAAGGCTAAGGTAATGTTTTTAATTAATGAGTAAATTAAAAAAGCAAAGAGAATCTGTGCTGGTTCAATGAGAGGTATTTTTGGAGAAATATCTGTTGCAGCTCCAATAAGGAAACAAAAAGGCCTTTTGTTTGGACTAGCACCAGACTAGGATTACAATTGTGACAGTCTTCTTCTCACCTCTTCATTAGCCATCACCTTTAATATGAGGGCCAAATGCTCTTGAGTCTTGACCTTGGATTGAGCAAGCTTGCCTTCTTTGTTCAAATAGATGACCCTAACTTGAACCTGGTAGTATGTAGCCACTTTTAGCACTAATGCCCAATGGATTATCTCTGCATTATTCCCCTAAGGAGGTCTAATTGTCCCCATTCCTGTCACTGCTTTCATTTGAATAAGCAGACATCCAGCTGCAACCCTGTATCTCACAACCTACCAGAACAATATATATTCCTCCCCCTATTTCATACAATTGCTCTATTTTTGACATCTGTGTTGAATGTGAGTCAGAAGCAAAGATTCAGCTGTTTGTTCAAATTGCATGCGATAATACAGCATTCACCTTTGAAGGAGGAAGCACATGTTCAAGTACAAACAGTTGTGAGGAATGCATAGGGAATACCAAATGTTAAAATTTGTTTAAACCACTACTATAGGTCATTCCGAATTCCCCATTTGGGTCCATCTTCCTCTAATTGCCTTGATACTGTGTGCCATAAACACAGAGAGATTGATATCACATCATACGGGAGTAGGGCAGTATATAAATTTAATAAAATAAATAAATAAATAAATAAATAAATAAATAAATAAATAAATACCATTGATAAATTTAATGAATACATAGAAATCAAGGACATGGGAAAAAATCTTATGATCTAAAGAATATGAACAGGTTTGCAAGGTAGATTCATTATTGAACAGCCTAACTAACTTATTTGGCCTGCAAAATGCAATACACTGAAGCAGAGTTAATTCAGGGTTTTGTGATTTAAACATGGTAGCTTTATTATAGAAAGATTTTTAAAAGTATTGTCAGTTCAAAGTATTCAGACCAGTGAGGGTTGATTGGTACTACTTTGAAGTATAATTAATTTTGATGAGGCTGTCGAATGTTTTTTCTGTTTTCCTTTTCCTTTTTTTACTTTTATTCAAATTAAAATCAATTCAGTATAGCTGCACCAGATGAATGAAACTAATAAAATAGGAAATTCTGTTCAAATTGTTTATAAGAAAATAATACATTTTGGAAATTTCTTCAGATGTAAGATTGAAATAAATTGTGATTACATAGTTGATATACAGTTTAGTTGGTAGAGTTCTCCAGCTATGCTAAATTGCAGTATTCTATTTCTCTGTAACTTTTTAAATTAATAATTTAAATCAATATTGTTTCTGAAAGTCTAATATTGTGTACTATTTTTATTTCACTCTGCTTTTATCATTTATTATTTTGATAGCATTATTGCTCTAAATTACGCAGTTTTTCTTGTTTTTAAGAAAAATAAGATATTAATTCTTCAAAATAAACTAAATATAAATAAAAATCCACACAAATACAAAAATCACATGACAATCATAAAAAAACTTTTGGGGGGTGGGGAGAGATGCTCTGTCTTATAATAATACAGGCAGTCTTCCAAAGTCTATATAATTTTGGCTTCTTTGTAGTACCAGTAAAATGCTTGTAACAATCCCATTGAGGGATTAGATAACACACATTCTATTAATTCTGAAGCAATTACAGCCAGGTGCCAAGTCTTAAAAAGGAAATCAGTAGAACAACTTGTGCCAATCCTAATTAAAATCCTGTTCCTTTTTAGGATGTCCAATTAAACACTCATCCTAAGGTTACCAGATTTCAGCTGCAAAATTCCTCTTGATTGTCATCTGGCAGCAAGGAAGGGCAGGACTACTGTATCAAAATCAAATTCTATCTTAGATGTTGCAGTAAAATATTTGTAGACTTTTTTTCTGGTGGTTAGAATATGAGCTTTATTAAAATGTCATTTGATTAAGCTAAATTTTAGCTTGCTTTGGTGGGTGGTTCCATTTTCTGAGCGATATTTATAAGAAGAAGGGAAAGGCGTGCTCTTTTTCTTTATTTTTAAAAGTATTGTTTTGTTGCTTCTTTCTGTTCTGGTCCTTAGCTTGTCACCCTTCAGTCCATAAAATCAGAAAAAGGTGCAGATTCACAATAGGAAACAAAGAGCTATAAAAACCTTCGACTCCTAAAAGGTAAAGCATTTCAATAATTGGATGGAAGCAGTAAACCTAAGGCAGTCCAAAGGACAACGCAAATGAAATTTTCACAAGTCATACTCTGATTCTTCAATGGTGATGTGAAACATCTTAAGCTTCGAAGATAATATTTGCCTAAAGCAGTGGTTCTCAATCAGTCATTTCAGAGACTATGCAAGAAAGTTGGAAAAGAGTGACGCCAGCAAAATGCAGCCTGTTCCAGAGGGTATGAATTATGAGAGCATTTACAACTTTCATTCCCAGTGACTAATAAATATCAGCCTTTCAGTGCTTTTCTAACCTCAATACAACACAACTTCAACACAGTTTCAGTTCATTTGCAGGGTCATGTTCTTTGTCATGAGAGAGAAAATGCACCATGCATATAAATTATAGAATTTATCAAAAAGGAGATTATTATGCCCCTATTATATATTCTACCAAATCGTTCCCATTTTAAATTAAACTATCTGATTAAATAAAAAACCTCTAATCTTCCATTCAAGTAAATGCAATATTTGGCCTTTTGTACAATCAAGAAATAAATGCACTGGCCATTTGCTCTATACACTACCGCTGTAAAATAATTTGTCCTGAACTCAGCAGAGCTTTCTATGGAAGTGACAAGGCCCTGGAACAGAGCTGCCTCTAGATGAGATGGGCAGTACACAAATAAATAAATAAATCTCCTGTACTAGAATGCCAATAAATGTGCAAACTTTCTGCCCATCTAAATATATCTCTGGGAAATATCAACATGTTCATTTAATTGTTTCAAATCTCCCAAGCATGGAGAGCAAGGCTTATACTTTGTGTTAAATTATTGATGCTTTGCCAAGGTTATGTAAGCTAAATAACGTAAGTTAAAAAGAAGAGGGTGTATCAAGTAGTTAGCTCAAATTAGACCAGAAATAAAACACAGAGATCTTTCCATTAAATTAAATTATGTATTTAACAAATTTATACGGCCATCTATCTTACTGGATGTGACGCTAGATGGTATACAACCAACAATTAAAAATAATGTCCCAACTATTAAAATACTAAAAAAAAAAAAAGCAGAATTGCTGGAGAAAAGCATTCATAAACACAGTATAATCATATCGTAGGCTCCTCATGGGATTCTCCAATGTTACTGGAAGAACCATGTTCTCGAGGCCTTTCGAAGGCTAACCTTAATTTAAGGGGGAATGATGTTCCAGAGAGTCCCTTGCCGAATACAGAATCAGAATAATTTTAAAGCTATAATCATAAACAATGCTGTTAATCAGTATCCTTAGCACATTTAATTATTCACCTTTCATGCTGCAGTCAAAATATCAGACCTATTTTGTAATTAGAAACTTTCTCCCAAAGGATTAGAACTTTAACTAAGTGAAACAAACACACATTCACACAAGTCAACCTGCTGTGTGATGAAATATTGCTTTTATTGCCTCTGAGGCTTGGAAGCAGATGAATTGCAGGATCTGCTTCACCTACAGAAAATGTGTCTGTCTTCTAAATAAGAAATGACATTTCATGACTTTTTCAATCTTCACTTTTGCACCACTAAAATACATGCTAAATAAGCTCCAACACAAGGTAAGATCTGATCATCCTAATGCCAGGATGCAGGAGATAAAGTAAGGAATTCAAATTATAATAGTTACATAAATTACAAAAGAATGGAGATCCTGCTTGAATTTCAACAAAAATTTCCTAACAAAATTCCATAGTGAAGCCAATGACCCAGAGAAATTATGGATTTCAATGGAGGTGTTCAAATGGAAACTAAAAAGCTGTTTGTCAGAAATGCTTGCATTTGGATTCCGGCATTAAATAGGGATCTGGACATTCGCCTAAATGACCTCTGAAATTCTGAATCCAATCCAAAAACAGTGTGCATTTGTTTAAGGAATAATAACAATCTGTCTCATATAACAAGATGTATTATTTTCCATTGTAAAGCATTCCAATATCACCAGAGGATTCATTTAAAGCTTGCTAACTTCCCTGAGATTGAAGAATGAATAAAGGATTATTTGGCAAGGAATTAAACATGATAAACTGTGGGCTTGGGTGGGGAATTAAATTTAATGCATTAGATAATTTTCTTGAGAAGAATCTCTTAAAAACCAATTTTCTAATTTCTCTAACTCCTCACAATTGTTCTCAGACGTGCTAGAAAGAAATACAGCAGGGTGTAATGTCAAATCTATTTATGATTTATAATAATGCATTAGGCAATTCTGTTTTTTTTTAAAGAAAGAAAGATGTGTACAATGACCCACAGTGGTTGAACATAAATACTGTTTACAAAGGAAATGATTTGTACCATTAACAAAGAAAGTACAACAATGACGAGTACAAAAAAAAATCATGCTTTTTTAGTACAAAAAAAAAATCATGCTTTTTTAAAAAAAATCTTACAATGAACCAATCTTTGCACAGGGTATCTGGTTGCTATCCTGCTTCGTTTCATATTGTAATAAATGGAAGGCATAGAAAGAGCTACTCAGTTTCTCATTGATACAAGATTCAAGATTCATTGACCATAACATAATCGAAGGTATGTTATGACCATAACATTGACCATAACGTTGACTGAAGGTTGGGTCTGCAGATTACCTCAAAGTGATAGTTATCCATCTAATATGTAGCTCTCCTTTTTTTTAAAGTAGTAACCTGAAACTAAATCATCATACAACTTTCAGTTACAGTTATCCCCAAATAAGTTCAGTCTCATCTTCCACATATCTGTGTCCATGGAAGACCATTTTTGTAGGGTAACAGGCTGGATGGTCACCTGTTAGAGATACACTCATAGATCCTGAAGACATGATGGGCTGGGAGAATAACTTTGGGGGACAGGAGGAAGAGCCACAGCCTAGACAGCAATCTGATAAGAGAAGTCTCAGTCCAAAAGAGGAATGGGCATGAAGAAAGCATCTCAGAAGGGACTCTCCCTAGTTCTCTAGAAAGTAAAGGCAGAGGAGGGAGAAGTACTTTCAGACTTGCAAGGTTTACAAAAGACTTACAATAAAGGTAGTGCTATTACAAAACCAAGTATTTTGATTTCCTGTCTGTATTAGTTCAAAGGGTAACAGAAGGGGGTGGACTAGGTCAGGGGTCCCCAACCCCAGGTCTATAGACCAGCACCGGTCTGCGGCATGCCAGAAACCGGGCCACACAAACAAGCGAAGCCCCATCCACCGCATGCAGGCAACACATGAAACTATGCCCCCTCAGATCCACGGAAAAACCTCTCTCCACGGAACCAGTGCCCAAAAGGTTGGGGGCTGCTGGACTAGATGACTTCTAAGGCTTGGTCAACCCTATAATTTCAGCTGTCACAAAATGTAGCACTGGACTTTGTGTCTGAGAACTATTATCTATATGACTACAGAACAGAGAAGGTTGTCAAAAGCACTAAGCACTAACTTACATCCCTGCCATACATGCCCAAAACAGTACAGAACCAGCCATCCATTTGCATACAACTGCCTGTTAATATATGGCTTATCTTTTGTGCAGAGTGTTACACACGCATCCACCCATTTCACTTTCCTCTGGCATCTGAGGTCCAGGCATTCAGTTGAGATGGTGGCACCAAATCACGGCAATCAGTTTGTGTGGGAAGGGAAAGGGGAAAGGCATTCTTATTTTTTTTCAGACTTTCAGCTGCTCCCCTTTTGTCCCGTTAATCTTTCTGCCCAAAATGATTTGGTAGAATAATAACAAAGCAGTTCTACATGGCAATCTGTCTGCTCTAGCTCAGATTTTAATTGATCTGTGTATATACAGATATCTTTCTGCGTGTATTAAGCTCAGCAAAAAGAAATCCATCACTTGTCCTGGGGAATCCATCTTGTCTTAAAATGCAATACTTCCCTCCCTCCTTCTTCTAGCTCTTTTTCTTTTGTTAGTTTGTTTTCCAGAGTGGGGAAATAATTGAGGTTCTTCTTCCACCTTTCAAGAAATATTGTGGAATACAAATTGAAAGGATTTGTATTCACAGCAGATGATGACACTCTCTGCACACCTTTCAGCCAGTGGAGTTATCTCTGAAAGTGACAGTGAAAATCAATGGGTGCTGCTCAGGCTTAGCTCTTTGGCTTGAGATCCAAAATCTGATTAAAAATCCACAGGTTTCCTCTTCTTCTGAGCCAGCTGCATTAAGCTATAGGTAGAGATGCTGGTCCCAAACAAACCCAAGAACAGGGCCGCCTGATGTATCAGCGTATCCATGGGGTTGATGGCTAACTTCCCAGCCGCTTGGGTCTGCAAAAAGGTAAAGCAAATTCCCCGTTGAAGCATTCAGATGGGAGAAGATGAAGCTAACAGATTAGTACCTGGAATACCCAAAGAGCCCTTGTGTGAAAGCAATCCACCTGCCTAGCCTTGGTGTTCTCTGAGTTTAGTTGTTTACTTATAGTCATTTCACTACCACTGATGATGTTACCTAGTTTGGGTAATGAAACGTCTACAAAAAAAACAACCAAGCTCAGAGAGCACAAAGGACCCCTCATTTCCATCCTGAGCTATACCTATTCTCCTTTATTAGACTCTCCTAACGATTTGCATGGGAATTCCTGCCACAGAGCCTTGCAATATCCACTTTTTCCCTTTGGTTTTCCATTTATCTTTTCTAATTAAGATGCCATATTCTCTGGCTACGGAGCACGCTCAGTCCTACCTCGGTTCCCAGTGGAGAAGCTTTTTCTTCACCAGTTTTCCCAAATCCCATGTTCCCAAATTGTTCCCTTTTTGGTTTTCAGAGGTCTTGGTTTATTTACTATATAATCCTTTGTTTTGGGATCTGATTATTTCTACATATACCGCATCCGATCTGTCTTCAGCAGTTGGAGCAGAATGGCTACCTTGCGTCTTGTGAACAAGAGTGCCCTGCCACAGATTAGGGTCAGCATCCTTTTTTTTAAAAGAAAAAAAGAAAATCCAAATCCCATATGTGGTAGTCATGTAAATGTTATGGAATATGGGCTTTATTCTGATTTTCCAAATGAGAAGCTGCAAGGAGCTGCCATTGTCACCAAGAGTTATTGCTGTATTTACTTATTAGATTTTTATCCTCCTTTTATTACTTTATAAGTAACTCAAGGCGACAAACACACCTAATACTCCCTCCTCCTATTTTCCCCACAATAATAACCCTGTGAGGTAGGTGGACCGAGAGAGAAAGATTGGCCTACAGTCCCCCAGCCAGCTTTCATGCGACCACAACTCCCAGTCTCCTGGTCTCTAGGCCAGCACCTTCACCACTGGACCAGACTAGAAGATGTCCCCATTGCTGATGGACACTGGGAAAGGTTTTTTATGAAGAGTTTTTACTCCATTTCATTCTGACTATTGTGAGTAAGCATAAGGGAGGGGAGTTTATGGCTGTAGCCTTGATGAATGTCACTGATGCTTTAATGTATTATGAACAGAAATTCATACAGACATGCAGAACAGAGACTACAATGTGAGAATTCCAGTTAATAAGAGGCAGAGGCGTGCAAGGTGACCAGAAAGTCATTCTATATTAAATTGCCATAGAAACCAGCGCTCTGCCATTTTGAGCATATGATCCCCTCTCCCACTGGCACCTCTGGGACTTCCTGATTAAGAAGATGGTAGGTGCTCTAAAGGCCATGAAATGTGATGAATCACAGTAAAAGCTGCTTCATTCAAATTGTCCCTGCATCTATTATATTCTTCTGCATTGTTGTAGAACCCTATCTGTGGGAAAGCTACAAAAATCAAAGGTTTTCTACAAGTATGATTTTTGCATTGATATTTTAAATATTGAAATCATACTCCATTAAGACAGGAATATTTTACTACTCAACTGTGTTAATGTTTTAGGAACCTCACCATAATTAGAATTATTTACATTTCCTTCATTTTCTAATAGTGCGGCATTGTGTTCCAGGATGTTTGCGAATAGATAATTTTAAAAGTTCTTGTACTCAGAAGTAATTCCTGTTAAATATAATGGGGGTTTATTTGGAACTAAGTAGGTATTGAATTCAGCCTAAATAAATGTTTGTAATTAAAAACCTAGAAGAAAGAAGAAAATTCTGAAAACACAATAACAAAATACACACATTTTGCTCTGGGCAATGTAGAATGATGCCAGTTATCCAGATTGATAACCAAGGCATCCCCTTAGAAATTTAATTAGATTCCCATTGATGGCTGGAAAACGGCTGTACCAAATTTAATATTCTTTTGCTATGTGACCCAAACAGTAGCCCTGCAGAAGTGTAAGTAAAAAATGAAAGATGGTAGGGAGAGAAAGAAAAAATATCTTACCTGCAATAATCTTATATAACCCGGTGTGATTTTCCGTAGGTAGATAACCATTTTTATCCAAGTTTTTCAGAGACTTTCAATTTCCAATTTCCTTTTTTAAAAAAGATGAGCTGGTGGACAGCCACGACTTAATGAAAATAAGAACTTGCCATAGAGGCTTATATGAACTCACTTTGCCTAGACTGTTCTATAAAAGTACAGTCCTGGGTCAATGTGAAATTTGTTCAGATTGGAGCATGTTGTTCCCATTAAGATTTTTACATGTCACTGTCCTACAGATACAGTATATAAAGCCCAAGCCTATTATATAAGCTGCCACGTGTGATTTATCAGCAAAGCTTAAGTGTTGGCAGAAGTCCCTAACTCTTCAGCCGAGAGCAAGTTATGTCTCCAATATCTAAAAACTCTTTTGGTATGTTCAAATCTTATTAAGAAAGCAAATCAAAAGCAGCTTGCTTTACAACAAAGTGATCTAAATCTTGGCTACTCTGGACACAGAAAAAAACACATGGACTCTACTGAAAAAATACAGACCATTCAATGGGTCAATGAAATCAGATTATTAGGAGGCTGAGATCACATTTTACTTCCATAAAATAAAATCACAATCTGTTTTATTGATTTCATGTGAGGACATTTTAAGAGAAGGAGCTAAGATTGGCAATAGAAATAAGAACATCAAAATTTGCTGGCTGGAAATGATCTAAAAGTTGATGCACACTCTGTCAAGGACCTAGGAGTACTCATTTCAAAAGATCTAAGTCCCAGAGTTCACTATAACATCATTGCAAAAAAGGCATTAAGAGTTGTCAATTTTATTTTGTGAAGTTTTCTCTCTGGTAACCCTATACTTCAAACTAGGGCATATAAAACCTTTGCCAGACCTATACTTGAATACTGTTCACCTGCCTGGAATCCTCACTGTATTTCAGACATCAATACATTAGAGAGGGTCTGGAGATAGTTTACCAGAAAAGTACTCAAATCTTCTGCTCAAAATAAAATTCCCTATCCCACCAAGCTTGAAATTTTAGATCTGGATAGCCTCGAACTATGCTGCCTACGTTCTGACCTATGCTTAGTTCATAGGAGCCTGAATAGCTCAGCAGACTAAAAGCATTGTGATTAACACCAGCTGTCTGCAATTACTGTAAGTTTGAATCTCACCAGGCTCAAGCTTGACTCAGCCTTCCATCTTTTCTAAGGTAGGTAAATTGAGAACCCAGTTTGTGGGGGCAATAAGCTGACTTTGCATATATATACAAAAGTATGAAGGCTATTGCTTAATGCATTGTAAGCCGCCCTGAGTCTCCAGAGAAGGGTGGCATATAAATCAAATTTAAAAAGAAAAAGAAAAGAAAAAAAGATTATTTACCAAAACATTCTACCTGTAAATGAGTACTTTAATTTCAACTGTAATAACACAAGGGCTATCAATAGATTCAAACTCAATGTTATTTGCTCTAATCTTGATTGTAGGAAATATGACTTCTACAATAGAATAGTAAATGTCTGGAACACTTTACCTGATCCTATTGTTAGTCTCTTTAATCCCCATACCTTTCACCGTAAGGTCTACCGTGGACCTTACACATTTCTTAAGAGGTCCCTAAGGGGGCACGCATAAGAGCACCAGCATGCCTACTGTCCCTGTCCTACTGTCCCCATTTATATGTAATCATTCTGTGTTTATGACTATGTTTTGCCTATTTTTATCCTTTTATTTGTGCCAATTTTTTTTTCATGAGTCCATGTCTATGTCTATACTGTTACTTGTTTGTAGGTCTTTGGTTATTCGGGTCTTCTCCTGCGTAAAATTGGAAGTGTCTTGGCGATGTTTCGACAAAGTCTCATTCATCATCTTCAGGCTGGTGTTTTCGGCTTCGTGCTTCTAGGAGCAAAGTTACTTATTTCCATATACTTGTTGACAAATAAATAAATAAAATAAAATATAAACAAACAAATAAATAAAGATGAGTACTGGACACGCATAGCTCGGTCTAGAAAGTTAAATGTTTTCGGGTTGTTTTTTTTTTTTTTTTGATTGCTACACATATAGAAGATGTCAGTTCTCCTGAAGTGTTAATGTCCTCTTGTAGGCAGAGTGCTCCCTTGTGTTATCATTTCACCATCTCTTTTTCTGAAAAGGGAAATAGAGTACCGTATTTTCCGGCGTATAAGACGACTTTTTAACAAAGAAAAATCTTTTCAAAAGTCGGGGGTCGTCTTATACGCCGGGTATAAGCCTGCGGATTGCTGCGCGGAGCTTTCCCCACCGTCCCAGGCGTCCACGTGGACTCTCCAACTTCCCCAGACCCCCAGTGATGGCAAGTCCCAGCTGTCTGGGGAAGTCGGAGCGTCCACGTGGATGCCTGGGACGGTGGGGGAAGCTTCGTGCAGCAACCCACAGGGTCCAGTTTTAAGCGGCTTGCACCCTTGATGAGGTAGGCACAGCTTCCCAAATCTTGAGTTGCCGGCGCTCCCATAGCATCATTAGTCAGCGCCAGCAACTCAAGATTCGGGAAGCTGTGCCTACCTCATCAAGGGTGCAAGCTGCTTAATGTGGGACCCTGCGGGTTGCTGCATGGAGCTTTCTCCACTGTCCCAGGCATCCACATGGACTCTCCGACTTCCCCAGACCCCCGGTGATGGCGAGCCCCAGCTGTCTGGGGAAGTCGGAGAGTCCACGTGGACGCTTGGGACGGTGGGGAAAGCTCCATGCAGCAACCCGCAGGGTCCAGCATTAAGTGGCTTGCACCCTTGATGAGGTAGGCACAGCTTCGCGCCGGCAACTCAAGATTCGGGAAGCTGTGCCAGCTCATCAAGTGTGCAAGCCGCTTAATGCTGGACCCTGCGGGTTGCTGCACAGAGCTTTCCCCACCATCCCAGGCATCCACGTGGACGATCCGACTTCCCCAGACCCCCGGAGATGGCGAGCCTCAGCTGTCTGGGGAATTCGGAGCGTCCGCGTGGATGCCTGGGACGGTGGGGGAAGCTCTGCGCAGCAACCCGCAGGGTCCAGCATTAAGCGGCTTGCACCCTTGATGAGCTGGCACAGCTTCCCGAATCTGAGTTGCTGTTTTATTCCTCAGAACCGAGGAATAAAATCTCTAATAAGAACATAAAAACAATAAGGACCATTAGTAGAACTATTATTTTTAAATTGCTTTTATAGGTGTAATGTAATTTATTTGAATAAATTTGAAATCTTTCCCTATGGCATGTTATCTGTAAGTATGTACAGGAAAATCACAAAGAGCCTTAGTAAAATTCTGAGAATCCAATTTATTATAATACATGGGAAAATAATTTTAATAAATATTTTGGAAAAGATACCAGTTCCTCACAATATGTGACTAATACTTGCTATCATACTTTTATAATTCTGTTCTCCCTGTATACATTACGAACCAATACTTAATTTAACACTCATTTTTAAAAAAATATTCCCCTGCCCACAATTAATTATGCTATCTAATTAACAATAGTACTATTTGTATGGTTATGCAACATCCACTTTAGAACAGGAATGGGAAAATATGAAGCTTGCAGACTTAATCTGGTTTAGCTAGCTTGCCCCTATTTGATGAGTCCCATCACTGCTCCTTTCCAGTGCTAGATCTCCAACTGGCAGTGTAACTTTTGCTTTACTCATATTCATCTTTTTTCACATGGGTATAATGGGCAGTAATAATAATAATAACTTTATTATCATTCTACGTGTATACACAGTATACCCATACAACAAAATTCATTTAACACCCAAAGACCAGGGCCAACACACATAACAATCCCCAAACACACTCCCAACCAGCACAATTCCCCACCCCTAAACCACCCAAGCATCCACACAACAGACCAAGTAATACTGTCCAACAGCTCATTGATGGTGGCCCTTTAGTTCATTGTTGAGTGCAATTATAGCTCTGGGATAATGCCAGTAGCTGATCTCATTGGCATTTCTACCAGAATACCAACAGTTCTCATGCTGCTCTTCCTCCCTGAGAAAATAGCATTAGGCTGGGCAAAATCAGAAGGATCAAAAGGAACCAACCTCTGGTTTATTAGATGGAACTTTGAATCACAGAAGTAATTGTCATTGAGTAGAAGTTCCTAATGTAATGATTATTATTTCGTTACTGTCTTCATATTAGCATCAGTGTAGTGAAGGGAGATGCTAGATCTGACCTTTGATTTCATGCCATTAAGTTATTGCCAACTCTTAGGGTTCACATTCATAGATTTTGTCAATGATGATCTGTACCTAATCTGGTGGTTGAGATCTTCCCATAGCACCCCAATCACCATTGTAATTGAGTCTATCCACCTTGCTGCTTGTCATACTCTTCTCTTTCCCCTCCATTTTCCAGCATTACAACCATCTCCAGAGAGCTGTTAAATGTCCTTTTTTGATATTGGATAACTAATTTAGGACTGAATTCATTTCCTTACCTCACTTTGGAAGGAGGATATTTTGCAGCAGTATTTGGAAGCTAATGGCATTTGCTATGTTTTCTGTTCTCATATTAGCAGATTCTGATATAGTGGTATAAAGAGTCAATACTTTCTTCTTCCAACAAGGATTGGGAGCAGGGCAGGGGGAGAGAGAAATATTACCTGGAGTTATTCTTTTAAGAGTGCAAGAGTTTCAGCCTTCTGTATCTGTGCAGCTAGAGCCGTGGTAATGCAGTAGTTAGAATGCAGTACTGCAGATTACTTCTGCTGCCTGCTGGCTGCCTGCAGTTTGGCAGTTCAATTCTTACTGGTTCAAGGTTAACTCAGCCTTCCATCCCAATGATTTTGTCCAGCCCATTTTTGGAGTTTTGTGTGACATTATTTCCAATTTGCTTTTTTTCCCTCCCTTTTTTAGATTTGTTCCAATACACACAAAGGGAATAAACGTGTATAGCAAAACATATGTTACTGCAATACTTTTCTGTGAGAAATACTTCATTTTCTGGAAAAATTTCAGGGGTGCCAACATTTACGGCCATGACTGTATGTTTATAAGTGACAGTTTTCCTGCTAAGTACCTGCATGTCATAAGCATTTGAATTAAAATTACCATATTGAAATCAAATCTGATGTTTTTTAAGTTTTATTTGGTGTGCGTTGGAAGAGGGGTCGTCTTATATGGCAAGTATAGCCCAAACCCTATATTTTAACAGGAAAAGTAGGGGGTTGTCTTATACGCCCAGTCGTCTTATATGCCGGAAAATACGGTAATAGCAATATCACTTAGACTTATATACTGGTCCATAGTGCTTTACAGCACACTCTGAACGATTTACAACATTGGCACATTAGTGACTCCTTCTCCCTAATAAAGGCAGAATTAAATTAATAAATTAAATAAATAAATAAATTGAGAAGTTCCCTGAGGATGGGCTTCAGCAAGAGTCCAAAAGCTTGGAAGAATAAATCTGTGGTCCTGATGACTGACTCAGATTGGACCTTCAAATATTCTTGTATCTCATGGACAACTCAGGGAGATATAGGATTCTGGTAGGAACAGAGCCAAGAGTATTGTTCTTTTGATGCTTCAGTAGCATTTTCTGGTAGATGTAAGCCTAAAATTATGTTTGGCTTTCAGAAGGGAGAATAAAGCTCATTAGAATGGAAATAACAAGAGCCAGCCACACCAAGGAACAATAGGGGAAGTCATGTTTGCATGTTCAGACAGGCTTGAGAACAAACATTGCACAAAAAGTAACAGGATTTATTTTAGATGGACCAATGATCTGGATTTCTTCCTATACTGAACTCCTGCAATGTAATAAAATCCCCTCTCTTGGGCTACAAGAGAATCTGTGACTGTACAGGAAAATCAGTGGCGACTTCCAATTACCAACTCTTGTTCAGCAAGCTGAGGTTTGTTTTGTTTTTTGAATAAATGCAAACCTTGCAATTCAGACATCAATTTATTAGATTTCTATTCCTATGTATGTATGTATATATACAAATTCAAGGTGGTGTTTCCCCTTATTTTCTTCTTAATAACTACTCTGTGAGGTAAATCGGATTGTGAATGGCTAGCCCAAGGCTAATCCAGTTAAACTGTTTTGCCTCCGGCATCTTAACCACTTCACCAAACTAGCCCTCCCTTATAAAACATATATGCTAAATTAAGCCGTGTTGGTTAGTTTCATTTTACTAAAACAATTTTTTTTAAAAAAACCCATCAAGCCAAATTTTGAATGTTGACTTAGTCAGAAACCATCACAACAATGACCTGTGTATGGAAGACATTTTTGTTGGAACTTTACAGAAATAAAATAGAATATTCATTTAATTCTAAGTGATGAGATTTTCTAAAACAGTGTTCATTTTTTATTCATTCATTCTGTTTTTAAACCTGCCCCTTCAAAAAAAACCAAAACAAAAACCACTGTCATATTTAAATGCTACCTATGCAAGCTACAAATTGTTTCTACATAAGGAAATGATGCACAAAAATGAAAACAATAATACCTAGAAGGCATTGCCTATTCTGACACATGACAGGGTCATAGGCAGCATATTTATTTGTTTATGCATACAGATGTAGAAATATTTATATGTCACCACCACCCTTTCTCCTACAAGGACTCTGGGTGGCATTTAGGAAATGCACATTTATTTTGAAAGCAAGTGCCCCAGATTTTAACGGGAACGATTCCAAGATATTATTTCTTCATCCATGGGGAGACTACATTATTTCCCTTCAAGGTAGATGACAGCAAGGCTTTCATTTTCTAATTCCAAAGGTAATATAATAGTCAAGTTCTCTGAATTAACTATTAATTTAGCAGTATCTGTGCCTGTGGCAGGCAGAACACAAAGCTGTGATGCATGACTGTTTATCATCAGAGGGTAGAGTGGCACAACACAGAACCAGCATAATTCAGCACCATCCGGTAAAAACAGGAGGACTTAGAAATATTTACAGATTATGCCCTTGTTACAGAAATCTTTTTTTCCCCCCTTTTCAAAAGATGGTAGAAAGAACATTTTGTTCTCTTAGCTTCAGGACAACAACTTCACTTTATTTGCTTTTTTTTTTCTTTTCTGAGACAACTTTCCTGATGCATTTTTAAAGATTTACAGCACAAAAAGGTAGCCTAGGTGATTCATTTTCCTTAAATGTTCAGTGATATAATGGCTACCTGGCTGAAGTCCAAATACCATCCCAGGTAGGGACACCAGCTTAATGTAGGTCATTTGTTAAGTGCCTCCTGGAACCTGAGTTTAAAGACATCATGTGAATAGCAATCATAATTACCGGCGACTGTGGTTGGATGGCTAAGAATTAATAAATTGATAGATTTTCTTTTGGCTGCCTTACCCGAGCTATTCTGAAGACCATGATGAAACAGGTATGGGGCCTATGATGATAGTATTGGGTCTAAGTTTTAAAGTGCCTTGCCAACTTCAGGACATCATCCAGAAAAGAGAGAACATTTTTAAAAATAATATCGATTTGGAAGAAACGTGTTTTTCAATTTATGAGATCAAAATTAATTGGACTGTAAGGCACTTAACTTTGGCTGGATAAGTGCCCAGAGTGAGGACCTTGAAGTATGAATTATGGGGGGAATAGATCCACATCTTTTTCTGGTGCTAAGATAAACACCCAAATACATTAATAATAGGAGTTTAGATATTTGAGTGCTCAGCCACTCAAATATCAAAGCATCTGTTTGTATTGAAAAATATGTCATCCCATCTAAAGGAGTTCTTAAAATTAACCTTACCAAGAATGTGTGGACATCTACATGTACATTGAGAGTTTCTGCACCAGACACAAATTCCTTGTGTGTCTAATCACACTTGGTCAAATAAAGTATTCTGTCTTGATATCATCATCATCATCATCCAAGTTATTTCCTTGGCAAGATTAGAGCAACAGTTTGCCATTGCCTTCTATTTGGATTGGTTCCCCCAAACTCTCAGTCTGGCCTCCATGTAATGGAATATGTGGATGATCTTGGGGGACAAGAGGAAGTGATGCTGCCTAGGAAACAATCAGAGACGAGAGGCAGAAGCCGCCATTGGCTTAACGGTCAAAGAAAGAAACTTGGGAAAGATCCACCCTAATGGATCAAGCACTAAAAAGTGGCCTTGGGAAGCTTGTACCTTCAAGTTAATGTCGCCATACAATAAAGTAGAGTTAGATCAACTAGTCATCTGTTGAGATTCTCAGTCATCCAGGTCATGGTTGTCCCAAAGGTGCTTTTCCAGGAGGCAACTGGACTTTCTTGTTTCTTCTTTGGAAGATGTTTTGCTTCTCATCCAAGAAGCTTCTTCAGCTCTGTCAGGATAGTGGGGAATGGAAGGACTGATATTGCTTGCTACCCTCTAAAAGGATGCAAATGACCAGCTGTCTGTCTATCAGGGATATAAATCCTTCCCATTCCCCACCATCCTGTCAGAGCTGAAGAAGCTTCTTGGATGAGAAGTGAAACACCTTCAAAAGAAAAAAAAACAAGAAAATCCAGCTGTCTCCTGGAAAAAGCACCTTTGGGACATCAACTAGTCATGTTTCCTATCTGGTTTACCCAGGAGGGCTATCACGCCATTTTGTGATTTCTTGTTTCTCATCTAGAGAAACTCCAAAGTGCTCAGCTTTTCAGTATCAGTCAAGATCAGTTTGCCACTCCCCCTCCACCCCAAGATAGGATTGAATAAGGTAACAAGCAATGCAGACAACTAGAAATAAAAAGAATACTTGTGTTATTATTTTTTTTAAAAAAATGAGCCTATACTATAGCCTGCCTAAAGGCCAATTGATGATAATGGGGAAAGAAAAGTCAAGTGAGAATGATCTTGTCTGCCTTTTCCTGTTTTGAACTTTTCCAGGATCTCTTTCATAAAACAATTAGTAGTAATGGCTGGAAGGCTAGGAAGGTGATGGGAAAGGGGGAGCAGGAGGGGGCAGGAGGCAAGGAAATAATATCCATTTTATTTCTGTTCAGTTTTGTAGCCTTATTCATTAGCATGGATTAGCATGGATATTCATCTTGGAGATGACAGGCCACATATCCTTACCTATTCTCAGTTGAGAATCATTCTGTTTCAAAGGAATGATTGTTCTAAGTGCCTTACCTCACGCCAGTTTCTTTGTGTGTCTGTGTGTCACCGTGAAAGTGATAGTTTTGCAAGATGCAGTTGGTACTTATAATAAGTACATGAAAAAAAGAGTCTGAGGCAAAGTCCATTGATTGTAAAGTGTGCAGCTGCAAGAGAAATAGGAGTGGCTAGAAGGCTCTAATTGCAGCTGGGTTTATTTTAGTCAGTTTTCCGACTAAAGCATATGTTTAGCATAGATTGCATTGTAGTTGGGTTTTGTACAATTGTTCCTTTCTCATCTGCCAGGTTCTTTGGGGAAGCATTGTTTATAAGTGACCCTTCATGTCATCATCCCTTGGTACTTGGTCTATTCTTGTGTCAATTTCAGAATTTATATTCTATATTTTATATTTTATATAGAATATTTTATTACAGAGTCACCTCTCGTTGGTCAGGATTTTTCATTCTTCTGGATCCGTGATGGTGAACCTATGGCACACGTGCCAGAGGTGGCACACAGAGCCCTCTCTGTGGGCATGTGTGCCATTGCCAGCTGCTCTTCTGGTTTCCAGCATGTGAATGTGCGCCGGTCAGCTGGTCTCTGGGCACGCCGGAGTGCCAGAAACTCAAAGACCAGCTGGCTGGCGCGCATGCTGGAAACCCGAAGACCAAGTGGCTGGCGGGAGCATGCGCACCAGCCAGCTGGTCTTTAGGTTTCCTGCACTCTGGCACATGCACATGGACGTACGCATGCATATTCCAGTTTGGGCACTCGGTGCCGAAAAAGTTGGCCATCACCGTTATAGATGAAACTTGTATTTTCCCTGAAGAGCATCCCTGTGTGAAATTTATAGAACTATACCTTGTATTTAATCGAGGATTAAAACCATGGCTGTCAAAAATATTATTCTAAATGCATTTAGAAAAGCAGACTTAGACAACCCCCTGCCCCATTGGGGCATCATTTCAAGCTATTTCCTTACTAAAATAGAGAAACAGAATGGCCACAGGTGTGCAAAAAAGCAGTGGGAGTGAGTGTGACTTTTTGCTGGTTTCCCATTGAGATTGCCTGTGGCGAGGGCCGGGAAGAGTGTGCAGGGCTTCCTCCCTCCTTTCCTTTCCTTCCTTCCTTCCTTCCCTCCCTTCCTTCCCCCTTCCCTTTTCTTTCCAGCAGGCAGGTTACTGATTGCTGCTGGGTCAGGGAAGAAGAAAGGGATTGTGAGATTGGCTGGGAAACTGTCACAGAACGTTGAAAAGGAAGATCTCATGAGTGCAGCAGCAAACCGAAGCATAACATTTCCAAATCTCATTCTCTTGGGAATAACGAGTCTTGGATTTTGGACGCATTCTGTAACTTAGTACATTTGAGGAACCTTGGGTTCAAAATTGTTGCCCTATTATGTACTGTTTTATCCAGTTAAAGATTGTGAAAAGAGAGTTTCAATAGTATATAGATAGTGTCAGGAAAACAGATTGGGGCATGTGTCATATGTTCTGTGACTTAGGTGCATTCACAATAAGAAGTTATTGCTGTGAGAATTTAATGCTTGAAAATGGAATATTATGTATGGACTTTTCAACATGCATCCAAGATTAAAAATACTTTTAACAGGTAGAAATGACTGTCATTAGATTTCCCCCCCCCCCCGAACCTCAGCCATTTGGATTCAAGGTGCGCTACCCCTGAGTCACTAGATGAGGGGCAAGACCCTGCAAAGTTGCTGACCAGTTCATGGGCCAGCCGATGCCCCTTTCCACATATCTGACAGTCAAAAATCAGCCTCTCATTTCTGCTGCACAGTAAGGAAAAGAACATTGTATTTCTGTGGTTCCCTTTCTTCCAGCTCCTCCAACTGCCATTGTTTAGCTCTTATTTATCATACAACAGGAATTTGTAGTGGAGGGGGGTGGGCAAGCTCTTAAATGATACAACAATTGGGCTGAGGTAAAATTAGGCTATTTGGCCATCTTCTCCCTGAATGCCACTAATGCTGTGAATCCCAAGTTTCTGATTTTTTAAAACTTTATTTTATTTTTCTAAGTCTCTGTCTGTGCGTGTATGTGTATTTACAATTAACAAAACAACATTTAAACTTTGAAAACGTCTTAAAACAATGAGAAAAGAGATAATTCCAAACTAATTAAAAATACAAACTAATCATGAAAATAAAAGTATAGTGACATGATGGTGAACCTATGGCATGTGTGCCACAAGTGGCACGCAGAGCCCTCTCTGTGGGTATGCCAGCCGTTGCCCCAGGCCAGCTCCACTGCGCATGTGCACGCATCTCCCGCCAGCCAGCTGATCTTCAGGACTGCATGCACGGAGGGTGGGGTGCATGGGGGGACGCATGTGCACATGCACAGGGTACGGGGTGATGCGCGGAGGGGGTGCAGGTTGGTGCAGGAGGTTTTCCAGGCCCTAAACAAGGCATGGGGGGCCCTCATGCTGCGCCCCCGTGCCTTGTTTTGGCTTCCAGGTTGGTGTAGGTGGCTTTCCAGGCCCAAAATGGGGCACAGGGGGGCTAGGCTCACATTCCATTTTGGGGGTTCGGGTACACATACGTGCATTTGCGTATGCACGTGCACGCTTCAGGCACCTGGCACCAAAAAGGTTAACCATCACTGGTATAGTGTAATATGGTGCTGAGCAAAAGGCCCTGTCTAGTTATTACATAATATTTCTATTTTTTAAAGGACCAGGGGTTTTCAAATGAGAACACCCCAGCCTCTCTTCCCTGAGCTAAACGCAACTATCTGCTCAAAACCATACTCAAGAAAGATTTCCCATATGGAGCTAAGGGCAGGCATTTCCAAGGCTGCAGCATTCAGAGTAAGATCTTCAGCTTTCAAAAGCTTTGGAAATCTAACTTGAATCTGTAGGCTAAGGCTGGAAAGGATGGGAAGTTGATAGTCATCCTTTGTTAACTTGGTCGGAACCTGACTTGCCAGAGAATGCTTTTCAAGCCTTTTCCGTTCTTTAGTCCTTTCAGGAGATTTGTGTACTTATTATCTATTTATTTCTAACTGCAAAGGCCCTTCCTGTACAGATTCCACTCCATTTGCTGAGAAGAGGGCAAAGCAATTTACAATGCACTTATCTAAACATTTAAGAGTTTGCTTTGCTGTGCTGCAGAATGAAACTCTGCAGCCTGGAAAACGGCAATTAATTGGAAAGATGATTTTCTGCGTTTGCTGGTTTAAAAAAAATACACACACACACAAAATAACCTTAAACCAGCATACATGTGAGCAATACAGTAGGTTCTTTTCTTACTACGTGTTACCCAGTTGTTAGAAACAATCCAGAGAAGAGAATCCAAACCATGTTAAGAGCAGTACAGTGGATATGCCGTAAGAAGATGTTACGATGCCAGAGCTGTTTTATGGAACAGAGTTGAAATGAAGAAAGTAAGTCACAGCTTGTGTTTATGTTTGCTGGTTTAACCATCCCACGGTTCTGATAAACTAACATGAAGAACCTTCTGAAATGCTCGTAAGGATAGCTTGGCTAGACCAGCCCAAGGCCGTATTTGCACTTAGCATTTAAGCTACACCTGATTCTAAACTGATTTGGGAGAATCCTGTTTGGGAACACTGTTTGCAAGTAATTCAGTCCAAGCGACTGTGCCGTGGTGGTGCTGTGGTTAAAGTGCAGTATTGCAGGCTAATTCTGCCGACTGCCAGCAGTTTGATTCTGACCGACTCAAGGTTGACTCAACCTTCCAGCCTTCCGAGGTCAGTAAAATGAGGACCCAGATTGTTGGGGTCAATATGCTGATTCTGTAAATTGCTTAGAGAAGGCTGTAAAGCATAGTAAAGCAGTACATAAATCTAAGTGCTAGTGCTAGTGCTACCTATCATTGGATGGATCCTACTGGCTTTTAAAACTCGTTTTCACAAAAATATATCTGGGTACTCTTTTGTGGTATTTCCTTGATTCTTCTGCAACTTATTTTGTGCCCCTTAAATATACTTTGGGAAATGGTTGTTTTTGAGCAAGAGTAAAGATATGCATTAGGAAAAGTTAGCTCAGGTAATAGTGGTTGGAACTCCTAAGTAGCATTGATTTTGTTTGACCTGCAGAATTTTTTCCCGTTCTTCTCATCAGAAAGGAATGAGCAGATATGGCAAATAGTTTAATCTTCATCTGAATAATGGATGGGATTCCTAGTGCTGAGAGTGAGTGCTGGATTATCCAACTAGTTTTGTGACTATTAGTCATCTAAAGGATAATATAATGTGCTTAATTTATTAATATTCAATGAGTCTTTATTTAATAGTGATTTAAAGCAAATGTATTCTGTGTTTTGCATTATTGAATGTTTGGGCTATTTCATTCATGTAAATGGAAGAGGCTTTTTAAAAATCTGAATAATATTTTGAAAAGTTCTGGATATAGGCATGTGACTCAAAAATACATAATTTCTATTGATCTGTTTTTTTATTTGAAAAATAGTAAAAAAAAATTATTTGAAGCCAACCTCAACTTCTAGTGAATTTATTTTGATGTAGCTTTCTTGGCAGTAATAGAAAAATGGTTCCTCTTTCTGTTTCTCTGAAAATTCGTCCATTGTTTAGTCTAGCCAACTACATTTCCTGGTGTTATCCCATCCAAATACTAAGGAGGCCCTATCTGGCTCAACTTCTTGATATTAGTCAGAATCAGCTAGCTCACTGTTTCTCAACTTCAGCAACTTTTAAGATACATTCAACTTCAACTCCCAGAATTGGTGGCTGAGGAATTCTTGGAATTGATGTCCACATTGGTTCAAGTTGCCAATATTTAGAAACTGAGTTTGATGATGACATGTAGCCCCAAGGAAGAATGTGTGCTTTAGTTGGTTAGATTAATTTAGGTAGTCAAATATTACATTATATTGTTGTTATGAATATAACTTTATGTCTTTTGTTAGCAAAATATGAAAGGGCTAAGCAGCAAAATTAGTGGACCAGAGGAATGCTGTCAATATAATTTACTTGGACTTCAGTAAAGCATTTGATAAAGTAGACCATAACCTACTACTAGATAAAGTAGAAAAATGTGGGTTAGACAGCATCACCACCAGATGGATTCATAACTGGTTGACCAACCACACTCAACATGAAGTCCTCAATGGAACTACATCTACATGGAGGGAAGTATGTAGTGGAGTACCCCAAGGCTCTGTTTTAGGCCCAGTACTCTTCAACATCTTCATCAATGACCTGAACGAGGGGATAGATGGGGAACTCATCAAATTTGCAGATGACACCAAGCTGGCAGGAATAGCCAACACTCCAGAAGATAGGCTCAAGATACAGAAGGATCTTGACAAACTTGAACATTGGGCGCTATCTAACAAAATGAAATTCAACAGTGAAAAAAATAAGGTTCTACATTTAGGGAAGAAAAACAAAATCCACAGGTACCATATATGTGGTACCTTGGTCAATAGTAGTAACTGTGAGAGGGATGTTGGAGTCCTATTGGGCAAACATTTAGATATGAGCCAGCAATGTGCAGCAGTTGCCAAAAAAGCCAACACAGTTCTAGGCTGCATAAACAGAGGGATAGAATCAAGATCACGTGAAGTGTTAATTCCACTTTATAATGCCTTGGTAAGGCCACACTTGGAATATTGCATTCAGTTTTGGTTGCCATAATGTAAAAAAGATGTTGAGACTCTAGAAAGAGCGCAGAGAAGAGCAACAAAGAGCAACTAAAACATATGAAGAACGGTTGCAGGAACTGGGTATGTCTAGTTTAATGAAAAGGACTACGGGAGACATGATAGCACTGTCCCAATATCTCAGGGGTTGCCACAAAGAAGAGGGAATCACACTATTCTTCAAAGCACCTGAAGGTAGAACAAGAAGCAATGGATGGAAACTAATCAAGGACAGAAGCAACTTAGAACTTAGAACTAAGGAGAAATTTCTTTATAGTTAGAACAATTAATAAGTGGAACAACTTGCCTGCAGAAGTTGGGAATGCTCCAACACTGGAAATTTTTGAGAAGATGTTCGATAACCATTTGTCTGAAGTGGTGTAGGGTTTCCTGCCTGGGCAGGGGGTTGGACTAGAAGACCTCCAAGGTCCCTTCCCTTCCCTTCTATTCTATTCTAAAATAAATGAAAACTCTTGCAACGTACTTAGCTTAATGCAATTGAAAAAAAAAATAATATAAAGCTGTCAATTTGCAATCTTCCATTTAATTGAATAGCATCCCAAATTTTTAAAAGCTATTTACTAGTAAAATGGAATAATGGTTTTCCTCATAATCTGTAGGATTCAGATATGAATCTGGTTTCAGTCTTTTACCATATATTAAAACAAAACAACTACAATCTGTATGTCTGTCAACCAACCTTGTGTGGCTTTTTGTCTTATTATTTAGTAAGGTATCAAAGTATTTTTTGTAGAATTTATCTAGGTTTCTGTATTCCCACTCATATCAATGCTATTTTTGTATTTTACTATAGATATCAGTAAATATATTTATCAATCTCTAATCTAAAGCACATTTACAATTTAATCCATATCACTGGATCTATAAAACAAACTGGCTGAGGTTTTAAAATTTAAAAAGGAAACAAACACAAATGACAAACGAAAAGAGAGACCTAAATATTTTTTTCCTATTGACTTTACAAAAGAGGCTTATTAAGGCCTTGAAGAACTTTGTGCAATGGGCTGAAGGAAAAAGGATCAGAAATCAAATCCTACAACAATATTTGAATGAACTAAAAATTAAGACTGATGGATTTTATTTTGTAAGCATACAGGGGGTAAAGTAACTGGAGGAAATTAAGATTTGGATCAAATTGAGACTAATATATTGATTTAGAATGTTACGTAGAATATGTTATCTAGGAAATAGTTTAAATGGGGGGGGATGAGTAATTGGGGAAAATTATGTTTTGGATTTTATCTTGTAATAAGGGGGATTGATATATGCAGATAATTATTACTTGGATGTTATTTAGAAATTTTTTTTATTACTGATAGGGGGTAGATTAGATGTGGGAAATGTTTGATATGACACCTTATTTGGATTTCACCTTTTCAATATCTGTAGATTGTATAAGAACAATAATGTTTGTAAGGGAAGCCAAGAGGGGGTTGGGAGGGGAGGGGGGATAGGGGGGTAGGGGGGGAAATTGGGGGGGGGGAATGGAAAACTTGTATTTGTAAAACTTTTTCAATAAAAAAAAAAGACTGTTAGAAGTAAAAGGAAGTAAAGTTGGTTTATTTGATCAAGGCTAAAACAGGAGGTGTTGTTATTTCTGATAACCTTCCATGGAATTTCTGCTGACATAAGGACTAAAAAGATGCTTTTTTATGGATTTGTTTATAGATAAGAGACAGTATATGAAATGAAGAGATAAATGTTGGTAACCTTAGAAGGGGTGAAAGGTCATTAAATTTGCTTATACCTGTGAAGGTTGGAAGTCTGTCAAATACACACACACACACACATACACACATATCTTTATTGTATTGCATTTCCCTCTTCTTTTTTCTTGCACTTTTCTCTTCTTTTTTTCTTGGTTTGTATTAGATTTTACTACTATAATCACAATTCTTTTATACTCACATACATGTACATCTTTCTGCATGTCTTCTTCGTGTACTTTCTCCTTTCTCCTTCATGTACTGCACCCTAACATTGTTGCTTATACTCCAGTTAACTCTGCATTTCTTTAATTTTCTTCCTTTCAAAAACTGCCCTATTTTTAAAGCCAACCACAAACCAGTTGGCATTTTTATTTCGCAGAGTGTTTTCATTTCTTCTTGTCTAGAGGCGCCCAACTTTGATTGGTGAACAAGTTTATTTCATGTTACAGGTAATTTATAAAGCTATCAGGCAACACTGACCTCAGCTGGCTTCTCTTTCTCATTTTTTCCAATATGTTGGTTGATTAAAAGTCTGTGATAAACAAAATTCAAATACTTAAACGAACTGATTGCACAGTCATGTTTTTTTTAATAGTATTTTTTTTTCCTAGGAATGCTGCAAAGATTTATTTTGTTCATTTTTCAAATTAACCTATTTCACTTCTCTGACAACTTTGTGGAATGGAGTAATATCTTCTGCATAACACACTTCTTAAATTTAGTAAAGCAGTTCTCAGTTAAAAGAAATACATAAATATGGCTCATTTTAAAGGAATGTTTAGGAAAGTCTATCTGTTGGGGTAAATGCATATAACATAAAGGTATGTTTAAAAATAATACAAAACAGAATGATTTAACTTGCCCATCCCTAATTTTATTATGTGATATGAAAAAATAGATTAGAGAAAAGAGTTCAGCTTTTCGCACATAAAGAATCCTGTTTATGGAAGACTCTTCTGTTGTCAGGTATGGAGAGATAACCAACAGCAATAGCAGTTAAGCTTATATACCGCCCCATTGCTTTTTACAGCACTCTCAGGGTAATTTACAATGCAGAAGTGATGTCCCAGTGCCTTGAAGCCGTGCGGGTCTGGATGGGGAGAAACAGGCTTCGACTCAACCCCTCCAAGACCGAGTGGCTGTGGCTGCCGGCGTCCCGATATAGCCAGCTGACACCATCGCTGGTTATTGGGGGCGAATCATTGGCCCCCACGGAAAGGGTGCGCAACTTGGGCGTCCTCCTGGACTCACGGCTGTCTTTGGAGGATCACACGACAGCTGTGGCCAGGGGAGCTTTCTATCAGGTTCGCCTGATACGCCAGTTGCGGCCCTTTCTAGATCGGGACTCCCTACGCACAGTCACTCAGGCACTCGTCACCTCTCGCCTGGACTACTGCAATGCTCTCTACATGGGGCTCCCCTTGGGGTGCACCCGGAGGCTCCAACTAGTGCAGAATGCGGCCGCGCGGGGGATTATGGGAGCGACGGGACACTCCCATATGACACCTCTCCTGCGCGAGCTGCATTGGCTACCGGTGGACTTCCGGGTGCGTTTCAAGATGTTGATGACCACCTTTAAAGCGCTCCATGGCTTAGGACCAGGGTACTTACGGGACCGCCTTCTGCCGCCAATAGCCTCCCACCGGCCAGTGCGTTCCCACAGAGAGGGTCTCCTCAGAGTGCCGTCAGCCAGACAATGCCGGCTGGCGACCCCCAGGGGGAGGGCCTTCTCTGTGGCAGCCCCTACCCTCTGGAACGATCTTCCTCCAAAACTGAGAACAATTGCTGACCTCCGGACTTTTCGTCGGGCCCTGAAAACTCATCTCTTTCAGCTTGCTGGTCTAGCCTGACCCTGCTGAATTTTTAAGATCTGTATTATAGGGTTGGGTATTTTAAATATTTAATGATTAATGGTTTTAATTTTTAGCCAAAGTTATATGCTTTTTAAAGAAATTGTTTAACTTTTGTGTACTATTTTTATTTGGCTGTTCACCGCCCTGAGTCTGCAAGGAGAAGGGCGGTATACAAATCTAAACAAATAAAATAAAATAAATAAATTTGCCTATTGCCCCCAACAATCTGAGTCCTCATTTTTACCAAACGTGGGAGATTGGAAGGCTGAGTTAACCTTGAGCGCCATCAGGAATGAACTCCAGGCGGTGGGCAGAGTTAGCCTGCAAAACTGAACTTTAACCGCTGTACCATCGAAGATAAACAGCTCCTGCAGATGTGAATTCTCGTGAGCTCTTATGGCCAGGAGCAAGATTTCAGGTGAACATCAAGAAGAATTTCCCAATGGTCAGAGCTGTCAACAATGGAACAGGCTAACTTAGGAAGTGATTAAACTAAGAGGCTGGATGCTTTAGCAGTCTAGTTCTATGCTGGAGAAGAGGTTGGAATAATCCATCTCTAAATTTCGCTTCAATCCTTAATTCCTATAATAACTTTATTCATAATTTTTTAAAATCATGCCTTTATTATTGTTATAAATAACTCAAGGCGGCAAACATATATAATCCTCCTATTTACCCCACAATAACAATAACCCTGTGTTCTGCCCCAGCTTCGGATTCCCAGAGAATGTGACACACACCAAGCTTCGCAAACACTGTTGAATTCCAAACAAACCCCTTTCAAGAATGCAGGCTTCCCGTGCAAAGGGTCCCTATCAAAGTTATTAAGAACAAAGTCCGACAAAGGTTGGCAACCAGCCCAGAAAACCAGATAGGAGAAGTCGCTCGCTCTCCAAGATGCTCTGTAGCAATGAGACGTTGTTTCTAGCAAGAAAGCACTAGCTGCATGCGACTTAAATAGGCTAAGGGAGTGGCCAATTATCTTCAAGCCCTACTCTCAAGTAGACAGCCTCCTCCTGAGTAGCCACTCCTGCCTTTTGGCAGCCCTGCGTGCCCGAGCATTGAGGAGAGGCTCCTCCACTTCACTCCCTCCACTGGAAGGAGCCTCTAGAGGTTCTGAAGGCCCTGACTGAGTCTCTGCCTCTGGCATCACATCCTCTTCGGCCTCCTTGCTGTCCAACGCGAGCACCGGCTGCACAGGCTGCTGGCGCGACACGCCAGCCTCCTCGTCGTCGGGATCAGCCATGATCTGCGTAGGCCGCTGGCAGGCCACAATACCCTGTCAGTTGGCTGGGAACGAGTGACTGCCTCAAGGTGATCCAGCTGGCTTTCATGCTTAAAACAGGACTAGAACTCACAGTCTCCCAGTTTCTAGCCTGGTGCTTAACCGCCAGATCAAACTAGTTTTTGTTTTTTTTATTGCTCAGCTTTTAAACACTGGAAGTATAAAATGGTACAGAAATCTATAACAATAGAGTATTGACTGCATTATAGGACAGAGTAGTATAGTTCCTGTTCAGTTTTACACACCAACCCCTTTATATCTGTATGAGGACTAGACTTCCTGGGGATGACTCTAACTGAATAATCAGCAAATGAGACAGAGCAATTGGATTAAGCATATTTGCAAGTTTGTTGAAGTAGATCATCTAGTTTAACCTGCGGCTCAGTATTTATTTATTAAATTTATTTATGGGTGGTGTATAAATGTATTAAATTTATATACCACCCATCTCATCTATATAAATTTATATACCACCCATCTTACATCAGAGTATAAATAGCAAAATAAAGCTTTAAAATGTTACGATTGTAAATATTAAAATGAATGAAGATGGCAAGGAAGGGAGCAAAGTACAAGCAGTCTATTATGCACCTCCAGAATGATATGCGCCCCTCCCTCCGCCCCCGTAGGGGCCCCAGGCCAATTGGCAGAGCCAGGTTTAGAGGCTCTTGTGAAAGGTCAAGAGGGTGGGAACGGATCTTATCTTGAGGGGCACCACATTCCAGAGGACGGGTGCATAAATAAGAGTGAGTTTTTCTTTTCTTTTTCATCCCATTAGGATTCTTTTAGGTCATGAAAATGAGCAAAGATACTAGAGTGAATGACATAATTGTGCATAGTTCGTGGGAGTAACGTCCATTGCATCTGCATATTCAGCTGAAGATACATTATGCAAGGAGACTGGTTAAAAAACCTAAATTCCTTTCATAAATATAGTCTGGGTAATGTTGATTTGATGGAGGTCTTAAACTGGCTACACTACAGAAGTGGCTTTTCTCACTTTCACTTGCCGATTGAAGTGCATGCAGCAGTGGCTTATCTTAGGCAGGGAGAATTCTCTCAGTATTCCGCATCTAATACACGGCTGTCAAACTCGCTGCGTCGCGTTGATGCCCTGTGATATATCACAATTTCTTTTGCCTTCGTGGAGCTGGGGTGGGCGTGGCCTGCACGTGATGCATCCGGCCTACGGGCCGCCAGTTTGACACCCCTGATCTAATATGTATCTCGTGGTCTTGACAATGATCAAGGCCAAATCCTGTCACTTTTCCTCCATGACCTCCTTTCCTTTGTAGCGCAATATGCTTCCACTCTGACGCTGTCACTAATACTAAACTAAACACTTCCAATCCACACACTGCATTCCTTATTCCTCTGGTTTCAGAAAATCTTCCTGCAAAGAAAAAAACCCAGAATGCTATAATCAGGGGCAAAATGGCCTGACTTACCAGGAATCTCAAATCTCACTTGATTTCTTTTAAATAAGATTATTCTTTATTAAATGACATTTGTTGCTAATGCCAATGATGCAAAATGAAGATGTTACGATTCTTCCTAAAAAAAAAAAAAGAAAAAAGGAAAACCTATCCTAACAAGCACAAAAGAGTTTCCTGTTTTCTAATGGTTGCCTTATTTTGAAATTTTAGTACAATGAAATAGAGCTGATAACTACTTCTACTTATGAATATAATCATCTCAGAATCTTTTGCATTAGGTATCATGGAACATGACAGACATGCCATGTACGTAGTCTGTTTTTCTGTTCACCATCAACTCATTTTCAAAGTTTGTTGAATGGAAATATAATACCCTGACTGCCATTATCTATTACCTGAATCTTTGAATGTGTCAATGTCTGAATAAGACAACTGCAAAATTTCAGCTGCTAAAAGAGACACTTATTGAGTTTAGCCCTACTTTATAACCTTCGTTGCCACAGTTGTTAAGTGAATCACTTCAGTTGATTCACTTAACAACTGTGTTAAACTAGTAACACAGTTGTGAAGTGAATCTGGCTTCCCAATTGACTTTGCGACGCTGCAACCGTCATAAATATGAGTCAGTTGTCAAATGCCTGAATTTTGATCATGTGATCATGTGGATCCTACAATGGCTGTTAAGTGTGAAAAATGGTCATAGGCCATTTTTTTCCCAGTTTCGTTGTAACGTTGAATAGTCACTAAATGAATGGTTGTAAGGAGGACTACCTGTATTAACAAAACAGTTTCAGAGAATGAATTGCACTCTTAAAAAAAGAAGAGGAGCTGATCATAGCAAGCTAGGTTATACTGAAGATGCAGAAGAGAAAGGAGAAATAGCATACATCCTGCAGGCATAATGCGAATGCATAATAAAAACATACAACTTAGAGAAGCCACTGTATTTAGAGTATTAAGATATTTCTGAGGATAGTAGAATTATATAATATACAGTCAGATGCAGTGTCAAAGATCGAGTTCCTCTGCAGTCCTTCAGAAACTATTGAAATAAGCATTATCTATGCTTCTTAGAGGGCCGAGACTCAGCAACTTTGGGAGAACATTCTCCATTTTTGCTACGCAGGCAAGCCAAATAGAAGACAGGCGTGCTGGTATGGGATTTATTATATGTTAAAAATACATATTTTGGTCAAAAATTAATGAACTCACACTACTCAGGAGCAGATTTTCTTCTGCGCAGACTGCAAAGGCAGAAATACAAGGAAGCTGGGTTTGAAATCTATGCTTACAAATGGAGCTTAAGGAATAATATTTATTCTGCATAGTTTTTCTGCATAATTTATTTTGATGTCCCTTAGGGATCCTGTTCTCTCTAGTATCTTTACAATTTATATAAAGGGCACATTTTATAGGGCAGGAGAAGCTGCTCTTGAGCAGGTACTAGAAAAGCTGTTCCCGCTAGATTTCTCTCTTGGAAACCACAATAAACACTTTGAGTTAATAATTTGAGTGTTCGGTGAAGGCTGCAGTTCTAAGAGGAACTAATGGAGATACCCATCTAGAATACCCCAAATATTTCCATGACAAAAAAAAAGTCTGCCAAAAACTGACTATGCCGTAACTCAAAATGAAGCCTATATATTTTATCATCCCATCATCCCAACTCAAATAAAGAATACAAGAAAAAAGATTCACCTTTTATTCTGCTCCTACAGTGAGTATTTAAAAAAAATAATAGCAGAGATATGATGGGGAAAGCCAATCTTCTCAAGTTTTCCTATCTTTGCACACCAAACAGTATGCTCCTCTCTGCTGCCTGTAAATTGGTCTCTGAAGTTTCTCAGCTTGCCTGTGGACCGATCAATCAAAAGAGTTTCTGAGCTTTGTTCAAAGTGAATTAAGCTGAGAAAAAGAACATCAGGCTTCTCTAGTCCAAGTCACAGCTCTTGCGGTCCATGTTGCTAGCCAACATCTTAAATCGATGCTGGAACTTGCTGGCTTGTAAAGTGGCCACTCCAAATTTCTTGGAAGAAAAAGTGAGATGGACTTCTCTGACGCCATTGTCTGAGATCTCTGGGTGCACTAAACATGAAAGGCCCTTGCAAATTCAGCCAGTCACCAAAAAAACAAAAACAAAACAAAACAAAACAAAAAAAACCAAAAGAAAAGAAAAAAAAAACCCAGCCAAAAAATAAAATAAAATAAATAATAGTGTCTCTGTGAACCTGTACTCTGTTCAAAGACATATTTCTCCCCAAATATTCTCAGATTTAATTCAGATGTTTAGTTCTTAGCTCTGTACAGATGGAGATTCTCATTCGGCTCATTTCCTGTCCTCCTTTCCAGGAAAGATATCTGTAATCCAGTAGCAAAACAAAGAAGAGATTGCCGTGACTTGATCTGCGAAAGAGAAAACAAATTCTTCACAAAACGTCACACAGTTTTTAGCAAACCTGTATCTTACAATAGGACTAAAAGTCTTTGCAATTCCTTGAGTGAAGCATTTCAAGAAACTTGATAGCTGTTCTTAGAACTGTTCTTACATATAAATTATAAATGCCTCTTCTTTTTTTTTGCACTGAATTACATAGTTTAAAAAAAACAACAACACAAGCTTGATTACACAAAGAAGTGGTGTCCTGCTTGCTCCTAGTCCTCATGATGTTGTAGGTTTGAAAAGCAGATCTCTTGCCAAAGCTTTCTGCTTTGCAGTCAGTTACAACTGCCCCGTTCCTTCCTAGATACTACCCATATTTTGGAAAGGGTGGGAAGAAAGCCACGAAAACAAACACTGGGAAGAACTTGTAAAATCAGAAATGGCACCCATTTTAAACCCAGCCCAGGTCAATTTGCTGCCTGCCAAACATCTGCAGATTCCATGGCCAAAGGCAGAGGATGGCGGGCATCCTACCTCCAAACAGCTACAGCGGCAGACAGGAATTCAACCAGAAAAGTGCAGGGTTGTATCTGGCCTGGCACAAACACAGCGAATGAGGTGTCTGTCCCAGGGCTTTCAAAGTTTCCTTTTAAAGGTCTCAGTAAAGATTGCAAAGATGGGGGAGGGGGGGGGACTTGATAGCTGTTTTACAAAAACTTCAATTGGTTGATCTCCAATACAAATTGTTTCCAGCAAAGAGCTTTCCAAATTTATATCATGAACTCCTGGACTTTTCCTTATTACCACTTTGATCTAGTAGTTAAGGTACTGGAACCTGAGAGAGGAACCTGGATTCTGATCCTGTCTTAAGCACAGAAAGCAACTGGGTGGTTTGTGGCCACTTATTTTCTTTCAGTTCTTAACTCCTCCAAAAATGCTGCCTAGGTGGATAGATAAAAATTAAAATCCCACACCATTCTTTCCAATGCATTGCTTTCCATTTTCAATATACCCTATGCTACTAATTGTACTGGTTTACCAGCACCATTTTCTTCCTTTTCCGTTCAGTCTTCAGTTTTATTGCCAGTCTTGCGCCCCCCCCCGCTTCTCCTTTTGTGGAGGGGGGGGGCTAAACATTTCCTCTGTACATTTCGCCACCTTTGTCTGCCAGTATACATTATTTTTTATTCTCTTTTCTCTCTCTCTCTGCCTCTGCCTCTTCATTTCTCCCTAAAGGCTTTCTCATTCTTTTACACCTTGGAGGCAGCCCTTGCTCTGATTTCAAAAGCTTTCTGGAAGAGCTGACCCTTTCCCGTTTTAGCTGTTCTCCCGCTGCCAGCAGGAAGGTCCTTAAAACATTATTCCGGACTGAGGTTTTTGAAAAGACGCCACCAATAACAACCCCATCCCTCCTTTAATCTTTGCTTAAACTGATCTTCTAGTTAGGACTCCTGGTTCCTTAACATTTATCCAGCTTCAGTTCTTTGATTTGGATTTCTTACTTAGAGATCTCTCTTAATATCTGTTTTTCCTGTTCTCTCTCATTTGCTACATCTCTTTGAATCATTAGGGCAAAATCCCGTTTTTGCATTTCATTAGGTTCTTCCCCTCTCCCTCTCCCCATTCCTGCCTTTCCCATCTATTCCTTTATTCTTTAAAATAGGAATCATTACATAGGCAAAGTCTTGTTTGGTTTTAAACTTTAGAGTGGTTAGTAATTTACACATTTTATCAATGAAATGTGATTAGGCAAAACTGTGATCTGCCCCAAGTCATGTTGTTTCCAGGTATGCAAATATATGCTAATCTTAGCTTTTTATTTTTGCTAACATACAGAACAAGAATAAATTAAGGACATTAATATTTTCAAAGCAAAAACCCAGTTCCTGTTTCAAATGTAACTTTCCACCTGTAAATGTTGCTAGCAATTTTTAGTAGATTGGTCCACTTGTTTCCTAAGCACGCTGAAGTCATTTCCCAAATCTACAGTGCTTGTGGTCCATCTGATACTACACATATTCACATGGAATTTAATTGGAATACTACCATTGCAGGCACAAAGGAAGGGTTATAATAAGGTACAATATTGATAGCTAACACTCATCTCTGGCAACCATGCAATTGGTGCAATTTAAATTCTTAAGACAAGTTGCTGGTAGCTGGCAAATCTTGGGTTTGATCAGACTAGTTAGTACCTGTTTGAATACAGGAACAATACAACAAAAGTGAGAAAAAGTGCACATTATCACAATATCCTGGAAGAAGATAGAACCAAACTACTTCCATATGTATCAGGTGCAAGAAGTCAGGGATCAGGATATTCAAAAATACAGCACTACAAGTCTATTTCATGCTACCTATTCAGAAGAGTCTGAACTACTAGCAGTCAAGGCAGCTTGGTGCCAGATAAGTCAATGAACTTAAAGGGGGCTGGACTTACATTTCTTATGGGGAGTAGAGACTCCAAGCTGATGATGCACTTGACCCCACCCTCGAATTCAGCCTGGCCGCCTCTTACATACAGGCATAAAGAAAAATGATGCGGACATGTCTACAAAGTGATCAGGAATCAAATTTGATCTGAGATCACCTTTACTTTTCAAGACTGGAGTCTAACTTTAATAAAGGCAGCCCTTGTTATTCGTAGTCTGGTGATACCTAGTTTTGCATCTCCAGATTTGGTACCTGCATAAACATGTTGCCTATTCATAGATTGGGGTGTGGGTTTTTTTGTTATTCTTTGTGCCAAACTTCATATGCAAATTTATTTTATTTATTCCTAAGGATTAAACTAGGTTACTTACACCTGTATTTGTTCCTCCTTTTCTGTTGGTAAAGACAGATTATGCTAGCCTAGTTATGAGCTAAGTAGTCTGTGGGCAGCACAAGCATCCTAAAGAGTGATCAAGAGCCCCCTTCAAGATCATGAAAAAATCATGTGGAGCTGAGAAGCCCTCTCAGCCAATCAAGATGAAGAAGGCCAGTAGCTACAATAAAACCATGCAGAACCCCAGTGAGATCCATTGTAAGCATAACAGAGACGATACCTTGCAGACAACAGCTACAAGAAGACCTAAACTCCCCAATCAAAAAAGACACAAAATCTTATTATAGTCCTCAAGTTAGCAAAGCTACTGGAGTGGGCGACACTACAATTATAGGTAGTCCTCACCATGACTACAAATTGAACCCAAAATTTCTGTTGCTAAGCAAGACGGCTGCCAAGTGATTTTTTGCCCCATCTAACTATCTTTCTTGCCACAGTTGTTAAGTGAATCACTGCAGTTGCTGAGTTAATAACATGGCTGTTAAGTGACTCTGGCTTCCCCATTGTATTTTGCTTGTCGGAAGGTCGCAAAAAGTGATCACATGACCCCGCGACACTGCAACTGTCATAAATATGAGTCAGTTGCCAAGGGTCCAAATTTAGATCACGTCATCATGGAGATGCTGCAATAGTCATAAGTGTGAAAAAGGGTCATTTTTTTCAATTCTGTTGTAACTTCGAATGGTCACTAAATGAACTGCTGTAAATCAAGGACCACCTGTAGTCACAGTTTTGTTATTTATAGCAGCAGCCCCCCCCCAATCTTTCCAGCTTGGTGGATGACCTGGTATTGGGGGGGGGGGGCGGTGTGAATGGCAGATGCATGCACATGTGCAGAGCTCCATTTGTGTGAATGGCACGCGTACGCGCGCCCTTCACTTGCCAAAATATACTTTCGCACATGAGAGGATGCTCCCACTCATCCACAAAGCTCCACTCGTGTGAGCAGCAGGCACTTGCACATGAAGTTTCACTCACACGAGTGGAGGGCGCTTGAGTGGAGGGTCCTTGCGTGTGAAGCTCCACTCGTGCAAGTTTAGGGCACTCCTGTGCAAAAACACTTGTGCAAGTGCTCTCTGCTCATGCAAGTGCTCTCTGCTGACATGAGTGGAACTTCATGCATGCACGCTTGCCCGCCACTCAACACGTGGGGAAATTCACGTATGTATGCTTGCCCATCTCTCCCACAGTCTTTTCAAACAGGCCCAGGTCTGATAATGGGCCCCGGCCCGGGGGTTGGGGACCCCTGATCTATAATTTTATACTGGACTGGATAAGAATATAACTGCAGCCATCTATCTATCTTGTGCAATGTTTATTAAATGCTAAACATCATCTGAATGATTCAATTTTTAAAGTAGCACCCATCTGATTTCTCTTTCTTTGGATAGGATTTCTACTACATGGAAGGCAACAAAAAGTCCAAATTGTTCACGGGAGATAGGATATAAACATCTATTACTAGTGTAGAGAATTCACAGAATTATTAGAAGACGGTTCCATAGTTTCTTTTTGTGAAGTGCTTAGAAGACATTTTTAGCTCTTTAGTGGGTGATAATTTCCAAGGCAACATGTGAGAGGACTATTTTTGACTTGATGCTTGCTGACAAAAAAGAAAGAAAGCGTTAACAGTCTGACTTAAAAGAAGAGGGGATCTTAAGGCCAAAGAAATGGTTCAGTTATCTGAGAGAAAGGAGGAGAACTTTTTAATATACTTCTTGAGATCATGATATTCCAAACTTAAAAAGACCTTTGGCTATGCCTCTTCCAGGATTTGGCTAAGCATACCTCAAATTTACATGTGAAATGCTGCTCTTGGCAGCAGCCTCATATTTCCTGGTTTCCAGATGTGCGAAATCCATGAAGGGCCCGCCAGAAGGTGCTCCTTTGCATTTAGCTCAGTGCGCTCCTATTCCAAGCAATCTGCTTTATTTGGTCAAGAGTTTGATTGGAAGCAGCTGGCTGAACAATGAATTTATACAACAACAAAACCTTTATCGCTGAGAAGAAAGAAACTCATGTTTACACCTGGGAAGCAATATATTTTCCATATGTTTATTTAATACAAAAGGGTCTGATTGGTGATTCAGTGCCTGCCTTAATAACCAGAGGGTGGATGCTTCCCACTTGCACAGCAACTAAGATCTTCAGATGGATTCAGATTAAGTGATGGTCCTGACTCTTTCGCATTTTGATGGTTCAAAAAATGCCATCAGTTTCCCATGATTTCAGCAATAGGGAAATATTACATCTCTTGGGGTGCACAACATGGCAGCTGCCTTTCAACCTGTTGTTGGGCTGTCAACTGCTTCCTGCTACTGGTACTAAAATAAATTTAGTAAACAAACCATAAACAAGTATTTAAAGATCTCTCTCACTCACCTTCTAGTGGCTGAGCGCTAGAAGCAAGTACTTATTCCAACTGTACCAACAACCCTACAATACCCAGATGGACATTTCTTGGAAGAAATGTCCATCTGGGTTCAGTTCCAAGTGGGGAGAAAAACACTTGAAGCATGGAGACTGCTTGAAAAGATGAACCTCTTGAAAAGAGGTTTAATGGTGGGCAGGACCACATGGTTTGAAAAAACCTTGAAAAGAGGTTTAATGGTGGGAAAAAGAGCACATGGGGGGGGGGGAGAGAGAGAGAGAGAGAGAGAGAGAGAGAGAGGGAGAGAGAGAGAGAGAGAGAGATTTATACCCTCTCTTGGGCCCCGCCTTGGAGCTTTCTGTTCCTGTGTAAGAAATGTTTTCTGATTGGTTGTCAGACTGCCATGCGGCGATGCAGAGATAACTTTGTAGTGTCTTGAGTCCGAACCTTGGTTGAATCTTGCTGGGTGATGTACTACCCCAGGTGCCAAGTGGTGAGTTTCTGTTGCTAGATAGGTAGAGGGCTAATCCTATCATGTCCTGAGGGCCATGACTTTTGTGTTGTAGATAAACTGGCCCAGCCTTTCTGGGGCTATTAGCTCCTTTTCTCATCCAGAGAGGTATAATATTTTGCCTTTGTAATATTTCCTAGAATATTTCATTTTTCTAGGACAGGGATGGGTGCTAACTTCCTACACTTCCAAGGCTAACATGCTGAAAATTTCACGAGGAACAATCTACTAACATTAGACACACATAGACTGCAATTGGATCAATAGTATGGAGGTTGTCAAAATCCTCAGAATAGATCCAAATAATGTGAGCAAGTAAAACCCCAACAGAAACCTTGCCTAAAAAACAATCAACCATTATACACACACAACCCCTTTATTTTTTAATCTCCAAGGAACCTGACAGTCCATAAGGTGTAGATCATCAATCACGAACATAGGTGCCACGTACAGCAGAGGGAATTAAAGTTTGCTGACTGTGTAGGCAACAGAAAATGAATCTTGTGACTCAGGACCATGCCTGCACTTTCAAATGTGTCAAGCAGCAGTCTGGTCTCTGTCTCAGGAGACCGAAAGTAATAAAGAAACAGGGAAAAGATGCATGACATGTTGATGTGCACTTGTTTTACAGGGAAAACAGCACCCATGCTACCCTAATCTAATTTATATCAGAGCGTTTTAGGAATGCCAATTTACACCTGGGTTTGTTTTACAGCGTTCAAGATAGCTTGAAGTTGTTTTTTTAACAGCTTGTTTCATAAAATTAAAAAAGGAACAGTGTTCCTGTGGCTTTATGTTCAATAAAACAAAGACACAAAATAAAGGCAGGACAATTACATTCATCATCCAAATAGGACATGTGGTTAAGATCACTGTAGAAAATACATTCCAAGTAGTCATTCCATATGGAACAGCTGGAGATTCAGGAGCAGTAAACTTGGAGAACAGTTACGTTGTACAAAAGGCTGCAACTTTAGCAACTCTTCGTTGTCGGATGAGATTAGGGCTGCTTAGAAGGATTAAAAATGAAAATCCTATACAAGTTGTCCTCGAGTTACGGATGTAATGGAGCCTGCCAATTACATTCATAACCCAAGGATGTGTTAGAGTAAATCTCCTAAAATGAACGTGAAAACTCCCTGCTTTTGCCCACGCATTCGCTAATCGAACGCGCAGGTCATTAAGGGCACATGAGGTATCTCAGGGTGGGGAAGGCCATGGGAGGTGCTAATGATGGAACAAGCTACTTGCTTCAGACCATCCAAGGCCTTCCTGACCCACTGAGATATCTCATGCTCCCCACAATTGCTTACCCTCCCTATCCTGCTGTGCCGGGTCATTTATCTTGCGAAGATCTAGCTAGCTGTCTCCTCTCCAGCCTCTCTGCCGTACAAGATCATGGGCCCCAGAAGCTTCCAGTCTCAGTGCGCAAAAAGTTTGCATGCTGATAGGAGGCGTTGGGGCAGTGAAATTGTGCTGCCTCAAAGCGTCTCACTGGCTTGCAAACACTTTAGCAAGTCTTTGCAAAAACAAGTTGCCAGCAAGAACAGAGCCCAGGAGGGACATGCCAGTCCCTCCTGGGCTCCATTCTTGCTGGCAAAGGTTTTTTGCAAAGTTGTCCACAGCCTACAGGGATGCAATGTCCCTTTAGGCTTTGAGAAGAAAACAGCAAATGGAGGGTAGACTTGAAGCACTGAAACCTTCCTTCCGTTTGCAAAGCATTTTGCCGCAGATCTCGTAATGAGCGATCAATACCACGAAATCTCGCGCTACTGATATCACGTGATCTAGCACTACTTTAGGCCTCAGCGAATGTACTGAAAGCATGAAGCAACAAAGCAAGCAAAGAAACCACGGCAGAGAGAAGACAGCTTGCTAGATATTCGCAAGGTGAGTCTCCACAGGCCCAGTGGTTATGGAGATCTGGGGGGGGCAGCAGGGGGGGAGAGAATAGGCAGGGTGAATGTTGCAGTGCCTTTGCTGTCGTTCGTGAGAGCGACAGAATGCCATGGTGCTGCAATATTCGTAACCTCAGGACTGTGTCGTAAGTACTATGCTGCAACTTCGAACAGTCGCTAAGTGAACTGTCATAAGTCGAGGATTATCTGTACACCAAAAAACAGGGAATTTACAAGCCCATTCCACAAGCAATTTCTTAGACTGCACTTCTATACTCCCTTTTTAGTAAGGCTACCATACCTGAGCTACAAAACTCCAGGTGACCATTAGATACCAGCAAATAATGCAGAAAACTCCCTCTGTTGCCATCTTCTGGCCATCTAGATTTCTGTAGCCTACATGTAGATATTATTTAGTAAGATGCCCTCTGATTTTACTCAAGTACAAGTCCCAAGGCTGCAGCGTGTATGCATACTGGCATTCTGTACCGTGGTATTTTCTCTCTCACCATACCAGGGTTTCTATTCTACTGAAGTAAGTAAGACAGCTTTATATGGTCATGTCCATTCATGTGATTTACGACTCGAATATGAAGGAAAAATAAATACCGTAGAATATCAGTGACGCTTGGTTCTGAATAAATATGTTCAGCTTCACCAAATAAAACATAGGCACAAAACTTTTAATTTTTTTTTTTAAAGCACACCCAACTTTAATTGCAATCTTATAGGTGACGACTTTTTTTTTTTAAAATGTATTTTGGCCTTTCTTCAATGAACTTAGTGCTGTGTATCTCAATAAAATCTTACCAGTGATTAAGCTAATAGACTTGGGCAGGGCATATACTATCAGCCCTGCAAGTTAAACCATACTTGGAAACCAAAGACATGAAAGCTAATCCTACTTTTATTATCAGATTATGGTAAGAGAATCTTGCAAGTCTGAATCCTTTTATTGTCCTAAGAATTATGGAGGATCATGTCTGAGATGCTTTCTCTCATTATATTTGTAATTATAAAATCTGACTGGGTCTTGGCTATGGCTCCTCTTCCTGTTTGCAAGGTTAATCCTTTGGCCCGTTACATACAGATAATCCTCGATTTACAATCCCAATTCAGCCCAAAATTTCCATTGTTAAGCAAGGTTGCATAACTTTTGCCCCATTTTATGACCTTTCTACCCCAGTTATTAAGCAAACTACTGCAGTTGTTAAGTGAATCATGCAGTTGTTAAGCAAATCCGGATTCCCCCATTGTTGTTGCTTGTGGGAAGCTGGCTGAGAAGGTTACAAATGGTGATCAAATGACCCTGGGACGGTGCAACTGCCATAAAGTTGCCAAGCACTTGTATTTTGGTCATGTGACCAAGGGGATACTGCAATGGTTGTTAAGTGTAAAAATGGTCCTAAGCCACTTTTTTTAAAGGTTGATTGTAATTTTGAACTGTCACTAAATGAATGATAATAAGTCAAGCACTACTTGTTTACTCTGCACTCCCAAATATTTGCCTTCCTCACCCCTGGCCTCTTGGAGAAGATCGGTCTGAATTAAAGCTAGTATGATTATACTACAACCAGTATAGTAACTGGGACAGATGGGCCAATTATCTTACAGCAGGGTTTTGTTTCTAAATATATATTATAATTCCTTAAGTACATAAGAATAGCCCTGCTGGATCTGGCTTCAGTTAATCTTACTTAGTTCAGCATTTTGTTTCTCACAGATTCCTTTAATTGCAACTTTCTGAACCAAAGTGTGAAATATTTTGATGCACAAAAAGTATATAAAATAAAAGCCACAAAGTAACTTTTACATTAAATCACTTTTTTTTTGAAATCTTTCTTTTCACCATCGAAAAACCGAATGCCTTTTATCTAGCTCTTTTTATTTCAGTCCACTTATAAGAGGAAGGTATGTGAGATTTGATATAATTACAATGCGATTGATTAAATGCTTTAAAATGCAGGAATGCTACATTTTTTTGGCAGGCCGTTAAGTCTATCCATATGATCTATTTTGCATATTTTCTCTGATATGGCTGGTCATAAAGCAAGCTTGCATCTGGCTGTGCTTTTAGATGACAGAACCTTTGAAAGAATTGTTTAATTATGAAATATCTACAACATATAGAAAGACCTTTTAGTTATTTTGGTCTTTTTTTGGAAATCTGGGTCAGAAGGATTCTTACAATCTTATTGGTTGTCAAGTGCAATGGAATCTGAGACTCAAAATGGTATTTTATCAAAAAAGAAATAATATTTTGCAATATAGCGGTACTACATGACTCATCAGAATACTCTGGATGAGTAATACTATTAAAATCTTTGCTTGAGATGTTATGTATACCTGAGCGTACTTCCTTTTGGTGCCTTTTAAGCGCTTTGCTTTTTGGTACGTACGCATGTTTTAGATGCTTTGAATAAAAAAAAAACAATTCAATAGGAACCTGTCACAAAAACAGTAGCATTCAGCCTGACCTTTGTTTCCCCAAATGCCTCTGGAATGGATCTCACATGGATCACACAAATAACCGTATATACTTCTCTATCAAATTTTGTCAAGTTACATTGGTACCTATGTTATCCTAATACATAAGCAAGACTTTCACATAGGCATCACAAGAAAGGTTTAAAAAAACTTCTAAAAAGTTTGAATTAGGAAACATATTTCTACAAGACTAATCGATGGCTTGGTGCAGGGGTGTCAAACTCAAGGCCCGGGTGCCGGATCCAGCCCGTGGGGTGCTTAGATCTGGTTCATGGGCCCACCCTGGAAACAGTGAAGGATCGGCATGCAGTACCTCTGCCAGAAAAATTGGGACTCTTCCTGAGTTCCGTTTTCACTGGCAGAGGTTTGCAAGAGACCATCCCAGCCGAAAATGGAGGTCGCAAGGGCGGCACCCAGCCTCCCCAAGCACCATTTTTGCTAGCAGAGGGTTGCAGGAAGCCGTCCTGGCCGAAAACGAACCTCAGGAGCCTGTTTTTGCTGGCAAAGCACTTGGGCCGTCACAGGTGACATGAGTGACATCATGCTGGCCACGCTCATCCTGGCCATGTCCCCCCTGCCCCCTGAGGTCAAACACAACTCTGATGCGGCCCTCAATGAAATTGAGTTTGACAATCCTGGGTTGGAGTATAAAATTCAATACAAAATCATAACATGCAGATGAAATAAAAGGAAGGCATGTATCATCCCTTTGATCAGATCCAGACACAAGGACCTGCTTTGTCAGAATGATGAAACAAACATGGCAATGTCATGTCTTTATGTGCATGTGATATCACATTGCACATACAAAAGTGTGGAGCTTACATCGTAATGTTCATACTGTCACTTTCCTCCTTCTTATTCCCATGGATGACAAGGACTCCGAAGGATAATCCCCCCTCCCCGGCACTGGATGCAAAAATCTATACTCTAGCTATTCTGAGGTGAAGTCTGTGTTTGACTTCTACAGTTCCAAAATTGCCATACTAAGCACAAAAGAAAGTTATGAATTCCTAATCCACTGGCAACAGCTATCACCATCAAAGATAAAAGGACAAAGCTGTATTTAGAGAAAGTACTATACTTCCTATAATCCCTGAAGTAAACTGTAAAACTATTGATCACACATCTTTGCTCACAGGAACGAATAGCCAAATATGGAATAAAGTCCCTTGTGCACCAGATTTCTTTCAGTATCCATTGTATTTCAGAAGGCAATAAACGTTAAATAAATAGAATTGAAATCTATGTGCAGCTTAAACTGTGGGACTGATCCACAGGTAACCCCTTCCCCAAATGTTTGTTAATCTCAGAGATAACCACATATTTTATAGCTAACGTCACAGGATGCATTGGGTCAATGTATTTCTAGCCAGCTGACTAGCTGGCTCAGAAGAACAATGGACCTAGATCATTCTTTCTTACAAATTAATCTTGGAACAAACTTTTGTTTTTGCTGAATTGAACCCATGAGAGCTTCACTGTATCTAAAATGGCTTTTAATTTACTATCATCAAGGGAAGTTCTATCAAGAAATAAATCTCTGAATTTTAATGCCTTTCTGCTACTATTAATTGCATGAATTTATCTTAGTGGTACTGTAAAAGCTGACATAAAAGAGGACAACTAGTGGATAACTTAGTGTCAGAAATTGTCCTCACTTTTTCTAAGTAAGCAAATTATTCTATAAAATTGATTCAAAATAGATTCAGTAACTTGGCAACAGACTGCAAGGATAATGCTCCTTCCAAAAACTGGAAAAGAAACAACACCAGTTTCAATTGTTGGCTTAGAAATTGTTAGCTTTTACTGTAGAAAAAGTTTTAAGTATACAGGTAATCCTCTAGTTATGAATGTATCAGAGCATGCCAATTACCATATTTTTCAGAGTATAAGACGCATCGGAGTATAAGACGCACCTACCTTTTTTGGTTGTTGTTTTTTTTTAAAAAGTTTTTTTTATTTTTTAGACTAGCACACATACAAACATACAATGTATTTTCTTTGAACAGAGTATTTAGCTGGTTCACAAATTTAAACAGTGTTTAGTCATTTTAATGAAATTTACAATTTCTATATTTCCTTTTTGCCATATTTATTCCTCATCGATTTTTTAAAAAAAACCAATATTACCTTTCATTCTCATCTCTAATCTTAATCAAATTCAATTTTTCCCTTCTATTCTATATTATACCTCTTCCCATTGTCATATATTTTTATATCCATCCTCACATTGGTTAATTATTTAATATTACAATTGTTTAATACAATTCAACATTTTTATATAAATCAATTAGTTATAACTATCATTTTTGTATATTAATCAATATGAACATGAATATTCCAATTATTACCATGCAATCCAATTTCTTACAAATCAATTAATTATATTTACCAATAATAATAAACTAAATAATTTTCCCCATATATTCCTGAAACCATAACTTAACCATTTCTGCTTTCAAGACAATATACAATTAATAGCATCTCAATTATTACAATTCCTAATTAAATAGACCTTTTGTGTGTGTGTGTGTTTTAAAATCTTGAACTCTCCTCTTTTGCCTTACATTTCCCATTGTTTGCACCTACCTTTTTTGGTGAGCAAAAAGAAAAAGAAATCTCTCTCCCTGCCTCATTTTGTCACATTGCAGCAGGGACTGCTTTACTTTCAGTTTTGTTTTAGCTAGGGTAAAAAAAATTTGCTCCAGCACTCTTTGCAGCAAGCAAAGAGCTTGCAAAACAAGAGTTTGCAAAAGAGCCTGCCCAAAACAAGTAAGAGCAAATCAGCTGAGAGTTGGGAGACCGATCTAATCAACTTGTGCTAATTAGCCTATGCTGAAGCTGAATGGGGTTGTTTTTTCTTGCTGTTTGCTTGTAAGAAAGTAACTGCTGGGAGGCAGAGGCCAAAGGGTGGGGGCCAGTGGGTGGGCAGGGCTACATTTGGTGTATAAGACGCACCTAAATTTTCACCCCCTTTTGGGGGGTAAAAAGGTGCCTCTTATACTCCGAAAAATACAGTACATTTGGAACCTGAGAATTCGTTAATTGGATCACATTAAATGAATTTGATCCCTCCCTGCTTTACCCAATGCATTTGCTAATCGAATGTTCAGGTCAGTAAGTGCACATGAAGTATCTTAGGGTGGGGAAGACCATGGGGGGTTTAATGCATCTGACTGCCCAAGGCTTCCCCCGATCTATTGAGATATCTAATACTTCCTCCCCACTTTCTGTCTCCACAGGCCCTGCAAAAGCTTTTAGTGCAGAGGACAGAGGCCTGAAGCAGTGCAAGATCACTCCCCCGAAGCCTTCCATCCTTTTACAAAAGTTTTTGGAGAGGAGCACAGAAGCCTTTGGGGGGTACGATCTTGCACTTCTCCAGGCCTCTGTCCTCTGCACCAAAAGCTTTTGCAAAGGGGCAGAGGCCTTCGAGGGCGCAATCTTATGCTCCTTCAGACTCACTAAGGCTGTCCGGCGCTGCAAAAGCAGATCTGGTATCCTGCACAGGCAGCTTCAGTGAGTCAGCCAACACTCGTTCCTTCTCTGCCTCTGTTGTCACAGCTCTGTTTTTGGAGTGCTTGGAGCAGGCAAAGAAAGCATGCTGCCCCGGAGCCCCGCAACATCTGGAGAGGAAAAGTCTGGAGAGGAGATCACTTGCTTGAGGAGGGAGAAGCGGTCAGCTTGTTTTGGAACTCTGGATCTTTGAAAGGTAAGTGAGCAATCAGTAACAGGGTAGGGAGGAGCTGGTGGGCTAGTATAGCAGAGCCAGTGCCTTTTAGGTCCCTGTGGGAGGAAATAAGCAGGGGGAAGAATGCAGCGTCTCTACAGTCGGTCATAAGAGTGAATGACTGCTGTGATGCTGCAACATTTGTAACTTCGGGATTGTCATAGTACTCTTGGGGGCGGTATCATAACTTTGAACCATCACTAAGTGAACTGTCATAATTGGAGAACTACTTGTAACTATATATCGGGAAATGATCCGTTTACTTCAAGTAGAACAGCTGATTGGAAAATCCTAGATTCTTCCCTCCACATATAAATATTGTTTCCGTTTTTTTTAAACTTTAGTGGAGATAAACATTAAAAAAAGAGTTTAACAATACATCTTGTTTACAAAGCTAATTTTCATAACAAAGGAAAAAAGCAATTATTGTGATTTTTGTAATGACTTTTTTTAGCTGTTTTAATTATTGCATTATAATTTTAAACAGCAACTGGCTTATACCTTTAGTCATTTGTATTCCCAAGGACAAACTCGTGAAAGGACTTAAAGATGTAACTGAAAGAACTGGAAATATATGCCAACAAAAGAGTTTCAATTTTTTACATTTTATTATTAAATCCAGATAAGCTTGAAGTAAAAAAGAAAGTAACGTGCATGTACCTTAAATAACTCTGCTCTTAACTTTCAACAGATTAGATTAAAACAATACATATATCATATACAAACATTAATAACAAGAAATATGTATTTATTTATTTGTGTCCCACCTTTATTATTTTTACAAATAATTCAAGGCAGTAAACGTATCCAACACAGCTTCCTTTTCCTATTTTCCCTAGAACGACAACCCTGTGAGGTGGGTTGGGCTCAGAGACAGTAACTGGCCCAAGATCAGCCTGCTAGCTTTCATGGCTAAGGTGGAATTTGAACTCACTATTTCCTGCTTTCTAGCCTGATGCCTTAACCACTACACCAAACTGGCTCTGATTAACTAGTATTCCCTTAAGGAAATGGAAATTGTAGCAAACAAAGAGAAGTAAATTCATAACTATCAAATCAACAATCAAAACAATTAACCTTTCAAAGACCTTCATTCCATCTCGATAAATGACTAATAAACAGCTAACACAATAATATATTATATTAGATTCCCAAATTATGGAATGTTATGTTCCAATGAAGCTCACTGGATCAGTTCAAATAACATGGTCTATGTATCTTTTGATCATTTTCTCAATTATAGAAGCTAGGATATTTTTATTTCAATTTAACAATGCAATTGTTATTTTACTTTATTTTCCTGCCTTCAAGTCAGTCTAGAGTCTAGACTCCTGGTGAAAAATTCAGAGTTTTTCTTAGCAACATTTTGGAAGTGGTTTGTCCATGCCTTGTTGCTAGGGCTGAGAGAGGAGGGACCAGCTGACTTTAGGCCTATAGGGGAACTAGAACTCACCATCTCCTAGTTTTTAAATGCTTAAAAAAACCAACAGGCTCTCATAATTCTATTGATCAGTTTTGCAATTGTAGAGGGTAGGATATTTTTATTTTTGATTTAGCACAGAAATTAAGAATACATGAATTTACTGAAAGAAGAATCTGATACTCTTCTCATTTCTTCATCACATGTAGTTGCTTACTGGATGCAATGAATGAATTGTCCCACAAAATGAAAATATGAATATATTAACTAAAAGCAAAGGTGCAGACATACCTCTAGTGTTTAACTATGACAGTTAGGGTTCTTTGTGATCAAATAGCAGATTATTTCCTTCCTCTCTGTTATGGGATATAGTACCTACTTGATATGCATGTTCTACCCTTCTAAAACAAATGTACTAAGAAATTAACTACAATGGCTTCCTTTTCCTTTTTTTCTCTTTAAACTTTAATCTTTTATTGTCATTGTATAAAACAAAGCTTTTTCATTCCTGTTGGGATTTTCTTTTTTTCTCAATGCTAAGAATCAAGCATTCCATGAATTGGAACTTGATATATGCCAGCCAAAGGAATTCTGGCAGTGATGCTCTTCCATACAGGGGATGCATTATATAGTAATAAACAAAATCCATATGTTTAAGACCCATGTGTACATTTTATTTCTGGGCTAAGGGCTTTTCCATAAAGTAAGGGGGAGGGCTAGGATTAAATTTGATTTCATTTCATTAAACTACATTAAATATACTTAAGATGATTATTCTCCTGTCGTTTATTTAATAAATATCTCCCATCTGTTAGAATATAAATTACATTTGAGAACCACTTTTAGGGGTATCTAGCAGCTGCACAGACTCTGTGCAAAAAGATCATGGAAAGCCATGTCTGACCAGAAAGCAATTTCAAGATTTAAACTCTCTTTTCGCATACAAAGAACTTATTTGAAGTTGGGGAAGAGGGGAGGGGGAGAGAAGAATTTACATTTTGTTCTGAAAAGACACATTGAATAAAAACCCTTTATATTTAAACAAACATAAATTATTTTTTTAAAAAAAGAAATTAAAATGCTTGAGAAGAATAGTTTTATAGGAAATCTGCATGCTGGAAGGAATCTCATCACAAACCTGGATGCATTCAACCTACCATGAGGCATCTCTGAATGTGTGCTGAGGTCTTTCAGGGCAATATTTAGTTCCTCCACATTCTGCAGAAGGACGAATGATTTCATTTGACGAAGACGTGTAATATCTGATGATGACAACATGCCAGATTCAAGACTCTTTAAAATCTCATGGATGCTTCCGGAGCTCTCAGCTGACTCTGCACAGTTTGATAGCTCTTAAGGGAAAGAAAAAGTAGCAGTTAGCGTACTAATATTCCTCAACTTACAACAATTCGTTTAATGGTGGTTCGAAGTTACGGCAATGAAAAAAAGTGATTTATAATCGTTTTTCACACTTGATGACCGTTGCAGAATCCCTGTGGTCAGGTGATCAAAATTTGGACACTTGCAAACTGGCATATATTTCTGACGATTGCAGTGATGTGGCTTCACATGACCACTTTTTGCAAAGTTAATGGGAAAGTTCACTTAACAACCATGTTACTAAATTAATCCCTGCAGTGATTCATTTACCAACTGTGGCAAGAACGGCCGGAAAAAAAAAATCAGGCAAACCTCAACTGTCTCTTTTAGCAATAGAAATTTTGGGCTGGTAAATTGAGGGCTACCTGTATGTAAAAAAGCATCATATTTGCCTTTTCACTCTGTGGTTTTGCTTTTGATAGACTTATTTTTTTAAAAAACATGGATACAGAGAAACATTTACCAAATTTGAAATGAAAAAAAGACTATGAGAGACTCATAGAACCGTGTTTCTGAATCTGGGCCTCTTAAATTTGCCAGGTCCATCCTGCTCTGATGGGTCTGTATAAAACCATACATACACCTCGAATCCAGTTCGGATGAACATCAAGTGAGCTTATGTTGAGAAGTTACAGGCATTACACAGAGAGTATGACTTCGACCTGATGATATTGATATGAAGAGAGCTTCATATAAATATCAATTTTTAAAGGCTGAGGTCCGTGCATAATCAATAACTAGAAAATTATGAACTCCCTCCATTTAAAAGGATTATGGGATGAGAGGGCAACTTTGTCTCATGGCTCTTCCTTGTATGTCAATGATCCCTTAGTGCCACAGCCAAGAGATCATTGACATATATGTTATGTTTCAAGAACCAAGGGATCAATGATCATATATGTCATGTTTCAAGAGCAATATGCCTTTGAAAAACAAGTCATCCTAGAACAGTACTTCTATTCCCTAATCTGTGATTTCAAATAAAATTATTACTAAAATAACATCAAGCATACATAGAAAGAGGCTGAAAGGGTGAGAGAAGTCATCCAACTGTTTATGAGACACTACAGAAGGAAGTACTGTATTTTCCTGCGTATAAGACTACTTTCTAACACACAAAAATCTTCTCAAAAGTCGGGGGTCGTCTTATACGCCGGGTCTCATTCTCCTGTAACCAGGCAGACCAGCCCATAAGGCTCTGATGAGCCTTAAATGGCTCTGAGGAGGGTTGTCTTATACGCCCAGTCGTCTTATACGCTGGAAAATACGGTAAATAAAAAGCATTAAGATGCTAGTTATGCTAATATTTTTAGTAATGCAAATATACTATTCCCAGTGACAATGTAAATCAAAGCAGAAGAAAACCTTTTTTTCACAGACATAGCTAATTATCATATTCTTGTCATGATAGATAGATAGATAGATAGATAGATGGATGGATGGATGGATGGATGGATGGATGGATGGATGGATGGATGGATGGATGGATGGTTAGTTAGTTAGTTAGTTAGTAGAGGATTTTTTCCATATTTTTCAAATATGAAAATGAACTTTTTCACTATATGTCCTTTCCTGTCCCATCCCTTTCTTTCTGTCCAGTTATCATCTCTGGTGGTAAAGCTTCAAGTTTATATTCCAACAAGGGTTTGCAGATGTGTTTGAAATTCAATCTGAACAAAATAAAGGAATCTGTATTCAGTACAGCTACTTCCTAAATCTGAAAAATGCAGGATCATTTTCTTTGAAATCTCTGCCTGTGGGTGTACGATGCCTGCTCATGAATAATTTACTGGACCTTTGTGCCACTGCATCTTCTGGAAAGTATAGCATGAAATCATACTATATAGCACTGTCCCCCATACTTCAGGAATTAAACGGGAGACACAGAAAACAGGTTCTGTAGTTTACGTGAAAAAGGGAAGTTTCAGTGCATGCGCTAGAAATGCATCTCATTAGAATAAGCGATGATTATTCATATATTCAAGTACATCTAAAAGCATAGTTCCTTACATCTGCTATTGTATCAGAGCTATCCTGGAAATAGGCATCAAACAGAAAACAAAAGCAAGCAGGAAGCTTGAATCAATAGAAGTAGTCTTCGACTTAGTACCACAACTGAGCCCAAAATTTCTGTTCCTAAGCAAAACAGGTGTTAAGTGCCCCATTTTACAATCCTTCTTGCTACGGTTATTAAGTGGATCACTGAAGCTGTTAAGTAGTAGCACAATTCAGTGAATCTGGCTTCCCCATAAACTTTGTTTGTCAGAAGATGGCAAAAGGTAGATCACATGACCCTGGGATGCTGCAGCCCTGATAAATCTGAACCAGTTGCCAAGTGTGAATTTTGGCCATCTGACTGAGGATGCTGCAACAGTGATAAAGTGTGAAAGCGGTCATAATATCTTTTTTCAGTGTTGTTTGAACAGTCACTAAATAAATGGTTGTAAATTGAGGACTATCTGCACTGTCCACAGCCGGACACATTTACTATCCATGTCTTCTGAATCAGTTACAGCTTGCAATATAGAACACATATGAGCAGTGGTGGGATTCAAGTAATTTAACAACCGGTTCTCTGCCCTAATGATTTCTTCCAACAACCAGTTTGCCAAACTGCTCAGAAAGTTAACAACCGGTTCTCCCGAAGTGGTGCGAACTGGCTGAATTCCACCACTGCATATGAGGTGCCTGAGGGTTGGGTGATTTTATTTCCTCCACTTCTTCATTCTTTTAAAAAAAAATTTTCATCTTTACCACTGTAAACTTTAATAAAAACTATTATTTATAAAAAAAGAACAGCCCCATCTGCATCCAATGGGCCTTAATAATGCATGCAACATTGGCCATTCCTCCAGAATAAATTCATAGATGAGAGAAGCTCTATTATAGACCAATCGTGGTATTCAGAAGCAACAGCGAGAGGTCAACGCTTCTGAGTATAGAGATTTGGCACTGGATCTGAAAGCTGGAAGTGATTTTAAGAACTGATTGCTTTCCCATGAATGGCCCACTTCTAGATTCCATCTTCTGCTGCATGAGTGGCACAGATTGAGTGGTTACTGCTGCACGAGTGGCAGTATGAAGTCCTTCATGACATAACGCCTGACTATCTTCATGGCCTGAAACCTGGCTATCCAAGTATCCTTGTTTCTCCACCTTTCTCATCCAAAAAGATATGACACAATCCTCGTTCCAAGTTTAAGTGTCATCTAATAGGATGTAGAACTATACTTTCCCTGTCACAACACATGTTCTCTATAGAGAACGGTGTTTTTCAACTCTGGCCACTTTAAGATGTCTGGACTTCAACTCCCAGAATTCAAGTTGCCAAGGTTGAGAAACACTTCTCTAGAAGGATATCATCCTGGAAGTTTGAGTGATCCTATCCTCACTGGGACAAAACTTGACAGACAAGGTCTTTTCTTAGACAACCAGTTCAGGAACTACGTGCCTTCTGAAGGAATTGCATGAATAGGTTAGCTGTGTTGGTTCCCAGCTGACTATCTTCTTTTTCTCTTTTATTATATTGGGCATGTTTTTAGCTGATACGCTGCCCAGAATCATTATAGGTTGGTGATCTTATAAATTTGATAAATAAATGAAGACCGAGGGTAGTGGAAAAGTCTTCTTGGTTCCTGAGTATAGGAACTAGGGCTGATCGTATCTTCAAAAGGGGGGGGGGAGGTTTAGCTTCAAAATGGTTTTGAGCAAACATCCTTTCCAAGCAGTTTCCTGAAGCAATGCAGTCCCTTTCTTTCTAAGAGGAAAGCACTGTGGAAGGAGGCTGAAGAGGAAAGTCTTCTCCTGCAGTCCTGGCTGACATGGTTCCAGGTTGGGTGGCTTTGCCAAACAGGACAGAAATTGCACTGGTATGATGCAACTGAGAGTCTTCAGTTGACACTTGAGAAAGAAGGCTGAAAGGACTCTCCTCCAACAGCTCTGGACCCAGTCAGTTCAAGGGTTTGAACTTTCCAGGATTTGTTTTGTTAAGGCCTTCTCTTCAGAGGAGAGGAGAGGTAGTTTGTTTAGGGACCGTTCAAAGTTACAACGGCTCTAAAAAATGTGACTTATGACTGCTTTTCACCCTTACGACCGTTGCAGCATCCCTGTGGTCATGTCACCAAGATTCAGACGCTTGGCAACTGGCTCATATTTATGATGGTTGCAGTCTCCCAAGGTCATGTGATTCCTTTTTGCGACCTTCTGACAAGCAACATCTGGCGTCAATGGGGACGCCAGATTCACTTAACAACTGTGGCAAGAAAGTAAATGGGGGCAAAACTCACTCCACAAATGTCTCATTGAGTAACAGAAATGTTGGGCTCAATTGTGGTCACAAGTCAAGGATTACCTGTATCCTGTTGCCTTAACCTGCAAGGTGGATCTAAAATAGTTTGCATAGGCCCAATCGAAGTTATGTATGTATCTTCTTTCTTTCTCAAATTGAGAGCACAAAGCCATCATCAGTCTTTCTCCCCCCCCTATATCTGACAGTGGAAAAATAATTTGTTTCCCCTCCTTCAAGTCACTGTCATGTGTGATGAAATATACCTACTGTCAGAAAAATAGATTTCCTGTGTTGCTTGCAAAAAATCCAGGATGTCATCTACTTTATCTGCAACTTCAAACTCTCTCTCTCTCTTTTCTTCAGGCATATATGTGAAATCGGTAGCAACGGGTTTTCTTAGTAAGCCAGCTGCTCTCATTTTTTCTTTCCGCCGCTTCTTTTTCATTTTCCTCTTTTGATTTTGAGTCAAGTTTGAACCGTCCCTGTGTTGCAGCTGCAAGTTATCTCCAATCGGGTTTTCACGCCCTCCACATTTTGCTGGACTTCCATGTCCATCAGCAGGAGTTTGACAAACATTCTTCCGTTTTTTCCTCCGCCGCTTTCTTGGAAGTTGTTCTTTATCATTCTCCTCTGTGCATTGAAAGAAAAACACAATGGATTGTAAATATAATAGGGGGGTATGGAGCAATTTGGCTATCTGGATAAAAATATCCCTTTTCTCTAAGACGGTGATGCTTAATAACCTCAGATGGGGGAGAGAGAAAGAAAATTCATTTTGATTACGAGTACAGGTAGTCCTCGACTTACAACAGTTCATTTAGTGGCCGTTCAAAGTTAAAAAAAGTGAGTTATGGTCGTTTTTTAAACTTAGGACTGTTGCAGCATCCCCACAGTCACATGATAAAAAATTCATACGCGTGGCAACCATTTTATAACGGTTGCCGTCTCCTGGGATTATGGGATCACCTTTTGTGATCTTCTGACAGGCAAAGTCAATGGACTCAATGGAGAGGCCAGATTCCCTTACCATCTACAGCGATTCACTTAACAACTGTGGCAAGAAAATTTGTCAAATAGGGCAAAATTCACTTAACAAATGTCTCACTTAGCAACAGAAATTTTGGCCTCAATTGTGGCCATAAGTCGAGGACTACCTGTACTTTTATTCTTCATTTACCATAAATATATTCCTCATTAATGAGTGGCATGAACTCTCTCTCTCTCTCTCTCTCTCTCTCTCTCTCTCTCTCTCTCTCTCTCTCTCTCTCTCTCTCCCTCTCCCTCTCTCTCTCTCTCTCACACACACACACACACAAAGACAAATTAGTATTACAGTATAAGGAGTCTTAAGTTTTGATGAGCGAGGGCTGGCCAACACAAAGGAGAGAATGAAGTGAGATAAGCACAAATGCTGGGTATTACTATTTGATTTGAATAGGAATGAAGGCCTCTTCATTTGTGTTAGAAGAACCTACAAATTATAAACGTATAACATTCACTGAGCAAATAAAATAGACATAAAATAGGTCATAGAAATTTAGCACATATAAAAATATGTAAATATTTAACACTTAAATAAATATTTAAAACTAAGTGTCGTTTAGTTTTAATCCTATTAAATTATTAAAATTGAAACTAAATGACATTCACTCAGGATTGGGCCACGTGGACAGTGTTCTCTCTTGCCAGCATGAAGGCTTCCTCCATACATGTTGAAGGACATTGTAGCACGTGTGAGATGGATTATTCTTCTCCCCACATACTCTATACACAGAGTGCCTTCTATAGGAAACCCTTGTGTGAAGATGAGAGCTAAAGGGCTAAGAGGCAACTTTACGAAATTGGAAGAAACGATTGCAATAACACTAATTTTATTTATGTTCCTTTAATTAAGCAAATTACAGCTTAGAAGAATGTATGCAAGAAGCTTCAAGGTCAACTTAAATATTTTCCAATTAAATAGTGGGTAACATGGGAGAAACTTCCCTCAAATGATTGTTTATAAGGTGGCTAGCTATGTTCTCAAATAAAAATATATAAGGAATTATATCCCATGTTCTCTGACACACCCATATCTCTACAGATACATAATAAGACTCTGTTTTCAGCTAATGCCAACGACAATACTGTTTTAAATACTCATCTATGTCTACTGCTGAGTTGTTTATTAATATTGTTCTATCAGCTGGCACTAGCTTTGTCTCAACTTTATTATATATTATCTTTGCTAGTGTACCATGTTTCACATTTTTAATTCACCTCTGTAGTGTCCAGAAGATGCCCTTCACTGAGAGGTCTACAAGCAGAATTAATATGCACATACACCTGAGAAGCCAGTGATAAAAAACATACGAGAAAATCTATGTTTTGGGTTTCTAAATGCTTTATTTTTGCTAGTTTTGCTTCTGGCACCCAATATTCATCCGGTGCCTCAGCTACATTCATCCCCAGCCTTTATACTAATAAATTTGCTCTAAAGATGAGAACTGCAATTTCATTTTTGTAACCTCTCCGTTCTCGGGCTTTGTTATCTCTGAAACACTTCCTCCCTCTTTTCATAATATCAGCTCCAGAGTTGCAAGTTCTTTAACTGACAGATGAGTGACTCACTGCAGAGCAGTTCTGATCCCTTCAAAGGAGGAGGAATAAAAAACCCATTTGCAATTCAACGCTGCAGCACAAAAAAGACTGAAATAATTTGCACCACAAACCTACACCGAACAGTTTACCTGTATGACAATTGAAACAAACATCTCCCGGGAGAATACAGACAGATGAGAGGAAGAATAAATTACAAATACATTCCAGCCCTGCATAAACTGGTACAGATGTTAAGGTATCATTGCTTAAGCTCCCCTTTTAAAGAAAAAAAATGTAACGAGATCTGTGGCTTGAGCAAAGAGAGGTTTTTTCTATGCTGACAGAAAACCATAATCCTACACGCACTTATCTGGGAGGAAGTCCAAGAGAAACTCATCCATTAGTTAAAGAAACATTACAACCTTTGTTCAAAAACCAAAAACAACATTTGTGTGTGACCATGAAGAATATATGAATCACTTTGAATTGGTTGTATAAAGCACCTCATGGAAGTTCTCTTTCTTAGTAGTCTAGCAATCTCAATAACAATAATAGAAACAGGAATACGTGAAGGGTTTCTGTAGGAAACATATCCAACCTCTTATTTATTTATAGCTCTTTCTTTCTATTATAGAATTTTTAGTAATGCACTGTAAGAAGAATTCTCCAGTATTTTCTCATCCAACTTAGGGGGTCAAAATAGGTGTTCATTTTAGCAAACAATTATAACCATGTGTCCTCTTGCTAGGTCCTGCATAGGAATAAAGTAACAGCTATTCTATTCTCTGGTTTGTTTATCTTCATGGGTATATACCTGGCAAGAACCTAGAGTAGAAGTTTAATCTTGAAGGAAACAGTATACCAGAGCTCTAGCTTTACCAACATTAGATATTCTGTGCTTTTAATATATGGTTGCAAACGAATGGATTGCTAAAAAGAGACAGTTCTTAGACTAAACAAGAGTTCTTTATGAACAACTGGTCTTATGAATTATCACTATGCAATTACGCTTGCTTATAGGTCTTCAGCTACTGAAAATAATTAGTCCAGTGTTCATTTCTGTGTGATGGAAAACTTACAGACAATTATTTCCAAGTAACACAGAAGGTGGCTGCTTAAAGACCATTAGCTGCAATTCTTCTCACCAAGCTGCCATCCTGGGACAAGAATGGCTGACTGTATGTCACTTTGCCCATTTTGGAGGGAAGGAGGAAAATGGCAGTTGTGCTGAAATATAGCAATAACGACAATTCTTTTACTGGAATCATTAGCATTGCAACTGATTTTCAGGAAGCTATTGATAAGTCTGCTCCAAGATGGAGGAATTTCAGCTGTCACCTATGACGAAGGAATTTCAGCTGTAATCTAATATAAGGGAAGCTGAAAAAAAACCATACTCGTATGTATACTTGTTATTAGCACTACATTTCTGAATCACTTGTTACTTAAATATATCATTAGCAACATTCCCCAACAAATAAAACAACTTAAAATAAGGGGGGGAAAACTTTCAATAAGTTAAATAATTTTAAAAATCTACCCAAACCAATATTAACTAAAAGCCTGACTACTGACATCTACTTTTAAAGCTTCCTCCAATCATTCAAAGATTCAACAATTATTCTAAATCTAAGGGGTCATTACAGAGAAGGGCTAACCTTGAATTTCTGCTAGAAGAATCAGCAGCTGTTGCAAGATTTCTTCGATAGACTAGGCCTGAAGTGTCCAGGGCTTTAAATAACCATCGGCAATTATTTTGTAAGTGCTTATTTGCTGTATTTTGTCAGGAAACTAACTGGCAACCTTTGAATCAATCAGGCTGCCAAATTTTGAGTCCACAGATTTTTTTTCTATAACCTCTCCAGTCAAATTCAAGCACAACAGGTTGAGTCTGCCAGTAGCAATAGCAATAGCACTTAGACTTATATACCACCTCATAGTGCTTTACAGTCCCCTCTAAGCAGTTTACAGAGTCAGCATACTGCCCCCAACAATCCGGGTTCTCATTTTACCAAGTTTGGAAGGCTGGAAAACTGAGTCAACCTTGAGCCGGTCAGGATTGAACTGTTGGCAGTCTGTTCTGCCCCAGCTACGGATCCCAAAGAACACAGCACACACAAAGTTTGTACAAAACTTAATTTACTAAAATAACTCAGTCTTTTTCAAAACAAAGGCTATTAATAAGCTTTTTTAACAGCCTACAAGAAACCAAAGATGAAGTAATCACAATCTTACGAAGGTTGGCAGAAAGCCCAGAAGCAATGTGTAGAGAATCCAGATGTGAAGTAGAGTGAACTAAAGTTGTTCCGTACAACTTGCTTCAGTCAGCGTTCCTCCTTAAATAGGCTAAGGGAGTGGCCAATTAGCCCCAAGCCTTACTCTCGAGGAGACACCCTCCTGAGGAGCCACTCCTGCCTTTTGGCAGCTCTGCGCACCCATGCATCGAGAAGAGGCTCTTCCTCTTCGTCCTCTTCACTTAAAGGAGCTTCTGGAGGTTCTGAAGGCCCTGGCTGAATCTTCATTGTCTGACACTGTCTTCATCCTGTCTGACTCGGGTGCCAGCTGCACAGGCTGCTGGCGCAATACCACACCAGCCTCCTTGCTGTCAGAATCAGCTACTAACCGCACAGGCTGTTGACGGGCCACAACGCAGTTGTAGAAATTAGCCTGCAATACTGCATTCTAACAACTGCGCCACCATGGCTCCAACCTTCAAGTTACTGGCAGATGTACCAGTGTTCTAAAATAATTTTCTTTTAAAATGGACAATGTGGTTGATTGGCTAAGCCTGGTTTAAAATAAATGTTCCTGCTGTTGCCTCAGTTTGAGGTACCAGGGGAAGAAGTGGATCAGAATGTGTACCAGAAAGCTAGGCATCTTTCTGAAGATGTATCTAACCCTATCAATTGTAAGTGCGATCATGGTGCTCCAATCTTGTTTGGAGCCAGCTTCCTCCCCCCCCCCCCCCCCCGCTTTAAGCCATGGCCACCAGAAGTTGGTCATCTCAGAAAACTCTTCGAAAAAGCCATTTTGACACACTGTATTTCATCAGATGAAGAGTCCTGAAGGACTCCCTCAACAATTTCATGCAGACATGGAAAGTGATGGAGCCAAAAGAGCTCTAGTATTGAAAGCAAACTCTACCCAGAACCTGGAGTTCAATCCTGACAGGCTCAAGGTTGATTTAGCCGTTCATCCTTCCGAGGTTGGTAACATGAGGACCCAGATTTTGGGAGGCAATATGCTGACATTTTAAACCACCCAGCGAGTGATGTAAAGCACTATGAGCACTATGTAAGTGCTATTGCTATTGCTAAAAGGGAGACACAGGATTTCTATTTAAATTATCCGAAATAATTGTGTAGAAAATCAGTCTAAGAGATCAGAATGGAACAGCTACAAAGCAAATGCAGATCTATTCCTTTCCCTCCCGAGATAATACAGAATAATATGATAGATGGCTGATAAAAACAATCGTCACGTGCCCTCTGTGTGACAAAAAATCATCAAGCCATCTAAGGCAATTTTAATGCCACAGCCCTCTTCCTAAAAATATGTTGTGAAATATGCCATGTGGCATAATACCGTCATACTGAGTTTTCCCATTACCTTTTCTTTTCCCTGGCAGTAGTGGTTGCTGCCAGAACACACAGCAGGGAGGCAGATTTTGGCAGCCACCCATGTTTTCGTTAACTTCTATTTTCACCCTCATTCTGCTGAACTGAAACACAATGTTCAAGATGTCTTGTTTCAAAGATCACATTGGAATGTATTTTACATCTTTTCCAGCTTATTCAAGCTGGTGTTCTGAACATGCCCAACAATTCAACCTTCCATAGATATGAATCCAGATCTCTGCACAACTGAGTTTTCCCTCCAATGTAACAAGTAATATCCTGTTAAGGACAAAATGTTGAAGGTAACTTGTACCATATATATCTGCTCATAATCTTGGCAACAGGTTGCCTTCATTTTCCATTTCAGATATATTGGAAGGAACCAGCACTGTGACTCACCTAGTAAGCAACAAGATGAATTCAAGGAGCTCGCAAACATGGAAATAAACCAACTTTCATTGTTGCCCCTTACAGCTGCTAAATTAAGGTAGTTATTTATAGCCCAATTCTCCATGACACTGTCTTGGCCCTTTTCAAAATTGTCAATTAGTGTCCATCATTCCATTTGATGATAGTAAATCCCAAGTTTAACTATCTCCAATTTGCTCCCTCATCATTTCTAGCTCAGATAATACCCTGCGGATCATTGCCAATCAAGCTTGATGAAACATACAAAGCGTTTCCCTGTATGTTCTGCAGGAGAACCAGGATTGTAAGTTTATTAGAGACCTTGTTCTCAGTCCTTGAGAAGAACATTTCAGGAGCTACATAATTTATGACACTTAAAAGAACTGGTCTGAGATGTAATAATAATTCTGAGAAATATGGGACCATGTTAGAAAACCCTAAGCCCTTACCAATTTATCTCCCCCTTTATTTATTTATTTATTTTGCAATTTTGTTTTTCTTAATCTGGCATGCCAAAATTTGGTTTATAAATGAGACATTCAAACAGCCTCAAACGTCCCCCCAATTTTTTTTAATGCAGTGTATTCTGTAACTGTATTTATATCCAGTTAGAGCTGTGGCGGAGCAGTGATTAGAGTGCAGTATTGCAGGCTAACTTCCCTCTCATTGCCAGCAGTTTGATCCCAATCAGCTCGAGGTTGACTCAACTTTCCATCCTTCTGAGGTAGGTAAAACGAGGAGTCAGATAGTTGGGGGCAATATGCTGACTCTGTAAATCACTTAGAGAGGACTAAATGGTATATAAGTCTAAGTACTATTGCTATATGAATGGGATTAGATCTTCTACCTCTTTAATGGTATTGTTAAAAGTGTGTGTGTGTGTGTGGGGGGGTGTTTCTCTCCAAATTTAACCATTCTGTTATTTTATCCAATGAACTACTGTGGAATAAACTCCAGGAGCTGTTTTTTAGAGATAAAAGCCATTCCACTGTGTATTCATAAACTTAGTGATCTGTCTCTTAAAGTTATAATACTGATATCTATTATTAATACAATTTATTAGATTTGTTTCCCACCGTTCACCCATGATTTTAAGAAAACTGACACAGTGCTCCCTCCTTTATTATTCTCTAATGGGAAGCTACTACTATATTGACTTTGCCTGCTGTGAACCTGGCTCCAATCATAGCTGACTTTTTGCAAAGGCAGAAGAAAAACTGCAATGCTAGAATTTTTTTCCCCCCTTGTAGCAGAATGTTTCCTTTAATGCATCATTTCACACATGGATAGTCTGCGAATGGGATTGCTCTGAAACCTGAGATGCAACTTGACAAAGAGCACCTTGGGTCAAATCGGATCTTGCTGTCCTGTGCTATTCAATATCGGCTTTGTGAAAATTTAACATTGGTTAAAGAATAAAGAAAAGAGTTTGCGAAGGGAGGAAAGGAAGAAAAGAGTACCACATTACTGATTTGTTTTTACTTTACTTCAGGAGAGGGCTTAAAAGGAGAAAATGGAAGGGACAGCTTTGAATATGTGTAATTGAATGATGACTATCTTGATGTATTAAGACAGCAGAGTAGAGTGTTTTTTCAAGCAATTATATCCATCAGTCCTTTTAGATTACAGTGGTGGATTGGAAAGTCACTGGCCAGCTACATGATTGCCAAAGTCCATTATTTTGAAGAAATAAAGCTTTTGCTTTCGGTATCTAATGGGGACACCAAGGGTATTTTCAATACAAAGGAAGACAGAAAGCAAAGCCACAGAGTGTTTTCAGAAATATTCATTAATCTAACCTCGCATTATCCCTTCTCCATATATTCATTTAAATATTCCATATATTTTCTTTTACCTGGAAGACTAATACTGGTGAATGTATTTTATCACTGCAGTGTTTTTTTTAAAAAAAATTTTCAACAATCTTACTAGTGCTTAAAGGCTTCTGAAATCACCTTAATTTGACATCCCCAAATTTATTTAGTTAATAGAATTCAGTGTTTAGGCTGCAGCTTTGGGGATAGATGTTTCATACCAGTCAGGTAGCAACATAAGCATTCTGATTTCACCTTATTAAAAACCTTGCACCTCATTAAAGAATTCTTATCACAATTTCTCTGGCAATTGATCTAATAATTATCATTATTAAAAACTATCATAAATAGTGACAGCATTTATTTAATCTTAAAGACCTCATTAATTTAATTCTCCCCAAATGCTGATATCTAATTGCCCCAATTTTCTATTTCACATGCAAACATACAGAGACAGCATTTTTTTCTCTTCTTCCTTTAATTATGAACCAGATTTAAATTTGTATATTTGGTTACATCCATTTCACATCCATTAAAATATAATCAAACATCTGAATGTTAGTGACACTATGGAAACAAATCTATGCTTTAGGAAACCAAAGACATTTCCATTTTGCCCAATGAATCTAAAATCCTTACATCCTGTAAGACTGTACTGTTATTTAGTGTTACAGAGTTTTAATTACTTTGATAATGGTAGCAAGACTGACTTCTTCCCAGCTATTCAGCGCTATTGATACAAAAATCAGGGTAAATTCTCCTAGTCAGGAGAAGGAGTCAGAAACTTTTCAAATCCAAAAAATGGATTTTGTAGGGAAAACGATGAAAAAGCAAAATCAAAAAGGGAGAAATTCTCCCTGTCCCTTATTTCCTAGGTGTTCTATAAAATTTTATAAATCTGACATTCGGTTTAGTATTTTGTGATAACTCAGTTAGGGTGACTATCAATAATCAAACAGGTTGATTACTGGGATGCTGTCCTTCAGCAAACTCTAAACACAGATAGTCCAAAATTCTAGGTCCCTTCTTTGATAGAAAGTCCCTGACATTTAATGTCTAAATTGTATCTACATTTTAATCCTTTTTGCATTTCTTTTAAAGTAACAGACGAACGCGCCTACAAGACTGCCGCTTCAGCAATGGAGAAGAAGAAAGAAGGAGAAAATGAGCTGTTCTTTTCATTTCTTTACAACAGCATCTCTACCCTCCAGGGAAAGTGTGTCACTGGAAAGAAATGTCAAGGTTTCATTACGTTTTGTGCAAAGCATCTCTCTAACTTAATTTTCAGTGAAGCTGTCCATGTTCTGAATGGGGGTAGATTTATAAATTGCATTAACTGATGTATTATACTATTGTGGATGACTGCCGCACTATTAATCCAAAAGCCTTCAAACATTTGCAAGGTCACTTCATTCTGTTGGGTCTCAGCCTCACCCTTGTAACAGGTCCCATGGAAGTGACGCCTGGGTTTTGAGGCCATGTTCATTCAAATGGCCCTTAGACGTTTCAGAGAAGCCTTTATCAACAGAGATTTAAATTTTACACTGAGAACTTTAAACAACCAGCCAATAAGTAATCAAAAATATTTACACAAAGATTTGGATTGGAAAATTATATTCTAAAACTCTTCCTTCATTTGTTTAATTGTAACTGAACACATTGCCTAATGATAACTTGTCTGTTTATATTGATTGACCATATTTGTCAATATTGCATCAAGGTGAACTTCAAGAATTATGTAGAATGGCCACATCAATTGGTTTCACATTAATTTTAAGTAGCAGAGACAACTGTGGCAGTCCAAAGAAAAGTCCATGGAAAATGCCTTTCTGGAACATCCAGGGAGTTTGAAATTCATGACTGAGTTCTTGTGTGTAAAAGAAAATTATTTGTGTAGCCTGCTCGTGTTTCGATAAGGAGGCATTATAAATATCACCAATCATAACTATCACCAAGATTTTAGAATAATGTTTATTTCATAAAAGAAACCCAATGCAAACATTACATTATCTAATCTGGGTCAGTCACCGAGACCAGAGGTTTTGCCTTCCAAGCTTTCGGTTTTATGCTGGAGCTTCTCTTCAGGGAACTTGAAAGGGTTCCAGCATGAGTCTGAAAGCTCGGAAGGCAAAACCTCTGGTCCCAGTAACCAACCCAGTTTGCAACATTATCCTGGGACACATATTCATTTGCAAACATAACAGTCTGCAACAGACTCAAAAACATCCAAACGGCATTTTGATCATTGATCCTTTGGTGGAAAGGTAAATGAAAACTGCGTTCAGATAGGATCTCCCCCAAAAATGTACACAAGCTTAATTTCACATATTCAACAGCACTAAAGGGCCAAATTGGTATCAACGTTTGCAAATTCAAAATGATCCCCAAAAACCAGTGACGACAATGGAATGCTTATGGGCCAGCTGAAAAAACCTTCAATAACAGGAACAGCATGATACTGAATAAAAGTAGCAAGCAGTTACATTTATCTAAAGTTCTCCCTCTCAATTTGAATTCAGCGAGCATTTGCATTTGATAGGTTCAATCTTTTGTCATTCTAACCTGACTGGCTTCATGGCCCCCGAGACAGCAACTCCAGCAATTTTTTGTAGCAGCCCTTTTGTGCTGTATCAGAATGACACTTGGATGCAAGCACTTGAATTTATGGTCTCCTTGGTGGAGGAACCTTAATGTAATTCACTTGTTTTTAAAACAAAATAACCAATATTAGACAAGCGTGGTATCCAGTGTTATCAATTCAATTTGGATCTAGATATGCAAAATTGGGTAAAAGCTTTAACACATTTTATTTATTCAGATGCACAGAAATGAGGAATCTGAACAAATAAGGGTAACAGATTTGAGCTATTAAGTTTTGAGTTTAAGTAAAGAATACCTGATGAATTCAGATGAGATTGTTTAGATGAACAGTGTTTAGAATTAAAGTTTTACTTTATATGTAATAAGCAAGGAGCAGAAGTTTAATGCAAGACGTAAAACTGGCTGAAACTGTACAATATTCGTTAGTTTCTATCAGACATTTGTTTCAACTGAGAAACATTTTCATGGCGGTACAATATATATAAAAACAGTTTGAGAGAAAAAGCAGTTGCATAAGATAACCCAGATACGATATGGACTAATGTGTAAATGTCAACTGGTATATTTTTGAATATTTCCTAATCATCAGAATATTATAGATTATATAGACACAGATACTACTTTTACACATGAATCAAATGTATTCTTTTTTTTAAAAAAATCAAAATTTCAGAATTGCTAACGCTTTTCTTTAAAATTCCTGAAAATCCACTATATTGCATTTTGGTATTAGACAGCATTACCATCTACAATTGGAAGAAACTTCCCTACCGGCTTCAAAGGAGTTTTCGTTCTGTATTACTAGGTCACACAGACAATTGGCTTGTGCAAAGCTGTCAGCCTAAATCAGTGCATTCCGTTGACCGCCAATCTGATCCATGTCACCCTTGAGAAAATAATCCATTCATAATACAAGACAGGTTAATATCAGAGTTAAGTATGTGACGGTTACATGCAAGGAATCAACAGGGCAGTCAGAGATTGCCCTTGCTTCACCCTGCCCTCTGCAGGAACAACATTGAGGATGTGCGCCACCTTGCGGCTGTGGAAAAGAGATACACTTAAAATCCCTCCATTTTTTAAATACATTAGGAAGAAAGAGGAGTTATTCATATTCCTTGCTTGCTGAAAAAAGGGGCCATTTGCGGCATTGTGTAGATGACTTGCATTCTCTTTTGCTTATGTGCTCAGAAGGAAATAGAAATAAATATGAATTTTTGTCTTGGCAGAAAGCAAAATCAAAATAAGAGTGTTCAGTGAGAATTAAACAATATCTTATTCAAACTATATGAGTGAGACTTTAAGTTTCCATATATGGAAATGATATTATAGCAATACATGAAAAGAAAACAATCACTTGGGGAAAATCTCTTCAGGCAAAATCATGATCCAGTTCAGAAGTGGGCAATTTTTTGGTCACTGAAGACCAGTCTTCTGTTTTTTGGGATGGGATAGGACTGCAATGGAATGGATCATGGATGGAGATAACATTTTTTTTTCTTCTCTTAATTTTTTAAGGTTAATTTAAAAAGGAGTATGCCAAGATTAGTTTACTTTTCACATTACAATTTTTATGTTTCCAAGTTTAAATGGCGATACATCATCCTTTCTGTTTTTGTTTTCCACTTGTGCTTGGAGAAAATCTGAGGATTAAAAAGAATGGGATTGTTAAGGTACCAGGGAGACATAGGCTACTCCTGGAAGAAAATTAATATAAAGGGCATTTTCATATCAGTTTGCATTGCACAGGTCAATATGAAAATTTAAAACAAACAATTTCAAATAATTTTTGAGCACAGCTCTGCCTAAACTGTATTCTTATAGAGTTGCTACAGTAAAATCTAACTGCTTAGACGTCTGCTGTACAAATGTCCCAGCAACATTAAACAACATTCTAATTGGAAGGGCCTATTCCTTAAAATGTGCAAAACGGGGTGTGTGTGTGTGTGTGTGTGTGTGTGTGTGTGTGTAGAATTGAGACAGCTTTTTCTGTCTTTTCTTTTTCTGACAGCTTTTTCCACTGGGATTATAAGGGAATTTTTTCCCCATTAGCAGATCAAGAATGAACAAAAAAATATTCATAACTTGCTTCTCCTTGATTTATTGAGTAATGTTTGACCATCCAAAGCCAAACTCTGAAAAAGTAACAAATGGAGTGAAATGGTTAAAGTTGAAATTGTTAGCCCATGATAAGATGGCATCAACTTATTACGAAAAAGAGGCATCATCCATCATATCATGGGTCCATGATGGCGAACCTATGGCACGAGTGCCACAGCTGGCACACGGAGCCGTATCAGTGGGCATGCGAGCTTTGCCATAGCTCAGCTCCAGCGCGCATGTGTGTGCGGCCAGCTGATTTTTGGACCTTTCGGTCCTACCAGAAGTTGGGAAATGAGCTGTTTGCGGTCTCTGGAGGGCCTCCGGGGATAGGGGGTGGGGAAGGCTGTTTTTGCCCTCCCCAGGCTCCTAGAAAGCCTCTGGAGCCTGGGGAGGGTGAAAAATGGGCCTACTGGACCCACTGTGCCATCATGTGCTAAAAGTGGGGGGGGCACATGCACAGGGGGGTGCATTGAATTATGGGTGCGGGCAAATATGTGGGCAACCTCGCCATGCTCCCCCCGCTTTTGACATGCAACAGCAAAAAGGTTAGCCATCAATGTCATAGGTCATACAAGGCATAGGGAATCACATACACATCCATGTACTCTTTATGAAATGGGGACAGAAGTTTATAACCTTCTTCCTGGTCAGTAATCTAAACTGGGATAATTGTCTTTTCCATACTTGACATTATATAGAATGAAGAAGAAAAATGGTGCTCATTTGATTAAACCCAATCTATTTTACCTAGAATACCATCCATTTTCTCCCTACATTTTCATGTGGCTCTCTGAAAATGCAAAGTAGAGAATGAGCAGTGTGCTTGCTGGCCTTTTCTTTCTTTGGCTATTAAGCAGAAACTACAGATCACAAAGACCAACGATTCCTCCCGCTGCTCATTTGCTTAGCAACCTAAAATGGTTCTTCATCAATTTTGCTCATTTTTATAAAGACTGTTTTCAAAACACAAGCACGCAAGCAGAGTATAATGTGTGAAACACAAGGGCAGAGAGATACAAAGATTTTAAATGGATAATGAAAATCTGTGTGGTGTAGCGGTTAAAATGCCGAGTCTGAGGAGACCAAGATCCAAGTTCCCGCTGAGCTATGGAAGCTCTTGGATGACTTAGGGCTGGTCACCCACCCTCGTTCAGATGAAACCGCTTCACAGAATTATTGTTGTTGTGGAGATAAATGGAAGATTCACAAAGAAAGTTGCCTTGAACTTCAGGAGGGAAAAACAGCATGCAAAAGCTAACAAGCAAATTGACAGCTCAGGATAAAGAGCTGTCCTCTACTTATTGAAGAATAAATGTCAGATCAGGTCAATATATGTGCTCCGGAACAACAAACTACCTGGAGTAATCTAAGCTTCCCTACGACATGTTAAATAATGCTGATAAATATTGCATAAAATATTGCTAATGGATATATCATATTAAGCTTTTAAATGGGCATTTTTAGAACTTTTAGCATAAACACATATACAAAATATAAAAAGGCTTAATGTACTAAAAAAAATCACACTTTTTAAACACATCCTGGTGATTTTAATTAATACAACAATGTGGTTACCTCTTGTTTTTTTAAAGTCTTGGAGAGGCAAGTTGCTGCCTTTCAGTTTTTTTGGATTAAAATTCTCATAATGTTCAGCCACCAGAGTGGTAGCTAAGACTAACACACCAGGAAGACACCAGATTGTCTGTTCCCAATGCACTTTTAAATGTGCTCTAAAAGTTAGATTAATACATTAATGCATTCTCAACCTATCTTGATTTAAATACATGATTTTGCCCAAATAGATTTGTAAAATCAATGAGGAGAAAAACACTTGAATCTTTGAATTTATGGATTCTGTGATAATCATAATGCAGTACTTGAAAATAGACCATATTGATTTCTGAAGTGAACAATTTCTTGGAGGGTTTGTCGCTCTTCTACCCCAATACTAATGATTCTTAAGATCTCATTTCACAAGTCATTTTCACAGTGTAAACAAATGAATTCCTCTGACACCAATGCACTGCAAATAGAAGCAAATAAATTACTGTTAAGCAGTATGCAATTTCAGCTGTCTTTGGCACATTTGATAAAAATGAATAGTGTCATCTTGTTCAGTCCACTGGGTAGTGGGGCAGTTAATCAAATTGTTTACCAACTAGAAATGGAAGAAAAAAAATACAAATATTCATTTTTATTTGTAATTATGCTTTGGTGATCCTTAAGAGTGTCATTAAGTTTGCTTGGGCAAAAATAGACCATTATACAAATTAGTATTATCCAAATGAAGATATTGCAAAAGCACATGTACAAATCCTAGCTGCATGAAAAAACAATTGAAGTACAAAAACTGAAAAGATCAGAGCATAACAACACTGTATTTTTAAATCTAACCCAGGGATGTCAAACTCAAGGCCGGGGGGCCGGATCTGGCCCGTGGGGTGCTTAGATCTGGCCCATGTGGCCGCCCTGGAAACAGCAAAGGACTGGCCCAAGGGGCCTCTGCCAGCAAAAACAGAGCTCGGGAGGGCCACACTCCCAAGCTCCATTTTTGCTGGCGGAGGGTTGCAGGAGGCTGTCATAGCCGAAAATGGAGCTTGGCAGCCTTTTTTTGCTGACAGACTGCTCGGGCCACGAAAGGCACCCCAGACCCGAGTGACATTGAGCTGACCACACCCACCCTGGTCATGCCCACCCTGGCCCCCCAAAGGTCAAACACAACCTTGATGCGTCCCTCAATGAAATAGAGTTTGGGTTTTGGCAAATTTGCACCCATTGTAAACCACTGATTTACTTAACAGTCACTGCTGCAAAAAAAGGTTGTAAAATCAGGTTGGCCATATGACCAACACGTTTTATGACTGTCATGATGTTTGACCATATGACCAACACGTTCGACGACTGCTTTATCAGACTGAAATCCATAACTAAAATCTTTCATCCAGTCAGTTATGATTTAAGACGCAAAATGCTTGCAAAATTAGAATAGTCAATCTTCTATTTGAGCAGTATTTTGGTTATAACCTTCCCTTCTGAAATGTAAAAATGTAGAAGTTATGAATTTAAGGTATAACATGTACTCAGTAATTTTGCTAAGTATCTCTAGCAGCCTGATGGATTTGTGGCTTTCCTGTCAAGATTCTTGTATCATCAGTCATTGTGTTACTTGAAATAAGCTGATCTTTGAGTTCTCTAATTTGTAAGTTCTAAATTTATGTTATGCGTGTAAGTGTTAAATTTATGAACAGGGCAGCTGAAAGTAATACAAAAGTTCAAGCAGGAGCTTGAAAAAAGAAATGGAGCTGTAAAAACTTTATACAAAAATAGGAATAATTTAAAGCAAAAACCCCTGGCAGTTGTAGGTTTTTAGTTTCCACAAATGTAGATATTTATTTCACATTACAGGTAGTCCTTGTTGAATGACCACTCATTCAGCAACTGTTCATAGAGTTACAACAGTGCTGAATGAAGAGAAGTTAATGTTGTTCCTCATAATTGCGACCATCACAGCATCCCTGCGGTCATGTGATTATGATCTGGGCGCTTGGTGACAGTCTTATAATTATGATAACTGCAGTGTCACAGAGACATCTTTGTGATTCTCATTTCCAACCTTCACTGACAGTTTCTGACAAGCAAAGTCAATGGAGAAACTGGCAGGAAGTTGCAAATGGTGATCATGTGATTTTGGCATGCTGACCACGGGGAGTGGCCTAATGACACCAATTGGAATGGGTATAAGGCATAAGTCAGCAGGATCATGTGATATCACGCTTTATGATTGCATCACTTAGCGACAAAGTTGCTGGTCCCAATTACAATAAGACTACCTGAACTAAAATTTCCATAAATTCATGTATCTATCAGATCTATCAAAATATCAAAAACTATGGACTGTTGAGGAAAGGTCAAAAGGATCATTATACAAAAATGAAAGGCAAATATATACTTACTGTACATGCTCATGTATAAACTGGGAATTTTAGGTGCCAAAATATACCCCCCCCCCCCAAATTAGTTTATCTGTAGATGAGCTTATCTGGAAGAATGTATAATAAAACTTTTTAAAAGGTACCCATATACCCTGTATGACTCATGGAAAAGCCCATTCGTGGACAGAAGACCCTCAGATTTTTAATCCAAATACCATAAAAAACCTGGCCACAGGTGGCACGCTTTTCATGGCATTTTAGTAAAAACAAAAATTTAAATGTCAGCCTATCCATGGATAGGCTTATACATACACAAGTACAGATAGTTCTCGACAAACCTAGTTTGTTTAGTGACCATTCAAAGTTACAAAGGCTGAAAAAAGGGACTTGTTACCCTTTTTTTCACATTTATAACTGTTGCACCAACCGCTGCAAGTGATTCTGGTCACGTGATCAGAATTCAGTTGCTTGGCAATTACTCATATTTATGACGGTTGCAATGTCCCAGGGTCATGTGATCACCTTTTGGGACCTTCACACTAGTAAAGTCAATGGGGAAGCCAGATTCACTTAAAAACCATCTTAGTGACTTAACAACTTTAGTGATTCACTTACCAACTGTAGCAAGAAAGGTCGTAAAATGGAGCAAAACTCATTTAACCATTGTCTCACTTAGCAACAGAAATTTTGAGCTCAATTGTGGTCGTATGTCGAGGACTACCTGCATTGTAGCAATAGATTATTGATATAATGTTTGCTATTTTAATTAGTCATTTTCAGAAAGATGGTCAAAAACAACTTTTGATCAATTTAGTTAACTGTTTTAAAAAGCTATTTTGTTTATGATACAATTTCCAGGCGTTTTCTTCCTTTAATTTTACTGTTATATTGCAAAGTTAACCAAGTTTTATGTATGCTTTTTTCTGCTATTTTGCTATAATTAAGAAAAAAACCTCAACTATACAAACAGCTATTATTTGGGGATCATTTAATGAGGAAAGATAAGAAATTATAGAATATGATTATTAGCAAACCAATTGCTGGAAGTGATACAAATTAAGACCCTAAAATTTAACCACTATTATTTTATTAATGTATTTATTAATAACACTTATATGGCCTCACATTTCACAGAAAGTAACCCTGCCTGATATACAATAATCATTATTATCGTACTAATTTAATCTCTGTATTTTCTACATTTTTGCAAATGCTAAATTGAAATTACTTTTACTTCACCTTGCTTACCCTCAGCCAATTTCGAACCAACAAATTCCTCAGAATCCAGAGAACAACTATAACTCTAGAGCAGAGATGTCTGACCTGGGCAACTTGAAGACTTGCAGACTTCAATTCCCAGAATCACCAGCCAGCATGGGAAATAGTCATACTGGTCTCAAATCCCTCCTCAACCACATTGGGATCCTTAATTACTCACATCCATTGGCAATCTATTTCACATGGTTTATTAGGAGTTAATGAAGGTAGCAACATGCTTTCTTTCTTCAGTTCCTTCCAAGGAAGACAAGATACAGATAGCAGTAGCACTTAGACCCATATATTGCTTCATATTGTTTTACAGCACCCTCTAAGCCAGGGGTGTCAAACTGGCGACCCACAGGCCAGATGCATCACACACAAGCGACACCCATCCTGGTTCCACAAAGGCAAAAAATGTCATGATATGTCACGTGACGCCATCAAGTTTTATACCCGTGCTCTAAGCAGTTTGCAGAGTCAGCATATTGCCCCCAACTATCTGGGTCCCCTTTTTAGTGACCTTGGAAGGATGGAAGAGAGAGATCAAACTCCTGGCTGTTGGGCAGAGTCTGCATGCAATATTGCATTCTAACCACTGCACCGCCATGGCTCCTGTTGTAATCAATGTGGAACAAAAGATCATTACTTCAATTTTGGAAGAGGGAAGGAAAACCAAATGGTTGTACAGTACTGGCCTATGGCCATTCTACAGAACTAAGAAATGTTGCTTTTGTTTTTGTTTTTTTAGGAACAATCCTCAGTTCAGATTTGCTCAAGGAACTGAAAAATACGATATCTGACATAAATAGAATTTATAAGAATATTAATCATGATTTGTCAAACTAGTCAATGTTATGACATGGAGATAGGGGAGAAGTGACACTTCATGCTAAATCAAATGTTTTAGCATGATGACTAACCAGACGGAAGAGCCCAACAAAATCTTTATGGATTAACCAAGTGGCAAAGCTTTCCTAAATGCCTCTCTACCAATGGGCTGGGGTGGTGGTGGTGGTGGTATCCTAAGTTGCCAAGCCCAGAGATGCCACAGCAGGATCCAAGATTGTGGAGTAGATGGAGGAGAGAGTACTCTAGTGAAGTATTTTAGCAAAGAAACCAATTATCTCCAACTTTATTAGCCACTTCTTTTTACTATTCATCTAATCCTTTCCTTCCCCATGCTATCAAACAGTCTCAAAATTAACCCGCATTCTTTATCTCTGAAAAGAAGATTCAGAGGCATCTGCCCAAATAAACTAAAGCAATGCTTATCTAAATATAAGAAGCAATGGGTGGAAAATCATTAAAGAGAGATCTTACTCAGAATTAAAGGAGAAATGTCCTGATAGTGAGAAAAAAGTTAAGCTTGTCTCCAGAAGCTGTGGGTGCTCTGTTACTGGAGGTTTTCAAATGTACAATCATTTGTCTGGAAGGGTCTCTCCTGCTTAAGCAAGGGGTTGGACTAGAAGATCTTCAAGATCCCTTCCAACCCTATTGTTCTATCTGATGGAGTCAAAATGTTCAATATAAAAAGCATCCAATCAACATGAGGGATCAGGCTGTGGATAAGGCACAATGTGAGTAAAAGAACATGTGCATCTTCACAGGCTTTTAGGAGGTCTTTTGGAAAACTAACAAGATTACGCCTGCAACCCCTCATTTCTCCTTTTTGCAAATGGTCTGCTGTTACGTTGCTACGACAACAGGAAGCTTGCCGCTTATCTGAAGGGGGAGAAAAGGAATAAGAGACAGAAAAGAAGAGGGTGGTGGAGACTGTTGGATAAGAAGTGCAGGGAGAAGAAAAAAATGAGGCAAGAATTGAAAGAATGGAACACTGCACATACTGCTTTTCTTGCAGTGATATCACGAACTTGGAAAAACTAAGTGAGACAATGGTTGCATAAACACAAGCAAGTTTTAAACTCTGAAAATAGAATGAAAAACTGGCTTTATCCTCACCAAAACGGAAGGAAGGGAAAACTTAGTCAGGCCTTCAACATTGTTTATTTATTTTGTTAAATTTATATAGCCACCCATCGCATTAGGAGTGACTATTACATACAGATATATGTAATTATACTCAGATTAAACTATTATAGTCATTATTAATAAAGTTCTACTCAAACTTGTGGATTCTGTTTTCTGGTCTAACCGAAACAAAGCCATTATTGTATATAATCGCAGGTACAAATTTTGTTTGTATGATCATACTGTATCGTTATACTTTTGTTTCCAAGTGGCACCCACTATGCAGCATTAAGCAACTCTTGTTGATCAAGAGGAAAATAAATCTTCTTAAAGTCTCTCTGGTTATGAAAAAGAACATTCAAGTTATTGTAAGTTCGATTTCTAAGCAGTACACAAAAAGCTTCCTTCCACTGTGAAACTCAAAGCAACGCCTTCTGAGAGGCTATGGTGTGCTATGGTTCTGTCTCCTGACATCCTGGTCTGCTTAACTGGTCTAAAATGGCTACATTATGTACTCTTGCACGATATCCCATGGCTAAGTTATGAACTGCAGTGGATAGGACACCATAAAGTCAATACAGGGAGAAAAAGATTAAAAAAAACAAGGAAGCTTTTATTATTGGCTTATACAACAGCGATCACTCAATTATTAGTCTAAAAACTGAATACTATTTTGATCATAATTAATCACCTGGATTAGTAGACTAACACATTATACAAAATAAGCAATCCCTTGATTGTAACTGTACAGTACACAAACATGATTAATGCTAATTCCTTTGTCATTTTTTTTTACTTATTTCATAAACCAGAGAGTATACCTTTATGCTATAAAAAGTCTGCTTAAATGAACAGATCACCAAAGTATATTGGAACAGCAGAATCAAGAATTGAAACAGCTTGAAATGATTAAGTTATTGATTTAACTACATTCATTGGATGGCTGATTCATTAAATCTTGCCCTGATACTGAATGGGGGGGGGGGGCATTAGCAGACTCACTAAAAGGTCAAATTAAGCAAGTCATTCTAATGTTTTATGCAACCCTTGTATTATTTCTTTTGCTATATAGGACATGTCTTAAAGCAGCCTTTGCAACATGGTACCCTTCATATCTGCTGCACTATAGCAACACAGCAATAAAATACAAATTATATGTCAGGCAAACAAGACTTGGTGCCAAAGTTAAAGAAATAAACCATCTCCTCATAATTATGTTAATTATAATCTTCTCTACCAACACTATAATAAAACTGGGGGGGGGGGAGGGAAAATCCTAAGAAAGTGTGCAGCCAGATAGTTTATACTGAAATTAATTCCTCTTGATGTTCCTTGCCTTCTTAGCTCCCACTTAAGCAATCTGACATCCATCAAACCTTTCATTCTGTCAGAATGATAAAAAAACCTGTCCATTTAAAATGGTAACCAAATGGGTGCAGAGATGTGAGACATCTAGATTTGCCACATTTTCCTACAGTATTTTTTTCTCTCTCAGCCTAATTAAGGAACTAACAAGAGAAAACAACACTCCCACAAACATTGACAGGACAAGCCAGTGTATATGAGCAGAGTAACCCCACCCCCTTCTAGCACTGATGACGTTACCTAGTTAGGTGACAAAATATCTGCAAGTAAACCGCCAAGCTCAGAGAATACCAAGGGCTCCAGAGTATTAACTATGTTGTTACCTGAATGCCATGAAGTTAGTCCCTATTTACTTAAGTATCTGGTGTTTTCTGTAAGATTACCGACTCAGAGGCAGTCATTGTGTGATGGGTGTCTACTTAATACAAGAAATCTCCTCCCTAAAGGATCACATGGTACACAAATGGACATGGCTGAACTGAACCCCAGGTAGTCACTATTCAAAAGGACAGTCTTCTTCCACAAACCAACTGCTTCCTTCGTAAAAGTCTATGGGAAGACATTTATTTGCCCAGAAGCAATCCTTAAATGGGGAAGGGTAACTGCTACATATGCCAAAGGTTAATCAATTTCTACTAGAATTGATAGGTTGGCCTGAAACTGCTCTTAAAGTAATATTTGACCTTTTGATAAGGTTAATATGTATCTTTCTATACAGACAAGGCTGTTAACAATGGGAAAAAGATAAATATTTTTTCTGCTGTTTAATCAGTCTCCGCTCAATACAAACAGGAAATATATCACATTAAATTGTGTTATAAAATGTAAAGAAATATTACATCTATTTGAAAGGCAAGGGGCCTGGTGGCTCAGCAGATTAATGCATTGTGATTTTTTTAAAAAATTTGATTTATATGCCGCCATTCTCCAGAGACTCAGGGTGGTTTACAGTGCGTTAAGCAATAGCCTTCATACTTTTGTATATTTATACAAAGTCAGCTTATTGCCCCCACAAACTGGGTCCTCAATTTACCCTCCTTAGAAAAGATGGAAGGCTGAGTCAACCTTGAGCCTGGCTAGGATTGAACTCTCAGTAATTGCAGGCAGCTGGATGTTAAATGCTGCCCTAGTAGGAGGCATTAGCCTCCTACGCCACTCAGGCTCCTTTTAACTCCAGCTGTCTGCAATTATTATTATTATTATTATTATTATTATTATTATTATTATTATTATTATTATTATTATTATTATTATTTATTAAATTTATATACCGCCCTTCTCCTAATCGACTCAGGGCGGTGTACAGCCAAAAATAAAAGCACTCCAATACAAAATTTAAAATATTAATAAAAGAATTAAATAATTTTGGCCCAACAAATTTAAAAAACCAATAGACAATTAAAGTTTAAAACCCATAAAACTTTAGACTTAAAAAGAGGGGGGGGGTTTATGTCAGCCCAGCTTGACAAAATAAAAAAGTTTTTAGGGCACGGCGAAAAGCCCGAAGATCAGGTATCGTACGGATCTCCGGAGGCAAATCGTTCCAGAGGTCTGGTGCTGCCACAGAGAAAGCTCTCCCCCTGGGTGTCACCAGCCGACATTGTCTAGCTGACGGCACCCTGAGGAGTCCCTCTCTGTGGGAGCGTACTGGCCGGTGGGAGGCTATCGGTGGCAGAAGGCGGTCCCGCAAGTACCCAGGCCCTATGCCATGGAGCGCTTTAAAGGTGGTCACCAACACTTTGAAGCGCACCTGGAAGACCACCGGAAGGCAATGCAGCTCACGCAGGAGAGGTGTCACATGGGAGCGCCCCCTTGCTCCCATAATCCCCCGCGCGGCTGCATTCTGCACCAGTTGGAGCCTCCGGGCACACCTCAAGGGGAGCCCCTTGTAGAGAGCATTGCAGTAGTCCAGGCGGGAAATGACGAGTGCCTGAGTGACTGTGCGTAAGGAGTCCCGATCCAGATAGGGACGCAACTGGCGTATCAGGCGAACCTGATAAAAAGCCCCCCTGGCCACGGCTGTCACATGCTCCTCTAAAGACAGCCGTGCATCCAGGAGGACACCCAAGTTGCGGACCCTATCCATGGGGGCCAATGACTCGCCCCCAATGGTCAGTGATGGAGTCAACTGGCCATATCGGGACGCCGGAAGCCACAGCCACTCGGTCTTGGAGGGGTTGAGTTGGAGCCTGTTGCCCCCCATCCAGATCCGCACGGCCTCCAGGCACCGGGACATCACTTCCACGGCATCGTTGGGGTGGCCTGGGGTGGAGAAGTACAGCTGAGTATCATCAGCATACTGATGGAACCTCACCCCAAAGCCACGGATGATCTCGCCCAGCGGCTTCACATAGATGTTGAACAGAAGGGGCGAAAGGACCGACCCTTGCGGCAGCCCACAAGTGAGGCACCTCGGGGTCAACCTCTGCCCCCCTGCCAACACCGTCTGCGACTGGTCGGAGAGATAGGAGAACCACCGCAAAACCGTGCCCCCCACTCCCAACCCCTCGAGCCGGCGCAGCACGATACCATGGTCGATGGTATCAAAAGACGCTGAGAGATCTAACAGGACCAGGATAGAGGAGCAACCCCTATCCCGAGCCCTCCAGAGATCATCCACCAATGTGACCAATGCCGTTTCCGTGCTGTACCCGGGCCTGAAGCCGGACTGGAGTGGATCCAGATAGACAGCTTCATCCAGATACCCAGGAAGTTGATGCGCCACCACACTCTCAACAATCTTCGCCAAGAAGGGAAGGTTGGAGACTGGACGATAATTAGCCAAAATAGCTGGGTCCAGAGAAGGCTTCTTGAGGAGAGGCCTCACCACCGCCTCTTTCAAGGCAACTGGCAAGACACCCTCACTCAAAGAAGCGTTAATAATCCTCTGGAGCCAGCCTCGTGTAACCTCCTGGGAGGCCAGCACCAACCAGGAGGGACACGTGTCCAATAAACATGTGGTCACATTCAGCCGCCTCAGTATTCTGTCCACGTCCTCGGGAGCAACAGGATCGAACTCCTCCCAGATGACATCCTCAAGACCGGCCTCCGTCATCCCACCCGTATCTACCCAGTTGGAGACCAAACCATCCTGAATCTGAGTGATTTTATTGTGCAGAAACTGAACAAAATCCTCAGCACGACCCTGCAAGGGGTCCTCCCCCGCTCCCAGATGAAGGAGGGAGCGGGTCACCCTGAACAGGGCGGCTGGGCGGTTATCTGCCGATGCAATAAGAGCGGAAAAATGGTTACGTTTTGCCGCTTTTATCGCCACTAGGTAAGTCTTAATATGAGCTCTTACCAGTGTTCGGTCGGACTCGGAACGGCTGGACCTCCAACTGCTCTCTAGGCGTCTTTTCCGGTGCTTCATCTCCCTTAGCTCCTCGGAGAACCAAGGAGCCAGGTAAGCTCGGCGACGGGTCAGAGGCCGCAAAGGCACGACTCGGTCTAAAGCATCAGCGGCCGCCCTATCCCAGGCGGCCACCAACCCTTCAGCCGAGCTATGTGTCAGATCCTCAGGAAATGGCCCAAGCTCCGTCTGGAACCTCTCCGGGTCCATCAGGTGCCTGGGGCGGAACCATCTAATCTGTTCCGCCTCCCTGCAGCGGGGTGTGGCGGTTAGAAAGTCGAGCCTAAGGAGGGAATGATCTGACCATGACAAGGGCTCAATCACTATCATTTATCCACTGACCAGAGACAAAAATCAAGTCCAGAGTGTGTCCTCCCGTGTGAGTGGGTTCATGAATTAATTGGGTCAGGTCCATGGCCGTCATGGAAGCCATGAACTCCCGAGCCAACTCAGACGCCTCGCCGACGGATGGCAATTACAGTAATTACAATTACTGTAAGTTCGAATCTCACCAGGCTCAAGGTTGATTCAGCCTTCCATCCTTTCTAAGGTAGGTAAATTTGATCTCAATTTACCTACCTGTGGGGGCAATAAGCTGACTTTGTATAAATATACAAAAGTATGAAGGCTATTGCTTAACGCATTGTAAGCTGCCCTGAGTCTCCAGAGAAGGGCGGCATATAAATCATTTTTTTTAAAAAAAATTACATACAGAATTAAACTACATACCAAATCCAAATTATTTAACGTCTATTCTTTCCATTTTTATGTGATTTTTTTTTTTTTGGTTCAGGGTATCAATTGATGTATTTGAAATGTTTGCAGCAAGTAGATTCATCCTTTGTTAACATTTACAGTAGTATGAAGAACAAAATGAGTAGTGCCTAAAAGAAGGACTAGGGCGTGACATGATAGCAGTATTCCAGTATTGGGGGGGGGGGATGTATTGGGGGGGGGATGCCCAAAGAAGACAGGAATCAACTTATTTTCCAAAACATCAGAAGGCAATGGATGGAAACTAATCAAGGAATTTAGCAACCTGGAATTAAGGAGAAACTTCTGTGAGAACAATTAACCAATTAACCAATCAACCAGCTTGCCTTCAGAAGTTGTAGGTGCTTCATCACTGGACGTTTTTAAGAAGAGACTGGACAGCCACTTGTCTGGAATGGTAGAGGGTCTCCTTGAGCAGGGGGTTGGACTAGAAGACCTCCAAGATCCCTTCCAGCTCTACTCTGATTACGGTTAAAGCACTGTAACAAAATTCCTGCCTGTACAAAGTTAACATAACATGAAAGGCATTTTACCATTGAAACAATTACTCAAGAGAGCTGAGCATCTGTCTGGAATGTTTCAATCTGGATTCTGTACTGATTTTAGGATGATTGTCTCTTTGTATAATTGTATATCCTAGCAGACGCACTTTACTTCATACATGGTTGTACATGCCCGTAAACTGATGCAACTTTCCATTTATCTGCAGCGTATACATTTAAGCACTAGCTGCTTTAGAGAAAGATGAAGCATTTTCCCTTACCTGGAGCACCAGTATTACTGTCCTCAGCACCACTTCCAGAGGATCCTTTACTGTTTTCATTAGCAGCAACTGGTACATAACCTTCAGGAGGCAGAGTCACAGTGTATATTTTTCTTGAAGGTAGAATCACACTTGTCTTGTCTAGAAGAGAATAAATAGGAAACTGAGGTACAAAAGATTTGCCAGAGCTTCTACTAGGGCTATGCAGTGAAGTGGATTCTAAGAACAAAGTGCGAGTAGCCACACTTACTACGTTACTCAACAACTTTCTCCCTCCATGTCTGCTCCTTGTAATTAGCCTAGTCTGCCAGGAAACAGACTCCACAAGGACTACTGGACCTCCTTCTTATTATTGCAGAGTATAACAACAGAATCGTAAAAGCCTGACATTCCTGCTTTCCCCTCTTATGCCAAATACAATCAAGGGAAGGCAATCTTGAGTTTCTTACTCAACCCCTTTTGTCTTTATTGGGCCTAAATGATGTTGATGCAACCAATTCTGCATTCTTCCTTCAAGGTTATTATGTCTGTTCTCCTCAGGTGGCTACCACGGTACCCTAACAGAAAAAGTTCTCTCTGATGTAAAGAGAAGCTGGCAGGTCACACATATATATGCCATACATGTTCTAAATCTCCTTCTCCTCTGAGTCTAAACTGCACTCTATATGCAACTCCCACATAGCAGGAGTGAAATGCTCCCAGTTCGGACCGGATCGCTTGATCTGGTAGCGATGGCGGCGGGTGGTTCAGAGAACCAGTAGCAAAAATCCCTGCAGCCTGCACCCCCATGCCCAGCTGAGCCGTACGATCATCAGAGGCTTTTTTTTTTTTTTTTTACTTTTAAAAGCATATTTTTCTGCAACCTCTTGGCCGGTAAAAAAAATGCTTTGAAAAGTCTCTGACAAACCCAGCTGAGTTGCCTGATCGGCAGAGGCTTTTCAAAGCATTAGAAAAAATGCTTTGAAAAGTTTAAAAAAACAAAAGTTGGCCACGCCCACCCAGTCACATTAACCCTCCCACCAAGCCACACCCACAGAACCGGTAATAACAAATTTTACATTTCACCCCTGCCACATAGCCTTACCATGCATGCCCACGCATGCAGAGACAGCTGTGGATAATTTATGAAGCAACTTCACGAGTCTGGAAATGTATGTGGCTGCTTTAATGCTTCAAACAATAGCACTTTGTATGCATTGTTGAACATTAGGAGACATCTATAAGGATTTGTAGACACAGCCGTACAAATATATATGACAGATATATATATATATATATCTGTCATTATAGCTATTTTAGTGTGTAAGTATATGCATATGTATGTACGTCTTTGGTTATTCGGGTCTTCTCCCGCGTAAAATTGGAAGTGTCTTGGCGACGTTTCGACGAAGTCTCATTCGTCATCTTCAGGCTGGTGTTCTCGGCTTCGTGCTTCCAGGAGCAAATGTAATAATATATATATATTATTTTATTTTTGTAGGTCTTTATGTGTATCATTCTTTATGCCAGGGATTTTCCTACGTATATCAAGATGTTTCATAGCCTAATTTTCAGTGAAATCTCAATTCACCAGCTTTTAGGCCTTCTTAAACATTACAGCAGCCATTTTGCTATCTGTTTGAATTTCTGAGGGAGACTTGAGATAGATCTATTTCTGCCTTTTTTGGCTTCCTCTTTCCTAGTTCCTAGGTAACTAGGCATGCAGAAAAATCTTGGTTACGTAGGAAAAACCTGGCTTAAAGAAAAACACACATAAAACCTACGAAAAGTAAGAAAATAGATATTGTACCTTTACAGGGAGGTTATATGAGATGTGGGTGTGGCTTACTGATGATGGTTAATGAGTCAGAAATAGCTATATAAGTCTCCCATTGGGTAGCACAAAATCTGCTGGCTGCCAGAAGGAAAAGAAGAAAAAAAGCCCAAAAAGTAGTGAATGTGATTTCACTCAATTAGGCTTGCAGAAAAATCTTGGTTACGTAGGAAAAACCTGGCTTAAAGAAACACACACACACACACACACAAACACACACACACACAGTGTGTGTGTTGTGTATGTATATATGTATGTATGTGTGCATGTATACACACACATACACTTATATACACATACGTATACATACATACATGTATGGTATATATATATATATATATATATATATATATATATATATATATATATATACATACATACATATATACACACACACATATGGTATGGTATATATATATACACACACACATACACATGGTATGTATATATCTATATATATCTGTGTGTATCTATTTATCTATCTATCTATCTATCTATCTATCTATTTAGATAGATAGATAGATAGATAGATAGATAGATAGATAGATAGATAGATAGATAGATAGATAGATAGATAGACTTTTATTGATCACATTACCTGACCTACACCCAATTTGCATTGGATTAATGATTTCCCAGATATTTGACAATGCTAGAGTTTACACTGCAAGCCACCAGGTTCTAGGGATTAAGGTGCCACTTTAGGAGCCGGGAATCCTGAGGTAGTAGTCCTACCTTAAGCAAAAAAGCCAGTTTGGAAATCTTAAGCAATTCATTCTTTATTAGCCCTAGGCAATGGCAAATGAATTTTGAAAATGTGTAGGGATCTGCAAAGAGTTGTCCATGCGACTGTCAGGATTTAAGAATGACTCAATTCCACCCTGTCAAATTTTAAACTGTTATCCTGCTATGATCTGTAGAATAAATTCATTAAAAAGCAGAATCATTCTCACAGAGTAGAACAGGAAACAGAAGAAATATTGTTCATAAGCAACTATATGGTATTGCTGAAAAACCTTTGGAAAAACCTTAATAGAACTTGACTACACTTGCAATAATGGTATTACCTTGATTTTCAATATGAGAAATGTTACATAGACTAATGAACTATTCTCATATGTATTATTATAACATAGGGCTACTGTCCACTGATTTTTTAAAAAGTAAAATACGGATGTTCCTGGATATGGATTCCATTTCTAAGATTTCTAAGTGAACTCTATTATTTCAGCCCATTTTCTTGCACACATGAAAAGAAATTCGAACATACCATGAGAAACAGAGGCTCTTCTCAGTTTTTAAAAAAGAGTTCCAACAATTTTTCTCCAAATACCTTTAATTACTTATGGAAAATATTCCTTGTTAGAGGTCAAAAGGAACAGAGAAAAATAATGCAGTAAGATGCAACTGATTAATCATGCAATCTGAAAAGACAGGCATCAAGCTAAAAATTAATTGAAACTATTCAGGAAATTCATTTTCCCTAAATTCAGGCTCAAACTATCTCAAACTGTCAAGTCCTGAGGTTGATTTCTCCTTCCACAGTTGATTAATAATGAGGTGTTAATCAGTGTTGGAATTAATGAGAATAAATGGGGAAGATTTTTAGGCTGTTAAAAGCTCTTGGACAATACTGCTTTGCTTTTAAAAAAATGCAACTCTTAGCTGTGCTATCTTAATTTCCTCTAAAATTTCTTATTTATTAATGTAAATGCAAAGATTTTGCAGGAGACATCCTGCAAACTTCCAATAGCTTTAGCATAGTTTTCCAAATTAGAATTGGGTGTTCATGCACAGGGGTAAATAACTTGATGCCTCAGGGCTTCATTCAGCCTTCAAAACTTGCATAAACTGGAATCAATATGGCTACTAAATAGTTAACTTTATTTTTAAATATATTTACATGTCAATTACACTAAGTTTAGTTTCTGCTTGGTTCCACCTTCTTCAGCTTCCAAAATATTGAGCTTGCTTGCTGTTGTATTTAAAGAGGTTTATAAACCTAGTTTAGAGACTTCATTCTTGAAGACGTTATGTCCCAAATTTCCAATGTGCCACTGTGGGGGGCAGATCATCCTGCTGCGTCATTTGTACCAGGATTAACTGACCAAGACCCTGCAGTAATACAGCCATGCTCCTGATTCAGGAAACATTTCCATGTATCCTGCTTCAAAGAATGCAACATTCTCTGCGAAAGGATGTCACTCAATGTCTCGGTTTCAAGACTATGAGCCATGATGAGGAAGGACAGACCCTTGAAGGTACTCATCCATGGTACCTACAGGAGGTCCTCAATTTACAACTGGCTCACAAAAAGAAAAACAGTCAAGAAAAACGGCTGTAGTCACATGACTTCATTATGTGTGCTCAGCAATTGGGCAGCATTAGCAAATGTTTGCAGCAAGCATCCCATGGTCATATGACCATGCTTTATGATGTTTTTGCTTTAGTTTGGTTTTTTTCTGGCAAAAACAGCCCCATAGCAGGGATTCGCTTAACAACTATGGCATTCGTTTAAGACCGCCACAAAAACTGGTCTTGAGAGCAAGCACAGTCATGCGGTAACTCGCTTTACAACCATTATGACTTACAATTAAAATTTTGGGCTCAATTATGATCCTACCATGTTTCCCCGAAAATAAGACAGGGTCTTATTTTCTTTTGACCCTTGAAATATAGCCTTGGCCTTATTATCGGGGGGTGGGGGTCTTATCCCTAAACCTCGGCAGGCCAGATTCCATGAGCTGGACTCCGGAGAAGAGAGGGTAGGCCTGCAAGAGAGCCCATGTCTCACGTTCTTCTCTTCCCGGGCAGTGGCAGCACATTCAGCTTCCCGAATCTGGCTTGCCAATCTCGGCCAGCAAGGGGGAGTGGCAGGTGGGGAGGGGTGGGGTGATGGAGAAGCGAGACGCCTCTTCCTCTTCCTCCTTCCCTTCTCCGGCTTCTGCTACTGGGGATTGCCTGGCTAAGTCGGACACTGGAGTGGCCGCCCTGGGATCTCTTGCATCCCGGCATCATTGGCGTGGCTGCCTTCTCCCTCTCTTTCCGCCGCCAAAGTATTTAGCCCAGCTGGTGAGATCACCATAGCAGCCCCCTCACTGCCCCTCCCCCTAAGCCACTCTGTTTCCTAGCAGAGGAATAAAGAGAAAAAAAAAAAAAGAGAGAGAGAGAGAGACTGTACAGGGAGGGACCTTGGCTGTCAGCACCCATGCTGATTAACCTTTCAGTTAGCTCCTCTTATCAAGCCCCGTCTCAGAGCTATGGTCCTCGTGGGTTGAGGCTGTTTTTAGCATCTGACCCACACACACAAAAAGGTTTGCCGATGGTGAGATTGGGTTGGTGTTGCGGGCAGTGGGCAGAAGAGGAAGGCAACCCCCACCTCTCCTCTGGCAACTCCAGGGCCAGCCGAGAGATCCGCTCCCTGCTTTTTCTCCTCCACCACAGGGCTTTTGGCATCCACAGGGGCCAATTGCCAGCCACCTATGGGGAGCTCCTTTCCGCATGGGGAAGCAGTGGGAAGTCTCTGTGCCCTCCCATTGTGTGGAGCCAGCCGGGCAGGGAAGCAAGGCAAGAGTCCCTGGTGTTGCCTTCTAGTCAAGGAAGGGAGGGAGGCTGCTTGCAAAATTTGCTCGTTGAGGCTGCGGGCTCCCCTCCCCCCCCAGTCAGCTGGGCTCCACTCCAGCCTCACCTCCTCACGCCGTGTTGTTTGCGTGGCAGCTGTGCATGCATCTAAATATTTGGGGGGATTATATTTGGGAGGGATTATATTCTGGAAGGCTTATTTTAGTGCATGCACTCGAAAGCCCAATTGGGCTTATTATTTGGACAGGTCCTAGTTTCAGGGAAACACGGTAAGTCGAGACCCACCTGTATTAGGATGGTGGTTTCTCAAAGTTGGTAACTTTGAAAGGTGGATTTCAACTCCCAGCATGGTGGCTGGAGAATTCTGGGCATTAAAGTCCATACCTCTTAAAGTTGCCAAGATTCAGAAAGATTGCAGGAGACTGGAATGCATATTGCTCGTTAAATTCTCTATTATAGTATGTATGTACTAAACGTCTATTGGTTTTTTAAAATTTGTAGCAACATATAAACCAGCAAGTGCAATTCTGACATGAGGATTTCTCCTTGATTATTCTTTTTTTGTTTCTTTTGGAGCATTTGGCAACTCAGCCCAGCTTTGATTAGGGGCTCCATTTGCATGTCTACTAGGGTAACAGCAGGAGTAGAAGTTCAAAAGCAGTTTATCAGCAGACCCAGCTCCACCTAGCAAATAATTTCTTGCTGGACCAGACTAAAATAAGAGCCTGCTGCCTGAATTCTCAGCTTATTGATCATGAGGCCCTATGGTGCCTTTTAAACTTGGTATCCGCTGTGCACAATTGAATTTTGCTATAAACCAGATCTGGCAAAGCATCTGGAAGAATGAGTAGGAAGGCAAACAAAGCCCTTCTTCTGAATGCTTTGCCGAGTCCTATAATCACAAGCAAAGCTTTATTATGGCCTTGAAGCCAGGAAAATACTATACAGAAGTCCAATAAAATGTAGGCATAGAATGTAATAACATTATCAATATATAAAAATAATGCAAATACTAGTGACAATCAGAGGGATTAACACTAGGCTTCAGTTGTGGGTAGAAACTTGCCATGTCACGTTACTGTCACCTGAAGTTTTGCAAAGTCTTTCCCCTTCGCAGAGCGGGGTGGGCGTGGCCTGCACATGACACATCTGGCCTGTGGACCGCCAGTTTGTCACCCCTGGAGTAGAACAAATAAAACAAATAGAGGTGCAGAATTGGGCAACCTGGAAAAAATACATCAGAATCCTGGTCTGATAGAAGAAGCAACAAAGAAGCATTGTGCATTCTTGCCAAGGTAACGGAAAGGAATAGATGGCTGTCATCTGAGATTTTCTCTAAAGTTGGGATATCAAACCATGTCCACTTTAAGACTTGTGGACTTCAACTCCCAGAATTCCCCACCCAGCATGGCTGGCTGGGGAATTCTGGGAGTTGAAGTCCACAGGTCCTAAAGTAGACAAAGTTGGACACCCCTGCTCTAAATAGGAAGCAACAGAGGATCATGGGGCTCAGGGACTCCTCAGGTTCATCCCCCTCATATGGGCATATGCACCTCTATAGGGCTGTTTTATATGGGCCCCACAGGAATGTGGAGAATAAAACACCCAACAAGATAAAGACTTAGGATGGAAGAGAGATAGGATGATGGCACATGTCCATTTGAGGGGGGGGGGGGAAATCAGATTATGGCATTGGATATTAGGCTTAGACTGGTTTGGAAGTCAATAGTCTAGACATTGCTTAAAATGATTCTTGGCATTTCCAAACCTTAATGGACAAAGGCTATCCAAACAGATACCTAAAGATTGGAAGTTTGCTATTAGCCCTTGTTAACCAAGTTGATTTAAAAATGATCTCTTAGAACCACTGGAACCAGACACCCACAGGAAAAAAAAAATTAATCAGAAAGTAGTAAGATAGCACCAGACTCTGGAATCCACCAAAACTAAACATTTCTCTAACCAGAAGACAGCGTTCTTCATGCATCTCAGAAATGCAAAGACAACTCTTATAAACTTGGACCGGACTGCTTCCAGGGGATTAAGTTTTGCAAAAGTGTGGATCTGAACACAGTAGAGAAACTGGGAAATACCCTTAGCAAAAAAGACCTTGCAGGCTGCAGAAAAGAAGGGCAGATCTGAACTACTTAGCCTCAAATGCAAAAAGCCAATTCTTGAATGAGCACCAAAATCAGATGATGTATCAAGAGTGCAGCAACAGGGTCATCCCCCCCCCCAAAAGACACTAATCAAATTTAGCATGTGATGTGTGAACATAACTAGTTGATCTACGACTCAGATCATCTTGTGACACCTCTGTTAAAGCTTAGAGGGAACAAGTAAATCACTGAGCTGCCTCTCAATTCCCCATCTTCCCTCCCTCTGTTCTCCACCCAAGTTCCTCAATAAAGGGATAGGGAAATTTCCGGTTTGGTGTCGTGGCGAGACAGTCAGGAAATTAGCCAGCTCTGATGAGCTCCACGAAAACCCCAGCTGACGAACCGCTGCTGATGGGTCTGCTGTCCAGAACCATCCTGCAGGGACGGGGAAGAAAGAGATGTGCCTCGGATGACCAAGAGGAACAGGCAAGTTCCTCGAAGGTCGGAGGAAACTCTCTGTGACTTGGCGGCAGGGGGCAGCAGCCATGCCACGAAGCTGGGACAACCGGATCCAGTAATGAGCAGGAAGAAAGTGGAATGGAACAGAGTTTTTCAAAACCAGATGAGCTTGTAATAACATCAAGTGAAACATCTTTTAACTACAAGATCCTTAGCGATAAAATAGCAGCTAAGGAGCATGGGGAAAAAGAAGATTTTGAAATGTAACTTTAAAGAGACAAAGACCTGATCGAAAATTGACTTCAATAAAACTAATTGGCAATGTTAAACATTGAGACATGGTCAAAGGATTGGAAAGAGTTTAAATTTGGACTGGACTTTTAAAAAGATTTGATATTTTTAAAAACAAAAAGGAAAAGAAAAGCCAAGTAAGACTGTTATGTAACTGAAACAAAATGGATACTTGTTAAACAATTGGAAATTGTGGATTGCAGAGAGACACCTTCTGGAGTAAAAAGGAACATTGTAACTTGATTTTTGTTTTGGAAAATTTTGAACTCTACAGATAACAACCATGAGAATTTGTGGAGTATAATTTCTTTGTCTGCAGGCGGCTTAACTTTGGGAGGGAAAAAAAGAAAGGGGGAACTACAACGGAACTCTTATAATTAGGATAGCATTAACTTAAAAAAGAATAAAATGGCACAAGAATTAGAGAAGGAACAAATTGATGTATTTGACTTGAAATGGAAATAAGAAAAATAACTAAAATGATATATGGAGGACAAAATTTGAGGACATTGAAGCTAAAGTGAAATATATGCAAGCAGACATAAAAATGACGAAACAAGACACAACAGCTGGAAATAAAGAAGACCAAGACAACATGATTAAATAAGAATAAGTAATGTACAGGTGGATAATAATACTAAAAAGGAGGTCTTTAGAGACGATATTGTGAATAACAATAGTTACAAATATGATTACCCTGAGATTAACATTGAAAGAATTGGGGAATTTGGGGTAAAACAGAAAAGTCCAGGACTTTGATTTATAAAATAACTATATTGAGATTAATAATGGTTAACAGAAATATGAAAAGAATATGTTACAGATACTTAAAATTGAAATATGGATGGAAGCTATAATATATGAGAAATAGACTATGTTAAAAGAAAATACATCAATAGACATAATGAATTAATGTTTATTAAGATGGTACATGGTATTACTTGAGAATAATTGATGACTATAAAAACTGGGATATTGTTTAAATACCTATAACAATTGCAATAATTTTAATATTTTAATAACTTTAATATTTTAATATTTTTGATATTTTTGATAATATATCTATCTAAGCAAAAAAGAAAATAAAATTGAAATAATAAGGACTATGAATTACAAATAAGAATTATTTAAAATGGTTTTTATATAAATGATATGGTTAAAGAGATAGAATTGTGGGAAATAATTGCAAATTGTATTGTAGTTTTATTGAATTAAGAACTATGTTTCAGTGTTAAAGTGCTATAGTTTTGGGGCCTAAATTTGGTGAAGTAATAAGGAAATAAAGATTTAATGAGCATTATACGAAGTAATAATAAATGTGGGGAAGTTTTAGAAAGGGAAATAAGATTTTAAAATATAAACATGTGTGACTTGTATTATTAATTGTGAGGATTTAGGTTAAGAATTGTGAAATGTATTATGAGTTATTAATTGAATTGAGATTTAAAGTGGGTTAATAGAGGGGTAATTGTTTTGATTAAATAAATAAGAGTAAACTTTTTATGAGATGGTAATAGGGGAGATAGGTGATTTAAGATTAAGTATTGTTAATAGTGAGGATTTACGTTAAGAATTGTGAAATGTACTATGAGATATTAATTGAATTAAGATTTAAGGGGGGAAATAGAAGGGTACCTGTTTTGATTAAGTAAATTTGAGTAAATTTTTTAAAGATGGTATTAGTTGAGATAGGTGATTTAAGATTAAGGAATAGGTGTTATGGCAAAATAGAATATATAAAATCTTGTTAAAGATAATAAAAAATTGTATAAATTGATGACCGGATCAGGGCTCTGTTCCAAAAAGATGTAATTTGTGTGTTGAGAAAAATAAAAAAACTTTTTTGCAAAAAAATAAAAATAAAGGGATAGGAAGCCAGTTAAGCATCCCGTCCATTGATTTTCTTCCTCAATTCATTCACTCTCTCCCCTCCCTTTTTTCTCTCCCCCTCTCCCTCCCTCCCTCTCTTCCCCCATTCATTAAGTACTTCAAGGGCATTCTATGTGCTCAGTTCTCATTGGAAGATTTGAGGTCTTCCCTGAATCTTTCCCCATTTTTTCCTCCTTTTATTCAACAGACTTTGTCTGAGACATGTGAGACCTCAAAGTCTCTTTTTTAAAAGCTTACAACCTTTCATATTCAAAGATACACACTTGCTCTGAGGTATACGGGGGTGCACACCTATGATTCCTTGTGCTGTCATTTGACTGTGCTATACAGGATCACCCAACAGGGGAGAGCTCTGAGTGTGAAGGAGCACACAGTGGCTCATGTGGTTAGGATGCTGGTTTGACAAGCAGCAAGCTTGCATTCGAGTCCTGAGTGCTGCCATGGGGCGGGGTGAGCTCCCCTTCTGTGCTCCAGCTCCTGCCAGGGACATGAAAGGAGCCCTCATCAGATAATCCTTTCAATCCAGAGGCACCTCGGTTCATCCGATGTGAGTGCTATGCACTCTCTGAGTGTATGCCCAGCTTTTCAAGCAAAGGCATCACATTGGCAGCTTCATCCTCGTTGAAGATGCTGAAGATCCTGGTAAGATTTGAAATGATGACCCAGCAGGTTGCAGGTTGTCTCCTAGGAAATGATGTTTCCTAAATTAAGGAAATGATGTCTCCTTAATTTAAAATTAAGTTTAACAACAGCAGAGATCTAACAAGTTTATTTGCTCAGAATGTCTTCTCCTATACCTGTGATGGCGAACCTATGGCATGCATGCCACAGGTGGCACGCAGAGTCATATCTGTGGGCACGCGAGCATTGCCCTAGTTCAGCTCCAGCGTGCATATGCGCACCGGCCAGCTGATTTTCAGGCCTTCTGGGCCCACTGGAAGTTGGGAAACGGGCCATTTCTGGCCTCTGGAGGTCCTCAGGGTGGGGAGAGGCCATTTTCGCCCTCCCCAGGCTCCTAGAAAGCCTCTGGAGCCTGGGGAGGGTGAAAAACGGGCTTACCTGGCCCATTGTGCCATCGCATGCCAAAAGCAGGGGGAGTGCGAGGGGCCGTGCACGCATGCGCAAGGGAATGGGGAGCACTGAATTATGGGTGTGGGCACATGCACGTGAGACCCCCCCATGCTCTCCCCGCTTTTGCCACGCAACGGCACGCAACGGCAAAAGGTTAGCCATCACTGTCCTATTCCATCAGTCCTTTACCTTCTTAATGAGGAGGAAGGAGGGCAAAAGAAATCTCACCTCCAGATAAAGCACCATGATGTCATCACCCACCCCTGTATTCTGCTCCTGTAGGCCATTGAAGCATTCGTGGAAATAAAGGTGACACAGACTGGCATTCTACTTTGCAGCTCACCAGGTTTATATTATATTTTTGCTTTCTGTATTTATTTTTGGCATCCAAATCGGGTGGCAGACAGCTTGGTGGACGTCTGGAAAACTCTGGTTGCCAATTCCTATCTTAAAGTCAGATAAAGGATGGCTGTAGAATATTAAGAAGACCTCTGTTCTGATAAAACTTGGGGGAAAGAGCTGGGAGTATCAATAGTTGAGTTTCTTTTTTATATGAAGCCTCTCATTATATTTGCAAATTTTATTAATACAGTTGTGATCTCAAAGTACATAACAAGGTACTGCCTAAACTGTGAAAAACAACTTGTTGGACTACCTTTATAGTTTGGCATTTGGGAACAAAGTGAGAATGACTTTTCACAGAGACTATTTATGGTCAAATATATAGATTGTTATAGATAGTTTAAGAGATCCATTCTTAGTAGGATTTACATTTAAAAAATAATTTTAGGGTTAATATTTATTCTTTTAATATGCTAATGTTTTATTTTGTTTTTGTTGGTTGTAAGCTACCCAACAGTTGCCTCTAGGTGAGATGGATGACATGTAAGTTAAACAAACAAACAAGCTGACTTCTGTAGGATTCAAATACACCTTTGTTGCAATGGGAAGTGTAGGTTGTAGTTTCTAGAGACAACTTAATTGGTGGAAATCACACGGGAAAACAAGAATGTCTCCCTGAAGGTGGCTTTCGCTCACCCATCTGCTTTCATGAAAAGAATCATACATTTCCCCTGTCACTTACGGGTTATTGAAAATCTTAGGACTCCCGGGATCCCAACAATTGGAAAACAAATACTAAATATTTAGTTAAAACAAAAAAGGAAAGTGAAAACTCCTGGATAGGGACGAGCAGCCTAGTGCTGTCCAGAAAGCTTGGACTATATCTCTCTTGGGTATTAAGGGATGCAAGTGGGAATTGCCTTTTTAAGCACTTAGTGCCCGACTACCTAAGGGAATTCGTTTCAGCAAGATGTTGAAATCTGCAGGCGAAACCCAGAAGCTGCACTGCTTTTTGAGACTGATGTATTAGGCAGACGGAAGATGGCCTTTTCCTACATCATTCCCAGAGTTTGGAAGGTATCATTAAGCGGTTGCAGTTGGCTACCATTCTGCCTTTATAAGATATATTTTTTAAAAAAATATATCTTAGTCCAGTCTTTAGAGCCAGAGCCAAAGTCCAGTCTTTAGAGCCAGAGGTTTTATTGTTTGTATTTCAATTTATCAATCACATTTTTCATTATTCTAAAGATTCCTCTAGTTCCTTTGGGACAGGAACATTATTTGTTAATCTTTTTATGCTACCTTGAATTATAAATTACCCTGGTTGTTCAACGGTTAACCTAAATATTCAGATTAGAGAAACTAGATGGCAAATACATTTAGAATATTATGTGCTGTTCTGGACACGGTCTTTTAAAACCTATATTCTGATTTTCCAAAAAAACCCAAAAGTGTTAATGCTATTCCACATTCTCACCGATTACTTTTTATCTTCTAGATGCCAATTGTCACTATTTGGTGATGGAAAGCAGTTTCAAGAGAAGAATGAAAACCGCCATGAAGGGTGTCATAGAAGAGGTAAAAGAAAACTTTTGTTCATGGACCACATATAAATTCCACCTTATGAATATTTAGGAAAAAAATTACAATGGGTGTTTTAGGACAATGTAACTTATTATTTTAGCTGAATCTTACCTATAACATTCTTCGGTAATTGGCCAAATAGTGAAACTTAATATCCCCCTCCTGTACCAAAAACAAGAGAAAGAAATTAACGAACTATGGCTCATTACACTTAATCTTACATATACAAATCTAAGAGCAAGTGTGGGAGGTGACCAGGCTGAGCCCATAGGAGGGGTCAAAATGTCATCAGTTCACAATTGCTATGCTCCCACAAGTGACCTAAAGCCACTCCAGGCCCCTATGAATTCTGTTGCTCTTACCCAGCACCAATTTGCCTTGACAGATTCTTGTGGACAGACAGCGTAAAATAAACTCATAGTACTTTTGAACACTATGCTGGCTTCTGATTTCTTGCACCTGACATTAATCTCATTGACTCCCCCAAAAATTCACAGATTACAATAAAACCACAGCATGGCATCGGATCCACAAGCTGGAGTGATGGCAGGCTGAATTGGATGGACACCATCTGCAGGCACCAAGACAGTTTGGAAACCCGAGGTGTGGAATTTAACAGCTCATATGTATCAGATGCTCCAGCAGATGAAAAATTTAGCTCAGGAATTGGCTTTTCCACCGCCTCCACCACCTGCTGCATTACAGTGACTTCAAGGATCCTTAGAAAGCCTCTCGTCTTCTACTAAATTCTGTAAAAATGGCTTCGAGATTAATTGAAAAACCCGGACAAGGAAAGTGAAACAAGCTTCTGTTGCTAGGAACAATTTAAGCATCTGGCTTCATTAGACCATGACTTTTGCTTGGAATTCAGTTATTTATAACCATGGATGGCTCTCATTCACTAAGATTTCATCCCTCCCTTGGTTTGGCATCATAAATTTTCAGGTTGACTTTGGACCACTTGACCCGGAACTCTCCTTTGCTCAGCTAAGTTCTTAACTGCAATGATTTGCTGCACCCCCGCTTTTGCCTTGGACTCTGCCAACTTCTGCTGCCTTGCTGTGAAACCTTGCAGAAAAAAAGCCTTCTCCTTAATGCCATGTATGATCAGGACTGTGATTAGCTCCTGAAAGGGTGTCGGTGCTAAGAAAGCCAAGATGCAAAATTGTTGCTCTCTGAGCTTGGATGATTAGTTGCAGAAGTTTCATTATTCAGCTAGATAACATCAGTGCTAGGTTTTAGCGTCACCTAAGACAGTGGTTCTCAACTTTTTCTTCACCACAGATCCCCCTCTAAAAATACCTTTTGTGGCCATGGACTATAGCCACGGACCCCCAAGACATAAGACTTAAATCATGACATTTCTTCAAGCCTTCGTGGACCCCCGTGATGATGACATTTTGGCCCCCTAGTGGTCCGCGGACCACAGGCTGAGAACCACTGGTCTAGGACCGTGTTGGTGAACCTATGGCATGCGTGCCAGAGGTGGCACGCAGCACCCTCTCTGATGGCACGCGAGCTGTTGCCCCAGTTTGGCTCTGCTGCGCATGCGTGTGCACCTCCTGCCGACCAGTTGGTCTTCATAGGGGGGCACAGGGGGGCAAGGCGCATGCAGGGGGTTACGTATGTATGCACGGGGGTCATATGCACATTATATTTTGGGGGTTTAGGCGCGCGCTTTGGCCACTTGGCCTGGTCTAGGATGCTCACAGTTCCCCCATGAAACTATGTTAAATTCATATATTTTCATTGTGTCTTCTGACTGCTACTTGGTGTTCAAGGATGAGTTGTGCTCATCTTTTATTTTTATTTATTTATTTATTTGATTTGATTTATATGCCGCCCTTCTCCAAAGACTCAGGGCGGCTTACAATGCGTTAAGCAATAGCCTTCATACTTTTGTATATTTATACAAAGTCAGCTTATTGCCCCCACAAACTGGGTCCTCAATTTACTTACCTTAGAAAGGATGGAAGGCTGAGTCAACCTTGAGCCTGGTGAGATTCGAACATGGAGTAATTGCAGACAGCTGGATGTTAATTAGGGTGCTTAGTCTGCAGAGCTATCCAGGCTCCTTTTGCCTATTTGTCCTACATAGTGGCTGTTACCAATAAAGAGAAATCTTTGTAGTTTTCAGGGTTGAAATGAGGGGCCCTTGGTGCTCTCTGAGCTTCGTTCTTTTCTTGCAGATGTTTCATTACCCAAACTACGTAACATCATCAGTGCTAGTAAGAAGTGGGAGGTGTTCTCAGTTTATATTCTAGTGGCTTGCCCTGTCTGTGTGTGGGGGGAGGGGGTGTCTAAGAGGTTCTTTGGTTGGGCTGCTTACAGTTGGCTTGTTTGGCAATTTCTTGATTGGGGTATTGTTTACTTGATTGTTGGTCTGATGCTAATCTTGGAGTTAATCTATGCTCCTCTGGGTGCTGATTGCTGGTAGGGAGGATCTCTCTCTTGCATAGTATATAGATACTGTTTATGTCTATATGTGTCTCTGCAAGAAAGCAACCAAGCTCAGTGAGTCCTAAGGATCCCTCATAGTGGCTGTTCCTCATGTTGGATGCATGTTGTGTACAGTACAGGTAGACCTTAATTTATGACCACAGTTGAGACCAGGATCTCAATTGTTGAACAAAAAGATCACTGATTGAGACCTCGTATGATTGCTTTGCTCAACAACCACAGTCCTGGCACCATGGGTGATGAGTGATGGGATATGAGATATGGGTCCTTGCATGATGGAAAATAGGCCCTGAGCTTGCAGGAACCCAATGTGTGTGTGGAATTCTTCAGGGATTCAGTGGGGCAAAAGCATGTCCAAGACCAGTGGGAATCTGAGAGGCAGGAGGCAGATGATGGGGCTTCTCAAGGTGGGATGAGGCCTAGGACAGGCAGGCCTCAGTCCGGAATAAGCTTCACACAGCCCTGAAACACCCCATGTTCTCCTTTAGATTCCTCATGCTCTTTATCAACTATATCATGGAAAGCAGGAGTGGGAATTAAGCAAAGTGATCACATGATCACCTCACTTACAACTGTCATGACTTGTGACCATAACGGTCATGCTCCATTGTGGTCATAGGTCAAGGACTTTTTGTAGGTTTATGTGCAACTTTTTGCAATGGTCGGAAGTGCTTTGCTGGCCATAAAGCACCTTTTCTGAAGCTGTCATTATTTTTGAACTGTTGTCAAGCAAATCCCAAAGGTGCTTTTTCAAAAGGCAACTGGACTTCGTTTGTTTTCCTTGAAAACATTTTGCTTCTAAGAAGCTTCTTCAGAATGTTTTCAAGGAAAAAAAAATAAGACAGTCCACTTGCCTTTTGAAAAAGTATCTTTGGGACAATCCTGGCCTGGATGATTCAGAATCTCCACAGACAGTTGTTAAAGCAAGTCATTAAGTTGAGTGTCCATGGAGATTCTGAATCACCCAGGTCATAGTTGCCCCAAAGGTACTTTTCAAAAGATAACTGGACTTTTTTTTTTACTTTATTCCTTGAAAACATTTCAGTTCTGAAGAAATTTCTTGAATGAGATGCAAAACGTTTTCAAGGAAAAAAGTGAGAAAGCCCTGCTGCGTTTTGAAAATCATCTTTGGGTCATTAAGTCAAGGACAACCTGTATTTATGATGTGTTGGAGGCTTTTAGTTGGTTTGTGCGCTATGGGTGATGCTGTGTGGTTATAGTAAGTAACGTGTTGATTGTTTCAGATACGTTTTTTTTATGTAAGGTCAGGTTATCCTTTCTGTTTGTTTTGGTTGTATTATAGTTGGCTTAGTTGTCAGGCACTTTTTGATCAACTTGTGTGTGGGTACCTATTTTGTTGGAAAATGTTGTATAGACAGTCTGTTCACTTTTAGGTAATAAGTTCTGAACTTTTTGGCGATCAGGGTAATGCGATGGCGCCAATCCTTGTAGAGATGTAATCAGGAGTCACAGCAGCCAAGCAGGCAAGTCAGCCCTGCTCCATGGCCTCTGATCCATGGTTCCCAGCATAACTCCAGAGGCTCTGATCCAGAGCCTCTGATCCAGAGCCTCTGATCCATGGTTCCCAGCATAACTCATTTATACTGTCCACAGTCCCCTTGTCCTACCTCAGAATGGAAAAAAAAGCAGTTTCTCATATGATGAGAAGCCCATTTTCTCTGCCTGGCACCAAGTTCTTCTCACCTCGCTGTGCCACATTAGAGAGAAGCCACTAAGAAATGCCTATCTCCCATCCAATGCAGATCTAAGTGTGATGCTTTCCCCCTCCCCCTCTGCTGAGAGACGCTCCTGAATATAATTGTCATGTTCCTCATGACATCAACATGCCAGTGATACTGTTTAGCCAGTCTGGTGAAGTGGTTAAGGCACGGGGCTAGAAAGTGGGAGACAGTAAGTTCAAACCCCACTTTAGTCATGAAAGACTGAGCTCGGGCTAGTCATTCTCTCTCAGGACACCCCACCTCACAGGGTTGTTGCTGTGGGGAAGAAGGAGGAGGAAGATGATGTATAGGATATATTCGCCACCTCGAATTATTTGTCAAATAATAAAGGCAGGATACAAATAAAAAAAGAAATCTTTCTCCAGTCAAGCAAATCTTTGGTGCCCAGGTTTCTATGTAATTCAAATAATACAGATAGTCCTTTACTTACAACTGTAATAGCTCTTTTAGGCAAAAGAAAGTCAATGCCTTCTCATTCCCATCTGGGGGGCAGACAAAATTACTATTAATCAGAGTGACAGCCTGATTTATTGAAGTGATATAAGTAAGGGGCTAGAAGCCACCCTTGCTTAACTGCTCTTTGTGTGATAACAGCTCCAGAAAGATATCCCGGGGAGAAACATCGAACTCCAATAAGATATTAGAATAAAAAATATGAATAAAAAGAAGCCACATTTTATCTATTGAGGATCCCTGAAATTTTCCCCATAGCCTCTCCTTTGGAATCAAATCAAGAGCTGATTTTAAATTCAAAATACAGTAGCTACCAAAAGAGTCCCTTTAGATATAGTAAAGTATATTTTTTCAGCTAAATACCGCAGGATGAAACCCATGACCTAAGGATGAGTGATCCCTTCTAAATCCTGCTTGCTCCTCAGCAAGGACAATTTCACTTTGGATCCAACCCAATATTTGTAAATAAATGTATTTTGCATATAGCTTGCTTATTAAGCAAGCTAATAGGTCTTTAATTAGCAAGGTCAAGTCTATTTCCATTATCCTTGCAGAATGGGGTGACAGTAGCCACATACCACTCAGAGAGAAAACACATTGTGTTGTGAACGACATAATTTCCAAGAGGTTTTCCAGATTTCAGTTGTGTAATAAGATCCTTCGTTATGGCTACTTGGGAGGTACTTAACAATGGGGATTTCCAGGGGGTTATTTAGTAGTTCTAAATGGAAAGTTATTTGAAATTAATTCTCCAAATATCTGCAGATATTTGACAGACAGGACATGTGCCTCTACTCATAGGAGAGCAGTTGACTAGGCACCAGAACACCAAGCTTCTAGGCCTTTTGGCTAAAAACAGGTGTGCTACTTGTCGCTAAGAGGATTTGTATCAGAGCTATGATTTTTATCCACTTTTGAGTGACTATATAGATACTATGTTTTTCTAGTCTTTCTATTTTACATCTTTTCATTAGCTTTTTTTTTTTTGGTCACCACTGCTTGTGTAAATGTCTTGTATAACAGAAGTCTAAAGCTATGGGGTTACTGAGCCTGATCCATTAAGGACATGATGTGGCAACCATATTCTTGATGTATAATATCAACTTGCGGTATCTGTGAACTATGAGACAAATTGGCCATCAACAGACAGATAGATATAAACGACATGTACATACTGTGTAAAAGAGGGAATCAACAAGCCAAAAAGAACAAAATGACCCAAACACCTCACTACCAGCAATCAAAACTTAGATGAGCATAGATAAACATCAAGATTAATATCAGACCAATGATCACGAAGTAAACAATACCGCAATCAAGGAGTTGCAAAAGAAGTTATGAGGGCAAGCCACTAGACTAGAATATAAACTGAGAGCAAACCCCACTCCCTACTAGCATGTTACTTAGTTTGGTAATGAAATGTCTGCAAGAAAACAACCAAATTCTGAGTGCACCAAGGACCCCTCACACATCTTCCCATTTGCCATTTGTTGCCAGCAACTAGATTTTTGTCTTCATATGTTGATGCTCTAGGTTGAACCTTGTTAGAGCTGTAATAAGAGTCGCCTGAACCATGAGATGGGAAGCAAATTTGATAAATAAAAAAATAAAGTAACCAAAATGTTACTTATAAAGAGGAGAATTAGCGAGACACCAGAAATGCATAGTTTGATAAAACAAAAGGCTTGGGCTATAAACTACACACACACACACACACACACACACACACACACACACACACACACATGAGAATCAAGTAACTTAACTCCATCATCCCTTACTGGTTCAAGCAATTTTGCCTAGATTATTATCTGACAATGCTTGGGAAGATCTATGCAACAGAAACTGAGAGTTAAAAGCAGCAGTTCATTGATCCAAACGATAAAATTATGGTTTTAGAAGATTATGAATAATCAGCAGCCATATAGATAGTTATGTCATGTTAACATAATCACCCAACAGAAGACAAATTCTTGATGGAAAGGCATTTAAAATGTCATATTCTACTGTGCAAAGTAATAATTACAGTCTGTTGCTCCTTCTTGCAACAGTAATTAACTGCTAAAATGAATTGTTTAATCAGTCTGCAGAAGTTGTTTATTCCAATATTGCAGTGCCAAAGAGTCTCTCATGAATATGTATAGACAATATTTGCTTTGCTTGCCAGTCTATCTCCAGTCCTCAGTCCTCCAAATCACAGACATTTTTAATACAAGACAAGCAACATTTTGTTAAGGCAGCATGTGCAAAGTATGCTTTAAGCTGCTAGCATTCCGGAACTGGCAAAGAAATACATCTGTTCTTGTAAATCAACACAAGTGCAGCAAAGGAATTTAGAAAGAACTCACATTACATTTAAAATACCACATTAAAAACAAACAAGGGTTTATTGCAACCCTGGATTATTGATTCTAGCAATATATTTGCCACTCTAGAGAAATATTATCAATATAAAGAATGTAAAAAGAAGATATTACTCTTTCTCAACAATTCTGAATTATTATCTAGTAATATATTATGATTCTTCTATCTATTCATGGGGGGCACATTTCACATTTAATAGCAAATGTGCTCATTTTCTATGATGAATATGCATGATTACTGGCTCCCAACAGTCCTCAAACCCATTCCTGAAGTAATGATTATGTAATTGTAGGGCTAAAGGCTATTCATTTCTTTGCTCTCCAATCCACTTAAATTCTGCTAGGTCCTTTTTAATAAACTGTTTGCTATAAGCCTTGCAGCTTTAGGAATCAAGGAAAGACTTCATTTTATATAACCTTAAAGAAGATCCTACTACTTTGATACTGTCAAAAAAAACTTCGCAGATATGGCCATGAAGTCATCGGGATTAAGCAAAACTGAAGCTTTTATGGTTAAAAAGAATTGAAGAACTTGATCAAGACGGATCGGCTTGGGGATAAAATAGTAACCAATGAATAAAACATACAGCAGCCTCTTTAAATCAATGGATTTAATTTTACTTAATTTTGATCAGTCTTTCCCAATGAAATTAATTCTATTTGGAGTTAGAAATCCTCAGATTCCAAGGCAGCGTAGCTGAACGCATTTTGAAGTTGAAGAAAGCTGTATTAGACTGATAAATCAAGCAGGGCAATGAAACACTTCATCTTCTAAGGCAAAAACATATTTTGGAACACACAGAGAAAAACCTATCTGCAACTCTTTAAACTAAATGCATATTTTGTGGAACCACAGTGAATTTTAAGTCCAAAGAGATATGCATCCCTAATATCAAATTTTATATATATATATATATATATAAAATTGCTCCTGGAAGCACGAAGCCGAGAACACCAGCCTGAAGATGACGAATGAGACTTCGTCGAAACGTCGCCAAGATACTTCCAATTTTACGCGGGAGAAGACCCGAATAACCAAAGACCTACATACAAACACCCGCGAAAACCTCAGAAATATATATATATATATATATATATATATATATATATATATATATATATATATGCATGCAAAATAGTCCAACTATGAATATATATATTTTTTAGAAAAGCATTATTACTTAGGAGGGCCATGTAGCATAAAATAACATTCCTGTTATTTATTCTTTGGGTCCATGTCAAGAATTGTGTTATTTTCTCCTTTGAAAATGCTTCCTGGAGTATATAGGTAGTTTTCATTTAGCAACTTCAACTGGTATTACAAATTGGTCATTAAGCAAAGAGGTTGCTATGTGAAACCATGACTATGCTTATATTTATACTTCAGTTTTCCTTTGCTTTACAGACCTGTGAAAGTTATAAAGGTAGTCATAAAATTACTTTTTCATAACTGTGAATGGTGCCTGGTACAATAACTGCAAACAGTCAATAAACAAGGACTACTTACATAGGATATGGACACCATTCATATAAATTTGAGTCAAGTGCTTGATTGGATCATAGCAATAGCAATAGTTTTTAGACCTATATGCCACTTTAGTGCTTTACAGCCCTCTCTATATGGTTTTCAGAGTCAGCCTATTGCCCCCAACAATCTGGATCCTCATTTTACTGACCTTGGAAGGATGGAAGACTGAGTCAACCTTGAGCCAGTAAGAATCGAACTGCCAAACTGCTGGCAATTGGCAGTCAGCAAAATTAGCCTGCAATACTGCATTCTAACCACTGCACCACCATGGTTCTCAGGTTGTAATATCAAGCACTGTATCCAATTTGAAAACATTAGATGATACTTCAGGGCCAAACGATGCACTATTTTCACAAGCGAAGGGATTTTTTAAAGGGAGTATGTACCTGGAAAAATCATAATTCAATGCAAGGCTGTTTTGAATATGAAATAAGTTTAACCAATCTGCATCCACTCTTCTTTTCAGCTGAATACTAAAGAGTAATTCCCGAGGGTCCACCTGTCAGTATTTCAAAGATGATAGTTTACAATTCACAGGTGTGTTGCTTTTTTAGTGGCAAATTATCAAAGGTGACTTTTGTTTTGTACCTGCTAACTGAATACTTATATGTTTTTAGTTTCTGAAGTTAATTTTTGCCTTGCTAATATTTTATGTTTAAAAAATGCTAGTTGTTGATAGCTGTTGTTCCCTTGGTGAAGTACTATTACTGTTTTAGAACTATGACTTGTAATACAGCAATTCAATACTCAAATCCAACCTAAAAGGCAAAAATAATCAACTACAGTCCTCATACGGATGCAGTTGAAGCCAAGAGCTTTAGTAAAAATGGTCTTGTGTGTAGCTCTATAGCAAAGAAGCAGTTAAACCCCAAATGTATCATTTTGAGTTCATCCAAAATCCTTTTTAGATTATAAAGATACAGGCCTTATTCAGACACCCTGCTTGCTATGGCATAGATGGCCCACTAACTATTTGTTAAGAACATGAATGCATGATGTTCTTAGTATGACTCTGGCCCACCAGGATGGTGCCTCAATCTGCTCTACTTTTAAAGTGGCTTTCCTGATTCTGCCAGCACAAACTGTGCCAAGTGATCAGTCTGCAGTTCAATCTGGAGGAAGTTTAGAGGAAAATGCTGGCCTAGCTGTGAGATGCAAGCTAAGGCTACCACAGATATATCCGACTCCGTCCCTGGCTACTTATTGCCAGGAGTATTTAATCCTAGTTCTCTCTTATCAGCAAATACTGGTATGTCTTCCAGTCCCTTCCCCTTAGTTTTAGTACTTGATCCAGACTATGGGATATGTGTGTAAAACAGTGCCGAAGTTGTGGGAGATTGGGCAGATGTACCATGGTTTGGCTGGCAGAACATCTGAGGCTGACAGCCAGCAGCCCAGCAGAGAAGCTGCCAGCATCCCCAGAGTCAAAACAGATTGGAGTGACCTATACTTTTCACAGATCCAAAGACTGTTGCATCAAATTAAACTTGCTGACATTGATTGACTAGGTTTGGATATATAGCAAAGCAAAATGGAACTGGTTGGGTATTACAGGTAATTCTTTAATCAACGTGTACTTGTACACCCACACGCCAATGCACACATACAAACATTACCTTGGACCCTAGAATCTTTTTCCAAAGCTGCCACATTTTTTGGCTCTTCCTGAGTTGCAACTGCACCTTTCAAAACAGCAGTGCTTTCTACGCTTGAAGAAATTACATCGGGAAGTACAGGACCAGGGAAGAGTTTTTCCAGGACTTTCTTCTGGAACACTAAAAAGGCAATAATAGAATAAAGAAGTTAAAGTCTTGATAAAGCAAAAAAAAAAAAAAAAGCTTAAGGCACTCCAGCTTCCTATGTCAAAAGCTTTCTTTAAGCAAGGAGTATTCTTATTCAGGAGAGCTCACAAGTGGAAAATATAACGTAGCAAGACATAGGAATTAGGACAGCAGTGGTTTTATTTACCCTATTTCCCCCAAAATAAGACACCCCCTGATAACAAGCCCAATCGGGCTTTTGAGTGCATGGAAATAAGGCCCAGGGCTTATTTCAGGATTCAAAAAAATGTAAGTCAGGGATTTATTATTTGGGAAACATAGTATTTGTTTGTTTGTTTAATTCCACCCTTGTTTTATAAGTAACTCAAGGTGACAAACATATCTAATCTTCCTTCTATCTCCTATTTCCCCCATGACAAAAGCCATGGGAGGTGAGTTGGGCTGAGGGAGATTGACTGGTCCAAGGTCACCCAGCAGGCTTTCATACTTACGATGGAACTATAATGCACAGTTTCCTGCTTTTTAGACTGGCACCTTAAAACTACGCTAGCTCCCTGGTTCCCAAACTGTGGACTACAGATCTTGGAGGATGAGGGTGACAGTGACAACTATTACAAAGTATGCACTGAAACCACTTCTCAACCAAACAAAAACATAAATACCTTGGGGAAGATAATCATGTCATAAAATAAGTCTTTCTAGTTTTCAATTCTTTTATATTTTTTAAAATTAAGGGTGTGGCTAGGAAAAAAATGAACAGAAGGAAAAGTCTTGCCACTATCCCTTTGAACAATTTTAGCAGGTTTTCAGAGAGTTTCCTCCCTAAACATTTGTTATGTAAATAGATATATATCTGATCCTAGTTTTTTAAGCTGCATATGCATGCTGTTGTGATTAATAAAATACAAACCCATTTAAAAGCATTACTCACAACTATCAGCTTTTTGTCACATTATATTTTGTCAACGTAGAACTACTGTCATGTTGGATCTGCCAAATTTCTTAACATATAAAGGGGTCTTTGTGTCCCTTGGGTACCGAATCCTGGAATACAGGTTCTCCTATCCTGCTGTAGAGTGGTTCAGGAATGGGTTAACGGAGTCCAATCTGTCCGGAGACTGAGTCATAATTTTGTGACCACGCTTCCATGTCTCTATTTCCTGTCCCAGTTTTCGACTCAGTCCATCTGAGAGAGACATTTTTGGCAGTTGCTCTTCATTCAACTCATTTTTGAACTAACTACAGGTTTTCTTTACTAAATTATTTTATTATTCTGTTGGTTAGTGTGCTGGCCACATCAGTCTAGGCTGATAAAGCCGCCACTACCAAGGAAAGAGGGGTGGATGCCCCTAGGGGCCCAGGCCTTAAAGATCTTACCAGACTTGCTTGGTAATTTTCCACCCCCACCCCCGCCACTAAAGCAGCCACTACCACCAATGCAGCCTCTATCCACCACCGCTGCCACTACCACCACTGCCATTACCATCATTGCAGTCAACTTCGCTGCCACTCACTTGAGCTATTGGCGAAGCAATCAGCTGTGAGGTGGTCCTGCTTGCCGCCGAAAATTTTTGAATTGAGCAGCTGGGAAGCGGCTTGGATTTCGCCGCTGATATCGCCACTGCCACCACTGCCAGCAGCCTCTTTGGATCGGAGCCTTCTCAGAGGAGAAGCACTCTGCTACGGCTGCCACCACCACCGCTTCTATTAATGAATAGCGTGGTGCTTCAGGAGCCTTCTCCCTTCTTTGGTAGCGGCAGCCATTTTAGAAGCACGACCATGAGGCATGCTTCCAGCTTTGGTGGCCATTTTGGATTCTGATGGTGGCCATTTTGAAAGGCCATTTGGAGGGCACTCCAAGCAGAAGTACCTAGTCAGGGGATGGCCATTACAGGACATTGCCAGGAGGCGTGTCCAGGGCTGCGGTGGCCATTTTCTGCCTCGTAACAACAGAACACCCTTTGGATTTCTGCAGTTCCAAGGTGGTACCTATTTTAATGCCTGTTTCTTCGGCTGCAAATTGGCAAGTATTGCCACTGAAGGGGCCCTTGCACAAGGTGGGCGGGGGGGCAGGTGCAGGCAGCACTCAGGTTCACCCTGAGTAAGCTGCCCTTCAACAGACTCCTGTCTGTCTGTTTTGAGCCAGCTGGTTAGATTTCTTCTACTTTCACCAGCTTGTTGATCTGCTTTGTTCTTTAATTATGGCAGATAGATCACAAGACAATATTGTGGTTACCATCCATAAGAAGGCTTCCTGCTAATCTAAACATAGTCGCAGGGCCTCTCAACAGTCCAGCGCTGAATTAAAGGATATAGAGCGCAGACAAAAAGCTTTGGAGAAACAGTTCTTTGTTGCAGAAAAGAAATAATCTCAATTAGAAACTATGTCCAGGTCTAGTGATCAGCCTGTTGCTCAGTCATCTCCTCAGACTTCTCATCAAGCCTCCCCCCAGCCTTCCCTTCAGGAAGAAGCTGGAAGACTTTCTCCAAGCTCTACTACTTCTGAAGCACAAGAGCTGCTTGTTACCAGGGAACATCCTAAGTTGCCCAATCCATTTATTTGTGATTCTCACAAATAACTTTGCTGGCTCTTGACCCCAAGAGCCAGCAAAGCTCCAGATCCTGTTGAGATCCAACTAGCTAACTTACCAGACAACATCCAATTATTAATATCTAGAGCCATTTCCACGGGCATTGCTGCAGGCATTCGCAGCCACAGGTCCTCCTCTCTGGTTTCAGAATACCTCAGTAAGCAGGCTGATTCATCACCCTAAGCCAGTCTTATTGAGCGTTCTCATCACTCTCCTTCTCTTCAGAGGGCAGTGGGGAACTAGTGTCTGGAAATGAGCCTATCAGAGACCCTGACTTTTCTGAGGATGAGGATTCGGCCTTACCAGACACACCGGCCTTCACTGGTCTTTTTCTGGCTGACCTTTTTAAATCCTTGCTTCACAAGGCTACAGTCACAGCCAGTCTACAAGAGGAAGGTCCTGCTGACCAAGTTCCTGCTCCTGGGAAGGGACATGGCATCTTTTCAGAGCTGGTTTTGAAGCAGTTATTTATACCAGCCCCCAAACTTTTTGGGGATGTGGTCCAAAATCAGTGGAACAACCCTTCCATCCTCCCCACTCCCAGTACTTCGGATACAAAATTTTATAACATGGCGCCTTCCTTCAGTCAACTGCTACAGGTTCCTCCAGTAGATGCACCAGTTGCGGCCCTACTATCTCCGGCGCCTTATGCATCCGGAGAACCCAGTGAGGCTCTCAAACCAGAGGACAAGAAATTTGAGGCTTCCTTCAAAAAAACTGCCGCCTATGCTGCTGCCTATGCTGTCAATGCTTCTACTGCAGTATCGTTTTTCAATTGTTCAACCATTCTGTGGATACAGCATTTGCAATCCAAATTAGCCGCCACTCAGTTTTCCGCTGATGCTACACTCAATGCAGTGAAATATAGCTCCAGGGCTCTAGCTTCCTCTATCACCTCCAGAAGGTTTTTGTGGCTTAAGTCTTGGGCAGCTGACCTTAGGGCAAAGTGGCGGCTGGTCTCAGCCCCATACAAGGGGACCAACTTATTTGGGTCAGTCCTGGATCCTCTCCTCATAGAGGACAAAGATAGGTGCAAGATCTTGCATTCCATTACGAGAAGGACAGACAGGAGGGCTACTCCTTATTCACACAGGCAATCAGTCCATTTTAATTATCTAGAGAACCAATTTCATCAACACTCCTACCAGCAGGGTCAGTTTAGATAACAGAACAGGCAATCCTTTTGTACAAGGGCCGACAGGGCGGAACTCAGAGGTGCTCCCTCCGTGGAACTGGCGGACGCCAATTCCGCAAACAAAAATGACTCGTTAGCTCCCCCCATAGGAGGTCGCTTGAGCCTCTTCGCAAACCAGTGGAAGCAGACGACAATGGACCCCTGGGTCCTCCATTCCATCAGATTCAGTCTTCGTCTGGAGTTCCTGACCAGCTCACTGAACTACTGCATTCCATGTCCTGTCTCCAGAGATCTCGCCAAGCGAGCTCTCATGGAGGATGCCATTCAGCACCTCCTGAGCATCAGGGCCATAGAGCCTGTTCCACCAAATCAAAGGAGACAAGATTATTATTCCATTCTTTTCGTGGAACTGAAACATTTTGGGGGGGCTGGAGGGCAATCCTCGATCTAAAAAACCTAAACTCCCACTTGGTTTACAAAAGGTGCAAGATGTGTTTCCTCAAGTCCATCCTAGAGGGAATTCGCACGGGGGATTTTTTGGCCTCAATCGACCTCTCAGACGCTTATCTTCACATTCTGATTGTTCAGGCACATCGGAAATACCTCAGATTCAGTTATGCAGGGAAACATCTGCAGTACCGTGCCTTGCCATTCGGGCTGGCATTGGCCCTCCACTGTTTTACAAAGATCCTACCTGTCCATTTACAGTTAAAACCGGTAAGGCTTCAGGCATACCTAGACAACATTCTGGTACAGGCTTCCTCCCTTCAGAGGGCCCGAGAGGACATTCAATTGACACTTCACACATTGAAAAGCCATGGCTTTCTGGCCAACTTTCCAAAAAGCCAACTAGAGCCGGTCAACAGCCTTATACACCTAGGCGCTCTCATAAACACCAGCATGGGGGAAGTCTCTTCGTCTCACGACAGAAAGGTAACATCAGGGAGCAAGTAGCCCAGATTCTTCGAGACCCCAAGCTTCCTCTGGCAACCTTATCATCGCTACTAGGGAAGATGGTATCGTGTATCCAAATAGTGCCCTGGGACTATTTGGAGGATATCTCTCAGCCAGGGGGTCCTTCTACATCCAGAGGTGCAATGGCTCCAGCTGACCGCCTGGCACTTGAAGAGGTCCTCTTGAGGCAACATGCATATTCAGACAGGGCCATCCAGACCATCCAAGCAGACCATAAACAGTCCACGAACTGCAGTTACAATCACACCTGGCAGGTATTTTGTCACTGGTGCACTGCTCACGGCATTAACCCTGTTTTAGCTTCTGTCTCACAAATGATGGAGTTCCTGCAGGATGGTCTGGATAAGGAGCTAGTTCACAGCACCATCAGACGTCACATAGCTGCTCTCTCCACAGTTCTGACGGGCAGTGAAGGAGTCCCTGGTCCTGCATCTCGACATCCGCAGGTTTCTCTGGGGAGCCAGTAACCTCCCTCCCCCGTCATACACCATTATCCCACATGGGATTTGCCTAAGGTTCTGAGGGCACTCAAGGAAACCCCCTTTGAGCTTCTGAGAATGGCTAGCCTTTGCCTTCTCTCCCTTAAGGTCATCTTCCTGGTAGCTATCACATCCGCATGGCGCATCTCAGAACTGGTGGCCCTCTCTGTGAGGTCTGATCTCTGCATTTTCCACCCAAAGTAATCTTGTGTTTGGACCCATCTTTTGTTCCCAAGGTTAACTCCTGGTTCCATAGGGTCCAGGAGTTCATTTTGCCTAACTTTTGTCCTCAGCCTTCACATGCCTTGGAAAGAAAATGGCATACCTTGGATGTGCGGAGAGCCCTTAAAATATATATCTCCCGCACTGCGCCCTCCAGGAAGTCAGAGGCTCTGTTTGTTTCTTTTGAACCTAATTCCCTTGGTTCCAAGGTGACCTCTTTCACTATAGGCCGTTGGATCAGGGCGTGCATCGCCTGCACTTACGAAAGTAATGCACTGCCACCACCTAGACGAGTCACAGCGCATTCCACTTGTAGGGCAGCAACCACAGCTGCTTGGGCCACACAAGCCTCCCTTGAGGAAATTTGCCAGGCAGCTACCTGGGCCTCTCCTTCGCATTTCATCAGGCATTATAAGCTTGATGTCTTTGCCTCAGCTGAGGTGTCCTTTGGGAGGAGGGTTCTTCAACAGGTGGTTATTGCCGGGGGTGATCCAGGCCCTTCAGCTTCCCACCTGTAACACTGCAGGCTTGGGTATGTCCCATTCCTGAATCACTCTGCAGCAGGATAGGAGAAGGGGAGCTTGTCCTACCTTACACGCCGATTCTCTCCAGCTGCAGAGTGGTTCAGCCCCATCCTTTCCGCCTGGGCCTGGATCCAGAATTTATTAATGTTCTGATCCAGATTCTCTTTCAGGTCTTTCTTCGTTGAAAACTGGGACAGGAAGTAGAGGCATGGAGGCGTGGCCACAAAATTATGACTCCATCTCCTGACAAATTGGACTCCATTAACCCATTTCTGAACCACTCTGCAGCTGGAGAGAATTGGCGTTTAAGGTAGGACAAACACCCCATCTATGTTAAATGGAACAGGCCCCAAGACACCTTTCCCTAATCTCCTAGATCTATAGGTCCCAGTTTCAGCAAACCTGGAGGGCCACAACTGGGGAAGGTTACTTTTCAGGCCATAAAAGTATTAGATTAAGACCAAGAAAGGTCCAGTACAAATTCACCTGAGCTATGGAAGTTCATTAGAGGACCTGGGGCCAATCAATCTCTATCTCTTGGACAAGAAAAATCGGAAGAAGAAATATGTATGTCACTTGAAGCTCTTGGAAGAAATGCAATCTAACAAACTTTACTTATAGTTTTATTAAAAGTATCTTAATGTGGGTTGTCAATTTGTGCTGGAGGGTGAGCTGTGTAAAGTATTCAGTGTCACTCTAAAGAAAACTATGATCGATCTGTTCATGAGAAGAAGCATCTCTCTCATTTTCAATTACAATACATTTTGTCTGCTCTGAGACAAAAAAAGATCAACATGTGGCCTCCTGTGGATAGGACCATGGTTGTTATAGCAACCATGAACTTCTGGGCAGCTCTAATCCCAGCCCCAAGGGAACACAAGTTGAAGTCTCCTTACATCAGTGGTCCTGGAAATTTCACCCCTAGCCCTAAATTAAGCTGCCCTTGCAAGGATGTCACTGTGACGCAGAGGAAGCCGTATACAATATGAGCTAAGAGCCACTGTTGATATCAACCCTTCTTTCCCCAAATGTAGCCTGTTGTCAATCTCCCACCAAATTAAGGCTCAATGTAATTAATATGTTGTTAATTCCATTCTAAAAATATGGAATTTGCCTAGTTATAAGGAGCTCTGGATATACTGAACCTGGAACTTTTAAAAAATGGTGATCTCATATTCTTGGAATGGTGTGATCACTACAGCTTGGATAATGATCTGTATTCATAAGGTCTAGTTTTAACTGGTGATTTAAAAATTATACTGCAGTGATTTAGAGTATACGTTATTACTCTGATACTGTAAAAATTAATGTTTTTTTAAAAAATTAATTTTCAGAATAACTTTTTTTAAAAAAATTAATACAATTACTTCCCTTTTTAATTGACCCCCTAATATTTTTCTTCTCCTTTTCAATAATGAATTAAATGAAATTTATTGTTTTCTTCACCATTATTGCTGGAATTGGTTCGAAATTAAAAATAGTTCCCCCCCCCAAAAAAAACCAATCCATAAGCACATTTTAAGTTATGATCATTTTAAGTGTTTCTTTTTTGATACGAAGATTCATTCCAGAGGAAGTACAAGCTGTTTTAGACCAGGCTGATTCACTATTGATCACTGATTTTATTGATTTCAAGGCAGCGATTCATCCAGTATCACACAGTTTATTATGGCCCAAGTTGAGTAACTCAATGATTTATTTATTTATTAATTAATTATTGCGATTTATATGCTGCCATTCTCCCGAGGGACTCAGGGTGGCTTACAGAAATGACAATTTACAATACAAATCACAATAAAATTAAAATCAACAACCCAATTAAAAACAAATTAAAATTATGACAGTGTAAACCCATGACGGATCAGTTTATTTGGCGGAAGAGCCACGTCTTCAGTTCTGACGGAAGGAAAGGAGGTCAGGGGCTGTCCTGAGCTCGGTGGGCAAACCATTCCAGAGGGGCGGGGCTCCCACAGAGAATGCTCTCCTCCTGGGAGCTGCCAGGTGACATTGTTTGACTGACAGCACCCTGAGGAGGCCAACTCTGTGAGAGCGCACAGGATGGTAGGAGAATGGCAGGAGATGGTCCTGCAAGTACCCCGGGCCTATGATTGACAAACTCTTGCTCCTATAGCAGCTAAACTGTATGACAGATCATTCCTACAGAGGAAATACCATCAAGTAGATCTCCTTTCTTTTAGACACATCCCTCTGAACTACATAGTAGCTTCAACTCTGTTCCACATCTATTAATTATTTAATCCACCAATTAAAAACTATGTACATAAAATTATTTTATTATTTTTCTTTAAAGATAAGTATTTATCTTTAAAGAAGATTTAGTATGCGAGATTTTTTATGAGTTTTTATAAATGATTCATGTGGTTATATATTTGGCTAGGGGGGTAATAGATTTTACAAGTTTAGAATATTTTTTGTACTATTTAAGCTTAAATTTGTTATATTGTTAGCTAGATCTCACCTAAAAAGTTGTTGGTTGCTGATTGTAATATATGATTGTTTAATAGTGGAAGTCGGGGGGGGGAAGGGGGAGGGCGAGGGGGGAGGGGAGGGGTGGTTGTTGGGGGGGTGTTGGGGGGGAAAATTAAAAATTGTATTATAAAACTTTTTCAATAAAAAAAAACCTATGTACATCCATGGCTCTAAATTGGCAAACAAGCATTTCCCACTTATTCTATCGGGAGATAATGTCATTATACTACCTCTGACATGGCAGGTTCTAAAGAACCATTAGTAGTCTGATTCAACAGTGTCAAGATGAGCAAGTGATAATTTGTTATTATAAAACTCAAGACACCTAAAAGGCAACATCCCACAGGTGCATTACTGTATGAAGATTTGTTCTCATGAACACATTCAAATAAACACTTTGCAGTTGTATTTAAACAGCTTGTGGTTGGATCTCATATCATGACCACATCACTAATTAAAGACACTAGATGTCAGTGTTCCAGAAAAACCCCAACTCCGAGTAAAGACGCGGAAGCAAGCATTTTCCAAAGTTCTCTTTTCTAGAATACTAGAAAAGATCAAATTTAGAACATCTATCAAGAACTGTGAATGAACATCAAATTCATCTTGTTGGCCATATTTTATGTATACCTGAAGACCGGCATCCAAAAATTGCACTATGGTACGGTACGGTATGGTAAAAATTGCACTATGGTATGGTAAAAATTGCTCTATGCACTAATATCTCTTGGAGGAAAGAGAAAACAAGGCCGGCCTCAGAAAACTTGGCATCAAACACTTAAGAAAGATCTTAAGATTATTTGGCAATGCCAAAGATGCTGTGAAGGGTCAAAACTGCTGGAAACAACTTTAGCTCTACAATCTTTCTATCTACTTCTCCAATGGAGTTTAGAATCTACCATAGCGCTTAGTCTTTTCAACTAGAAACTTCCCTTTGGAGACCAATTGGGGCCTTACAGGTCATTTCTTCCCCTTGAAAGAGTGCAGTCTAAGTATTTGAGATCTATCTTCCCAGTATCCTGCTGCATTCCAAATGTTGTACACTGCCATGAAGCTGGCTTACCCAAAATAGAAACTTCCACTTGGATTCACATCCTTTCATATTGGCCTAAGTTTCTTCTTTCTCCAGCTGATTTGGCCCTTTAATTATGACCGACAATTTCCAGTCTCTCGGGTGTAGGGAAATATTTGAAAACTTAAAAATCTAATAGTTTCTCAGGGGCAGTCCTCACAACCTGCTGAGCTATGAATCTGTGCTAGCTGATCTTAAACAACATGCTATCGACTCAAAGCCATAATCAGTCTTATCTAGAAACAACTTTTTTTTTCAAAAATTTTTTTTTTATTTTTCAAAAAACAAAACATAAAATACATCTTTTTAGAGCAGGTCCTTGTTCCATCATATAATAAGTACAATTATTAAAATTCCCACAATCAATTTTGTTCCCATTTTTATCCAATTACATCTTTTTTTAAAAAAAGAAAAAAAATCTTATTCTAAACATTTATCATTCAATTATTTCGCCCAACATTCTAGACTATAAACACCATTCTAAATCTCTATCATTTTAACAATCAATATTTCATATACATTTCTCAATTTAAGACCCATTACACCAAATCTATATTTCACCTCTTCTTGATCACAACTAATATCCAAATCTTATCAAAAATTTATTTCTCTTTTCTCTTAGAATTTTTACAAAATCAATCAACATTTTGCTCCGTAGTTTATTACTTCCAAAATATTTTATTTTGATTTAGTTACTCCATAGTTATTCTCTTATACTATTAACATTATTTTGGCTAATTCATAGTTTATATAACTCCAATCTGATTATTTAACTGGTTCACAGTTATATTACTATTTTCCTGTAAAGTTTCTTCCACTTCCTCCTAATTTTATTTTTTAGCTGTTTCACATCTTGATCTGCTGCTTTCCAGCAAGGCTTACCTCCACTCCTGACCTTGAATTATTTTGGCTGGTTCACAGTATGATTTTAACTACACACCAACCTTATCTCCTTTACTGCTCCTATATTTATTTTATAACTGGTTTGCAACTTAAATAGTTGCTTTCCAGCAGTGCTTTCCTCCGCTCCCACCTTTATTTTTAACTGGTTCACAACTATATTTCAATTGTTCCCCAGGTATAGTCTCCTCCACTCCTAACTTTATATTTTTTGGCTAGTTCACAGTTTAGCTTTAGCTGTTACCCAGTATATGATTTCCTCCACTCCTAATCTTTATATTAATTAGTTCGCAGCTTTACTTTAACTGTCTTCTAGTGCATATTTTCCTCCGTTCCTTTCCCTATTTTTAATTGGTTCACAATTATATTTCAACAGGTATAGTCTCCTCCACTCCTACCTTTTTATTTTTAACTGGTTCACAGTTCATATAAACTGTTACCCAGCATATGCTTTCCTCCACTCCTAACTATGTTTATTGGCTGATCCACAGCGTTGCTTTAACTGTTTTCCAGCTCATGCTTTCCTCCACTCCTATCTCTTATTTTAATTTTTAACTAATTCCAAGTTTTGTTTCAACTGTTTTCTAATATAATACTTTCCTCCACTCCTACCATATTTATTAACCTGGAGCAAAACTCTACTTTAGCTAATTTCCAAAATCATATTTCACATTACTCCTAGTTTCACATATTTAATTGATTGATAACATTTTGTTTTAATTATTATCTCGCTTGCATTTCCCTCCTTTCCAACTTCTTTTATTCAATCTGTTAGCTTCAAATTACTTCACAATGTATTACCCATATTGTTTTTCCATTTGTTCTCCTCCATATTTCTAATTTAAAAGAAAAATATATTTTAACAAATATCTTCCAATGTCTTAAAAAACATTTTCTTCTAAATTTTTGAATCTACAGAAAATTCAAAGTTTAAGAAAAAGTTAAAACTCCAGAGACTGTATTTTACTTAAATCATTTGTGCTCTTATTTCTTAATCAAATTATATATATATATATATATATATATATATATATATATATATATATATATATATATATAAAATTTTATTTTCGTAGGTCTTTATGTGTATCTTTCTTTATGCCAGGGATTTTCCTACGTATATTAAGATGTTTCATGGCCTAATTTTCGGTGAAATCTCAATTCACCAGTTTTTAGGCCTTTTTAAATATTACAGCAGCTATATGCTATCTGTTTGAGTTTATGTGGGAGACTAGAATGGACCCATTTCTGCCTCGTTAGGCTTTGTCAACTAGCCACACCCACTTTTCTTAATTCTGCCCTGTAACAGTCAAATATTTGACAGTCAAATATATATATATATATATTAAAACAAGATTGTGACAGTAATAACAAGGAAAATAATAGCAATAGTAATTACAATAAAAAAATAAGGAAGTAATAGAGACATCAGTAAAAAGGGAAAAGGGAGTTTAAAAATAACAAAAAAAAGAATTAAACAATTATATTAGAGAGAAAAGAGAGAAAAAATACAGAGGAAAGAAAAAAATAGCAGATGAAAAAAGAATAAAAGAAAGAGAAAAAAGAAAGGTAAGAAATAAAAAGAAAGCATGGAGAAGAAAGAAAAGTATCTCCTAACATTTGAATCAAAATGTGATATTTTGTTATTTTGTTACTTGATTTATTCCATTGTTTTTTTTCTCTAATCTGTCCAAATGTATTTCTTTTCCCTTTCAATGTCATCAAAGTTATAAGTTCTGCAAAGTTAATTCTGGAACTATTCCATATATGGTATCATCATGTCTTCCTTTTGTTGCCATGCCTTTCTCTTATAATCACTTTTATTTAGTTCAGTTTCCATTATTCCATTTAATTTCTTCTTTCAAATCTTCCATAAATCCTCCAGTGAACAGATTATGTATCAGAAACCAAGGTCTCTGTCTTTTCTCAGTATCAATTCAATACAAGTAACAAGCAACATAGTTTCTCTTTTCAAATAACAAATAATCTGGGATTCATACTTCCACTTCAGAGCTAGCAGCCATTTTATCCATCACCGTTTGTCTTTTGTCTTTACTTTTAAAACATAGTTGTTTCCTCTTCTCCTTCCTCTCTCCTAGATATAATCCAGTCTCACTCCACTAAATCAGTCTAGCCTCATTTATCCACAGGAAAAAAATAAATAAAAATAGTTTAAAAAATTGTAACTAAACCATTTCCATTTCCATCACAGTCATAATAAGCGCTTTCTATCAAACAGGTCCTTTGTCTTTTAGCCCCTGTAGTTGTTAGCTGCTATTAAAACAGGGGCTCACTTGTTGCAATCCACATTTGAGGGCAGCTCCCGCCTGGGCAATTGTCAAACTCACCCACCATACAAGCTCTCTGTTCTTCTCTGCTTCTCCTCCTCTCCTCCAGCACGATCTTTGTTCCTGGTTGCCACAGTTTTGGGGCAGCCGCCATGGCTGTCTTTCCACTGCCGCCGGCGTGAAGGGAAAGCCTCCGGCCCCGAGAAACTTGCCCGTTCCTCTCAGCTGCCCTTCTTGTCCCCCTGTCCCTTCAAGACAGGGGAGGTCCGAAGACCTGTCGGCAACAGCTTAGCAGACAGCATTTTGGCAGAGCTCTGCGGAGCTCGCCATTTCCTCATCTGTGTCCCCATGGAGCCAACCGGAAGTCATCTAGAAACAACTTTTTAAAACACTTTGCACATTTACTTCCCCAGCCAGATATCACAGTTGCATAATGACCTCCAAATTCAGAAAGAATTTCCTTGGCTGGATTCAATGCTCTTGCAATAGATACTGGGGGAAAAAATGAGATCCCGAAACTTCTCATCCAAGAAGCTTCTTGGATAAGAAGAGAAACATCTTCAAGAAAAAACAGCAAAAGTCCAGTTGCCTCTTGAAAAAGCATCTTTGGGACAACCATGACCTGGATGGCTGAGAATCTCCATAGAAACCACAAATTACTATTTTTGTTTATCACCAAATATTCCAGTCTCAAGTTGCTGGTTATATCATGCTAATCTAATTCTACTTCAATGATTACAGCTAAACACTTTTCCATAGTTTGTACAATTTGCCATCATTTATTTTCAAGTATCTCCTAGGTATTCTGTTTGGAAACATTTCAAATGCAGCTATTTGGTTTCTACTGTTTATTAATGTTTTATGTTCTTACTGTCAATTGAATCTTATTTCTGTCTTAATTTAATTAGCTGCCAGAATTGTTTTAACAATATAAATAGTCACTATAATTGGACTCTTAACTTTTAGTTTTTAAACCATAATCACTCTTTATGCATTATTCTTCCGCATATATTAATCATTACATTTTTTCAAGAAATGTTAATTACAACTTTTCCATAGCTTTTAGTATAATTAGAATCTAAACAGATCAAATTGGTAATTTTACTGTTTAGTTATTTGTTGTCATACTTTGTATGTCATACTTTGTATCATACTTTGCTATATTATGTTTTACAATTCCAAACTCTTAAACATTTAACTTACAATTTTACTTGTACTGTGATATGATTTTTAAGTTTATTTTACTCTAATCAATTATCATTCTTTTGTTTGGTTTTACTGGCCATTGACCTTAAAATAAAATGACTGACTGACTACAATCTAAGTTTTCCAGAACTGTATTTGCCACTGCCAGATGTATTGCTAACATTGGTCTTAGAATCCAGGACAGAAAAGAGAAACTTAACTAGATTCTATATAGGCTGTACAGTAATCTCCAATCCAGCTGGAAAAAGACCTTGGTCTTTTTAACATCTTGTGACTATTCCCAACTGTGCATTAAATAGGGATCCGGTCACACAATGATTCCTGAATTTAGAGCTGCAGTCCAATCTATACTAGCTATCTATTTTCTCCTGATTATATTTGATGGGAGAGTTATAGGCCTTTATAAAGGTAGATTACAATATTCTTTCTTCTGTACTGCTGCAGGGCAAGTACCTCAAAACGTTTAGTTTGTGTCCTTGTGGTACGGAATAAATTTAAAGTTTATACATACATTTTTACTTTATAGGTTTTATTTGGCCTTATGCAAAATTTGATTTATTATTGTTTTAATAACAATGGCAGGGCAATCATACGATTATCAGATAGCCTTCCTATTAGCCAACAAGACTTTTCAGGTCATTTAAGTTTTGCAAAGTTTTCATACCTAGCTTCAAGAATTTGTCAGGTCATTTCTGCTGAAACTTATACAACTTTACAAATAAATGAAGAAAGAGAAAGAGAGAGAATGGATATCAGAATTACTGTTCACCAACAACTGAAGGGGAACATTTTCCTAGTCCCTGATGCACATTAAAGGCAGGAAAAATATGGTTCTTAGAAGCGTAGGTCTAACCTGGATAAAATCTGCTTGTTTCCAACATTATTTGGAGGCAGGGCCAGCAGTTATATAGAACTATGTAATTTTTGTTATCAAATCATACTTGCTTGAAGATCTACACAAGTCCTTTTTAAATAATATGTTTTATAAACTGTCAAATGTATCTGAGAAAATATTTTGTTTTCTTTTTAACCCCTTCTATGGGAAAGTTTTCCTTCATATGCTTTGTTATTCTTGCCCTTGGCCAAGAAAAGGCCTACAAATTAATTCATTTAATGTTAAATGGTTAATGGTAAAATACCCAAAGTTGTCATTTGTTCATGGATACCCCGGGCAAATTCATATACACAATTTACAACATTAAAAAAACTTCAATAATGTCACTGTTATCAGAAAAAAGTTGAGGAAAAAAATGACATCTGTTCAGTAAGGATGACTATTATAATTGCCAAGAAAATAATAATTATATTCCTCAAACAAAATCTTCAGATTTTTTTTTTTTAATTTCAGGCAAAAGAAAAGCAGGGAATGCAGCTTGGCTGTCTTTTAAATCATGGACTGTTTGTATTCTAAATAGTGCACCTGAAACAATCATTCTGTTCACAGGAATGACTGTGAACAGAAACCATATTCAAAGCTGCTTTTGTGGAGGGAAATTATATTCAACGTGTCTGGGGAGATTTTTTCCCCTAATACTATTAATTTAGATATGCCTGTAAGCAAGCTTCTGCACATCCCAGTGAAAAGAAGAAATATCACAAGGAAAGGAAGGGAGGAAGCAGCTTGTATAACTTTTCAAAAGAAAAACAAACACCTGGCATATAGTTGCACAGTATGAAAAAGCATCTGTTGCATACAGAAGCACATATGCAGAAGAACCCAGCAGCAAGAATATAGTTTTGCAACCGAAGGCAAAGATCGCATTTTATAAACTTAAAAGAGGTTCCACTGTCCATGGCCCAAAATGCAGTCTCTAAATCCCTAGTTTTCCTATCAATCACCTGCAGCAGGTATACACCACCACACTCACAAATGAGCAAACCCTGCGCTCACAAATCAATCTCTTGGACTGAGAGAATACATTCAAGGTTCTCTATTACACTATTCCAAATTTCAAAAGAACACTGGCCAAGTACAAACCCGTTTTCAGAGACAAGAATCAGATGTTAACGGTATCTGCCACAAGACCACATTTAATGCAGCCTACAACAGGGATGGACAACCTCATTCCTTGAGGTCTCTTGCAGCTTGCCAGTCCACCTTTTGCAACACCTAGAACCCTCTGCCTCTATTGAAAATAACTTGGCATAGTTTTTGTTATTTTTAAAGTAGGAAACATACATGAGCATTGGTGTGAAATCTAGAACAGGTTTAATACAGTTTGAAAAAGCTAAGAAGCAGCCCCTTCAAATCCAGGAATCAATCCAAAATGTGCCTCAACCAATATGTACCATTAAGCTATCCACTGCAGCTGCTGCCTTCCAAACACTGTAGTCTTTCACTATTCCTGCCTTATAGTGATCTCTGAGAGTATTCAAACCTATTACCATACTGTTTTGGAATCCATCTGGTGTTTTACATTTCATTACTCCCCATCAGTTTGGGGAAAAAAAATTTAAAAAGGACTATGGAAACATGAATTAGCCTACTTCAGGCCTTTGAGAAGTTGAATATTGCCTTGCCAATTCCCCTTTTATCCTATCCTATCCTATCCTATCCTATCCTATCCTATCCTATCCTATCCTATCCTATCCTATCCTATCCTATCCTATCCTATCCTATCCAATCCAATCCAATCCAATCCAATCCAATTATTGGTTCAATTTATATGCCACTCTTCTCCGGAGACTCAGGGCAGCTTACAATGCATTAAGCAATAGCCTTCATACTTTTTGTATATACCTGCTTAGTAGGGCTTTCGCCCCCCCCCCCAAGCGGTGTTCTTTTTTATACAAAGTCATCTTATTGCTCCCACAATCCTCATTTTACCTACCTCAGAAGGATGGAAGGCTGAGTCAATCTTGAGCCTGGTGAGATTTGAACTCGCAATAATTGCAGGCAGCTGGCAGCTAAGTGCTACTTAACAGCACTTTAGTTCGCTGCTCCACCAAGGCTTCCTTATGTCAGAAAGAAATTATGTAATAAGTATTTATGACCATTGCACTGTCCTGGGGACACCTTTTGTGACCTTCTGATAAAGAGTCAATGGGGAAGTCAGTTAACAACCTAAACAGTGATTCATTTAGCAAATGTGGTAAGGAAGCTCATAAAATAGAGCAAAATTTATTTAACAACTGTTTTGGTTAGCAACAGATTTTTTTGGCTCAATTGTGGTCATAAACTGAGGATTACCTGTGCTCCATTTCACCTTTACCCCTACAGATTCTATTCTGAAGATTATATTAGCTGTTCAAAAATTTAAAGAACAAAGTTGGGGAAAGAGAATACAATAGCAATATCTAATGGTATACTTAAAGAGATGAAATTGCACTGGAAACTGCCCTAGGATGCATCCAGAAATTGATTACAAAAAATGTGACATCATCATAGGAGGTGCAGAACGCATGAAGAGAAAATTAGCCCTCTGTTTTGTGCTTTCACTAACACCAATTACACAGTACACCAAATTGCCAAGTGGAAAACCAGTAACATCTGTTTGTTTCTTTTCTTTCTCTATTCAAAAAAAGCTCTTTCTGAAGAGAACCTTTAGAAACAATCTTGTCAATGGGCAGTGCTTTATTACTATATTTATATAAGTACAGTTATTCATAAAGATGAATTGTTTGGCAGCTCATAAATGTGCTAGTAAAATGAAACAGTATTAGCATAAAAACACATCGTTCAAACGTCATTCAGAATTTTATACATAAAATCTTCCAAACAAAAAGAAATGTAATGTAAATATAAATACGTGACTGACAATCACTGAATGCAAATGTCTTCGCTGGGAATCTAAGAGTCCAGAAGGATATCACTTGGCAAATGTCTTCACAGATGCCATTTTGATGTCACTGTGAAAAGAAAAGAGCTTTGGCTCACTAGTAATCAGCCCAATCATGCCATTTGGCATAAGTACTTGCAATAGATGAAAATGAGACAAGGCAGATCCTCAACTATTTAGGAAGTGGCTGGGTGACTTTGAATTACAGGTAATTCACTACTATATTACCATTTCACAATGATTTTTATTTTGTGTATTTTCTCCCTTAATAAGAACAATACGTTTAATAAATAGATCCAGGTGAACAGTGCATCTCCAAATGTGGAGCTCCTGTAACATTTCATGCCCATACATTTCAGTAACTTCAACATCAATAAAACTCGTTTCTCAACTACTTTCCCTGAACATCTGAGAGAGATTGTGAGCATTTTCACATACATATCTGCAAATGAATCTTTTTAAAAACTATTCTTAAATAAGATATTTAAGCTTTATTTCAAAAATAGCTCTGTATCTCATCTTTGTTATTTCTATATTATGAATAAGAAATATTTTCTTATATATGGTCAGTGCATATGAGAGCACTTTCATATTTCCCCCTTTTTAAAATGGATCTATAAGTATGCAAAATTCTGGGCTATAGGGTATGCTGGCAGAAACAACTAAACATGTACATTTATTAATACAAACTTCAGCTATGTTTTTCACAAATAAGCTACCGTGTTTCTCCAAAAATAAGACCCTGGCTTATATTTTTTTGAACCCTGAAATAAGCACTTGGCCTTATTGCCATGTGCTCAAAAGCCCGATTGGGCTTATTATCAGGAGATGTCTTATTTTGGGGGAAACAGGGTATGTAAAAACAAATGTAATTTTAATGATTTCAGTTTAATAATAAATGCAAAGAATCTTTTCCTTGTCAATCTTGGATTACTACTTATTAAGAAAGCTGACCCTGGAAATTGATAAAAATTCAAAGCTAGTATAAGATATCTAATTTGTTTTACTGTTGAAGGGAATGTTCAATATAATAGAAAAATGAAGCCATCATCTGTTTCATATGATATCTAACAAGAAAAATAGTCTAGATTAGTATTGAAACCTTCCATTAACCAGCATCTGTTTTATAACCAAAGGTATCACTATACTTCATCTAAGGAACAGGATACAAAACAAACTACTGTACTTTTTGGAGTATAAGACACACTTTTTTCCCTCCTAAAAGGGGGTTGAAATGTTGGTGTGCTTTATTCACTGAATACAGCCATTTTTGGCCTCCTGAAGCCCTGCCCTGCGTATCCCGTTTTTGCGAAAAACAGGCCCGTTTTTCACAAAAACGGGGTGCTCAGAGGCTTTGGGAAGCCGGCAGAGTGCTCCTGTGGGCTGGGGAGGCCAAAAATTCCTCCGGTTTTTGCAAAAACAGGGTGTGCAGAAGCTTTGGTAGGCCTGCAGAGTACTCTTGTAGGCTGGGGAGGGCAAAAACACCTTTTTGTAAAAAACAGGCCCGTTTTTGGCCTCCCAAATTCCCCACACGTCACGTCACGTTTTTGCCCTCCCCAGTCCCCAGGAATACTCTGCAGGCCTCCCAAAGCCTCTGAGCACCCCGTTTTTGTGAAAAACAGGATGCTTATCTTGCTTATCTCTTCAAAATCTTGGTGTGTCTTATACACCAGTGCATCTTATAGTCTGAAAAATACAGTACCTATTTTGATAAAGTTTAAAGGAATATGTGATGGCAAGAAAGTAGTTTTAATTTTCTGTTATCTTAGATTCTGTTCTAAGTTACACTTTACTAATGCTTAATAGATGATTGTCCTTTCAAATAAAAAGCAAATAAAATTCTACAATGAAGAAAAGAAAGGGCATGACCAACATCAATTGTGTAAAAATTCTATGATCTGTATAGACTTCTGATGAGCTGATTTTGTATAAATGAAAGTTGAATCTGTTCCAATCTCCCTGGAAAAAGGAGCCAAGAATTGTAATACTACAGGAATTATTTTTAATTTGGAAAATGAATTAAAAGGGCAATTGAGAGGAGAAACGTGAAGCATGAAGAAAAGACAGATGACATAAAATGTACAGAAGTAACAAGATGAAATACTTGAAGTTTAAACAGACTCCAGTATATTCCAGCAATTCATATTGTACATTACTAGACCTATCTAATTTCCAGCCCAATATTAAACTGGTCTGTACTCACTGTGTTGCAGATTAAAAGTAACTTTTCCTGCTTAAGGTGACAGGGACCTATTAGAAAAAGGTATGCAAATCCAATCAGTTTTAGATTTTTGTGTGTGGCCCTCTTGAGCGCCATTTTCACTGGCAGAGGGTTGCAGGAGGCCCTGGCAGTTGAAAATGGAGCTCGGGAGCTGTTTTCGCTGGCAAAAGCACCATGGGCCCATCCTTCGCTGTTCCCAGGGCAGCCCCTCAGGCCAGATCTAAGTACCCTGTGGGCTGGATCTGTCCCCTGTACTTTGAGTTTGACACCTCTGAGCTAGGGCAAGAAGAGAGCCAGTTTGTATATTGTTAAGGCATCAGACTACAAAACCAAGTGATTGTGAGTTCTAATCCCATATGGCTGGTGAATTTAGATCAGTTCCTAACCCTAAAAATCAGGTAAGGGCAAATTATTTCTGAAAAAAAAAAAAAGTGTTGCCAAGAAAACTGCAGCCAATGTCCAGGCAATTGCCAGATGTCTGGAGGTCATAAACAAACAAGGAACGGCAAAAAACCTCTGTGGATGTTATGCCAGATATGTATGGTTTTATCTAAAACCAAATCTTTTCTTTGTTCCCCATTTCCTTTTCAAATGTACCTGTAAAGATATCTAGATTATATAAACCTACTTGCTTCTTCCAGCCCATCCCTTTCTCTTGTTCTCCTCAACCTTTTATCCATTACACATAAGCATAATATTGCACTACCCCTTATGCTATTGAAAAGAGATGATTTTGCAAAACAATTCAAGGAATGGAGAGATAAATATCTCCAAATTCCAAACACTTCTTGTCAGTTTCCTTAATGTGGTCAAGTCAATCTTCTCTCCCAGCTCCAAATGATATATATGATATTCTTACAAACAAAATTTAAGAGAAGGGGAATTGAGGGCAGAGGTGGGATTTGTGCAGGCCCGAACTGGTGTGATGGTGAACTTTTGTGAGATGAAATGCTGCAATGGACAAAAATGACACAGAATCAATAAATAAAACAGCTTGGCTTTTCCATGCTACAGATGACATTTACCAAGGGGGAAGAATTGCACACTCTGGAGAGATGAACAGAAGGGTATACTAGCAAACCCATCAGTTTGACTCACATAATTTGGCCAGAACAGTTATAAAGGAAGAGTGGAATTGACAATAATTATACTGTTTATCTTTTTTGCTGACCCAAAGGATAGCTGTTCCTTTACATCAATAGTAGAGAAAAATTCCAATGGTAACTGGCTGTATTGTTTTACAACCATTTCAAGGACCCTTATCTGCATTTTACAATAGTGAAAAATCTAGCTCTCTTTGTCATTCCACTAATTTCACTGGAGTAACTAAATGATATAGTAAACCTAGTAATAGATTTAAAGATAAGCAAAACTAATATTTTGACTGCACTCACACCCATTGTAAATGCACATTTATGCTCTTTCCTTCTATCCAACTGCTACTCTTCAGATTTTCCCACTATCTGAACAGGTTGAACAAATCATATCTTAGAACTTATTATCTTAGCATTATTTACAAACCGAGATTTATTCCTCTGACAAGCAGCCCATCATTATTTATGTTCTCTAGCTGGGGATCACACTTACAAAGTTGAAGTATTTAAAACCATGGATTTTAAAGACATTATATTAGACATTCTCACATATAACAATGCATATCTTCATTGACCTTCTTTGGAAATAATACAAAGAGATTCATTACTGCCTTTTTCCAGGATATTTTCACCCTCTAAATCAAGGGTGTTAAACTCAAGGCCCATGGGGTGCTTAAATCTGGTCTGCAGGGCCGGCCTGGAAATAGCAAAGGATCTGCCCACGGTGCTTCAGGCAGCCAAAACGCCACCCCCCGTGCCCCATTTTCAACCTGGATGGCCTCCTGCAGCACTCTGCCAGCCAAAATGGGACATAGAGGGATGCTGCAGGAGGCGTCTGTCCCATCTCCCTGCCCCCCCCCGCCCCCCAGCGGAGAACTACCTGGCCCTCGAAGAAATCCAATTTGACATCCCTGCTCTAAATCTAGCCTAAAATCTTTGTATCTACCATATGAACACTAACCAGGTCCAACTCCTATTACTTTTTAAAGATCAACCAAGGTCAGTTCAGTGCTGCCATCTTGCACTACACTTCTTATACTGAGGTTTACAGTGCTCAATAGTTGGAATCATAGGAACATACTGAGACAAGATTTGGCGAGGCATTTTATAGCATACTATGGGGTATAAATCTAGCCATTCCTATCTTCCCTAAATGCAAGAAACTTTTCCATGGCATACAAAAGTTTGGCACCAGACATTCCATGTTCTGGATTGCTCTGGGGCAAGTATCTTGATTGTGATTTGGTAATGACTAGTCAGGTGATGCTTCCCAATTCATTTTAATGAATATGCTTACAGAAAAAAAAAAACCCAGAATCATCATGGAGTTGCCTCTGCCTCCTACATATATCATTTCAGAACACATTCTGAATACCAATAGAGTAAGGTCCTAAAAAGCAAACTGGGGAAGAACACTAGAGTTATAACAGCCCTAATTTGTGACTTGCCGTCTTTTGATTTGAGAGTCAATGGAAATAATTTATAATTTTCATCAAAATGCTGTCCCACTCACTCAATTATGTTCCTGCCATAACACTGTTTCTGTAATCCTCTCACTTGTAGAGGAATAATGACCTAGAGATTAATTAAGGCACCAGGAGATTGTGCTGTGGCCGCGCAGTGGTTAGAATTCAGTATTGTACTATTGCAGACTAATTCTGCCAACTGCTAAGAGTTTGATTCTGACCGGTTCAAGGTTGACTCAGCCTTCTATCCTTCAGAGGTCGATAAAATGAGGACCCAGATTGTTGGGGGAAATATGCTGACTCTGTAAACCACTTAGAGAGGGCTGTAAAGGACTACGAAATATTATATAAGCCTAAGTGCTATTGCTATTGTGAGTTCTAGTCCTGCCTTAGGCATTAAAGCCATCTGAATAACTTTGGGCCAGTCCCTTTTTCTCAGCCCAACCTAACTCACAGGGTGGCTGTTGCGGGAAAGACAGGAGGAGGAAGTAAAATAGGTACATTCACTGCTTTGAGTAATTTATAAAATAAAGGCTGGATATAAACACTAAATAAACATTTTTGTATCTTCCACACTATGATTTCATTATGACAGCAGATATGATGAATGCCACCCCACCATATCATGGTAAAAAATAGAGTGATAGTAGTCAAGAATGCCTATACTAGACTAATGGCTGTTCATTGATATTTCCCTCTAAATCAAGCCAGAAGGATTTGAAACTTCCAAGATTTACAAAAGTCTTCCCAACGTAATTACAAGCGCAATTTGCATATTGTCAACTCCATTAGTAGGTAGTCCACTGGTCATTCTAATTTGTCTTCCAAGATTTACCGTAGTTGCAGGGCTGATGCAAGTTATTTGCAGCCTGAATAAGTTGTCAACTTTTTCAGTTTACAAATTCCACTGTTGTCTTATTTTAAGACTGACAACCGGACATGCTATTTTACTATATCTGAACACTACAAGCTAATTTAGGGGGGACTGGGAGACCACTTTATCCCTGGTAATCTTGTCCTTGTCCTTACCCTCTCCCTGCTACTCACTTTGGATGAACCTGCCACACTCTCTGTAATAATAGGTCCATCTCTGTAAATAGGGTTTCAAAATTGTGGTTTGCTGCATTCCTGGCAAATTGGCTTTATCTATTATATAGATCAATTCCTATCAAGGTCCTAGGCACACTTTTAAAAACATTAAAATTTTTATCAGTATGATGTAATATTAGAGAAATAAAAACTAGTAATCATGTCATGAATCACTCACTGAAATACATTTTTCAGCACTTGGTTAACTCTGTTGACAAACACACTTTCTTTAGCAATTGCAGAGATCCAAGCTGACATTCAGCAATCCCCAATTTTGGGACCTTAGGATGTGACTTAATAACAGAGTCCATCCTTTCCTGGTATGGCATGTCTCAGATTTGCTGGACTGCACATTGATCATGCTTCATGGCAGCTCTGTGAATTACCTGGAGGTGGAACCGAACAGATAAACCTGTGTTACCTGTCAGCTTCACTACTATAGGACCTTACTTTGCCCACCAACCCAGGTGATAAGCAAACCTAATTTCTCTCTCTCTCTCCCATGCTATTTGATGACCTCTTTCCAAAGCTTCTTCAAATCTTCTCACCCCTTAACAGCAGAAAAGTGTTAAGACTCTTCTTGTTAGCAATTAGTGCCTTGTCTATGCCTAAAACATAAACAAAGCTTACAGTCTGTCAAGATTCTCAGTCATCCAGGTCAAGGTTGTCCCACAGGTGCTTTTTCAGGAGGCAACTGGACTTTCTTGTTTTTTTTTCTTTTGAAGACGTTTCACTTCTCATCCAAGAAGCTTCTTCAGCTCTGTCAGAATAGTGGGGAATGGAAGGATTGATATTTCTTTCTACCTCCTAAAAGGATGCAGACCAGCTGTCTGCAAGGAATATCAATCCTTCCATTCCCCGTTATCCTGACAGAGCTGAAGAAGCTTCTTGGATGAGAAGCGAAACGTCTTCAAAAGAAAAAAAAAACAAGAAAGTCCAGTTGCCTCCTGAAAAAGCACCTTTGGGATAAACAAAGCTTTCTTCTGTATAGATCGCAGCAAGCTCTACTACAGTACTGCACCTCGGGGGGCGGGGGGGGGAGAGATTTGTCCAGCCCACCTCCGCTTGATTTCTATGCTTCCTGCACAGCGACGTTCTTGTTTGCCGGCTTCCCCAGCTCGCCCCGCCGCCTCACCTTCACTCCTCCTGTTCAAGGCCATGTGTCCCACAGAGGTGGGCTCACACCCCTCGCAGTAGGAGAATCCTAGCGCCCGGTTGAAATAGCCCTCAATGTTCTCCTCCTCCTCCTGCTCCTGTGCTGCTCCGATCCACTCCCAGCTTCCTCTTTCCATCCGGACGTATCTAATCTGCAGAGGCCCTGGCTTCTCATTGGCTCTTGATGTGAAGGGGGCGGTCCTTACGCTAGCGTTCCAAGGGGCGGGGAAGACCTCCCTTCTGGGGCTGCCTGGCCGGGGACTGAACCGCGCCCCGCCTTCTGAGCTCTGGAGGGGAGGGTAAGGGGAGGCCGTGCGCGGCTGCGCAGAACGGTTAGAATTCCGCCTCGAGAGCGGTTCGGACAGCGGTAGCAGCGAGCGAAGCAGCTTTGCTCACAGCGCGCAAGCCGCTTTTTACGGAGCAGCCGGACAGCGCCTGGACCGCAACAAGGGAACTTATTCAGCGGCGCTGTTTTCCTGAATGTGTGGCGGCCGCGTGCGAGTCTATGAGACAAATACACCCGGGGGATAATGTTCATTATGCATACTTCTCTGCCTCTTTTCTTCTTCTTCTTCTTCACCTTCACTATTGCCACCACTGTTATTGCCACTACTATCCTTCACCTGACTCGTTGAACGCAGCATGCAACTCATTGTACGCTAAATGAATAATGCACTAGAATGTCCGCGCTGAAAAAGGTAAGCGGGCAGCCAATGAGCAAGACCGCCCAGGACCCTCGTGTGATGGTGCTGGTTTGGGGCGGGGGCGGAGAGGCAGGTGGGGGCATCTAAGCTTACCCCTACACACACAAACACACACCTTCAGTATACCTTTTGCCGAAGATTTAAAACCTGCCACGCTGAGCAAAGATGTTTGGCCGGCTGTGAATTAGCGCTGCAAACTCTCGGAGTGTGTGGATTTCGGGGAAGAGGGTGGTGGTGTCCGAGGTGGAGATGGAAAGAGCTGATAGGAATAAGTCAATTGGGTGGGAGGGTGAGATTATTAAAAGGGAAGCGATGCCATTGCTGGTGCTGCGGTTGGGGTTTGCCTCGGCGTGGTGGTTCCGAGTGGGGTTTAAAATAGTTATTGGGGGACAGAGGGGGTTCACCTTGGGCCACTGGAGTCAAAAGCCTGGAGGCTTGGGGGGGAAGGGGTTTGTGTCTTTTGGCTCGATTTTTTTCCTCCGGGTCTTTCGACGTGGGGAGACGATGCTCGTGGGCTGGGGTAGCATCTGTTGCGAAGGCTGTTTTTTTCGGGAAGGGTACGATGGTAGGGGAGACGGAGTTGAGGAGAACGGGAGTTTTTTGTGGCAGCTGCGGTTGTTTCGGTCACGGAGGGGAGGGGGAGTACTGCGTGGGAACAGAGCCACTATCGGCGTCGATGGTGTTGAGAAGCGGGGTTACAGTGGCCGTCCCTCGCTTACTCGACGACATGGATACACTCGTACGAGCTGGCGAACGGGGTGGGGGGATGGGGTGGGAGAGGGAGGCTTAAAGCGCCTACATTGATACTAAGGATGACTGAGAACTATTGGGGTGACAGAATGAGCATTTTAAGACCCCCGTCTCTTCCTTGTGGGGACTGAAGTCCCGATCCTGGAGATGCTTGTAGAAGGGTGAGACAAAAACCAAGGATGAATGGTGGGGGGGGGGAATTGATGGGGAGAGCGACGGCATGTGGAAGAGCTGTTAGAAAGCGCGAGGGAGGAAACTCGGGGGGAGGGAGGCTCTTTACAAAAGGGAAGGATCGGAGGAGCAGACGCGACGGCGTCTTCCCAAAAGCCGGGCTCAGTTTGGGCAAAAGAAGTGTAGAAACGACGGCGGCGTCTCTTTGCGGGCCAGGGAGGACTTTCTCAGATATAACCGGGAAGATCCTGAGGATGCCCCCCCTCCCGTTTCTAAGGTGGTCTCCACCGTCCAGATGTAGCCCTCGCAAACGACTGAGACTGCGGCGAGCGTCTTCCGATCTAAGATGGGAGAAAGACCGAGGACGCGCCTGGGGAGCGGGAACAAGCGCGTAAAAAACGACGCTTCTGGAGAAGCTAGAGGAAAAGGAGAGGATCCCGCTTCCGCGGAAAGTGCCGGGACGAAAGGGACGTGTCCGCGGGCGCGATCTCTTGTTCTTTTGGCTGGGGCGACCGCCGTCCAAGTATCCCTTCGGTGGAGCTCCACGCCTGTAGTGCGGCGCCGTCCGCTGCTGCGGAGGGCTGCGGACTGGCGCTCGCTTCACCTGCTCGTTCCCGAGCGCTGGAGGCGGCGAGGCTTTCTAAGTGGCCAAGAAGCGCGCGGGGTTTCCCTCACGAGGCTCTGTCGGAGACCTTACAAACACTCCGCGAGGACTAGCGGGGAGGGGTCTTTGAGACCCCGTTTGGCAAACTGTGGCGGGTTCAGATAAGGGGGCGGCGAATTAACACTGTGCGCCTGGACCCAAGCGGACTGCTCCCCACCGCCGCTGCCCCCTCGATTTCTAGAGTCCTGGAAGTGTGAGGAGACCGCGGACCCATTTCATTGTTTCCTCAGAGAAGTAAAGAGCGAGCGCTCATCCCGCCCGTTAAATCTACTAGCAGGCGGGTTGCTTTGAGAGAGAGAGAAAAAAAACCGAGCCGGAGAACTACAGAGGCTACTGGGGTAGAGCGACGAACCGCCTCGTCTTTCTCCTCAGTTCCCTCCAACACAACGCCTACTAGTCCCGAGGCGAGGCCAACGAGCGGCAGAGGAGTTTGAGGGAGGTGGAAGGAGAAGCGAGGACGGCTGTAAATCGGGACGCGTCGTGGGCTGCTTTCCTTTGGAAGAGTCTCGTGTGGAAGGCAAATACCCCGCGTCCCTTAGGTAGAGATTGGTGTCCGGTACAGAAAGGCCGACCGCGAACGTGAGTCGCGCTGCCTCTGAGGTGAAGTGAGGTGAGGCAAGGCTCCCGCCCGCCTGCCTTCTGCAATGGCCCATTTCGTGCCAAACGAACTTCCAAAGCTTTTTTTCCCCCCCTCCGGAGTTTAAGACACTGAACAAAAGCTATAGATCTGTTCCTTGTTAAATTCTGCACCAGGTTGGATGACACACATAATCAGGATTTGAGAGTATATTTGCTTATTTGTACCCTATGACTATCATTAAGTGTTGTACCTTACTATTCTTGATGAATGTATCTTTTCTTTTACCTACATATGCACCAAGACAAATTCCTTGTGTGTCCAATCCCACTTGGCCAATAAAAAATTCTATTCTATTCCATTCTATATTCCCTAGTGCAGGCAGTCTTCGATTTAGGACCACAATTGAGCCCAAAATTTCCATTGCTAAGCAAGATGGGCTATTAAGTGAGTTTTGACACATTTTATAACCTTTCTTGCCATGGCTGTTAAGTGAATCATTGCAGTTGTTAAGTTAGTAGCACAGTTAAATGAACCTGGCAAAAGGTGATCACATGACCCCTGGACATTGCAACCATCATAAATATATGCCAATAAAGGAGACTATTTGTAGCCTAGGGTTGAAATGAGGGGTCCTTGATACTGTCTGAGCTTGTTTTGTTTTCTTGCGGACATTTCATTACCCAAACTAGGTAATATCATCATTGCTAGTAAGGAGACTATTAGCACTGATAACATTACCTAGTTTGGGTAATGAAATGTCTGCAAGAAAATAACCAAACTCAGAGAGCACCAAGGACCTCTCAAATATATGCCAGTTGCCAAGCATCCAAATTTTGACCATGTAACTGTGGGGTTGCTGCAATTGTGGTAAGTGTGAAAAATGGTCACTTTTTTTCAGTGCTGCTGTAACTTCGAGGGGTCAAATAGTTGTAAATCGAGGACTACCTGTACTTGCCCTTTATGTAAAAAAAAAAGTGAAGTGCAAACTGCTGGGAGTGAGAGTGGAGAGGGTGAACCACTGCACTCCCCCACCTCTCCTGAATTAGATGGCTGCTTTTGGATTCCACCCCATGAAAAAGGTACTTCTTTCTCCTACAAGTGACAGGACATGGAGTTGTTGCACTGAATAGTTCATCAAGCTCTGTTTGTAGAGGTTCTTGGGAAGAAGGACTTGCCGGATTAGTTGAAAATGGAAGAATCAAGAGTGTGAGTAGTCCTGGAAAAAGTAACTAAATTCATATTTTAGCTGTCACATTATTTTGTGGTGATGTCAATGACTTGACATCAAATACTAGGGCACTTATATGCATTGGCTTTTCCGATGTGGTGGATCACATTTAAGAGATCCTGAAAAGTTGGCTTAATGAACAAATCACTGGCTCGTTTTCTTTATTCAAATTGTCAAGTATATTCTCATAAAAATGAGTTGAATAATGCCATTTTGTTGTGCTTAGTTGGTGTTGGTTTTCTTCCAGTTCTAAACTGATAAGAGCTTCTCTAGGACTTAAAACATTTATATAATCCTGGTGGACTATCATATTCATTTGGTGGGTTGTCTGACACCTTGGATATTGACATTTAATATCAAATAAAAACTTATTTCAGACCCTGAACAAAAGCATCAAACATTGTCAGTCATCAATATTCTGCCTGAATACAAACCATTCACTTCAGACTATTCATATGATTATTAGTTCCTTTCTGAAAATTATGGATGCAGCCTTGATCTCATTTGAATCTGGAAGTAATCTGCTATAAAGGGAATTGGTATTTTATCATTTAGGTAAACTCTATTTGCCCTGAAAAAGAAATCAGGACAAAATAGCACTGATTGATATGCAGCTCTTGTTAAGCATTTTCTCACATGAAAATAAAAAAATAAAGTGATATGTAGATGCATGTGTATAGTTTCCTTTTCCACCAGTGGGTTTAATATATTTAGGCTATAAATAGTAGTTTTAAGAACCAGTTTGGCATAATGGTTAAGGCACCAGGCTAGAATGCAGGAGACCATGTGTTCTACTGTAGTAATGCCTTAGTCATGAAATCAGCTGAGCGATCTTGGGCCAATCAGTCTCTATCAGCCCCAGGAAACAAGCAATGACAGGCCTCTTCTGAAAAACTTTGCCAAAAAACTGCAGACTTCTTCCTGATTTGAAGGCACAAATACTATATAAGAGTATCAAAGGAAAAAGTAGGGTCTCAAGGAGTATAGATCTATGGTAAACAGTATGACCAGTTGAAGCTATAATATGAAAACATCCCTTGTGAGTTCTGCAATAGCAATGCCTACTGTGTAATATCCATAGTTTGCTAAGTAACAATACACACTTTTAAAAAGAAAACTATGTATCTGCAACTTTGGAAGTGAAAGAAAGGAATGCTCCAATTCTGTTAATCACAGCCTGTCACTGATTGCAAGGAATATTCCTGTCCTGGTCCAGCATCAAAAACTAGAGACGTATCCTGGAGATATCAGTCTGAGTCATCTTCCCATTTTAATGCTACATGGCCCTAGTTTGGTGAAGTATATGCATTCTTTAGTCATCCTTACCATCTATGGCATTTCTCAATCATCCAGGTCATGGTTATCCCAAAAGGCAACTGGACTCATCAAGAAGCTTCTGTTTTACAATACTCTTGGATGACATGTGAAACGATTTCAAACAAGCAAACAAACAAACAAAAGGCAAGAAAGTCCAGTTGCTTTTTGGAAAAAGCACTTTGGGATAGTCATATTTATCCACCACAGATAGCTGATAGAGGGGAAAGCCACAATGTTTTGCTTTCTTTTTTTTTTAAGTTTTTGTTTTGATATATATGTGTGTGTGTGTGTGTGTGTGTGTATGATTGTATGCACAGTTTAAACCACTGAAAATGTGTATAATTAACAAAAATACAATACTCACACTATTAGTAGGCTCTTGAATAACCAGCACAACAGTTTTGTAATTTTGAGGATTTTAATGTGAAGGATAAATTATATTTTGCATTTATTTGGTTGTAAGAACAATTACAATGCAGTTGCATCAAGTCCAATAAATGTTTACTATTCTTCTACAATCTAAGTAACAGAATGCTTAAGTCACCTTTTTTTTCCTTCTTGAGCATCTCACTGGAGGGTTTTCAAACTACGTGAGTTGAAGGAGAACAGCTGCTGCAGTTTTATTAACTGATGCAATATTGCTAGATGTCCAGTGTTCAGCATAAATATATATCCATTGTACTATTCCCTATAGAGATAACCAATATTATGTAAAGCACAGAAAAGGAATAAGAAATAACAAGTCAAATACAGAGGTAAGAAAAGGAAATCTAAATATGGTTTTACATGAATACCCTTTACTATACATCTCCCTGTCTTTATGTCCTTGCAAACCATCCTTGTTTTCAGCATATCCATATATTGCTTTGCGTTTTTGCTTTTTAAACCTTATTTCTTTCTCTTAGTAACTTAATGCAACATAACATGTTCAGTGTTGTCCTCTTTCTCTCAAAATTATACTTTGCTATTGGATTCTCATTGACCAACCCACTTATTTCCCACTTGCTTTTAGTTGCAGACTATATTAATTCAGCATCCATTCATACTTCATCCTATTCTTTTTTTAAACCACACATACATCAAGTTACTGTTTCCATTGCATCCAACTCATCTTTATGTTTCTTCTGATCTACCCAATTATCACTTTAGTATAACTAAATGTGCAGAAACGTATTCTTAAACACAGCTATTTTGAATGAGCCATAATGAAAGTTCAGAGTTCATTTTTGCAACAGACCATTGTACCAGCATCTGCACCTCTTTAAATGCTTCTATTCATTTTCCTATTGTCTGTAAACATTTCTTCCAAGGTACACAAATTCAGGTATTTTAGTTTTTACCATATGTGTACACTGTATAACATGGAATAATTCACTGCTTTTTCCTTGTCAAATATAAAATATCTCAGTTTTGAAACATATGTTTTCAGATTTATGTTCCTTATTGCATCATATAGTACCTCAGCCAATAATATGAAATCATCTCTGATGAAAAGTGAATACACATTCATATTTCCAAGCAATACACTTATAACATCATCATGAGCATTTCTTCCACATTTATCCATGAATACATTAAACAACTAAAGGGACATTGTACATCCTTCTTACATTCTGCACAATGTTGAAAGATCTGCTAAATATTCTTTAAACTGGAACAGCATATGACCAAAATTCTGGACTCCAGTATGGTCATAAATTGAGGACCATCTGTAATCTGAATGAATTTAATTTGAAATTTTCTCCACCATGAGGTCACTTCATTCTGATTATAGGAGGATTTAAAAAATCCTTCCAGTTTAGGAACAATTGAGTTTGATACTATTAAAGTTATTGGGTACATGTTGTATATTTTTACTTCTAAGATTATTAGAATGTATTGGGAGAGAATATAATTGGTATTGTTTATACTCCCTATCATCTTCTCTTTCATTGTATCAAGCCCTGGGACACCAGTGGGAATACCTGAGGATGCTTTTGTGCCCATGGACATCTTTTAAGATGCATGGTAGGTTTCTCCTGAATTTTTAAAAGTTTTAAAAAATTGAGAGTCTAGCTTCCTGCAAAGCAAAGCACCAGTCTTTTATTTAAGAAAATATTTTTGATTTCTACATATAACCCAGAGATGTTTTTTTAAAAAGAAAAACTATATGGGTCTACAGTATAGTTTGCTGTCTTACCCGAAAAAAGCACAAATAAGACTTGAAGTGATGGAAAGCATTTGAAGATGGTGGCGGTAGGGTGGGGAATTAAAAGGATGGAGAGCAATATCTCCTTTAGTAAAATGGTCTCTTTGTGATTCATCCTGCCAATCATTGAATCATGGGAATCATTAACTCTATAATATGCCCTCAGAATTCCAAATACTCTCACTTGTCGAAATGGAATGCCCACACTGATCACAAAAATAGATCCTTCTTCATATATTATAAAGTGAACCTGTATCTGGGTTTCATAGAGTTATACAGGTAGTCCTTGACTTACAACTATTCGTTTAGTAACTATTCCAAGTTACAACAGCACTAAACAAAAGTGACTTATGATTGTTTTTCACATTTACATCAATTGCAACATTCCCATTGTTGTGATCAAAATTCAGACACTTGGCAACTGGCATGACTTTATGATGGTTGCAGTGTCCCAGGTCATGTGATCACCTTTTGCAACCTTTTGACAAGCAAAGTCAATTGGGAAACCAGATTCACTTAACAACCATGTAATTAACATAACAATTTCAGTGATTCACTTAACAACTGTAGCAAAAAAGTCATTAAATGGGGCAAAATGTCCTTAACAACTGTTTTGCTTAACAGTGGAAATTTTGGGCACAATTGTAATTGTTCATTGAGGACTGCGTGTAGTGCATGCTCATGTATGGACTCGCACAAAGAAGCAATAGAATATATAGTGTAATACAAAAATAACATCTAAGTGTTATAAGGCACAGATAATTCAGGCTGAATGAAGTTTTATAAAACTTCAAATTTTTTAAAAAGTTCATATTATACAATCTAGTGGAAGCCAATATATATTATTTTAATTTGCCCGGTGTCAGCTTAGTTTGCCAAAATTACAGAATATATGAGAGTTATGATTCGCTGTACTTTAATTTAATGCTCTGTATATTTATTTAATACATATACTGCCTAATTAGCAAATTATTTGTAGTGACTTTGTACAGTATATGCTTATATGCTTTGCAGCTTTGCAGACAAGGTGGTTAACAATGAAGCACAAATAAAAGTGAATATAAAATCTTAAAATACCAAAACCAGTGTATAAAGGCAGATAACCTAATCTATCATCCACACGAAAAGGTTTTTTTTTGGAAAAAGATAATTTTTAATTGTCTTGGGAAAAGTGAACACCCGAACAGCAGAGGCAAAATGTTCCATTTAATAAATAAACAAACAAACATACTAAATACAAAGGCTAGTAATTACATTATAATTTTCCTTTAGGTATTTTTCCCAGTTGGAATAACCAGTGTTGTATTATAGCTAACTGAAATTAATTAACAATGAAATTCTATCAGGTGCAAAAGACCAGGTCCACTTGTGAAAGTTCAATTAACAGATTTATTGCTAAAAGCCAATGCACAGGAATCTTATCAATTAATGGTTAAGTTAAGTTGGTTAGAGTTAGATAAAGGTCAATAGTATTCAGAGGGGGTTGGACTTGGTTCATTTATGGCTACATAGCGATTCTAGGTTGATCCCTCTTTTCATTTCTCCCCCTGGCTCTGCTAATCTTTCTATAAATTCATCTCATAAATTGAACTTCTTGAAGGAGCTAAAGGTTTGGTAAATGTATAGCTCTGTTAGTCTATCCGACTCACTAGAGCGTGGAGGCAAGGAATGTTGCAGGTCCCATTGCCTAGGGAGATACACCTGGTGCGACCCAAAAGAAGGGCCTTCTCTGTTCTCTCTCTCCCTCTCTCTCCCTCTTTCTCCCTCTCTCTCTCTCTCTCTCTCTCGAACATTATTCCCCCAGAGATTAGACTGGCCCCAACTCTAATGCTCTTTAGGAAGGTGCTGAAGACCTGGTTCTGCCAACGGGCCTGGAGAATCCAGAGCAGGATGGAGCCCATTAACAGAAAACAGAATAATAGAATTGGAAGGGATCTTGGAGGTCTTCTAGTCCAACTCCCTGCTTAGGCAGGAAACCCTATACCACTTCAGACAAATGATTATCCAATATCTTCTTAAAAACTCCCAGTGTTGGAACATTCACAACTTCTGGAGGCAAGTTGTTCCATTGATTAATTGTTCTGTCAAAAAATTTCTCCTTAGTTCTCGGTTGCTTCTCTCCTTGATTAGTTTCCACCCATTGCTTCTTGTCCTGTCCTCAGGTGGTTTGGAGAATAGCTTGACTCCCTCTTCTTTGTGGCAGCCCCTGAGATATTGGAACGCTACTATCATGTCTCCCCTAGTTCTTCTTTTCATTAAACTAGATATACCATGTAGCTGTTCTTCATATGTTTTAGCCTCCAGTCCCCTAATCATCTTTGTTGCTCTTCTCTGCACTCTTTCTAGAGTCTTCACATCTTTGGTGATCAAAACTGGATGCAGTATTCCACGTGTGGCTTTACCAAGGCATTATAAAGTGGTATTAACACTTCACGTGATCTTGATTCTATCCCTGTTTATCCAGCCTAGAACTGTGTTGGCTTTTTTGGCAGCTGCTGCATACTGGTATCTCATATTTAAATGGTTGTCCACTAGGACTCCAAGATCCCTCTCACAGTTACTAGTATTGACCAAGGTACCACATATATGGTACCTATGCATTTTGTTTTTCTTCCCTAAATGTAGAACCTTACTTTTTTCACTGTTGAATTTCATTTTGTTAGATAGCGCCCAATGTTCAAGCCTGTCAAGATCCTTCTGTATCTTAAGCCTATCTTCTGGAGTGTTGGTTATTCTTGCTAGCTTGATGTCATCTGCAAATTTGATGAGTTCCCCATCTATCCCCTCGTCCAAATCATTGATGAAGATGTTGAAGAGTACTGGGCCTAAAACAGAGCCTTGGGGTACCCCACTGCATACCTCCCTCCATTTAGATGCAGTTCCATTGAGGACTCCACATTGAATGAGGCTGGTTAACCAGTTACAAACCCACCTGGTGGTGATGCTGTCTAACCCACCTTTTTCTATTTTATCAAGTAGTAGGTTATGGTCTACTTTATCAAATGCCTTACTGAAGTCCAAGTAAATTATATCGACAGCATTCCTCTGGTCCACTAATTTTGTCACCATGTCAAAGAATACAGTATGATTAGTCTGGCCTGATCTGTTTTTGAAAAACCCATGTTGGCTTTTGGTTATTATTTTGTTTGCTTTTAGGTGTTCACTGATTCATTGCTTGATTACCTTTTCCAGAATCTTCTCTGGTATTGAGGTCAGGCTGATAGGTCTGTAGTTTCCTGGATCTATTTATATTTCCTTTTTTGAAGATGGGAACTACATCAGCTCTTTTCCAGTCCTCTGGCAGTTCCCCTTTGCTCCAGGATCTTTGAAAGATATAGTTTAGTGGTTCTGAGATCTCGTCTGCCAGTTTCTTCAGAACTTTGGGGTGTAGTCCATCTGGTCTTGGTGATTTGAACTTATCTAGGGTAGACAGGTGCTCACTTACCATTTTTGTCCCTATTTTAACTTGTGTTCCACTAAATGACTTGTGTGATATGTTGTTGCTGGGGTGTGGGTGTGGGGGCTATTATATTATTTTATTATTATATTATTTTCTTCTATTAGTTATATTTTTTATATATGATGTTTTTATATTCATTTAAACTGCCATGTGTGAATAGGCGGCAATATAAATTTTCTAAATAAATAAATAAATAATTAAGCGGTTCCTGTCACATATAACATACAATGATGACACTTCTTGTTGATGGAGCAGTCCAGGTGGGTTGAATATTTAGAGAGTCCTCACTTACCAACCACTTGTTCACCATTTATAATTGTATAATTGGACAAAAGTGACTTACAACTTGATTTTGAAGCTGCAGCCATTGCAGTGTCCTGTAGTCATGTGATTGCAGGAAATCGCAAGCTGGGGTTACCTGATTGCTTAACAACCTATGATGATTCACTTAATAACCACAGCTGGAATTGATCAACTGACATCTTAAATTAAGTGTGTTCATGTGATCTTTCACTTTATGACCATATCATTTGATGGTAGAGTTGCTGGTCCCAGTTCTGATTGGTTAAGTGCGGACCACCTGTATCACAGAATTTTGGTCTTCCTTGTAGCATCCATTTTTGCAATAACTTAGAAAGAGGCAGTCTAGGAGAACTGAAATGAACATTTTTTTCTATCTTTGACAAAGAGGTTTAGAGAATAATGAGATTTAACCTTGAAAGATTTAAGGCTCCTATTACACCTTTAAAAAACCAAATTCCCCTCCTCCTAAGATTGAAGCAATTTCTCCTGTTTTAGGATAGATAAGGGAAAAAATGGAAATCTTAATCTTGAACACAGAATATCATCCAACTTCAGTAATGTGATTATTTTCATGGTAATCTACCTCCTCCCCCAGCCTGCAGAAAGACAAAATGAAAAAAGGCAGCTCCCAAGTCACAAATATTTATATATCTTTATTACAACTGTCTTCTCTTTCATTCATGTTCCCCTTGATAGTAGAAACAGACTTAGACCAGGTAAAACACATTTCTGTCTCACTTCCTTCATCCAGTGTCTTTCTTAGTAGGGGATCCAAAGCAAAATGTCTTGATCACAGGAGATTTTGAATCAGCAACTTCTTGACTGTCTTTCTGCAAACTCACCAGAGAAGTTTCTCCTTGTCCTTGCTATCAGCTAGTTATCTAGATTTATCTTGGCACAGCAGTGAATCAGCACAATCCTAAGGACATTTATACTCATTTTGGCATGTAGCACATGGCTTGAGTTCATTAGTTGTGTTTGGGGTTGTTGCCATAATTGGTTTTAGAATATCACGTTTTTATTTTTGATTGATTTTATTTAGATGATGCCAAGACCACTCTGAGTGGATGGCCATGTGAAACAAACAAGATGCAAAATATATAACATGAAAAGTACAATAAAAAATTTAACTTCCGTTCAGACCGTACATCCAAAATCCCAAAGCCCATCTAACAAGGGGACCACAGCCATTTTACCCCAGACCCTAGGAGAGTAGCCAGCTTTTTAAGGCTTCTGGAAAGACATTGGGGCAGGGTGGACACAAATCTCTGGGAAATATTATTTTTGTCCTTTGCTTAATTTTGTTATAGCATGTTGTGTGATTCTAGCCAATTGCTGATTACTCATTGTTAACTACCAATTCAGCTGTTGAGGCTTACTTTAGAAATTATGCTTAAAACAATTCATTACCTATATTGATTCATTGTTTGTTTGTTTTTGGTTGGTTGGTTGGTTGGTTTAATATGTTGCCATCTCACTATTGTGGAACTCTGGGCAGCTAATATCTTATACTGAACCTTCAATTTTTTAATGTTGGGAGGGATAGCAAAACAATCACATCTCTGCTTTTGTGTGCCTGTTCCCCCCTCCCCCTTTCCGTATAATACATGGATGCTACTGTAGCTTGTGCTAGGGCTATAGATTTTGGGCTGGAAAAAACCAGACCGTCACTAGATGGCAGCAGTTTTGCAGTTCTATCCTATTGAAATGTGGAGATGCATCTGCTATTCTTACATTGTTTTTGAAACATATCACAAAAATTGCAGTCTTCTGGGATGAGCCTGGGTCACACTGGGTTCCTATTATACCAGTTTGATACATTCGTATAATTGGCTCCCAGGTTGCTGAACTGCTGCTGAACTGCTGAATAGTTTTCCCTCATTTAAATTACTGGAGATACTCTAAGCTTTGATTAGATCATGTCCAGCAACTTTACTTTTTAGATTCAATACCTGGCAGAAGCTTATCCTTAAAAGTTCTTGGAAATACTGACAATTTTAAAGACTACATCATGCCTATTCACATATTCAGTAATGAAAGTGTACTAATATTTAAGCTCAGTCCAGTGTTATTTTCTCTGGTTTTGAGATTAGTATCAGAAACAACTAATTTATAGCTATTTTATAGGCTGCATTTACATATTGGGAGAATTATACTGTGATTTGTTTGATTTTATCTTGATATGTTATTTGAACCCCACTTCTGTGATTTAATAGAACAAATCATAGTTAAATCATGATTAATACAATGCACGACCCCAATCACAGAATGAGAAACTTTATGTGTTTTCTCTATGAAATAATTGTTACTGAGCAGAATAGATTTTAATTGAATTTGATGTCATTTATAGTTTGTCATATTTTCAGTGCTTTGATACTATTAGCATTTGGTTTCAATGCACTGTCTGTGGTCCATCTTGAACCTTATTGATAAGATGGGGGGAATCTAAATACTTGCATTATTTGTGGAATATTTAAAACAGGGAGGGTATAAAAGAGTTTGAAAAATACTTGTAACCTGTAGAAGATAACCCACAAATTTTCTATCTGGTGTTGGAACACTGAGTTCTAATTAAAAATGGAAGTATATGTCAAGCTTAAAGTCTATAGAGGGATCTGACTTTCTAGGGTGAATAATTTGTGTTTACTTTAGACCAGAGATCTTGCATATTGGAGTCTGCTGTACAGTAATGTTTCCAACTAATCCCCTTTGCAATTTACAATATTCAATTTAAGTCACAATATTCCATTAAAGTATTTATTTGTAAGCGATTCTGCAATAAGAGATACTGTACATACTCTATTCTCCCGGCTTTCTTTTTAAAGGCAGAATTGAGAATTTCTACACTCATGTGATTCAAAGTAATAAAACAACTACTGGTACTTAAATTTTAAGACATAATCAGTCTTAAAATTTTTCCATTCAAGTCGCCTACTAAGTTTGGGGGGGGGGGGAATACTGTGACATTATTTTAGGGCTTTTTACATGTATAGCCTTTGGCAAGAGATCTTGGGCATTCAGATGGGATTTATATATAGGTACCTTCATAACGCTTGATACTTGAGCGGAAAAACACAATTGAGACATTTGTATGTTGTACTAGAGACAAGTGTAGCTCCTAAAATGGTTGTTATTGAATATATTAAAATTATATAACTTTTAATATATTGTTGGAATCTTAGCAGATGGCCTATATTTTAAAGATCTTTTCTAACATAAAGACTTGTCCTCTCAGTTTTTTAGTAGAATGAAGTTACAGCAAAACGTTTCTGGGTAGTCATGGGACCTGGTGGAATCTATAGAAAGTTGGCTTTTATCTACATTCATTAGATGTATGTGGAATGCAAGATAGTAATAGCACTTAGACTTATATACCACTGTAAGAAGTTAGCACCTACCCCTTTCCTAGAAATATTTTGGGAAATATTAAAAAGGCAGAATATTATGTTTCCCTGGATGAGAAATGGAGAAGCATGTTTTAAAGACAAAGCAACTCCCACCTTCCTGCCCCCACCCTTTTGTTAATGGGCCAGAGGCAGAAACTCAATCTTTGTCAGTGGACCTCATTTGCAAGACAAGGGGACCCATCTATAGGACAGAAACTCACCACATGGCACCTGGGAAGATTACATCAGCCAGTAGGGTTAGCTAAGACCCCCACCCCCTGGAAGTCTGACATCCAATCAGGATACTCTTTCTGGGCCCCAAGAAGTTCAAAGCCAGAGAAAGCATAAAACCCAGAGACTCACTGTATCTGCCCTTTTCTGTTCAGGAACTCAATCCATGTGATCCTGTCCACCATTAAACCATCTTTCCAAGCAGTCTCCATGTTTCCAGTGTCTCTTTCCCCACTTGGAGCAGAACCCAGAAGGATATTTCTTCCTACACCACTTTACAGTGCTTTACAGCCCTCTCTAACCTTGACCCTAGAAAGATTTGAACTGCCAAATTGCAGTCAGCAGAAGTAGCCTGCAGTATTGCACCCTAACCACTATGCTACCTTGGCTCATAAGATCCAGGCAGCATTCTTATTTTCTGCTGAACTTGCTGGAAAGAAAAGGTTGGACTCCCCCACTCTCTCTACACTTATCTGTTCCTCTTAACTTGCTAGTGCTACCTTCTGCTGATTTGATGAAAGATCCCTTTTGTGGAAAGCTCAGTAATTACCAAGTCTTGTTACTGCAAAATTGGGGAATATTTCTAGTTGTTTGTTTTAGGAGTCTGTGAAGTTAATGGGCCTTCAGTCAGGGGGGCCTTGGAAGAAGCCAGTGATTTTTCTTTTTTAACAATTGTTCTTTGCTAGGCCCCATTAAGACCAATCAGGAGAAGGTAGGAAGACCATTCGAATTGGGTTTCACTCTCAAATGGGCCTCAACTTGTGTGTGTGTGTGCAATGCCTGTTGTATAGACAGGCCTCGGTAGATTCTAAGACTTGCAGAAATGAAGATCTGAGAGTATTCTGTGTGTTTGTGTCTGTAACAGTGTTTATGTTGGTTGCAGCACTGATAAGCAGAAAAAGATCAGATTGTGTATGCATGAATCTTGAACTTTGTTGAAATCTGTGATAGTCCATAAACTGAGAGGTTGAATAATGAAGGAAATGCTTCTACATTGGACTAAATCTAAACAAAACCTAAACCAACCTTAATAGATTGATAATATCAAAATTTATTGAAAGTTCCAGCAAAACAAAAAATTTTCTGGTTCCATTATCTAGCAGACTACATGTATCGGTTCCAAAACCATTTCTGAGACGGATCCCTCAATATTTGGAATTGAGCCATCATACATAACATGTCCAAAAAATAACATTGGTGATATATTTGTGATTTATGATCTATGACCTATCACCTTGTTGCTTGTATGTACACTGAGAGCTTATGTGCCAGAGACAAATTCCTTGTGTGTCCAATCACATTTGGCCAATAAAGAATTCTGTTCTGTTCTGTTCTATTCTATGATGTCTAAAATCATGGACCTTAAAGAGTGTATCCTCAGGAGAGAATTCTCTTTAGTTTATTAAAAATGTTACTATTTTACCCTTCCTCATAGAAGCAATGACAGCATAATAGTCAGGTAGGCACCCCAGCAGTGCTGCTTTAAGCAGGTAAGAGTGGAGAAATGGAAGCTGTTCAGTTTGCCCTTCTTGTATTCAATTCATGTTCTTAGGCTGAGGAAGCTAAAAAGTATCCATAACAACAGGGCAAGCAGAAACATTGGAGTGGATGTTGCATAATTCTATAGATAAGCATCCTTTTGATTCCAACGGGTGCAAAACAGGGATATTAGATAAATTGGCATAAGGAAATAACGGTGACTCAGAAAATGTTGGTGCATGTACTCGAGTTGGGTTGTGTAAGCTTTTAATGTTTGAATCTTATAATATCCATAACTTTCACCTCCTTTTAGCTGTTATTATGTAAGGATGAAAGCAACTATCTTTTTAGCTGCACTGAAGCGTTGTATTACAGTATATTCCCTGAGAGTTATCTGTGGTTAAATTAATGTATTATATACAAGAGGGCATGTTAGGGTTGTATATTTTATTAATGCTTGCAGCAAAGTATTTTTAATACAATAGCTGATTTTCCAGATTTCCTGAATGTAAAATCCATAAACCATAAATAGCCTTCGAATGTTTTGCGTAGAATTATGGCAATTGGTCAAACTCCTCTGGAGGACATAAGGTTTCAAAAAAACAGCTTGGAAATATGTTTTCTAATGCAATGTTAGTTTAAAAACATAACACTTCTCAAATTTCAGCCACTTTATATTTGTCTTAAAGAAATAAATCTGACCACGAGAGTTTCAGGAAAAATACAAATTTCTTTTTACTTGTTCAGCTAACCAACAAGCTTAACAAAGATGTCAAAAACATCATTTTCTCCCTGGGAGAGGATAATGTGGGAATGTTCAACATAAAAGGCAATCATTTGCAAGAATTATTGGAAGTGGTTCTCAAATAAGATTTTGCATCTTCATGTTTTTTATTACTAGACAGGCAGCATAATTTGTACTAGCTAAAGAGAATGGGAAAAAGGACCAACAGCTCTTCTGTATTGGGGAGGGGGGGGAATGCAGTAAAGAGAAAATATTCCATTTCTCATCTTGTCGGCAAAATCTCTAAATGCAGGAATTTTACTTCAGCGAAGGCTATCAGTAGATGGCTGACCACATTATCATATTTCCGGGGTAGATGCATGTGAATGGATATTTTAAAGCCTCTGCTGGACTTAATTTTATAACCATAGAAGACTTGTATTCAGTCATTGTGTCAGATAAGAGAAGAGGCCTAAATTATCATCGTACTATTTTACCCTTCAAGATACTCGGAGATGATTTGCTACCATAATGTTCTTATATCACTACTGTATGTACTTACTATTTTCTATTTTATAAGGACCCTAGCTTTATAAATAATTTATCCTATCTTCTCTACTTCTAAACAGGGACTGTCTCTTCTCCAACTATACTTCTGAAATTCTTAAAATATTATGTATTAGTAACTATGTATTAATAAATAATATGATTACTTTTGGGGATTCTGAGGCAATTCAGACTATCATCTCATTTACTTTGAAGTTTGCACAGTAGATACATAAATTATTGCTGAATATTTTCAGGTTCTTATCCTTTTTACATATTTGTGGATATACTTAGTGCTATAATCATGGGCATCTCTGTAATTTTCACAAGGGTAAAATTGGAAATGTACACCAACCATTAACATTGCCCTTGGTATCTTTAAGATGGCTAATAGCTAAAGTCTCTTTGACCTACCTGTAATTCTTCCCACCAGTTCATGGGGAAGTTAATTAACTTCCATTCACATAAAATTAACCTCTGTACCATACCTCAGGCACTGTGGAACCAAAGCTCTTCTTGAGATGACAAGTTCCATGTTTTATGAATATAATTCAACATCACGTTCAGATCTTCAGTGTGTCAGTGTTCCAATACTGACATAGAAGCAATGAGGAAAAAAGTTTGACATTTCACCTAGAAAAACTTTTGGTGAATTCAGTCTCCTGGGAGATGTATGGGAGGGGTGACATTCCTGTGTGCTGAAGAGACAGATAAGAGAGAGTGATCTGGAAGACAGCCAATGGAGAGCAGTTTCTGGGGAAAGAATAGGAGGGGTTTTGGATGGAGGGTCCAGTACTGTCTGCATGGTTGTCGGGCACGGATGCATCGCTCAATAAAGAGAATATTTCCTAAAGATTGCTGCTTGGAAATTAACTTATTTTGAGGATGAAACTGAAACTTCTGACAGAACCTCGCCCAGGACAGCCTCTACAGTGGGACCCAGCCTGCCAACACGCATTTGAGACACTAAAAGAAATGTTTGCAAAAGAACCGATCTTAAAGCACCCCAACCCCGACCAACCTTTCGTCATCCAAGCCGATGCCAGCGACGTGGCAGTGGGGGCGGTCCTACTCCAAAAAAACAGCAAAGGGAACTTACAACCCTGTGCCTACACATCCCGCAAACTCACTGACAGAGAGACGATGGGCAGCGGGGGAAAAGGAAGCGTTCGCAGTGAGGTGGGCGCTGTTAACGTGGCGACATCTGCTGGAAGGAAGCCAAACACCATTTGAAGTTTGGACTGACCATAAAAATTTGGAGGCCCTCAAAACTCCAAGGAAGTTATCACCCAGACAGGTCCGGTGGGCCCAATACTTCAATCGTTTCAACTTCGAGCTGAAGCATATCCCAGGGGGGAAAAACTTTTTGGCTGACGCCCTCTCCCGAATGCCTCAATACAACAGTGAACGAGAGCAGGTGGTGAATGCCATCATCCCCTCCACCCAAGGAGCGGGCCAGATTACTACCAGACGGCAGCATCGTGATCAGCAGGGCCAACCAGCGAGTGACCTAACGACAAAACTCAAGGCAGAAACATTGACGGACCCCTGGTTCCGAGACAATCAACATCTCTTGACAAAAAGGGATGACCTAGCCTGGAAAGGAACAAAACTTTACATCCCAGAGACGCTACGCACCCTGGTCCTTAAGAGGAGCCATGACATTAAGCCAGCGGGACATTTTGGGTTCCTAAAGACTCTGCATTTAGCACGGAGACAGTTTTGATGGCCACACATGAGAAGAGACGTAGACAGTTATGTAAAAAGTTGTACCATCTGTGTCACGATGAAAACCCAACCAGGAAGACCCCCCGGACTGCTGCAGCCAGTAGCTGAACTGTCAAGGCCATGGGAGGAGATTGCTATGGACTTCATAGTCGAACTGCCCAGGAGCGGCGGAAACACGGTGATCTGGACTGTAATAGACTTATTTTCCAAACAGGCACATTTCATACCCTGTAGCGGGCTACCCTCAGCCCGCCAATTGGCAAAGCTGTTTGTGAAACACATCTACCGCCTGCATGGAGTGCCCAGAAGAATCATCTCCGACCAAGGTGTTCAGTTCACAGCGAAATTTTGGAGAGAATTCCTACGATCCATTGGATCATCCCAAGGTCTCAGCTCAGCATTTCACCCGAGCACCAATGGGGGGGCAGAGAGACTGAATGCTATGTAGAGCAGTATTTGAGGTGCTATGTAAACTACCAACAGTCGAACTGGGCAGACCTCCTATCTTTTGCTGAGGTCGTGTACAACAATGCTATCCACAGTAGTACAGGACTAGCCCCATTCAAGGTAGTGAGCGGTATGGATTTTGTCCCCATGCCAGAGTATCCCAGGAACCCCCCTTCTTCAGTCAGCTTGAACGATTGGATGGCAATGTTAAGAGAATCCTGGGAGAACATCAAGAAGGCATTAGACAAGGCGGCACAAGCTTATAAGAAGCAAGCAGATAAGCACCGAGCCCCTCAAAGACCGTTCCGAGTAGGAGAGAAGGTCTACCTCTCCACCAAGTATTTGAGACTCAAGCTTCCGACTAGGAAATTGGGCCCAAAATTCATAGGACCATTTCCTATAGTAAAAATAATCAACCCGGTCAGGGTACAATTGCAGTTGCCCCGCTTACTAGGAAAGATACGCCCCGTTTTTCACAGTAGTCTTCTGAAGCCGGTGGTGGGGTCAACTTTAAGGCCAGTGCCACGTGATCCCCCAGGGCCTTTGATCATTGGGGGCCAAACTCACTATGAAGTACAGCGAATTCTCGATACAAGGTGGCACAGAGGCCGTCTCCAATACTTAGTTAAGTGGAAGGGTTACCCTTTGTCAGAAGTTTCCTGGGTGAAGAGCAACAACATCCAAGCTGACCGACTTATAACTAAGTTCCATGCAGATCACCCGGGCAAGGCGGGAGGGGGTGGAACACCTCCTCAGATGGGGTGACAGCACTAACCCTGTTGTTTCTCCTGCACAGGCCTCGCTGAGAGAATGAAGGGAGAGGGGCCGGATGTCAGTGTTCCAATACTGACATAGAAGCAATGAGGAAAAAAGTTTGACATTTCACCTAGAAAAACTTTTGGTGAATTCAGTCTCCTGGGAGATGTATGGGAGGGGTGACATTCCTGTGTGCTGAAGAGACAGATAAGAGAGAGTGATCTGGAAGACAGCCAATGGAGAGCAGTTTCTGGGGAAAGAATAGGAGGGGTTTTGGATGGAGGGTCCAGTACTGTCTGCATGGTTGTCGGGCACGGATGCATCGCTCAATAAAGAGAATATTTCCTAAAGATTGCTGCTTGGAAATTAACGTATTTCGAGGATGAAACCGAAACTTTTGACACAGTGTTTGTTTCCATAATTGTATTAATTTATGTAGTGATTCAAAACTATAGCTAGACAAGATCAGATTATGTGAGCTAATGATGAGCCAGCCCCCCAAAATATAAGGCCCAAGTATTTTTGAGAGATTTAATAAATATATTAAAAATTATTGATGAATTAATTTTCCCCTTAAATTATAAAGACACATATTTACCATTTCTTAATACTTCTACCTATTGATTTCCAAACTGAGTATTCCAGATCTTCATCCAGATCTTCAGATAAGTAACAAATTTCTATTTTCATTTTAATTCCTTATAAAATTGAATTCTTGGTTTCTGTTCATATGCTCATCTCTTAAGAACCTAAAACTGCAGTTACCTCAGAGGCTGCTAAAACATTTGAGCCATTTTGTTAGTTAATATATGTTTCAGCCAAATATATATTTGCAAGTGAACATTTTAAGTAATTTATATTCAAAATGCAATTATCTAAGTCTTTGAAACAATCATTAGTAATTAACTGATTTGAGATATTGATCCTTTGTTTGGCCAAAGCATTCTAATAAGGCATTTTCTCATATAATTTGTGATCAAAGGTACTCACTTATCTATTACTGATCAGCTATAATTGGCAGCTTTCTAAGGTAAAAATAAAGATCCCTGTTAAATATACTTAGACCTGAAAACTTAACAAGATTTTAGAAGTAGTACACATTTATTCTCCAAGTAGGCCTAAAGAAGGGAATATTCATACAAGTTTTTGTTCCCAAAGAATATACAGTAAGTGTTGGAATAAAATTTGTAGGTTAAAGCTGCTGTCATCACAAACTAATCTCACTTTGGTTTCATCCCGCCATAAACATTTTCTCATTAACTTATCTTTTTGACTACAGTATCTAATAGGGATTAACACCAGAATCCTTCTTAAAATATACATTAGTCTCAATGTAATATTTATTTGGATAACATTAATCTTACTTTAGAGAATTTAAACTTCATTTTCAGCCATTCAATTTTGTCTACTGAAATGCCACTTATAGATGTAGACAGAGTTAATTCATTATATTGTGATGTATTTCAAGAAAGATATAAACCCAAACACTTTATAGAGGTCATAAAAATTTTAATCATAAAATTATCCTCCTGAGATTATTTTTGAAAAGTCTTTATGTTTGAAAAATGAGAGGGAGAAATAATATGATTCTATATGGTCTAAAGTTAATAATAAACCTAAGAACATAATTGATTTTGTATTGATATTGAGGAATAACTCTCTTCCCTTTTATTAATTAGTTGTTTTTTTCTTTTTTTGTCACTCTTAGTTTATTTTAATCACTAATTATATTTAGGTATCTTTTTTACTGTATAAATTATTAAGTAATCTTTTGGAGTGGTTGATTGTAATGGAAAGATGGAATCTAAAACATTCTGAAGATTAGTTGGTTCATTTATATACATACATCTCCATACCCACACACAAATATATGCACACAAATAGTCCTCAATTTACAACTATTCATTTGGTGACTGTCTGAAGTTACTACGGCACTGAAAAAAGTAATTTATGGCCATTTTTCACATGAAAAACATTGCAGCATCCCCATGGCGATGTGATCAAAATTCGGATGCTTGGCAACTAACTCATATTTATGATGGTTGCAGTGTCCCGGGGTCATATGATCTTCTGACAAGCAAAGTCAATGGGGGAGCCAGATTCACTTAACAACAGGGTTACTAATTCTACAACCGCACTGATTCACTTAAACTATGGCAAGAAAAGTCATAATATGGGGCAAAACTCATGTAACAAATATCTTGCTTAGCAACAGAAATGTTGGGCTTAATTGTGTTCCTAAATCAAATACTACTTGTATTTTCTCTCACATAGCAATGGGAATTATATATAGAGAATTGAGTAACAGTAAGATAGAGAGGCTGAGAATTAGTTTATGTATTAATTTTTAGTCCATGCCACATTTTAAGAGTTTTAAGGGGATTTACCTGTTTTAAATTTGCCGCAAGAAAAAATGAAGGGATTTCAACACTGAGTCCAGATAGACATTAAAAGTGTAACCAATTTAAAAGGTTGGCCTACCTAAGATCTCCAGTATGAGAAGGCGTGCACGTGGATAACATTTCAATCCTATGTACAGTTTTTGGTTTAAGGCCTTCTGAATAAGGATATCTACAAGGGGGCAATGACAAAATGCATGTTTGGATACAATTATTACAACCAATTGTGTTGTGTTGGGATTCAGGGATTTAAGACTGGGATTTGGATTATGACACATAGGTCATTTTTGCATTTTGGCTTGCTATGGCTGGTGCCACTGCTACTTAGTTCAGCAAACTTTCTTTGCAAGCATACATTAATACAACTACATTGAATATGATATCCTTCCCCCCACACAACCGATCTTGTTCAAAACTGAACTCCATGGGTATTTTGAATATGCAAATGTGAAATTTTAAATGTGCAAATGAAAGCAGAAGCCTCCCTTCCCACAGTGTTTCTCACATAGGGAAATTATTTATGGATGTATTTTTTGCTTGCTTGCTTTATAATCTGCCTATTTTCCAGAAGAGACGGAGATCTGATCAATAGTAACTGGCCCAATTCTTAGTTGACAAGAGTTTATTTTTTTCTGTTTCTGGAATTAAAAAGTGTTCTGGATTATTATTATTATTATTGTTTCTGAAAGTTTGAAATATAATAAATTTCAAACCAATAGGCTTTGGATCCTCCCAAACTATATATAATGTTTCCTTCTTCTATTTTTCTATAATGACAGTTCTATGTGGTAGGTTGGTGTCACTCACTGTACATTTTTCCTGGAGTGTCCAAGATTTTTGTCCAGTAACTTAACCATGTATTATATTGTAACTTACTTCATTTATTTGTTCATTTATTTGTTTATATTTCATCTTTATTATTTTTATAAATACTGTAACTCAGGATGGAAGACACACCTAATATTCCTTCCTCCTCCTCTTATTTTCCCAACAACCTTGTGAGGTAGGTTGGGTTGAGAGTGGGTCAAAGTCATCCAACTGGCTTTCATGTCTAAGGTAAGACTAGAACTCACAGCCTCTTGACGATTGGCCCAGTCACTCAGCCAACTTTCATGCCTAGGATGGGACTAAAACTCACAATCTCCTTCCTTCTAGCCTGGTGCTTTCACCACTAGACCAAACTGGTTCACTAACTAACTAACTAACTAAATAATAACTAACTAACTAACTAACTAACTAAATAACTAAAAAGCTAACCAACCTACTTACTTGCTAGTTTTTAAAATTTGCTTGCTAAATGAATGACATTTACAGGGAAACTTGATTTTTCTCCATAGTGGTGGAGACAGCAGCCAGGAATGGGTTGTACTCATCTGCTCAGTTGAAGGACTGAGTCTGTCAAAGTTTCAAGTCCCACCCTTGTTGCTAGGATCTCCAGTTTTTGACTCAGTCCTTTAGACTGGATGGAGGTGTCGGATTGTTTCTCTCCAATTCTTCTCTTCCAATTCCTGGTTGCTGCTTCATTTTATAGAGACCTTTTCTGGATTTCTTCAGATTACTTAGGCTTGTGAGTGAAAGGTCTGACTCTCGATTTGGTTGAGTGGTGGCCTTTCCCCAGTGTCTGGGCTTCGGCTCTGCCTGCTGTCAGGGGGATCCCAGCCCCCTGACAGATATATTCCCTTTGGATATTACCTAGTGCCTCTATTGAACTGCAGATGTTCTGGAGTAGTGGTGCAGCTCCACGCTTCTGTGAGTGCTGGGATTACTGACTGGTGGAGTTTTTACACTCCCTTCTGTTGGGATGGATTTGGTGGAGCTTCGCACTCCTGAACGGGCTGGTCAGGCGGCCATTTGCTTTTACAACTTGGAAGGAGTCGCCCAACAATTAGCTGTCAGAGGAGCTTCGTGCTCCCATTTCACCTTCCTGCACTTCAGGCAATGGCCCGGCGTTTCCCCAACTTGGCGGCGGCAGCATATTTGATCTTCAAGCCACACTTTTTTTTTCGGAGCTAGGGTAGCAGGAACCCCAGTTTTACAATTTGTGTAATCTGACCCTGGCTGCTGGTTCTTCTATTTAAGGACAATTTCAGCATCCAGCGCCTTGACTTTCAGGCTTGTGCCTTTCAAGCGCCTAGAGGAAAGGGCCTTGTGCCCTCAATTGATTGTGTAGTCCCCACACAGGAGCAGCCATTTTAGAAGGCTCAATTGCCTGCCAAATGTGCTCTGGGGTCCATTGTCCTGCTGTACAGCCGCTGGTTGCACAGTCTATTGACACTGGACTTTTGATTGTGTGAGGTGCTGGCAGTTCCTTGGCAACCAAGAGTCCGTGCGCAGCTATGCCTAAGGCATTGGGAAAGTCTAAGAATGGCTGCAAGGCTGAAGCAGCCAAAATGGCTGCCTTGGTCCCAATGGACACATGTCCAGGGACGTCTAAGGCCAGCACTCCAATGAATGAAGCCAAGAACAAAAATAGCTCCCGCTCTCACCACAAAGCTGGTCATCAAAGTAAGGCATCCCTCCAGGATGAGAGGTGCAGGCATCAGGCCCTGCAAAACATCTGCAGCAAGGCCAGTAAAAACGCAGTCTCTACTGTGGTACCCAGAAATGATCCTTGAATGTCGGCTGAGCCTCTTTCTCACGAACAGTCCCAAGGGGCTACTCCAGTCCAGGTCTCTCTCCAAGACTGCCCCTTGCCAATTTAACGGCTGGATTGTGGGGATCATCAATTCCACCATTGCAACAGCCTGCTGATGGCACAGCCCCTGTTCAGAACCTTATTCTGGACCCTCATTCTACAGACATCCCAGTGGATGCCGGGGCCTATTCTACACAGGATAGGGAATTTATCCTTCTGACCAATATCCAGGATATCATTTCCAGAGCTACACAGCAATCTCTCTCAGCTGGGTTTCAGCAGCCCAGCAGAGGGTTCTCTGAGATGTCACTCACATCTGATTCACCTGTCTATCATTGTCCAGAGGATGTTCATTCCTTTTGGGATCCAGATTCCCCGGCTCCTTCCCACGAGAACCATCGCTCCTCAAGGAGGTAGACCACTGGGACCCAGATCTTTCGGATGATGACAGTTTGCTACCTGAGCAGCCAGCACTTACCGGTTTATTTTCACCTACCATTTTTAAATCGTTGCTGTTCAAAGCAACCAATGTGGCATGCCTCGGCTCCCCTCCTGCAGGGGATATATCTCTGCCTTCCCGTGAGGTGTCGGCTCCCTTATTCTCGGAACCGAGCAAAGCTGTGGATGCCGTTCTTGTGCCTCGTCTGTTCCTCGATGTCGTTCAACGACAGTGGACAACTCCTGGGTCAGTCCTGATCCCTCCTTCCACAGACAGGCTGTTCTTCAATATAGCCCTGGAGTTGGCGGCATTGCTCCAGGTTCCATCGGTGGCCGCCCCAATAGCAGCCTTATTATCTAACACCTCCATTCCGGGTGAACCGGATGAGGGGTTATGCCCGGAAGAATGGTGGTTGGACAAGTCCCTTCAATTGGCAAACCAGGGGGAAGCCTGGGCAATTTGATCAGTCACCACAGTGTCATTCTTTAATAGGGCAATGTTACTTTGGCTGCAACAGCTACAAGACAAATTGCCACCTGATGACACCAGACTGCAACAGGATCTTAATAAGATCATTGCTGCAGTTCAATTCTCAGCCGATGCTACACTAAATTTTGCCCGTTTTGCCTCCAAGTCCATGGCTTCTGTGGTGGTGGCATGTCGCCTGCTCTGGCTCAGGCATTGGCAGGCGAATGCCCATCACAAGTGGCACCTCGCTTCTGCTCCCTTTATGGGGGACAAGTTATTTGGGTTGGCATTAGACCCATTGCTGGTGGAGACGAAGGACTAGGATAAGATGTTACCTACTTGTCAGCGAAGGGGCGATTTCCACTACTCAACTTTTTTTTTTGCAGGCTTCCTTTTCGGGGCTCCAATTGGGGTGCTGGAACCTCCTGTTCCCAAGGGTCTTTCGGGCCTAGACAGAGGGGACACCAGGACAGGTCGCCTCAAGGTAGAATCTTCCCAGCCAAACAACCCTTTCGAGGGGGACGAAGTTATTTGTTCCAGTGCCACAGATAACTGCATGTCCGACTCTCCCATCAGGGGCAGACTAGCTTTCTTTGCTGACTGATGGGATGAACTTATGTCGGACACCTGGGTCAGGGATACTGTAAGATCTGGTTTATTCCTTGAATTCCTTTCCATCTCTCCGAGGTCCTTTATCTGCTGCCCTGTGTCTAAAGATAGAAACAAAAAGGCCCTTATGGATTTGGCCATGCAACACCTTCTGTACATTACAGCTATCCAGAAGGTACCAGAGGAGCAGGCAGGGCAGGGGTTCTACTCTCTCTTTATTTCTCGTTCCTAAGTCCTTGGATGGGTGGAGACCTATTCTGGACCTTAGAAACTGAACCGTATATAAATGGTTCAAAATGCAATCTCTTCAATCTATTCTTGCTGGCATCAGGAAGGGCGACTTCCTCACCTCTGTTGACCTCACTGAGGCATATTTGCACGTACCAATTTTTTTCTCCACATCAGAAAATTCTTAGATTTTATTATGCCAGTACTCACTATCAGTATTGAGTGTTAGCCTTTGGGCTTTATTATGCCCTGTACCTTTACTAAGGTATTAGCCGCTTTGGCGGCCCACCTTAGGGCCATACCCATCCGTGTCCAATGTTACTTGGATGATATTTTAATTCAGTCCTCTTCTAGGCAATTTTCCATCAAGGATCTCCAAGTAACTATTCATTGTCTCAAACATCACGGCTTCTTTATTAACATGGAGAAAACTTGACCCCTTCAACCTGCTTGCTCCATCTTGGGGCAGTGATAGATTTGCTAGAGAGAAAGGTATACTTGCCTCAGGAGTGGCAGGCCAGCCTCAAAGATCTAGCTGGTAGGGTTCAAAAAGACCGTAGAGTACCTTGGCACTGCTGTCAAAGCTCCTAGGCAAAATGGTGTCAGCCATTCACATGACCCCATGGGCATGCCTTCATGCAAGAGATCTTCAATGGTTTCTTTTGCCTTTTCAGAAGGCAGGCAGAGGCAATTCGCCAGCCAGGGTCCTTCAGCATCAACAGATCTCTCAACTGGTGGAGGTCACTAGCGATCTCATGGAGGCGGCTGTTCCACAAGCCTCACCATCTGGTGCTGACAACAGATGCCAGCCACTTAGGTTGGGGGGGGGGTGCATCTCCAGTCACAGGTGGCTCAGAGCAGATAGTTCACTGCAGCCACGATCTGCAGTGAAACATCAATTGGCTGGAACTGCGAGCAGTTTATTTAGCCCTCCTGCCCTTTTGGCAATTGGTCACCACAAATATGTGTTAGTACTTACCGACAATGTGGCTATGAAGGCACACATAAACTGCCAGGGGGCACTAGTTCCACTGGTCTGATGATGGAGGCCAAGAGACTAGGCCTCTGGGCAGAGCATCATCTGCGCTCCTTGATAGCGGAGCACATCTCTGAGGTATCCAATGTGCAGGTGGACTGTCTCAGTCAGACAGTCACCGACCATGTGGAGTGGCACCTGCACTGGTCCCTCTTCTGGGAACTGATGGTCTGTTTTGGCATCCCAGAAGTGGACTTGTTTGCTACCCCAGAGAATGCGCAGCTCCCACGATTTTATTCAAGATTTCCAGCTCCAAGGGCAGAGGAAGTAGACGGTCTCCACAGCCCATGGCCACAGGGACTCCTTTATGCGTTTCCCCCTCGTCCCCTCCTTCCAAGGGTGGTGCAGAAAGTTTTGGAGGAGCAGGCAGAGATCCTGTTTCTCACACCTTATTGGCCCAGGAGGCTTTAATTCGCCGACCTCAAGACATTGTCGGTGGCTCCACCCTGGAGGATCCCTCAGGGCGTAGCTTTGCTTAGCCAGGGGACATTGATCCATCCGGACCCACAGTGGCTCCAACTGACCACCTGGTGCTTGAGTGGCATGCTCTGAGTGGGGACAACTTCTCCTCCAGGGACATCAGAACTACTCAGGCTTCTTGGAGGCCTTCCACGGAGCGTATTTATTCCGCCACTTGGCTGGCCTTTTGTATTTGGCATGACCATGCAGGTATATCTCCCTTCGAGGTCTTGATAGCCCAGATCCTGGAATTTCTCCAGGATGGACTAGATAGTGGGCTATCGCCTACCACCATTCGGAGGCAAGTGGCAGCTCTGTCATCTGTCCTAACTTGTGGGTCTCTAATTTCTCTATCTCAGCATCCCACCATACAGAGATTCCTGAAAGGTGCCACTAATTTATGTCCCCTTGTGGTACACAGGTACCCTACCTGGGACCTATCTATTGTGCTGAGATTACTCACAGGTGCCCCGTACGAGCCCTTATGGACTGCTACCCTCTGCCTTTTGTCCTGTAAAGTCACCTTTTTGGTGGCAATTATCTCCGCCAGGCGAATTTCTGAAATTGTCACTCTCTCAGTGCAAAGTGACCTCTGCATGTTTCACATTGTTCGCGTGGTGCTTCAGCTGGATCCCTCTTTTATTCTAAAGGTCAACACACTCTTTCATAGAATGCAGGAACTGATCCTATCCACTTTCCTATCCTCACCCTGCCCACTCCTTAGAACAACATTGGCATACTTTGGATGTTTGGAGGGCCCTCCGTATATACCTTAAGAGAACTGCTTAAGAGATTTGAGAAAGACAGAGTCATTGTTTATATCTTTTATCCCAGCTTTTTAGGTTGCAGAGTAACACCTTCTACCATTGGCAGATGGATTCGTCAAACTATCGGCAACGTGTATGAACTGTGTTCCCTACTGAAGCCCGCACGTGTGACGGCACATTTGATCTGCAGTGTGGCCATGTCGGCCGTGTGGACAACACAGGAATCTGTCATGGAAATCTGCAGAGCTGCTACTTGGATTTCCCCTTTGCCATTTATTAAACATTATAAGTTAGACAGATTCACCTCAGCTGAGCTGGCATTTGGCCGCAGGGTCTTACAGTGGGTTCATACCGAAGGGGAGTTCTCTGACCAGACTGGAGCCCACTTGTAGTTTCAGGAACAGTCAGCTTTGGTATGTCCCATTCCTGGCTATCATCAGAACTTATTCAGAAAGCATAAATAATATAGAAGGGGCATTGGTCTTACCTGAGATGCACCTTCTCATTGGATGGAGAGAGCAACCAGCCCCACCCTTGGGTCAGTCTGGTCTTCTTTAGGCAGGGCAACCTTTTCTTCAGACACGTTGAGTCTGTTTCTTCATCTTCACTAAAAGCTGGAGATCCTAGCAACAAGGGAGGGACTTACAACTTTGACAGACTCAGTCCTTCAACTAAACAGGCGAGTACAACCAATTGCTCCAACAAGAAGGTGCATCTCAGATAAGACCAACACCCCTTCTATATTATTTATGCTTTCTGAATAAATTCTGATGATGGGCAGGAAATTTTACATAGAGTTCAAACTTTTATGATTGGGTTACATTATTCAATAATAAAAGGAATTTGGTGCCCTCTGCTGCCAGCATTTGATTCTTTTGCAAATAGATGTTGGCTACTGTAGTTGCTTTTTATTAATCTCCTGTCATTCGTTAAAGATTTTTATTTTGGTTTGGGAAAACTAAGAACAGCAGAATCTTCTGCTGACCATGCTGTTTTTATTTTAGTGCCAAAGCAAATAACTTAATTGTAAGAATGCATGCTGTGAATGGAAAGTTATTCTGTTCTAATTTTTTAGTGGGATCCATTGCAGAAGATAATCCATTTTCTCTTCCTTTAACATATCAGTTGCTGCCCTCTCCCAAGCATACACTGGTGCCAAAAATACCCAAATAGTCCTATTACCTGTCTTTTTTCCCCCTGATCTTCATTGTACATACCCATTTGTTTGTTGTTCTTCTAATCTAGGTCTGTAAAATTCCACATAAAAGTAGCAATTATTTCACAATATAAAATTCTTTAGTAGTTTTAAACTATATATGAGCGTTAGTTTCAATGGAAGTAATGGATGTGTCATTTTCTATAGAAGTCTATATGGCTCTGATTGTATAAGTTTTTCAAAGCAGCAATTCTGTTATACTGAATAACATGCAACATTTACAATGGATATTTTGAACAGTATTTCAAACAAAGTTTCTGATAAATTCCAAGACCATGTCCCCCATCCTGATTTCTTCCTTTATCATACTCCATTTGTGCTAAATATTACTTTCCTGATTTTCTCTGAGATGTCTATGTTAATAATCCAAATGCATACACAGTGCATATCTAGATAATGCATATTGCATACTGTCCATATAAGAAATCCCAAGCCCAAAATTTGGGACAGTTTCACTCTTCTCAGTGCTATCTTTAACCATTACCCTTCAGCAGAGACATCTTGTTTATTGTTGTATCCTCAACTGAAGTAATCATCAAAATAATGCATTCTACAATCTCACACTTTTGTAATATCCCCTGCTAAGGTTTTTCCAATATTATGTCTACTTTCCTTTTTGCATGCCAAATATGCTGGGAAAGACGAAAATAAATCATCTGTGTTCTTTTAGCTACTCATAGGAGAAGGTGGCTCGATAAAACAGTTCTCTCCAATTTCCAGTGTATATAAAACTCAATTTAGATTACCTTATATAGATTAGTAATAAATTAAGAAGTCAAATTCTATTTATATGAGAAGGGAGGGAACATATGTCTGCCTTTGAGCTTTCTTCTAAAAATAAAGGCTTTCTTGTAAAAAAATGAATAACAAAATTTTTGTCATAGAAAAGAATAGCTAGATGGCTGTGCAGTAAAATATTACAAGATGGACAGAGATGCAACCTGAGGCTGAAATTCTTGGAAGGTTTAAAGAACTTTTAGGGTTTAGAAAAGCCTTGGTCAATTTCTTCAATAAGCTTTAAGGCCAGAATTCTTTTCCAGCTTTCTTTATAAATTGAATTTAAGGCTGCTTGGAAGGATTATTTGAGCTTGTTTCTGTTTTGAAGAGAAAGCCATGGACAGCTTGGAGTTGAGAGGGGAGAGCTTGTCCACCACTTATTAACACTGAAAGTCTTTAAAGAATTTCACCAAAAGCCTCTAAATTTAGACATATTATTTATTCTGGACTGTGCACAAAGGAATGGGATCTAGACTGAGATGATAGCTTGTACAAGGCCAATTGGTGAATTAAACCAGAGATATTTATCAGCATGATGTATTTAGTTTATTATTTTGTGTGTTTTTTTAAAAAAAGAACCAATCTTTAAAAAGAGGGTATAGCTTCTTAAAAAACAGGGCTTGAATAGCATTTCTACATTTTAATTGTAAAAGCAACTATAAAGGATGAGAATTAGCTAACAAGACATGTCCCATTGAGATTGCTAACCAACATGTGATTGCAGTGTATGTGTGTGTGCGTGTGCATGTATGAACACTACTGGCATGTCTATGGAAGTAAATTACATTCACTTTGGATTTGGACGGATGACCTATAGCTCTAGGCTCTTATAATGTCAAAAAGAAATACAGGGGAAAGAAGAACATTCAAAAGGGATTTTCAGTCTGATATTGTAATAAAGGTTGTTTGCACATGAGAAGATGATCCAGAATATTACTTGTTCATAGTAGTCTCAAAGCTCAGACCTTGAGACATGGTAGAATGAACTTGTAATAAATGGAAATAATCATTTGCATATTGTTTAATAAAATTGTATGTGAAAGGTATTAGGGAGATAAACGGCCAAGGTACAGGCAGATCATGATGATAGAAGATAAAGCAGAGGATAAATGATAGATGGTTTATAATGTGTACTGCAGGTGATTCATTATTTTACTATCAAAATAATAATAGTAGTAATTTTAAAATATCCCCAATATCCCAAAATTTTGTATGAGATTCAAAATTTTCACTTTAAATGTCAGCATCTGCATATGAAATCTGTAGAGATCTCTACTAAAAATACTGAAATTCTTCATAGTAATCTTGCAGACTGTTGGTCATTTTTAATATATGTTTGAATTGGATTCTATAGACACAAAACTGGAGGGAAGATCATGCATGCCTTCTCTCATAGTTTTATGTGATGATCTGAAGCATCTTTAAACAATGATAGAGAATTTTCTAAGGGATTTCTAGGTATTTTATAGGCAAATTTGAAAAAAATATTTCATAAGTTCTATCTATATTATGTCAGAGAATATCCAGTGTAGTTTTCAAAGTTCTCCTCTGCCCTGAAATAGGCATCTGGGAGTTAGAAATGAAATATCACTGCATTGTGCTTTCATATTAATTTAATTGGAGAATTCTAGTATGATTTCATTTCTGCCAGGGACACACTAGGACTTAAGTTAAAGTCGGCATCTAATCAAATATGATTAGAGATGACACTTACTTCACTATTAATCCTGTTCCCTAGGATATCTAAATTGTTAAAAATATTATCCTTTGGCCGGGTTCAATAAAGCTCAAGCTCTTGCAGGCTCTTTAATTTGCCCCATTTCATTCCACTCCATATAGGAAGCTACTAATTATTTTCCAGATTGGAATTCTCTGCTGACTGGCAGATGAAGATGCAGAAAAACCTTCAGAGTTCATCACTGTCACTGCTAGGAGAGTTCCCAAAAATGAGCTTTATCCTGAACCAGAATGCCTAGGAAATGATCCATCCCTGTCCTCATTTTTAAAGCTGCTTTTGTTTTGTTTTGTTTTTTTGAGATGACAACATGGCAGTCTTTAGACATTTCTAGAGAATAATGAGTTTGGAAAAGAAATTTCTAAAAATGTAAAGAAAAGGCCAGAGGAAAAAAATGCCCAAAATGGAACTACAAAAAAGTGACAGCAAAGTGCTCTGACAAGTCTTGAGGTACCAGAACAAATACTAATCATTAGAATTACAGGTACAGTTCTGGGCAAACATCCCTTCCTTGTTTGTAAGTGAGAGGCTATTGAAAAGAATTTAAATACTATACTCCAAAAAACATTAAAAAAAGAAACCCTGCTTTTGCCCTGAAGCACTGAACATCACGCTGTGGCATTTGAGGATTAGGTAAGAATTTGGAAATTGCCGCTTGCAAGCCATGTCCTGATTCCTCTGCAGGGCATTTTCAATCTATCTAGATTTTAAGGGGTTCTTCTAATTGATTGATCCTATGTATATATTCTTCAGGCTTTGTATTTCTCTGCTTGTTCCGGATCTTAGATGAGTTGAGGTAGTAAAAAATTAGGCAGAGTTCATGAAGAAAGAAAGCAGGATAGCACAATTAAATCCAACTTCTATCTCGTGTGTTTTCCAATTAGCTGAACATTTGCTCTGAAAGCAAGACACATCTTAAAGAGTGAAAAGTCTGAATATCAAACAAATATATTTCTGATATGATTTGACCTTTAAGCAGATATGCCAAGGGGAGGAAGACCGTTCCTTATAAACTTGAATTATAAGGAACGGTCTGTATCTAACAAGATTTTTTCTTCTTTTTCTGTAATAGATTCCTTCTAAATCTAACTGAAATGAGTCATGAGGACTTCCGATCTCTGGGATCAGCTTTGGCCATTTGCTCTAAGTGATATTTTTTTGAATAGTCTGCCTTCCTCCAGCAGTTAAGATTTTAACCAGCAAAGCCCCAGCTTTCTACAGGAGATAGATCCCAAATATCTTGTGTATTTTCAGTCCTGAAATCCACCATGCCTTTTTTTTCAATGTAGACTGCCAGTTCTCTTTCCAAAGAGCAAAAATTACCTTTAAATTACTTCCGTTGATGCTATACATTTCATGAGGGAGGAAAAAAACCTAGGTACTTTTGCTACAACAGGTGTCCTAAGCCACCTTCCATTCCTCCCTTGTTTTATTGTAACAACCCAAAAATGACAAATTGGGGTCTGCTGTTACTGTTCAGTCAATGTGTCCAGACACATTGGACACCATTGAAATGGTGCAGAATGATAGCAATAGCACTTAGACTTATATTCTGCTTTACAGTGCTTTACAGCACTCTCTAAGCAGTTTACAGAGTTAGAATATTGCCCCCAACAATCTGGCTCCTCATTTTACCCACCTCGGAAGGATGGAAGGCTGAGGCAACCTTGAGCCAGTGAGGACTGAACTGCCAAATTGCAGGCAGCTGGCAGTCAGCAGAAGTAGCCTGCAGTACTGCACTCTAACCACTACACCTCTGTGACTCAATGCATTATGGGAAATAGTTTTCTAGGCCCATGGGAGCTGGAGTAAGTGTTTTTACTTTTGTTTCAGGGTATGTTTTGATGGAAAAGACCGAAAGAACATTTCCTCGCTAGGATTGTTATTGTGTTCCATATATATATACACTATATATACTGGTCCAGCACAGAAGTTTGAAAAAGCAGTAAATTTATTTAATTATTGAATTAATGTTTTGCCCACGCCTAATTAATAGAGTTACTTTTTGTTATTATCTTCCTGGCTATTCTTCAGTCATGTTTTATTTATCCTGCTCTGAATGTGGTTTTTTTTTTAAAATTCAGGACAGATGCATTTGCTATTTGTTTCTGCTTGCTTTTAGCCATGTGTTCTTGCTGAATGTTGCTATTTCTGTTTCGTTGTGGAACCTATGTCTTCTACTTCAAATCAATTCTGCAATTTGCAGTGCATATTCATTTCCTTGCTGAGTTTCCTGGTGTATTTTTGATCAGACGTTATTTTGAGCCTTTATGAAATTTACCCCTGGGTCATGTATCCCTTTTATAGAGTGTATAGCTTGTTATAATAATATGGGTGAAATTGCATTTTAATCCTTCATATAGGGCATGACTCATTTGTATTTAGAAACTCCCTGTGCCCCCTTTTAAGTAAGATATCTGAAAGATCTGAATTACATGCAAAAGTGTAAGAGTTCCTATTAAAAAGGGGGGAATGGTTTTGCTAAATGAATCACTAGCAGCTTCCAACGTTGTATATAGTTGTCTTCTGAGAAGAATAGTTTCTGATACCTCATGGTTTTCAAGTCAGCAAATAATGTATATTTGACTGCCGCAAATACTTTGTATTGGTTATTTTATTTCATTTATTTCATTTATTTCATTTATTTATTTATTTATTTATTTATTTATTTATTTATTTATTTATGGATGTATTTATGTATTTATGTATTTATTTATTTTATTAAATTTATTTATTTATTTATTTATTTATTTATTTATTTATTATTATTATTATTATTATTTATTAGATTTATATACCGCCCTTCTCCTTACGGACTCAGGGCGGTGAACAGCCAAAATAAAAATTCAATACATAAAAGTTAAAACTTAAAACACATATACATTAGGCTGAGAATTAAAACCAAATAAATATTAAAATGCGACGACGCTACAAACATTAAAAATTTTAAAATTTTAAAAATTCTAAAAATGCGGCAGGGATCAGGCTAAACCGGCAAGTTGAAAAAGATGCGTCTTCAGGGCCCGACGAAATGTCCGGAGGTCGGAGATAATTCTCAATTCTGGAGGAAGATCATTCCAGAGGGTGGGGGCTGCCACAGAGAAGGCTCTCCCCCTGGGGGTCGCCAGCCGGCATTGTCTGGCTGACGGCACCCTGAGGAGGCCCACTCTGTGGGAGCGAACCGGCCGGTGGGAGGCAATTGGCGGCAGAAGGCGGTCCCGTAAGTACCCGGGTCCTAAGCCATGGAGCGCTTTAAAGGTCATTACCAACACCTTGAAACGCACCCGGAACTCCACCGGCAACCAATGCAGCTCGCGCAGGAGAGGTGTAACGTGGGAGCGCCCCGATGCTCCCATAATTCCCCGCGCGGCCGCATTCTGTACCAGTTGGAGCCTCCGGGTGCACCCCAAGGGGAGCCCCATGTAGAGAGCATTGCAGTAATCCAGGCGAGAGGTGACGAGTGCCTGAGTGACTGTGCGCAGGGAGTCCCGATCTAGAAAGGGCCGCAGCTGGCGTATCAGGCGAACCTGATAGAAAGCCCCCCTGGCCACAGCTGTCGTATGATCCTCCAAGGACAGCCGTGGGTCCAGGAGGACGCCCAAGTTGCGCACCCTTTCCGTGGGGGCCAATGATTCGCCCCCAATAACCAGCGATGGTGTCAGCTGGCTATATCGGGACGCCGGCAGCCACAGCCACTCGGTCTTGGAGGGGTTGAGACGAAGCCTGTTTCTCCCCATCCAGACCCGCACGGCTTCAAGGCACTGGGACATCACTTCCACGGCATCGTTGGGGTGGTCTGGGGTGGAGATGTACAGCTGAGTATCATCAGCGTACTGATGGAACTCCACCCCAAAACCACGGATGATCTCACCCAGCGGCTTCACATAAATGTTGAACAGGAGGGGCGAGAGGACCGACCCTTGCGGCACCCCACACACTAGGCGCCTCGGGGTCGACCGCTGCCCCCCTGTCAACACTGATTGCGACCGGTCAGAGAGGTAGGAGGAGAACCACCGTAAAACGGTGCCCCCCACCCCCAGTCCCTCCAACCGGCGCAACATGATACCATGGTCGATGGTATCAAAAGCCGCTGAGAGGTCTAACAGCACCAGGATAGAGGAGTACCCCCTACCCCGGGCCCTCCAGAGATCATCCACCAACGCGACCAATGCCGTTTCGGTGCTGTATCCAGACCTGAAGCCGGACTGGAGCGGGTCTAAATAGACAGCTTCATCCAGGTACCGAGGGAGCTGCCACGCAACCACACTCTCAACAACCTTCGCCAAAAAGGGAAGGTTGGAGACTGGACGGTAATTAGCCAAAATAGCTGGGTCCAAGGAGGGCTTCTTGAGGAGGGGCCTCACCACCGCCTCCTTCAAGGCAGGCGGTAGGGCACCCTCACTCAAAGAAGCATTTATAATCTCCTGGAGCCAGCCTCGTGTAACCTCCCGGGAGGCCAGCACCAACCAGGAGGGACACGGGTCCAATAAACATGTGGTTGCGTTCAGTCTCCCCAGAGTCCTGTCCACGTCCTCGGGAGCCACAGGATCGAACTCAGCCCAGATAACACTCTCAAGACCTGCCTCAGTCACCCCGCCTGAACCAACCCAGTCAGCGGCCAGATCATCCCGAATCTGAGTTATTTTATCATCCAGATATTGAACAAAGTCCTCAGCACGACCCTGTAAGGGATCCTCCCGCGCTCCCAGATGAAGGAGGGAGCGGGTCACCCTAAACAGGGCGGCTGGGCGATTATCTGATGACGCGATAAGAGTGGCAAAATAGTTGGATTTTGCCGCTTTTATCGCCACTAAGTAAGTCTTAATATGAGCTCTTACTAGTGTCAAGTCAGATTCAGAGCGACTGGCCCTCCAACCGCTCTCTAGGCGTCTTCTCCGGCGTTTCATCTCCCTCAGCTCCTCGGTAAACCAAGGAGATAAGTGAGTTCGACGCCGGGTCAGAGGCCGCAAAGGCACGATGCGGTCCAAGGCCCCACTGGCCGCCCTATCCCAGGCCGCCACCAGGTCCTCAGCCGAATCGCGTGTCCGTGTCTCAGGAAATGGCCCAAGCTCCGTCTGGAACCTATCAGGATCCATCAGGCGCCTGGGGCGGAACCACCTGGTCGGTTCCGCCTCCCTGCGGTGAGGTGCAGCGGTCAGAAAGTCGAGTCGAAGGAGCGAGTGGTCAGTCCATGACAAGGGTTCCATACCTATATCCCCAATATCAAGACCACTCAACCACTGACCAGAGACAAAAACAAGATCCAGGGTGTGTCCACCGATATGAGTCGGGCCCTGAATTACCTGGGTCAGGTCCATGGCCGTCATGGAAGCCATGAACTCCCGGGCTATCTCAGATGTTTCACCGATAGATGGCAGGTTGAAATCCCCCATGACCATAAGCCTGGGGGTATCAACCGCCACCTTGGCTACAACATTGAGAAGCTCGGGCAGGGTCGTTGCCACGTGGCAGGGAGCCAGGTACGTGACTAACAAACCCATCTGCCCACCACGACCCCACCTCACAAAGATGGACTCACACCCGGCTATCTGAGGTACAGTGGTCTCCCTCGGATCCAGACCTTCCTTGATAATGACCGCTACTCCCCCACCCCTGCCCTGAGCTCTCGGCTGATGGAATGCAAGGAAACCTGGTGGGCACATCTCCACGAGGGGAACCCCCCCCTCGTGGCCCAACCAGGTCTCGGTAATCCCGGCAAGGTCCGCCCCCCCCTCTTGAAGGAGCTCACATATGAGGGGGGCCTTATTGACAACGGACCTTGCGTTGCATAACAACAGCCGGAGCTTCGGGTCCTGAGACTCTAGACAACCAGGGGAACGGGAATGGCTCGGGGGACCGGGGCACGCAATCGCTCGAAGACAGCGAGTGCGAGCCCCCGCCACATGATATGGTCCCCTACCCACGCCATATCTGCCCCTCCCACACAGTATCTTAATCGCACAACCCTCGACAGAGGGCTTAGCAGAAGCCCTCTTGCCTCCAGAATCTTGACCCCCCGCGGCCCCATGAACAGCTGGGTCTAACCTTCCCCCCTGTGAGTTCTCCCCCAAACCCACTCCCACCCCCACCCCTGAACCCCTTAAAAATTTAGTAAAACACAAGTTTAAGAAACCCCTCAGTCCCCGTTTTATATATTTATAAATTTATTTTTTTTATTTATTTATATCTTAACCTTTATTGTTTTTTTACAAATAATTCAAGCTGGCAAAGGTCTCCAATACATCTTCCTCCTCCTATTTTCCCCACAACAACCCTCTAAGGTGGGTTGGGCTGAGGGAAAGTGGCTGGCCCAGGATCCCCCAGCTGATTCTCATAGCTATGTCTTTTGGCCTCTAGCCTGATACCTTAAACAGTAGACCAAACTGGCTCTATGTATTTCTGTGTTGTACTTTCTAATTTATTTCCTACCCAAGTTCATTCCTTGTGTTTGTATTTTGCTTTCTAATATGTACTTACAGATTAGCTGAATTTGCTGTAGATTACTCCCACATCTTCTCAGAACAGATTGTCATTAGCAATCAGTGCTTAAATACAGGATTGTGGTTAAATTTGGTTAAACTTGTTGATGACCTATGGTGGAGCTGGGTCAGCAATGGTGAATCCATCTTTACATTCTTTGATCTCTTGGTGTCTTTCGATACTGTTGATCACGGTTTCTACATTGGCTCCTTGGGTTGGGGATTTGACACATATTAAAATGGTTCTCCTTCTTTCTCCAGAATTGGTTCTAGTTGGTGTTGGTTGGCAGGAGTTTGATGTTATCGGAGTGCTGATGATATCTAATTATATTTTTTGACTCTAGGTTTTCCAAGTGATTCCATAACTTATCTCTTAACTACAGGCATCCAGGTATCAGCAAAAAAAAAAAAAAAGAAAAAAAAGAAAATCCAGTCTCTAAAATAATAACATTAATTAACATCTATAAAACTGAACATTCCACATCACAATTCTTAGCTATAAACAAAACCACGTTTAAAAGGCATAAAGTTTATCCTAGTATAAACAAAAAACTAAAATTTAATATGACAAAGAGAGACCATTTCTCCTTTTCTTTTTTTTAAAGCAAGCTCATAAATATCTCTAGCTTCTAGAATAACTGTAGGGAAAAAGTATAAACACCATGTTAACTGTAAACAAACCAAATAAATATTTTTTTTTATTCTAAATGACAATAATTTTAAAAAGAAACACCCAAAATAGCAACATATCCAATTCAGACAAACTTGATATATCTTGACTCTTAACAATGAAAAAACTACATTTGGCAAATATCAATATTCTACAATAAAAGACTAAAGTTAAACATAACAAAGAGGGAGAATTTTAAAAAGAGCATATTCACAAAATCTCTGTATGTTAACTAAAAAAAAACAATGCCACTTTTAAAGATTGTTCAGTTAGGATACTTTTTTTTTAAATTTGATTTTTATGCCACCCTTCTCTGGAGACTCAGGGCGGTTTACAATGCGTTAAGCAATAGCCTTCATACTTTTTGTATATTTATACAAAGTCAGCTTACTGCCCCCACAAACTGGGTCCTCAATTTACCTACCTTAGAAAGGATGGAAGGCTGAGTCAACCTTGAGCCTGGTGAGATTCGAACTTACGATAATTGCAGATAGCTGGTGCTAATCACAATGCTTTTAGTTTGCTGAGCTATCCAGGCTCCATATTTAACACCATATTAAATGCAAGCAAATCCAATATACATTTTTCCTGTCCAGATCAGAAATCCCCAAAAGAACTGTCTAAAATAGGACATGTCCCATTTTAACCCTGGTCAAATAACTGACTTGTGGTTCTTCTTTTTACACAAAACAATCTGCCTTTTAATCTATTCCTATAGTTATTGATTCTTGTCTTCAATGTTTTAAACAGCTTTTTTTTGTAAATCCATTAAAAACAAATTGTTCCAACTGCTCTCTGGAATTATTATTATTATTATTATTATTATTATTATTATTATTTCCTTCTTAATTTGTCAAGTCTCATCATTTCTTTATAGCTAATGACAAATTTGTATTGACATTCTCATTCATGTTGATTTTGTTGCATATTTTTCTTTAACTTCTGGGAACAGATTGTTCCCAAGAAGACACAACATAGCTGACATAATTGATCCAGTCCAGTTCCTGAAACACTTCTCTGAACATAATTACAAGTTACTTGTCTTGTTAGGTCTCCAATATCAAAAGCAACATTTCAAAGCCTTAACACTTGAAATCCAATAGTTCAACTTCTCTGAGCCTCTAACCAATTTAAAACTTTCTTTAGCCAAAACCTTGCCTTGTTTTTTTTACTGTTTATTTTAAATCCTTAAAAATTATAAACATACGCCATCAGTTTCTTATGTTAATTGTCAATTGGCAGGTGTTAACAGTTTTGTCACTTTGAAGCAGTTAATAGGCAATTTCCAAAAGTGGTTAGGGAATGAAGTGTGACTTTAGTGTCCTCGAAAAAGACCTGTTCGAGGATGAAACATGTGGTAAATTTCCTTATCTCTCACCCTCTGAAGACTACTGTCTTCATGCTTCCTCATAATGAGCAGCTGTAAGGAGAACTGCTTGGCCAATCTTGTGTCCTGTTTATTCAGAGAGGGTTGAAGGAGCTGATATTTATGGCTGCAAATGATGACTGCCTTTTTTGTTGCCATCTTCAGTCTGCTATATTCCCCAGAAGTTCCTCCAAGTTTTAAGTTCCCAGTCAGACATTGTCAGGATTGTGTTTTTCTTCCAATATTGAACAAAGTTTATTCTTGCTGATATAAGCAACAATTCATTAAATTATGATATTTCTTGTTAGCTTTCTGAGATTATACCTTATAAGAACAATTATACAATTCATTTCAAATTTAAATTCCAAACTTTTCTGCATTATACTACGTATATGTTATCAATACTGTCAAGTTTTTACATGTCCATCTTATGTGATAAAATGTTCCTTCTGTAAAATGGCATTTCCAACATTGATTACTGAATGATTTGTCTATCTTAGGTTTTATTGATGGAGTTCTATATTATCTATAAAACCATTTTTCCTTTTAAGTTATAACTTGATGTAAAGTGTATATATTTAGCCTACAATTCTTCTCATTATTGTATAGTAATTGCTTTTTTGAAATTCTGCATCCATTTTATCATATAGTTTTTTTGTTCTGTCTCTGTATCTAAGAATTTATATGTCCTAATATACATCCTAAGTGCTGTTGATTTTGTACGAGAGTTACAAATTCTGTTTTTTTCCTTAATATCCCTCCTTCCTTTTTGAGATCTGATTTTATCCTTCTTACTTTTTGTACATATATCAACCATGACATATTTTAGCTTTTATTAAGTAGTAGTTGTGTTTGTAATTTACTCATAGAATTGGAAAACATTACTCATATCTACATATTGTGTATAATTAATTTTTTTTTTTGGCTGTAATTATTTCCAGCATGAAAAATATTTGAAGGATAAGCTAAGGGGGATGTTAAGTCCTCATAGATACAACACCTCCGGAGCCTGCCTTGTTGCTACCCCTCTCCAATTGGCTAAGATGCGGGCTGCCTTCAAGTGGGAAAAGTGCAGCTTCCTGATTGGGTTGTTCTGTCTGACAGCTTGTTGGATTTATTATTCCATTTGTGGCATTCTATACTTTAATCAAACTTTGTCTGATATGTCCTAGGTTTTTTTTTCCTCCTTTGGGACTTTGCACCATAAATATCTATGAAATCCAATATATTTGGGGTTTTTTTGAGTTTCTTGTATTGTCATTTGTTTTTGAATGTTTTTAAGAATTTGTAAACTGCCTAGAGTTGCTAAGAGTTAGGTGGTATATAAATTTAATTCGTGGGGATGATGGTGATGATGGTGATGATTAGTAAGCAACCTCACTGACATAAAACTAGAATATAGTCTTATACTTAGGAGAAAACAAGATCAGTTTCTTGTTCAAGGAAACATTAGTTACTTATATTAGCCTCAATTGATAAAATTACAGCATCACCACTGAGACCAAAGTCAGCTCTTGAATGCTAAGACAAAGAGGCAAACTAACATTTCCAATAATCTGGACTAATGATTTCCTGTGTCATTATAGTGGCTCCCAGGGACATGATAGGAGAGGGGAAAAAAATAAACACCATTCAACTCTTCTGTTTCTAGGACCAAACACCTGATTTTATCCTGTTATTACAGCTGGAACATGTTTTGCAGTAATAAGACAACCTCTGAGAGCTTGGGGAACTGCAGTTGTTGTAATAGACTCTGATTTAAGAAATAAAGGCAGTACCTTGTGTTCAGGTTTACTGGATATATAGAAGGAATGATAGACAGATTAAGCCAAAAGTTTGATTCAGCTGTTCCAAAGGTACATTAATCTGGTAATAGGAGCCAACTGTGAAACTATTTCACATAAACCCACAACAGGTATTGTGTAGTGGGCTTCAGCAGGCAAGAAACAGATCGCAATAGATATAACAACATTTATTGACTAAAAACGAACTGAGGAACTGCAGCCGAATCCCTGTAATTTATACTCTGGGCCGACAGGGCCTTAACCAATCATAATACTTGAAAAAGCACACCCAAATATGAATGTTCTAAGTTTCCCTCCAAAACAGTTGGAGTTAACAGTTAGAGTCATCTAAAGTTTCACTTTAGCAGGTTTTAACACAACTATATGTATTCAATGCATAACAACAGAGTTACTAAGAAATTGAATGGGTATCATTACATAAGAAGAGGCTGCAGTTAAGGAAAAAAACAGAGCAATGCTCATCAGAAAGTGAAACTTACAGAACACCTATACGGCATAAAGTTTTCTGGAGACATTTTAAAGAGTATTACACCCAAGCATGCATTTGAACCCAGGTCTCCCCTCATAAATCCAACCCTCTTAAGTCACACCAGATGCACTACATTTGCAAGAAATTCCTATTGATATAATTCTATTCTTGGTTCGGGTGGTTTGGCATACCCGTTTTTTTTTTCTAAAAAAAGAGCTATCAATAATTCATCGTGGCCAATACAATCAAAAGCCCTTGCATTATCAAGAAAGTAAAAACAGACGTCTTTATGGAATTCCCTTGGCTTTTCCACTGTTAATCAGATGAGAGCAATGCAATTTTGGTGCAGTGGTCCTGGCTGCATCTGGCTTGTACATAGGGTGATTATTCCATATATTGTTGAAAGAAAAATATTGAGCATTGTCTTATTAGGCATATTTTTAGGTGCACACATACACACATAGGTATTTGGTACATTGATCACTGAGTTAAATGTTTTGAGAGAAACTGTTGACATGTTAGTTAAAAACATGGCTACGTTTTCACCATATTATTTGCATTATCACAACAAGGTCATTATTACACAATTGCTCAATACTGTATGCACTTTGGCTGGGTCAGTTAATTCATAAATATTTATAGCTATAATCCTGCAGCACAAATCTCGAAGTGCTTAAATTAAAATGATGCTACTGTTGTAAACCTAATATTTAGATTTACAGCCTTCTCAATAATCATGCTATGTTTTGCATAATTCTGTCCTTACTCTGTTCGAGGGTTATATTTGCTAAATTATTAGTAACTGATTGATCCTCAGATACCAGGAATATATAGAAAACTATTTCAGTCATTCTTTGTACAGTTTTCCAAGATTTCTGATCTGGTTTTTTCCTTTTTTTTTTTTTGGTTAAGAGAAAATGTATTTTAATTGTATGGTGGGTGTTTGTGTATGTCAATATGTATGCTTACAGATAGTTCTCAATTTATAACCACAATTTGTATCAGAATTTCTATTGTTAAGCAAGGCAGTTGTTAAGTGAGTTGCACCAGATATTTTTCCATGGTTGTTAAGTGAATCATATAGTCATTAAGCAAAACCAGATTTCTCCATTCACTTTGCTTGTTGGAAGCCAGCTGAGAAGGTTGCAAATGATGATTACATAACTCTGAGATGCTGCCACTGTCATAATACATGTTGGTTGCCAAGTGCTCAAATTTTGATCACAGAACTATGTAGATGTTACTCTGGTTGTAAGTGCAAGGGGCAGTAATAAGTCACTTGTAACTTCGGTCACTAAATGAATGGTTGCAAGCCAAGGATTATCTGTACAGTTCAACTAAAATAATGGAAGATAGATTATAGTATTAGGGCTAGGTTCATACTTGTTGGCTGAGTATTAAAATATTAAACCTTAAGCTATGGCTTGTTTAATCATGGCTTGTTAACAATGTCACTGTTACTGGATACACAAGTAGTAAACCAAAGCCATAATAAATCTGTCCATATTATACGAACCCGATAATTCTTGTGCGTTTGTGTGTATATGCAGATTGTTGCAGTGGATGTTAAACAGCGAAGCCTATTACATTCAGTTTTAAATGTTAAAAAATAAATTTAAAATCTATAATTACAAATAGAAGATGTGCCCAATGACTTATCTATGATTTATTTATGTATTATAAATGATCCATTAACTCATTTTCAAAATTAATATCCCACTTCTTAAAAAAGGTGGTACTAGGTCACAGCTTATCATATTTATTAATTCCTTTGAGAAAAACCATTACATATGTGTTTAGGTGAGTTTTTTCCCCCTATAGGCAAGCATGATCCCATCACAATACAAGTTGTTTTTATTGAGTACTTCTGCACTTGTCAAAAGCTGATGTTCTAGGTGCAGGGAATGGCTATACTATTAGCATTTTATTAGAATAACTGATATTTTGATCTGTGAAAAATTACAGTGTCTTCAGTCAGATGCCACTTGAGAGCTATGCATAAATATGTGAGCCATTTGTGTAGCTGAGAACACATTGCCTTCCCCGAGGAAAAGATCTTGTTAGACACATAAGCATACAGTGCATAACACATATTTTAAATGTTGCCTTTTCCATATTAAAAGGGTTTTGTGTTGATCTAATTGCTCTACGTGAAGACAATACTAGCATAGCTGTTAAACTATGCAAAGCAAAAGGATAGCCATCACTCAGCCTTCTCTCCATTTTTTTTTAATAGCTTGGTAAGGCAAGTTATTTGCTTAAGGAGAATTGATATTCTTGGAACCTGGAATGCAAACCTGATCTCATTTAATTAACAGGGCAAGAGTTACAGGAAGTCCAGCATGGAAAGCTATGCATTCTGTATGACCAGAGATGAGGAAGTAGAGTTTGTGGAGTTGAATGGCAATATAGCTATCTTTTCATGTCTCTCATTTATTTTCTCAGCTCTTTTCTTTGAAGGGAAAAAATGGATTGATTCCCCATTAAAAATAACATCTTGAGCCCGATCCTTTTTCATCTCTCCTCGCTGATGAAATAGCAGGGGCTGTGGCTGAAGGGAGTAGGGAAATATGAGCGAATTGAGAATAACCCTGGGACTTTGGTTTATATAGGTAGTCCTTAATTCCCAACTTCTCAATCAGCGACTGCTGAACTTACAATAGCACTGAAAAGCAAGACTTATGTGGGTCCCAAAAGAAGCATCCCCATAGTTATGTGATTGGAATTTTGGCAACCAACTCTCAATTACAACAGTCAGACTTCCCTATGATCACATGATTGCCATTTGCAAGCTCCACAGGTGGCTTCCAACAAGAAAAGTCAATGGGTAAGTTGACGGGAAGTTGAAAATGCTAGTCACGTGATATCACACTTATCAATCTGCAGCCATTTACTTAATGGCCACAATCAGGACTGATGGAACTGACATTGTAAATTAGCATAATCATGTGACATGCATGTTGTTTAGCAATGGAGTCACTGTGTTGGTCTGTGTTGTGGTTGATAAATAAGAACTACCTATATTAAAAGGTATCCCAATATATTGGTTTAAAATCCCACAAATTCCCAGACAAAACAGGGATGCTATTCAAAAGACTTGGTTAGCTGATAATGCCAGGAACTGTTATCCAGTACCTTTGTAGAGAGACTAACTAGGAGAACCTGTTTTAAAACATACGTGCATATATTGTACATAGGTTGCATGTTATTCCTGAAATAGTGGAATTCTTTTTCCCCTTATCCAGGAAATAAGCAAGCAACATTTCAGGAGTAAGCAAACAACTTGGGTCTGTGGGTCTGTGTGGAAATATAGTACTTTTAGACATACTATGAACCATGACAGGCTTCAAACTATCTGTGGATGCCACAGTGGGCAAAGACAATCACAAAATGCATTCTAATTGGAAGAAAAGCAGTGACTTGCTCGCTTCCAAGTGTTTCCTTGTGCTTCAGTTTACACCCTTCATTTAAATATTCTGTGGTGGCCTATAAAGCCTACTACTTTCCTCTTAAATTATTTTAATTAATTTTTAAATATAGAAATGAAAATGGGATAGGAAGTCTGCAGGTACTAAATAGGCATCCATGGGCATGGAATATCAATAGGTAGTGTATTGTCCATCCATTTTCAAACCTTTAAATGAGCATCAATGAATGCTCTCTCCAGAGAGAGAGGAATGCCTAATTTCTGACATTACTGTTTTTTAGTCTCCAGCAATGACAAGACGTTTTATTCAGTCAATATGCTAATTTAAAAAAGATATACTCTTTACTTTTAAGCTAATCTAGTTGCTTTTATTGTCTTGCTACTACTTACGATCTAACTTTTAGGTACCTCTCTCCATTATTCTTTGGTGATTTTAACGGATTGCAAGCGACCACGGGAGACCCTGCTTTTCAGTATGCATCTTTTAAATAAATATATAAACAAACAAAATAAATTTCCAGACACTTTATTGAGCACACCATTTGTAACTCTCCATTCACTGACTTGCTTGTCCAAGAATGTCCTTGGTTGTAATAAATGTGGTGCAAGGCCATCCTTTTTTTTTTAAAAAAAAAGAAATGTTTGGTTTGTTTTTAAAAATTAATTCCATATGCATTTAGGCTTATTTTTTTTTTTGCAGAGGGGTGTGGGTGTGGGGGCTTCTAACATTTTGCTATTATTTTTTTCCCCATTTCTGTTCATTCCTCATCATAGGGTTTCACAGCCTCTGAAGGGCGAATGTAACCAGCACAAGTTCTCCCATTGCTGCCTCTTGTGAATACCTGCAACGCAAACAAAGCTCAGACATTATGGGGACAACTCAGGTACTGTTAACTTCCCAGGACCAATGCCTCTTTTTTTGCACAGAAGAAATATGTGCGTTGCCCCCCAAAAATAGAGTAATTGACACTTGAAAAGTGGTACTGTATCATGAATCTATCACATAATAAATTAAATGATGTGTGCCTTTTTTCCTCAAAGCATTCAGTCTTTAGAGACTTCCCTGAAATGTATTCCCTAGCAGGAAGTTGAAAGGAAAGCAGGCTGGCTGGCTGGCTTTACAGGAATTTCAGCAATTTGCTTTTAAAGAACTCCCAATAAATAGATGGAAAGTGGAAACTCCTGTTTAACTTGGTTTCTTCAAACTCTTCCTGCGTTTATTGTGTTACAAAGGTACCCCAAGATACCCTTTTTTAATAGAGGAACTCTAATGTATCCCAGACTAAACTGTAGTTTCTTGTTTTAAAGAATCAAAATAAATCAGTGTCTTGATTTAAGAGATAGAGATAAGATGCCCTTTCCTGAAACTTTTGATGTTATTGGGAATAGGGAACAAAAATAAAAATGGAAGCAAATGGTCTGGATGTTATGTTAAAAGATGTAATAAAAAGGATATGCAGGAGCACCCTCTAGTGTATATTTAGCCAAAAATAGTAGAGCTGCTAGTAATAAATTCCATATCTGCATGAACAATATAGTTTTCTTCATATTAGCATTTATATAAGCAAAGTGCAATAAATGTTGATGAAACCCTTGGCATACAAAGGCCTGCATTTGTTTTAAGCTTTTCATTTAATGATATTCTCAAATCTGCTTGCTTTTATGTGCTGAGTTTACCTTCATAAATCTATAGAAAATCAGATTTGTACAAAGCTTTTCAATGTTATATATTATTAGGACCAATTAACAGATTTTTTATTCTCATTATGGTGGAATTGAACTAGTTTTCTTCCATTTTGAAATTTACATCTAATAGGGAGCTATCAAGGGAATATCGTAGATCAAGTCTTTGCTCTGAACACAGAGTACAATCATCATTTTGTGTCAGAGTTATAAGCGTAACATAACCTATGCGAACTCATCCTGGAGGGGAAAAAAATTGTGTGCCAATTGTTACATCTGAAACCAAGTTTATTTCACTAGAAATACATTAGCCAAAAAACCTGCACTTTATTATTATTAACAATAAATATTATATTGCAAGTGGGGTATTTTACAGATTGTTCTTGATTTATGACTGGTCACTTAGCGACTGGATTTGAAATTCTGACAACTGGGGGTCCCTCTGCAGTCACGTATCCAAACTGCAACACGGTTGCATTTGAGGCCGTTTGCAATGTCCAATGAATATGTGATCACGTTTTAAGATGGTTTTGGAGAAAAATAGCACTTCCAATTTTCGGCAAAACCATGCCCGTCACAAACCTTTAGTTTGCTTAACATTTATGGCGATTAACTTAACTACTACTGCATAAAAACCTAAAAAATATGTTTGTCACAAGATACAATCATAATGGGCAGGCTCCATTGTCTTTGTATGTTGAGGACTACCTTTATATGCTAATGTAGATGTTCTTGATTTAAAGTGGCAAAAAAGCAAAGGAAGAGAGGTTACATAATTATCTTTCTTTCTTTCATTTGCTTAGGTTTTTTACCTTTTTTATCCTCAAGGTAATTTTGTGCAATATTAACTTTGACAGAGAAAAAGAGAGTGCAGTGATTCAAACTGATCCAGAGAGAGTTAGGTTATTCTTCAGGACTGATGAGACAGAGGTCTTTCCTCCAGATAGTCCTTGATTTATGACTGCAATTGGAACGAAAATTTCAATTGCTAAACTATGGATTGTAAAGTGTGACCATGTCACTTAGTAACAGCAATCCCAGCAGTCCTGGTTGCCATTGTTAACTAAATCCCATAGTGGTTAGGCGAGGTGACTTCCTGCTGGCTTCCCACAGTGAAAGTCAGTGTGGAAGCCAGCAGGAAGTTGTAAGTCCCAGGCTAGCAGGCAGGAAAATGCTGCTGCAAGATAGAAAAAGGAATGAGGTTGCGGGGTGCATGGGCATCTTGGGAAGGGTGAGTGTGTGAGGGAGGGTCAATAAGAGTGTAAGGGGATTGCAAGACGTGTGTGGGTCAAGGAGGTTGTGCAAGGGTGCAGCACAAATTGGTGAGGGTGTGCAGGGATTTTGAAGAGGTGTGGTGAGATAAGGAGAATGTGCACAAATATGGGAGATTTTCCCCTACCAACTTGCAACCTTCCCTGAAAACTTCCCATTGACTTTCCGGGGAAGTCAGGGAAATTTCATATAGTGATCATGTGATTACAGGGCACTCCAACCAGTTGTCAGTGTGAACTAGATACGAAGCACCCTGGTCACAATCATACGACCACAGGGATGCTGGGACCAGTGATAACCATTATTTATTTAGCACCATCATAACTTCGAACAGTTGCTGAACAGATGACTATAGGTTGAGGATGACCTATACTCACAAATAGTTGCCATGGTGACCATTGCCAGTCACAAACAAGTATTTACCAGAAGACAAATTAGACAACTTCTTCCATTGTCCTCTGGTTCCTCAGGATTCTGACTACCACTCAGATTTTTTTGGTGTGTGGGGCAAGGTGGAGGGGACCAGGAGTGAAATCCAGCAGTTTCTGATAGGTTCTAGAGAACTGGTAGTGGAAATTTTGAGCAGTTCAGAGAACCGGCAAATACCACCTCTGGCTGGCTCCAGAGTGGGGTGGGAATGGAGATTTTGCAGTATCCTTCCCCTGCCACACCCACCAAGCCACATCACGTCCACCACACCATGCCCACAGAACCGATAGTAAAAAAATTTGGATTTCACCTGGGGGTGGGGGGGTGAGGAACATTTCCATTTGATCAGTTCAGAAGTGGTTTGCCATTGCCTGCCTCCTAGGCCTGAGAGAGAATGGTTGCCTCAAAGTTACCTAAGTGCTTTGTGCCTAAGACGGGCCTACAACTCATGGTCTCTGAATTTGTAGCCTGGTGCTTTAACTACCACACCAAACTGGCTCTCACCATTTAGCTTACCTTGGCCTTTTTTTTCCTAGGGCATCAGGCAGATTTATAAATAAAGCACTTAATTGCAGCCGCCCACTATTTTGATTTTATATGAATGGAGCTGAGATGTGAGATCCAAAGTCATTCTAAATGAAGATGATTCAAGAGGATTTGCAGCCTGTCAGCTAACCATTCTATTATTATATTTTCAAGGATCTGATTTTTTTTTTTAATTGGGTAGGGACCTTGATTCACAGGAAGCTGTCAGTTATTTGTAAGAGTTCTCATGCAGCGAGAAGCAAAATTACGAATCTGTCCATTAGCAAAATAAAAGACAGAAGGAAACTTGGCTTCCTGTCCAAAAACAGGGGACATTTACTTCTTGTATCACTCAGACAAGAGGTGTAAGAATGAATTTTAGTTTTACTATAAATAGGGCTCATATCTGAGACACTGCAGTTTGTAATGCTTTCACAGTGTCTTTTCTTTTACTGATTTATATCTATGGAAATCTGTTCTTCCAGCCTTTGCCTTGTCAGCAAAAGGAAGCTCAGATCAATTTTAATTCAGATAATTCTGTGGGGATTTCTACAGATCAATCACATTGACCCAAAGGATATCCCTTAAAAAGTTCCTTGGGGGCATGGGTCTCAGATCTGAAGAAATTATTGTGTGATGAAAACAAATCAGTCCGTCAACCCTCTTTTCAATCTCATTCATAAATCAATGCACGGGACAAGTGACAAGTGGGCGGGAGGTGTGAGCGACGAGGGGTGGGCCTGGGAGGGGCCAACAAGAAGTTGTATTTACTAGTTTACCGAACCAATTCAAATTGCAACTACCAGTTCACTGAACTGGTCTGAACCGGCTAAATACCACCTTTGGGTGGCTCCATATTTTTCAAGGCAACTGGATTCCTGGAAGTGGTTTTATTGGACCTGCATGATCAGTTTGGTTATGGTAATAAAAGGTCACCCATTTTAATTTTAATAACTCAATTGTTAGATAAAACCAAAGACCTACATACATCCTGCCTAGTCTATATTTCATATGTTTAAAGCATGCTTAAGGACAGCCTAACAGCTTGACAAAAGGAAAGTAATTGTTTTATTTCCCCGTAGTAATTAAAAGATGAGTTTTTCTATATTGAATTATTAGTTGTCACTCATGACCTCGCCCTCCCAATCAACTTTTAAAGCTATCCTGGTTGGTGGTCATCACACCAGTAGGCTATCCCATAATTTTTATAGCTGCAACATCAGAGACAAATTCCTTGTGTGTCTAATCACACTTGGCCAATGAAGTATTCTGTTCCTATCCTGCCCTGCCCTGCCCTACCCTAGCCTACCCTACCCTATCCTATCCTATCCTTATTCATTGAACCAGCCCTCACTTTTATTGAATGATCATCACTTCAAGTATTGTGAAAGAGGAAGACTTAAGCCCCACTAATTCAGAAACTTTGCTTCTGAGTAGGTACATGACACTACAGTTTTAAGCATGAATTCAGTGCAGCTTATATCCAGCTAAGTACATTGTAAATGGTTTAAGTGTATCTAAAGAGGCACATCAGGGTCCATCTAGATAAATAATGGTAAAAAGTAACATTGCAGTTAAGAAAGGGAATATTCATTGCATTAAGAATTTTGTTGATGATGCAAACTGAAATTAAACCATGATCGTCTTTCAAGTGTATCTGAATAAATATGCATAAAACAGATTAACAATAACAATAATTAAAATTACCGGCTGAGATGCAAATGTTTTCTGATGGATCTTTAATAACTAATTTCCCTAAAATCTTATCTTAATGAAATCATGTTGTGCTTTTAAACAAATACATTTTTGTTCCCTTTATTTCTTTAGTTTTTATGATTCATACATTTTAGAAAGAATTTTATGTTGCTATGCATTTCTCTCTGTTTGGAGACTAACCAATATCTCGATCTATCATAGAGATTGCAATCAGTAGTAAGTGAGGCTATATATCACGTTCATCTTCCAGAATAGATTAAGCATCCTTTGAAATGTTTTGTAAATAGCCTGTAGTATAGTAGAAAGGAGATGGGGAAAACCAGTGAAAGTTTTTCTTTTACAGGCAGTGAAAACACATCTGTTGCTGAAGAGAGAATCGCAGTTAGGGAATATGTGGATGGATGTGTAGTATAGTCTTGCTTCAGGGAGATGGTATATTTATTCTTACAATGAAACCATTGTCAGTATCTGCAGTTCCAAGCATCTTAGATCTGAATAAGAATAATGATAACCATAGAAAGTAACTATATCTGCCCACTCTTGTACTAATTCCTGCCATTCTGCCTCTGAAAAGCAGAAAAAGATCTCTTTGAAGATATTTTACTTCTTTCTCACACAGCTCCAGCTCTGCCCTTTTCACAACCTAGTCAGGAGAAGGTGGAGTTACCTTAGCTGGGCTGCAATCCTCTGGAAAGCCATTGAATGGTAGCAGTGAGACAGACAGCGGTCTGTTTGCCAAATAAGCATCATCTGGATGTGTTCATCTTAAATCTGGTAGATGTGTAGGAAATGCTCCTAATCCTGTTCTTACAGTTTGTCAGGATAGTTTGCTTAAATAAAAAGAGAACCATGAGATGTACTCATCTCCTTTGAAGTAATGTGGGAAATGTAGATAGAACAGAATCTGTTCCATTAATAGTTTATACTGATTCTGTAATACTGGGTACTATTACAGAACCTATTGAGACCTGCCAACTTCTCCGTAATAAAATGCAAAGGGGAAAGGAAAGGGAGAGCTGTTTAGTTTAATGTTCACTAAAGTTTCTGACTTTTCTCTTGAGTCTTCTTAAATTGCAGAATTATCTGGTCACAATACATTCTTCTTCCAGCTATAGAAATTGGTCAAGGGATTTGACTATCAATTGATTGACGGCTGCCTTCAAAATATTGTCTTAGGCTTTACTGAAGAATAATTAGATCTACCATACCTGGACCTCAAAAAATTAGATAATTATACTGTAAAATGTAAACAGAGAAATGCTATTTTGCCTGTGCTTGTCCTGAATTTTTCTTCTTTTTGGCTCAGATATGATAGAATAAGTATTGTCTAGTTGTATGTGTATGTCTGTGTATGTCTATGTATGTCTGTGAAGATTGTATCTTGGTCCAGTGCACATGGATAAATAATGTCTAACTTCCCAATCTAGGATTGAGAGAAGTGACTGGCCCAAATTAACCCAGCAGGCGTCCAGGCAAGGAAGGTCTAGAACCGTGATGACGAACCTAAGTCAGCAGAATTAGCTTGCGATACTGCATTCTAACCACTGTGCCACCATAGCTCCATTCCCTTCATTCCCCAATTTTTAATAAGTAGGGGGAAAAACACAGAGGGGGCAAGGTCAAAGATTTATGAAGGTCTCCTGCAGAATCAAGTGGACATTATTGCCTTTCCAGTAGTCTCACCTAATATATTCAGAAAACTATGCATCTAAACCTAGAAAAGAATTGATGCTAAGAAAGATGGTTACTTTTTAGGCATATGACTGGTTATGTGGTAACACATATTTTATTGTCATTTCTTGCTTTGCAACAAATAGTTTTGAATTGTTATCCGGTCGAGCCAAAGAAAAGAATGTTTCTGCTGTGCTAAGTTCAAAATGGCTGGAAGATTTTAAATTGTAGTAACATTATAAAAGGTAAACTCCTATGTCTGTGAGACATGGGGGCCTGACTTTTCACTCTGAACCAAAGGGTTAGCCTGCTGACTGAATGCCTTGATTGTTGCCTCCCTTTGAAATCATTTTGTTCATTTGATTCGTGCTTCCCTTTGCTGGGACTTTGTCATGCATTTTCATTCACACTCCATAGCACGCATGCTAAAAGAATATGGCCTCATGAATACAGCTTGAGATATGACTCAGTCTGTTGTCAGTGTGCACGACCAGGTTTCAATAAATTGCTTTGAAGTAGAATGTCATTGCCATAAAAGAGTCACAGAGGAAACACTTTGTATATGCTTTATTAAGCTTTCTAATTCCATGTATTTCTTTTGTCACAATGCTAATTTAGAAGGAAGGAGTGCTAGTGCCAGACTTCATGCAGGCAATGGCTTGATTCTTCAGATGCTCAAACCCCCCCTCTCCCCACTGAGTAATGATTTAGAAGCAATACTTTCAAGTACTTCATACAGTTAGGTAGAAACTTTATTGCAAATAGAAGATGAGATATAATATAAATGATGAAATAGATATAGATGATGAGATATAGATGATATAGAAAAATAATGGTTAACCTTTTTGGTGCAGAGTGCCCAAAGCGCATGCATCGTGAATGCACACATACATGCGCAACCCCCCAAAATGCAATGTGAGTGCCCCCGCACATGTGCCCCAGCTCCCCTGCATCCCGTTTTGACTTCCAGGTTGGTGCAGGAGGCTTTCCAGGCCCAAAACGGGGTGTGTGGGGTCGTGCACTGCGCCCCCAGGCCCCGTTCTGGCTTTCAGGTTGGTGCAGGAGGCCTTCCAGGCCCAAAATGGGGCACGGGGGGCACATGCGTACATCCAAAATGCAATCTGAGCACCCCTCATGCATGCCCCTCACCCCCCATGCATGTTCCCCATTAGAGAAAAGAACTAGATGCTCAGAAAAGGGAGGAGCTAACAGAAGGAATGGAGGAAAAGAAACTGAAGAACCAGTGAACAAAAGAAGACAAGGAGGAGATAACTTTAGTTGCTACGCTTTTTTTTGACTTGCCTCCCATATTCCTCTTGGATCTTTATCTCTATCTGCATCTACTTGTTGGCTATTCAATTTAAATATTTCTCCCATCTCTACCCTGTTCCACTGCCTAGCTTCCAAAGTATATGCCCAAACCCCTGTCTCCCATTCAAAAGTATCTTCCTGTATCTCCAATTCTCTTTTCAACTCTCTTAAAATACTTTCCATCTGGTTTAATTCATCAGTCAGTGTTATTTTTATTATTATTTCCTCCTTGTCATCTTTTGAAATATGCTAATCACAGTTCTTTGTATCCCATAGGTAATCGATCAGTTCCGTTTAAATAGTCCCAGAAATTATCAAAAGCCTCTTTATATCCCCTTTTCAGGTTCAGTCTTCTAGCATAACATTCAGGGGTCACTTTAATTAAATAACTTCCTTTTTCTCATATTTGAGTCTCCGGTAGTCATGGGGTAGTTATATATAACTCAGTAAATATTTTCACAATCCTTGCAGGGGTGAAATCTAAAATTAGTTACTACCGGTTCTGTGGGCGTGGCTGGGGGGTAATGTGACTGGATGGGTGTGGCCAATTTTTTAAAAAAATACTTTTAAAAGCATTTTTTCTACAACCTTAAGAGGTTGCAGGAAAAAAATGCTTTTAGAAGCCTCTGACGATCAGGCAAGTCAGCTGGGATCAGAGGCTTTTAAAGGCATTTTTTCCCCTACAACCTCTTCAGCTGAGGAGGTTGTAGAAAAAATGCTTTTAGAAGCTTCTGATGATCAGGCAAGTCAACTGGGATTGCCAGAGGCTTTTAAAGGCATTTTTTCCCCTACAACCTCTTCGGCCAAACAGGTTGCAGAAAAAAATGCTTTGAAAAGCCTCTGATGATTCCAGCTGAGCCGTGTGATCATCAGAGGCTTTTTTTTTTTACTTTTAAAAGCATTTTTTCGGCCGAAGTGATTGTAGAAAAAATGCTTTTAAAAGTAAAAAAAACAGCCTCTGATGATTGCACGGCTCAGCTGGGCATGGGGGGAGGGTGGTGCAGGGATTTTTGCTACTAGTTCTCCGAACCACCTGCTGCCATCGCTACCGGATTGGGTGATCCGGTCCGAACTGGGAGCATTTCACCCCTGAATCCTTCATATAAGTATTCTCAGGTTTGTATATTTTCCTTTATTCAGCAGGTGGCGCCATCAACTTAAATTTCAGTGTTGCCACTAATCAGCCTAATTTTAATTATTTTGAGCGTAATTTTAATTGTAATTAAATTATAGAAGCAGGATAAGTTTTTAAAGTAAATAATTCCAGCATTTTAAAATGCCTTCCAATTACCACATCTTCCATATAAGAGTCCAATTTTCTGTATTTTTAGAGATTTATTGTTTTTCTCTCTTTAAATCTTTTCCTTCCAGTCTGATATTTTTCTCAGAATGCTTAATCGCCGCTTTAGCAAATAATTCTGAGCAAGTAGTTCTAAACTAGTCCTTGAGGTTAGGTTTTATGTGAAAAAGAATCCTCTCCCCCAGTTCCAGTCACCGTTCACCTGTTTTGCTACAGCACCAGTCTTAGTTGTTCCTTGGTTGTCCCAGTTTCATGGCAGCCATCTTTAGGCTGCCTCTTCTCCTTATCGTGGCTGAGGGGGGAAAAGAACCTGGGTCAGACAGGAAAGTTGCAACTCTCCGCAACCTCACAGGGCACCCCTCTTTGCTTCACTGCCCCTATAGGGCGGCTTTGGCTCCTTTCAGAGCCCACCAATGAGGAGAATTTGGCACGGGAGTGCGCAGACCCGTTCCTCATGTCTGATCTCGCTGCAACCTCAACCAGAGTTCCTATTGGTGTGTTTCAGGAGGAGAATTTCCATTTCTTCATAGGCCAAAATCAAAGATTCTCCCACCCCACTTTCTAGAATGTCCTCCCCTTTCTTGGCACCAGGCAGCATAAAATTGGGGATGAAATTCCATCTCCTCTACTTTGTCTACAACTCGCCTTTAAGAACAATCTCTACTTCACTTGACAGCAAGAGAGTTTGAAGGCAAGTCATATTCATTTATTTTGTAAACATCCATTTTCATTCCCAAAGCAAGGAATTCCATAATGGTCTGCTAGAGCTCAGATGCATGGTTTTAACTTCCAAAATCTTTGAAGTATGGAGGGAAATGGGGAATGAAACAAAGAAATTCCAGGGCTGACAGATATCTTTCTCTCCCATTTGTATTCTGCCACAGTTCAACTAGCAGAAATGGATAAAAAGCCACTGAAGTGACCTGCTGAATGGTAAATTCAGTTCCTTGCATTCCAGCTCCCCTCCTAAACTAACAACTGAAAGTCAGTGGTATATTCTAATACACATCCGTTATCCTGCTGTAGGCAACCGAATTTGCAGTTGACAGTCATCTGTTTAATGAGATGATTGAATGTAGCCCTCAACAATGTCATGAAATTGTTTTAGTCTGGCTAATCTATGTCAGAAAGAAATTGCCCATTTGTCAGCTCTTTCTGTCACTAGGTCAATAATAAATTGTATATAAGACATATTGGTGGATCTTAGGAAGTTCTTGCCTTAGGCAGATGTATTGAAGGGAAGAAATTTGCTGTGATTTCTATCATACTTACCACGTAAGGAGATGGGAGATAAACGTCATATACTTTGCATGCTCCTAGTCTATGGCTAGAGAATGTACCAGAGCTGCTTGTTCAGGTAAATGCTGGGCTAGTTGATTCATTGTCTGGATTAACTGGTCCATCTGAATCACTATTTCTCTCTGAAACTGAAAAAAGGCTTTGGCAACCTGATCCACCACTGACAGAGTATTCATGAAATTGTTTTAATCCTAGGCTAGTGGTGGGTTGCTCCTGGTTCGGTCTGGTTCTACAGAACTGGTAGTAAAACCGGCAGGAGGCTCTGCCCACCCACCATGATGGCATCATGGATGATTTGCGCATGTGCAGAAGCTTCTGCGCATGTGTACGCAGGCTCCCGCTGTGAACTGGTAGTAAAGGTAAGTGGAAACCACCCCTGCCTAGGAAGTCAAGCTGGACTGGAAACAGATAGACATTATGGGAGAAGGAGAAGGAGAACCTGAGGCTGGGGGTGAATAGAGGGATCAGCCTAGAATCCCTACATAGCCCCAAGGAGACCAAGTCCAATCTTCCTTGAATGTTGTTGACCCTGATCTAACTCTAAGCAGGTACTGACCATTAATTGAGCAAATTCTTGTGCATAGGCTATAACAACAAAATAGTTTAATTGAACCTTCTCATGTGGGCCTAGACTTTCAAGCCTGACAATATTGAAGGATTGAAGAATTTTCAATTAATCAATTTATTTTTTACAAAATAAATTTGGAACGGCCTTAAAACCTGGCTCTGTCTGAGCCTCGATGGGAGCATTTTAATTCTTAATCCATTAACCATTAAGCATTTAATGGATTAAGGATGACACTATTTCAATACTTAGCTGATTTTTAATATTAATCTTAATATCAGTGATTTATATTGTCATTTTTATCTTCTTGTAAGCAGCTTGCTTCATAGTGAGATGGGCGGCATATAAATTTAATAATAAATCAATAACAAATTTAGTTGAAATTTTCCTTTTGTTTTCAAGTAGTCCCACATATACTACTTTTAAACCAAGCAAAGACATTTCTTTAAACTGGAGAACCATCAATTTAGAATGGATTCTGTCAGTGTTGGGAATTTTTAAAATTCTGTTCAGAGCTATAACATTTTGTTGCAAACACATAATCAAGACTGAGTTTTAAACTACTATTGTGATGGGAATTGCAATGTTTTGTTTTTATCATGTCTATATTTTATGCAAGAATTTTTGGTAGAATGTTATACATATTTTTATTCCCCTTTCCGTTTGTCAGTCTTCCACTAAATTTTTATTTAGGTTTCCCTTTATATTTGCATTTAAATAGCAAACTGGTTCAGAGGAATAAAAAAGGTCATTAGAGTGTTTCCCCCTTAACTAAGGCATTTATTGGGAAGCAAATTTTAAAATGAAGAAGCTTGTTTCCATGCCTGGGACATTTATTTACTGACAACATTCATTAAGAGTGATTTAATATATGTTATTCCAAAGCTTTAGATTTGAAATTGCTATAGAATTGCAAATAGGAAGAAAAACACTAACATTAGAATGCTGGTTCTTTGAGAGGATGGCTTCTGGACAAATGCTCACTTGATTGTTCTTCTCGATCAATATCTGATGTCACAATTTGCATTAAGTCATTGTCAGTATTTAGGGTGGTACTTTATAAAATGTGCTTGTGCAATGCTGTGAAAATACATTCTTCATTTCTTCTGTAGCCTCTACGTCTTGAATTCCAGCATGCGAATACAAACAACTGTTTTAAAATTGTGATAAGATTTACCATGGGTAAAGCACTGTTCAGTCTTGTTTCAGGGGAGATTAATAGTCACAGTCAAGTTGAACCATACTGAAGGATCATTTAAATTAATGAACTAGAGTGCATAGATCCTGCTGGGAAAGGAAAAATTCTGTGTACAAACGGGAACATTCTTGAATATAGGAATTTCATCCTGTTTTCCTGAAAATAAAACATCCCCTGATAATAAGCCCAATCGGGCTTTTGAGTGCATGCGCTAAAATAACCCCCCCTGAAAATAAGCCCTCCCCAAAAATATTTAAATGCATGTGCAGCCAGTCCCTGCCATTTCCTCTGGTTAGGGTTAGGGAGAGAGAGCTAGAAATCAGGTAAGACAGCAAGAGGATCCTGTCTTGCTCCACATGCCCCAAAATAATAAGATCTCCCTGAAAATAAAGCCAAACGCTTATTTCAGGGTTCAAAAAAATATAAAACAGGGTCTTATTTTCAGGAAAACATGGTAGTAATGAAGCAGATCTATAGATGGATTAGAGAGGAGATTTATTTACAGGATATATAGTGGTAGGCAAAGTGTGACATCCACATTCTTCCATAAGTGTGTGCCTGAAGAAGAAAGGGAGAAGGAAGCAGCCTTCAATTAACAATCTCTTAGACAAAAGCAGGCAGAGTGATAGATAGAGAAGGGATTCAGGATACCTTATTAACTCTCAATTTACATCCCACTCTTCCTTTGAAGCCGGTAGGTAATTACTCTGAGTGTTGAAAAGTCAATGGCGCTGGATCTGCACTTCCAAAAATATTTATGCAAGCTTAACATAATTGATTTCCAATTAGTATGCCACACTACTTCTAGGAATGCATCTAAAACCAGTATAGAACTGAAGGATTCTATAATACTACATTTTCCTTTATCCAAGTTGCTGCAATGCAGACCTGTGCATTTACAGCCTGTGGACCACATCTGTCTGTGTCTGACCCGTGGTGATGCTAGCTAGAGAACTGGGGAAATGGAGGTGGGGCAGTGCCAATGGGGGGTGGGGGATGGGGGGTGGATTGTGGGCAGGTGGCAGTCCTCCACAACAGTGCCAGTTTTTTATGTGCCTCCTTTGGAATATTAATTTCCCACCCTTGCTATAATGTGTATATTCCAATTTAGCTAGCCAATTCCCTTTCAATAAATACTGTCCTAGGGCTGACAATATGGCTCAGTGGTTAAAGACTCTAAGCTTGTCAGCTGGAGAGCTGACAGCCTGGGTTAGAGAACTGAGTGCCATGCAACAGGTTGAGCTCCCATTACTTACACCAGCTCCTGCCCACCTAGCAGTTCGAAAGCAGGCAAATCTGAGTAGATTAATAAGTACCACTTTGGTGGAAAAATAACAGGGTTCCATGTGCCTTTGGTGTATAGCCATGCTGGCAATGTGGAAATGTCTTTGAACAACATTGGCTCCCTTGGCCAAGAAATGGAGATGTGCATTGTGTTATTGTGTTGGACACGACTGACAGGGAAACCTTTATCTTTTAAATACTGTCCTAGATACTACTGGGAAACATCCATCCACCAATTGTTCTTTCCTCTATTTCAGTTCATGTCATAAAATGAGTCATTTTGGTTCAGACGAATGGTTTATCTAGTTCTCACGGTGCCAATGAAATGCTTAGGGAAACCCACAAGGAAAACTTGAGAGCAATAGCCCCTTCTCACTTGTCTCTTATTATTTCTCATTTTTCCTGGAATAAGTATCATTGTTTTTTACCTCTATAGACTATGTTACAGTGTAGTGCAATAGAAGATTTCTTCTCTTATGTGATACGTGTTTCGATGACATGGAATTGATACACTTGTCTTTTCTGGAGGAAATCCTTCTGCCCTTGAAAAGAAATAAAAACACAACAGGTATTTTATGGAACTTTTTACATGGCACTCAGCCATAAACTTTACTTATGGCTATCTCACCAAATAAACATCAAATGGAATTTATTTTCTACATTTCTTTTCTGCCCAAAGAAGTGTACATATTAAATAAAGCTTCTATAATAAATAGATCTTAATAAAACATCACAATAAAATCAGCAGTGCTTAAAACAATAAATCCAAATATTAAAACACAATTATTATTTATTTAAAAAAGTAAAATAAAAGGCTGTAAAAATGGAAGCCTGATCCTGGGGTAGTTATGATATTATGAGTTTTTGTTTGCTGTTGTTATCATTTATATTTAATTAGGCAAGACAAAATTTAGTCAACATAGATGTCTGAGTCCCAGACTAATAAAAATCAGCTCTAGCAAGAAGAAAAGGACAGGCCTCTTCTGAAAATGTGGCCAAGAAACCTCAAGGTCTTGCCCAGGCAATTGAGAGGAGTCAAAGCTGACTCAAAGCACCCACAAGGAGTATGTTTACTAATAGGAATGTACTAAGCCAAGTAGGCTATCCTGTTCCAAGTAGATCATAGCTAAGGACCAGTGGAGAACATCCTTGCTGATAAAATTATTTTAACCTCTCGAGGATCCTGAAGCTACTTGAAAGGAGTATTGTATTGTCCTTGAGGACCAAAATGCACTATTCGATTGAATCTTCATTTCTCTCTCATTTGAAAGAAATTCCAATAGAACTTTAAATCCTATAAGTTTGAAATAATGTTCATCACATTGCCCTGAATTGTTGCCATAAAAGTAGGTTGAACTGTCTTTATATTGAACTAGAATGCCTGGTTGCACAATACAGTAATGTGTAAATCCACTAAGATTAATGGAGATTCTTTGTCTTGTTATCTGGATGCAAAAGAAGGAACAAAGGTGATTAATAACCCAGAAAGAGTTTTTCTGTTAATAACTCAGAAAGTCTCCATTTCTTATATTATAAATTTCACATAGACCAGATTTATTTATTTATTTATTTATTTATTTATTTATTTATTTATTTATTTATTTATTTATTTATTTATTATATTTCTATACCGCCTTTTCCCTACAGGACTCAAGGCGGTGTATAGTCAAGAAAAAATAAAAGATACATAAACATCATAAAATTGATAATTAAAATTATAAGATAGTTTAGCCCAAATTAAATAAAACCCAGAATTAGATAATATTTTAATCATTCCCAGTTAACATGTTTAGCCCCGCCTGATTGAACATCAGCGTCTTGAGGGCACAGCGGAAAGCACGGAGATTAGGGATGTATATATCGGGGCAGTTCATTCCAAAGGGTTGGAGCCCTTACAGAGAAGGCCCTCCCCCTGGGAGTCGCCAGTCAGCACAATTTGACTGACGGTACCCTGAGTAGTCCCTCCCTGTGAGAACGAACTGGTCAGTGGGAGGCTATTGGTGGCAAAAGACGGTCTCGTAAGTACCCAGGTCCTAAGCCATGGAGCGCTTTAAAGGTGATAACTAACATCTGATGTGGCCACTGTGTGGAGATAGTCCAGTTTCTTTCTTTTGATTGTATTGAAGTGATGAAAAATAATAATTCAACCAGCAGTGTTTAGAATGCAGAAGTAGTCTCTTTTGTTAAGAACATTTTAGGATTTACTATAGTAGGAGTGGGCAGCTACGGCCCCATTATGATTTATGGACTTTAACTCCCAGAATTCCTGAGCCAGCATGGCCACTTAGAGAAAAAACCAGCAATAAAATGCCTATGCAGATTCTCCCTTCCCTTTTCTAAGAAACTCTGGTAATATTAATAAAGACGGTTTATCTTTCCTCTAGATCAGGCCTGTTGAATGCATATAATAGAATTTAGCAGAATTTCTCCAAAAATCTTACAATTATTCATATTCAACTTATTCATATATAAATACTGCAAAGCCTAAAACAGGCAAGAGTTAAAAAGCATATATTTATGCTTTAGAAACATTGTAAAGTATCTACATGCATATCTGTACCTATATAATGTATAGGTATATATACATACAGAAAAGAATGACCAGGAGTGACATGATAGCAGTATCTCATTATTTAAGGGGCTGCCACAAAGAAGCAGGGGGTCAACTGATTTTCCGAAGCACCTGAAGGCAAGACAAGAAATAATAGATGGAAACTGATCAAAGAGAGAAGCAACCTGGAATTAAGGAGAAACTTCCAAACAGTGAGGACAATTACCCAGTAGAACAGCTTGCCTTCATGAGTTGTAGGTGCTTCATCACTGGACGTTTTTAAGAAAAGACTAGACAGTCACTTGTCTGAAATGATATAGGGCCTCCTGCTTGAGCAAGGGTTGGACTAGAAGACCTCCAAGGTCCCTTCCAGCTCTATTTTGATTGATTGATTGATTGATTGATAGATAGATAGATAGATAGATAGATAGATAGATAGATAGATAGATAGATAGATAGAAAGAAGTGTAGCACTGATAATGTTATCTGGTTTGGGTAATGAAACATCTTCAAGAATATAACCAAGCTCAAAGCCACCAAGGACCTGTCAGAATTAATATTTCCTCTAAATGCGAATGTACCCTGAAACCTAACAAATTATTGAAAAAATGACTACATGATTGCTTAAAATGATGCACAATTTACAAGTGAATCAAAAGGATCTAACACCAGGGCCCCCTGATTCCCTGCATATATTTAAAGATTATCCCATGCCAATGACAAGGATAGAGGAGGTCAGGAGTTGTACTATGCAGATGCCTGTTATCAAGCTACCAAGGCTTTGTACAAGAAAATGTCATGAGGTACCATTGTCCCTCCTTCCTCTATTTATTCTTACTACTCCACTTGTGAAAGTTATAAGAGAGCCTCAGGGTGTTGCCAGGCTACATTCAAATTGACTGTGTGTGTTTAGTGATGTGAAAAAATGAGAATGCCCGAGTACACCAGTTCAGTTTGCATACTAACAAATTTTTTTAAAGTGCTCTTGAAATGTCAGGGCAAGGACAGTGGGAGTAGTTTAGCTATATCTGGAAATTAAAAGAAGAACAACAAAAATGCTGTTTGAGGCTTCAAAGGTTTTTGTAACACACTAGGAGAATGAACTGCTTGGTAGGATATTTCAGAATTGGATGTACAGCATATTATGTGATAAACATGGAAAGTTGTGGCTTGGAATTTTTATTTTTGTTTTTTAGGGGGAGTACATAGCATGGCTATGGTGGGGGGGGGGGGACACGTGGGCCTGGAAAACCTTTCTTTTTTCCATCCTATATATTTCTTCTATATGCCTCATGCAACAGAGCCCTTCATAACTTTTATCAAATCCCCTCTGTATATTTTTGTTCCCATTTATTTAATGGGAGTTTCTATTCCTGTTCAAACGTATTTGTTATTCATTTTGTGCTTTACATTGTCAAGTTGCATGACTTTTTTTTTTATTTCTGGGAAACAATAGTACTCTGATTTGGATTTCTGTAGAAGAAAGACGAATGAAAATATATGTGGCATTGTAATAATATTTGGATGATAACACAAGTTAAATATAAGTAATATCAAGCAACAGTGCCTTTCTGTTACTTCAAAATCCATGTACTCCAGATCAGATCCTTAGAAAGAAGTTTTTAGCCCAACTTCCCCAACCTATGAGCCTAGTTTAGCACACAAGATTTTCTGGAAAGCCTTTTCCCTGTTTCTCACTCCCATAGTTCTAATCTGCTGCTATGCTATAAACTTTAATAAATCTATCTCTAACCCACTACCTTTTGGCTCACCTACAGTTTCAGTTCTGAATTTCTTCCATTCCTTCACTTGTGTACATGAATAGCTGTTCATTCCTATTCTGTGATAGTGTGTTAGATTTGATCATATTGTTAAGACTTGTAATTGCATACTTATGAGACTATGAAAAATTGAGTTACAGGTTTGGGTCCATATGTAACATGTAGTGCTTTTGACTTAAAGAGATTCATAGACAGAATAATGGAGTTGGAAGAAAGCTTAGAAAGCCATCTACTCAGAACCCATTGGCACATCTCTGACAGATGTGGCAGCCTGTTCCACTGGCTGACGGCTCACACTGTAAGGCAGGTATCAACACACTCCTCCTAATAAGTTTGTCCTTAAGCTTCCTACCCTCAGAGCTGCTTCTGAGGATCCACAGAGTATCTTGAACACAATAAGGTGAGGTTAGGGGGCTGAATTTAATACAGAGGATCTGTTTAAAAATGTGTTCTCAACGCAGTTGTAAGCACTTTGGAAATAGCAAACCCACCACAGGATGTACTCTTTTGTCTTTAATTGGGTACTTCTACTTCAGATGTATATAATTAACAGCCCTAAGCTGTTTGAATTGGGAAGAAAGCAGAAATGCTTCAATTATGCAAGTAGCTGGCAAGAAAAGGAAGCCTATTGATAGCTGGTGCTAAAATTAATCTGTAACCTCTGAGATTATGACTCGCTTCAAAATGACAACTGTCACTGCTATTTGTCTGTTTCCATAGTCACCTTTTAGAATTAAAAAAAAAAAACATTGGTAGAGATTCTTCGGAACCAAAAGTGCATCAATAATGTTCTAGAAAAGGCAGGCAGGAAGTGGTGGAAGAAGAATGCCATGGTCCTAAAAATAAAATATATAGTTATTTAGTGATTCATTATGACAGAATATCTGATGGTTATTCATTTTTATACTAGGTCTTATGGTAACTGTCACCTTGGCTTCACTGTCTGGGTGAACCAAGTAGGTGGTGGCCTTTTTCTTAGTGTTACATTTGCTTCAATCCTTAATGCTGGTAATTTAGTTACGGCACTGAATGACTTAACTTTTGATCTTCCCATTGAATAGGACACCATCTTAATTCTGATGACACACATTTATTCGGGATACCAGACAAAACAAATTCAAAACTCTTCTTTAGACATCAATCACCTAGTAAACACAGCATGTTAGTGGTTAAAAAATAAAACCCTGCACTAAATAAAGAAGGACATTAAGAAATGAATTAAATTATGATAACTGTACTTCTTTTTGGTTTGAAATGTTTCACTGGTTATCCAAATAATTACTCCAGTCTTCAACTCAACTTCAACTTCTTTCTCTAAAGTTTTCCCTTTTAGGGAAGTTAAACTTGGAAGAAATTTATCCAGTGACATTAAATCCAGGGATGGGTTTTTGAGAAGGGGCACACCAATATGTCTTTCAAGGCAGAAAGGGACTAATCTCCTTAGTCTAGGATAATAAATGGTCTAGTACTTTATGGAAAGATGATTTATTGATGTTAATTTGTACTGTCATGGTTGATTAATTATCTATGGGTGATTTTGAAAGCTTCTTTTTTGTACAATCATATATACATTCTTCTACCTCATTTCCAAAAAAGAACGGAAGGAAGGAAGGGAGGGAGGGAGGGAGGGAAGGAAAGGGAAGGGAAGAAAAGGAAAGGAAAAGAAAGGAAAGGAGGAAAGGAATTTCTTATTTAGTTATAAAAGCTCGATAGAAAGAAAAGCAACCGTATTTTATTTGCCATGCATAATCTTCTTAATATCTGGTGTTGTACAATATATGAAATAAAAAGCTTTCTCTGATTTTCTATATACAAGTCCTGGACTTTAATAAATCCCCCAAACAGCTGCTTTGTAATGTTCCACGGAAAGGTGCAATCTATGACCTATTGACACAGAGCAAGAATCCAAAAACAAATCTCCTAAGTATTAGCATACTGGTATTCATTTTAGCTTGAAATAATCCTGCTTGAAAAGTAGTATAACAGTCTAGAAATAGGATTATAAATAAATCCGATTGGAGCAGATTTGGGGAAACTCCTCTATGAAGATAGGCAGAAATGGCCTTCTGAAATTTCCCAACAAATCTGTGGGCAAAGGAATTGGGTGGGTGACTTTTCCAAATTTCTGCAGAAGAGAAATTCTCCAGCAATTTATTTATTTATTACTATTGCGATTTATATGCCACCGTTCTCCCGAAGGACTCAGGGCGGCTTACAAAACAAACAATCGATAATACAAACCACAATAAAATTAAAATCCCCATTAAAACCAAATTAAAATTATTACAGTGTACAAACCCCCAACGGATCAGTCCATTTGGTGAAAGAGCCATGTCTTCAGTTTGCGGGGAAAGGAGAGGAGGTCAGGGGCTGTCCTGATCAAGGGCATGATTCCCCCGCTTCCCCTTGTAATAAAAGTAACATCACTACTGCAAAAATCCTGTCATCATGTTTTCCCTGGCATTTATTGGAAGTGAGAGGAGTTGGAGAAATAGCTTTACCATTTACAATAACCCTGATACTTGGTGACTAAACAAACACAAGGAAAACTTACATCATCCATGAAAATTTATATTCTCCTTTGAAAAAGCCCCAAAAGCAAAGTTTTATTGAGAATGCTTAAAAGAAGAAAAAATGCAGGAGACTTTCTCTACTGAGTATTACTCCCCTTATCCAAATAAAATACAAATGTGGCCTGCTTTCTTTTATGTGCATTTTGTAGGCCTTAGGAACATTTGGGCAACTTTTCAGGGGCTTGTAAGTAGAGCAGGATCAGGCCAATACCTATATGGCACCCCCCCCCCCAAATGCCAACAAAATAGAAAACTGCCCAGATAACCTGTCCAGGATAACCTGGATTTCTTTGTCATTGCAAAGAAATTTGCATAGAGGTACCCATGTAACCATTATGAGTTGAGTTGGACTAGAAGGAAACTTATTACCGTATTTTCTGTGGGCTGTCAACCTTGACAGTTTTGTAATTGTGGCTCAGATTAAGACATGTTATAATCATCTATATAGGCAATAATATTCTTCCTTTATCTGATACTGTCCATGTGTTAGAATTTAGTTCCCATAGTTTGTAGATACCATGGCCTTTTTCCATGACTTGGGCTAGAAGGATTGAAATCTAACATATCTGAGGTTGGGGAAGGCTGGAGCAAACCTTATAAAGACCAAACAATGATGTGCAGGGGTGAGCTGCTGGGGGTTCGCAGGGGTTCAGGAGAACCTCTAGCTAAGATTCTGTGCAGTTTGCAGAATCCCCAAATGCCACTCCTGGCTGGCCCCACCCACCCAGCCCCTCCCAGGAGTCCCCACGCATCCTGTGTTGGATGCAGGTAAGTGCGGGGCCCGTTTCCGGCCTCCAGAGGGCCCCCGGAGCCTGGGGAGGCCATTTTCGCCTTCCCAGAGGCTCGAGGAAAGCCTCAGGAGCCCGGGGAGGGTAAAAACACTCCCCCCCATGGTGCAGGAGGCTGACTAGGCCACGCCCACCATGGCTACGTCCACCCAGCAACCGAGCAGAGAACCCCGTGCTAAAAGTTTTGAAGCCCACACTTGATGATGTGTCTGATTAAGCTCTAGCTCTGTTACTGGAGATGGAAGACAGTAGGAAAAGTTCCTTAAATTCAGTCAGATAAATGGAGGGATTGATTCAACGGCACTCTTGCTCCAAATCCTAGAAATTGTCCTCAACTCTATGTTATTTCTGTGCAATTCCTTACAGCATCAAAAATAGCTTTTTGTAGCTCAAAGTCTACATGAATAGCACTGTTTTACAGTGCTGAGTTTTCTCCCAGGCTCATTATTCATTTGGAAAGGAGAACATTGCTTCTCAAATAACCTTTCTGCTTCTAGAAGAGATGTCCCTTGATTAATTGTCAGCCAGGCCAGCAACATTTTGCTTTGGGGAAGACTTCGTCCTTCCTTTTTGATGGTTTGTTATGACTGTGAGCTGTCTGGAAGTTAGGTAAAGTCTAACACTGGTTTAACAGATGGGTATCGTTGATATCTTGGTAATTAATGGTGCTTGATACTTGCTTAAAACAGAAATAGCAATAGCAATAGCACGTAGACTCATACAGGTAGTTCTCAACATATGACCACAGTTGAGCCCAAAATTTCTGTTGCTTACTGAAACATTTAAGTGGAGTTTTGCCCCATTTTACGACTTTTCTTGCCACAATTGTTAGTGAATCACTGCAGTTATCAAGTTAATAACATGGTTGTTAAATTAATTTAGTTTCCCCATTGACTTGGCTTGTCAGAAGGTTACAAAAGGTTATCATGTGATCTTGGGACATTGCAATGTCATAAATATGAGTCAGTTGCCAAGTGTTTGAAGTTTGATCGTGTGACCATGAAGATGCTGCAATGGTCGTTAAGTGTGAAAAAGGATCAGAAGTCACTTTGTTCAGTGCCGTTGTATCTTCGAGCGGTCACTAAATGAACTGATGTAAGTTGAGGACCACCTGTATACCACTTCATAGCACTTTACGCAGTTTCTCTAAGCAGTTTACAGAGTAAGGATATTGCTTTAAAAAATGTGTGCATTATAAATGTTATTCTCTCCTGAGTTTCCCACCCTCAAGCCTTCAGTAGTGTACCAGTCATGCACCCTCTGCACTTGTATAGCAGTTTTTATTTCTCCTCAAGCTTTCATGGAAGTTTGATCAGAAGAAGATATTGGAAGGGAGAAATGCACTGAAATGTCTACCGTTTTCTTTGATTCTTGTCAAACTCAAGTCCAGGAGATCTACATGATTTTCTTGGCAGTATCGCAGAAATAATTTGCCATTTATTTATTTATTTATTAGATTTCTATACCGACCTTCTCCTACCAGACTCAGGGCGGTGAACAGCCAATTAAAAACCAATACAAAAAAGTTAAAAACGTACTAAAACCAATATAAATTAGGCTGAGAGTATAAAACAGAATAAAACTCTAAAAAAATTTAAAAAGTAGAAGGGATCAGGCAAGTCCGGCAAGTTGGAAGAGATAAGTCTTCAGAGCCCAATGAAAAGTCCGGAGGTCAGCAATTGTTCTCAGATCTGGAGGAAGATCGTTCCAGAGGGTGGGGGCTACCACAGAGAATGCTCTCCCCCTGGGGGTCGCCAGCTGGCATTGTCTGGCTGACGGCACCCTGAGGAGGCCCTCTCTGTGGGAGCGAACCGGCCGGTGGGAGGTATTGAAAAAGATTGTGTTTTTTTTAAAAAAAATCTACATCTAGCCAGCTCTGGATGGGATGCAGACTCCTATCCAAGGACTTACCAGACCCTGACCCAGTTTAGCTCCTTAAATTAGTTTAGGTCAATAAGCAGTCACTGGGGGGGGAAATAGTCATTTTTTTCCCACTCTGATGCAAGATGTGAACCAATTAGCATTCTTTTGATACTTTGCAAGACCTATTAGCCATTCTAGTATGAAGAATGCATGGGGGGGACATTTTGATTTAGTACAGTGAGGAAAATTTAACTTTCCACTTGCAGCTGTTATAGTGACTGCAAGCATTATGTGATGAAGAATTAGTAAATCATTCTGTTTGCAGAGTTATACTCCAGAAAATACATTAGGAGATAATAAACATATCAGCTCCATTTCTGATTTACAAAATATAATTCGTTTGTGTTTTCAATATCAGACTTCCTCAATCTTATACCAACCAGAAAGTTCACTAGGGAAGCTATACTGTATGGCAGCTATATAATTTTGTTTAATAAATTTTTAATAAATTTTAAAAGTTAAAAAGGGACAAATCACATCTTAATTAGGGGTATAACTGATAGATCTTCATGCCTGCCAATTTGGCCCACTGCTTAGAGGTTGTGAGCATCCGGATGGAGATGAACTGGCTCCAGCTCAACCCTAGAAAGTATAATGGAATGTGTGGTTGACCTTAGGGGATGAGGGGAAAAATGCTGCCTATGGAATGATCAGACAAGAGGGAGGAGCCTGAAGTCACTTAACAGTCAGAGAAAGAAACTTAACAAAAACCTGCCTTAATTGTTCAAGCGGTTAAATGTAGCAGTGGGAAGGTTATAGCTTCTAACTTGCAAGATTCTGTTAATATAGCCTTACAGTTGTGTTTCTTGTCTGGTTTACCCGGGAAGGCTAACACAAGATATAATGGCTCCGGATATTTGGTCATCTTGGATTTGGTGAAGTATCATCTTGTTGGGGTTGCAGAGTCCTCGATAGAGGCAATTTGGGGTCTTTCTGGACTCATGGCTACTAATTGAGGCACAAATGGCAGCTGGCGTGTGGGGAGAACTTTGCATAGATTCATCTTGTGCACCAATTGCATATATTTCTCGATTGGGATAGCCTGCTTGCAATCACTCATGCCCTCATCATTTCTTGGTTGGATTAGTGTAATATTCTCTGTTCTTGAAGATTATCCAGAGTGTCCAGAATGCAATGGCAGATGAAGTTCTGGACACTCCACAGTTTGCCCATATTACACCACTGCTCCTTGAGCTGCAGGAACTTCCACCTTTAAAGTTCTGAATGGCAAGGGCACAGGCTATTTTTGGTAGTGCCTCTCCTTGAAGGCATTTGCTCATTTACTCAGGTTAGAGAGGATGGGCACATTGCAGATCCCTTCCCTGTTTCTGGTGGGTCCCAGGCAGAATACCTTCTCTCTGGAGACCCCTGCCCTGCTACCCTCGAGATCCAGCAGGCCCCCAATCTCCTGGCTTTCCAGGAAGCCTTGACGAGCTAGATCTTCTCACAAGCATTGGGGTAGGGTGAAATTGGAGCCCAGCAAAATTAAACGTTGATGTGCAGAGAAATGTTTGCCTTTGGGTCACTGGGAGTCTTTGTTATGATTTTATGGGTTTGGGGTGTTTTTACTGCTCTTTGGTGAGCTGCCCAGGGTTACAGGTGACCATATAAATCTTTTGAACAAATAAATATAAGCAAATCAATTAAGGCATGAGTGTAGCAAGTCAGCTATAAAAATATACTGACTATTGGCATACATAAAAACCTTACGGGTTTTACTTACGAGATTTACTGTGCCAAGATGCAAAAACATTGATCCAAATATGCACGTTTAAGTATGTGTGACTTATCTTTATATAGTTCTCGCAACATTACCTTTGCAGTTGTCATTGATTTCAGATAGTGCTCAATTTTCTAATACTTAGTTATATATACACATTAAGAAAGCCTATCTTAAAATATTTGTCTTACATCAGTTAAAAGTTCTAACAGTTTATATTTCAAAACCTTGGTTTTTTTTATCATGTGTAACAAAAGACATTAATATGTCATTATTCCCCGAAAAGCATAAATTGGTATTTAATGTTACTGTGAACCTTTTCATGCTTTGTTGTCTTCATTGAGAATCTTTATTGAAACTCTTGATTGCAGTGGGCCAGAACAATATTATAATAACAAACATAACCATGCAATACTGTTCTTACATCCCATCACCTTCATATTTTAAACATCTCCTCATCTCCCTAACTCCAACCAAATCTTTTTGGCTGACATGCTATCAATATTTTTGCATCCATATTTAACATTATGGATTGTGGAAAAAGTAGCTTTTATACTTGATATTGATATAGGGCTGGCTAACATTATTTTAAAAGGACATCCCATGACTTTGAAATGTATACCAAGTATAAATGTTTAGGTAGTCCTCAACCTATGAGCAGAATTGGAATAAGAATTTTGTTCACTAAGCGATATTGTTATTAAGCGAGTCATCACATTACCAAGCATGATTTTATGACCACTTTTTACAGCAGTCAATAAGTGAATCCCTGTGCCCTACAATAGAAGAATAGATGAAGAAAGTGATAGAGCTAACAGAGATGATAAAATTAACTGCTTTAATTAGAGGGGAGGTGGGGAAATCATATCCAGCTTTGATTTTACTTGGGAAATTACTTCTGGACTTTGTGCTTGAGATAGAAAAAAAATATTGACTTTGGATTTTTCCGATTAACTTAGTTTACCATTATGTCTAGTATTTGTTAAGTTGGTAAAATAAAAAGATGAGGCCGCAATTCTATTTTGTATTGCACTGCATTGAAAAAAGTTGGAAGTCAATTGCCTTTTTTCCCCCTCTTTTTTCTTTCCCCTTTCTTCCCCTTCCCTACTTCCTCTCTATCTTTATTTTCTTTTGTATTTTATATTATGATAACCCTAATTAAAAAAAAACAAGTGAATCCTCGTGGTTCATCAAATCACATGGTTCTTAAATGAATCATAGTTCAGGGGTGAAATTCACTTACCTTTCCCTACCGGCTTACACATGTGAGTGTGTGCATCTCCTCCACGCATGCACCGAGCCTTCTGCACATGTGCAGAGGGTCAAAAACGGGATGTGATGATGTCCAGGAGTGTGGGCAGAGCCTCTTGCTACCGGCACTACTGGATCACGTGATCTGGATAGATCTGGCTGAATTTCACCACTGATATACAGAAATTATAATTAAGTCAGTGAATCTGATTTCCCCCATTGATTTAACTTTGTTGAAAGCCAGCTGGGAAAGTTACAAATCACGTCATGTAATCACAGGATGCTGTGACTGTCAAAATGTGATCTGGTTGCCAAAAGCCCAACTTGTGATGATATGACTCCAGGTGTTGTACAGTGGGTTTGTACACCGCTTTCTCAAACACCATTATAACTTTGAACCATTGTTCAGCAAACAGTTATAAGGTGAGGACTGCTTGAGTTCTCCATAGGAAAGCAACTTGGGTCAGGAGGTTTTTTTTCTGCTTTCATGGACTAAATGCATTTATTATTTCTTGGAGAGATAAACCTGCAGCTGATGAAGTGCTAGGTCACTTGCTATCTAGGGAAAGGTATGTTATGTAACCATTATTAGATTCTGATTCTGTTATTCTCTTCTACAAATCTTGGAATAAAATTCAAAAGGTGTTGGTTTATTGAAAATTACACACACACACACACACACACACACCCCACAGTGACTGGAGTAATAGCTGCAATTGTTTCATCCTAGGGACCAGCTAACTACGTGGACTTTTCATTTCTGTCTCAGAATCTCCACATTGCGTTATTCAATAAAGATTTTACTTCAAGTGCACAAAGAGAAATGTGCTTGTTTTTCGCACTTATGAAAGCTTTATATAGATTTGTGTGGGATGTCTTGCGTATGCACTCTAAAGTTCCCTAATTTTTCCCCCAATAGCCTTGCTTTATTTATTTTTTAGTTTTCATTTAATGTGAAGCATAAGCAGTATTAGAACCTTGCATACCAGCTTTAAATATGTCTTGAGCAGTGGATAAATTAGTGGAATGTCTATTCATGAGGGGGAAAAAATCTTGAAACTTTTTTGAAATGGTTTTTATAAATCATTTGTCAGAGATGTATTTAACTACTGTCTAGATCAGTGTTTCTCAGCCTTGACAATGGCTGGCTGGCTCTTAAGATGTGTGGACTTCAAGCTTCCAGAATTCCCCAGCCAGGTTGCCTCAAGTCTCACCCTTTTTTCTATGCATTTTTTTACTTTTATCTTTTTGTCACCCTCTGCAGATATCACTTCATTTTCAGAACATCTGGGTAATAAATCTGGAGAGTCCTTTGGAGGACCAGATTAATTAATAAAAGCAATTGCATTGCCTTAAAAACCGAATAAGCTGTATTTTATATTGTCTTTGTGGACCACGTATTGAGCAATTCGGCATTAAAGTTATTACATCTTATGCAGATTTTGAATTCCAACTTGCATGTGTGTGTCTTACCTATCCCCTAAATAAAATCCACTTTAAATGTGCAGTATACTAATTTGTATAAAAAATAGTTTTCAGGTATTAATTAGCCTAACCTAGTAAATATTTGCCTCCTCCTGAAGGCACCACTAAAGCGTTTTACATTCCATGAAACTTCATGACAATCTGCAACTCAAGAAGTTCATAAAATTTATTAGACAGACTCATGTGCAAAATTTAGAATAACAAAAAACGGAAAAACCCATAAGAGAAAAAATAGCATGCTTTGCTTTACACAGTTCCTTACTGTGTGTCAGGCTCCAAAAACCAAGAAAGATATATAGAATTACTTCTGAGCAGTTTCCTTTATTGTTCCTCATCTATAGGCAGAAATCTTGCCAAGCTAAAGCAGCTACTTGCATCATTGAAGATATACTCTGAGAACTTCTAGGGATGAGCTATTATGACTTTCTTCCACATAAACTCAGCTGTCTCTTAGTCCTCTGGAATGCAGCCCCACCCCCCTGGGAACCAGACAACATTCCACTGCACTGGGTTCTCACGTCTGTATATCTGTCCATGCATGTAAGATGCATTAAATACCTGATTTTGAGATTACCTTTAGAGAGATACTGGCAAGCAGCTACAACTGCAATTGTCTGAATGCTTATTTGAACACCATAGAAATAACCAATACATAGAATTTGCAATACAAACTCAGAGGTTAATATAAATTATTTGAAGAAAGCATAGAGTGTTTCCAGTTTATGCCTTTACAGAACTTTGAAATGGACTGCTATAACTTTATAAAGATTTAAAGGTGATCTAGATGACATCCTCTTCCATTTGCACATTCCCATATATTTCTAGCACTTGCCAGAACAAATCTATTAAAGAGGGAAAGATGGAATAGAGCATATAACAGAGTAATCTGGCTAGAAGGGACCTTGGACCTAGTCCGACCCTCTGCTCAAGCAGGAGACCCCTATACCATTCAGGACAAATGGCTGTCCAGTCTCTTCTTGAAAACCTCCAGTGTTGCTAAACACAACTTCTGAAGGCAAGCCATTCCATTGATTCATTGTTCTCACTGTCAGGAAATTTCTCCTGAGTTCTAGATTGGATATCTCTTAATGACTTACACCTGTTACTTCTTGTCCTGCCCTCAGGTGTTTGGGAGAATAGTTGCATAATGTCATTAGATTCATTGGTCTTCTCCTTTCCACCTTTCCTACTTTTCTGTCTTTTCCAGAGAGCTGGTGTTAGCATACAGTAATGTATCTGAAGTAGAATAATTTGAGCCTGGTCATTTGTGCCTTGAGTGACAATTCTGGGTTGATTTATTTGATGATCCATCGGTTTGTTTTCTTGAATGTCCATGGTATTCATAGAAGTCTTTTTCCAATACCAAAGATATCAATACTCAACAGCTGAAAACCCTGATATATAAGGGCTGGATAAAGAAAATAGCTCTTCTTATCTTTCTTCAATACCTTTCTTCAAAGTTACTGTTTGGCTCCTAGGAAAGACAATTGTACTAGGGCTACAGGTACTGCAAAAGCCTTGACATAATTGAATCTCACATGGAGTTGTGTCTTTAGGGCAGGGGTGTCAAACTTATGTCATCTTTTTTCCTCTTCACTAAACCAGACATGGGTGTGACCAGTGCGTGATACATCCAGATTGCGAGTTTGACAGCCCTGCTTTAGGGTTATAATAAAGCAGAAAATTGTAAGACCCAGCCAGTTGAATCCTTGTTCCTTAGTCAATGATTTTTTTTGCCTTTGCATCCCTAATCGAGAGAAGGACCCTTTGTAGCTTCAAACTTAAATAATGATTACTTAGGGACTAAATAATGGGTGTAGGAGAGAAGAAAGTAAATGTAGATATTACTTGTAGTAAGAGGGCAATGGGATTTTTCCAGATTTGATAAAAAAATCTGAATTACTGAAGAATTTGGGAAATATGAGTTTCACTTGCGATAAGGGGTGAACAAAACAAACACTATATATATTAATTTTATTTTTTTGTGCTTTCCTTATCTAGCATTTGATTCTCACTGTTTAGGTATTCATAGTGCATCAAAATCAAGTTTATGTGTTCCACAAGACATGTGTCTTGTGTAGAATATGATCTCACAGCCAGTATTCTTTGGCTGACTTTGAGAAACTAAGGCAAACAGATATAGATAAGAACACATAATGAAACCCTGTGTGAGATGATTCTTGAACTATCAGTTTTCTAGCTCACTACTCAGTCTCTTAATTAAGTATATTATGGAAGTTCAGAATGTGGCTGACAACATCTTTTCGTAACTTCTTCTGTGAGATTAACAGAGACTTACTTAAAAGAGATGGATGCCTCACTAGATAGCCATACACCCAGGGGTGAAACACTCCCAGTTCGGATCGGCTCGAGTGAGTAAGTAGCGATAGCGGCAGGCAGTTCAGAGAACCGGTAGCAAAACTCCCTGCCTCCGCCCCCCATGCCCAGCTGAGCCACGCAATCATCAGAACCTTTTTTTTCTTTTAAATGGCTCTGACGATCCAAGCTCTGACGATCCCAGCTGAGTTGCCTGCTGATCAGGCAACTCAGCTGGGATCGTCAGAGCCTTTTGAAAGCGTTTTTTTTTTTCATGGTTTTACATGTAAAAAATGGTTTTAAAAGTTAAAAAAAAAATTGGCCATGTCCACCCAGTCACATTATACCCCCCCACCAAGCCACACCCACAGAACCGATAGTAACAAATTTTCGATTTCACCCCTGCATAAACCTTTCAACATTACATGCATCTCAGCTTGGTTGGTTGTGATATTTGTCTCAATATTGCTTGGTAGTAAGGAAGACAGTATAACAATCTTTGGAAATAATCGAGAAATTGAAGAATGAGATTCAGTTGCTTCCAGTTTTTGAAGGAAACAAATGATTGGGCTCTCCATTTATAAGATGAGAAATTGCAGTGAATTTGTAAAAAGAGAGCTGTCTATCTACTTTCCAGAATAAAATATATCAAATGTTGAAGAAGCATTGACTTTTACAACTATATATCTATATATGTGGGGTATAGAATCTGTAAACCAGTTAACCTATCAAGCTTTTCTATACAATTCAAGCTTTGGTAGCCTGGCCTTTTTTCAAATTTGGGAAGGGAAACTCACATAAATGATAGAGACAACAAGGATTTAACATGATAGTGTAGTGTTAATTTATTAGAATAAATAATGGGATGAGGTTGTGAGGATCAGAATTTAGGTGTGTTGGAAAGGTTCTCCTTAACTCTGTCCATCTCTTACAATCCTGGTGAAAAATTCCTTCTCCAAAAGATTCTATAAATCTGACAATGGAATTGTTGGGACAACACTTTAAGCTACTTATTCTAGGGATACAAATAGTCCTTAACATACGACTGTAATGTAGCCTGCAATTTCTACTATAAATCATGACAGCCATCAATTGAGGCACCCACATGACCAGTTCGATTTTATAACCTTTTTTGGTGATAGTCATTAAGCAAACATGGCAACTGTAAAGTGAATGTGGCAGTCATAAAATCGGTTCTTTTGTTGCTGGAAGCCACCCAAAATGGCTGGAAACTAACAAATAAATTTTTGGTAAATCATAGTCACATGACTCTGGAATGCTGCAAGTGACTGCAAAAGTGAGTTGCAAGCACCTAAAATGCAGTCATGTGACTGTAGGGGCATGTGACATGCTGCAGTCAGAATTCCAGAATTGTGTCATAAGAATCTTTGGGGTGAGGGGGTTTCCGTCATGTCATTGAATGGTTGCTAAGCAACCAGTTATTTAACAAGGACTACCAGTAATGACATACTTCCATTATTAAATACACTGTAATCCCAGTCCTGTCTGAAAGACCTCTCAGTGCTGGAATTTTTAAAGTCAAACAAAGAATTAAGTTTTGATGCTTTTTCAGAAATTAATCCCTCCTCTAGTCACTAAAATGGACTTCCAGTCTTAAGACATGAGAATGGTATATAGCAGGAAGACTAGCAAAAACAATCCTTGACATTTGTGCAAATTCTGGACCTCTAAGTTGACATCCGATCACGTGATTTTGAAAAACAAAGAGACTGCAAGTAATATGACGATGGGGTTTGTAGGATTTTTTTACTTTTGTGGTATATTACACATTTTTTGCTATACTTTATTGGGGCAATCACCTCATGAGACAAGAACAGAGTCCCCAAATCTTAATCTTAATTGGAAATCTGTGCATCACACTGTTTCTTATTGAGCGGTTACCATATTTCTTTGGGACAGTGGTGCATTTGATGTTCCATGCCAAGTGACTGCTTTGATTCAAATATCAGGGGGAATTTTCCTGTGACAATTAATTTGTTAACAGAAGAACACTTTTAAATTTAAAAATCACTTAGCTATGAAATTAGACTCAAATGAAACTCTAGTAAATCTTTTAAAATGTAAATAGCTTTACTACTTATGAATCCATACCTTTGCTCTGCTCAGCATACAAATATAGGATCAACATCATGACTGCCTTTTCTATAACCTTTCTCAGATTTATGTCCCATCTTTCTTTTAAGAGCTAAAGTTGGTATATACAACATTCCCTCCTCCATTTTTTCCCCATCTACCAACCTCTATAAATAGATTGTAGTATGACTTTGTTGTTTAAAGCCATCTGGTCAATTTATGGGTCTGAAGATGGATTTGAACCTACGCCTTCCTTGGTTTTAAAATTTCACTGTTATAACTGCATATCATTTGAAACATGAGAAGTTGTGTAACTTCCTCTCAAACAAAAAGACATAAACAAAGGAAAAAATTCCTTTGGGATTATCTGTCTTCTTTTTTTTTAAATTGCAGGATTTCACTGTAATGTTGGGGTGCCAGCATTAAATTGTATTTTCTTTCCAAAGATCTTCTCATTTTGTTAGACGCTTTCCACCAATGGTGAGAGACCAACTCTTTTCAACCACCAGCCCTGGGTTAACCATGTTTTTTTTCCTATCTAACTCAACTGGTTGCATTTTCTCATAAAATTAGGACAGGCTATCAAATTCAAAGCCCATGGGATGGATGTGGCCTGCAGGGCAATCCTGGAGAATATAAGGGGCTGGCCCGTGTTTCTTCGGCCTGGTCTACCCAATGCGAAGAGGAAACATTGGGCCAGTGTGGCTTCGGCCTAGTCTACCTGCATCGCTTCGGCCCAAGTTTGGGGAGTGTCGCCAAGCTGGCCAAGCCCACCCAGCTGGCCATGCCCACCCAGTCAGCAACGCCCAGTGAGTGGCATCAAGATGGCCACACTCACCCAGTCGGCCATGCTTGCCCTGCCCCCCGAGGTCAACCATACCCCTAAACAAAAGAAGCTGACAGTGTAAGCCTATTCTTCCAGTAGACATTGATTTTGCCAGTAAATAATTCTGATCATGGTACAAGTGCTTCCTGCCACAATGTGTTTATTTATTTTATTGGACATTGTGCTGCCCAACTTCAAAGTAACCCTGGGAGGCTTTCATAGTACACTCAACAGAATAAAAACAGTGTAATAAAAACATAACAAAAAAAACAAACAAACTAGAAAAGAAGAAAACCAACAAGATGTCCAGCCTTACAACAGTCCAAACATCCTGCAACATTCATTAGCCAGCCAGAAGTTCCAGCTACCCTAGCCCAAGACCTGGGAAAATAGCTAGGGCTTTATGGCCTTCTGGAACACCAGCAGGGTGGAAGCCATCTGGATCCTAGGAGCACCTCATTGCAGAGGGCAGATGCTGCATCAGAGATACATCTCTCCTGGGTTCTAACTGTTTGACCAGAGGAAACTGGAGTAAAATAAATGTAAAGGTTCCCCTTGCACATATGTGCCTGACTCTAGGGGGTGGTGTTCATCTCTGTTTCAAAGCCGAGCCAGTGCTGTCCGAAGACATCTCCATAGTCATGTGGCTGGCATGACTAAACACCAAAGGTGCACGGAATGCTGTTACCTTCCCACCAAAGGTCCCTATTTTTCTACTTGCATTTTTACGTGCTTTTGAACTGCTAGGTTGACAGAAGCTGGGACAAGTAATGGGAGCTCACCCCATTACATGGCACTAGGGGTTCGAACCACTGAACTGCCGACTTTTTGATCGACAAGCTCGGCATCTTAGCCACTGAGCCACCGCATCCCTGTTTGACCAGAGAAAAGTAGAGTACATCAACCCTATTTTCCATGCAACACCGTGAGAAATGGGGATGGGGTGGGACTCAAATGACCAAAACCTATGCCATGTAAGGTTTTATAAACCATAATGGGCACTCTGTATTGTACCCAAAAGCAAACTGGCAACTAGTGCACCTTGTACACGAGAGGGAGAGGATAGAGGGAGAGGGTGAGGGGGGGAAGAGGAAGAGAGAGAGAGAGGGGGACTCATGCCTCTAAAATGGATTTATACTTAAATACATTCTTAACCTATCTTATAGTAATCAAATATTTTTCTTTTGTATCTTGTTCTTATAGGTTTTGCCTGGCATTCTGCAGAAACACTGCTGTATTTTACCAGATAGGAATACAGGTAATCACCAAATTTTATTCTGCTGTTTTAATGTCTTCCTTTGTTTTGAGACAAAGAACTCTGAAGGAATTACAAGAATCAGATGATTCTCCAATTGCTCTTCATAAAGAGGATTGGGAAAAAAGCCCTCTGAGAAATGGGTTGTTAATCTTGAATTTAAATTAGCTGTTGTAAGTAGAATAATATATTTACAAATGACATGCCATTTGGGGCTAATTGCTCTTCTAGAAAACGGATTTCCACTCTCAGTATTTGCATATATACATTCATGAAATATATATTTATTTCCAAGCAAACATTTCCAGTTATTGGTTTGCTGAACATCTACAAACTCAAGAGTATATATGGGTTCTTGTAGCTTGATTAAGAATAATTTCCATTTCTCTATATAGAATATGAATTATTTCCTATGCTTGTTTGAAGGAGCAGTTAAGGCTTAACTTTAAAGTTTCATTTTAAAACTATTAAATTACTAAAGCTGTAGAGGGTTCATAATGTAGTTTGTTTCCAATATTTTATGAAAAAATTGCTGTCGATAAATAACCAAAGTAAGGTTGCATACAGCATATTTATACTGAAACTTAGATTAAGTTGAAAGCAGAATTCTCAAATGCACGTTCTGTGTCATGATTCTCAATGAAATGATTATTCATTTAAAGCTGGAATATTAAGTTGAAGTTAGGTTAGCCTACTTATGGCTGAGATGCTGCTTCAGTCTTTTAGGCCATGGAAGAGCTAGACTACAGCATGCACAGGCTACCGGAAACGATCCTTGAATCCGTCATGTGAATCTTCCAAGGAACTTTAAAGTTTCAAAGACAGGTGATTTTGCTTGTGCTTTTCTTTTCATATGAAATTCCAATTTTTAATGAGTCCTTATAGAGAACCGTTGATGAAGAGATATGATTACAATCAATCTGAAACACGATTGGTACAAAATAAATAAAATATATCAATATTCTACAGCATATATAGCCTTCTACTCACTTGTTATTCAAAAATAACACTAAGCTACTCACTTTTTTTTTTTAAAGAACACCTTTAGAATGACTTGTGATACATTAATACTAGCTAAGGCACAATTAGTTTGCATTTCTCCCCGAGAAGTGCATTTACACATTTCTGACTGTAAAACTGCCTAATAAAATTCAAAAACAAATCTGAAGGATCAGAATTTAGTTCACAGATTAACTCAGGAAGTTCGCATATTCGCTCATGAAAACATACACCTGGCAGATTACTTGCCTTTCCTACTCTGGTAGAAGGGACAACTGGGAAGTATTCCTTCTAAATTGTTCTGGTAAAGCTCATCTCCATGAACAAATCTAGTTTGTTAACGTGGAAAGTATCCCAACATCATTCTGAAATCAGAGGTGTACCAGAGTCTTTAATACCCATTAAGTCAGCATTTTGTGGTCTGCAGATTTGATGGCTTCAATTTAGCAAAAAAGCTGCCTTACCGAGAAACATTGCCTTTTACTAGCCACTAAGGAAATGAGGGATTAGTTAAAGTGTGTGCCATGGCTCGGTAAAATGAGCTTGAATAAAACATACAACAAAGTATAACCATTGCAAGCCTCCAGAAGCAGGAAAGTTGCATGCTATATTGCAAGTGCTTCTAAATTAAGACTTTCTTTGATCTGAATTTGGACATTATTTCCTTATCATTGGTATTTTCATAGGGAAAGTTCTCTTCAATTACCACATATTAGATAAAAGGCGTGGAGCGCGGAGAATCATTTTCCCAAGGCAAATACAAGAGGCAGGTGATTTTTTTAACCTTGCGTTTTTATTCCAGTTTATATTCTGTACTTGTGACTATATTTTCCCCAAGTGAGTTGTTAAAAGTTGATTTTGTTATTACTGACTGAGTTTTGTTTTGTTTTTTGTTGCCTAGAATTAACATGATGATTGAGGCAGCTTATAAATCAATTAAATAAAGCAACCCCGTTGGTGAGTTTGATTATGGCTGTTGGGTCTTTTTGCTGATCGTAAGATGGAATGAACTAACACATGACTTCTGGCACATGATATAGGGATTGTGACTGTGTCGTTCCATTTTCACTAATTGAGTTTCTCTCTGGTTTTCTCGTTTTAATTTCTTGTCCACTGCAGACAGCCACAGTTCTGACATGGCTGGCCAAATAAACAGCTTTAAATAAATAATAGTTCTGCTTTCTGCCACTGACATGATGGCCTCTTTTGACGGATTTTCAAGAAGTTATTAATGCTAAGTAGATAATTCAACAAGGGTAATAGTCTTTGAAATGTTGGCACAGCTGATCAGATCCTTAGCAACACTTCACATATTAAAATATTGGATAATAAGTTTATCTCTATACTCTAACAAAATAATACCTCTTGGCCTCCAGTTCTAATGGGAGGGTCAACAAATATTGCACTGAATTTAATATAGATAATTGGATGCTGTGTGTTTTCTTTTCTGTACAGGTTATGCCAGGTTGGAGATGGTTGTGAATTTGCTCAAGTTTCAAATAACTGTTTCAATGTATTGTTAGTTTCAAATAATTGTCTATCTTTTTTGATAAATGGGAACATCATTAAGCAGTTGTAAATATGTTCTTGCTGCAATAATTTTGATTTAATACAGCTATTTATATCTCACTTTTCAAATGAATTCCCAAAATAGAATATCTAGTACAACACCTTAAGATAACACTATAAATTAATATTTACAAACCCTACTCAGGGCAGGAATACTATGTGAAGCAGCTCCAAGAAATAGGAGTCTATCCTTTAATTGAAAGCATTCAGAGAAGGCGTTTAACACCATACAAGTTATTGGATCTACTATTAAACAATGTTTTGTGTTAGGAAGTTATTCTTTTTAACATTTAATTGGAATCTGAATTTTTATAACTTTTAAAATTTCTTTTTTCTGTGCTCTTTACCCTGGAAAGATACAGTACAGATCTTGATTTCTTTTTAAAAAATGTAAATAAATTATTTAATATTAGAAGAAAAGTTATTTAAAATTTAAAAATAAGTTATGTATTATTTAAGTATAAACAAATAACAATAAATAAGCAATAAGAGTGCTTTCATAGCCCCCCTCAGTCTTCTCAGAAGTAAATATTCCCAGGCCCCTAACTTCTCCTTGTAGCAATTCCAATCCTCTGATCTTTTTTTTTCATTACTTTTCTCTGAATTTGTTTTAGTTTTTTGAGCCTCTTTGGGGGTATGATGGCCAGAACTAGACCCAGGACACAAGGAAGGGGCTTAGCAAAGTAGAATACATTGGAATAATTACTGCTAATGATTTGTTAACTTAAATCTCTTGGTGCAACCATGATTCCCCCCCCCCCAATCTTTTTTGCAGACAGTTTCTGACTTATATTCAGTTGCAGCCAACTACCATCCTAAGGTATTTTTCACAAATACCATAACTAAGCTAGGAATTTCACATTCTAAACCTGTACAATGGATTTTTATTTCCTAGTTGGAGAAACTAAGAATCGTTTTAATTAAATTTCATTCTGTTGCTGTCAGACCATTTTTTCTAGCCTAAGAAGAGTATTTCCAGTATTTATTTATTCAAGACATGTTAGCTATTTCACCCCATTCTGTACCATCTGCAGATTTGATAAGCAATTACTCTACTTTCTAATGCTAATCACTAATAAAAAAATATTAAGACAGCAAAGAGTATAATTTATAGGCAGTCCTCAACTTATAACAACAATTGGACCAGAATTCCTATCACTAAGTGAAGCTGTTATAAATCCCTGGAGTCCCAGTTGCCATTGTTTACATCATTAGGCAAGGCAGCTTTCTGCCTGGTTCTCATAACCAAATCAGTGGGAAAACTGCAAGTCCCAGCTTGGCAAAGCTTGCAAGGGAGAGTTGGGAAGGATGCATGAGTATGTGAAGGAAAGTCAACAAGGGTGTATGAAGGTGTAGTATAGGTTGGGGAGGATATGTGATGGTGTGTGTAAGAGGTGCAGCATGATTGAGGAAGGTGTATGAGTACAGTGGCGAAGAGTGTACTATATTTAGCCCGTGACTTACAAACTTCCCTGACAGCTTCCCCATTGACTTTTTGGGGAAGCCAGCAGGGAAGGTTGCAAATGGCGACTAAGCAGTCACAAGGCACTGTAACCCAGTTATAAATGCAGCTAGTTTCCAAGTGCCCAGATTGCAATCATGTGAGGAGGCTGGGACAGCTGGAAGTCTCAGGACCAGCTGTAACCATGATTCATTCAGTGCTTTTGTAATGTCAAATGGTCGCTGAATGAATGGTTGTAGATTAAGGACTACCAATGGGGACAACAATAGATCCTTCTCTATAGATGCATCCAGAAGGTAAAATTCCCTTTTCTGACATCCAGATTTTTTCCATTTCAGCAACAGCTCTTGCTGTTCTGTTTTGGAGAATTGATGTTTAGATTGGTTGTCTATAAATATTTCCGGCAAATTTCCAATTTACATTAATCTCACTATGAATGCAATAGCAAACTTTCTTTATCAGCCCAGAATTCCATATAAGTAAAATGACCTCAGTCATTCAAAAGGGGGTATATGAAATGATTGCAGATAAAATATTTCAAAGAATTGCCAATGAAAACGGAACTTGCCGATACGAATGCCATACTGGCAAGCGTGGGGAGCAAATTAGGGAAGGAACAGAAATGAAATGGTGGTGGAGACATGTAAATAGAGCACAAGAACTGCACATTGCCACACACTGTGATACAGTCTTCATATGATGCTACTGCCAATCTGAAAGGCTAGAAATTAATCATGTGAAAACCAATATGGTTGCATTCACCATGTAGCATGCTAATCAGCCCCACATTTGGAAGATCAACTGCTACCAAATTGAGCAAATAAAAGCTTTCAAATATCTTAGCCTTTATTTCCACTCATCTTCCTCCTGTCATCTTTACTCTTCAAACCTTTATTTGCATGCCCATATAGCCTCTAACACAATAATTAAATATTCAATCAACAGTTATATGCTCGCCACAGTTCAACTTTTTAAAGCTAGAGGCTAAGTTTCTTGCTCTGTGGAGGGCAATGTTGCACTAAAAGGATTCTTATGCCTTGGAAGTGTTGAGTGTAAATTCCTATCATCTCTACTTCTATTTGTTCCTTGTTCTGTAACTAATGCACTTCTCTTAGCTTGAGCTTGGTTGCAGATGTTCAATTACCCTGTTTCCCCCAAAATAAGACATCCCCTGATAATAAGCTCAATTGGGCTTTTGAGTGCATGGCAATAAGGCCAAGCGTTTATTTCAGGTTTAAAAAAAATATAAGACAGGGTCTTATTTTCAGGGAAACATGGTACCATTCTGCTAGTTGAAGTACTGGGTTAAACAAATTTTTGGAGGCAAATTTCTAGTCCAAACTAATTTTGCTAGTAGATGATTGATAGGCAGGCAGGCAGACAGACAAACAGACAGACAGACAGATGATAGACAGATAGACAGACAGACAGCAAACATAACTGATGATGAATACTATTCTGAACATGGGAAGCACTAAAAACTGTTACTTTTGGTAATGAGTAGAACTCACCTTTATTCCTACTTAAATTTGTAGACTGTTCTCAGTGGGACAGAAGAGGTATTACTATTTTGAAAGATTAAGTTAATTAACCTTGTTTAGCCACAATTCTGATAATAATAATAACTATCAACCATCAAGATGAATTGTGTTATAGCCTAAAATATGAACAATTCAAATGAGATAGATTAGATAGATAGATAGATAGATAGATAGATAGATAGATAGATAGATAGATGTTATTTAAATTAGATAGAGCTAGACAGACAGACAGACAGACAGACAGACAAGATACTTTGTTCTCATCAGTCCTTAAGAAGTCTCAGGAAAAGTGCCAAATTTTCTCAGGAAAAGTGCCAAAATTTTCTGAAATAATTTTGAGCACCATTAATATATTAAGTCTTTACATTTTATTTGCCAACAAAAAAAATGTAAACAGAGATTAATATTTATGCAAATTAAGCATACACAAAAGAATTAAGTTGTTTAATTTTCTAAATTCTAAATAGGTAAAAATAATGTCAGTTATTCCAAATTATTATAAATATTCTCCATTTTTAGTGTTAATTTCTTCTTGCCTATTATTTGTTTATAAGGAGATTTCATGAAAGAATTGACAGTAAAATGATTTGGTACATCAATTTTTGTTATAGTGTTTTTATATATTTTATTTATGTTCCTTGCAATTGGGCAGCACCAAATAGAATTAACTAAAAAATTTTAAAGAAAAACCCAGCTGTTCAACCACTTTACCTTAATGATCTTAATAAGACAATTCATATAATGGCATTTTATTCCTCTAGATGCTGTTTACTTGCAAATATATGCAAGAGTAGACCTATTTACGCTTGTACTTAACTTGGTTAATCCAGTTAGCTGTATTTGCCCCTCAAAAGAGCTCCAGTCATCATCCTTAATATCTATGATCTTGAGTTAGCTAGCTAGCCAACTAACTTGTTTGTTACCTTCTAGAAAGATTAATCAAGCTGTGCTTAGATTAGGAATCGGTGAATAATGGATAGGAACAACTGGTGAGATTGTAACAGCTGATAAAGGTCCACATTGTTTGGGTTGGTTTATTTAAGAAGCGCTGTCTTTTTAAAGAATGAAAAAGCAGATGCTTACACTAACAGGTTGGCAGTGTAAAAACAGACATAAGGGAAGGAGGAAACAAACAAACAAACCTAAGAAATAAATACACAGGAATAAATAAAGGGAGAACTAGTTTCCATGTTTTTAAGCTTAATGATGAGAGAGTTTGGGGACAATAGTGTTGCTCCACAAATTTAGGATTCTATCATTACCACATTTCTTCAGCCGTAAAGAATATTCTCTTGTCATTGGATGTGCTAGATTTGCTAATTTTATTTTTTGACAGCTGGTGATGGGAAAGGACACTTCAAGAGGTAGCATGCTGGGAGCTGCATCCAAGAGAGTTTTGGTGCTTCTGTATCATACATCTGGAGGTCACTGTCAGTTAATTTAAACCCGAACTTGATCTGCCATGAAATGGACTTGCAAAGAGATTGCTCAGTTTTCTTGTTCTCAAAATTGGGATGAAAATGAGTTCTGCTCCCAGAGCATCATTTTTTTTTATTGAGGCTAATGAAAGCAATTTGATCTTAAAGAATATCACTTTGAAAAAACAAAACTAAAAAACCACTAAAACTGATTAACCAGCATATCTATGCCTTTGAAAAATTACTTTTAAAAAGACAACTAACACATAGTGTGAGGAGCACTGCGAGTTGCATCAATTAAAGTTTATAGCTTGTATTGATGCTGATTAACTACAAAGCTAAATGAAGATGGGAAATGGAAAGAATGATTGATGTTTTACTTAAAAGCCACTGTGGTTCACTTTAATTCATAAAAAGGTACTAAGACTGCATATAAATTATACTGTAGCATTTACTCTGTATCAGTGAGGGTTTTTTTTTAACATACATTTGTGATTAACATAACACTGAAGTGTGTAGCTTAATGCTCGATATGACTAATTCAGCAACAGACTATGCCTCTGCCTGTGTGTATGGGTTGCTAGAGAGATTTATTTGAGCTATGCTATTTATTTATTTATTAGTTCAATTTATATGCCGCCCTTCTCCGGAGACTCAGGGCAGCTTACAATGCGTTAAGCAATAGCTTTCATACTTTTGTCTATACCTGCTTAGTAGAGCTTTTGGCCCCCACAAGCTGTGTTCTTTTTTATACAAAGTCATCTTATTGCCCTCACAATCCGGGTCCTCATTTTACCTATCTCGGAAGGATGGAAGGCTGAGTCAATCTTGAGCCTGGTGAAATTTGAACTCGCAGTAATTGCAGGCAGCTGGCAGCTAAGTGCTATTTAACAGCACTTTAGTCTGCTGCACCACCAAGGCTATGCCTCCTCCTAGAATGAAAAACTGAATGTTTAGTTTGAAAAGCGATAAAATGATAAAAAATTAAGAAAGAATCAGGAATAACAACCATAATTCAATGTATCATTGGAATTCAATAAATATATTCATGCGAATACCATTTTATATATACAACAATCTGATTAAACTCCTGTTTAGAATAAGAGAAAATATCTGAGAGATTCATATGGCCATGCAGATTTAGGATATTAATGCTAATTTGATAAAAATTGCTTTGGTTCAGAAAGGATCAAGAAAGTACAACAAGAGAGCCGAAGAAGCTTCTTGGATGAGAAGCAAAACGTCTTCAAAGAAAAACAAGAATGTCCAGTTGCCTTTTGAAAAAAGCACCTTTGGGACAACCATGATCTGGATGACTGAGAATCTCCATATCGACAAGATACTTCTCCAGACAAGAAGCACATCCAGAAATACTAGATTTACCTTATTGTAAGGTTCCATCAACAGATTAGCTTTTCTAAAGGGCAATTCAATAAATACTGTTACTGAAATAATGATCTTTTAAATAGAGAATTAAAGTACAGTATATCTAAACTGGTTAATTTTAATAATAATTTCTGCAAACAAGCAGGAAAAAAATTGGTCATATACTCAGCTCTTGGGAAAAAGATTGTACAAGCTGATGATAAATTACATAACACAATTGCCAAAGTGACTCCCTGGAACATCAGTAAAAAAAAAAAAGTATCATGTGCCAGTAGTAAAAAAAAATGTTGGAAACACAGAATTGAAAAGTAATCGAAAATGAGCAGGTTAAAATACGGTGGGATTTCTGAACACAGATGAATCCTTGGCTCGTAAGACCATATTTCACTGTGGTTGAAAAGAAGAAAGTGTGGATAATTGATGTGGCAATATCACAGGATAGTAAGAACAGAAGGCAAAGATTCAGAAAGATCACAACCTCTTAAGATCTGAAAATCAAAACTGAAAGATTATGATATAAATTGCCCATGGTGGTCCCAGTGGTTATCAGCACATTGGATGCCATATCAAAAAATCTTGGACGGCTTTCAGAAAATTTACTCATTGACAAAATTTCCATCTATTAATTGCAAAAGACCACACTGCTTGGATCTGTACATATATTATACCTGTAATGGCAAACCTATGGCACGCGTGTCAGAGGTGGCAGGCAGAGCCCTCTATGGGGGCATGTGCCCCGTCACCACCTAATCTTTTGGTTTCTGGTGCGCGCGTGCATGTCGGCCAGCTGATCTTCGTGCGTGCCAGAGCCCCAGAAACCCGAAGACCAGGTGGCCAGTACGCATATGAATGTGCCGGCCAGCTGATCTTTGAGTTTCCGGGGGTCCAGCACACGCATGTTTCGGTTTGGACAGTCATTGTATTATACCAATACATTAAGATACCTTACGTTTTTGAGAAGAATTTGATGAATATAAAGGCCAATACTGTGGCTTCACATTGTTGTGAACAAATAACAAGAACAATAATAATATAAGAATGTTATTGTTATCTTCTTATTTCTACCCAGAGAGTTTACAAAAGATTAATGAAAAGAATCTTGAAACTGTTAACAATAAAGCCAATGATCCTTAAAATCCATAATAGATTATTATAGAAGCAATTGCAAGCACAGCAAAATACTACACAAACGATATATTATCTTGCAAATACTTTAAAGTATTGCTGCAGTCTGAATTTCAAAATAGCCATGTGGTAAAAAGCTGGATTCTTTTGAAAGCAATAAAGATAGGAAACAAAAGAGTTAGAATAATGCTCACCTCCAAAGACGGAGAGTGATAAATTACTTTTTCTGATATCTTGGTCATTTAAAATTCATTACTGTGAAAATGATTTGTGAATACCTATTTGAGGTTGAAAATTATTCAAGTTAGTTCAGAAAAAGCTTAAAGACTAGATGAGCTGCAAATTTCTATAGAGTCAAGGTTTATAGCAATCAGCATTTCTTTAAATCTTTCTAAGAAAGCAAATTCTTTTACATTGTTTCAGCGGTTTTTGTAACAGGTTTCTAAAGCAGGCTAGGAAAATCTTCCTGTGATTTTAAATTGTGCTGTTCTAATAAGGTCAGCTGTGGAAAAAAAAAATCAGGTACAAATTAATACTCTCTTTTGCCAATGTAATTGAAACAGTGATAAAGCTCTATTGATTTAATTTTATTGGATGATCTTCATTAATGGGCTTAGAATTTGACTATCTGGAATTAAACTGCAATGTATAAGGAGACATATTTGAATTAACCTGTAGATAACAAATGTAAGTAGGACAAAAAATCAAATATGTTTCCAGGAAAGAATTAGAGTTACAAAATAAGGACTATTCATCTTGATATCAAGTTTTCATTCACTTTATACAGTATAACCTTCAAAAATGGACACTTATTTTAAATGGATTAGCACACAGTATTTCTTAACCTTGGCGGTTTGAAGATGTGTGAACTCCAACTTCCAGAATTCCCCAGCCAGCATAGCTTTCTAATCTTATTTTGTAACTAATAGCTGACTGGGAAATTTTGGGAGTTGAAGTCCACACATTTTCAATCTGCCAAAGTTAAGAAACGCTCGATAAAGCTTTTCTCTCAGAGCTGAGCTTCTGAAATAACCCAAAAACATTCTTGAAAACTGCCCCCCCCCCACACACTTGTTAAGGAATCAACTCACAAATAATCAAGAGCAATATTTCTGAACTAACAATATAGCCTTAACTGTATGGTAACACATTTTGTCAGTTTTAATGGGTGTTGGACGAGAGAAAAATCTGAATTTGTTTCCTAGTGCTAAAATTTTATGACATTTAGCTTGTTACCATAGCAACAACAACAATATGCAGATACCCTAACCAGATGTAGAACCCTATAAGTGCCTCTTTCTCTTATTTATTAAGATTGAATTCTTCCAATGTTGGCCTTGAATGATTCCATTTGATCAACATGCGCACACACACATAATTATTAGCTCTGCTTTAATGGCCTATACATTACTGCTGTCTCCATCATCCTTACAGTTCATTAATAGATAACAATCAGTGTGAGCTATTGGGATGCGTTAATGCCTTCTTTCATTGGAGAGAAGAGAAGGTTTATAGCTGTGCACTTATTCCAAAAGATGAAAAGCATACAAACTACAGGAATGTCCCATCTAGAAATAATCCCCTTCTTTAGTATTTTCAGTTTGTTGCCATGGCCATCCATTTACTATTCTCTCACTGGGTTATTAAAGTAGCATTAAATGTCCTGTGACTGGTTGGGTCATTATTTCAGAGATATTTCCTTACCTAAGCAGAGAAACAGAACAACCATGGGTGGGCAAAAAAGCAGTGGCGATGGGAATGACTTCCTACTGGCTTCCCCATTGAGATTTCTTTTAAAAAGCTGGCATCATTGGCAATGATGATTGCACGACAGTGTCTGACTACAGTGGTATGGCTGCATAGCAGCACAGAAGTACTGAAACTGACTCAACTTTTCCAAATCATGAGTCCTGTATTTTAGATTCTGAAAATTAGATTCAGATGTGCTGATTCAAAAATTGTTCCCTTATGATAGATACTCTGTTTTGCCCAATTGAAGGTTACAAATAATCAGACACAAGAGTTTTAGTAGTATATAGAGAAAGGGAGGTGCTTTAAGATGGTTGAGAAACTTATTCATTAGTCCTTTCAGTAGTCCTTTCAGTAGTCACAATCAATGAAGTTGGTTTGGTGGATGGAGTTGTCATCTCTGGCACAAATCATGACTGTCCAGACAAACCTCTCATGGAATTCTTTTCAAAGAATGTATGATTCATTAAATTGGAATTTACTCCAGCCAGATCAAGGCGCCAGATGGTATCTTCTTAAAATAAGGGTGGGGGGTTTTTTTGGTAGCTAAATTACCTTCAAAAAAGTACAAGCTTGCATACGAAATGTGTATGTTAAAGAAGGTGGTACATTTTTAATGCACTGAATGGTGCAGGGCAAATGTAGCCGCAGTAGAGAAGTGAATTGCAACTCAGCAACTCAGGTGTGGCATCTTGTCTTGTCCATGGAATAGATGATCTCAGGTGATGGGCTTTTGGGAGGGACACCTCCCTCTTGATTTTATAGATTTTCTCGGTTCAGCAAGCAGCAGAGAACAATGTTGTTTTGTTCAGTCTATATTTGCCACAGTGCAATGCATTTGAAAGGAAAAAGGACAAGTATGGTTGTTGAACGCACCAGACACCATAAGAAATGTCATATGGCTTGGACCATGCCTGGCCTTTTTCCATTTGAAAGGTTCCTGCTGGTATTTCAAGAACAGCACCAGCTGTGGTAGCTTCTGATGCCCCAAGTGAGTGAAGAAGCTGAACCTGTGGGAAGGATGTTATATGAGACCCATTGGACAGGTGAAACTGAGCCGTAGTCCTTGTCTTTGAACTATAGTAAGTTCTCTATAGCATTTTTCTAAGGTGGGGGGGGGGGGAAATTCTGAAAAATCTGATTATGAATCCAGACTCAGTAGTAAGCAATGATAACCGTAATTATTATTTTTTCTCACCCTAGAGAATTTCTAATATTGTACAATATTCAAGACTAAGAACTTTGGGAATTGTTCTATATTCATTGGGAGTTATTTAGCACATTTAAAATTGGCCTTCTGCAAAGTTATCATAAACATTAAAACATTTTTAAAAGGGCAGCAGTATTGTAATGCAAGTTGTAATGTAAACACATGAGTGTTCTATTGACATTAATAAAGACACCTTGATGGTAGTATATATGTCAATGTATTTGACTTTGAACTTTTTTGTATGCATCCTTATTTTTCCTCCATCTCATGTTTTATTCAATGAAAGCACTTTTGCCACGCTAATAGATGATCCTCATAGAGATCTGTCAAAGCTAGATATATAGTAGTTTTCATGCAGAACCAGAAGTTTAAAACAGTTTATGCCCATCAGTAAAAATGGAAGTCAAATAAAAAGCCTTGATAAGTATAATTGTATACTGGAAATGTCTTGGCTGGGAATTCAAAGAAATGGAAGAAGATTGCATAAGAGTTCATAGTCAATTGTAAAAATTGCCCAAGCACATTGAAATGTACATTGACTATTGATAAAGGTTGGGGCTTGTCAAAGCATTCATCTTGAGAGAATATAAAGCCTGACTCATTCATTTTTCAAATTAAAACTGTAGGAAACTTGATATATCCCAGGCAATGTTTTATTGAATTAAATGTGAAATTAAAAGAACAAGTACAACTATGTTAATTTCTATCCTTTAATGCATGAAATTAATGGTATTAAAATGGTGATTAAATCTGGTTAGATTGAACACCACATCAGGTGGGGGTCCCCTCCCCCTCTCTCAGCTTCTTTGATGTTATAAATATGATTTCTGTTATAGCTGAGTCTAAATTAGGAATGGAAATTTTGGAGAGGGAGGACATATTTCAGTGGATATGAAAAACAGCTTTTTTTAGACTATTTTTTTTCTCTGTGTGACTACATATCAAAAGAGGTTTCTGCCCAGAGAGAAAGCCAAAAAAAGCACTGCAGTTGGGGAGCAACCAGCTAAAAAGGAAAGGTTAGAATAAAATTAGGGGAGCTATTTCAACTTTTGCATGTATAAACAAGCACCAAAGTAAATGTGTGCTCAATTGCACACACCCGAGAGAAAGCAAGTTCCTCAGAGTCCAGCAAGATTGACTTGAGAGTGTTCTAACTCCAAAACAGCAGGCATGAGAGTGGTCAAGGGAAGTCCAAGGGTCCAAACATTGTAGATGGGGCATCAGCTGGTCCTGATCCAGAGTCAAAATCATGAGGTTTCATATCATGAGCCAAGGCACACCGAGTCTGAGAATTGAATGGTTGTTGCCAACAGAGAAGCTTGAGCTTGCTACTCATCTTAAATAGAAGCTACCTGATGTTGCTCATTTGGAAGGGTTAGAAGCCTTGTAGAATGTCTTTGCTCTGCTTGGCAAGCCCTTGCAAAGGGAGGGGATGGCACCTTAGTCTCCTCATCTTCAGAAACCGGGGTCAGCTGTGTCTCCTGGTTACCAGGAGGCACAGCTTCTGATGCCTGGCTGGTACTCTGAAACTGGCTGCTCATTGTGGGTCACCTCTTCAGAGTCCAAGCTGACCATGACACGGGGCATATAAGTAAATGGAAAGGTGCTTTTCCATGCTTGTCTGGAGAAAGCAGTCTCCCTAATGAATTGCTGACAGAGGGATTCTTAGTACAACAAAATGAGCAAGAATGGGACCATCTTTTCCACACACATGATGTGTCCCAGTTCAACAGCACAGAAATATTGACTGCAACCTCTTAAATGAGGAGAGGACTTATTTCTCACTTCTCTTTCTCATAGGTATCTTTCTTTCTGCTATGCTCCTTCCTTTCCTTCCTTCCTTCCTTCCTTCCTTCCTTCCTTCCTTCCTTCCTTCCTTCCTTCCTTCCTTCCTTCCTTCCTTTTCTTTCTTCTCTCACTCTCTTTGTTGGTTTCACTTTGTAAAAGAGAGAGAAAGAGAGCCACAAAGCATCTCTGTGACAGATACACAAATACACTTTTTTAAGTTGACCCTCCTCTATGGCTCCTCACCCCCACAGGTTGTTATCAAATGTGCCCACAAGGCTTCCCAAATATTTATTTAAATTCATCCTTATCCATGGAGAGAGTCATAGAATTTCTCTGTCTTATAGTATTATTGCAGGCAAAATATTATAATATTATCTGACTAATAATATTTTGCCCAATCAATATATGCCCCCTTTACATTGTTTCACAGAAAAATATAAGTTCCAGTCCTGTTCTCTAGAGCACAATATATTACCAGCTCAAATCTGCTGCTTTCTATATAACCTGCTTACAATGGTATTAGTACTTCAGTTTAGGATTTTGTTGCTCTTGTTCAGTCGCTAAATCATGCCAAATTCTCCATGATCTAATGGATTACAGTACACCATCCTCTGCTGTCTACTAGAGTTTGCCTAAACTAATGCTTACTATGCTGGAGACACTATCTAACCACAACATCCTCTGCCTTCCCTTTCTCTTTTTTCCTTCCATCTTTCCCAGCATCAGGATCTTTTCCGGTGAGTCCTCGCTTCTCATTAGGTGCCAAAGTATTTGAGCTTCAGATTCAGTATCTCTCCTTCCAAAGAACTTTCTGGATTTATTTACTTTAGGATTGACTGATTTGATCTCCTTGTAGTCCAAGGGACTCTCAAGAATTTTCTCCAACACCTCAATTCAAAAAGATCAATTCTTCAGTGCTCAGCCTTTCTTATAGTCCAACTGTCACAGCCATACATTACTACTGGGAAAACCATAGCTTTGACTATATGGATCTTTGTTGGCAAAGTAATATCTCTGCTTTTTAATATGCTTCATTTTAGGATAATTTTTGCTAAACAGAAATAAACCACAGAAGAATTGCATGTCATCATTAGCTTTCTGCAGGTCAGGCTTAATCTTATGAGATGGCTGCATATCTAGAAGTACAGTGCCTCTAAATAGTATCATACAGTAGAGTAGATAAAAATCAGTGTTATAGAGAGCTAAAAAGAAACTTTTAAGAAAATTGGTTTAAACATTAAATGTTTTTCCCCCATAATTCAAATCATTTTTTTAAATGTAGGACTCAGGCGTCACTATCAAATGAGGCTATAATATAACCACTCCTTTCCAGATTCCTCCATTTGAAGTTCTCTTATATAATTGCATGGAGTTAGAACAATTGTATTTTCCACCCCCACCCCACCCCACCCCCCCATCTCACAACCCCTTTTCTTATTTCAACTAAGAGCCGTGGTTGGGCAGTGGTTAAAATGCAGTATTGCAGATTAATTCTGCCAACTGCCAGCAGTTCAATTCTTACCTGTTCAAGGTTGACTCAGCCTTCCATCCTTGCAAGGTCCATAAAATGAGGACCCAGATTGTTGGAGGCAATATGCTGACTCTCTAAACCGCTTAGAAAAGATTGTAAAGCACTATGAAGTGGTATATAACTCTAAGTTTGGTTGCTATCTATCTGAGCTCTTTTTCTTTTTTCTTTTCTTGCATTGATTCTCCAGGTGACAGACCTAAATATAATTATTCTCCAGTTTCATTGAGGACTTCTTTTGTGTCATTCTCCCTTCCTTGTACAAATCACAAGTCTTATGGAAGGAATAATTCATGACAGAGTATGGCCTCAAGTCCTATAGTAGGACTTTGTCATGTTTGTAGTATCCCTTAATTTAAATATGTTTAATGAATATACAATCTGAGCTAGACATTATCCTGGCAACTGCATTTAGTGTTTTCATTTCTATAATATGAGTAGTGACTGAGTGTAGGTTGTGATCCTAGGATATGAGGGAGTGGATGGGAGGGATGTTCTCGCTGATCCCTTGCACAACCTCACTGATCTTAGGTACTTCATTATGAAAAAAACTCCAACTGAAGCAGGGAAAGAGGACTTCTGCTTATGCAGATTACAAATATGGGTCATTCTGAACTGATCTGGTGATCATAATAAGGGTTAAAACTCTACGGTTGAAGGCCATGAGTCTGTCCTCACACAATTGAATAAGGGAGTAGGGATGACAAAGGTACAAAGTGCGAAGTGTGCATTCTGTTCAATTGTGTCCAATTCTCGGAGACTGCCTGGAAAAAATCCCAGCAGTTTTCCCAGCAAAGTTTTTCAAAAGTAGTTTTCTGTTGCTTCCTTCCTAGGGCTGAGCCAGAGTGAGTGGCCCGAGCTGTCTCTGTGCCTAATATAGGACTGGAACTCACAATCTTCTAGTTCCTAGTCTAATGCCTTAACCTCTATACTAAACTCATTCCCTCCCTCCCTCCCTCCCTCCATGTATGTATGTATGTATATATGTATAAATAAAACTTTGACATTAACTCATGCTAAGTGATACAATACATTGTAGTATATAAGAGAGAAAATCTTGGTAAAGGATAATGCTTTTACTCCTATTGGAGGCATCTGAACACTATTTCCTAATGTTAAGTTCACTTCCTAACATATAGCATCATTTACTCTATACCATTTGGATATCACAATCCTTTTTCCTAGTTTAGTGGCCTTCAGATTTGGATAGGATACTTCAAGTTGCATCCCAGCCAGCCATCACTCCTGTTGCAATGACTTTTTAATTTAATAGTCTCAACCTTCCTTGGCCATTTGTCTTCTTTTCCCCTTCTATTAGTTGTTGGTCTTTTTTTTTTTTTAATTTGATTTATATGCTATCCTTCTCCAAAGACGCAGGGCGGCTTACAATGTGTTAAGCAGTAGCCTTCATACTTTTGTATATTATACGAATTCAGTTTATTGCCCCCACAAACTGGGTCCTCAATTTACCTACCTTAGAAAGGATGGAAGGCTGAGTCAACCTTGAGCCTGGCGAGATTCGAACATGAGTAATTGCAGACAGCTGGATGTTTAATTAGGATGCTTTGTCTGCAGAGCTATCCAGGCTCTAGTTGTTTATTCCTCTCTCAAGTTTTCTCTACAAACCCCCTTATCTTATGCATTCACTCCAATGTTCTGGTTATACAAGATTTGGACATCAGAGGATGATGCCACCATAGCCTACAAAAATGACATTAGAGATGCCTGCTGACATTTAGTTTGGTCATGTTGTTCTATTGCAAGATTCTGATGGGTGACACAAGCAAAACCTGTAACTTCCTTCTACTCGGCCCCAAATAGTCACAATAGCTTTCTTATGATTTCATGAAACTTATGATTGAAGGCAGCTGTTCAGTAGGAGGAGGTGGAGGTGTAGAAACATAGCAATTTTATAAGCACAAGCTACTATTTTAGTTGCACATTAATATGCCCATCCCAAAATTTAAATTGAATCTCAAAAAAGAAAGTAAAATGTAATGAATTCTTGCCAAATAGCCATAGTATTTTTGTAATCAGATGTTCTTGCATTGTTTGAAAAAGAAATGCCATTAATATCTGCATCCTAGGCTCATCTCAGTATGATTTAGTTACATTTTTATTCACAAGTTATTTATAGTCTCTTGGACATAAGCCTGTTTTTTTTTCATTCTTTACCATAGGATGTATCAAGTAGGTGGAAATTCCATCACATTAATGGCCCTCTCTATCAGCTGAACCTTGAGAAGAGCTCTTATTTTCTAGATGAAAAATTGTTTCCAGGAAATTATTATTGCATTGAAATTCAGTGTTGTAGTTATCCTGTATATAGTGAATGGCCATTCATACTTCCAAAATTTGCAATGAAAAATATGCTTCCCTTTTCCTGAGCAATCAAGACAGGAGAGAGTAACATGGAAGAAAAAATAATAATGAACATTCTCCCTATTCCACTCAGCAATAAAGCCTACCTGAATAAAATGCTCCCAAAATTCAATTGGTAAAAACAGAACAGTCTGGATATAACAATCCAATGTTGGATTTGCCAAAATTAGCAAAGGACAAGAGATTGAGATAATATATTTTCATGCTGCACACAACTGCACAGATCATCATCTTCTAAAATTATATATGAGGTTAGTCCCTGGCCAGTTTTTAATCGGGACAGAATTGGAAGAGGTCAGAACTCCTTGAAATAACAAAGAAATACTTGAAGGACTGCCATTTTCCAAGAGTCTCTATCTGTCCAACCAGGTCGAGCAGAATTTGTATGCTGCAGATCCCATCAGCCAAAGAGTATCAGCTGATAGGGACCAGAAGATGGGTTTATTCCTCAGTGGCCCCTACTCTATGGAACATCCTCCCTCTGGAGATCAGAATGCCTCCAGCTCTTTTAGCCTTTTGTAAGGCCTTAAAAACCTGGGCTGTGTTGCTAATTATCTAGGTATATCAGTTGGTACGTACTTTTAATCTGGATGTTTTTAGAGTTTTTACTTTTTAAAAATATTTTCAGTATTTTTAATTCTAATATAGTTTTTGAATAGTAAATAGCTTAGAGTCATTGACTGAGAGGGGCTGCTATAGAAATTGAATAAATAAATAAACAAATGTAATTTAATAACCAAATCATTTCATTTTCCAAGTAAACCAGGACTAGTTTAATTTGGGTTCCCAGAGAAATGGGATCAAGGTCTAGTTGGAATCAAGGTCTACCAATATGATGCTCCGTTGTCAGATGGAACACCACCATTTTTGTTGCAAAACACTGGTTTGCTAAAACATCTTTAAAAATCTCTGTCACCAAAAAGGAAATCTACTGGATGAATTCCTCTGCAGGAGTCAGCTGAATTCTACTTCACTGTAGAATCTGGCTGGCTCAGGAATTCTGGGAGTTGAAGTCCACAGGTCGTAAAGGGGCCATCGTTCCCCACCCCTGCTGTAGTCCCTCTCCAAAGGGACTATCACATCTCCCCTCACATCAGTTTCCCTCTTGCTTGTAGAAAGAGGAAGAGAAATGTCTATATGTGTGTACATGTATTTTTCTGGGTGTGGAAATGGGTGTGCGATATGTGTGATATAAAGTGACTGGTATTTAAGGCCAAGATAAGATGAATTTTGTAACCCAGATATCTTATTTTTAGGCAGTGAATTATACAAGTGCATTATAGGCACATATTTATTGTGGGTGGGAAAATCTCCAGGTTTAATATTCATCTGGAATAGGCACAAGTTGACAAGATGTGGAAGTTATTCACTGCACAGGATTTGAATCCTTCTCAACCATTTCCCCCCACCCAGTGGTGGGATTCAGCCAGTTCGCACCACTTCGGAAGAACTGGTTGTTAACTTTCTGAGCAGTTTGGTGAACTGGTTGTTGGAAGAAATCATTAGGGCAGAGAACCAGCTGTTAAATTATTTGAATCCCACCACTGCCCCCACCCCAACTGTTCAAAGTCATCTTTCTTTGGAGTATATTTGGTATGTTTTAGAAGAAAATGTGTTGATGGAGAAAAATACCCGTATGCCCCCCCCATCCCTTTTATTTCATGGAGAACTTAGAACTCATCACTGCTATGACCCTAGATAGAGTCTGTTATCTATCTGCATTCTGTTTCTCAACTCAGATGGACATAAAACAGATCACAGCAGAAAGAAGAAAAGCATTACGGGACCTTGTTGTATAATAGTAACTGCAAACCCATATCAACTCATGTTGTAGCAATTCAAAGAGGCAAGAATAAACATTCAGTACCCTATTAATTTACTGCATTAAAGCATTGTAACACCATTACGAGTCCATTGCATAAGGATATAAGCAGGCTCCAAATGATTCTAATTACAGTTAGTAGTTATAGACTGCCAGTTTGAAAGACAGTTAAGGCAATGTGAGCTTTAGTCTTGCTTTAGGCACAAAGCCAGTTGGGTGACCTCAGGCCAGTCCCTTTCTCTCTCAGGTCTTGGAAGCAGGCAATGGCAGACCCTTTTTGAAATCTTGCCGGGAAAACTCGAGGGACGTGTCCAGGCAGTCGCCAGGAGCCAACACTGATTTGCAGGCACAAACAAAGTAAAAAGTATTATAACAATGTAATAATTTGGTTGCAGAGTGTACTGTTAACCAGAGAAACTGACATAATATCAACTAATTATCTGTATTGATCTTTTTCAATAAACAACATGCCTTTATTCCATGATTTTATTATTTTGGTTCTGAAAGTAGATAAAACCACAGGTTGTCAACACACAACTCATGTTTACTGCATGCTTATTATTGCTGAAATACTGGTTTTCATGTAAAATGTTCGATCTAAGTACATGTTTAGAAATCCTGGAATATTATGTAGCAGAGTCACCAAGACTGATTGCAATTATAGAGAAACTTCCAATTTCTAAAAAGTTTTAAAAGGGGGAAGGGGGAGAAAGAACCCAAAGTGATTTTTTTCATTAGTCTAAATACAAAGAAGAATAGATTTCAAGGATTCAGGCTGTCCATTGGCTTATATATTGAATTATCCAATTTCTTCTGTTAGGATACTGGGACTTCTAATTCTTCTTTATTACATTTTCTTCTCTGGCTTTTAAAAAAGGCTTATGATTATGCTTTGTTTTTCTGATATTGCCTGAAACATAGCTATACGTCTTCTTAATATCTGTTGTTGTGTACAGCACGATAAAACAGTTGCTGTATATAGGGCGCCATAGAAGGGGCTATAAGGAGCCGAGGCAGCGCAGTGGTTAGAGTGCAGCACTACAGGCTACTTCAGTTGATTGCTAGCTGCAGTTCAGCTGTTCAAATCTCACCGGCTCAACGTTGACTCAGTCTTCCATCCTTCCGAGGTGGATAAAATGAGGACTCAGATTGTTGGGGGCAATATGCTGACTCTGTAAACTGCTTAGAGAGGATTGTAAAAGCACTATGAAGCGGTATATAAGTCTAAATGCTATTGCTGTTAATGAATCTCTCCCCCTTGCACCAACTAGACACATTTGCCTGACCCTAGGCTGCTCTGCACTTCCTGTTTGCCCCATGTTTGCCCTTATACTTTGGGAGGACAGGAATGGACAACCCTTTCCTAGTCTTCTAGAAGGTAATCTCCAACCATGTCTGCTGGCTGTGAGTTAAAAGTGTTTCACTGCATAAGTGGCGATGTAACTAAGATAGGTGGAGCGCTTAGGTCTATCTGCTGTGTTCATTCTGCTTTAGACTAATGCCTCTGTTCAAATTGGTGAGTGTGCACATGTCCCCCAGTCCCTTCTGTCTACCTCAGTGGCCCTTCCGTACTAGGTTATTGGCTTGCTGTCATAAAAGTATTGGGGTTTCCTTTTTCTTTTAGTGTCATGGTGAAATGTTGGCCATACCTTTGATTTCCCTTTCCCTTTTTAACGGGTGAAACTGAAAAGAGTTTCTCCAAGTTTCCCCTTTTAGTCCAAGTGACAGAAACAACTGTAAAAATGAATGTTTTGTTGTTATTCTACCCCCCCTCCCCAGATTCCGTATGGGGGATTCTCACTCCCCCCCCCCCACTTTCCCTCCAAAACTGATGAAATTGATGAGGTCTTCAAATTCTTTTCCTGCTAGCCCAAGTGACAAAATGGGAAATCACAGCAACTTTTTCACCAATCCTTCAAACACTTTTTGATGGAAGGAAAAAAAAAGGGAGTTAAATTCCACATATAGGTGAGAGGGGTAATCAACCAATTGTGTGTGTTTGTGTGTGAGTTAATCATGATCCAGAGAGAACAACATGATTTAATTTAATTGGTGAATCAGTTTAGAAATCCATAAATGTCCTCATTGATATTTATTCTTATCCGTTCACCTGGGACTGACTGATACCCGGCTGAAAAATATAATAAATGAACATTGTATATTCAGTGCTTGATCTCCCAAGACAGAGAAGATGTCAGTGAGGAAACAATTATACCACTCCACTTTTCAAATCTGAAAAGTGACTACTGCTCTATTAGGTAGGTGGTTTGTTTATTTATTTATTTAGTTATTCATTTTGTCCAGCCACCAAAATTCCTAATGACTCAGGGGCCATTTGTAAGGTCCTTCATACCTCATATGATATTTAACAACAAAATATCCAAAATTTGGTGATCTAAATTTGAGTAGTTTTCATATGTGTCTAGAGGGGAGAACAAAGAAGGAAAGAAAGACTAGGGTTGATAGCAGTGATAGCAGTGTTCCAATACCTAAAGGGCTGCTACAAGGAAGAGGGGGCCAACCTATTTTCCAAAGCACCAGAAGGCAGGACAAGAAACAATGGATGGAAAGTAATCAAGGAGAGAAGCAACCTGGAACTAAGGAGAAATTTCCTGACAGTTAGAACAATTAACCAGCAGAACGACTTGCCTTCAGAAGTTGTGGGTGCTCCATCACTGGAAGCTTTTAAGAAGAGATTGGATATCTATTTGTCTGAAATGGTTTAAGGTCTCCTGCTTGAGCAGTAGGTTGGACTAAAAGATCTCCAAGGTCCCTTCCAATTCTGTTATTCTGTTATACCACAGTAAATGCAAAATAAAATCCACCACAATAATTGCAAAACAAAAGCACCCCAAAACAGAATGAAACATCTTGACCATCCCAATAGTCTTCTGTGGCCCCTCAGAAAATCAGAAGGCAGAACTGCAGCCCTTAATCTTTGCAGGAGTTGCCCATCCTCTAGAAAGAAGTTTCTTCCTTGGGGTTTATGCCTCACAATAGGCTTGTTTGTTTATTTGTTTATTTATTTATTTATTTATTTATTTATTGGTTCGATTTATATGCCACCCTTCTCCGGAGATTCAGGGCGGCTTACAATGCGTTAAGCAACAGCCTTCATACTTTTGTATTTACCTGCTTAGTAGGGCTTTCGCCTCCCCCAAGCAGTGTTCTTTTTTATTCAAAGTCAGCTTATTACCCCCACAATCCGGGTCCTCATTTTACCTACCTCAGAAGGATGGAAGGCTGAGTCAACCTTGAGCCTGATGAGATTCGAACTTGCAGTAATTGCAGGCAGCTGGCAGCTAAGTGCTATTTAACAGCGCTTTAGTCCACTGCTCCAACAGGCTCCTGATTTAACGGCAAACTGACGGCAGACTGACTAGGCTGTAAATGCGTTGATTCCAAAAGGGGGCAGAAACAGCAAGTGGGTTCCTGTTATTGTGTTAGAGCAAACACATTTTAAAAGGATGAGTCAGATGTCTATAAACAATCAAACAGTTTCAGTTTAATCTAATGACGTTATCTGCGTTCAATTCTTATAGATTGTAATAAGGATTTGATTTTGAAATGTGAGTATATAATTCATAGCCTCAACACTTGTTCTCTGCCTGTCAAGGATTCCAAAATGACTTCTTGTCCTTTTCTGTTAAAGGGGTGGGAGGGGAATTAAAGGTGGGTTGAGTTTGATTTCTTCCATCTAGTATAAGTATACTTTAGGCTAAAATATAGTGAACGTGCCCTCTAGGTGGAGCTATACACTTGACTTGTAGAGAAACCTGTGTGTGAAATCTAGTCTGTCTTGTAAGAAAATGATCCCAAAATGAGTTTTCCCAGCGTGAAATTTCCAAACAGGTCTTCTCTTGCCAAAACTCCAAGTTCCATTTTCACTTCTCTTTGTATTTTGGCTCCTGTGCCAGAACAAAGCAATAAAGTCTTATTTCAAAACAAGACGAAGATGTGTTTTAGTTTAGTAGTGAAACTTTTATTGTGATGTTTTTCCTCTGTTCGTTTATTCATTTATTTATTCACATATATACTATTTATTTATTCATATGTATTCATTTATTCATCCAAGGTCTAATATTAATAAGTCATATTTATTTATTCAATTTGTTTAGCCACCCATCTCAAACATGTGACTGAACAGTAAACAATCATAATTAATTTTCTAATCATTTTATTTACACAATCGATGCAATTTTATCTATTTCTTATTTATTTATATCCCCTTTATTATTTCTTTTATAAACAACTTAAGGTGGTGAACATTATCTAATTCTCCTTCCTTCTCCTATTCTCCCCACAACAACAACCCTGTGAGGTGAATTGGACTGAGAGAAAGGGCTGAAGTGGCCCAAGATCATCCAGCTTGCTTTCATGACTTAAGCAGGACTAGAACTCACAGTCTCCCAGTTTCTAGCCTGGTGCTTTACCCCCTATACCAAACTGGCAGAATGTGGCAACGTGGACCATTATGTGTGTCCCTAGAACAGCACACCTTACACTTCCGCTCCACAAGCTACATTGGTTATCAGTCTGTTTCTGGGCCCAATTCAAGGTGGTCCTAAAAAGGACTCCATGGCATGGGGCTAGGTTATTTGAGGGATTGTTTCTCCCCAATTACTTCTACCCAACAGAAAGTCCAACAGAAGATGCATGTTCCAGATCTCATCTGTTAAGGAAGTATCAGCCTTTTCTACCATGGGGTCCATCTTATGGAACATCATTTCCCACCTCAAGATGAGGTTGGCTCCATCCCTGTTAACGTTTCATAAGGCCCTCAAAACCTGGTTATGTTATTTTAGGCCTTTTAAGCACAAGGAATGATGAGTTCCTGAAGTGACTCCTCTGTTATTAATATCTGTTGCTTTCTATTTACTTTTTAATCATAATACAGATTATCCTCAATTTACAACAGTTCATTTAGTGACTGTTCAATGTTACAAAGGCCCTGAAAAAAGTGACTTATAGTCATTTTTCACACTTAAGACCGTTGCAGCTTCCCCTTGGTCATGTGATTCAGATGCTTGGCAATTGACTCATATTTATGACAGTTGCAGTGTCCCAGGGTCCTGTGATCAGCTTTTGTGACCTTCTGACAAGCAAAGTCAACAGGGAAGCCAGACTCACTTAACAATAATATTACTAACTTAACAACTGCAGTGATTCACAACAGCTGTAGCAAAAAAAGATTGTAAACTGAGGCAAAACTCACTTAACAAATGTTTCACTTTGCAACATAAATCTTGGGTTCAATTGTGGTCATAAGTCAAGGACTACCTATATCAGTATTTTTTAATTGTTGACTTTTTGTTACCAATTTATAATTTGTTATTGTACATTCCCCACAGTCACATTTTGTGAGGGTTAGGGTTAGGGTGACTATATAAATATAATGAATGAATGAATGAATGAACAAATGAACAAATGTGATCACTAAGAATTAACAATGAATTTATAACACATAATCAATTAATTAAATTGAACTTTTAAAATGTAAACATTCCCTATACTCGTGTACCATTTTGCCGGAGTATAATGTCATGGAGAATGCATTTTTAGCTGTGCCTGGGTCCCTTCATTTCCAATGTTTGTTTGCACAAATAGTTGAAACGGGTGAATTTTAGCTTACTCTTTCCTTGAGCTCCCCCACCTGTATGCTTCCCTAGCACATATCTTCATGCTTACCTTGCCTTTTGCGATTCTTTTGCATCCTTCTTCATTTTACAAAATGCAGTTGCTGAACCTGCAATTGGAACTCAGATACCAGAGCACAGAACTAGGATTTTATTTCCTAGTTCTGTTTAGCTGTTTTCCTGCTAAACGTCACCTGTCTTAATGGCTTTCATCTAGTAAGAAAAATAAAAAAGCAATTTTTTTTCCAAATGTGGAAACAGGGAAAGAGCTTTAGATGCGTGAGGTTGGACAAAGGATTCAAAAGGACACTCTTCCTCTGCATCAGGATCTGTGTATTATAAAATAATTGTGTAATTATGACTCTGTACTAAGAATAGCAGAGCTATGGCCTTTCCTTTATAGGTTATATTTATATATTGTAGTAAGTTTTATTTGTAAGTTTAAGACATGTCTATCTATTAGTCTTCCACTATCTTTGTAATTTTAGCAGTGGTTTACAACAGATGTGAAATTGTAGATCTTACTTTCACCAAAGATTATTCTCAGATGGTTTGGTGCTATCCACCCTCCCAAATATCTTAATTACATGATCTACTATAGCTTCGAAGGTGCTGATATCTAAGCCCCATGTGATATATATTAACTACATTCCTAAATTTTTTTTATAAAAAAATATTTGGTGCTTCTAGTAATGGATAATATTGCTTCTTCTGGTGCATAAAATTCAGTGAATAACACTGCCTTGTTGTGGAGATTACATCTGACAAAAGTAATGTATTCTATGTTGCTTGATGAAAAGAAATCAAACTGGCTAATACCAGCATGTAACTTCTTGATTTAGATATTGTAATTCATCTTTTTTTTTTTAAAAAAAAACTTGTTAAGAATAAAGCATGGCTTATATATTTTTCAATTTTTACCTGAAGCTTTTATTTCTAGCATACAGAAGATGCGTTGACTTTCTTTTTACAAGAATAAAATCCCAGGATGTGTATGCACTATTTTTTTTTTCTTTTGGGTTTAACCTTTGTAGCCCTATAGCATAAGAAATCAGATTATGGGAATTCTTCAGTGAATCTATGTTATCCCACACCTTCTTAGTAACTGCTATTAGAATGCTTTCCTTTCCTCCCATTTCCTACAATTCACTGCTTGCTGATATTAATATATTTCATATGGAACAGCATGCAATTTTATCTTGTCTCAGCACTTTTTTTAAAATGCAAAGGTATCAATGAGCTGGCTATTGACTTGTTACTTCAACCGTAATATTCAGTTGGGATTTGGAGAAAGCTTAGACAAATCCTGGCAGGAGAAGAATGAATTCTGTGCTATTGACCTTATTTAATATCTGGCAGTTTAGAAGTATTTCATTTGAAGAAAGACTTGTGTGAGAATAAGAGAGAAGAGACACCAGACTCTTTATATACCGTCACAAGTGCTTTGGCACTATTATGATTGCACAAATGTAGCATTTGCATGTCTAGCTTCCCGTGTTCACAAATGTCACCTTGTCAGAAGAATGTGTTGGTTGCAGAGCTTTCAACTCTCCCCAAGTTTTCTATTTTTTTTTTTAATGTTAGAGGTGTTAGGAATGTGGACCAGCTCCTTATAATAGTCCCATTCGTAAATTAGATAACATCCAATCATGAGTCTTAATCTTGTCCCACCCCATTTTATTTATTTATTTATTTATTTATTTATTTATTTATTTATTTATTTATTTATTTATTTATTTATTTATTTATCTATCTATCTGATTTATATGCCGCCATTCTCTCCAAGGACTCAGGGCGGCTTACAAAAACAATCACGAATACAAATCACAATAAACACAATTAAAACACATTAAACACATTTTCCATGTAATGAAAAAATATCAATCCAATCCAGGGGTTCCCAGTAGTTAAACTATATGGTGCCATTCAGTCTTGCAGTTTGGTGCATTGCCACAACTTGTGTAAATCTATTAATTTGCCTCCTTTCATACATGTATGTATATCTACCATATATTCACAGCCCTTTTATCTCATTATTTAGCCAGATAGGCTTCCAGGAGGGTTTACTGAGAGTCGGTTAAAACAGAGTACTTCTTTCCAACCTGACAGCCTAAAAAAACATGACATTGGAAGGAAATAAATATTTATTTATGGTTATTTGTTAGCTATAATCCTGCCTTTCATAAAACAGCTCAAGTCAAGATACTTAGTGCCCATTCCCCTTTACAATGACCCTCTGCGGTAGGTTAGGCTGGGAGAGTGTGACTGGCCCAAAGGTAGCCTGGGAGGGATTGTTTTGGGGAGGAGGGTTGAGTGTGGACTAAAATCTAGGTCTCTCGGCTATCAGTCTAACTCTTGAACCAGAGAGGAAAACATTCTTAAAGTTACAGGCTAACTATTGAATGTAGGATGATCTGAATACAATTTTGGGAAAAAGGAGACTGAGGAGACCAATTTTCCAGCAGGGCTGTTGGGATTTTCCTGTTTCTCATCTCATCTGCTTCTCTCTCCTGAAATGGCTGGTGCTGCAGGATGACAGGTAAAAGGAATTGGCGTGAAGGAATTTACGCCAAGGCTGCGGTTGCTATAGAGCCCCTAGTTGTTGCTCCTTTTAAATTGCACTGACACTAATACATTAATCTTGCTTCACTTTCCCAGTCTGTAAATTGGACCCAGTGAAGTGTGGCTTCTTTTATCTGAGGAACGTTGGAAAGAGTGTGTGAGAAAGCACGATAGCTAAATTGGAAAACAATTTACATTTCTGAGGAAAAGATTACAATTAAAGTTTTGAACAAGAAGGATAACTGCTACAGAGCTGCAGATAGAAGGGCCCTGGTGATTGTTGCTTGAGGCAGCTGTTCTTTAGGATTAAGATAAAATGTTGCAGGGCTGGAATAAATTAGCCATCATTAATAGAAAGGACAGGTAATGGATGGGAAAAAACAGACACGCACACACAAAACAAAAGGAGGGGTGTATAATACCAATAAATGACACAATCAAATGGCTTTTGTGGAGATTACACTTTCACTGATTGAATGGATTGCAAGTAATAAAACTACTTGGGATGAACAGGGAAATAATGAAATGACTGCTTGAGAACGTGTCTTTTAATTCTCCCTTTCGAGTTTACTTCTTTATATTACATTTACAACTAATAGTTTCCCTCCACTAAGATTATAATAGCAGGGTTTGTATGAAAATGTTTTGGAACCATTGCAGCCTTTTAAAGCTTTTTGGAAAATGTTTTTGGCTGAGCATTAAGTATAGAATGTTTCCTGGATTTCAGATTGTACCTTTGACAGTAACTGGGAGCTGTTCTTCCCTTGAGTGCTGAAATTTGCATCTAATGAAGTGTTTAGGGAGTAAATTTTCTAATGCTAGTCTTTTGCCTTTAAACAGGCTAATAAAATATATATGCAGCTCAGTGTATTGCTTTCTCTCTCTCCCTCTCCCCCCTCTCTCCCTCTCCCGCTCCCTCTCTCCCTCCCTCTTTCTCTCTCCTCCCCACTTTCTTGAAAAGGGCTTAATTTACAAATAAGTGTCTTAAAGCTTAAAGGCTTACCTCACATTTAAAATGTAGCACCTGTATCTGGATATTTTGAGATACTTGATGAATTTCAGTGCTTTTCAAATTGAGGCATTTCAGTTTAAGCTTTCTGAATGTAGACTGTAACCATAGTGATTTCGGTATGTATGTATGTATGTATATATATGTGTATATATATATATGTGTGTGTGTGTGTGTGTGTATACACACACACATACATATACATATACATATATACATATATACATATATACATATATACATATATACATATATACATATATACATACATACATACATACATACATACATATATATATATATATATATATATATATATATATATATATTCTGAGGTTTTCGCGGGTGTTTGTATGTAGGTCTTTGGTTATTCGGGTCTTCTCCCGCGTAGAATTGGAAGTATCTTGGCGACGTTTCGACGAAGTCTCATTCGTCATCTTCAGGCTGGTGTTCTCGGCTTCGTGCTTCCAGGAGCAATGATAGCATGAATGAGACTTCATCGAAACGTCGCCAAGATACTTCCAATTCTACGCGGGAGAAAACCCGAACAACCAAAGACATACATACATACATACACACACACACACACACACATGTATATATATGTGTGTATGTATGTATGTATGTATGTATATATACATACATATATACATACATACACATACATACACATACATACACATACACACACACACACACATAATACACACACACACACACACACACACACACATGCTTCTCTTATTTATTTCAGCCCTTGTATGTCACATGCTTCCCTATAAGCAAGAGTTGGCTTTCCTGAGAGTGCTTTGGGGAGTCCTAACTCATGATGCCCTCTTTATGCATCAGCCGCTGGAACTGCAAGCATATTGCAGAAGGGTACTTAGTTGGGATTTTAGGGCTGTTCTGCAAAAGTGCCAACTCAAAGGCATAAAAGGACGTTTACTGCATATGGCAAGTAGTGGGACCAGCAAGACTTCAGTTGTAAGCAGAAGCCCTTTCAATGGGCACTGAGCATGCTGGTGGCCATTCAAAGGGATTCCATTTTGTCTTGTAATGATAGTTTTTAGAAGAATATTTATTATTCTTTATACTTCATTTGAATTGTATTAGCGAACCTACACATAGAATAGTGGCAATACTAATAGAAGTTGTGATGTCCTCTTGAAGTCACATCTTGATTATCTGCATCCCCATTGGTTCCCAAAGCCAAATATTCCAGGTTTCTGATAGAAAACTCTGACAAACAGTTTTATTTTGAAGGCGTTCAGGCATACACTCAGGAATACAAAATTGGTCCCTGATCCCCAAACCTGTATATTATCTCTAATAAAAGATTAATTTCAAGAAGACTGTTTTACTGTCAATTTCCTTTTTTTTTTTTTAATATAATAGCAACAATGTTTTTGAATTGTAAAAGCTGGCTTTTGGTTCCAGCAAGCATGAAAATAATATACATTGCTTTTAAAAATAGTCATTTTTGGTTCCTGGAACAACAAAAGGCCATGCATTGCTGACTCTTCAAATATTGCCTTGCAAACATTGGCTTCCTGTGATGCTTCTAACTAAGATTCACAAGGAGCTCACTTGAATATATAGCAATGTGATCATAAGCAAGTATTTTTTTTAAAAAAAAAGATGTTTAGTGATGTAGAATATGCTTGATTTCATAATGTGCTCTATTTACTGCTGCATCTCTGATTTTATGCTACAGTCCTTTAATTTTACAGGAATTGTTTTTCATCCTCTGACCTATATATGTAACATTACAGAAGTAAAATAATGCCATCTGATAAATTTGGTATTACATTGTATTTTACAAATGTATCTCAAAAAAAAAAAAAACAAACCCCACAACCAACCCCTTCTTGCTCTCTTGAATGAAATAATTCTTATGGTCAAAGATGGAAAGATTGCCTGTTTATCTGAACCAATTTCATTTTTGTCTTGTTTCCCCCCTCCCCCCCCCCCACTTGTCTTCTTTGGCTACAGCTGTGTGATATCACTGCATTGAAACCTTTCAAACAGTAGGATTGAGTCCTGAAAGTTATTTGGAGTTGCAAAAAAAGAAGCATACATTGCTATGCATCCTATAGAATTGGAGTCCTAGAATCATACATTCATAATTTCCATGATTTTCCACAGAACATTGTATGATACTTGAGGAAGAAGAAATATAACATTAAGACTTAAGATGACCACTGGTACCTTAGTCAAACTCTTTTGAACAGATCCAGGCAGTATTCTATATTATTGTATACAATCCTGTATTATTTTGTGCAACTTTTAAACTGTTGGATCTACGGTACAATATAGGTCTTTGCTTTGGAAAAAGCCCAACTTTTGGGGGGAGGCTTTTACTTCCTTGAGTTAAATCCAATAAGTATCTATCAGAGGGTTGCATTTGCATCTAATAGGCAACCTTTGTATGTTACTTGACTTTTAATGGTAGCTGGGATGGAGGGTTCACCTGACACCTATAAACCAGATTTTACACCCAAGTTGCAATTTAAAAAGTTAGTCTGACTCTAAGTATCTTTCCTGTCCCATTAGGCAACTTGGAAATAATTTACTTAGGCTAAGAGTTTCAAGAAAGAATATGATTTCATTTTACTTCTTTTATTTACATGACCTTAATGGTTATGGTCTTTTCTTGGAAAATGGTGAAAAATAGAACAATATCTCTTAAGGTAATTTTCCACTTTTTATTGTCTAGCAAATGTTGGAAATGTAATAAAAAAACCAGGCACATTTTTATTTTACCTCCTTTTCATCCACATTTTGAACAAAAGAATACCTATAACTGTTCGATTGAAATTTTTATTTAATTAAATCAGTCCTCCTGAATATACAATTTAATTCAGGAATATCAAGACATTACAGTTGGTTGCACAGCCAGTAAGATGTTTAGGTTGGATTTGGTTTTAAAGTATTGGCATGGTATATATGTAGATCCAAGCAATGTTTCCTTTTGCAATTGACAGATAGAAATTTTGTCAGTGCACAGATTTCCTAAATGCTGTCCGGTATGACACATAGTATGCCTATAACCACAGGAACCACCACAGCTGGATTATGATATAACCTTTCATTTCCATTATTGTTATTATATATTTTATTTTTCAGAATGATAATCTAAAGCAGCTGAAATGTAATATAGAGTAAACAATTGCAAAAAAAAAAAAAACCCAAACAAATGTTGACAAACAAAATTTCTATGGTGCCTCCTAGAGGCCAGCTGGTGGTAATGATTCTAACATGAGATCTAGAGAGAGAAGAAATTAGCTGAAGAAGCTTCTGTGATACTTGCCCTTTGCCTTCCTGCCTCTATCTTCAGGGATCCTTCCTTCCTATAGAACAGGCCATGATAATGGCCATAGGGAGAAGGAGAGAATAATCCCCCTGGGTGGCTTAGTCAGCCTCCTTCTCTCTCCAGTTTTCTTCTCACATATAACAATCTGCAATGTGTACTCTGACAATATGGTCTCCTAAAGCAATTCTCTCAAGTCCCAATGCCTTCCAGATGTGTTAAATCAAAGGCAAAACGGTTCTGTTAAATTCAGACACAATTATAAATCTGCCACTGCACTGAGTTTCATATAAATGACACTGCTGTTGTATAAAAGTGCATCTCTCTTTTGTGTGCCTTTGACATCTGTCCTGCAATTGTGAACATGCTAGAGCAGATTTTCAGGGTATGATTTTCAGGGTATGTAAAAGGAGGAACACCTGTAGAAAATCCACGTTGGCTGCATACTGTCCTATATCCTGTGCCCCTCATAGCATCATAGGGAATAAGGTTTTTGCATCTGTCTTTATTCTTCAAGAATGCAAATACTTGTCTTTCTGACAGCTTCTCTAAAGAAGACATTTAGGCTGACTTGAATAATTGTAAATTGTCTTAAAATTTAAATGTCAGTTAAGATTTACTGACATTTAAATGTAGCATGAATTAGCAGAATTGGGGTACAGTTCTATGGCAGCAGAGATCAGTTCCGCATGGAAAACAACTTGCATCAATCCATGTTTCATGAAACATGGTGTGACTTACCTCCTGTTGAACGTCCTCAGCACTACATAGTTGGAAATTGGGGATCGTTTGGAAAAGGGACATTTGAAACATTTCTGTTAATTTCTGTTTAGTAAAACAAAAACAAAAAATGATAGAATGTTATGAATGCACAACGTTTTTTCTTCAAGTCTTTCACTCATGATGTGACATCTGTCAGCAGAATGGACAAACCACTTAGACCCTGGAGGATTTAGTGCGCTCTCTGAAATTTGGAGGGAAGAATATGCATGCAAATACGTTTTCACAGCATTGGTTATTGGTCACAGTTATAATTATTTTTGTGCATTCTTCTTTTTAATATTTATACAAAATATGGGGAAATGTTTTCCTATTGAGTTTAATTACTTTTTATTCTATGATAATTATTTTTGTTCAGCCATCCTTATGGAGCTTGAACTAAAACATATGTTTCCATCCTTTTTTTCTTTTTCTTTAGTAGATTTGGACATATAAGAATAGTACCTTTTTTTCTCAAGTTGTTCTTGCTTTTACAATTTATCAGTTTTATTTCTGTCCTGTGGGGGAGGGAACAGTTCTTATAGTTTGCTTTAGCTTAGAATTTTGGGTTTTTTCCCCATTTTGTAAAGTAAAGAAAATGTAGGAAGACAAATGTTTTCATTCTCTGTATATTAGACTGAGGTCTTTATATGCACAATACAGTAACAGATAATAAGTACGCTCACAGAAGTAATAAAGCTTAAACACCTGAAAATATTTCTTGAACTGTTCCCCACTACATTTGTATGATTTAATTTGTAGAATATTGTTGCATCACTACGTACTTTAGCCACTGGAATAATTAATCACTATTTGGTAATGTAAAGAATGTGTGGCCAAATTGTGGTGGGTTTTTTTTTTTTTCATTCCTTGAGCAAAAGCATCTTGGTGGACTTAATTTTTTCAGTTTATAGCTACCCATAGAAAGTTCCCCTTTGCATGCCAATAGAATGTTACATTTGGTTAAAACTTTCAGCTACTTGCATGAAATTCAGTACATTAAGAGAGACTGCCTGTGAGCACTGTGGCAAACTGACATCCTGCTGGTGTGGGACCATATTTGTGAGGAGAGTCACTGCCAGATGCTGGATCCAGGTCTGTGAAATCTCTCAGGAAACAGAGATCCTTGAGATTATGCATGTGATTCCAGACACTTTCTAAATTATCTTACAAATGCAATGCCCATATAATGTTACATTTGTTTAAAAAAAATTTTTATCTACTTCCATGATATTCAGTAAATACTTTCTATCTATTTATTTATCTTGTATTATATTAACAACGGACACAAGTTCAGTGCATTTGGGTCAAATTACTCCAGCAATGCTAAACAGTCTGACTGAACTTCAAAGGATCTACTTGATTAGAATCATACATATAAACAGATAAAAACACATGTATGAGTTGGAGTTAGATTCTGATTTTTTCTTTCATAACAGAATAACAGTTGGAGGGGACGTTGGAGGTCTTCTAATCCAACCCCCTATTCAAACCTTACACCACGATCGTGAATGTAAAGGCTTCACCTATGTATAATAAAACTTAGATTTAGTACATTATCCTCTGAATCTGGCAGTTTACAACAAGTATTAGTCTGATAAAATGATCGATCTGAGTAAGGAGATATCCCCACAATATCATCCTGATTGTTCAGAATGGATTGTTGGAAAGTACACAGCTGTTTCTTTCCTTTCCTTTAGCTAGGGTGTCCTCTGAGTTGAGATCCACTGACAAGAAAATTGGATCCAGCTCCACCTATATTTTTCCATAAAAATTCATTATTTAAATACACTTTTCAAAATATTCGTAGTATGGGTTGAAAGCTTTAAAAATGGAGAAACTAGATGATCCGGGGTATAAACGAGAGCCAGTCTAGCATAATAGTTGAAGTGTTGGAGTTTGAGGTTCAAATCCCTTCTCACCCAGGAAAGTTCATTGAGTGTCTTTGGCTCTGTCGCTCTCTCTTCTCTACCAACCTCACAGAGTTACCATCATGGAGATAAAATGAAGGCAGATCCTTTTCAAAGTCTGCTCTCATTGTTAATTTCATGCTAACACATCAGTTTGTATAATAAGATTTCACCAGCTACCCCTTCTCACCAATCTCTCACCAAACTGAAGATGTGTGGATGCAACAGAGCCAGTATGTCTTTTCATTTATATTATTGCCTCTAGAAGTTGTGAATACTCCAACACTGGAAGTTTTAAGAAGAGATTGGATAACCATTTGTCTGAAATGCTGTAGGGCTTCCTGCCTTAGCAGGGGGTTGAAGACCACCAAGGTCCCTTCCAACTCTGTTATTCTATTCTATTCTATATAGAAATGGGAGTGGACAGGATTCAAATCTTAGTCTTGCTGAACTAAAGCATTCAGGTTATACTTCACTGCTCTAACCACCGGCTGAATTAGAACAGAAATAGGGGAGCTGTGTTTTGACATATCTAACAATACCACATTGGTCTATCTCAGGGTTGTCACACTCAATTTCATTGAGGGCCACATCAAAGTTGTGTTTCACTTTGACCTTGGCGGGCTGGGGAGGCCAGGGTAGGCGTGGCCAGCTCAAAATCACTTGTGTCAGGGGAGCCTGTGGTGGCCTGAGCCACAGGCCCAACAAAAATGGGCTCCTGAGCTCTGTTTTCAGCTGTCACAGCCTCCTGCAACCCTCTGCAGCCAAAGTGGAGCTCAGGAAAGCTGCGAGCGCCATTTTCGCTGGCAGAGGCACCATGATCCGGTCCTTCGCTGTTTCCAGGGAAGCCCCACGGGCTAGATCCAAGCACCCCATGGGCCAGATCCAGCCCATGGGATGCTTAGTTTGACAACTCTGGTCTAACCGGTGTTACCCAACCTGAACAACTTTCAGTTGTGTGGACTGCTGTAGCAGGCATGGCTATTGCTGAAAATTCTGGGATTGATGCCTACTAATTTGGAAGTTACTCAGGTTGGAAAACACAGCAAACCAGAAGGTAGTGATTTAAAATACTGGCTTAATGTGATTTGAACAATCTACTCTCATTAGGTGTCAAGATGTTACATTCTGTACCTATTCAGTTTTGTTTTTGTATTTTCCATAACATCATCATTTAACTTACTAGATTGCTAGGCAGGATGCAATCGAGTATTAAATAAAACCAAGATCACAAACTCATGAAGAGATAATTTTTCTCTGGCATCAGAAACAACAACAATATCTTTATCACTGGTATAGCTGGTGAAAAATCCTCCTTGCCACTCTTGTCAACTCTGAGATTCTTCTCATGGATGTCTAACTAAAGAATCAGAATAAGGAAATCTGCATTAGCAAAGGCACTTAGACTTATACAGTGCTTCACACAGTGCTTTACAGCCCTCTCTAAACAGTTTACAGAGTCAGCATATTGCCCTCAACAATTTGGATCCTCATTTTACCCACCTTGGAAGGATGGAAGGCTGAGTTAACCTTAAACCAGTGAGAATCGAACTGTAGAAATGCAGGCAGCTGACAGGCAGCAGAAGTAGCCTGCAGTACTGCATTCTAATCACTGCACCACCACGGCTCATTAGTAACAGAAACAGAAGAACTAGAGCTTCAAAGGACAGTCATAAATTTAGTCCATGACTGGGTATTGCATTCCTCTGGTTGCTAGTATATTGAACTCTCAAGCATGGCTCAGCATTTAGAGAACACAACATTTGCAAGCCATAAGTGAGAGAACTGTACAGAAAATAGAGTTAGTAGATTGGCACATTAAAAGGTAGAGTGGATATTTATGTGAATGCCTTTCTAGATTCCCAAATCCTGCTCTTCAATCAATTATAGCCAAAGGTCTTTATAAGATCTCATAGAATATATGTCTCTATTTATCTGTCCCTTCCGCTTAAGTTATGAAGCTATGTGTGTCACATCCAATTTAATACTAGCTAACGACATTTATGTTTACTCTAGAAAGAGTCCACAGAAGAGCAACAAAGATGATGAGGGGACTGGAGGCTAAAACATATGAAGAACGGTTGCAGGAACTGGGCATGGCTAGCCTAGTCAACAGAAGGTTGAAGGGTGCAATGTTCCAATATTTGAGGGGCTGTCACTGAAAGGAGGGGGGGGGGGTCAACCTATTTCCCAAAGCATCCAGAGAATGGATGGAAACTGATCAAGGAGAGATTCAACCTAGAAATGAAGAGAAATTTTCTGACAGTGAAAACAATCAACCATTGGAACAGCTTGCCTTCAGAAGTTGTGGGTGCTTCATCACTGGAAGCTTTCAAGAAGAGACTGGACAACCCTCTGTCAGAAATGATATAGGGTCTCCTGCTTGACTAGATGACCCTACAAGGTCCCTTCCAACTTATTCTATTCTATTCTATTCTATTCTATTCTATTCTATTCTATTCTATTCTATTCTATTCTATTCTATTCTATTCTATTCTATTCTATTCTATTCTATTCTATTCCATTCCATTCCATTCCATTCCATTCCATTCCATTCCATTCCATTCCATTCCATTCCATTCCATTCCATTGCATTCCCCTGGATGAATAACCTGAGGATTCCCATATCTTGACAAAACAGGCATAGGCAACCTCTGTCATGTTGGAAATGAATGGAAGCTCTTTCTCTCTTCTGGCTTCCATGTTAATCCTGTCCTGGAGTACAGACAGTTGCTCAGAATCACAAGGAAAGGCTGCTTAGGGATGGGTGACTTGCACAACAAGGAAGGGGAAAAGAAAAAAAGAAAGATTCTTTCTTGAATCAAGGGATCACATCCTCTCCACGCAGTAGTGCTAAGTTTGCAGTGCATCAGAATATGCTAATACTGCCCTAAGTACAACAGTATCCATTTAGGATCCATTTACCCAGTTAGGTAACATCATCAGCGTCAGCGGTAACGAAATGTCAGCAAGAATACAACCAAGCTCAGAAGCACCAAGGACTACTCAGTTCAACATTCATAGTAACTATATCTTCTGGACAGCATGAGAATATCTGCAGGTACAGATATTGTTTTCCATCCACTGAATGCATTTTTCCTACTACAATCTGCTGCAATAAACAACACTGTTTCCTTTACAGAACATTCTTACTTCTCATTGATAAGATACCAAACTTGATCCAAATAAATGCATCTAAAACAAGATTAAACCTCCCACACCTCTTTCACTCTGATTCAAGCTACTAGTCATGCATTACCACCTGGAATATGAATGAGTACATATTTTTCATGGTGGGCAGAAACAGGAGGCCAATCACTCTTTTAAGAATTTTCTTGCTAAATGGCAAAAGATACAGAATAGACTAGAGCGATAGTGCGGAAGTATGATTTATTCGTTATCAAATCTCTTTAAAAATGGTCTTGTTGTTTTTCTCTTTTTAAAAGTTGCCGGCTACAGTATGCATCCTTCTTTACTCAAGTGCCTTTGTGCTCTGTCTATTCAACCCTTGCAGGAAAACAGTGGAAAAGAATATCTAGGAATGTTTAATCTCTTGACCAGGAATAGCCAGATAGATAGGCTACAATTCTGATGATCTGTCAGTAGTTCCAGTGCTCCACTATGCAATATGAGCTATTGGAAACAACTTTGTCATAGTAACTATATATTCTGGACAGCATCAGAATATCTGCAGGTACAGCACATAACTTTATATGCAGAAGACCCATTTTGAATCTAGAGCAGGGGTGTCAAACTGGATGTGTCACATGCAGGCCACACTCACCCCAGCTCCGCAAAGTGGGAAAATATCACAAAACGTCATGTGATGGCACCATGACGTGGCAAATTTGACACCTGTGATCTAGAGCATCTTTGTAGAAGATTGAGACACCTACTATATAAGGACTTCTCAACCTAGGTAGCTTTAAGACATGGGGACTTCAGCTCCCAGAATGGGTAATTCTGGGAGTTGAAGTCCACAGGTCTTAAAGCTGCCTAGGTTGGGAAATCCTGTACTACATGAATGCTTCAACTGTTGCTGCCAGATTGCATCAGTATCAGCTGGACAAATAGTTTGGCTTGCTATATGGCAGAGAGCTTCTTGTGCCCTTCAGCCAACTGGAGAATATAAAGCTCATTATTCCCATCAGGATGATGAGATTGACTATTAATGTCCTTGAAAGGAAAGAAAGGAAAGGGAAAAAAAACCCTCTTCACTTCTCCCATTTTAAGAAACAGGTTGATGATATGTTTGCTCCCTGTACAAAAATTCACTCTCTGCCATAAACGGGGTTTAAGCATGAATGCTTAATGCGTTTTACTAAAATGCATATAATCTTTAATGTCAGTTATTCTTTTTTTCCTCCCTTCAGATAAATCAAGGTTTTAAAAAAAATTCTATTCAAGCTGTCTTGGAAGTGTAAAAAATGTCCAAACTAGCCTTTTTTCCTATTCCCTTGAAAACAGAGTTGCCAAATTTAAGGATATGGCTTGTGGCTAAGATTCACTCTTCAAGAGAAGATTCAACAAAAGGTGGACTAAAAGTGTTCTTCATCTTCCAGGAAATTATACAGAATATGATGCACAGAGCATATTTTTATTACAGGTCATAGAGTCAAGTCCTGTGATCTTAAAAAAATACAGACAGTCCTCGACTTACAAGAGGTCTTTTAGTTCATTTACTAACAGCACTGAACAAAGTGAGTTATGACCATTTTTCACATTTACAACTATCATAGCATCCCCATGGTCAAATGATCAAAATTCAGATGCTGACTCATATTTATGACAGTTGCAGTGTCCCGGGCTCATGTGATCACCGTTTGTGACCTTCTGATAAGCAAAGTCAAGGGGGAAGCCAGATTCACTTAGCAATCATGTTACTAATTTAACAACTGCAGTGATTCACTTAACAACTGTGAGAAGAAAGGTTGTAAAATGGAGCAAAATGCACTTAACAACTGTCTCGCTGAATGTTGTAGCCTTTCGGCCACCGGCCCCTCCAGCAACTGAATCAGAGGAGGAGAAGGCACAGGAGTCACGGTCAGCATTAGAGCAACCTGGGAGCTCTGAGAGAGAAGAGGGAACAGAGCTGGCAAAGAGAGAGACAGAAGCGGAATCTGGGCTGTCTGTCAGCCCTCAAATGGAGAGTCAACAACCCCCAGGTCTGGAGGTGGATGATGAGGAAGAGGAGGAACAGCTGGGTCCAGGGCCTGACACATGGATGTGCAGAAGGCAGAGGAGAGGAGAGCAGTGGAAATCTGTGGGCTGATCCTTGGGACAGAAAAGTCACCACTGCTAGCGAAGCCTCACCCTAGCTCTGGGGATAAAAGGCAGGGGACAGAGATGAATAGATGTGGCAGACAACTATTCATCTTCTGGCTGGCTGGACTTGTTAGCCTGTGGTGAGAGAGAAACTTTTTGCCGGAGCTGCTGGCTCTCCTAATAAAGGAATCATTGAATTAACTTCAGAGAGTTTGTCGTGTTTGGGGAGTTGGGTCAGAACACTTAGCAACAAAAAGTTAGGGCTCAGTTGTAGTTGTAAATCGAGGACTACTTGTAAAAACATAGTCATTTGCCACCAGGAGACTTAATGGGCACCCTTCTTCATATGTGCTTCCAGTTGCATTACTCTTTCTCCAAACTGGACCTAGGAATGAGATTACATTTATGAAAGATTTTCCCTGCTCAGAAGAGTGCTGCATTCATCTTAAAATTGGAAACCCTCTATTAGTTTTCAATATCCTTCTTTTGAAAACTAGCCCCATCTTTATTTGTGACCCCTACACCCAATTCAGTGTATTGTTGTTCCCTAAAGAATATGAGGTTAGCGCTATGTATTGTTTGCACATAAGATTCGAACCATAAAAGTTACCCTTAGGACAAATATTTCATTTCTCTGTGCAGGAAAGAAGAAGAGTCAGAAGGAAAGAGTCATTGATTGAACAGAAATAGCTAACTCTGAGATTGTCTTCAGCCTTAAATAAAACTGAGGCATGTCTGTGAAGCCACTCAGGAGTGCAAAGAACATTTCTGATCTCTAGTGTGAAAAGAAGCCCAGAGTATTCACTGAGTTATTTAGCAGAGATGTGAAAGATTGTTAAAACAAACTTTTACTAAAAAGGGATGAAAGAAGCTGTCTCTGAGTCTTGTATCTGTACTGCATATACTAACTTGATGGTACTATATTAGTTTGGGAACTGAAACACTCTCGGTTTTATATATATTAAGGACTATTTTACAAAAGTCTGAATTGTATTTTTGGATCTTCCACTGATTCTTCAGTCTTAAAATGATTCTTTTCCCATTGCCCTGTGGAGATGAATAAATGATTGATTAGTAAATGCTAAAAATTGTTTGTTTGTTTGTCCAATTCATACATAGGTGACGCCAGGCAGCATATAAAACAAATTTTCTTGTTCTAAAATTATAATACATTTTAAAATGGTGATGGATTTATGAAATTCAGCATTTGTCTATTGATCTAATCCGAGCTTTCCAAATCTATATGTTAAGACATGGAACTTTACTTAGTTCGTTGTACTCCGATGCAGTTTTTCAATGAAACTCTTTTTTTTTTTTTTAAAAAAAAGGGTATTTCATTTTTTTATTTAAATATAAGCTTCTTCCTTAATTGTGTTTCGTGTTCATGTTCAAGCATAAATAGAATTATGGGTCAGGTTTGGGTATGAAAGCATGTGAATGTGACAGGGAGTGCAAATAAAGTTACTGGTTTATTTCTAAAGATGAAGGAGAACTTATACTTCCCTACCTGCCATGACAGATATTCCTGCTAGAAGGAATTGCAATTTACTTATAAATCAGAATAAAAACATGACTCCTTCACTTTCTTCATATCTCCACACCTCCCTGAGTCTTTCGGGAGAAGGGCGGTATAGAAAATAAATAAATAAATAAATAAATAAATAAATAAATAATAATAATAATAATAATAATAATAATAATAATAATAATATCATCATCATCTCTTCATTGCTGCTGTATTTAATGTTGATGAGTAAACCTAGTCAAGAAACCCCTAGAACAAAGAACATCCAGTCTGAAGAGTCATATAATTGTTGATGCTTTGAGGTGGACCATGTATCAAAAGAGAAATAATTTCTTCATGAGTATTAAGAAAACTTATTATGTAAAGTAAATTGTTATTACTATGATAACAATCACTATGTTTGGGGTATACACAACTCACAATCAATAGTTTTGTTCATTCAATTCTACAATAGCTATTTTCCTTTTAATGCTTTAAGATCTTTTGCTATTGCTCAACAGCCCGATCTCCAGCTCTGGCGATGCAGCTCAGTTCTGGCAATCCTGCCTCTTATAATTCAATTTAAGGAAATAACATTCTTATTAACATTGCTCTGAATGGGGCATTAGAATCCTAATAATTACCACTGTACTTTTTCAATAGACATGGATTCATTTGGAAGATGGAGGCTTCAAATTGATAGAATATTGTGGGATTTCTGACTCTTTCAGTGTTGATAAGAAAGCATTTGGCTAGTACTGGAACCAAATTAGTTTGATAATGGATGTAAAATGTTTCAGATGTATATACATTGGGTTATACCAATGAGCAGCTTACCAATCTTCCTTTATCCTTCAGGGGTACTTTGGTGTAAGATGCCTTTTGGTTTTCTTCTCTTCTTAATCTTTCCTACCAACAGCAATTTCATACAATCCATTCTGTACATGCTAAAAGGTTAAGATTATCATCCTTTATTTCCTTCTAAAAATGTCTCAGATAAATGTCTCCATTATTGCCACCTGCCCTTAGGTTACCCAAAGGAATATAAAAAAAGGACTAGGGGTGACAGGATAGCAGTGTTCCAATATTTGAGGGATTGCCACAAAGAAAAGGGGTCAACCTATTCCCCAAAGCAACTGAAGGCAGGACAAAAATGGATAGAAACAAACTAAGGAAAGAAGCAACCTAGAACTAAAGAGTAATTTCCTGACAGTGAGAATAATCAATGTGTGGAACAGTTTGCCTTCAAAGGTTGTGGGTGGTCCATCACTGGAGACTTTTAAGAAGAGACTGGACATTCACGTGTCTGAATATTTTTCTCCTTGTCCAGATTGAGTGTCTCTAAAGCAGCCCAGAATGGTAAGATTGAGGATGGTTTAAACCAGACGAAGAGACAAATAGAGTGCTATAATTTTTTGTTCCAGTTCATATGTACCAAGGGTACCACGTAAATAATACAGTACACAACATAGTTTAACCTCTCAGCATAACAGTATGGAGAGAAACAATTAAGACAGAAGACTGGAAATTAATAATCAGGCAAGCCATACAACCAATGGAACATAATATGGTTCATCTACATATAAAAATATTATAAGTGAACAGGCCATTAGTAAAAGACGTTACAAATCTTTAAATAAGAACTGGCAGTCCTTGACTTATGACTCCAATTGAACCCAAAATTTCCATTCCTAAGCAAGACAGTTGTTAAATGATTTTTGTCCCATTTTACAACCTTTTTTTTGCCACTGTTGTTAACTGAATCTCTGCAGTTGTTAAGTTAGTAACACAGTTGTTAAGTGAATCTGGCTTCCCAATTGACTTTGCTTGTTGGAAGGTCACAAAAGTTGATTACATGACCCCAGGACACTGCAACTGTCAAAAATACATGCCAGTGCCAAGCGGATGAGCTTTGATCCTTCAACCATGAGGATGCTGCAGTGGTCATCAGTGTGAAAAACGGTCATAACAGCCCTGAAAACAGGGTCAGTTTTTTCAGTGCCATTGTAACTTCAAACCTGTGTAGCGTAGAGGGCTAATGCCTCCTACTAAAGGCAGCAATTAACACCAGCTGCCTGTAATTTCTCTGAGTTCAATCCTAGCCAGGCTCAAGGTCGACTCAGCCTTCCATCCTTTCTAAGGTGGGTAAATTGAGGACCCAGTTTGTGGGGCAATAAGCTGACTTTGTATAAATATAAATATACAAAAGTATGAAGGCTATTGCTTAACGCATTGTAAGCCGCCCTGAGTCTCCGGAGAAGGGCGGCATATAAATCAAATAATAAATAATAAATAAATAAATAAACAGTGACTAAATGAATGGTTGTAATCGAGGACTACCTGTATTCAAAATGTCATTTCCTGTCAATCAACTGAATCTTTATTAGATTCATGAGATATCTTCATATGATCTATGAGGATGGCACAGGAAGAGGGACAGATAGGCATCAGGTGCTGGATGGGAAATAGTGATACCTCACCCCAAAACTGTCACTGATGGAAGATGTGGTTTTTTTTTTTTTAACCTGGAAGATAATAGAAGATGCTGTCCCATTCTTAATGTTGAAAAAAGAGTCAATGACCAGACTAGTCAGTTTCTGGGATGGCTGGAATTTGTTGGGATGAAAGCTGGCAGTTCGACATAGGCATGAAAATGAGTACAAGCCACTGAAGCTGATATAAGATGTGGGGCCACATGCTCTGGATAAGTTGCCTTGCTTTGAATTCTAGCCACTGCATTTTTGCATTTATTTATTGGATTCAATTGGATTGGATTTCAAGGCAGCCTGTTTCCTCAATGATTCTGAGATTGCAATTAAACACATATAAAACACAGCTGACTGAGAGGCTAACATAGTTATAACAGAGCTTTTAAATCATATTACAACCATCCTATCCCACAGCAACCAGCTTTTTTAGAAAGTCATTAATATGGGGGCCTAGCGAAAAAAGGCTGTCATACCAAAGGGTATGACAAAGAAGCTATTACTTCCTGTTTGATTGACAGGACCCAAAAGGTGCCTGTTCTGCCTATCCTCACCATATTGGTGTGTGTGTGTGTGTGAGAGAGAGAGGGGGGGGAGGGAGGGAGAATCGTGGTAAACAATCCCTAATTGAAATTTCTACATATTGTTTGTGACTGGAGAAGACTCTTGAGAGTCCCTTGAACTGCAAGAGATCAAATCGGTCAATCCTAAAGGGAATCCACCCCGACTATTCTTTGGAAGGACAGATACTGAAGCTGAAATTGGAATACTTTGGCCACCTAATGAGAAGAGAAGACTTATTGGAAAAGACCCTGATGTTGGGAAAGACAGAAGCCCAAAGGAGAAGGGGAGGGCAAAGGATGAGATGGTTAGATAGTGTCATTGACACAATGAACATGAATTTGGGCAGACTCTAGAAGACAGGGGAGGATGGGGATCTGGCATGCTGTAGTCCATGGGGACACGAAGAGCTGGACACAATTCAGTGATTCAGATTCAGATTAACAGAGTTGTAAGGGACCTTGTAGGTCATCTAGTCCATCTGGTTACTGAACAACAAAAATTGTTTCTGATTCTGAGCTTCTTGGCATGCAGGTGCGTTATGATTGGATTACGTATCCCTTGACTGACACATTCAACCCAACAGTTAGGAGCATTTTATTCAGGAGGAACAAAATCAAAGACCTTTTGTGGAGTCTTACTTGAAATATGAAGAACTTAAATGCTGAGATTGATTGGCTTCCTTCCTTCTGAACAGAAAAGCTTTTTGCAGCATTCCTGAGCAGAAAAACCCAAGAGAATAGCATGTTTTAACATTTTATAAGACCTCTCTGATCGAAGGAAGGAAGGAAGGAAGGAAGGAAGGAAGGAAGACAGGGTATCAATGCTTTAATTATTGGTCAACTTTATCAGCATTTGCAGCTAACATGGAAGGCAGAATAAAAACATACAAGTTGTCTTAAGATGGTGGCTATAGCTGGAAATAGAATCTACATTAATATACCAATCTCTGTTTCTATATATCTAGCTATATCTACACATGCATACTGTACATACATACAGTACATAGGATCTAGACTTCCTGATTCAAGTTAGGCAATTTCTCCAAAGGAGAAAGCTGATGGCATAGTAAGCTCCAGCTGAACCAAGACTGATTCAGGTCTTCTATCAGGATTGTCTGTTTATTTAGGTTTATGTGGTTCCTTCTTTAGTGACAGTATCACAATTGTATCTACTTCATGAGTTAGGACAAATTTGCATATACTTGAATATTGCATGATATCTGATACTTCAAGGCTGCTATTTTTAAAAGTTTATACCACCTACATGAAATTTAAACCTTGTATTAAAAGTGAGAGTTGATTCATGCAGGCAAATTAGCATTTGATGTTAAGTTTTGAGCGATAAACATAAATATACAAAATGTGAATTCATTTCCATATTTAATATAAGAACTACTGATGACCCTTCTAACACTAAATTGAGCAGCAAGACTGGATCAGATAAGTGAAAAGTAATTTTGATACCACAGCAGCAGTAAATCAAGGACTAGTGGAAATATTTGGCATAAATAAGGCAGATATTGTTCAGGGATAGGCTTTGGGTACAGGACTATTTATTTTATTTAATATGGAATGGCTCACCGAGGCATGTGATTTTCAGCCTGATTTGCAATGTTATGAGAAGCAAATTCCCTCTTGATCGTTCTTTGTACATTTTTATAGCAGCTCATTTGCTCCAGGAAGTCCATGTTTAGGATAATTGGCCTAAAAGAGACCAACATTGGATGAAATAAACTGTAAAAAATAGTATCTGGAATGACTTAGATAGTACATGTTGGGGTGTAATGGTAATGTAGGTGGAATGCTGATCTCTTTTGCTTTTGAGAAGGGTAAAAAAAAAATAGAATGTCACTCTTTAGCTGAACGGAACTCAAATGCCACAAATTCACACTTTGTCAGTGACTTAATTCTAGCTTAGTTGTTGCTCGCTGCTTTGTGAAATGCTCAGCAAAGCCCAAAGTGCCTTTTGATGTAGTTTCCTCGTAGATGCTTCGTTGTAGCAGGTTTCTTCTCTTCCTCTTCTTTCATACCCCCACCCCAGTTTTCCATCCTGTCTCTTCCTTTCCCCCCTCTTCTGGTGATGATGTAGGATTCATAGTATCACAGCACTAGGAGCTGCTGCTGCTGCTGCTCTTAGTGGATGGGACTTCATCCACCACCCTGCCCACTCAAAAAATGATCAAGATTCGTTTTGTCAGTGGTTGTGACGTGTTGTAGGAAGTTGCCCATTTAAGGAGACTAGAGCAAATGATATCATCACAAGAGGTGGCTCCTCTCTAAATAGAGCTCATTTGTGAAATGTGATTACAGGCATGAATCTGGAAAACAGAAGGCAGAGGCACCTGCTTTATGTAATTTGTATCTTGGGCATCCTGCTCTACAGTAAGCCAGCTTTCTTATTTTGCCTCCTCTGATTTGACTCTATGGGGAGGAAGAGCCCCCTTCCTTCCTGCTTGCTTGCCTGAGCACTCCAGCCCCTTATCCACATGGAATAAAGCTCCAGACCATGTTTTCTGTTATGCTTGAATATATGGGACATGCATTGCAATCCTATGCTTACCACACTGCTGCAGTCTAGTTGTTTTGCAGAGCTGGGTAGCAGGCTAGTCAAAGCTGTGACTAACCAGGACCTTCCTTGGATACACAGTACAGTCGCTGGCCTTGAATTCCCCCCCCCCCCCTCTATTTCCTAACCCATGAATTTGCATCGTTCATTGATGGCATCTCTTTCTCGATCCGCGTGAGGCTTCATGCTCTCTGCCTGGATGCTGCCTGCAGTACAGCAAGACTTTTCAATACGGTAAGTCAGATGACTCAATTCTTACTCTCTTGCTGCTTCGGCATATACTTCGCTTCCATACCATGCTGCTGAGATGCCAAGAAGTCTCAGGGAGAAGGAAAAAAAAAATATTGCCGTAATTAGCCCTTCGTCTCATTAATTTTCAACAGAGCCTCTCTCTCTCTCTCTCCCTCCCTCCCTCTCCCTCTCCCTCTCCCCCCTCCCTCGGTACTTTGCACCATATTCACCCCCCTCTTCAGTGCAAACAATGAGCTGTAATGCCTTCAAGTAAAATGCTGTGGTGTGTGTGTGTGTGTGTGTGTGTTTTCAGGAAACCTTTCCAAATTGCATGGAAGAGCTTAATTACAGAGACAGTTTGGAAAAAAGGCATATTAGCAGAAAGTGCAGAACTTAACAGGTGATGCTGGAAGTGTGTGCATGGGGTATGAGTGTGTGTGTGGGGGGGGATAAGTTCAGCCCACACTTAATTGCTGCAATATATAGTCTCTAAGGTGGGCTTCACTTCAGGGTTTATACTTTTGAAAAAGTCAGCGTTTTCCATGTGTCTTTTTGTTTTCTTTGTTCTGTTACTTAAAACAGGGACCTTTAACTGCATTAGCCTTCCCTGAAGTGAAGATAGAACTATTAAAAACCATATACCTCTCCCCCCATCCCACAAAAGAACGGAAAAGATAAAAAGCAAAGGAAGCCCTTCGTTTCATGGTAATGCAGGGAAGAGAAGATGATTCAGTCTGCCTCTTGCCAACTGCATATAATGTGAAACCCGAAGTGGCTGATAAGGGGTCCTAAAGGTTCTGGATTGTTTCTGTGGAATCCAACGTTGCAGAAAATGTTTTTTGAGATCACCACTATTGATTTGAGAAAGCTTTGTCACAAAATTCCAGGAATAGCCAGGTTGCTGCTTTATGAATGCTGAAAAAGAGAATTTTACCCTGGGATGAAAAAAGGACAGGAATGAAGAGGTCGCTGGCATCATTGGGTTCCAACCCCTGGGTTTTGTTGATGTGCCTTTTCTCAGTTACAGCAAGGCTTACATCTCGTGGGCCTTTGACAGAATGGGCCACTGTGTGTCCTAACTATATCGGTCCCTAGAAAGCTTGGGGAAAGTAGCATTCTGGGTTATTCTTCAGATTGCCTGCCTTTTCAATATGTGATGGGATGATCAAGGAAAAGAGGCTTACGGAAATAACACACAAATATGCACAATTATAAGTCATTGGTCAAATGGTTCTTAGTGAAGTGTTAGATATCCTTGTCATACAATTCAGTTTCTCTTTCCTCCTTACTCCCCACCCCCAAAGAATAAGCACTGAATGGCAGCCACTTATATATTGTTCTGAATGACATTTCAGTCTATAATTTGCAGCGAGATTTATAGCTGGTCTAAGATCTGCCTTAGCGGTATGCATAATTTGTAAATATACATTTTCACATTTATGCTTTTTTCCCCCTTCGCTGGTTATTTAAGGGGTCTAGAGACTGAAAAAGGAGGCTTTTATGTGTTCTTTGTTTAGCAACAAGTGACTGAATAAGATAATTCATTACAAGGAAAAATACTCCTCAAATTCTTGATCTGTAAGTAGCATTTTATAAGAAAGACACCGAATGTTCACATGCAGTCAGTCTGAACTCGAATATGCAATTGTGCACCGCAAAGGAAATGACTTCTGCTCACCAGAAAATATCAAATGGACATGTGGTGTTAGTAATTAAGCTCTTCACTTTGTAAATAAAATCAACATAAAACACTTAATGTACAAAGGAATATATGAATGTATACTATAAGCCTACCAATTGCTTATATTTTAAACGATTGAACAAATTGCATCTAATATGAAGAAAAGGAAAGTTTTTCTCCCCATATGCTGATATACAACAAATCTCTAAAGATAATTCATAGGTATGAAGACTAAGGTTTTCATTCAACCTTTGAATTTCCTATATGTTGGTATTTAGTAATTGTAACTTCTTATGTATGCTAGCTGACTGAATTTTAACTATGATTTGATTTGCATAAATAGCTTTCAAAGGAGAAAAAATATTATTCCTTCCTTTTTTTCCTCTGAGATTATTAAGAATGGTCTTTACCAATGAAAATAAAATAATTTAGAGTCTACTATTGATTTAAATGGAGGGAAAGGATAATGTTAAGAGAGTTACTACTAAGATATTGGAATAATAACCTTGAACAATTTTTTTTACTTTTCAAAACCATTGAAGCTTATAGAATTGGGTATGGTGTCTAAAAACAATTGGCCGTCTGAAACTTTCAGTCTATTCTAAAGTTTAAACAATAAAGGATGTAGCATATTTTGTAGCAATCTTCACCTAATAAGATTAATCTAAATGTCATCTGAACTACAACTTGTTTCTATCATGAGCGATCAGGTTTGACTGCAATTCAATTAAGTGGACTTAAATTGGAATAATATTGGTTCTGGCCAGAGTGCTACTCTTGGCATCTACCAGATGACAAAACCATATGACCTCCATGAATCACAGAGTAAGATATTATAGAATAATCAAAACAATGGCTTTTTGTATTCCCGAGCCCATGAAGATCTAAATTAGATACATTTAAAACCATTGATTTCAGTGTGCTGCAGAGTGCTTAGCTCTGCTTATTCTGTTTTTCAATCAGATGTTATGAGTAAACATGGGATGATTTTATTCATTGGGAGCAATAGTATTAAATGCAGAGAGCTGGATACCAAACACAATAGTATAATGATTAAATAAGCACTGATCAGAATAATCCTTATTTATCTGGAATACTGATTTCATAGCAGTGGAATGGAATAAATGCTCAATGGTAGATTACATGTTCTGCATTCAAAATATCTTAGATACAGTTTTTAAATACTATATTAGGGGCTGGGAAAACCTCTGTCTGAACCTCTGTAAAGCCATAAGCAGTCAACATAGCATTGAATCAGATAGCATAAACTCAGGGAAATAGAAAATAATGGAATCCTTCAAAAATGGAAACAATCCACAAATAAAACCACAAGAAAACTATTATAGGAAATTAGATTTCATTGGATAAATGTTATTATATTCATCTTTAATGGTTGGCTTGGGAAGTAGATTTTATTTATTACAATTCAAGAGAAAAATATAGCTAGACCTCCTGATTATGAGCAGCAAAAGAATGATACTAAAGTGGCTTCACTGATCCATGTACAGGATTTTTGTAATTTTAAGTTTATTGTATTGTAGACACAATTACTGTATAGAAATAAAGTTCAACAGAACTGTATCATGCCTAGTAATAGAACTGCAGGAACACATATGTCTCCAAGTGTGGATGTATTTATTTGATCTGCTGCTGTCTTTTGCATACTCATGTTAAATCAGATTGAATTTATTGGGAGTTCACTGCAGAAATAATACGTATTATCATTGTGCCTTAGTAAGCCAAGAAAGCATAGATACGAGCATCTGCATGTATTATTCATTTAACAATACATTGGATTATATTTAATTTCTTATCAAACCATCAAGGCAACATTCTCTAACAGTGAATAGGTGTTGTGAATCAAAATGCTGTGTGATCCTTATCAAAGTTATTTGAGGCTAAATCCCCTTGAGTGTGGCTGGATCAAGAGAAAAATAAGTGTGTTTAGCTTGTTACTACCCCATTTAGTACAGAAGGACATTGGTCACTAACTATATCAAAAATGTATTGGGAATATGCTCATCTCTCTCTTTTTTTTTTAAACTTACATAATAAGAGTACATAGCGAATGGTAATCAAAACATTAACCTGACCTAGACCAAGCTGCTGCTGCTGCTGCTGCTGCTGCTGCTGCTGCTGCTGCTTCTTCTTCTTCTTCTTCTTCTTCTTCTTCTTCTTCTTCTTCTTCTTCTTCTTCTTCTTCTTCTTCTTCTTCTTCTTCTTCTTCCTCTTCCTCTTCCTCTTCCTCTTCCTCTTCCTCTTCCTCCTCTTCCTCTTCCTCTTCCTCTTCCTCTTCCTCCTCTTCTTCTTCTTCTTCTTCTTCTTCTTCTTCTTCTTCTTCTTCTTCTTCTTTTTTTTTTTTTCTACCAAAGCTATATTTTGTAAGCAGGCAATGTTACTATTATATTGATGGAATACTGGAATCAGCTTGTGGTAACAAATTGCCAACATGCTCAAACATAAGGCTGTCTATTAAAATGCAGCTAGACTTACAAGCAACTTCTGGTAGCTTTTTGCCTGTTAAAACAAAGCAAAACAGAAGCAAACCAAACCTTAGCTAATTATATTTCGGAATGTAAAAGCTAGTACTGTAGTCTGATTGATCCAATGCACAAGCCATGCAAAATACGCGCATACATCAATGTGCATTCTTGATCCATATTTCATTAGCGTGAGCTCAACCTGTCAACTGCATTTCCCTTGCTGCCTTGAAAGGGATCAGATATTCCAATCAGTTTTCAAAATTCAAGAGCTTTACACAGGTGATATACTCTATCTAGCCACCACCAGTGATGTTGTCATCTTCTTCTCCACAGCCTAGAAGCTTTGTTTTGGGACTTGGAGAGATGGTAGAAGGAATAATAGAAACTGCCAGGGCCCAGTGAAACAGACTTTTTTCCCATCAGAGTTTGGGACTAGTAGTAGAATCCTTAGTAGAAAATGACGGTACCGGGGGGACCGTCCCTGATGAAAGTGATGGGGGATGGGAGTCTGAAGAATGGAAGTAATATGAGTTTTCAGAATTCATCTAGCCCCAATCCTGCTGATGAGTAATTAAGCAGGTGTAATTGTTTAAATGAGTGCTCCTGCATGAACATTTGCAATGCCTATAAAGTTGCTGCCATTGGCTCAGGAGGGCTTAGGAGCCCTGGTGGCACAGTGGTTAGAATGCAATACATGCACACTAACTTCACACAGTTTGGAGTTCAGTCCTGACGGGGCTTAAAGTTGACTCAGCCTTCCATCCTTCTGAAGTCAGTAAAATGAGGACCCAGATTGTTGGGGGCAATAGGCTAACATTGTAAACTGCTCAGAGAGGGCTGTAATGCACTTTGGAGCAATATATAAGCCTAAGTGCTATTGCTATCGGCTCAGCCAAGCGAATTTGGCAAAGGACAGTTGAACACATCTTATTCTACCCTGTTTCTCTAAGTCGCCTCTTTATCCAATGCTAAACCAGAAGTGTGGGGGCTATCATTCTACCAGCCACAGGAACAAAAAGTATTTCGGCAAAACACTGTTTTGATGAAGTCTTCCTGCTCTTGATCCCACTCACGAATGTCATCCCTATCTATTATTTTTTAATTAAAAGTTGGCCAACCTCTTAAGTTTAAGTAGAAATTGTAGTAACTCCATTGTGAACAAATAGTTGTTTTTTAATAGTAAATTTTCTTCTGGCATTTTGGTGGGTTTGGGGTTGGTTTTTTTTTTTTTTTGAGTTTTTCATTAAGTTGCATTATTATTTTTACTGGATGCCACCCATTATCACTGTAGAGTTTAGAGTTCACTATTATAAGTGACTAGAATAAAATAAATACACTTGAGGCTGTATGTTAGTATCTGTTTTGCTATGTTTTTAGTGATAAAAAAATTCTTTGGCCCTCCTAACGATACACTGAACTGTAAACTTTGGAGGGCTTGATACAACAAATGATCATAGTAAATTAATAGTTTTTGGATATTTTTTGGGGGGTGCGTGGGTGGGAGAAACAAAGTCTTCTTGCGATACTTCCATTCTGCTCAAAAAACATGCACCTCTTTTTCATCTCTTCACCTGCTCTACTTTAGAATGATCTAATTCCAGAATGAGTATACTGTCATAATGTTTGGTCTACATGATGGATGTTTCTATGTAGAAAATCAAGAGTCTGATGATAGTCTTTCATTGTGCCAGTTCAGAGGTCATACTCAGCAGCTCTTTGGTGTCAATGATAAAGAGAAACAGATGCTTTCAGGGTCATTGCCCATGGGTCTTTGAGTGTTTCTGTAGCTCTGCAAGTCTACGGTTTTGGCATACAATATGATGACTGATCAGGGAAGGGCTTATCTTTTTATATTACCCCTTGGCTGAATCTATGCGTTTACCAGCATGAAGCCAGAGTAGGTGCTAAAACCGTGTGAAGCATCTTTAGGTCTTCCTGGGTGGCCTTTGTGGGAGTTGTTGTAGAGCTGCAGGGGACTTCAGGCGAAGTCAGCAGTTCTCAAAGGAACCATAATGCTTAGAGAGGAATTGAGACAGCTATGCCGAGGACCAGCCTTCAAGGGGGTATTTCCCTACAGCTCCATTGCTTTACTATGCCTGTCTGTCTTCCATTAAAGCTATCCTCTTAATGGACTAAAGTGTCAATATGAAATGCAACAAATCTTTTAGAAAGTGAAAGGACTGGGCACAGTGGGAAAGCATGCAATGTACATTCATTAGTTCCATTTTCAGAACCTGGTCTTTCCTGTTAAATGATGTTACAGCTGAAAGGTGACTAAAATTGAAAATTAAAGTAATCACTTTTGGGGTAGATGAGGTAGATAGTCAGCTTTATTATTATTTTGATTTTTTTGAGAGTCTGATCATTTTTTCTATCTCCCCCACCACCACCATTTTGTTTTAAAAACTGAATTGCTCTGAGGAATCAGTCTGCAAATGGGGACATTTTGTAGGGTTCTTCTCTAATATTTTAAGCTCTGATAAAATACCCTCTTTCTGGAATTTGTTTAGAAATCTTTTTGCCTTCTTTTTTGTTCTTTGATTTTTATGAAACTGTATTCGGCTTAATAAAATTTCAGAAAAACAATCTTTTCCACACAGTTTTTAAGAACCATTTTAGGCAGTGTTGGCTCTAGCTGAGCTGCCAATAATTGGGCCCCGTTGGTGAACCATGTAATCAAATTCCACTCTCCTCAAATTGGTTTTATTGGAATTTTTCCACCCAAATTTGGTACCCTATATGTGCCCTACATCATGACTTTGTTTCCTGCATAAGGAAAACAAATCACATTTGAAAACCTGAGCCAATTTAAAAACCTGATTTTACTGACAAAATTCTTAGTGCATTGAATAGCTTCATTGAAAATGGGTGTTTCTTTGAAGAGATTATGTGACATCAAGCAGGTTTTTCAGGGATTATTCACTGATAATAGAAATGACATTTGAGGATGTGAATGTTAGGAATTTGCCTCAGTCTTTTTCCATTTTTTCCTCCCTTTGATAATTTGAATGGCTCCTTATAGTCATCACTGTCTTTTTTCTGTCATTTAATCTTGCAATCCTTTCCATTTATACAAAACTTCTATCTAGTCACTACAATGAAATGCAAAAAAGACACAATTATTACTTTTTAAATAGGAAAGAATGAATCAGCTATTTTCATCTTGGCTAGATTACTTTAATCATAACTACTTAAATTACTGCAAATAAGTCACATGATGAGTCTATCATGTAAAAGATCATCCACCTCATGTTTTGCTTTCAATTACCGGTAATTATAAATAGTGGTTCCAGAATTTTGCTTTGACATCTACTTGCTAGGATCTAAATACTTTCCAAGATAAACCTAAGTGCTTCAATATTCCAGCAAAATGTTGAATTATTCCAGCCTTCAACTGTAAGCCACCATTCTGAATCACATTTTTTCTCCATTTCTTCATCATTTTGCCATAAAACAAGATGAAAGGGGCTAAACTTTGAGAGACAGAAGCCCACAATAAAAAATTATTGTTTCATGAATTCTGAAACGTCTTCAATAGATTAAGAGGAAGGGGGAATCAAAACTTAGAATGAACATTTCCCAGATATATGCCTGCTATATTGATAGCAAGAGACAACCCAAAAGCCTCATTATTCTTCTTTGATGTGGAAGATATTGAAATCACCCATATATCAAAAATGTGAACTGAAGTATAGTCAGTGAATGGCAAGCTGCAAACTGTGAAAGCACTGCCAATATTCTAGGAGTGCCAACCACCAGACATAATCCTCAAATATGCTAAAACCTCCTGTAGCCTTGATTTGGGATTGCAAAGGAACAAGGGAATGTCTACCACTAGGACATTGTGCCAAAGGAGTATTTTAAATTAGGATGCCATGTTTGTCTAGCTGTTTTCTCTTTGAATTATTTATAGATTTATCCCACTCTAAACTCTCTGATATAGGATAGATCCGGCAAAGTTTAGAAAATTAATGCAGACATTTTTCTTCTAAAATACAACTTCATAGCATAAATAAGTCTGTTGAAGATCAAAATATTTTGCAGTTTTTTACAGCAAGACTCTGAAATACTAAGATATTTGTGCTTGTAATCCTGGCAGTTAAAACTTAATTAATTAATTAATTAAATCAATTAATGGATTGATTTGATTGATTGATTGATTGATATGATATGATAATCTTATTCTGCAAAACAACTCTGGATGGCTTGCAATAAAAGTCATAAATACTGAATATTAATTCTTATTAAATTGTATTATTAATTAATTATAATTATATTAATTTTAATATTGAATATTAAAATATTAGCAAGACAGATTAAAAACCCAAGGCAAGGACAGTATGGTGCTGACATAGCCTGCAAAAATCTATTTTATGGTGCTCTTTTTTATCACATGCATTAAAACTGAAAGGACATCCTGATAATATTAACTATCATAGGCCTTAAAATGCATGTATGTAAGACTTCTGTTTAAAATAGGACATGCAGAAACAAGAAAAGCCTGGATTAATGACTTAAAATTTGAAACCAAGTTTGATATTCTTCACAACTGTTCTGTGGAATGTTTCTCTTTGGAAAAAACCGTTTATAGAATTTTTCCCCCCTTACTTCTTTCTTTTCCTTCCTTGGAAGCATTCTGCCACAGTTTGGTGTTTCAAATGCAGTGCAGTGTATAATTTATCAAGGGCAAAGGCAAGCAAGTGTTATTGGAGAGATAAAATAGTGCTGGAGAAAGACATTTCTTTCTCACTGTACATACCACACAGCTATGGCTTTTCTTTTCATCTCTTAGTCTTGTTTTATCGTGTATCAGTTTCGGATGGCAAATGGACAGAGAAAAGACCATGGCAGTACTCACTACGTACCTGCTAAAATGATTAACATTAATTTTAATTAACAACAGAATAGTTATCCTCAAAGTATGTGATGAGAAAGCAAGGTTTTCAAAGAAAATGCTGAAGTTCACAAAGCGGTTTTAAAGGTCAGATTGCAGAGGGATGTGTTCTTGGCAAGGGATTATGTCTAAGAGTTATGATCAGAATTGAATATTCAGCCATAATTTGGAAGTCTCCCATAAGGAACTAGAAGGCTCCATACAAGTCTTGCAATCCTATATTGGTTGAGTTTATCTTTCTTAGATAACAAGCATAATATAAAATGATTAAATAAATAAAATATGCATTTTGGGGAATGGAAATTGGGAATTTTCCCTAACAAAGATCTAATTCTGAGGGAAAACCCCCAATTTCCCTTCCCAAATTATTTTCCCTTCTTCCTAGAGATGGCTTGTGGGCAGGGGTGAAATCCAGCAGGTTCTGACAGGTCCTGGAGAACCAGTAGCGGAAATTTTGAGCAGTTCAGAGAATCAGTAGTGGAAATTTTGAGTAGTTCGGAGAATCGGCAAATGCCATCTCTGGCTGTCCCCAGAGTGGGATGGGAATGGAGATTTTGCAATATCCTTCTCCCAGGAGTGGAGAGGGAATGGAAATTTTGCAGTATCCTTCCCTTGCCACGTCCACCAAGCCATGCCCACAGATCCGGTAGTAAAAAAAAATGGATTTCACCACTTCTTGTGAGGGCAGCAACAATAGCAACCTGATAGGACGAGAAAAAAAAGCAATCTACTTTGATCTTGGAGAGAGTGCTTCCTAAGAGGTTCTTTACTGCTAAACAATGGACACTTAAAACACTGCAAAGAAGTCATCGGATGACATTAATTCCGCATTCAATGCAACAGACTAACTTTTTTAAAAAATTAAAATGTAAATTGTAATTTTAGCCAATAACCTAGCTCGTTCAAACCTTGTGGACATGGAGCCACAGTGTTGTGGGGTTGAAAGGGCCATTTAAGTCATAAATCAAATCTATCTTCTTGCTCACTGCAGGCATCCCAATTAAACCATCTCCAAAAAAAAAAAAGCTCTAGATAGCCTCTGCTTGATGGCACCTGGTGATAGGAGCTCATTACCTCCCTCAGTGGTCATTCCCATGACCAAACTTCGCTTATCGCTTTGAGGGTTTTTTTCACCTGGGAAATTCAACTGGAATTTGCCCACTTTTAAATTAAGACAAATATTCCATGACTTTGGGGAATCATAGAAATTAGGTAATGACTCTCTTCCCTGTGATACTCCTTCAGCAACTTCTTAAATCAGGTGTCCCCAACCCTGGCAACTTTAAGCTTTGCTGGCTGAGGAACTCCAGTCCACAAGTCTTAAAGTTGCCAAGGTTGGAGACCCCTGTCTTAAGAGTGCTATCACATCTCTCCTGGCTCAGGTCTTCTCAAAACTAAATATGCCTTATTTGTTCAGATGTTCAGCCCATGGAACATCCACATTCACTACTTCCAGTTCGTCTGAATCCTTACATTGTCATGGTTGTAACTGGGAAGTTTGGATGCCACCTCTATTAATACAGCCTAAAACTATACTGGGATTTTGTTTTTTCAGCCACATCACGCTGATGGCTTATATTCATCTTGTGAATAGGTATGTGAGTGCATGCTAAGGCACCTACTGGATTATTCTTCAGAAATTTCTTCTCCTTGCTTCTCCAGAAATGGGTAGAAATCTCTCAGTTCAATAGAGATTTAAAGATGAAATGATCAAATCATTAAATTAAGGAAGTATTTCAGATTTTGTGAATACATCATATGTGTTTTATATTTACCCGCAAGAACCACTTTTCAACATCTTACAGCATGACTGTCCTTTCTAATTAAAGAGAGAGATTGAAAGAGAAAGATGCAAGCCTAAATTAAACTGATAGAGACCAGATCAGTTAATGGCTTCTGTTACATTCTCTAATATGCTTCGATCTGAAGCACAACTGAGGAACAAAAAGGGTTTCATTTCATTCTTAACTCTGGGACCATCAAGGTAGGAAGGGGTCAGGTTTATTTCTCTCTTTTGATATTCCTGCATTGTATTAGAAAACAAGTATTATTTTTCTCTTTGGATAAGAAATAGGAGAACACATATCAGACCTTCAAGGTAAATCAGACTATGAAACCAATGCCATGTGGGTCAAAATGACTTTTATTGTAACAATAGAATCTTGCAAGTCTCATAGTTTTTCCCTCTTCCTTCCTCTTCACATGAATTATGGAGGATCCTCCCTGCAACATTTTCTCAAGTTATTTTCTTGGCTTGGGTTCAGGCCCCTCTTATCTGACTACTGCTTTAGTAGTGACTCTACCTTCTGTTCTTAACAGTTATTCTGTCATCTGTCTGCTACATAATATTATATACATCCTTCTTCTTTCTAATACTGGGCAACTATACATTTTTAATTGTGTAGTTTTTAATAATGATTTTTAATATGCATTTATTGATTTTATATTTTAATTAAGTGCTCTGTGCTGCCCAAAGTCACTCTCTTGGAAGACAGGTAGCCATACAAATAATAGATGGATGGATGGAAGGTAAGTAGGTAGGAAGGTAGGTAGGTAGATGGATGGATGGATGGATGGATGGACAGATAGACAGACTAAACTGGGAAGCATAAAAAAGCTCTTCCCATTGATTTCCTTGCTCCTATGCTTATGATGACTACCCTGGACATTTCTCCAATAATCTCTCCAGATGTCAGCTCAGGAGAGGATGAACCAATACCAGGCATGTCTGGAGAGGTGTTGGTCAATGGCTCCAAGCAGCTGTCTGAGAGGGATTTGGCTGAAGCACAGCTGTAGCAGGACAACCCTGAGGCTTCAGGTGGACCAGCTATAGCCTATCAGTGACGAGGAAGAGCAATGCCTTCTGGACAGAGAAAAGGCAGGAGCAGGGAAGGTCAGCCAGATTACTCACAGAAGAACGCCTTGCCCTCCTTGATGGGCTGCACCGGAAGCTGGCTATTTAGCACAGCAGACAGCTGTTGCCTTTGCTTGCCTTGCCTTGCCTTTGCCTGTGAATTTGCCTTTGTCTTTGCCTTGGGAACTTGCTTTCATCTAGTGAACTGGACTTGCCTTTGTCTTGAGGACTAGTATTGGCTTCATTTCAGTAGCTGTGGAACTCATTGGGGTTGAACTGGTTCTGGCACAGGGAACTGCTGAGGAATACCAATTCAGGCTCAAAAGCCTTAATAAAGACTCCCTACACCCATGGTGTGTGTGTGTGTGTGTGTGTGTGTGTGTGTGTATGCATGAGTGGGACAGCCCAATGCTGTGCTTCTGTAAAAAGAGAGACAAGTGTACTGATTGCTTCGTGTGCGAATATCTACTGGAAAATGTAATGAGAAAGATATTTCGTTGGATGTATTAGGCTCTGAACATGAAAGACAATAAGCAATGTGTTAGGGTCACATGTTCTTTCTGAGCAGAAGTGAGGAGAACCCCATGGGCATGCAAATAGAGAAGTTATGCTTTTTCTTTATAAATACATCGAGAATGGCTGGAGATATTCCATAAGGAACTTAAGGTTAGTCAAGAGAGAAGATTTTGCTTTGGTCAAGAAGACCAGCATCATAAAGATTTGGGAATGAGGGAGAAGAAGAATTGTATTCACATCTTGCTTCTTTCTATCTAGATGATCTTAGACCATCTGTGATCATCGAGTTTTGTTGATAAATTATGGAGCCACACACTTTGTGAAGTCAGAACATTGTTTTTATAGTTTATATTTACAATTTAGAGAACATCGGTATCCCCTTCAAGTGAATTATTATGAGAGATTCCTCTATATTTGAAAATCACCTTTTTATGACTCTGCTTAAATTAATCCATTATTGTAACAGTTATTGGACTCACTCAGAGACTGTTGAAATATACTGTCAAACGTTCTTAGAGACTAACCTCTTGGGATCTTCAGCACAGAGTATTAGCTTTAAATCATTCTCTGAGGCAAAAGGTACTTGTTCTCTCTCCCCCCCCTCCTTCCCCCCCACAAAACACGGTCCTATTGCAAGTTAAAATAGACAAAATTACACAAAAAGAGTACGAAGTTGTCTTACCAGGTCACAACATTCCTACAATCAGATGATTAGCTTATTTCCATATGAAGTCATGTTAGTTAAGTAGTATTGTTAGTTATAGTCAGATACCAGCTTTTAAGAAACATTACATATAAGCAGAGTATGTGAAGTAAAAATATAATAAGGAAGAATTAAGATTGAAGAATCATAATGATGTACAGATAAACTGATTATTTAATCATCAATGCCATGGAGCGCTTTAAAGGTGAGAACCAACACCTTGAAGCGCACCCGAAAGACCACTGGGAGCCAGTGCAGCTCGAGCAGGAGAGGTGTTACGTGGGAGTGCCCTGTCGCTTCCATAATCACCAGCGTAACAGAACCATATCAAAAAGGAGGCTAAGTTGTCCATTTCATGGACTAATATAGTTTTAACATGTGTTCCCTTTTTCTAATCTCGTATTTATTTAATAGGTCATAAATATGACAGATATTTATTTATTTATTGTTTGTTTGATTGATTAATAAATTTTATTGGCTGCCCATCTTAGGGTAACCTGGGTGGCTTACAGTTATGTAACATCTAAAACATAAAAAATTAAAAACAAACATTAAAATTATAAGTACTGTACATAAGCTGAAATTACCCTATCCTTGCTCTACAATCATAAAATATTTTTGTACTGAACATGTTTATCAGCATTAGTATTCCCTCAAGAAAACATAAAATGATACTCCCAGTATCTGGGATATCTCTGCAGTGCTTTATTTCACAATGTTTATTTCACTTTTTGCAAGTCTGCTTATTCAAGAATGAAATAAGGAAAGTATTACTTTAACACCAGTCATTTTATGCTTCTTCCTAGTTTTGAATTTCATTTTTTGAAAGATCAAAATTACCTTTTTGAAAGAAAGGAATTAGACACTTTGGTTTATGAGACTAGTATTTGGTTGGTTCCTCCTGGTTCAACCTGGTTCTCCCAAGCCGGTAGCAGTGACGATATGATGTCATGAACCAGTTCTGCCCCCCTGCCCCTGTCGCCCCCCACCCCCGCATTATTCTTACCTTTTATTTGGCCCCACCCCCAATCTGTTGCTGCCTCCTGAGTCCCAGCTGATGGCTAGAGGGAAAAAAAACTGTTTAAACTCTTGCCACAGGGCTTCAAAGGGCCGCCCTACAGCTGATCAGTGTTAAAAGAAAACAAATGAATAGATTAGTGCCTGCAAAAATACGAGTAGGTTAGTGCCTGCAAAAAAAAAATGGGTAGACTGGTGCCTGCAAAAATAAATGGGTAGACCAATGCCTGCAAAAATACATGAGTAGACCGATGCCTGCAAAAATAAATGGGTAGACCAGTGCCTGCAAAAATACATGAGTAGACCAATACTTGCAAAAATAAATGGGTAGACTGGTACAGCTCTGCAAGCAAAGCCTGGTAGACCAGGACCTCTGCTAAATCCTAAATAATTGTCACATGACCATCAAGCCATGCCCACAAAATAAGCCATGCCCACAGAACAGGCAGTAAAAAAATTTAGAACCCACCCCTGGTTTCATTCATGATTAAGAGAGAATAAAGTATGAGAATTTTGACACTAATCTCCAGGAAGGGTAGTGTACAACTCTTTTTGAGCATTATAGTGGTTTGTCTTCCCAGCCAATTTATTTATTTATTTGTTTATTATTTATTTATTAATTAGACTTATATACCGCCCTTCTCCTTAGTCTGTACTCAGGGTGGTGAACAGCCGAATAAAAACCAGTACATAAAAGTTAAAATATTATAAAAACAAATATAAATTTGGCTGAAGATTAAAACAGATAAATATTAAAATGAATCAACTCTAAAAAATTTTAAAATTTAGCAGGGATCAGGCTAAGCCAGCAAGCTGAAAGAGATAAGTTTTCAAGGCCCGACGAAAAGTCCGGAGGTCGGAGATCGTTCTCAGTTCTGGAGGAAGATCATTCCAGAGGGTGGGAGCTGCCACAGAGAAGGCTCTCCCCCTGGGGGTCGCCAGCTGGCATTGTCTGGCTGACGGCACCCTGAGGAGGCCCTCTCTGTGGGAGCGAACCGGCCGGTGGGAGGCAATTGGTGGCAGAAGGCGGTCCCGTAAGTACCCTGGTCCTAAGCCATGGAGTGCTTTAAAGTGATTACCAACACCTTGAAACGCATCCGGAAGTCCACCGGCAACCAATGCAGCTCACGCAGGAAAGGTGTCACGTGGGAGTGCCCCGTCGCTCCTATAATCCCCCGCGCGGCTGCATTCTGCACCAGTTGGAGCCTCCGGGTGCACCCCAAGGGGAGCCCCATGTAGAGAGCATTGCAGTAGTCCAGGCGAGTCTAGATAATTACTTATCTAGCATTTTATCCATATCACGGATAAAATGGAAGTACTCTTCTTCTGGCATCTGTGCTAATGGGGCGGGGGGGGGAGGTAGAAAAACATTTTGATGCTTATGACCTGGTCCACAGGGAGAAATTCAGTTAATTATGCATGTATGATTATTTGCCCATATCATTACAGCTAATAATCTTTTTGGCATCCATTTCATGTATAGACAGACATCTGGAGAACAGTAAGTGGGGAGACATAGCAAAACATGTATGAGGCCAGTGTTTATGCCAGGATGTTAAAAGAACACAGACTAACAGAGTTGGAAGGGAACTTGGAGGCCTTCTAGTCCAATCCCCTGCCAAAGCAGGAGACCCTATATGTTCTAGACCAGTGACGGCTAACCTTTTTGCCATCGCATGCCAAAAGTGGGGGGAGTGCGATGGGATCACATGCATGCGTGCCCACACCCATAATTCTATGCGCCCTACCCCCCCCCGTGCTCCCCCTGCTTTTGGCATGGGATGGCACAGTAGGCCCATTTTTTGCTCTCCCCAGGCTCCAGAGCCTTTCTAGGAGCCCGGGGAGGGCAAAAATGGCCTCCCCCCTCAGAGGCTCTCTGAAGGCCGGAAACAGTGTGTTTCCTGACTTCTGGTGGACCCAGAAGACCCGAAAATCAGATGGCTGGTGCACGCATGTGTGCCGGAGCTGAGATAGCGTGCCCACCGATATGGCTCCGCATGCCATATGTGGCACCCATGCCATAGGTTCGCCATCACGGTTCTAGACAAATGACTGTTCAATATTTTCTTAAAAGCCACCAATGTTCGAGCACCGACAGCTTTTGAAGACAAACCATTCCACTGATTAATTGTTCTCTCTGTCAGGAAATTTCTCCTTAATCCTAAATTGGATCTCTCTTTGATAAGTTTCCATCCATTACTTTTTGTCTTGCCCTCAGGTATTTTGGAGAACAGGTTGTCCCACTCTTCTTTGTGGCAACCTTTCAAATATTAGAAGATTGCTATCAAGATCTATACCTAGATCTTCTCTTCGTTAGACTAGACATACCCAGTTCCTGCAACCGTTCATCATATGCCTCAGCTTCCAGCCCCAAAATCATCCTTGTTGCTCCTCTCTTCATTCTTTCCAGAGTCTCAACATTTTTTTTTGTATCAGTTGGCATGTTGTGATACTTTTTTTTGTTTTTGACCAGAAGTCTTCCTATCTAGGTCTTTCAGTAAGCGCAAAGAGGAAATTACTCATTTTCTACTTGCTGATCAGCCACTATAAACTTGGAGAAAGAATACCAAATTCTGTTCTGTTCTAGAGGTCCTTGGTACAGCTTTGCTCCCCAACTATATTCTTGTATGTTAGACCTGTGTTACCGAAACACCCTCACATTTCTATTCTGCCTCTGTCTTTCTCCCCTTTTTATTTCTTTTCCCACTTTCTCATTATTGTGATTGTTTGTCACATGAAACACAGAACTCCTCACTGACTGCAAATAATGCTTTGCACTATTGCATTGAATCAGAGGTAGAGTAAGAAATGTGGAATGCTTTCTATGACATTAGTTGTTTGATCTTTCTTCCCAGAATTCTTTTGGTTTCTTTGGCCTAGAACCAAATGCATTTTCTTGGAGATTTTCTGTATTCGATTCACTAATACTCTTAGCCAAATTAAATGGGATCCTTGGTCCTTTCCTCCACTTAATTATGCCTGCTCTTTTGGAGACTTAACTAATGTTGCTTGCTTTTAGTCCAACTGGATACAAATGGAAGTAATTTTATTCTGTCGTGAATTTCATTCAAGCATTCCATTACAGACCCAAATTGGAGGAAATTGTTTGGACTGAAAGAAGGCTTATATAATTTGAATAATTCCTTGTAGTTTTATATTGGTTTAATTATTTATTTATTCCCCCCCTCCCAAAATACTACACTATTAGATGCTTTTTTAATATTAGAAAGCATAAAAAGTGTATGGAGAAAATGCAAAGTGTGAATCTGAAAAAATATCTGTGAAATGAAACAGGTATGATTTAAAAAAGCAAGTATTCCATATAATTCTGAAGTCAGAGAACCTACAATCTGAAATGTTAGGGGAATCTGAAATGTTTCCCCTAACATTTGAATCTGAAATGTTAGCTAGGGGAATAGACTATAATGTGAAAAAAATGCAATCAGAAAGTTCTCCCTTTTTAAGCCCTTTTTTATATTTGAAATGCTAATCCGACAAACATATGCCAGATGTCTACTAATGTGTTACTTAATTGCAGCTGTTCTCATTCAGCTGTTTTATTTTGAAACATGAAAGTAATAAAAAAAATAAACAAGGAATATGTAGTTGTGGAGAGAGTGGAATTATTTATAGAATTTAGATCTATGTCCTATTAAAGGAGAGTAAACATCCACTGTTAAAAAGTTTGGAGTAGGAGAAAGTGAAAAGTACTTTACAGTATTTCACACAATAACTTTCAGTTGGTTTTGGTACAATCCTGATGATATCACTTCCTTGATGCCAAGAGTTGCTTCTCGCACTGATTCCAAAAATTCCCACACCTAACCTAGGAAATACAGGTTGTTTGCAAACAGATCAAATAGATCAGATCATCTTTCATTTACTGCAATATGGGGATCAGCAAAAAAAAAATGCCAGCTTTTAATGCTGACAGGTTAAAATAATATAAATGAAATATCCAAATGAAGACTGTGCAAAATAAATGAAATGCAGCAAATGATAGAATGCAGAATGTAGAAATGCAATTACTTTATAACGTCAAATAACATCTGAAATAACAATATAAACTGATTTCAATGTGTGGCCAAATTCTAGAAACAGGAGAAATTCTCCTGGGAGAGGTACATAAATAAAAGAAAGCTTGAAGAGTAGCAAGTTTCAGAGATCCACAGTAGTGCTACACGTAACAACAGATCTTTTCCAGAAGCCTTACAGCCTTGAAAAATGCCACCCCCCACCCCCCAGATATCTAGGCCATTTAATCTTTCTCAGAATGGAATATAGCTGCATATGTATATTTTGCACACAGAGTGATGAGAAATAATAGTTTTTGTTTTTGCCCAGAGCATTCTATTAACTATTTTTAAGCTTCTTTCTTATTTAAAAATGCTTGTTCAAGAACACTTTTGGTATTTCAGACTGAGTTTTATTTTGTTTAGGTCCTTTGAAGAATTCTTGAGTATTAAATTACCTCCTCTCCTATTCCTCTTATACCTAACTGCTATTTGTTACATTCAGGATGGAAAGTTATTTCGTCCCCAATTTATATAGCTGCCCATTTTAAAGATATGACTCTGGGGAGCCAACAGCAATTAAAAACAATATAAAGAATGAAAATCAACATCAACAGGTATAAAAATGGTACAGGTAGTCCTCAAAATACATCCACAGTTGGGCCCAACATTTCTGTTGTTAAATTAGACATTTGTTAAGTGAGTTTTACCTCATTTTACGGTCTTTCTTGTCACAAACGTTAAATGAATCATTGCAGTTGTTAAGTTAGTAACACAGTTGTTATGTGAATCTAGCTTCCCCATTGACTTTACATGTCAGAAGGTCAAAAAAGGTAATCACATGACCCCAGGACAATGCAACCATCATACATACATGCCAGTTGCCAAGCACCCACATTTTCATCATGTGACCATGGGGATGCTGCTACAGTTGAAAGTGTGAAAAACAGTCATAACTCATTTTGTTGTAACTTCGAACGGTCACTAAATGAATTGTTGTAAATCGAGGGCTATCTGTATAGAACCATATAAAAACCATATTAAAAAGTTACCCTGTCTGAAAGAGACCAATCCTGGATATTATTTGGATGGGTGGGGGGGGAGGGGGGTCTGCCTGGAAATTCCAGAACTGTTGACTGGGAGCTCATAAAAACATTTCAGAAGAAGACAGTGTCAAAATTACTTCCATAATATTCTCAAGATAAGGTTACAGTTCACTCGCCCTTCTGACTGATAGCAAGGATGCTGCAAAACACACCTCTCTCCCCCCCCTCACCCCATCTTGCCCCAATGGGACCCCACAGTGGTGTAGCCTAGTCTCCAGGCCTCCTGGAAGCAGCTGCCATTTTCAGAGTAACAACTCTTTGCAGAAATAGAAACCCTTTCAAAGCTTCTTGTCCTGAACCGCCAACAAACCTCTGCTGGGTCTTGCCAAGCTTTGGGAACCCAAACCCTGCATTCAAAAACCTCTTCAGGAAGAGCTTCTGAAAACCATTTCCCTTGCTTAATTCATCTCCGTGTTCTCCATATTCCAACTAATGGAACACTGCTATCAGAACATTGATAACAGTGCTCCAATATTTGAGCCCACCTGGAGGGCTCAACCTATTTTCCACAGTGCCAGAAGGCAAGACAGAAACAATGGATGGAAACTAATCAAGGAGAAAAATTTCTTCTTAATTCTTCTTGAATTAAGAAGAAATTTCCTAATGATTACAACAATGAGTCAGTGGAACGGCTTGCCTTCAGAAGTTGTGGGTGCTCCATCACTGGGGGCTTTTAAGAAGAGACTTGTCAGTCACTTGTCTGGAATGGTATAGGGTCTCCTGCTTGAGAAGAGGGTTGGACCAGAAGACCTCCAAGGTCCCTTACAACTCTGTTATTCTAAACCCACATTTTTTTCAATAAAGAAAATTATTAAAAAATCTTGATCTCCCCTCATACCCATTAGGTGCTGAAACTAAACTCTCTGCCTCTGCCCTCCAGTCCCTATTCCTTTTAAAGAACTTCATCTGCTAAATTTACTATGTTACTCCAAGTCATTCCCTTGAATTTATTCTCTTGAATGGTGGAGGTGCTCTTGAGCTTCATGAAGGAATTGTAGAGAACGAATAGAGGGGAAAAAAAATAACATAAAGGTTTCCTTTACGGAGATGCAGATACTTATTTTAGAAATAGAGTCTTACATATTATCTTAACAATCAAGGAATCGGTGCAAGTTTCTTTGCTTATTTGTGTCAAAAGCATCACAATTAAAATAAGGCATATTATATGACATAACATTCAGAATATAAAATACAAAATTAAAATATATACAAATTAAACAGATCTTGCCCAGAAATTAGCAATGTTAATGTTGCCATGACAGAAGTGTACACTGTATACAATTGTGCAAGTGGAAAGTTGTGACTATGAAAAGATCCAAGGAACTGATCACCAAGACCTCTTTTGCTGATGGACTACTGTAGTTCCCTTGCTAGTGCTACTCAATTATGTACAATTAGGTAGTCTTACACCTTCATGTGTCTTGCAGGGATAGATTCAGAAAGGTGCCATTATTAGGATCTTTATGTTGAAGTAAGCTGCTCCTTGGTTCAATGTAATTCCAGTATTGCATAGCCGACCTACCAGCTCCTAATTTACATCTAATGTGATGAAAGAAAATAACACTTGGTTCAGGGGTGGGTTCTACTTACCTTTACTACCCGTTCGCAATGGGGCCGCCCGCGCTTGCTTGCTTTGCTCGCGCTCGCGCTCGCACACGCTCTTCTGTGCACGCACAGAAGCGTTCTGATAATGCTGGGGTCGGTGGGCAGAGCCTCCCTCCAGTTTTATTACCGGTTCTATAGAACCAGTCCAAACCGGGGGGCAACCCACCACTGACTCAATTTGATTAATGCGTGAAATGTCATTATTTGGAGCAGTTACTGTTTTGTGGATATCTTCATGTGGAACAATCGTCTTTTTTTAAAAAAAAAAATGTTTTATCTGTAGTTTTCCTTTAAACTACCAAAATATTTTGTGGACAGTGTAATGACAATCGCCTATTAAGAAGGCCGGTGCTCAAGGTGGGGTAATAAGAGGAGGACATATGGCTAGAGATTATGCTTGCCAAAGTTCAAATCACAAGCAATTACCAGCATGTTGACATAATGGTTACATCAAGCTGTGTCAGTCTGCCCCCATTCACTACCTGACTGCCCCTATGATTCACATATTCTTCTTAATTTTCTTTTTTTTAAGTCAAGCTTTTGCCTATTTTATACATCATATCTAAAATGTTTGAACTGGTTTGAAATTATTTCTTTTGATCTGTAGAATCTATGCCACTGTGTAATTTTTTTCCCTTGTACTGAATGAACCAGTTTTTAATATTTTATCCTTAGATTACGATTAGTGTTGCTAATTTTTAGTGTTTATTTCCAGGAAAACTTTGCTATCTTAGAAGACTTGAAATAAGTTTTTAAAGAAATAATTGTACTTACACAGTACAATTACATCTAGATTGCTTGTGAAGAGAATTGACTGAAATTTTTCCTAAATGCTATTGTTCAGTAAAGAAGTAGAAAAGTAGAGAAACTAGATATGTTTGGGGGGCTGGCAAGGAGAGCAGGTTAATTTCTGTCTTAATTGTTCAGGAAATGTTTTTTCCTTGGTTAGAAGTTACTAGATTGATTAAAATCAGTTGATTATCCCAAGCAGCGTTCATCCACTTAATTCCATGAATATGGGAAGAAAGAGAGAGAGAGAGAGAAAGATGGAGGGAGGGAGAGAGGGAGGGAGGGAGAGAAGGTAATGCTTTTGAAGTGTCTGGGAAGAACTGGTCATTCTCACTTTACATGTCTTCTACAATTTTGACCCTTCTAAATAGGACTGGGCTTTCAAAGAAAATATAAGACAAATGTGTAGCAAATCAAAGGTACAGAGGAAAAGAACTATTAATTGCACAAAATGGTCAAATGTGAACAAAGTTCCAGGTACATCCACTTTTTCCTTTAAAAAAAAAAACTTATTTTCAAATCTCAGAATTCTTGGGGAGCAGAATTCTTCACTTCTGCTGTGTGCACTATCTTTGTACAGAATAAATTGCTACTATATAAAAATAAATCATCCATGGCCTGAAACAGAAGAACCAATGTAAACCATATTTTGTATGTTGGAAGAACAGCACTCAACTGTGCTATACAATAAGGTTTAAATTAATGTTTATTGCTTTTAAGTTAATAAGAAAAAGGTGCTTTAAGAAAAAAGGAAAGAAATACGATACAGAAAAAACACATAGCATGATAAATCATATTAACAGTAAATACTTACAATTCTACTGAATATATATAATTACAGTACCTAATGCTGGTATTATTCAAGTGCATATATATTTATAATATCCGTATATAACTATCATATTTTTAACCTAACTGTATTTTGTATAAATGAGTCCCATATTTCCTTATGCTTATCCATACAAAGTCTATGTCTGTGCTACACACAAATACAATCAGGTCTTCTATCCACTGAGTGAAAAAATAACTTGTGGATTTTACTCTGCTAGTCATTGCTGACTCTAGGGCAGTCGTTCTCAACCTTCCTAATGCCGCAACCCTTTAATACAGTTCCTCATGTTGTGGTGACCCCCAACCATAAAATTATTCCTAAAACCATAGAAAATATGTGTTTTCCGATGGTCTTAGGCGACTCCTGTGAAAGGGTCGTTCGACCCCAAAGGTTGAGAACCACTGCTCTAGGGGGTAGTGCTCATATCTGTTTCAAGGCCATTGAGCCCAGCGCTGTGCGAAGACATTTCCGCGGTCATGCAGCCAGCATGATGTCACGGAGCACTGTTACCTTCCCACCGAAGTGGTACCTATTTATCTACATGCATTTGCATACTGCTTGTACTTTTATTGATTTATTTTTCCACAGGACAGCCAGCTGTAGAAAACATTTCTTGCATACAAGTGGTTATTTCAGTAACACGTGTTTTCCCTTATGCAGGTGCATTTGCATGCTTAGGAATGCTGATTGAAAAGCAATCGAACAACCTTGATCCATTTATCATTTGAGTCGGCATTTTTCTGTGTCAGTTACCTGCTTAATAGCCCTGATTCAATTTCATCTTAGGTAGTGAATCATTTTTTTTTTCATTCAGCATGTATGTATATGTTTGAAATATTTAACTTTCCCTGCATTGAAGGAAAATGAGAGGAATGAATTTAAAATCTCTGTATAATGCTTCCAGTAGCTCCACTCAGCTTAGATCCCTCCCAATGTTTTGGCCTGCAATATCTATCATTCCTGATCATGGACAATACCGGCAGGAAGATAAAAACTAAAATCATTAGAAGGAAAATTGGATTGTGAAGTGTTATGGCATGAGCCACAGAAAGAAGGATTCCCAAAGGCTGGAAATATTCTTCATCTTTTGTGTAGACTAGCATATTTGTATGTATTATATCTGTCTCTGGGGCATTAATTTGGCTTGTCATTTATGTGCCACACCGTAGACCTTGCAAATTTTAATTTTTATGACAACTCTTAAACTAGGCCATTATTCCTCCTGCTTCCTCTCCTCTCTTCTCCTCTCCTTTCTTCTCTTCTCCTCTGCTCTGCTCTGCTTTCCCCACTTCTTCCTTCCTTCCTTCCTTCCTTCCTTCCTTCCTTCCTTCCTTCCTTCCTTCCTTCCTTCCTTCCTTCCTTCCTTCCTTCCTTCCTTCCTTCCTTCCTTCTCTTTGTACTGCTGATCTAATACTATTTCTGGAAAGAAGCAATGAGTGCTGAAAGCCACCTGGAGCAATTGTACGCAGGGCAAGACTCAATCTGCAAAGATTGACTTATAGTTTGGTCTCTTAGCAGCTGCTACTTTGCACTGGGTATCAGGAAGAATAAGAATAACCTACTGAGTGGTGTCAAAAATGTGAGAGTTTGACATGGGCACTTACATATTTTGTCAGGTGGCAAGGGCCTGAAATGTCCTTTCTTGCTCTGTGTGTACAACTTACTTTAGTGTCAGTTGGATCTCTATATTGTATTTATTTTGGAGCATTGTGAATCGGAAGGCTTTAGTATTATGGCAATTAAGTAGGCTTTCTCATTTATAGAAAATGTTTAGTTATCTTCTAAACACAGTGAAGAATAAAATTTCCTAGAGAGAAAGGAAAAAAGAATTTTAAACTTCTTTTAAGCACTGCATATGTTCATTAAAGTCAAACTCAATATGATAATGGTCATAGTATTTAATAATTATTTAACCAATAAAATAAAGAATGGTTAGTTCCTAAGGATGCTATTGTCCTGAATTTGCCGTCTTTCTAATATTAAACTAGAGAATATCATTTAAAAACAACCTCTGTAAGACAAATGGAAATTAAATCACTGTCATGTGCATTGGGTATTCCTGTTCATGCAACATTGTAGTTACCCTTTAAAAGATGTTCTTAAAAAATTGTTCTCCTTTTACAAGATATGTGCAATTTGGATAATTTTACCTTCTCTATGAAAACAAAACTGATTCAGGGTTTTAATTATGTTGAAATTGTGCTTGCTGCAATGCCATTATTTTGTTTTGTAATTGAAGGTCGCTACTGTGCAAAACTACCCTTGTTTGTCAGCAATCTTGTCAATAATTGTAAGCAGTCAAGATCTTTATATGGATAGCATTAACTATGGGGCCAGGAATAACATTGTACTGTATTTGGAAAAAGTCTGAGAAGTGATTAGTTTGTTAGGAATACTCGAGGCATGACTTTAGTTGTTAAAGTTTTCCATGCGAACATAGGATATCTCTCTCTCACACAGACTCTCTCTCATCTATCTATCATCTATCTATCTATCTATCTATCTATCTATCTATCTATCTATCTATCTATCTTCTATCTATCTATCTATCTATCTATCTATCTATCTATCTATCTATCATCACATTTATATGCTGCCCATCTCTCTGTTGAAGTGGACTCTGGGTGACTTACAAAATGAGGTTCCAGATTCATAGTGTCCACTTTGGCTATCCTTCTTCTGTCCAAACAGCCTATCCTTGCCGGCTTGTTGGTAAATCTGTGTCATGACCACGGTGACCCAGCCAAGCCTTGCAACTTACTTTTTGTAGTAAAACCTTAGGAGGTTTTACTAAAAACCTTGTAGTTTTTTACTACAAAAACCTTTTGTAGTAAAGCCTTAGAGCAGTTCCTCCACACCATTTGTTTATGTCTCTTAGTGGCAGTCCCAGACAATAGATCTCCTGACCCAATGTTGTGATGTTTTATTGATAGAATTTACCAAATTGCACATACTTTAATAACACGCCCAAAGGGGGCAGATGTACTCATTGCCCATATAGGGTGGCCTGAAATATAGGATAAAAACTTTAGGTCCGGATATTCTACAGATAGTCCTTGACGTACAACAGGTCATTTAGTAACTGTTCAAAGTTACAACAGCACTGGAAAAAGTGACTTATAACAGTTTTTCAAACGTACAAATCATTGCTGCATCCCTGTGGTCATGTGATCAAAATTCGGACGCTTGGCAATTGACTCATATTTATGACAGCTACAGTGTCCCAGGGCCATGTGACCACCTTTTGTGGCCTTTTGACAAGCAAGTCAATGGGGAAGCCAGATTCACTTGACAACCGTGTTACTATAACTTAACAACTGCAGCGATTCTTCTAGCAACTGTGGCAAGAAAGGTCATAAAATGGGGCAAAATTCACTTACCTGTCTCACTTAGCAACATAAATTTTGGGTTAAATTGCGGCTGCAAGTCAAGGGCTGCCTGTAGTTCTGCTTTTTCTGGATGGTCAGCATGAACCAATGGAGAATAAAAGTAGCTCTTCCTAATACCACATTCCTTTTTCTGTTTTAATATCTGGAATATCTGGTCTTCCGGGTGCGTTTCAAGGTGTTGGTCACCATCTTCAAAGCGCTCCATGGCTTAGGACCAGGTTATCTACAGGACCTCCTTCTGCCACTGAATATCTCCCACCGCCCAAAACGCTTTCATAGAGAGGGTCTCCTCAGGGTGCCATCAGCCAGACAATGTTGGCGGGTGACCCCCAGGGGGAGAGCCTTCTCTGTGGGAGCTCCTGCCTTATGGAATGATATAGGAAAGATTCCTGACCTCTGCACCTTCCATCGGGCTCTGAAGTCTCTGTTGTTTCACCAAGCCGGCCTGACTGAATAGATTAATTTTAGTGGGTTTTAAATTGGTTTTAACGGGGTTTTAATAAGGGGTTTTAAATAACGGTCAAATAGCTTTAACTTATTTTAGTAATTTTAATTTTTGTGTGGACTGTTTTAATATGGCTGTGAACTGCCCTGAGTCCCTCGGGAGAAGGGCGGTATAGAAATGCAATAAACTGAACTGAACTGAACTGGAAGAAATCACAATGTTTGGGATGGGTATTTGCTTTCTTATTTTGGCTGTTGAGATCCTGTTTACACAAGGCATTAGCACAGTGGTGGGTTTCAAAAACTTTTACTACTGGTTCTGTGGGTGTGGCTTGGTGGGCATGGTATGGCTTAGTGGGTGTGGCTTGGCAGGCGTGGCAGGGGAAGGATACTGTAAAATCTCCATTCCCATCCCACTCCAGGGGAAGATTACTGCAAAATTCCTATTTCCTCCCAATCAGCTGGGACTCAGGAGACAGAGGATAGATGGAGGCGGGGGCAGTCAGAGGTGGTATTTACCGGTTCTCCAAACTACTCAAAATTTCTGCTACCGGTTCTCCAGAACAGGTCAGAACCTGCTAAAACCCACCCCTGCATTAGCCTCATGGTGCTTTTGTAGAAGAGTAGAACCAGAAGCCTAAATCATTCTGGAAATTTGCAGCCTTGACCTTCATTGTCTCTGGTTCCAGGCGATTAGTGGTAGAATGAGGAACAATTAAAATAGAGATTCTCACCCTTTAGCCAAGCTGCTTGCATTCCGGCCCTACCTCTTCTCAAACCAGTTTGAGTGAGTAGCAAATTAAGTAAAGTAGTGCCAAGCAAAAGCCATAGATATTCCTTTTTTAAAATTATGCCTCTCCGGTAAGTAGTCAGTTAGCCACCGAAAGTCGATGGCTTGGAATTAGTAGAGAAGCTCAGAACATATTGTTTGGTCTTCCAACATTATCCATGTAATTGAATCAATATGTGCAGTACTCATGTTGAAGACCATTTTGGACCTTTCCACTTACAGAGAGAGTAGGATCATGTCCATAGACCCATTCCTAATCCTAGCATGTTCAACCGAAGATATGAATCAAACCTTTATTTATTCAAAGCAACAGACTTTTTTAAAAAAATTAGAGCAATATTAAATGCATCTCTTCATATTGTGTCTCCACTTTTATAATAAAAACCACAATATGGAGCTCTAATATTAGAACTACAGTCTGTGGAAATGCATTGGATATTGCTCTAATTTCAACAGTATATGAATTGTAGCGGTTTATTGAAAATTCCTGTTTGACTTAGTAGAACTTTTCTGAGTAACGAGCATTTAAAATTTTTAAGAACACCCTATTTGGAGGGAAAAAATGACAGGCTTCACAGGTTCTTCCTCTTTCTTTGTTTGACAGTCTATCATATTTTCTCCAGATGCCTCTGCAGATCAGGACATACCTGAAAACCTGCATAGTAATTACCAATTCAACAGACTCTTGTAGAGTTCTGCAAAGTTGTGATTGTCTCCTCAAAAAAAATTGCACCAACTATCGCAGTCCCCAGGATAACACAGTGTAGATACCATATTAATAAAATGAGGGATGATTGGCAAAAAGATGAAGCATTAGGAAAGGTCAGACACAAGAGCATGTAAAGAGCAGCCAGATGGAGTGCAGCTGTAATGAATGACATTTGACAACGCGATGACTACAGATAGTAACAATTAGTATGAAAAAATACTTTCAACATTTTAAATTATGTGATTGAGTAAAGAACCCTTTTTTGAGATTAACCATCCAGTATAGTGGAAATGTAGCTGAGAATTCATGTATGACAGTTGTAAGAACTGAAGCTGCACTGAGAAATGGATTAAGAAACCCACATTATAAAAGAACTGAAGATGAAACACTGTATGTATACAGTGAAGCAAAGGCGAAGCAACTAATTGGTGCACTTGCAGATGGGAAACTATAGATTAGCCATCCAATTTTTTTTTAAAGTCATTGGAAAGATGTAGGAATGTGAATACGGAGAACTGCATTAAAAAGACCAAAATAAAAGCTTTGTTCAGTGAAATAAAGTTGCTGTGAATGGTGCCTACTGCGGAGATAAGACATCATATGAAGATCTGAGAAGACTGTGGGACATAGATGGAATATATTCTGTTAGTTACCCTCAACAATTAAAAGTAACATTTTATCGGCAAAATATAAAACAATAATGGCTTGAAAAAAAATACCTATTCAATTTATAAACACTGAAGAAAGCTTTCAAGATATTTATATGGGCTAGTAAATTGGGTAGATGTATGTAGGTCAAAAATGAAAGAGGGAGAAGAAAATAATCTGTATCTTTAGAATATCTATCTATATCTATATCTACTGTATATATCTGTATATCTCTATCTCTATCTCTATCTATCTATATACACATACACACACACATACGGGGTGTGTGTGTGTGTGTGTGTGTGTGTACGTACATTCATACATACATACATACATATACCTGTGTGTGTATGTCATTTTAATGTTTATTATCTACAGTCACCTTTCTCAGCTGGGGTTGCACCAGAAATTGTGACTGAAAAAGAACCACAGTTTTTCTTAAGTTTGCTCAGCGCACAATACTAGTACTGACAGTATAGGAATTTTTAAATTGCATTACTTAAAATGAAAACACAAGAGACTGCAGGCCTGTTGGTTTGGTGTTGTAAATGTTAGGAAATGTGGATTGTATAGGTTAAAAATGAATTTTCTTGAGAAGCTTTTCATATGTTTACAGTTTTTATGCAAGAGATCTGAAAATTATGTCAAAAATCCTTCCTAGGTGGAAAGGCTGAGAAAGGCTGATCTACAGAAACACTTTGTCCACAAAATGTGGACAAAATTTGGAACAGACAGAAGTAACAAAAGGTATGCTGCTCATCATACACTAAACACGATTGCAGAACCAGATACTAATAATTGTCCACAGAAAAGGGATATTAGTACTTGCAGAAAAGAAATTTGTTGAGAAAAAGTGTAGAATTATTAAATTCTATTAATTTCCCACTGTAGGTTTACAAGTTTGTATGTTTGTATGCTTATCAGTTTGGTGTAGTGGTTAAAGTGCTGGCCTAGAAACCAGGAGACTGTGAATTCTAGTACCACCTGAGGTGTGAAAACCAGCTGGGTGACCTTGGGCCAGTCACATGGTGGTTGTTGTGGGGAAAACAGGAGTATTAGGTATGTTTGCTGCCTTAAGTTACTTATAAAGTAATAAAGGCTGGATTTTAAAAAATTGAATAAATGAATAAATAAATGGGTGCTGCTAGTTTATAAAATTCAACTAGGCATGGTATATATATATATATATATATATATATATATATATATATATATATATATATATATATATATATATATATATATATATATATAAATATATATATAGCTTAAATATAGGAAATAATATACCATAACACAACAAATTGCAGTCAGTGCCATCAAAATTAAGATTCATTATTAAATATAAATCAAACCATTCTCTTTTATTGATTGATTTGGGTTCAGAAACATGTAACATAGGGTCCTCCTTTCCCTGTGCAGCTCCCTCTTCATTTCTTTGTCCAACTGGCTCTAAAATATGTTGCAATGGCACAGGGATTTTTTTTTTTTTTAAATACAGGGCTCTTTTATTTGTTTGTTAATTATCTAGCCTACCCAATTGGAATCCTTTGGCAGTCTTACTACTTGAACAAGACTCTCTGGATCTGAATTGCTCTAAGAGTGTGATAGAATTTGACCCCAAAAAGAAAGGTACAAATTAGAAAACTTCTTTTGCAAATCACCATAGTTCTTGAAATACAACATTAAAAACAAAGGGGTCTAGAAAGTTCTCCCTCTACATTATTCTATTATCCAGAGTGCATTGGAGTTGAGTGATCAATCATGTTTTTCTGGTGCCATTCTGACTTTCATTTTAAAAATAATTCCAGATTTCAAGCATGCATGCTTGACATTTCTTTCATCTGCAATTTTTGCTCTTCTTTACTACTAATGCAGCCATATGCTTTGATAAAAACATTAGGAATCTTTATTGAATTGTTCTTATTGATAAACTAAGATCAAGATTCTCCGGGGCTGATACTTTAGTAAAGCATGAACATTCTCTTAAACATTATTAAATAAATCGATAACTTTGATTTTCAAACTTTCAAAATTACACCAGCTTAGTTTTCTCTACAGAGGTTTCTTAATACACGGTATTAAAACCCTTCACAAAAAGAACTTTGATGCAATAAAGTACCTTTCCTGCAATATTGATCCTGCATTGTTTTATCAATAAACACACTTACATTATTAATATTGTAAGAAAAGGGATTAATTGAAAACTGTGACAAACTGATAGGACAAATCCTCTGCAAAAACATTAAAAGAAAAAGGAATTGTATTTAATTAAAATGAATCAATTCTGATTTGGATACAAAAAAGGCAATTTGGAATTCAAACTTGGGGACGACAAATATAATTTTTGAAGGTCTCTTTAGGGATCTGGGAACTGATTTATTAGAAAACTTCTTTTACGTTGGAGATATATTTCTGCCAACTGATCCAAGCAAAGAACTTTGAAATTCATCAGTAGTGAATCTTGAAGAATGGTGTGAACATATTCCATTGATGTACTATCTTTAGCTCTCTTTCTGACAGATATAGAACATTGTTATTGATTGAATTTGCTTGATAGGATTTTCTTTCTCCCAGAAAGAATACAATGTGTAAAAAGCAGCACTGTGAAATGAAACAGCAACAAGAGGCTTTCATCAGTTAAAAAATATTTGCTGATGTCTTACCTTTGAATTGCTAACTGTACACATCCATTCATACATTTGGTTTTGAAATACGGCAGATTAGAATAAGTGATGGAGCTGTAATAAAGTGTGCCTAAGGTATAATCTAAATAGAAAGTTAAAATTGTATTGAAGAGGTAGATGGTACTGATCATTTAAGACATTGGAAGCCAATTTCCTCTGGCTTGGACTGAAGTGTAAAAAATATTAACAGTAAGATTAATACTTGACTAACAATTAAGAAGTGAGGAATATGCCAATCAAAGAAGTACCAACTCAGACAAACAACCAAGCAGTAAGCAGTAAAAAACAAAGAGGTGGCATGTAGAGTCATCTTTCCAGGCATGCAAGCTGTCGCCCAACTCACCTGCAGCTGCGCATGCACGCATGCCCCAGGTGGTGTTTGGGTTTCCGGTGCACATGTGTGCAATTTTGGGGACCCAGCTGGTCTTCGGAGCTCTCCTGCACATACAAGCGGGTTTGCATACAAGCGGGTTTGCATATGCACGTGAGAGTACTTGTGCACAGCGTGCACATACATAGATGGCATTCGTGCATGCATTGTGTGCGATAACTGCACGCGTGTGCAGATGGTATGGTTGCAAGCACAATGCACGGGGAGCCGTGCAAAAGCCGTGTGCAAGCGCAGATGGTGCGCAGCACATGAGGGAGCAGTGTGAAAGCTGTACGCATGCGCAGATGTGCGGTTGTGTGCACAGCACACGGGGAGGAGCCGCATGTTAGCATGGACAACATGTGTACGAGAAGCGCATGAAGCACGTACCTATTCATCACTCGGTGAGTAAAAAGTTCGCCACCACTGGTCTAGTAGTACAGCAGCAGGCTAGAAACTAGGAGATTGTGAGTTCTAGTTCCTCCTCAGGCATGAAAGCCATCTGGGTGACTTTTGACCAATCAGCAGGAGATTGTGAGTTCTAGTTCCACCTAGAAAGCCATCTAGATGACTTTGGGCCATTCAGCAGGACACTGTGTTTTAGTCCTGCCTCAGGTATGAAAGCCAGCTGAGTGACCTTGGGCCAGTAACTCTCTCAGCCTTGCCCACCTCAACAGGGTTAATGTTATGGAGGAAGGAGTATTATGTATGTTCATCACTTTGAGTTGTTTATTAAAAATAATAAAGATGAGATATACTTGAAATTAATAAATATTGTAAAGATAATGTTCATGTGCATTATGTTTTCAGCTTAGCAGGGAATGTGAAATTAACTCTGTGATGTTGCCACATCTCTGCTTGGAGTCCTTTGAGAAAAGGTGGTGGTTGTGTCCTCTTTTGTCCTATCCCACCTTCTTTTTATTCTGATTTATTCATGCTAGATTTGATTTCTTTCTCAGGTTTTCTTTACTCTTTTTTCTTTATGCAAAATGTTTCCACTTCCTTTAGGTTACCCTGTAGACAGTTCATTATTTTAATTTTCAACTTCTTTTTATTCTCACTTTATTCTTTTTTATTTTATTTTGCTTATTTGTTCTGCTTTTTTGAATGTTTAATCTGGGTGAATGAGAATGTGCTTCAGTGCTTTGAATATGATTATTATTCATTTTTTCAGCTGCGACCCAGAATTATGCAGGGTCTTTATTAAATAAGTCTTCCTTCGTAAAGAAATCATAATTTGTACCATAGAATTTTAAAAGCCTGAGTTCATATCCAAGAGAACAATAGATTTTTTTAAAAAATAAACTGAATATATTGAAACCTGACAACGAACAGATATTTTTCTTGACCAAAGATATTAGATTGGAATTTGGTTGGTCAGATATCTTGTGCCCAGTCAAAAAGAGTTGCTATAATAATTAAGAAATGTCCAAAAATTATAATATACTGAATGTTTGATGTTAAAAATGCTGACAGTCAGATATTCTATATGGTTATTTAGTTGTTCTTTTTTTTTAGTTTACTTGCAAATCATGTAATGCTGAGAATTTTTTAAAAATTTCTTATTAGACACTTGAATTGATTATAGCAATATTTTTAAATCAAACTCCTGAAAATAAACATTTAATATAATTTTGATGGACATATGAAGGAAATTGTATGTTATTCAAACAAAACACAGTTTTTTTTTTAAAAAAAATTACCTGATACATGTCTTTGGATTACTTTCCATCATTGCTTAACGCATTGTAAGCCGCCCTGAGTCTCTAGAGAAGGGCAGCATATAAATCAAACCAATAAATAAATAAATAAATAAATTGCAATCTATTGTTTATCAGATCAAGAAGCATTTGATTGGTTCCATTATAATCTCATGCGGTGGCTAAGTGGGGTTCAAGCAGCTGCTAATGGAATCTTAATACATTATAATTAGAAGAATACAGTTTGTTGATCAACAAAAAGGTTGTTGTTTTTTTCAAATAAGCAAACCATTAACAGGACGTGTTTAAAGCTCATAAAGCTGGTAGAACTAGAGCATCTTTTTCATGGAAGAGGATGGGAAAAAAATCTTGCTCTAATAATTTGGGAAGGAAAATTTGAATTCAACACCAAGAAAGCCAATGAGAACTCTACAATCTATAGAATTGTAGAGTTCCTTTTAATATGCTATAATGCTAAATGTGAAAGGCAGTTTGGTGTAGTGGTTAAGGTGCTGAGTTCCAAGGTGGGAGACTGTGAGTTCCCCTCCTCTCTTAAGCATCAACGTTGAGTGACTTTGAACTGATATTCTCTAATAGCCCAGACCATCAAAATAGGGTTTGGGGCAGTGATGGGTTTCAAATTTTTTACTAACGGTTCTGTGGGTGTGGCTTGGTGGGCGTGACAGGGGAAGGGTACTGTAAAATCTCCATTCCCTCCCCACTCCAAGGGAAGGATACTGCAAAATCACCATTTCCTCCCGACAGCTGGGACTTGGGAGGCAGAGAATAGATTGGGGGGGGGGGTAGAGTCAGAATTTTTGCTACCGGTTCTCCAAACTACTCAAAATTTCCACTACCGGTTCTCCAGAACTGGTCAGAACCTGCTGAAACCCACCTCTGCTTTGGGGCATTAGGTATGTAATATAGACTGCCTTTTGCTGATCCAAATATCCCAGCAGAGATAAAAATCTAATAAATAAAATAAACATTAATCTTTCTAACATGGAGTATTCATTAAAATGGATTAAATGTACCTTCTATAAACATTAGTTTCATGATTGAAATAACTGGAACATGTTACATAACAACTATAATAAGAGTCTATAGATACAGTACTTAAAGATGTAATTGCATCTTTTTATATATCTCTGCCGTACAAATATGGAGACAGCTGCAGTCAGACTGAAAGTGTTTTAAATGAATTCTTTACTGTATTATGTTTTTATTTTGTTTTTGCCCAGAGTTCCTTTTGATACTGTAAGTGACCTGCTTGATTGATAAATAAATACATTCCAGCAATTCCTTACACGCTTTCAAAAAAAAAAAAAAAAAAACTAGCTACACATTTAATGTGGCATACATTAATTTAATCTTTGATATAATGGATTCTATAAAATCTGGGAAGTTCCCTGAGCCAGTATATTTTCTATGGAATGATATAAAATACAAAGAATTATTATAATATATATTGTTAGAGCTTTTTAATATGTCTTTTGGAAAAGGGTCTTGCTCTTATCATTGTGTGAGGCACGCATAACGGTTATCATTAGTGAATAAATTGTGTGAGCTATCACCTAATTTTCTTGTGAAGTGTGGAAGCAAAATTTTCACTGCAATTTTAGCATGTAGGTTGCACCATCTGGTGTTGTGAAAGGATGCCAAGCTTCTGATCATAATTAGCTGATTGGAGGATATTCTAACAATTCAATTTTGTTATCTTGCAATCACAGTAGTATCTGTGCTGGATGCAGAAAAAAAATCCTCTGATATGATACAAATTAAAATTAAATTAAATGTATTGAATTAAAAGGCATTCTTCAAGGCCTTCTGCACAGATCATTGCAAATGAGATTATTGCTTCCCTCTGCATCCAAAATGCATTATAGGTCTTGTCAAGGATGTATGTTATTGCCCCTTATAGTTAATTTGGTTTTATTTTTGATTCAATTTATTAGATTATATAGTGTCACTCCAGATAGAGATAATCATCAATTTACAACTGTTCTTTTAGTGACTATTTAAAGTTATAACCACACTGAAAAAGTGACTTATGATCAATCCTTATTTTTTATATATTTTTTAAATTTTTATTTCTCATAAACACATTTACATGTACAGTCATTTTCATCATTTTTCATTCATCTTTTCTTTTAACTTTCATTTTTCATTTTTACTTTTTTGGGAACTGCTCTTTTACCTTTTACCTTAACTCCAACCTTTCTTCTTCTCCTCCCCTTCTCTTCCTTCCTCTCTCTTCTCCTACTTCCTTTGTCCTTTCTCTCCTTCTCTTTCCTACTTCCCCTTCTCTTCCCCCACTCCTCTCTTTTTCTTTCCTTCTAACCTTCTAACCTTCTCCTCTACTCCTCTTTCCCGTCCCTTTTCTTCTTCTCCTTTTCCCTTTCTTCTTTCTCCTCTTCTCTCCTCTCCTCTCTTCTCCCTTCCTCTCTTTCTACTCCTTCCCCTCTCTCCTGTTGTTTCCCTTTTCAGTTCAATCTAAAATGGCGTTCAAGCAACCCTGATTTTCTAATTATCTTTATTCTCATTTCAATTTCTTGTTCAATTATTATTTATTTTTATTTCATCATTTGCATACATTTTTATAATATCTCACTTTTTTCCCTTTTACTCCCCCTCCCCTTTCTCCTTTTACTTTTTTTTAAAATCAAGTTTTATTGGTCCCCCCCACACACACACACATTCACCCACATCATTTTTGAACAGAGTATTGGCCATATCTTATCTTATACAATTTATCAAATTCAAATACATTTTACTCAGTTACAATTTTTGCCACAATTTTCCTTTTTCCCTTTTTTTAAATCATATCTCAATATTTCTTTGCTTACTTATATAAACAACATCTTCATTCGCCTTCAAATTCTAATTTTCCTACTTATTCATATTTATTATCTTTTATTTTTTAACCATTCATTCTTTATCTTAGTATATTTATATATGTTCGGGGTGCCTTTCTTCAGTAGGAAGTTAGCACCCACCCCTTTCCTAGAAGAATGAAATATTTTAGGAAATATTAAAAAGGGAGAATATTATGTTTCCCTGGTTGAGAAATGGAGAAACATGTTTTAAAGACAAAGCAGCTCCCACCTTCCTGCCCCCACCCTTTTGTTAATGGGCCAGAGGCAAAAACTCAATCTTTGTCAATGGACCTTCATCTGCAACACAATGGGACCCATCTAGGACAGAAATTCACCACATGGCACCTGGGAAGATTACATCAGCCAGCAAGGCTAGCTAAGACCCCCACCCCCTGGAAGACTGACAACCAATCAGGATATTCTTTTGGGACCCCAGGAAGTTCAAAGCCAGAGAGAGCATAAAACCTGGGGACTCGCTGTATCTCGGCCCTCCTTTTCTGTTCAGGAACTCAAGCCATGTGATCCTGTCCACCATTAAACCATCTTTCCAAGCAGTCTCCATGTTTCCAGTGTCTTTTTCCCCACCTGGAGCTGAACCCAGAAGGATATTTCTTCCTACACTTCCATTTCATCTTTTTTGTTGTACAGCAGTCTTTCTTCCCAATCCTGCCACCTCCCTCTTTTCTTTCCTTCTTACTTTCTTTTTCCCTCCTCTCCTGCTCCTCTCTACTTCCACTTTGTTTCTCCTTCTCCTCCTTTCTTCCTCCCTGTCTAGCCCTCTCTCCTACTCTGATTTCCCCTCTCTTTCTTCCTTCCCTCTCTTCCATCCCTCTCTCTTCTCCTCTTCTCTTCCATCTCTCTACTCTCTACTCCTCTTTCATCTCTCTCTATTGCTGTATTCATTTTCAATTTAATATTTTCCACTATGGTGTCCAGGCAACCCCAATCTTTCTCATTTATTAAAAATATTACTTGAAATTCCCCTCCTCTTTTTAATTATTAACAAATATTTCAACTTATTGCAATTTTTTCTTGAAACCTTTGTTAAAATAATCTTCCAACCCTTGCTTTTTTCCCCTTAACAAAGTATTTCTTCCGTTTTACTTCTTATAAGTCTGTCATTTACATCATTTACTAACATTCCATTTTCATTCAATTTTACATTTCAATTTCAATTCCCATCTTAATTTCAATTAATTCTTTTGTTACTTTTATTTCTCTCCACTTAGTGCTTCCTCCAACATCAAAAACAGTTCATTTTCCCCCCACACTTCATCTACTGATCTATTTTACATTAAACAGTATTTTCACATATAATTTCTACAACTAACATCCTTCTCTTTATTAACATTTTAATATTTTCACTGACTCTTAACCATTTTCTTTTAAACTCTCCCCAATCCCATTTCTTGATACTTTCCTCTCCTTCTCCCATTCCCTTATCTTCTTCCTCTTCCTTTTCTTATATCTCCCTTTCTGCCTCTTTTCTTTAATTTTCACTCTGTTAATTTTCCCTCTCAATATTTCCCCATTTATTTCTCTTCTTTTCAGTTTTGAGATGTATTCTCTCTTATCCATTTTTATTCTATCACTGTTAATCCCAGTGTAATCATCTTTATCTTTATTTTCATTTATTTCCTTTTCAATATTTTCTCTTGTTTCTCTTGCTTCTTATTCATCTTTTATCTTTCTTTTTTCTTGCATTCTAACCAATACTCTGCTTCCTTATTTCCCTTAAATGCTTCTCTTATTTTTTCAAACATCTCCCTTAATATCTCACATTCATCCTCCCAATTCTCCATATTGTCACTTTAGAAGGCTAGAATTTTCCAATTTATTATTTTCATTCACTTATACTTCTAGTTTCAAAGTCCATGAGATATCTCCTTTTTCTTTCCAGATAGTGTCCAGTTCAAATGTTCACTTGAGCCATCACAATCTCAGTCCTTGTCAGCTGTATACTCCTACGGCTCTTTCCCATGATCTCTCCTCCAGCAGATGTCTCTCTTCAATTCACAACTCTTTCAGAAACAAAGTATCCATTTTATAATGCCCGTTTCCTCTCTTCCATGTTAAATCTTTTTATTGTTTAAAAAATGTTCCTCTGTCTCTTTTTCCCTTGTCTTGTTTTTCTTTCTTTCAAAATCCAATTTTAAATCCAGGTGGAAGATTCCTTTTAGGGCTTTCATTTTAACTTTAAAGTTCCTCTTTTTTCCCCCTCTACTTAAATTCCCAAGTGCAAATTAGCCGCTAATTGCTCGTTGGGACTTCTTTCAAGCTTTTAAGAGTTTTTTCTTCTTACCTGTGAATTGGCCAAACACTCATCCGGTAACAATACTCAGTTAAATCACCATTCCTGCACTTCCTCTTTCTGATCGTGGCTGCTCTGGCTTTTGACAGCTCCATGGCTGCCTTCATTTGCTGATGAGTCAGACTAATGATGGCACTTCAGGAAACTTGCTCTTTCCCTATCCGTGCCAGCCTGCCTCTTCTTTCTTCACTGTCTCTACAGGACAGCTATGATCCCTAGGGACCCCAAAATCGGCTGGGATATCAGTGCTCTTCTGGAGCTCCAGTATCCAGCCATATCGCCTGATACCAGCCATGCCCTCTCTCCCCTTTCTCCTTTTACTTGACATCATCTGGGTATTTATTTTTCTAATTGTTTTCTCCCATCTATTCTCTATTTATTTTATTTCTATATCCTTATTCATATTTCTTTTCTAACCAACCATAAAATTTATCCCATGTCTTGAAATACATCGACTCCTCTTTATCTTTTATTCTCAATGTTAATCTATTC